>CM059791.1:29055911-30305911 GCA_030435695.1 Brachymystax lenok tsinlingensis
TCAGTGAAATGTGTTGTTTTGCCATTTCATTTCTGCCACTGCTCTTAATTGTCATTCTGCAAGTATGGAGGGATACATAAATATGGAAAATCGATTTATATTTGATTGTTGTCTCCACTCCCCTTTCCAGGATCCTAAATTCAGCATAACAAGATGTAACAGTGGCAGTGTTGAATGCGACACAAGTTGCTATTGTTTTGTGAGGGGAAAGAAACAGGAAATGGCCCAAAATAGACAGGAAAGCTTCTGAAAAGAGAGAAGAGAGCAAAGTCTCTTTCGGTTGGTCCATAAGTTACAGGTTATATTTAATTTTTCTACTTTATATTTTCCAGTAGCAAGAGTTAGTGTTGTCCAAAAAAATTATAAAAGAGAATCATAAAACTGGAAAATCTAAATAAACCCCCAAAAAAATATATATACAGTTCATTAAGAAAGTATTCAGACCCCTTGACTTTTTCCACATTTCGTTAAGTTACAGTTCTGTCTGGGCCCCTCAAGGACATTCAGAGACTTGCCCTGAAGCCACTCCTGCGTTGTCTTGGCTGTGTGCTTAGGGTCGTTGTTCTATTGGAAGGTGAACCTTCGCCCCACTCGGAGGTCCTGAGCGCTCCGGAGCAGGTTTTCATCAAGGACATCTCTATACTTTGCTCCGTTCATCTTTCCCTCGATCCTGACTAGTCTCCCAGTCCCTGCCGCTGAAAAGTCTCCCAGTCCCTGCCATCCTCACAGCATGATGCTGCCACCACCATGCTTCACTGTAGGGATGGTGCCAGGTTTTCTCCAGACGTGGCGCTTGGCATTCAGGCCAAAGAGTTCAATCTTGGTTTCATCAGACCAGAGAATCTTGTCGCTCATGGTCTGAGAGTCCTTTTAGATGTCTTTTGGCAAACTCCAAGCAGGCTGTCATGTGCCTTTTACTGAGGAATGTCTAGCCACTCTACTGAGGAATGTCTAGCCACTCTACCATAAAGGCCTGATTGGTGGAGTGCTTGCAGAGATTGTTCTGCTTCTGGAAGGGTGTTCCATCTCCACAGAGTTTCTCTAGGGCTCTATCAGAGTGACCATCGGGTTCTTGGTCACCTTCCTGACCATGGCCAGCTCTTGGAACTGTCTTGGTGGTTCCAAACTTCTTCCATTTAACAAGGATGGAGGCCACTGTGTTCTTGGGGACCTTCAATGCTGCAGACATTTTTTGGTACCCTTCCCCAGATCTGTGCCTCGACACAATCCTGTCTCGGAGCTCTACAGACAATTCCTTCGACCTTCGGCTTGGTTTTTGCTCTAACATGCACGGTCAACTGTGGGACCTTATATTGACAGGTGTGTGCCTTTCCATATCCTGTCCAATCAATTGAATTTACCACAGGTGGACTCCAATCAAGTTGTAGAAACATCTCAAGGAGGATCAATGGAAACAGGATGCACCTGAGCTCAATTTTGAGTCTCATAGCAAAGGGTCTGAATACTTATGTAAATAAGGTATTTCTGTATTTTCTCCAAACCTGTTTTTGATTTGTCATTATGGGGTATTGTGTGTAGATTGATGAGGAACATTTTTTATTTAATACATTTTAGAATAAAGCTGTAACGTGGAAAAAGTCAAGGGGTCTGAATACTTTCAGAATGCATTGTGTGTATATATCACAGATTTGTTATAACACAATATTTTTTCTTAAAATTGAAGGCGAATGTATTACAAATAATGAATAGTAAAACTGTTGCAGTGAAAGGGCTTAATCAGAACTGTCCATATGTCTCATACAGAATACATAACAGGCTGTTTTTAGTCTCTCTCTCTCTCTCTCTCTCTCTCTCTCTCTCTCTCTCTCTCTCTCTCTCTCTCTCGCACACACACACACCATCATCCTTGCTCATTATGTCTTTCCTTCATTCAACCGTGGAGTAGTGAAATTATATCGACCATCTTGTAGAATACAAAACTTAAAACAACAATTACAATAATGCATAAATCAATCATAATAAATCAAATGTATGTCATATCATTCCATTTCAATCAAATGTCTTTACAACTAGTTGAAAATGTTTATATTTTGCTAGACTTAATTGTACTTCAAAATAAATCATTATGAAGGTGTCAAAAATGTCTGTAAATGTACAGTATATTCCTTCACATTTCAAGTGGTCAGGATAGTACTGATACAGGTAAGCTAGGTGTTGATGCTGTAAAACAGCTTTATAACCACCTGTCCTCGTTAGGTTTCTCATGTAGAAGTAACGATACAAGACAACACCCGTCTAGACTCCACATGGATTAATATATGAATCATTTCATCTATATGAATTATTGCTTTAGTTTACATAATGATTCCGATTAGGTTGCCTTATCAAACAGATACTCAAAAAAACACCATCTGAAACAAATAGTTGAAAATACAGTGGATGCCAAGCATTTTGTTTACCATTATGAAATACATAGTCATTTAAATAGCCATTTATGACTACTAATAGTCTGTGTGCTGACTGATGGAAGCACAGATCCACACACACCCTAATACCCCCCACACAGAATACCTAAGCCTTGTTCTATTGGAGTAGTAATTCCCCTGACACACTGATCTAAGGTCGATTTTATTAATATGTGCTACGGGCAAAAAGAGAGTGGATCTGGTTGTTCATCTCAGGGAGGAGTGGAGGAGGTGGAAATAGGAGGATGGGATGAGTAGAGGGGTGAGGAGGCTGTGAGTGAGAATTGCAGCTCCAGACAAAGACTTGCGTGCGTGCGTGCGTGCGTGCGTGAAGCATTTATTTGGGCTGCAATTTCTGAGGCTAACTCTAATGAACTTATCCTCTGCAGCAGAGGTAACTCTGGGTCTTCCATTCCTGTGGCAGTCCTCATGAGAGCCAGTTTCATCATAGAGCTTGAAGAAACTTCTTGAAATGTTCCATATTGACTGACCTTCATGTCTTAAAGTAATGATGGACCTTCATTTCTCTTTGCTTATTTGAGCTGTTCTTGACATAATATGGACTTGGTCTTTTACCAAATAGTGCTATCTTCTGTATACCACCCCTACGTTGTCACAACACAACTAATTGGCTCAAACGCATTAAGAAGGAAAGAAATTCCACAAATTAACTTATTACAAGGCACACCTGTTAATTGAAATGCATTCCAGGTGTCTACCTCATGAAGCTGGTTGAGAGAATGCCAAGAGTGTGCAAAGCTGTCATCAAGGCAAAAGGTGGCTACTTTGAAGAATCTCAAATATAAAATATATTTGGATTTGTTAAACACCTTTTGGTTACTACATTATTACATATGTGTTATTTAATAGTTTTGATGTCTTCACTATTATTTTACAATGTAGAAAATAGTAAAAATAAAGAAAAACCCTTGAATGAGTAGGTATTCTAAAACTTTTGATCATTATTGTAAGGAAATAAAGCAAGGAAATAAAGCAACAGGACTGTGATTGGCACTACTAAAACCATGACTGTCGATCAACAAATGTAAATCAAACACACATTCTGTACAGGCTGAACAAACCCAATTGCATGTCTGCCACAATACAAATCTCAATATGTGTTGTGAGGATGACATCACCAACACAACAGCATGAAATTACAGTCAGTATTAATGTCGTGTTCACTTTGGTTTTCATATTCCCTGCTGAACGCTTGATATATTTCCTGAAGGGCAACAGTTATAAAAGATCATAAAAAATACATTCTCTCTCAGCATGAAAGGGCACTATGACATTTGAAATAGATTATTTTAGAAATCTAGAATGTTTGGGTATATATCTTCCTTCTACATTATGTTATAAGGTTAACAATATAAAACATGACATAAAACAGTGTTATAAAACAAGGTTCTCTTGAAAAGGTTTGGTATGTCCCTTAATGATATGTTAAAATAGATACTCTTTCCCCATCTCTGTCTTGTTCTCTCTGTACCGCTCACACACACTACATCTCGATCTATATCTCTCTCCCCTAACCCTAAGTTTCCACTAGTTACCACAGACACAAAGTCAAAATTGTCTATATCATAAAAAAATCCTTCATTTAGGATTGTTAGGCTTAGCCATAAGGTTAGCAGTGTGTTTAAGTTTGAAAATCACATTTTAAGAAGAGGAATTGTAGAAATAGGTGGGGTTTATGACGTTGTGGCTGTAGTAACTAGTCGAAGACCCTAGTCCAGGGTTTAGTCAAAAACAACCTCTCTCCCTTTCTTATTCTCACACAATCTCTGTCTTCTGCTCTCCTTCTGCCAGCTCCTCTCCACATCACTGTTCCCATTATCTCTCCCTCTCTCCAGAGGTTTAGAGTATGTGTGTGTATGTATGTATGTGTGTGTGTGTCTTCTCAAAGCAGGTCGGGGTGTTGTTCAGGCTCCTCCGTGTCTGTGACTGCTGATCCTCTCCTACAGAGGGAGCTGTTCTCCATCAGCCCATCCTCACTCACACTCAGACTGATCCTGTACAGAGCTTTTAGGGGGGTGGAGGCTAGCCTGGTGTCTGCTCCCGGGGCCTTCTGCCTGGGCTCAGACGTCTTCGACCTGAGGGGGACCACGTGGTCCTTATGGATGAGGTCTGGGACAGAGAGCTGAATCTGCTCTCTCTCTCTCCTCTCATTCCCTTCCACTCCATCCATCTTACTGCTCCCATTCGTCTCCATCTCCACCTCTTCCTCTTTCCTCTCGCTGTCCAGAGGGCCAGTCAGTCCGGTGAGTGTGTCTCTCCCTCTGTCATTCTCTCCACCCTGCTCTCCCTTGGGTGGGGTCTGCTCATTGCTGACGAGGGAGGTCTTGTTGGGGGAGGAGAGGAGGGAGTGATCGGGGGTCTCGGAGGGTGTGTTGACGACGGGGTCAGATGAGATCATCATGTCCTGGGTAGTCTTCAGGGTGCGAGGAAGACGCTTTTTTTTACCGGGAGGAGGGGGGTCCAGACGAGGGAAGGAGTCCAGAGAGGCATGACTGGAAGGTGAGAGAAGAGGAAGAGACATCCATTACTACTGTAAGTTTAACAATAACACATTTGTTACATTTGTTCAATCTCTCCCCGTCGCTCAGTTCTCTCTCTCACTTGCTCTCATCCTACGGTCTAGCTTCCACTCGTTCTCCTCCCCCTTCTCTATGCTGTGGGACTGTGTGTTTATTTTATCAGTGGACTATTTCTCCACCTTTCCCTCATAAATGAGCATATTGCCATGGTGACAACCGTATTATTGCCATAGTGATAAGGAGTGAGTCACTGCAAAGCATGCCAGTCATTTATGACTACTCTGTCTATACGTGACCTGACAATTCACATTTCTCAACACATCAGTGTCTAAACACACATCACGGGTTTACCAATTCTATGAGTTACGCAGCTGTGAAATGTCTGTCCTGGCTCCATGTGTCAGGTAGGTGACTGAGTGTCAGTCAAGAGCTACAGCGTTGATGGACAGCTCGTTCTGTCTCTTTAAACAAAGGGAGACCCAACGGTGAGTGTGTGTGTGCGTGCTCTGTGTATGATTGACATTAGAAGTGAGGTAATTCAACTCTCAAATATGTCTCATTCAGTCTCAGTGTGTGTTGTTTAATCTCAGCTTCTGTCTAACTAACCCTCTTCTTACTCTTCTTCACTTATTCACGGCCCCAGTTTGGAAATATTCAGATGAATAATTTAAACATCTTTGACTCAACGGTTATGATCTTTTATATGGGGTGAGAGAAAGACTACTATTTCCCAGCTTAAATCGTTCCACTTTAGAGAAAATAATACAATATTGTTTTAAAGAAATAACTAGCTGTCTCTCAGTTTTACTCTTTGGATAAAACAAATATTGGATTGAATCTCCAAGGCACAGTGTCTGAAAGCTGGGTTATAACTATTGGGCCCAGACACGTGGCGGACGTGAATATTGCATAACTGTTTGTGAGTATGTGTGATCAACAAATGTTTTTGTGTTTGTGGTTGTGTGTGGGTTTTACTGTATCCCTCCTGTGTGTGTGTCTTTTAGTGTACCCCTCCTCACCTTTAGGCAGTAGTCCTGTGTGTCTGTGTGTGTGTGTGTGTGTGTGTGTGTGTGTGTGTGTGTGTGTGTGTGTGTGTGTGTGTGTGTGTGTGTGTGTGTGTGTGTGTGTGTGTGTGTGTGTGTGTGTGTGTGTGTGTGTGTGTGTGTGTGTGTGTGTGTGTACTGTAATTGTGTATCCCTCCTTACCTATTGGCAGTAGTTCGCTGGGTCATCTCCTCCATATTGCTCCAGACTGCTCCTACATTCTTGTTGACCTCTGTGACGCCGATGTCTCCTATATGACTGGGCTCTTTCCTTCGCAGCAGGTCGTTGACCTTTGCCCCCACAGCCTTGCCCAGGTTCAGGGCGTTCTTCAGCCTCTGCTGACCTCCATTGGTAATGGTGGAGGAGGGGGCCTCGGCAGGGTTGCTACCCAGGGCAGGGTTAGCTGTGACCAGGGAGCGACGGGCCGAGGCCTGGGTCAATCTGGAGGCCTGGAGCCCCTGGCCTGGAGCTGTGGAGGCGTTGGAGTTCTCAAACATACTCTGGTCTACTGGAGAGAGAGAAGGAGGAAGGGAGGGAGAGGGAGAGCATGTAAGATATACAGTGGGGAAAAAAAGTATTTAGTCAGCCACCAATTGTGCAAGTTCTCTCACTTAAAAAGATGAGAGAGGCCTGTAATTTTCATCATTGGTACACTTCAACTATGACAGACAAAATGAGGAAAAAAAATCCAGAAAATCACATTGTAGGATTTTTTATGAATTTATTTGCAAATTATGGTGGAAAATAAGTATTTGGTCACATACAAACAAGCATGATTTCTGGCTCTCACAGACCTGTAACTTCTTCTTTAAGAGGCTCCTCTGTCCTCCACTCATTACCTGTATTAATGGCACCTGTTTGAACTTGTTATCAGTATAAAAGACACCTGTCCACAACCTCAAACAGTCACACTCCAAACTCCACTATGGCCAAGACCAAAGAGCTGTCAAAGGACACAAAATTGTAGACCTGCACCAGGTTGGGAAGACTGAATCTGCAATAGGTAAGCAGCTTGGTTTGAAGAAATCAACTGTGGGAGCAATTATTAGGAAATGGAAGACATACAAGACCACTGATAATCTTCCTCGATCTGGGGCTCCACGCAAGATCTCACCCGTGGGGTCAAAATGATCACAAGAACGGTGAGCAAAAATCCCAGAACCACACGGGGACCTAGTGAATGACCTGCAGAGAGCTGGGACCAAAGTAACAAAGCCTACCATCAGTAACACACTACGCCGCCAGGGACTCAAATCCTGCAGTGCCAGACGTGTCCCCCTGCTTAAGCCAGTACATGTTCAGGCCCGTCTGAAGTTTGCTAGAGAGCATTTGGATGATCCAGATGAGGATTGGGAGTATGTCATATGGTCAGATGAAACCAAAATAGAACTTTTTGGTAAAAACTCAACTCGTCGTGTTTGGAGGACAAAGAATGCTGAGTTGCATCCAAAGAACACCATACCTACTGTGAAGCATGGGGGTGGAAACATCATGCTTTGGGGCTGTTTTTCTGCAAAGGGACCAGGACGACTGATCCGTGTAAAGGAAAGAATGAATGGGGCCATGTATCGTGAGATTTTGAGTGAAAACCTCCTTCCATCAGCAAGGGCATTGAAGATGAAACGTGGCTGGGTCTTTCAGCATGACAATGATCCCAAACACACCGCCCGAACGCGAAGGAGTGGCCGTAGAAGCATTTCAAGGTCCTGGAGTGGCCTAGCCAGTCTCCAGATCTCAACCCCATAGAAAATCTTTGGAGGGAGTTGAAAGTCTGTGTTGCCCAGCGACAGCCCCAAAACATCACTGCTCTAGAGGAGATCTGCATGGAGGAATGGGCCAAAATACCAGCAACAGTGTGTGAAAACCTTGTGAAGACTTACAGAAAACGTTTGACCTCTGTCATTGCCAACAAAGGGTATATAACAAAGTATTGAGATAAACTTTTGTTATTGACCAAATACTTATTTTCCACCATAATTTGCAAATAAATTCATAAAAAAATCCTACAATGTGATTTTCTGGATTTTTTTCCCTAATTTTGTCTGTCATACTTGAAGTGTACCTATGATGAAAATTACAGGCCTCTCTCATCTTTTTAAGTGAGAGAACTTGCACAATTGGTGGCTGACTAAATACTTTTTTTCCCCACTGTAAGTGAGGGTATTGTGAGGGCACATTCCAATCAAGGTATTTTTGTTTTACGCAAGGTTGCATTACAGGCACCAATGGAATGTTGCAGATATAAATGGAATGTATAGACATTTCACGTGAACTGGAGCAAAAGACAACTCCTGACGTTTCATTTCAAACTGCATGTTTGTGCAACACTGTACAACATTGCAGAATGTTGCAACATCAAAAACATGTCAAAGTATGGCTTATGTAGAAAGAAAGAGCATATGGAGTCCCACAAGGCACAGTGCTACAACTGCTCAATATGGATGCAACACGTTACACAATCATCAACAAGTCATGATGGAAGCAAGGGACAGGCCACATGCACATCACCACATCCACCAATCACAATGAAGCTGAAAAGGGACCACAATGCATTGCAGGATGGGTAAATGCACAAAGGAGCGGGTTGTTGTCAGTCCACATAGTATAATAATAGATTGTCTTACCTAGTGGAGAAAATGGTTTCTCGGAAGGCATTAGTAAGACACAACAAGTTCATAGATTTCGGGAACACTTTATTCGGATAGCCCATCTGTAAATTCTCCACAGACTATCAGTAACATTTCAACTAACTATCCCCTGACTCTAACTTTAACCTAACCCTAAACGTAACCCTTACCCTAGCCGAAACCCTTACCCTAACCCTTATTCCTAACCTTAGCTAGCAGTTGCTTATCAACAGATACATTTGTTGATAGTATGACCATCTGTAGACCATCTACAGATGGACTATCCAGACTATCCAAATAAAGTGTGACCTAGATTGGTATACAATAATAAAGTGTATTTGTAAAGCAGGTTCCAAACATTGCGTACAAAGCAGATGTTCTTAGAGTTCAGAATGCTGAGCACATTCCAATGGAACACAGTTTACGGTCTGGTTCTTTCTGGCTGATCAAACCCACTCTCTAAGGCATTAACGGGCACTTCAGGGGGACAAATAGACTTTACGGCTAAATGCCGGGTTTGGCTATAACTCTAAAAGCTAACATCTCTGGACAGAAATATGGAAAGGAACATCTTCATTAATAACTCTAGAAAAAAGAGCAGTGAGACAGCACAGCACAGGTGCCCTTGACTTCACTTTGTGTTGCTTCGGCAATTCAGACAATTTCAAAGACATGGGCAGCCACAGAGATCTTCAAATCCATTAGTGTGAGTCTTTGGAGAGACAGCTAATATAATTCAGTAGTGATGGAAGGGTGTTTGAAGGAGGGAGAGAGAGGGAGAGCAGACATCTAGGTGCTTATTCACACATGCACTGAGATATCCTTTCACTGTTAGAGGCCTGCCAGGGGGAAGGATTCTCTGTAGTCTGACCAAAGAGGAGGGCTATTAGGAAGACCATATTGAACAGAAAATCACTCTGTGTTCAGTGTGTGTTTGGATGTGTGTTGGTGTGACAGCTCTCAGATAGCCACAGTTTATGCTAGAAACGCAGTTCCCACACTTCTCTTAGCTAGACTCCCTGTCAGAAGGATTAATAATGATAGAATAATGATAACATTTGAGTATGGGTGGGCATGATAATGAATAGCACAAACACAGTCAGCTTCAGACTAAATCCTCCATTACACATTCCCTCCCCATGTTAGGCCCTGGAGCTTGTTTGTCGACGCCTGAGGCTGAGACTGGCCCTGTACTATAATACCTACCGGTCTCCCTCTCTCAATTACAGCCCAGCCTTAGGGATTGTTGCCATGTTAATTACGATTGTTAAGAAGAGTTTTTTTCTGCAAGTGGAGAGGAGGATAAACATACAGGAACTAAATACAGAAAACACGAAAGAAAGATAATTAAATGAAAGAAAGAAAATTAAATGAAAGTGACAGAATTCTAGAAAGACAATCAGCTGTTAAGATAGTACAGTGTGCCTGCAGTGGCACAGCACAGAAACCAGGTAGAGGAGGAGTACGGAAAGAAAGAAAGAGAGAGAAGGTAAGAAAGGAGACGTTTATTGAGCAAAAGCAAGGTCAGCGACAGACTGAGATTCAGAGTAGGTGCACGTTCACTCCCACACATATACAGTACAGTATACTGGGTTTCTCTTTACAACAGTTCAGGGAAGGACATGATGAAATTAAATAGGTTTTGTACCAGAACAAAAGACCCGGGTGAACAGAACAAAGAGAAGTCACACTACTGAGATGCACCTACAGCCTAATGAAACCGTAGTCACAGGACTAGGAAACAAAGTTTGGTAAAGTTTATAGGATCCTATATCTGACAACAGGCTAGTTTGGAGATACTGGACTTCAGTGTAACATTCCAATTGGTTTATACCCTGTAATTCACTCTTTCATTTAAGCTTCTATCTAAAGTTTAGTTAAAAGTCCAGTGTCACATAATTGGCTGTATTATTAACATATACCCTTAGAGAGAATGTCCATGACAATAACACAACTTCAACATTGTTAGTCAGAGGAGCCTTATATCAACCTTACAGGCTGCTGTGTCTAGATGGACTCAACTTTCCCCTTCATCTAATGAAGAACTTTAAACCTTGTTCTCAGCTGTGAGTAACCCACTTCTGTCAGAGTGACTAGAACACGCACGCACGCGCGCGCACGCACACGCACACGCACGCACGCACACACACACACACACACACACACACACACACACACACACACACACACACACACACACACACACACACACACACACACACACACACACACACACACACACACACACACACACACACACACACACACACACACAAAGGGTGAAATCTGCAGTGGGTGAGACATGGGCTGTTAGTCAGACAACAGCAGCCTTCCTTACAGAAATGTTGTTGTAACTGTCTGAGACAGGAGGCGAACAGCAGACAATCACAGGGCTGAGTGGAGGAGAGTACGAGACAACGTACCACAGGGCAGAGTGGATCATCGTTCTGACAAATGGAGAGCAGAGAACCTAGCCTAGCAGAGTCCATTACTACTGATGCGCAAATGAGTCTAGTGCTCAACATTTAACGTTTAGCGCCTGGACTATCGCACAACGACAAGACCATTTGACGTGTGTGTGGTGAGAGAAGACCAACCAGTCTTAAGTGGCCGTGTGGTTATTTAGCATGTTAGAAGAGCCTCCCTGGGATGACAGATTAGCCTTTAATCTACATGAGTGAGGCTTGTCTAAGTAGGGTCAAAAAGCCTCACAGTGTGTTTGTGTGATGACAGGATGAAAGCATGTTCTATTAGGAGCTATGATGTGAAACTACACTTAAAGGGATAATTCACCATTTTGTCAACTAAGCCCTTTTTCTACTTATCCAAAGTCAGATACCATTTTTATGTCTACAGTGAGGGAAAAAAGTATTTGATCCCCTGCTGATTTTGTACGTTTGCCCACTGACAAAGAAATGATCAGTCTATAATTTTAATGGTAGGTTTATTTGAACAGTGAGAGACAGAATAACAACAAAAAAATCAAGAAAAACGCATGTGAAAAATGTTATTAATGGAATTGCATTTTAATGAAGGAAATAAGTATTTGACCCCCTCTCAATCAGAAAGATTTCTTGCTCCCAGGTGTCTTTTATACAGGTAACGAGCTGAGATTAGGAGCACACTCTTAAAGGGAGTGCTCCTATTCTCAGTTTGTTACCTGTATAAAAGACACCTGTCCACAAAAGCAATCAGATTCCAAACTCTCCACCATGGCCAAGACCAAAGAGCTCTCCAAGGATGTCAGGGACAAGATTGTAGACCTACACAAGGCTGGAATGGGCTACAAGACCATCGCCAAGCAGCTTGGTGAGAAGGTGACAACAGTTGGTGCGATTATTCGCAAATGGAAGAAACACAAAAGAACTGTCAATCTCCCTCGGCTGGGGCTCCATGCAAGATCTCACCTCGTGGAGTTGCAATGATCATGATAACGGTGAGGAATCAGCCCAGAACTACACGAGAGGATCTTGTCAATGATCTCAAGGCAGCTGGGACCATAGTCACCAAGAAAACAATTGGTAACACACTATGCCGTGAAGGACTGAAATCCTGCAGCGCCCGCAAGGTCCCCCTGCTCAAGAAAGCACATATACATGCCCGTCTGAAGTATGCCAATGAACATCTGAATGATTCAGAGGACATCTGGGTGAAAGTGTTGTGGTCAGATGAGACCAAAATTGAGCTTTTTGGCATCAACTCAACTCGCCGTTTTTTGAGGAGGAGGAATGCTGCCTATGACCCCAAGAACACCATGCCCACCGTCAAACATGGAGGTGGAAACATTATGCTTTGGGGGTGTTTTTCTGCTCAGGGGACAGGACAACTTCACCGCATCAAAGGGACGATGGACAGGGCCATGTACCGTCAAATCCTGGGTGAGAATCTCCTTCCCTCAGCCAGGGCATTGAAAATGGGTCGTGGATGGGTATTCCAGCATGACAATGACCCAAAACACACAGCCAAGGCAACAAAGGAGTGGCTCAAGAAGAAGCACATTAAGGTCCTGGAGTGGCCTAGCCAATCTCCAGACCTTAATCCCATAGAAAATCTGTGGAGGGAGCTGAAGGTTCGTGTTGCCAAACGTCAGTCTCGAAACCTTAATGACTGGGAGAAGATCTGCAAAGAGGAGTGGGACAAAATCCCTACTGAGATGTGTGCTAACAACTGCAAGAAACATCTGACCTCTGTGATTGCCATCAAGGGTTTTGCCACCAAGTACTAAGTCATGTTTTGCAGAGGGGTCAAATTCTTATTTCCCTCATTAAAATGCAAATCAATTTATAAAATTTTTCATGTGCGTTTTTCTGGATTTTTTTGTTGTTATTCTGTCTCTCACTGTTCAAATAAACCTACCATTAAAATTATAGACGGATAATTTCTTTGTCAGTGGGCAAACGTACAAAATCAGCAGGGGATCAAATACTTTTTTCCCTCACTGTATGTGCAGTTTGACAGAAGTTGAAGGTCATTTTTGTCTAAAGGAGCAGCTAGCAGCTAGATAGCAGCTGCTCCTGTAGACTTCCAGTCATTGCGCTAACGCTATTAAAGGTACAGTAGTTTTGTGAGCCAATGCTAACTAGCTAGCATTAGCACAATGACTAAAAGTCTATGAGTATCTGCTAGCATGCAGATACAGTTGGCAACTTCCTTCAAACTGCACGCAGAGACACTGTATCCACCAGTTCATCTTACTCTGGGAAAGTAGATGAAGGGCCTCATTTCCAAAATCACGAAGTATCCCTTTAAGATCAGTTACAAGTCTAACTTTGGAGCCAGACATGTCTCATAAAGCGAGATCTCCTGTTCTCCTGACTCAGAGGACAGTAGTCCAGCCACATACTGTATTATACACACCCAGAGCACAGCTATTGTAGGCCAAACATCTATAATTCACACACCCTTGTTTTTTTTATATGAATCATTAAAATAATGGGGTTTTGATGACGGTGGGTGGGGGATAAATCATTTAAATGCTGTACACTACGGAAGCTGGAGGGAGTCTGAGAGCAGTAGTGTTCATTCTCTAACTCCCCACTGAGTGATACACCGCCCTGCTTCCTGTCTCCTGTGGTTTGTAACGGGAGGTCAGAGGTCAAAGGTTTGACCAACAACTGCAGGGGTTGATGGGATTATGTGTTCTCTTCCTGTCCCGACAGACTACAGCTCTGATCTATGACCTAAGAACAAGGCTTCAACAGCCTATTAGCCAACACCCCCCTAACCATACCCAATGCCCCTCACATCAATCTCCACCTACAACTCCCTCTTCCTCACCCAGCAACCTGCAACCCAGCTCTGTAAAGTGCTTTTAAATGACGGGACTGTAAAGGGCCAGTGTGTTTACGTGTGTGTGAGTGCCCTGAATGGAAAGAGCACAAAAGAGCGAGAGAAAAGAGTACAGGGGGGAGAGGATGGGTAGAGCAGGGAGGATGACAGGACAGGTTGTATTCAGGTTGGGAGGAGTGCGGAGGAAAGAAATTAGGACATGAGGAGAGGAAGAGAGGAGAGGTTGTCGCAGACATTTTTGTAAGCCTTCATTCCCATCCATATCAAAGAGCTCCAATCAATATTTAATCTAGCAATTTGCCACACCACTGTCGGTCTGGCCCTCCAAGACCCTGCTCTGTGTGTGTGTGTGTGTATGTGTGTGTGTGTGATATATATTCAGCAGTAGATGCATGGTGTGTGAGCAGTGAGACCGATTCAAGACCAAGACCGGAGCAAATCGAGTCGAAGTCAAGACAAAAACCTGGGGGGGAGACGGGGGAGACCGAGTCAAGACTGAAACTGGGAAACGGTCGAGAGTCAAGACCAGAAAAATGTGGGTCCAATTCAAGACTATGGTTGTAATTGTGTTAAAAATGGCCAGTATATCTGTGGTCATATTTCAGAAAAACATATGGATTCTTTAGACATTCAGAAGGGTGAGAAAATGCATGCTGATGGCAAATAGAGAGCCATATAGGTATATAATAGATTTTAAAAAAAAAAATGAAAATATGGTCCATTTGCAGTTTCACATGTGAAAACATTTTCACAGGTGAAAATCTAGCTCTCACATATGGAATTTCATTTTCACATGTGGAATTTCACTTTCACATGTGGAATTTCACTTTCACATGTGAAACTTCAATTTGCACTTTTACATGTGAAAAACGTTTACATGTGAAAAACGTTTGCACTCACTTATGTGGAATTGCATTTTCACATGTGAAAATTGAATTTGCAATTTCACATGTGGAATACTTTCAAATGTTGTCACATGTAGTTTCATGGTATCACATGTTGCTTTTACATGTGGTCACATGCTATCACATTAACTTCACATAAGATCACCTGTGATCACGAGAGTGACATGCACGTGATAACGTAAGTGACATCCACAAACACACACACACACACACACACACACACACACACACACACACACACACACACACACACACACACACACACACACACACACACACACACACACACACACACACACACACACACACTAAAAACATCCAAAAACATCCAAAAACATCCAAAAACATCCAAAAACATCCAAAACCTACTGTTGAGGTTAGCAGAGGCCAACTAGAATGTGTTGGAGATGACAGGAGCTTGTAGAACCAGGGTTCCCAGATCACGACACACACACACGTGCACACACACACACACACCTGTCAGCTGTGAGATTAATGACATTGTGTCTGCACCCAAACAGAAAAGAAAAACCTCAGGAGCACAATAATGAGTCCTCTAACCTCCAGATGAATTAACGTTTTCCTGATAGAGCCCACGCACTTCCAACAACGAAACTCTCCTCGAACCTGACATAGCACACACACTTCCAACAAAGGAACTCGGCTGAAAGTGAGCACTGCTTTCAGACACTAGACTTTAAGTTAACGAGGGAGGAGGGCCTTTGTGGCATATATCAGCACAAATAGAGATGAATACCTCTTTGATTTCATGCGTACACACGCATGTGCATAAGCAAGCACAAACAAACGCCCATGCACACACACAGACCCACCAGATAACCTATTTATCTGCAGACACGGTTGGGCTAAGGCATGCACTGACATTTTGACTAGATATAAATTATGATGTGAGAAGATGCAGGGAGCTCAGAACAACATGGTAAACAATATGGTAAACATCTCTGTAAACAGTAAACACCAACAGCAGCTAAATATCAGAACTGAAAACCAGAATCCTGTTAGTCTCATCCTTCTCTCCATTTCTCTTCCTGCCTCTCTCCCTCTCTCCAACACTTTTCTCTGGCTCTGTCCATTCCACTGGGCACCGATGTCAATTCAACATCTATTCCATGTTGGTTCAATGTAATTTCATTGAAATTACGTGGAAACAATGAGTGTATGCCCAGTGGGATCCCTCTTCCTCCTCTCTGCCTGGCTCTCTCTTGTACCCTCTTTCCCCAATCCCTGACAGTGTGGGTTCTTGTTTCCTTTGAGGCTGCAGTGACAGCCTGTTACCTCTGCTACGCTTCTCTAGAAGGGCTTCAATGCTGCCAGATAGGGTTTGTGTGAAAGAGAGAGGGAGAGGGATAGTGAGAGGGAGAGCATCTTCTCTTTCATCATTCCAGAAATACCAAGTCAGTGTCACTAAAATCCTACGCACACACAGTTAGAAGCACAAATGGAATGGCCACCTCATCCGCCTGCCAATAAAACCCACAGCTGTGTGTGCATGTGAGAGTGTGTGTGCGTGGTGTGTCTGTGCGTGCATGCTGTCTGGTCAATTCCACAGCAGCCTGCTCAGTCTCCTTGGGTGACCCACGCTCCGTTAACCACAGAGCTGTGAATCTAGGAGTTTGGCTTTATTTATCATTGCCATTAGGCCACTGGGTGTGACAGTGACGTTGATGACTGTGGTGCTGTTGTGTTGGCTGGGAGCGCAGGGACAGAAAGACAAGGACACCAGCCCTTGATCTAAACATTTCAAACTCATTTCGGTGTCACTGTGACCTCTGGGACCTGTCCCCACCCCTGCAGCCCCACGTGGTGTCTCCCAGGACCCTGTCATTTCTTCTGTCACCGGGAGAAACCCTCATACTGTCAGAGGGGTAGGGAGTCAGAAGAACTTTCAATCTATGAAGAGTCACACAAACATTTCTGACCAACTGACTTTGCTTTATATTTCACAGTGGCAGGGCTGAGTGTGTGTTTGATTGGGTGGGCGTGTGTGTGTGTTGATAGGGCGTCTGAGTGTGTATGGCATTTTACACAGTGCATATAAAACTTAATTAGAGCATCTGTCTAAATATTAAACAAAGAATCAGTGAGGTGTGTGTGCGTGTGTGTTTTAGTCAGGCTGAGTGATGAGTCCTTATTGGTAGATTAAGCGTGGATACGTGACTAGGTTTCAGAATGGAGATAATTGATTCAGGTCCGCAGCCAATCACTCTTATAAATCATCAATATGTCCTTCAGCAGGGAAGAAACCGAGAGGAGAGGAGTGGATAAGAGGGGAGGAAGAGAGTAAAGGAGGAGGATGATGAAAAGAGTATACATAGGGGAGTGTTTATCCCAGAGGGTTGTGTGTGTGGATCTAGAGAGGAGGAGGAGGAGGAGAGAGGACAGGAGAGGAGGAGAGGAGGCCAAAGGCTGTTGTGTGGGTGACTGTGGACAATCTGGAGTTTGAGGAAGTGGAACAGCTGGATCTTAGCCTTTAGACCTGCCCCAGAGTGAGAGACAGAGAGTGTGTGTGTGTATGTGTGTGTGTGCATGTATGTGTGTGTGTGTGTGTGTTTGAGAGAGAATACATGTATGTGTTAACAGTATGTTCTGCCCCCTCTTTTTTTCTAATGAACTCTCTCTCTGTATTTCTCTCTCCCTCACAGACCTTAACTCACCCTCTCTCCTACCACAGTGAGATGGCCCAGGGTGAAAAACAGGTTAAACTACATGGTGACCTGGTTGAACAGAGTAAGGCAGAAAAGAGAACTGAGACCACCACCATGCTAACTACTGGATGAGTACAGCGTAGACCTCACTCACCCTCTAAAGGGGATCACAGAAAGGGTTGATTGGAGGCAGTATGATTACTGTTCACACACACACACAAACACAGCACTCTGGGTCAGGTGGGTTACACAAACATGGGAATCAAAACTTCAGAGATCAAACAGTTTGCTTTTAAGTTCTTTTGATTATCTGTCACCAATTCTCTGCTCTCTATTGAACCTGATGCAAGAGATGAGCTGAGGATAACTGACTGAGAGGAACTGACTTGACTTGCTATGGGCCTTTTATATACTACTGTATATAGTTATTTCCATAACTTCTATACTACCCACACAGAGTGTTGTCATATGGTGCCTAGGGTTTAATAGGAGCAGTATTTGGCAGGGGCTCTATGTCGCTGTTAGTGCACAAGGTCTTAACGGGGAACCGTTTCTGGCAGGCGCTCTAGTCACTGTTACGGAACAAAGTCTTGTAAATGAATGAAAAAGCAACAGCATACCCGGAGGTCTGAATAATCCCGGATTTACATAAATTAGACACCAGTTAGAGCGGGGGAGGGGTGGTTCTGTGAAAACCAGTGCACATGCTTCCAAAACACAGATTATTCAGAAACAAAAAGCAGTGGAATAATACAGTATCAACCAACATAGTACATAACATACAGCATCACGTGACCATGTAGAAAATTTTGTTTTCCATCTATACATACAGATATCATCATATTCTTACAAAAAAATAGTATTTGCTTACGAAGTGTGGATAAGGTTTCCTCTCTAACAAACACCAACAGAGTCTGTATACCAGTCAACTGTCCTGCACACTTTAGGGCCTGTCCTGTACAGCACTGATATCTTACTGGCTCCTCATACCATTACACTGTATGTAGACAAAGACCAAAGTTCAAGGGGAGCAGTTTCAGCCATAACCTGTAGGCTGGGGTACACACACAGAGGTGCAGTAAAGGAATCTGTTTCTGATGATTCTGAGAGCAGAGAGGGGGGAGAAGTGGGAGTCGGGTTATGGCTCTTCACAAGTGTTTTTACCTGGTGGGGATATGTGTGTTTAGGTCGATCAGTAAGGTGTGTGTGTGTGACTGCGTGCATTTATGAGTGTGTGCATGTGTGAGAGCGTGTTGCGTGTACGAGCATGTGCTTTTGTGTATTGTGAATGTGTGTTGTCGAGCTACACTGCTATCTCATCCCCCAGGCAGTCTGGTGGTTCCTGTCTGTTGAGCACGTTTAGTAGGCGGAGGGTCTCCTCGTCAGACCCCCAGCCGTATATAATATCCCTCTCCTCCATCTCTTCTCTCTCCTCCATCTCCTCCCCCTCTTCTCTCTCCTCCGTCTCATCACTATCATCAGTGGACGCGTACTCGGACGCAATGCCAGACTCCCGGAACCTCAGCAGCTCTAGACTGCCCAGTACCTCATCGCGGGTTGATGACATCACCACCCCCGACCCCTCCTGACCTTTCACTCCATTCTGACCCCTCCACTGTGGAGGAGTAGCGGGGCGAGGGTCAGGTGTTGGGGGTCCGGGCAGGAAGCGGAAACATTCAAGCTTGAGGAGACACTGTTCCCTACCTAGGGGGCTGCCCAGGGGCAGGGAGGAAGAGAAGAGGGGGGTGACAGTCCTGTCCTGGCCCACATCCATGTTGATGCCCAGCGCTGGCAGGGTGAGGCTGGCGTGGTCCTGGGGTCGCGGGGCCATTGGGTCACACAACACTGGGGGGATGGTGGAACGGAAAGTGATCTCCAATAGACTGTCCTGGGAACCCACTGGAGGAGATGAAGAGTGGGAGGGGAGAAAAGGGGTAGAGAGAAAAGAAGGATGTTCGTTTCATTAAAGATAAGCATCCTTCCACACGTTGAGCTAACTGAGCTTACATTCACCTGTTTACCTGCTAACATGAGGCTAATTCCCATCCACCCCTGGTAGGGAGTGTGAAACGGTGTCAAACACTACATTAGGAGGTGAGGTGTGGAGTGTGATATCTTGGAGGAGAGGAGGGGGCTGAGGTGTAGAGCTGGTTGGTCCGCTGAGGTGTAACATGTTGTATAATGATGCAGCTGAAAAATGTGTGAAGTAATGTTACACGATAACATGCTGGTTGGTCCGTTGGAGTCTACGCTTGGCCTGTCAGCTTAAAGAGGTGTGATATGGTGTGTGATGAGAGAGACTACATGTGCAATAGGGGAGGAGAAGGCAAACAGGGTCTTTGAGTGGATCATTTTTTATTTATTTAACTAGGCAAGTCAGTTAAGAACAAATTCTTATTTTCAATGATGGCCTAGGAACAGTGGGTTAACTGCCTTGTTAAGGGGCAGAATGACAGATTTTTGTCTTGTCAGCTCGGGGATTCGATCTTGCAACCTTTCAGTTACTAGTCCAACGCTCTAACCACTAGGCTACCTGCCGCCCCAATGAAGGGAGTCTGTGTGTACATGGGTGTCATGCGTATGTTTGTGTGTGTCTGGTCATGCATCCTGTGTGTACTCACTGGACCTGGGCCCAGACATTTTGACCTCCAGTTCCTGGATCTGTTTGACCAGTAGAGAGAGATGTGCTGCAGCAGGTCCTTGTTCTGGAGCAGCAGCTGATGCACTCTGGCCTGGGCCTCCAGTCTGGCTGTAGCCTCCACACTCAGCTGGTCCTTCAACAGGTGCACCTGGGGGGAGACAACACACACACACACAACACACACACCTGAGATAAGGACATACTTGGAAGAGGGAGAACACACATGCATGCATACACACAAGATACTGCTGTACAGTATGTTCATACACATGAGAGAGAGAGAGAGAGAGAGAGAGAGAGAGAGAGAACAGACACTCCTGAGATATGCCTGTACACAAACAAACAAACACTCAATAGTGACTTCAGACTATTGAGTGTCACTGTAAGTATGTCTGTGTGTATTTCTGTATGTGTCACACCAAAGCCCATAACTCGAGGAGCAAGACGAGGACTGTCACACTTCAAGCTTAAGCTTATGAAAATGTAATGCCATGAGTGGTCTGTCGCAGGATTAAACTAAGAGAAGAAGAAATACAGTTCCCATTAAAGGCTGCAGCCTGCAGTGGCATTAGTCACTAAATCATAGAAACCAGAGACTAAGTTTCTCCTCTAGCCCAGGTTTCAACACCAGGCTCAGGAGACAGACAACCCTGGGGATTATCATAGGAACGAACAGGGCTGTTTGGATTCCAAGCCATGTCTTCTCAGAAACAGTACACATAGAATGAGACTGATGATGGCCGGAGTTCTACAATATCAAGGGATGTGCATGCTCTTTAGTCTACAGTCGTGGCCAAAACTTTTGAGAATGACACAAATATTAATTTCCACGAAGTTTGCTGCTTCAGTGTCTTTAGATATTTTTTGTCAGATGTTACTATGGAATACTGAAGTATAATTACAAGCATTTCATAAGTGTCAAAGGCTTTTACTGACAATTACATAAAGTTGACGCAAAGAGTCAATATTTGCAGTGTTGACCCTTCTTTTTCAAGACCTCTGCAGTCCGCCCTGGCATGCTGTCAATTAACTTCTGGGCCACATCCTGACTGATGGCAGCCCATTCTTGCATAATCAATGCTTGGAGTTTGTCAGAATTTGTGGGTTTTTGTTTGTCCACCCGCCTCTTGAGGATTGACCACAAGTTCTCAATGGGATTAAGGTCTGGGGAGTTTCCTGACCATGGACCCAAAATATCGATGTTTTGTTCCCCGAGCCACTTAGTTATCACTTTTGCCTTATGGCAAGGTGCTCCATCATGCTGGAAAAGGCATTGTTTGTCACCAAACTGTTCCTGGATGGTTGGGAGAAGTTGCTCTCGGAGGATGTGTTGGTACCATTCTTTATTCATGGCTGTGTTCTTAGGCAAAATTGTGAGTGAGCCCACTCCCTTGGTCTGAGAAGCAACCCCACACATAAATGGTCTCAGGATACTGATGGTAGCGCTCACCTTGTCTTCTCTGGACAATCTTTTTTCCGGATGCCCCAAACAATCGGAAAGGGGATTCATCAGAGAAAATGACTTTACCCCAGTCCTCAGCAGTCCAATCCCTGTACTTTTTGCAGAATATCAGTCTGTCCCTGATGTTTTTCCTGGAGAGAAGTGGCTTCTTTGCTGCCCTTCTTGACACCAGGCCATCCTCCAAAAGTCTTTGCCTCACTGTGCGTGCAGATGCACTCACATCTACCTGCTGCCATTCCTGAGCAAGCTCTGTACTGGTGGTGCCCCGATCCCAGTCTGTTATTCGAACTCAATCAGCATGACATAGTGATCTCCAGCCTTGTCCTCGTCAACACTCACACCTGTTTTAACGAGAGAATCACTGACATGATGTCAGCTGGTCCTTTTGTTGCAGGGCTGAAATGCAGTGGAAATGTGTTTTTGGGATTCAGTTAATTTGCATGGGAAAGAAGGACTTTGCAATTAATTGCAATTCATCTGATCACTCTTCATGACATTCTGGAGTATATGCAAATTGCCATCATACAAACTGAGGCAGCAGACTTTGTGAAAATTAATATTGGTGTCATTCTCAAAACTTTTGGCCACGACTGTACATGGTATTACTAGCCAGAACTTACAGTTGAAGTCAGACATTTACATACACCTTAGCCAAATACATTTAAACTCAGTTTTTCACAATTCACAACATTTAATCCTAGTAAAAATTCCCTGTCTTAGGTCAGTTAGGATCGCCACTTTATTTTAAGAATGTGAAATGTCAGAATAATAGTACAGAGAATTATTTATTTCAGCTTTTATTTCTTTCATCACATTCCCAGTGGGTCAGAAGTTTACATTTACTAAATTAGTATTTGGTAGCATTGCCTTTAAATTGTTTATCTTGGGTCAAACCTTTCGGGTAGCCTTCCACAAGCTTTGGAATTTTGGCCCATTCCTCCTGACAGAGCTGGTGTAACTGAGTCAGGTTTTTTTCAGTTCTTCCCACAAATGTTCTATAGGATCGAGGTCAGGGCTTTGTGATGGCCACTCCAATACCTTGACTTTGTTGTCCTTAAGCCAATTTGCCAAGAATGCGTCTCCTTCCTGAGTGGTATGACGGCTGCGTGGTCCCATGGTGTTTATACTTGCGTACTATTGTTTGTACAGATGAACGTGGTACCTTCAGGCATTTGGAAATTGTTCCCAAGGATGAAGCAGACTTTTTGGAATAATTACTTGTGTCATGCACAAAGTAGATGTCCTAACAGACTTGCCAAAATCATAGTTGTTAATTAACAAGAAAGTTGTGGAGTGGTTGAAAAACGAGTTTTAATGACTCCAACCTAAGTGTATGTAAACTTCCAACTTCAACTGTAGGTGCAACCTCTTTTATAAAAGCTGGAAAGTCATTCCAAGGTGAGGCAGAGTGTCATTGGATGTGTTGCATATATCCTGACAAGAGAAGCGATCGGGATATAGCAAAGAACGAGGCCCATCTCATTGTGAATAGTTGACAATGAGTGCTACTGTGGTACTTCTAACTTGACATTGAGCACTTCTTCCAACTTTATGATGGTTTCTATAGGAACTTTTCTGGTGTGGTTTTCTTACATCAAGGAGCATGATGAATACATTGAGATATTTTCTGGCTTGTTATAGAGCCCATGTCTCTATAGCACTGCATTGCTCTCACTTCAAGGAGAATGGAGCATGAATGGAGTCATGAGGCTGTTGCTAGAGAGTCAGAAGATACAATTCTGCTTTCATTATACCACTGCTACAAAACTCTGTAACCAAGGTAACATCGATGTATAGCTTTCTGTCGTCATTACTGATGCAATTACTGTAAAGAGAAACAGTTGATGATGATGAAATGAGAAAAACAGCTGAAGGACTTTGTGTCTAATGAGAAACCTCTGAACTGTGCAGACACAAGATGGAGCCACTCCATCTCAAGGCTTCCACTTACTGTAATGTACTCGCATTCAACACCACACCCTCCCCTCTTCCCCCCTCTTCTCATCCTATTTCTTCTCCCCCTCTTCCACTTACTGTACTCTCCCCTTATTCTCTCCCCGTCACACCCCTCACCCTCCTCTTTCCCCATCTTCTCATCTTCCATTCACCCCTGGACGGTAAAGGCCAGGAAGGAGAGAGGGTAAAAGACAGATCAGATTCCATCATCACTCCACTTAGCGACAAATAGCAGTGATCTAGCCTCCATTAAAGCGGGCCATGAGCCTCAGAGCTCATCTGTAAATCCCGACAGTCTACTGGCACTGTCAGGCTAATATACCGCCGTACAACACATCAAGCACTGCCAGGACACAACATGAGATATGAAGGCCAAAAGGTATGTGACTATGAGGAGAAGATACACTGTACTGATCAATGTGTGAAAGGTAAACTGAGTTTAGTCTGACAAGCCTTGGAGAAGGAGAGGGTTATATTTGTCCTGGATAGATCTGAGATGTGAATGTGAGACATGCTCCGAAAATGCTGCTCTGTGGTGATGGTGAACGCAGCCTGAATGATAGCACAGAGAACGGAGATACTAAATGTGTCTGTGTGACGATTGAGAGATAAAGATAACAGCAGAGAGAGAGAGAGACAGAGAGAGAGAGAGAGAGAGAGAGAGAGAGAGAGAAAGTTCAAGTTGAGCCAGACATACATGTTCTTAACACCTTACAGCCTTTTCTGCATATTTAATCAAATAAACAAGATTTAAATTCTTTGAAGCAGAGTTTGGTTTGATGAGAGGATTTCGATGAGAGGATTCCACAGGTTATCATTTCTGGGACTGAAGGCACTGAGGACCCTGTTCACATCCATCTGACCGACGGTAGATGACATCTACCAACATGTGGAGCGAATCTTGCAGCTTGACGTTCTCCCCTTCCGCAGCAAGAAGTTGGTGACACAGTCACACCAAGACCAGAAAGCTGTGAACATCCCAGAGGCTGGAACAAAATGTCCTAACGTAGGCGACACTATCCTACCCCCCTTCTCTGTGCCAAGGAAACATCTTCCCTGAGAGCCACCAAAGAGGCCGTCATGCCAAACCTCAGGAGCACAGAGAAGAGGTTGCCAAAGGACCCGGAAAAGCAAAGGTATAAAATAAGATCCAGAAGGCTGTTGAGGCAGGGTGTGTTACCAAGTTTACCAGAGAGGCATGCCACCAAGACCACCAAGATGATCCAGCCGAGTTGGCAACTTCTGAGTTCAGGCTTCTGTTCACAGCTTCCTGGTCTTGCCGTGACCAACTTCATGCTGCGAAAAGGAGAGAGCGGATGTGAACAGGCATTGCTGGGTTTGTACCTGCTGAGGCAGGTGACCATCAGGGCTCTGGAGTGTCCAACCAAACTGCGCATGTACAGCTGCTGGTCTACCAGCTGGCCCTAGCCTGATCGTCTCTATCAGGCCGGTGTAGTCCGCTCCGATGAGCAGCAGTGGGTGTGCCTTGTCAAAGGCATGATGTGGGATGCCCCTTAGATGGCGATAGCATTTCTACATAACTGGCACGGGATAGGACTGCTCATGAAGGGCCAGTCGGTCGGCTGTATGGGGTACCTCTCTGCTGGCCTGGCCAGAGGGGATACTTGAAAATCGACTGATGAGCAACGTGGTGTTGGATTGTCTTCAGGGCTATGACTCCTCTTAGCCTTCTGAGGGGAGAATGATTGTCCACTCTCCTCCATTATCTAAAATGGCATACATATTCAGAGACTTCTGGCCACTCCTGAGCATGACTGGCACTACCTTTAGGTAGACTCGTGGGTGAGGTAGACTTTGTCTAGAGGGGTGACAAGCAGGACACTGGGGCTCAGCTTGGCAACACTATGAAGCACTTAGAGATGTGCTTCATTACATCCTCTGCATGGTTTTCTCTGGGTGCATGCATTGGGGCCATGGTTAGTGCAGCCACACTTCACATTTTTTATTTAACTAGGCAAGTCAGTTAATGATCGAATTCTTATTTACAATGACAGCCTACACCGGCCAAACCCGGTGTGCACCACCCTATGGGACTCCCAATTACGGCTAGATATATTGTGTTCAACACTGTGGAAGAGGCCCAGGCAGGTGAGCCGGCTTGAGCGGTGCAACAGGTCCAGGCGGGTAAGCTAGATGGAGCGGTGCAGCAGGTCCAGGCAGGTGAGCTGGCTGGTGAGGGGCAGCAGGCAGCAACTGGTAAGCTGGAGGGACAGGAGCGGTCCATGGAGGATAAGCTGGCTTGGCAGGTGCAGCCCACAGTTGGTCAGTTGAATAGAATTGAGCAGCTGACGGAGTCTGAGCTGATGTCATGCAGACTAAGCCTGAGCTGGTGGGTGGAACAGCTGGTGTTTGGAGGACTGGTAGCTCAGGGCGTGCCCACAAGTCCATGGCTGGTTTGGTGGGGTTAACAACATCAAGGCAGAGTGCATTGTCACATTTCCATAATGCTGGTAGGGACTTTCGGCCGACTGCCTACTTGAAATTAGTGTTTGTGGCAGTGATTTTGTGACAGTGTAGGTCTGCGTGGTGATGGTGGCCTCTGTAGCGATGGTGGCTTTCTACAGGGTCGACCTCGCCAGCGCTTCCATTCCTGCCGAGGGGTATGTTAGCGGTAGGGTGACTGAAACATGGGCAGCAGTGTCCTGTGGACTAGCCATGAGCTGGGTGTAGTTTAGTGTAGTGACCACTTCTTGCCCTCACAGTGTTGGGGCAAAGGATCCGAACACGGGATAGCTGGTCGACAGTTTTGGTCTGCCGTCCTTCACTGGGATGTAGCTCCCTGGTGCTGGCACTCTGCACCTGCACTCCTCCTCCCAGGAAGTCAGATAAACTGTGGATTCTGGTTGGAAAGGTAATAGACGCTGCGCATGTGCTGCCACGGGTTATTGTCGATGTTGTAGAGGAATCAGTATACATCGTTTTCTGAGATAATGTTCGGGGATGGGATCTTCTGACTCGAAGGACCAGTGTGGTGTCCTGCTCAGGTGACCAACAGGTGACCAATCAGGTGACCTGTCACTTGACCCTACAAAGATGGCTGCAGAGCACACCAAACATTCTTTGGTTTGGCAGCCATCAGAGGACTCTCCACCAGTATGCGTTATTGACCAAAGAGTGTTGTCTGTAACTTTGATGCCTCATATTCACTTTTATTCTTATAGATCAACAAGTGGTGGAAAAAGTATCAAATTGTCATACTTGATTGAAAGTAAAGATGCCTTAATAGAAAGTAAAAGTGAAAGTCACCCAGTAAAATTCTACTTGAGTAAAAGTCTAAAAGTATTTGGTTTTAAATATACTTAAGTATCAAAATTAAATGTAATTGTAAAAATATATTTAAGCATCAAAAGTATAAATAATTTCTAATTGCTTATATTAAGCAAACCAGACGGCACAATTCTTTAAAAAAAAAGTATATTTGCGGATAGCCAGGGGCACACTCCAACCCTCACATAATTTACAAACAAAGCATGTTTGTTTAGTGAGTCCGTCAGATCAGAGGCAGTAGGGATGACCAGAGATGTCATCTTGATAAGTGTGTGAATTGGACCATTTTTCTGTCCTGCTAAGCATTCAAAATGTAACGAGTACGTTTGGGTGTCAGGGAAAATGTACGGAGTAAAAAGTAAAGTACAGATATCCCAAAAAACAATTAGTACTTTAAAGTATTTTTACTTAAGTACTTTACACCATTGAGTTCAACTTACTAGCTTGATGTGTTATGTTTGGACTCATTAGCATTCATTGGTGCTCATTGGTGCTGATGATAAATGGTCAAGTGTTCATTGGATTCTTGTCCACCACATTCTAACTGGAGCCGACTTGGTGGTTAGCATCCACCCACAACTTAGTCTTTAGTCTCGATACACTACATATACTCTAGCCTGGTCTTATAGATGGCTCAATAATTTGTTTCTAATGAACTGTAACAAGTTAAAACTGTATTGAACTTCCAGTGACACCTGCAAGTCTGGATTAGCCAACAGCCAAGTGCATCTGTTGAAAAGGGTTTCGATCAACGATTTAGTGTCAATTTAGTGTCAAAAATTTGTAATATCACTGTCTCAAGGCCATTGACTGACTGCACTGGCAGATAGGGGTTAGAGGTGTCAGGACCAGCTACCTGGTTACCCAGTCTCACACCCACACACACACTCTGGCCTTCAGAACTAGACTTTACAAGGCAGTCACATCCTCCTCTGCATCACTTATTCATAATTTCAAAATGTTTCGTTTTATAATACGCTTATTATTGACTTCTTTTTAACCTCTGAGTGGGTTTTTAATTCTCCCTTCTCATTAAGGGCCAGTTGAAACTACCCGTGGGCTAAGTCTTAATGCCACACAGCACGGCAGGCAGCAGAACTAATGGGTTTAGTGCCTGTAGCCATGCCTGTGCTGGGGTTTGGACAGACAGATAAGCAGGATAAGAACAAAGACTGTAAGCTCCTGCTGGCTGGCTCTGATGCTCCATGGCACCTTAGACTTTAATAACCTCTTAAGGATCCCGTAGGATCAGTGTCCCTATACTGGGACGGTTGTTGCTAACGTACGCTAATGTGACTAGAATTACGTTGTAAGTAACAGCAAACTTTCCAGGACATACGCATGTCTTATATGGGTAGAAAGCTTAAATCCGTGTTAATCTAACTGCACTGTCCAATTTACAGTAGCTATTACAGTGAAAAAACACCATGCTATTGTTTGAGGAGAGTGCACAACAACAAAAAACCTTTATCACGGCAACAGATTTGATACACTCACCTCTGAAGGTAAATAATGTAGTTACATTCAGTAATCTTGCTCTGATTTGTCATCCTGAGGGTCTCAGAGATAAATTGTAGCATAGTTTTGTTTGATAAAATCCATTTTTATATTCAAATGCAGGAACTGGGTTCTAAAGTTTGAACCCCTACTGTATCTAATTGTATCTAATGTCCATGTCTGGGATTTATAGAAGGAAAGATCTCTTTCAATGCCAAAAACACTGTCTGTGGATGTATCTGAAGAGGCAGGGCTTTCCCCAGGGAATTATTGCCCACCACGCTGCTGGATGAATGAATAAACTACACCATTAGCTCCCATCGCATAACATCAAAGGCCTAAGATGAAGTAGACTGTGACATAAGACTGTGTATGTGAGACATCAATTGTCAAAAGTGATTTTCTACTTGGTGCGAGGTCCGTGTGTGTGACTGTCAGGCTTGTTGCTAATGTTCTGACAGTGTGTGTGTGTGTGTGTGTGTGTATGGAGTTGTGTGTAAATACAGTAGGTTGAGCACAGTTCTGAAATTGTTGCCACTGGTCTCCAGGCGCTTCGTTGACTGTGTGTTTGTGTGTGTTAGTTGATTCCGCACAGCTAGTGTGAGGAGCGTATGACCTATGTGTCCTAACTAGGTCATTGAAAACCAATCTGACTTTATACAATAGTAACCAGAGGTGGGACCAAGTCACTATTATTCGAGTCACAAGCAAGTCTCATGTCACAAGGTCTGAGTCTCAAGCCGAGTCCCAAATAGAACGGGTCAACTCGAGTCAAGTCCAAGATATGCATTCTAAGAGCAAGTCGAGTCACAAGTTTTCAAGTCAAGTCTCATGTCAAGTAAAAAAAAATCTTTACATGCAACGACTTGTTGAACTAAAAACCTTTGTATATTTATTGAGGCTACTAGACAGCCCTTTTCATTATTTGGTCTACAACATATTTTGATTGGCTAGCCTATGTAATTGTAAAATTGTCACACCCTGATCTGTTTCACCTGTCTTGTGCTTTGCTCCACCCCCCACCAGGTTTCTCCTATTTTCCCCTGTGTATTTACACCTGTGTTTTCTGTCTGTCTGTTCCCAGTTCGTCAAGTCGTCCAAGCGTGTTTTTCCGTGTTTTTCTTTGTCTCCGACCTGTTTTTGCCTGCCCTGACCCCGAGTCTGCCTGCCGTTCTACTCCTGCCTGATTCTTATTAGGATTCTTGATCTCTGTCTGTCCTGGACCTGCCATTTGCCTACCCCTTGTATATAATCTTTGAGACTCGAACCAACTGCCTCCTGTGTCTGCATCTGGGTCTCATCCTGTGTCATTATAAAAATAGGGACCTTGCAGCAGTCATAAGGGCATGAAATCAGCAGAAGGCAAGGCAGGTTGACGTGCTCAGAGTGTAGATTTATTTACAGGTCTTGGTGATCCAATGGTGAAAGCGTCGTATCATACATAATATACAAGTAGCTTTACCAAATACACACAGGAAATATTCCAAAAATAATTAGCCTCTGTAACTGGCTTAACCTGTCCTATCTGAGCAGACACATCTGAGCAGGAATGATGAAACGCTAGCAATTATTGTGTTATTATATGTTGGGGCTCCCGAGTGGCGCAGCGGTCTAGGGCACTGCGTCTCAGTGCAAGAGGTGTCACTATAGTACTATAGTGCTGGTTCAATCAGAGTGCCGATTTCACTAGCCAATTTGTTGCAGTTTCTTTTGGTAATGTGGCAATACTCCGGCTACTGTCTCTGGCTGCGTGTGGAGTAATCCACGTAGACTTTGTGCCACAAAATGAGTGACAAAACATTTCAAAACCTGGCCAGACAATTTCAAGTCATCAGTCTCAAGTCCAACTCAAGTCTCAAGTTATTTTATTTTCTATCACGTCGAGTCTCAGGTCATCAAATTCTGATAGTAACACAACTGAAACCATTCTACTCTCTTGTATAAACAGTGCAGCACTGTAAAGATGCCAGTGATTCAATATGCACGGTGGGTCAGACTTTATCTGGATAGTCTGGATAGTCCATCTGTAGATGCTGTAGAGATGTTCATACTACTGTATCTGTTGATAAGCAACTGTTTGCTAGGGTTACGTTTAGACTAAGGGATAATAATGTTAGGGTTAGGACTAGGTTTAGGGTAAGGGTTAATTTTAGGGTAAGGGTTAAGGTTAGGGTTAAGGTTAGGTTTAGTAGATAGTTGAAATGTTACTGATAGTCTGTAGAGAATCTACAGATGGACCTTCTAAAATGTTTTACTGCATGGTGTATTAATCATGTTTTGTCAATAATTATGTAAATAATCCTCTTCCTGAGCTGCTGTGAGTAATTGGTATTTTGTGTATTATTTTGTATGTGTGTGTGTGTGTGTGTGGGAGAGCTGATGTTAAAGTCACAGAAAGTAAAGTTCATTTGATGATTCATAAAGGTTAATATTAGCAAAGTGAAGAGCTTGCAGACAAACAAGATAGTAGCTAGGAGGGAAAAACAACCAGCTCACTGTATTCAAACAACAACACCATCTGTTAACCTACACAAACACAAACACAAACATGTCTCAGTCCTACCTGTGCCACAGCTACATGTGTCTGTTGCTGTTGTTGCTGCAGTTGTTGCTGTAGCAGCTGAATCTGGTGGTGGACTGACAGGGGAGCACTGTTGAGCAGAGTACCCGACGACGGCAGCAGCATCCTGGGGGACGCCAGCAACAGAGAGGCCTCCTCTGGAACCTGCCATGGAGGAGAGGTTAATGATGAATTGATGGATTGAGAGAGGGAGCCATCAATACAAGGAGAGAGAGGATGGAAGAGGTAAGGAGGAGATGGAGATAGAGTGACTTCAGAAAGTATTTGCACACTTTTTCCACATTTTGTTGTGTTACAGGCTGAATTTAAAATGTTGGACTTTTTGTCACTGGCCTACACACAATACCATATTATGTCAAAGTGGAATGATGTTTTTCAACATAATTACAAATGAAAAGCTTTAATCTTGAGTCAATAGGTATTCAACCCCTTTGTTATGGCAAGCCTAAATAAGTTCAGGAGTAAACATTTGCTTAACAAGTCACATAAGTTGCATGGACTCTGTGTGCAATAATATTGTTTAACATAATTTTTTTATGACTACCTCATCTCTGTACCCCACACATACAATTATCTGTAAGGTCCCTCAGTCGAGCAGTGAATTTCAATCACAGATTCAACCACAAATAACAGTGAGGTTTTTCAATGCCTCGCAAATAAGGGCACCTATTGGTAGATGGGTAAAAAAAGCAGACATTGAATATCCCTTTGAGCATGGTGAAGTTATTAATTACACTTTGGATGGTGTATCAATACACCCAGTCACTACAAAGATACAGGCGTCTTTCCTAACTAAGTTGCCGGAGAGAAAGGTAACCACTAAGGGATTTCACCATGAGGCCAATGGTGACCTTAAAACAGTTACAGAGTTTAATAAGTGTGATAACAACATTATAATTAGTCCACAATATCCAGGCAAAATCCTAGAAGAAAACTTGGTTCAGTCTGCTTTCCACCAGACACTGGGAGATTAATTCCCTTTTCATCAGGACAATAACCTAAAACACACTGCAGTTGCTTATCAAGAATACAGTGAATGTTCCTGAGAGGCCAAGTTACAGCTTTGACTTAAATCTGCTTGAAAATCTATGACAATACATGAACATGGTTGTCTAGTAATGATCAACAAACAATTTGACAGAGCTTGAATAATTTTGAAAAGAATAATGGGCAAATATTGTCCAGATGTGCAAAGCACTTAGAGACTTACCCGGAAAGACCCACAGCTGTAATCACTGCCAAAGGTGATTTTAACATGTACTCATGGCTGTGAATACTTACAGTATGTAAATGACATATTTCTGCATTTTATTGTCAATCACTTTGCACGTTGTCATTATGCGGTATTGTGTGTAGATGGGTGAGAGAAAAAATATTGAATCCATTTCGAATTCAGGCTGTAACAAAACAAAATGTGGAAAAAGTCAAGTGGTATGAATACTTTCTGAAGGCACTGTCGATAAATAGAGAGAAAGTCAGAGAGACATATTTATGTATGTTCATATTCAATGTGTTCTTTGGCAGTGTGAGTGTACATTTCCTTAGCCTGGCCCATGTCACTCACAGCGCAGGGAGAGCTGTGACCACACTGGTCTGGAAAGGAGGCTGTTTGTTAATGCAATATTTGCTTAGAAATGGTGCAACGGGTTTGATTGGTTTTCTCAATTTGAAAATCCAACCGTTGTGAAGGAAAGGGCCGGTGCTCGGGAGCTGAGTGTGGCTGTACGTATGGGTGTTTGAGTAAGAAAGACACAGAGGAGAGCCAACCAGTGTTAGCCAGACTAACATTTCCCCTGGTAATAAGCAGAGCTTAAGTTTAAACAGAGGCATTGCTGAACAGGCCCTAAGAGAAAAAGAAAAGCCATGCTCGCTCATGCATCTACATGTCAGACAGACAACCAAATACCAAATACTACTGGAATAGTATTCACACAATAATTAATTGAAAAAGAAGAACAATAGCAGCTAGTATCTGTCAAAGGCCTGGAGGACTATATTGTTTTGCCTTGAATAGCAAAATCAATCTGTGTCAGAGAGAGAGAGAGAGAGAGAGAGAGAGAGAGATTGCATATGTGAATATGTGTGTGTCAGACAGAGATAATTGCATATACTATGCTTTTACTGAAGAATACAGTGAGAGAGAGAGCGAGAGAGTGAGAGACTACATTTTGATGGACCTATTAGCACATCCTTGCTCAGGACACTTTGAGAGAAAACTGCTTCAGAAATAAAATCATATGTTGTTGGATGTTTCCAAAGTACTCTTTCATGACACAACCCACATTTCCATCCATAGTTTTTATGCGAGTAAAGTCATACCGTATCAAAAAAATCATGACAGCTGTGATGGAAACAGGAAGTTTCGGTACATTTTTCTAAATGCTGACAAAGAATTTCGACATGGTGGGATCTTTTTGTGTCGGTAAAATTACTTATGTGTGAAATGGCGGTGGAAACGCCTTTATGCTCAAATATTGATATAATAACCATCATATCGAAGTAAACTTGGAGTCAAAATGCGATGAAAGCAAATTCCACTTCAGATTTTTATTCTGAAACTTTTGTGTGCACTACGTCATCACACACTGATTTTTATCCACAGCAAGTTGGTGGAAACACACCACTGGTGGGAAAATGCACAGACAGTGGGGAAAAAAAGTATTTAGTCAGCCACCAATTGTGCAAGTTATCTCACTTAAAAAGATGAGAGAGGCCTGTAATTTTCATCATAGGTACACTTCAACTATGACAGACAAAATGAGGAAAAAAAATCCAGAGAATCACATTGTAGGATTTTTAATGAATTTATTTGCAAATTATGGTGGAAAATAAGTATTTGGTCACATACAAACAAGCAAGATGTCTGGCTCTCACAGACCTGTAACTTCTTCTTTAAGTGGCTCCTCTTGTCCTCCACTCGTTACCTGTATTAATGGCACCTGTTTGAACTTGTTATCAGTATAAAAGACACCTGTCCACAACCTCAAACAGTCACACTCCAAACTCCACTATGGCCAAGACCAAAGAGCTGTCAAAGGACACCAGAAACAAAATTGTAGACCTGCACCAGGTTGGGAAGACTGAATCTGCAATAGGTAAGCAGCTTGGTTTGAAGAAATCAACTGTGGGAGCAATTATTAGGAAATGGAAGACATACAAAACCACTGATAATCTTCCTCGATCTGGGGCTCCACGCAAGATCTCACCCGTGGGGTCAAAATGATCACAAGAACGGTGAGCAAAAATCCCAGAACCACATGGGGGGACCTAGTGAATGACCTGCAGAGAGCTGGGACCAAAGTACCAAAGCCTACCATCAGTAAAACACTACGCCGCCAGGGACTCAAATCCTGCAGTGCCAGACGTGTCCCCTGCTTAAGCCAGTACATGTTCAGGCCCGTCTGAAGTTTGCTAGAGAGCATTTGGATGATCCAGATGAGGATTGGGAGAATGTCATATGGTCAGATGAAACCAAAATAGAACTTTTTGGTAAAAACTCAACTCGTCGTGTTTGGAGGACAAAGAATGCTGAGTTGCATCCAAAGAACACCATACCTACTGTGAAGCATGGGGTGGAAACATCATGCTTTGGGGCTGTTTTTCTGCAAAGGGACCAGGACGACTGATCCGTGTAAAGGAAAGAATGAATGGGGCCATGTATCGTGAGATTTTGAGTGAAAACCTCCTTCCATCAGCAAGGGCATTGAAGATGAAACGTGGCTGGGTCTTTCAGCATGACAATGATCCCAAACACACCGCCCGGGCAACGAAGGAGTGGCTTCGTAAGAAGCATTTCAAGGTCCTGGAGTGGCCTAGCCAGTCTCCAGATCTCAACCCCATAGAAAATCTTTGGAGGGAGTTGAAAGTCCGTGTTGCCCAGCGACAGCCCCAAAACATCACTGCTCTAGAGGAGATCTGCATGGAGGAATGGGCCAAAATACCAGCAACAGTGTGTGAAAACCTTGTGAAGACTTACAGAAAACGTTTGACGTTTGTCATTGCCAACAAAGGGTATATAACAAAGTATTGAGATAAACTTTTGTTATTGACCAAATACTTATTTTCCACCATAATTTGCAAATAAATAAATTAAAAATCCTACAATGTGATTTTCTGGATTTCTTTTTCTCATTTCGTCTGTCATGATGAAAATTACAGGCCTCTCTCATCTTTTTAAGTTGGAGAACTTGCACAATTGGTGGCTGACTAAATACTTTTTTGCCCCACTGTATTGTCCTCATGCTGATTTTTTAATACTGTAATAACATGAAAATGTGTTGCCAATTGTATGGAAACCTAGCTACAGACAACACAAAGAATAAGTTACAGGTCCAAGCTAGACAATTTTACAATACATAACTTATGGATCATCACCATTATTCAGGGGTTGGGTTAAAGGCGGAAGACACATTTCAGTTGAATGCATTCAGTTGTACAACTGACTAGATATCCCCCTTTCCCCTTTCCTTTCTATTACACTGCACAGATTCACTCTCTGAAACAGTTCACTCAATCCACTAAGTTTGTTTCGAAGTCAGCAAATTACACCCCAAATGTATGTTCTGCCATCTGTCTTAGGTGCAGATACCGCGGAATTAACACTGGTCACTCACTCACTCACTCACTCACACTCACACACACACACACACACACACACACACACACACACACACACACACACACACACACACACACACACACACACACACACACACACACACACACACAGAGGTGCTAATCCGATTAATGTCGATTAAGGCAGCCCCCCGCACCTCTCTGATTCAGAGGGGTTGGGTTAAATGCTGAAGACACATTTCAGTTGAAGGCATTCAGTTGTACAACTGACTAATAATGGTGACTTTGACATACACACACACAGGATGAGTGATCGTGTGTTGCTGTCTGATCTACAGGTTAATCAGGACATCACCAGACAAGCTGTTTACTCTCAACTCTTGATGAACAGTGGAACTAGAACACTCTGTGTGTGTGTGTGTATGTATGTGTGTGTGTGTGTGCGTAGTGATTTAATCAAGTGCAGTACACTAGTAATGTGTGGGTCAGCTAGCTGTTTGTTCACCCGAACCCAAGCAAATTGCTAATAACCCATCAGCAACCGGCCGACTATATGTGATAAAGTGAAAATCTGAGGCCTTAACCTGACCCTAATCCACAAATAGGCCGATAGAAAATATGCTGTACAGTCAGATGGCAGAACAATTTGTTGACAGGGAGAGCAGGATACATTTTTTAAAACCTAATTTAGATATTTTTCAGTTTATAATTTCCATCATTTTGGTAGGCTATTTGTTAGTCAGCTTGTCTAAAACTAGATATATCAAATTTTATTTCTCACATGCGCCGAATACAACAGGTGTAGACTTTACAGTGAAATGCTTACTTATATGCCCTTTCCCAACAATGCAGAGTTAAAAAGTAAGAACAATGATTAAAAAAATTGCAAAATAAAAAATGGAAATAGTAACACAGTCAGTGTCCCGATTTCAGTTAGGTTACTATTACATTTAACCCGTCTGAACAGTAGGCTACAGTTTCCTTGACGTGCCATATTTGAAGTCCCCGTCTTCTGACTCTCGAATTTGTATACGCCTCACAATTATCACACATAACTTAGCTGGCACTGCTATCATCTTCTTTTGCCACTTAACAAAATCTTTCCCAAACATTACTGTTCTGGCCCTCCCTTGTCTTTAAACTCTCAATTTTGAAGCTTTTATCATATTAAAATCTGACATTGTACTTTTTGCCTCAGTGGATCGACGTTAACTTTTTCTGCCCAAGTTTCCAAAAGCATTTGGCAATTGGCGTGTATTTGGCACGCATACAGACAGGCCCTGAAGCTTAGGCTTACACAGTAACGGCAGATAAAAATAATGAAAGAAAAACCCCAGTGTAGCCTATAGATATGAATTGCACAAGAATAATACATTTATGGATTTTTTATGCATTGTTTTCTTTTAATTCAATCCGCCCGCCACCCACCCTTCATCCACACAATATTTCATGACCCTAAACCTCCACGGAAATAACTGCAGGAATTGCAGGTTATGAGTCAACCCGCGCATCACTACAGTAAACATCTTTGTACTGTTTACTTTGGTAACTCTGGTTAAATAATTGCTTGCTTTACACATAATTTGTCAGAATAATTGTAATAGTTTGAAGATGAAAAGAATACCTTAGCCGCCAGCTGAAAGACTGACTGTTTTTATGTTTATTATGTACTAAGTCATTTTGCATAGAGAACTGTCACTGGTATAATGGCAGTATGATTGACGAGGGAGTGAATATAATACATGTGCAACAGTTAGGGGTGCTGGGGAGGAAAGAGAGAGAGAGAGACCTGTCAGTTTCCATAAAGGTGACCATCTATCCCTCTCAGTCAAGCGGAACCTTGCGACGAGTCATACTCCTCTGAGTCTGCAGGACAGATACAGTACGATGGATAGTTGACAAGCTGCACTAACAAGAACACAGTAGAGGTTATTCAAGACCTTTGTTGTCAGACATAGCACCTTTACTACGTTCCTTTTTAGAAACAATCAGTGGAGTTTTCCTGTATATTTGAGAAAGCAGAATCATTGTTATTCATCATGGTATTTGGTTTTTGTTTTGATACCATTAGCTGTTGCTGTGGGCTACACTAGTTCATTTAGCAGACAAGATTTGCTTAGAATTCCATGGCATTATTTTTAAAAATTATTTTATAGTTTAAAGAATACAATTGAACATAGCTTAATAAAATAGAAAGAATATTTTCTCCAAATGATTTCAAAGGAAGTGCGCACATGCGGCTTTTCTGTGTTGAACAAAGAAACTGGTCCTTCCTGGGGTCCACACAAAACATGAAACATGACATAATACAGAACATTAATAGATAAGAACAGAACTACATACATTTAAAAATGGCACACATAGCCTACATACCCATACATACACACACACAAAATATCTAGGTCAAATAGGGGAGAGGCGTTGTGCCGTGAGGTGTTGCTTTATAGTTTTTTTGAAACCAGGTGTGCTGTTCATTTGAGCATATGAGATGGAAGGGAGTTCCATGCAATAATGGCTCTATATATTATACTGAACATTTTCTTGAATTTGTTCTGGATTTGGGGACTGTGAAAAGACCCTTGGTGGCATGTCTGGTGGGGTAAGTGTGTGTGTCAGAGCTGTGTGTAAGTTTTAGAATTTAGAATTTTCAACACAATGTTTCTTATAAAAAAAGAAGTGATCCTGTCTCTCCTCATCTCTAAGGCAAGAGTGACTGGCACGCATAGTATTTATATTAGCCCTCTGATTACAATGAAGAGCAAGACTTGTCACTCTGTTCTGGGCTAACTAGGTCTTTTTTGCAGCACATTAATCAAGATAAGACAAAACAAGAGCCTGCAGGACTTGCTTTTTGGAGTGAAGTGTCAAAAAAGCAGAGCATCTCTCACATTGTTTATAGATTTGTTTTTTTTCCTACTGTATTATTGACTGTATGTTTGTTTTACTCCATGTGTAACTCTGTGTTGTTGTATGTGTCAAACTGCTTTGTTTTATCTTGGCCAGGTCGCAGTTGTAAATGAGAACTTGTTCTCAACTTGCCTACCCGGTTAAATAAAGGTGAAATAAAAGAAATGTATGGACAGACCTCTCCCCATCTTTACAACGATTGAATCTATATGTTTTGACCATGAAAGTTTACAATAGAAGGTAACACCTAGGGCTGTGGCAGTCATGACATTTTATCAGCCGGTGATTATCAAGCAAATAACTGCCGGTCTCACGGTAATTGACCGTTAATTAGCATAAGCATGTTTAGCATCTCCTGGCTTCCACAGCCACTGATGCAGACCATTGGAACATCTACATTTTAAAAAGAGTAAATCAATCCATTTAATATAGCCTACACCATCACAATAAATATGTTCTTTATTTCAGACAGGTCTAAAGAAATATGATATGAAAAAATGTAGAACAGAATAGCATACTCTGAGTTGTTAGGCCCTGATCTGGCTATACACTAGTTCATTTAGCAGACAAGATTTGCTTAGAATTCCATGGCATTATTTTTTAAAATTATTTTATAGTTTAAAGAATACAATTGAACATAGCTTAATAAAATAGAAAGAATATTTTCTCAAATGATTTCAAAGGAAGTGCGCACATTCGGCTATTCTGTGTTGAACAAAGAAACTGGTCCTACATTATATAATTATATTAGAGTTATTTATGCAACTTGAGTTGTGATACAAACATTGGGCTACATGTTTTGATTGTTAATACATTCTACGGCTGCATGATAGGACTCTAATGATGATTTGAAAAAAGTCGCAAGCTGCACACACTTCATCAGTCTCTCATTCACAATTTGACAAGCACTTGATAATATTCTCACCAGGCGGCATCCCCCTTGTGTGGCCACAATTCCCCTTAAAAAATCCATGCCTTTTGCGGCCAAAGTGGCTGTTGTGCCCTTGAGCTGAATATAATAAGCTAATTATAATTCCCTTCTCTCGGCTGCCGTGCTTCGAAGTACCTCTCACTCACATGGCTCTCTCAGATGTAGTCAATGCCTGTCACGTGATCGGGTCCTTTTCACAGGTATTTCAGCTAAGAAGTAGGCTACAAGTGAACAAAGTCAGACATATCGGGGACACAACTGCGCAATTCCCTCTTATAGAATTCTGAGGTGCATATTGAAGACGTTAGAAATGTCCACATTTAGCCTACTTTTCGTCAGCCAACAAGATGAGTAGGCCTAACGAACAGCAAAAGCACTAGCCTATGTCAATCTACTATTGTCACACCCTGATCTGTTTCACCTGTCCCTGTGATTGTCTCCACCCCCTCCAGGTGCTGCTTATTTTCCCCAGTGTATTTATCCCTGTGTTTCCTGTCTCTCTGTGCCAGTTTGTCTTGTATGTTTCCAAGTCAACCAGCAGTTTTTCCTGTTCTCCTGCTTTTTGCATTTCTCCTTTTTCTAGTCCTCCCGGTTTTGACCCTTGCCTGTTTCTGGACTTTTTACCCGCCTGCCTGACCATTCTGCCTGCCTTGACCATGAGCCTGTCTGCCACTCTGTTCCTCCTGGACTCTGATCTGGTTTTGACCTTTTGCCTGGCCACAACCATTCTCTTGCCTACTCCTTTTGGATTAATAAACATTAATAAACATCAATAACGAACCATCTGCCTCCTGTGTCTGCATCTGGGTCTCGCCTTGTGTCATGATAACTATCCCCCATAGTACAAAAGTTGACCTATTCAATTGGACAACTTGTCCTTCTGTGTAATCAATAAATATTCCAAACATACCCTGGGACAGTTGTGTGATGCGATAGATCCCAAATTAATACAACCACTTGCATCAAAACATTTTTTAAAAGCAATGAGGCTGATCATTTAGCTCAAAATGTTGATAAACTATTAGGCTATTTTTTTCATATTATAAGCGCAACAATGCGTACACAGCAGTAGGCTATAAGAGTGAATGTTCCAAAATGCAATCAATTAGAGGGGAAACACTGTTCCTGAAAAGTGACGGCAAATGCGATTATGCATGTAATAAGGTCTACACTTCATGCATTTGGCACATGACAAATAAAGTTTGATTTAAGACTACATATATTAATATTGGCTATTACATCTCTTTCCTGGGTAGATTCTCAGAGATAGACATAAACACTTGTGGTTTCAGGGTGTTTTGACTTAGTCTATGTCTTGGGGAGAAATACATTAAACCTGTGGTTTATGAACAAGGGCCCTCCAGCCTCTGTTGGTTAGCGAAATACCAACACATTCAGTCAAAGCACTCTGGACCACACACACTGAGAGCAGCAAAGAGACCAATTTGCTGAATAAAACCCAGTATAATTTTGCCTGAGGCTGTGCTATATCCCACGGGCATCAAGAGACAGACAGACGTGCACGTACATGCTCACACATAGATTCCAAGCAGTTCTTACAAGCTAACGACAACACGCTAACAGGCCTACTGAATAGAATCCCAAACTTTGTCTGATCCACCACCTCCCAAGTGTGTTTAACTCGATAGAAAGAGAAAACGTCGGTCCTTTTGCAGAGAATGCTAAATGTGTTTACAGCAATCTGGCCCCAATTTGGGTGGAAACATAATTTGAATTATTTTTTATTATTTTTAGGTAAACAATGGGGAGAATAACATAGGGTCTGAGTTTGTGGTCTGAGGAGAATTACAACTACAACTCCTTATACGGTCAAGAAGAGCAACAAAAACAAAACACTTCCCTGCTCCCTTCCACCCTCTCTGCAGCATCTGTAGGCTACTTCTGCCCTTCAAAGGGGAGATCAGATTATTTGATGTGAGACAGTCGTGCACATCACAGTACAAATTGAAGCATACTACAGGTTCCCTTCCAAGTTTCCCCTCCTTCCTTCCAGAAAACACTGTGAAGTCCACTCATCTCCTTCCCTTCAGAGTGCACACTGCATGTTCCAATTCAAGTCCCCCTCCCTGGCTATGGGTGCCCTGAGGGCCCTTAAGTGCTGTGGCCCTCTGCCTTTCAGTCTGGGCCAGGGACACAAACACACACACACACACACACACACACACACACACACACACACACACACACACACACACACACACACACACACACACACACACACACACACACACACACACACACACACACACACACACACACACACACACACACACACACCATCAGGGGTCTGGGGCTAGTGTTGTAGCAGCAGCTGGCAGTGTGTATAAGGCAGTATGTGTGAGTGTGTGTGTGTGTGTTTACTCCCCCCAGTTCCCTGAAACGTCCTTGGCAGCAGAAGTAATCTGCCCATCCATCTCTCTGCCACCACATCCACTCAGCACCACAGCCTAACGGAGGGAGGAAAGAGAAGAATGAGAGAGGAAATAATGGACCCCTGAGATAGAGAAGTAAGGCTGGCTCTCTCATCCTTTAGCAGTGATTACACTAGCTGCTCTCTGCTATCTATCCTGTTCTTCTGACAACCTTGATCCACCCACAGCACCAATAGCACACTCAGAGCTGTGTTTGAGTGTGTGTGGGAAACAAGAGTGTGAGTGGCAGGAGCTAGGGGGTAGTGGAGTGGGACTAGGTAGGAGTGGATTAGGGGTTGGGTGAGGGATGCCAGTGTTGTGTGATAGTGGATCAAGGTCAGCTCCATACAGAGAACTAGAACTACAAGCTAATTTGGAGCAGGGAGGAAAGGGCTAGGAAGTCAACAACAATGGACCTCTGAAGTGTCACTCCCTCCCATATTGGCAACCATCCAGGACAGGAAGAGAACGCTGGATACAGGAATGGGCAGGCACGTGCACAGATAGGGCTTTACCTGTGCAGGGCACATGCCACTTTTCCCCTTCCAGCATCCAAAGTGCCCTTTTGGTGGTGGTATAATCCCCCTCCCCATTTTTTTTGTTGGTTTAAAAAACAATTTTTTTAAATTGTTGTACGGAACCCACTGCCCGCAAGTCATTGTCAAGGTCGCTACCACACACCACGTCCGTTGGTTGCGCCTGTTGATTTGCCCTGTATGCGCGCCCCGGTTTCTAAACATGAATGGCTTGAGAGATGTGGTCACCAGTCGAGTGTGTGTAGCTAGCTACCTGATATAAATATCAACAGTACTGCCACAGCAACATAACATTTGATTAACATTTGATTTAGCGTACATCATCATCAATATTCGGTCTGGTTGGCTGATACACAGCAGAGAGAGGCAGAAAGACAGAGAGGTAAATCACAATCAGTAAAATAAATTGAGCTAGCTAACTAGAAGATTTACATCAGCTGATAGCCCACCCTCTTTTCCCGATGTCAATCGTTTCTTTAAGAGGCACTGTAAGTAGCTTGTTTACAATTTGTGATGATGATAACCTAGGCAGCCGATAGTAGATCTGCACTATTGTCTAGGATTGATGTGTCCAACCCGTAATACACTCCTGTCCCCCGTGGACCGGTTCATCCATAAAACATCCTCCATTCTCCACTTCATCCTCAACTAGCTTTAATGGCGGGCCTTAAAACACCATTTTGGGATTTTTGGACAATTTAGGATGTTGTACACTGTGTTCAGCCATGGGTGAGAAACATCCTAAATTGTCAGAAAATCAGAAAATGTTAGTGTGTGAGTCTGGGTATGGTTGTTTTGATGAAGTGCACACACACAACTGTCTCCCAGCTGAAAATCATTTCGGTTTCAGTCCTGTTCTTCCCTGGCTAAACAAAACTAATGAGTGTGACCTTATAGCATCAATACTGCCTTTACACTGTCTGACAGGAGAGATGGTCTCTCACAAGCGAATCTGTAGTATCTGTAAAGTACTGTAAAATATACATGTTTTTATTATTCTTTGGGTATTCTGTCCTCATGAATAAAGCACTGTGTGTCTGTCTGTGACATTAATATTGATGACTGTCTGATATTACTGGCCTTCTCAACACAACACAACTCATGTATTATTAATAATGCAAAGGGGTCCCTTCCTTCCCTTAGAGTTGTTTGTGCCTGTGGCCATGTTTAAATATGGTATCTGACACAGTGAGAAGGACACAGTGTTGTTGAAATGAGCAGAACTGTCCCATTTAGTGTTGGACTGATCATTCTGCTTTAATTAGCTTGGCCAAACTAAGTTGAGATGTATTTTTTTATATGTGTGGGCCAATCATCTTCCTTAGATTTGAGACGAGGAAGAGGCGATCCAATCAGTGAAGACATCGTTCATGACAGATTTTTATGACAGGGTTATGCAAACGGGAGGAAAGGCCACAACAGCATGCTAACACAGCAGCACCTTCAAACTATTTATATATCGCTGTGTTGTTAATGGATGTCAGGCTGAGTGGTTGTTGCACACTGAACACCCCATCTTCCTGATTCCTTAGCTATGAGGTGAAAACAAGGCTTTGGGAAAATTGAGAGACATAGAGACAGGGAGAGAGAGAGGAGAGAGAGAGAGAGAGAGAGAGAGAGAGAGAGAGAGAGAGAGAGAGAGAGAGAGAGAGATAGAGAGACAGAGAGACAGACTGAGAGACTGAGAGAGAGAGAGAGAGAGAGAGAGAGAGAGAGAGAGAGAGAGAGAGAGAGAGAGAGAGAGAGAGAGACAGACTGAGAGACAGGCTGAGAGACAGACTGAGAGACAGACTGAGAGACAGGCTGAGAGACAGACAGAGAAAGAGAGAGAGACAGACAGAGAAAGAGAGAGAGACAGACAAAGCGAGAGAGATATAGAGAGACAGGCAGAGAGAAAGAGAGAGAGAGAGAGACCCCCCCAGTATCTGAGTGAGCAGCAGCACCCCAGTTTCCGGCAGTAGAATGTTTCGGAGCCCATTTGTTGGACAGTGTGTAAGCAGAATGCTCCATTAAAACCCACTTTTGCTTTCAAACACACCTGCAGGCATCTGGAGTCAAAGAGTTGAGTAGAAACAGAGTAGCACATCTCCGAAACTGTTTGTTCTACAACCCACATCCAGATCACAGCAGAGTTCAACGTTCAGGGACACCACTAGTAGCATCTACAGTAAACAACCCAACAAAACCCACTCCAATACAAAAAGAGTGCAAAGCACAGTCTAGTCTGTAAACTCAATATCTGGTAAATAAGTGTCACTAGAAAACCAAAGAAGAAGAGGAACAGCCACATTGATTGGTGTAAAAATAAAATAAAAACATTTTCATTTTCTCACCTCTTAATTCAGGTGGATTAAGTTTCCATTTCATCTTCTTATTCCAGGGGACAGAGAACCTAAGGACTGTGTCTTTAATCCTCAACACTAGTCTTGGTGTCTTGCAAGTTGTTCACATGATGTTGTTGGATTGATTTGTGGCTGTGACGAAGGAGTGGTTGGAAGTAAAAGGCATTGTCAAATTAATGAGACCTGACAGGAGAAAATAGACCTTAAGGTCTTTGGCTCCTTTCATGAGCTTTCAGAAAACCCACAGTGGATAAGGTATACACCCCCACCCAAACGCGCACAAACACACACACACACATACAAACACCCTGACTCAAGGGGGTGAGCGAGGCCTTTCTTAACCCTCTGTTGTTGTAGTAATTTCACGCCATGTTGGTTCCAATCAGATCCATATAGAACACTCCGTCGCCATAACTCTCTGTCTTTAATAGGATTCAAGGATACACTTCACCTCACAGACCTCCATTTACCCTCTCTATAATAATACATGCTTCTGCAACTGACAACTAAAAAGTTCAGTAGAAATATCTATCTGCAGCTTGAGGCAAGAATGCTGTATAAGCACATTTTAGGCCTATTTTTATGGTTGTGAGTGTTAACTAAGTGAAAACTACTGTCATTTACATTATGACATTTCAATGGAATGTTTAAGTAAACTATATGTAAACTTTTGTAGCACTTTATAATAACACCACGTAATAAAGGATGTATAATGGATTAGTAAATAGTTTATTATTTATTAATCATTATGCAATTCATAATTTTTTTTATATAGATCCTTATAAACCATTTACTAATCATTAGTTAAGTTTTGAGTGACCAGTGAAATTCCCCCAAAAAAGATGGACATGCCATTGGTAGACATTACAGCAGTACCTAAGCACACAAAGTAGAATTCTATAGGAAATATATACATTTATAACATTTAATTCACAAAAACTGTTGTGAAACAACTGTTGCAAGGATTTGACAAAGAGTTAATGTGATTGTTTTGGTCGATGTCACTAACTCAAACTAATCATAAAACAGGGAAATGTTGCCTGCACACAACAGCTGGCCGGATCTAGTGGATTTTTGTTCGACAGCTGCACCATCAAGAGCATCCTCACCGGTTGCATCACCGCCTGTTTTACACTGCTGCAACTCGCTGTTATTGTCTATGCATATTCCCTTCACAAATTACCTTGACTAACTTGTACCCCCGCACACTGACTCGGTACCACCTGTATATAGCCTCGTTATTGTTATGTAATTTTCTTGTGATATTTTTATTTATTTTTACTTTAGTTTATTTCGTAAATATTTTCTTAACTCTATTTTTTTAACTGCTTTGTTGGTTAAGGGCTTGTAAGTAAGCATTTAATGGAAAGATCTACACCTGTTGAATTTGGTGCATGTGACAAATACAATTTCATTTGATTTGATGATGCAGATGCTAAGCTGAAAGTCTGTTTTTCTAGCACAGACTGGAATATGTTCTGGGATTCATCCGATGGCATTGAGGAGTATACCACATCAGTCCCCGGCTTCAGTGCATCGATGACGTCCTCCCCACAGTGACCGTACGTACATACCCCAACCTGAAGCCATGGATTACAGGCAACATCCACACTGAGCTACAGGGTAGAGCTAGCACTTTCATGGAACGGCATTCTAACCCGGACACTTATAAGAAATCCCGCTATGCCCTCCAATGAACCAACAAAGAGGACTAAGATTGAATCCTACTACACCAGCTCTGACGGACATCTGATGTGGCAGGGCTTGCAAACTATTAAGAACTACAAAGGGAAGCTCATCCGTGAGCTGCCCAGTGATATGAGCCTACCACATGAGCTAAATTACTTCTATGTGCGCTTTGAGGCAAGCAACACTGAAGCATGCATGAGAGCACCAACTGTTCCGGATGACTGTGTGATCACGATCTCCATTGCCGATGTGAGTAAGACCTTTAAACAGGTCAACATTCACAGGGCCAGATGGATTACCAGGACATGTACTGAGAGCATGCGCTGACCAACTGGCAAGTGTCTTCACTGACATTTTCAACCTGTTCCTGAGAGAGTCTGTAATACCTACATGTTTCAAGCAGACCACCAAGAACGCCAAGGTAACCTGCCTAAATGACTACCAACCCGTAACACTCACTCCATGGAGTGCTTTGAAAGGCTGGTCATGACTCACATCAACACCATCATTCCAGAAACCCTAGACCCAGTCCAATTCGCATACCGCCCCAACAGATCCATAGATTACGCAATCTCTATTGCACTCTACACTGCGCTTTCCACCTGGACAAAAGGAACACCTACATGAGAATGCTGTTCTTTGACTACAGCTCAGAGTTCAACACCATAGAGTTCAACACCAAGTACCCTGGGACTAAACACCTACCTCTGCAACTGGATCCTTGACTTCCTGACGGACCACCTCCAGGTGGAAAGGGTAGGCAACAACAAATCTGCCACACTGATCCTCAACACGGGGGGCCATAAGGGGTGCGTGCTTAGTCTCCTCCTGTACTCCCTGTTCAACCATGACTGTGGGGCCAAGCACAACTCCCACATCATCATTAGGTTTGGCGAGCAAGGAGGCCTACGAACCTGACTAGTTACACCAGCTCTGTCAGGTTTCACCCAACTTATTGTGGGAAGCTTGTGGAAGGCTACCCAAAACGTTTGACCCAAGTTAAACAATTTAAAGGCAATGCTACCAAATACTAATTGAGTGTATGTAAACTTCTGACCCACTGGGAATGTGATGAAAGAAATAAAATCTGAAATAAATCATTCTCTCTATTATTATTCCGACATTTCACATTCTTAAAATAAATTGGTGATCCTAACTGACCTAAGACAGAGGATTTTTACTAGGATTAAATGTCAGGAATTGTGAAAAACTGAGTTTAAATGTATTTGGCTAAGGTGTATGTAAACATCCAACTTCAACTGTGTATGTATATATATATATATATATATATATATATATATATATATATATTATACTTTTTTTTTGTTTACCCTGTTTTTTCCCCAATTTCGTGGTATCCAATTTTCTCAACTCCAGCAGGGACTCGGGAACTCCAGCAGGGACTCGGGAGAGGCGAAGGTCAAGAGCCGTGCGTCCTCCGGAACGCAACCCAACCAAGCTGCACTGCTTCTTGACACAATGCCCACTTAACCTGGAAGCCTGCTGCACCAATGTGTCGGAGGAAACTCAGTGCACCTGGCGACCGTGTCAGCGTGCACTGCGCCTGGCCCGCCACAGGAGTCGCTAGTGCGCGATCGGACAAGGACATCCCTGCCGGCCAAACCCTCCCTTATCCTGGACGAGGCTGGGCCAATTTTGCGCCGCCCCATCGGTCTCCCGGGCGCGGCCGGCTGCGACAGAGTCTGGACTCGAACCCAGAATCTAGTGGCACATGGTAATTGGCCTTAGACCACTGCACCACTCGGGACGCCCAACCGTTGATATGTTCTGGGGTAGGGCTGGGCCGGTCATTACATTTTGTCAGCCAGTGATTATCTTGCAAATAACTGCCTGTCTCACAATAATTGACCATTAATTCTCATAAACACGTTTAGCATCTCGTGGCTTTCACGCACCGTTGGAACATCTACATTCTAATAAATCCATTTAATATAGCCCACACCATCACAATAGATCCATAATTTTGTTAGGCAAGTCTAAAAAAGCATGATATGAAGAAAATGTAGCCTATTTCAGAAGAATAGAATAGCATATTCCCAGATGATCTTATGTTAGGCCCTGATCTGGCTATGCCATATGGTTGTGGGCTACACTAATTAATTTAGCAGATTTGCTTAGAATTCTGTGGCATTATTTTATATTATTTTATAATATGAAGAATACAATTGAACATTGCTGAATAAAATAGAAAGGATATTTTCTCCAAATGATTTACGAGGGAGTGCACAGATGCGGCTATTCTGTGTTGAGCAGTTAAAAAAGAAACAGGTCCTCCTATATGCTTAATTTATAGTTATTTATGTAGCTTTATTTGTGATACAAACGTTAGGCTATATGTTTTGATTTTTAATACATTCTAAGGCTGCATGATGTGACATTAATGATGATTTGAAAATAGTTGCATGAAAGGCATGGGCTCTGTTTCTTGCGCAGGCTGCACACACGTAATCAGTCTCTCATTCCTCAATTACAATTTGACAAGCACTTGATAATATTTTCACTCATCACACTATTCTTAATTTAATCTGGTCTTTACATATAGCCTATGGGTGGAATTAGTTTTGATTTAGAACAGCCCACACAAAAAAATGTCATCCACAGACTGCACTTGAATAGCAAATGGAGGTTACATTCGGTTATGTTTTTAATATGCAAGCACAGGCAGCGCGTCCATAAGGCTAAGGGAAGCTTTGAATTCAATTGTTAAAATTATATAGCCTAATTACCAGGCCAAAAATGTGTCACATAAATATGTGTAAGTGACCAATAAAATTTGATAAAAAAATTTGAAGTACCAGGCCATTAGTGATTGGTAGCTGGTAGCAAGTTTGGTAGGCTACTGTTGACCATCAGCAGCATCAGGGCATAGTTTTGGAGAAGCCTAGTTACCATGACTAAACGGTCACATGGAATTTGACTGCGGTCATGACTCGTGACCGCCGGTGTGGTGGTAATATGGTCACCCTAACAGCCATATTCTAGGGGCCATTTTGAGACCTTAAGGAACATCAGGTACTGCTGGAATGTTTACCAATGGCATGTCCATCTTTTTGTGAGAAATTACACTGGTCACTCAAAACAGTTAAAAAAGTAAATAGCCAACACTTTAGATGAGGCCACACAAAAATGACGAAAAAATACCCAATGATTCGTAAATGGATTATACAGACCTATATTAAACATCTTATGAATCATTATTGAATACTTTAAAAGTTGTTTATAAATGTGTGAATAACTAGGTTACTATCATTTACAAATGTGGGCGTAATGATGAATAAATGATGAAAAAGCAACTTACTAATCCATTATAAATGCTTTATTATGTGGAGTTATTATGAAGCGCTACCTAAACTTCTGATAAGGCAGATAACAGCGTGGCTAATTAGGTTAACTAAATAAGTGTTACCCAGTCAGGGATTGCTGGGTCGCTAGCGGGCTCGTCCCGACACTACCAGCGAAAATCTAAAGCGCCAAATTCAAAATCCCAAAATGGAATTATTAAACATCCACCAATATGCAAGTGTTCCATACTCATCAAAAGCTATGTTTCTTGGCAATATCACAGCGTTGTCAGATTTCAAAAAGGCTTTACGTCGAAAGCAGCACATTTCATTGTTTGAGGCTAGCACCTCACATATTTTTCCAATAGCCATGTATCAATTAGCCATCATGGCACACACATAACACATTTCACAGCGAAAACAAATCAATTACCTGTTGAAGAACTTCTGCTGAGGTCATCCTAAGTGTCCAACGAAGACAATCCATGGTTCTTTTGTTAGAAAAAGTAACGCGTCTTTTATCCATAAATCCTCCATTTGGTTGTGCGTTATAATCAGAAACGACAGGCTCCACTAGTCCATGAAACGCTGCGCGAACTCGTTCAAATTATACCTATAAACTTGTCCAAGAACAATCAAACATAGTTTTAAATGTATCCTTAGGAACACTTTTACGTATATTTACTATTATAAATCAGCCGGAATATAAACTGATCAATAACGAGGCTACAAAAGACACTCCATGACTTCTCGTGCGCGCGCCACGGGAACTTTTCTCAGAACGAGGCGTCTTCATTGTTTGCTGTTTTTCTCTGCTCTAAATTCATCCAAAATGGAGGGAAACACCGTCTGTTGACATCATAAGGAAGCGACGTGTACTGCATTCATATGCCTATATATGGTCATTTTCAATAGGGAGGGGTTCCCAAATGAGCAATGTGTCAAAATCACTTTTTCCAGGAACAGAGATTCCTCAGGGTTTTGCCTGTTATATGCTTCCTATCCAATGGTACTAAATATATGCATATCCTATTTTCTGGGCCTAAATGGGAGGCATTTTACTTTGGGCACGCCAGGCTCTCCAAAACGGTCACCTCATGCACTGCTCCCAGAGAAGTTACCTAAGTGTAAAAAACATTTTAACTTCATGCCAAATACATGCTAAATATTCTGGTAAAAGGCTGACAAGATTGACAAAAACTGACATAAAAAGACTGAGCTGAGAAGAAATGTCAGCTACAGAAGAACTAGATCAAGTTCCCCTAAAGCATTTCAAAGACAACAAATAATATTTCGACTTCCCTTGTCTGTGAGTCACAATATTACACTGCACAACAAACTGAAGATAAACAGAAACAGACAGCTCACAATATATCACTCTCCTGTCCAGTCAGAGGGATAAAGCTATAGATAGAGCCGCAAACTAGTCATGCCACCCCATATAGTAGTCTCTAGATAGAACACACAATCATGCTTCCACCCTGTCCAAGCAGTCTTGGTAACAATATTTTATTCTGTCTTCGATCCAAGAATAGCAATATTACCCGATATAACTCAATCTGTCGTAACATCAGACAATACAGTGTGTGTGTGTGTTCTCCCTGTCTCACAAAAGCAGTATGTATCACCCTACATAACAACCTATACATAGGCCACACAATATTGTTTTCCGCTACCTCAAGCCATTATTACATAGGCCACAAGATTTTGCATTTCCCTGGTCGAAGCAATCTATAGATGGATCAATGGTATTGTGTTATACTATACAGTAGATAGATGAATGGTATTGTATTTCAGTGGTCCAAGCAATAATGACCAGTTCTCTCATTCCAGGCCTTAGTTAGTTTAGGTATTCTTCCCACCAAACATACCCAAACCACACCCCCAAAACACATACATACAGCCATACCTTCTTGTTGAGGTTGTTGGGGTGTGAGTGGTCAGTCTTGTCGGTAGAGTACACTCCGTCCAGGTCAGTGACCCCGCGGTTAAACTCCTCGACCGTACTGTCCGGTAACGGTAAGGGAGCCTCCTCCGCATCAATGTCTGTTTCCACAGCAACCACCGACTTCTCCGCTCCTGTTAACTCCCGGGCTGAGAGAACAAACACATCAACACATTGTCAAGGAAACGACTCATCACTACGCCATGTTAAATAATTGCCATAGAAGGAGGGCCAATGGAATAATAGACTTTGTTGTTAGAAAGTTGCTACACCAAAAGATGAGGGAGGACAAAAGAAGAGCGGCAGGATGTGATGCGTTTCATTACGGTGTTCTCCTGTGGTTCTCCCAGCTCACAATTAAATTTCCAGATAATCTGTAAAACAACAGTCTAGCTATGTTTTTCTCTCCCTTGAGTATAGAAAAGTAGGCTGTCATTTGAATTTGTAATCTCGCTCAACCCTCCCACTTTCCTCACTGCATTTCATAGCCAAGTTCTGTAGCCAACGTAGCCAAGTCTTCCAATTTTCCTCAGAGAAAACTTGATTCTAGCCTTTAACATTCAAAAGATATGACCCATAATACCAGCGCTACATTCTATCTTTCTACCGTGCATTGGAAGGCCGTATTTTACATTCAAATCAAATTGTCACATACACGTGTTTAGCAGATGTTATTGCAGGTGTAGCAAAATGCTTGTGTTGATATTAACAAGTAATAAACTTAACATATGTGAACATAACAACATTCAACAACTGAGACATAAACTGAACAAGTTCCACAGACATGTGACTAACAGAAAATGAATAATAAAACCGTGACTCGTCAGTGAAGAGCACTTTTTGCCAGTCCTGTCTGGTCCAGCAAAGGTGGGTTTGTGCCCATAGGTGACGTTGTTGCCGGTGATGTCTGGTGAGGACCTGCCTTACAACAGGCCTACAAGCCCTCAGTCCAGCCTCTCTCAGCCTATTGCGGACAGTCTGAGCACTGATGGAGGGATTGTGCATTCCTGGTGTAACTCAGGCAGTTGTTGTTGCCATCCTGTACCTGTCCCGCAGGTATGATGTTCACTGCGAGGACAATCAGCTGTCCGTCCTGTCTCCCTGTAGTGCTGTCTTAGGCGTCTCATAGTACGGACATTGCAATTTATTGCCCTGGCCACAGTCCTCATGCCTCCTTGCAGCATGTCTAAGGCACGTTCACGCAGATGAGCAGGGACCCTGGGCATCTTTCCTTTTGTGTTTTTCAGAGTCAGTAGAAAGGACTCTTTAGTGTCCTAAGTTCTCATAACTGTGACCTTAATTGGTTACCGTCTGTAAGCTGTTAGTGTCTTAATGACCGTTCCACAGGTGCATGATCATTAATTGTTTATGGTTCATTGAACAAGCATGGGAAACAGTGTTTAAACCTTTTACAATATAGATCTGTGAAGTTATTTGGATTTTTACGAATTATCTTTGAAAGACAGGGTCCTGAAAAAGGGAAACTTGTTTTTTTGCTGAGTTTATCTAACAATTTCACAGCATATACCCAATACACAAATTAAGTAAAGGAATGGAATTAAGAATATATAAATATATGGACGAGCAATGTCAGAGTGGCATAGACTAAGATACAGTATAATATAATATAATAGAATACAGTATATACATATAAGATGAAACCTGCAAAATATGTAAACATTATTAAAGTGACTAGTGTTCCATTTATTAAAGTGGCCAGGGATTTCAAGTCTATGTATATAGGCAGCAGCCTCTAATGTGCTAGTGATAGCTATTTAACTTCTTAGGGAGCGGCTGCATAGGTGATGGTTTTGGAGAGCCTGGCGTGCCCAAAGTAAAATGCATGCCACTCAGGCCCAGAAAATAGGATATGCACATAATTAGTACTATTGGATAGGAAACACTCTGAAGTTTCTAAGAGTGTTAAAATAATGTATGTGAGTATAACAGAATTGATATAGCAGGCGAAAACCCTAAGAAAATCCATCCGGATTTGCAGTTTTTTTTGTAAATGAGCATCTTCTCCATTGTGCCTATTGCATACAACTTTATGTAGGACTGAGACTGCAGTACCTATAGCTTCCACTAGATGTCAACAGTCTATTTACAAAGTCTGGGAATTCTAGGAGTGACCAGAACAGATAGGAACAGGAAATTATCAGGCGACCACTTTTGTAAACAAGGTTTGACGCGCACGAGATTGTGAACGCGCACCACTTTATTTTTCTTTCCTATTGTTCACGTTATCGTCCGGTTGAAATATTACAGCAAATATGCACAAAAGGATACCTAAGGATACATAAAAAATGATGTTTTATTTGTTTGTAGAAAGTGTATAGGTATAATTTGAACGTGTTCTCTTCACGGTTCAATGGGCGACTCAACGGTGGATTTTATGATCATAACGCGCCAACCAAACAGAGATTTATGGATATAATAAATGACCTTTTCTAACAAAAGAAGCATGGATTGTCTTCGTGGACACTTGGGAAGCCCTCAGCAGAAGTTCATCAAAGGTAAGCGATTTTATATTAGCGATTTTATGCGTTTTGTGAGACCCGTGTTGGGTTATGGATTTATGCTAATGAATAAATATCAGAGGTGCTACCCTCAAACAATCAAATGTTGTGCTTTCGCCGTAAAGCCTTTTTGAAATCTGACAACGCTGTGATATTGCGCTAGCACCCCACCACTCCGTAAGTAGTTAAGCCATGATGATATTGAAGCTGTGTGGTTGGACATTTTCTTACCAAAATGCAAACCCATTTTAGATGGAAGCTGTTACAGACCACCAGACCAGTACAAGTTTTATGAATTGTTGGAGGAGACTTGCTTAAACTGTACAGATTTTGGTGAATGGAAGGTTATTGTTACTGGTGATTTTAATACAAATATGCTCAAAAAGGGCCATGCTACTTTTAAAACTCTTCAGAATGTTTGTAATCTATTTGCCTTATACCAGCTGATTTATGAGCCCACGTCTGTCCTTCTACCCAAACCATCATTGTGTTGTTGTCGGATATATATCAAACAGTGGGGTTGTACACTATGGGCTCAGTGATCATTCCATCATTTAGAATTATAGAGCATATATTTTTGTTAATTGTTTGATCTAATTGGACTGGTCTGCTGTATTGAAATGCAATGAGGTGGAAAATGCCTGGGGTAATTTTAAATCATTGTTTTTAGATGCTGTAGATAAGCAGGTTCCAGATTTTTTGTTGTTGAATTAAGCAAAGAACAGAACCATGGATAAACTGTAATTAAGCGTAGAAATTAATGCTTTCTAGAGTTCAGGAAATCCAGGGCAGATTATATGTTTATAGACTATAAGAAATTAAGAGATGAGGTCAACGGGATGATACAGAAGACCAAGAAATATTATTTTAATCACAAATAGTTGAAAATAGAAACAATCCGAGTAAATTATGGAAGTGTCTGAAGTTGTTAGATTACAGTAACAGATTAACAATTTAGCAGTAAAATGGGTTATCAGTTATCTGCCAGGAAGAAAACAGATGGTGGATGTGGATGGGACCCTGTCTAAACCCAAAATATTGAACTGCGGGGTACCCCAAGGGAGTGTGCTGGGTCCACTTTTCTTTCTATTGTATATAATAGATCTGAAATCTGCCAGTACATGTGACTTTTTCCTCTATGCAGATGATTATTTGTGGTTTCCCACAGACAGCAATGTGGTTGAGAAAGCCCTCACATCTGAATTTCTGAATGTCAGTAAATGGCCATATGACAAGATGTCTCTTCACCTTGAAGTCCATCTTGATCGGGTCCAAAGTGAGGGATCGGTGTCCCTATACTGGGACGATTGTTGCTAACGTGCGCTAATGTGACTAGAATTACGTTGTAAGTAGCATCCAACTTTCCAGGACATGTCTTATATGTGCAGAAAGCTTAAACTCTTGTTAATCTCACTGCACTGTCCAATTTACAGTAGCTATTACAGTGAAAAGATACCATGCTATTGTTTGAGGAGAGTGCACAACAACAAAAAACTTTTATCACGGCACTTGGTTTGATATATTCACCTCTGAAGGTAAATCATGTACTTACATTCAGTAATCTTGCTCTGATTTGTCATCCTGGGGTTAGTCTTTTCTGTAGGGAAGCTCATTTTTGTATGACCTTCCTGGGAGTGTGTAAACTTACATTTTGTATTACCATATAATTTTTGTATGTTCTCTATAGTTATGTACTTGAAAATGTATCAATTGACCTATTCGGCACATTTGAGCAGAGTTGATTAACAAAAAATTGCAATGCTTCTCTGGCTCAGTCTGAAACTTTGCACATGCACTGCTGCCATTTAGTGGCCAAAATCTAAATTGCGCCTAAACTGCAATATTATATTATGGCCCTTCTCTTGCATTTCAAATATGATGGAAAAATAAATAAATAGAAAACACATATTTTTTTGTTTGTATTATCTTTTACCAGATCTAATGTGTTCTCCTACATTCTCCTACATTAATTTCACATTTCCACAAACTTCAAAGTGTTTCCTTTCAAATGGTATCAAGAATAGTTAGATTTGGGTATGTCATTTTAGGCGAAAATTGGAAAAGAGGGTACGATCCTTAAGGACCGACATAGCAGTCACTGCAAAAGACTCTGTTAATTATCTTGGATGTGTGCTAGATAACCATCTGACAGGAAGAGCATGGCACAAAACTTTATCTCCAAAGTGAACCATAAAGTTAGGTTTCTGGCAAGAACCTCCAAATATCTGGATAAGAATGCAATTGGGGCATTGGCAGAGCCACTTTGTTCAGAGCCACTTTGACTATGCATGCTCTTCCTGGTACAATAATGCCCCCAATATAACAAAAAATGTATTGCAGACATCTTAGAACAAATTAAATTTTCAGCACTTACGCATCTTGACCATTGCCACTTTGAAAGCCTTAGATGGCTCAAAGTGGAGGAGAGTCTCTCAGATTAAATTGTGTCTTGTACATAAGATCAGTGGCGACCCGTCATTCAGGTGGGGCACCCCCTGTTTTGCATGTTATTTTGGCATTAATACGTGTCACATATCAGTATACAAACAATGTAAAAAAATTAAAAAAAAATATATATATATATATATACAGTTGAAGTCGGAAGTTTACATACACCTTGGCCAAATACATTTAAACTCAGTTTATCACAATTCCTGACATTTAATCCTAGTAAAAATTCCATGTCTTATGTCAGTTAGGATCACCACTTTATTTTAAGAATGTGAAATAATAATCAGAATAATAGTAGAGAGAATGATTTATTTCAGCTTTTATTTCTTTCATCACATTCCCAGTGGGTCAGAAGTTTACATACACTCAATTAGTATTTGGTAGCATTGCCTTTAAATTGTTTAATTTGGGTCAAATGTTTTGGGTAGCCTTCCACAAGCTTCCCACAGTAAGTTGGGTGAATTTTGGCCCATTCCTCCTGACAGAGCTGGTGTAACTGAGTCAGGTGTGTAGGCCTTGCTCACACACGCTTTTTCAATTCTGCCCACACATTTTCTATAGGATTGAGGTCAGGGCTTTGTGATGGCCACTCCAATACCTTGAATTTGTTGTCCTTAAGCCAAACTTTGGAAGTATGCTTGGGGTCATTGTCCATTTGGAAGACCCATTTGTGACCAAGCTTTAACTTCCTGACTGATGTATTGAGATGTTGCTTCAATATATCCACATAATTTCCCTACCTCATGATACCACCTATTTTGTGAAGTGCACCAGTCCATCCTGCAGCAAAGCACCCCCACACCATGATGCTGCCACCCCTGTGCTTCATGGTTGTGTCATGACGTTGGCCTGTTGGTGAGGTTTATGACCCCATAAATACCCCCTTTTCTCTCTCTCTACTCTACAGAGGGACTATTGAAAATCTCTTTCTTAACATGGAGAGAGTATGGTAACATCAAAAGGGTGGGGAAAGGAACCATATTTCGGTAATCCAACCAGCTGAAAAGATGCGTTGGTACTCAGGGAATATGATGTTAGAACAGTTGGCATCTGAGACATTTTCACTAATGACAGGATGACATAAACTGTATCTCGGAAAGTCTACACATTCTAGGTATCAGATTCACATGGAATTGTTGTGCAACTTAAATGTTAATTATGAAACTACTTTTGTGGAAAGATTAAATGTAATTTTAGCTCCTAAATAAGAGAATTGGTTTTCATGAGTGAACTATGCTCAACTTAGTGGCCCCGCCCAAGTGAACAGACATTAGCTGTAAACTATGAAACACGCCTCTCTCTCCCTGATTATATAAGCCCTTTACGAAATAATAACTTGCTATTCCGAGGACGAAAGGACGACGGTCCTCGACGTTAAAAGGGCTAATAATTTTGTGTTCCAAGGACGTGAAGATGACGATTGACACGCCGAAAGGATGAACTTCGACGATACCAGCCAGAATATAGCACAAGCTTAAAAGTATGGCAACTTGGTATGAACTTTGAACTCTCATTCACTCCAGAAGTGATACCTCCTAGCCGCTGCAAACGTGGGCTAGGAAAGAACAGACAATCTCTTCAGAAAGACAGGGTACTACAACGTATCCGTTCTACCACACGACAACGGTACTACAACCTATCCGTTCTAACACCAGAGACATCCGACAGAGGACAGGAAGATCTCTGTTGGGCAACACGGCCTTCTATCTACAACCAACCTATTGAGGCGCAGCTCAGAGTAAATATGTCTTGCATTTTCCTTTTCCAAATGGGCGGTTATTTAGAATGCATAAGATTCTGTATTTACGATAGCATAGCTTCATAAGGTCAGATAGAGACCAAATCCCTTTGTTCTCCAGTCTTCCCGTGCTTTCATTCAAGCTAACGCCCTCTCTTTGTGTAACCATCCGTCATATCGGTTCCGTCCACCAGGGACGTTCTTCATGTATGACATAATTAGTATTCAATGTATGATCCATCCTGTGTACATGTAATTCTGTGTGATTATTTAGGTATTTAGTAAATAAATAATTAAACCAAATTTTGCATTGCTGATTCAACTTGTTAGCCAGGGTTTGTGAAGATAACCAAGAATTCTACGATGTTCAGATGAGACTGAAATGAGGTCAGGATTAAAAACTGACAACCATTGATGTAAAAGATTACCAGATCTTTAAGAGTTTATTCGAAAGCTAACAGCTCTATTCTTTCGTGGTGCCCCGTCTTCCTAGTTAATTAATATTACATGATTAGTTAATCAGATAATATTAATTACAGAGAAATTATTTTATAGAATAACACTTAATCCGGCATAGCCAAAGACACAACAGTTGGGATGGTGCTCTTCAGCTTGCAAGCGTCCCCCTTTTTCCTCCAAACATAACAATGGTCATTATGGCCAAACAGTTCTATTTTTCTTTCATCAGACCAGAGGACATTTCTCCTAAAAGTACTTTCTTTGTCCCCACGTGCATTTGCAAACCGTATTCTGGCTTTTTTTATGGCGGTTTTGGAGCAGTGACTTGGTTCCTTGCCGAGCGGCCTTTCAGGTGATGTCGATATAAGACTCGTTTTACTGTGGATATAGATACTTTTGTACCTGTTTCCTCCAGCATCTTCACAAGGTCCTTTGCTGTTGTTCTGGGATTGATTTGCACTTTTCGCACCAATGTAAGTTCATCTCTAGGAGACCGATTGCGTCTCCTTCCTGAGCGGTATGACGGCTACGCGGTCCCATGGTGTTTATACTTGCATACCATTGTTTGTACAGATGAACGTGGTACCTTCAGGCGTTTGAAATTGCTCCCAAGGATGAACCAGACTTGTGGAGGTCTAAAAATTTTTTTTAAAGGCACAGTCAACTTAGTGTATGTAAACTTATGACCCACAGGAATTGTGATACAGTGAATTGTAAGTGAAATAATATGTCCGTAAACAATTGTTGGAAAAATTACTTGTGTCATGCATAGTTTGTTAATTTTGTGGAGTGGTTGAAAAACAAGTTTTAATGACTCCAATCTAAGTGTATGTAAACTTCTGACTTCAACTGTATCATTGAGTTAATAAAGCTGCATACAAACATCTATAGTTTTCTTGAGTAAGGCAGCTCCAAAATGCAGGTGTTTCAGCCTAGCTCAGTGCTTTCTGTGGTGGTGGGGCAAGCCAGCAGAAAATGCATAATGTTGCGCCATGATTGGCTCAGTGTTCTGTCACTCATGGGGACACTACGTCACCGCCAAGTCTAAGGGTAGAGCTATAAAATTCAAGCCCCTTGGGTGCTGCCATAGAGTTACATTAGAAATGCCCATCCAAGAAGGCTCAAAGCCATTGACCACAGATAAAATGATGTCAAATCACCTTATATCTACAGTATCTTTGATTGGAATGATCATGTCAACATCATACTTTCAAAATCTTAGCTAGCAGTCATCATCATGAATCAAGTCGACAATGTACTGGTAAATACTTTTTAATCCTTGTCATATGAAGAAAAATGACGAAGAGAAATCTTAGATAAAACGTATCGGTGCTCATCGGCCATTGGACATAAACATTACACAACAAGTTAAAAATCGCAAATTCAACAATGAGTGGTTTGGAAGGAATCAGTGGCCAACTACAAGCATTGCAAAGCAATCACTAGCCTGCTTTTCACTGGAGTGGCTGTGTGGTCCCAAGTCTAAGATTAAGGGTTTATTTTCCTAGTTTAAAAGGATAAACATTCAATATTGGCCATGCTGTCAACGAAGCATGATTTGTGCCACGCTCAAAACAACTTAACTCAGAACTGCAAAATCTGACTTTAGTGAGTTCAAGACAACTGGGAACTCGAGAAAAAGTTACGAATGGGAAAATACGTTTTGAACTTTCATCCAACTCGGAATTGTACATTTGGAACTCGGGCCTCTTTCTAGAGCTACAACCTGAAGATCACTGACGTCATCATGATTCAACCTTTTTTTCCCCCGAGTTCCCAGTTGTCTTGAAAGCACCACAAATCCAGAGAATGCCAGACTTTGATGACAAAGTTTGATGACAAAATTTGCCCACGAAGGACTGCCGCACCACCTTCCTGTTCAAGAGAGCACAGCAAAACAAGGTGAGTCCAAAAATGTATTGTATGCTGCTGCACAAATTATGTAATATTCCAGGGAGATATGTATCCAGTACTACTTTCTTAGCTACGAAGTGTATGTTTTGTAGTAAGCTGTTAGTTGCCCATGTGCCTCAACCTAATAATTCGGTCTATTTTCACCTCTTAATTTCGCCTACTGTTCTGACACGGTTGTGCACATGTAGCCTATAATCTGTTTTTGATAAATGTAATCATTGAATATTGTAAGAGCTTTCCTTGTCTGCTTATATGCCCACAAGGTTCTGACTTGTGGGCATACACACTGTAAGAATGGCCCATTTTCTGAATTCTGTTCATGTACATTTCAAATAGTTATATTGACTACGTCCGTCCTAGCGTACTCATTAATGTCTTAATCGAAATGATGGATTGCCTCTTATCTGCTTGTCGTCCCCTTATGCCTTATATCAGTAGAAATCACATTTGTTTAAGCAAGTCAGCCATTTCAGCTATGTTTTTTTCAAAGGCAGTAAATGAGGCTGAATGAACTGTTCCACTGCCAGACAAGGTTCCGCTGATAGCCAGGTGTAGCAGTGGTAAGGTTTTGGGACTGCTGTTGGGACAGCTTTATGTAGGCCCTAACAGTTTGTGGGCACTGTTTGTCACAGTTATAGTGCAATTAATGTATTATTTAGTGTTGTGTTGTGTAGTGGCTTTGCTGGCATGTATCCCACTTTTACAGATTTACATGCTAAAATCGCCATTGCATAAGATTGTCCACAGTATGGTCCCCAGGTACCTATGTAACTACTTTAACTTGGTACGGGATAACCATAACTATTCCACAAGAAGGAGTGAAACTGACATTGTTTCTTTTAGATTTAAAAGTGGTATGGTGAAATAAACTTTTTTATACTCAGCTGCCATTTTTTATTTTATTTAACCTTTATTTAACTAGACAAGTCAGTTAAGAACAAATTCTTATTTACAATGATGGCCTACCCCGGCCAAACCCTAACCTGGACGTCGCTGGGCCAATTGTGCGCTGCCCTATGGGACTCGCAATCATGGCCGGTTGTGATACAGCCTGGAATCGAACAAGGGTCTGTAGTGACGCCTCTAGCACTGATCGCAGTGCCTTAAACCGCTGCGCCACTCGGGAGCCCCCTTTGGAATAGTCTTCTGCAGAATTTGAAACTTATAACCTCGTACTGTAGGTATTTTCAAGTTCTCACTGAAAAATGGCTAAATAGTAGCATGTCTAAAAAGTGAGTCGTAAGATTATAGTACGTGGCTGAGAAGGAAAATGCCCAGGATAGCATATTGTCTGCCTTTTGGTGCCTGTTGTTCATCATATTGTGATTGGCGTGCATATATTAGGGATTGATTGTTTTATATATTAATGGTATCTGAGACAAGGGAGATGCACCTGCCCATTGTTGTTTATTAGGAAAGGGAATTGTAGTAATTATCTCATGTTATGAAACAACAACAATTTTGTCTGTCATTGTCTGTTGCCACTACTATTGCCCCCCAACCTTGTTGCATTCCCCCTTCCCTCTTCAAAAGGACCACAATGGAAATAAGCTTTTAAGATGTATTGTGTTATTCTTGATGATTTTCTTAAATTGTATGTGAAGGCGTCACCGGCTGGAGGGCTCTTATGTATGTATTTAAAAGAAAAATAATAATAATAAATTCAATCAATCAATCAAAACAGTATGTGCTTTAAAAATTCACCTGTGATTGATCAATTTGAAGAAAGAAGTTCAACAACAGGTTGAAAGGGAGTTGAAAATATGGTCTTTGTTTCAAAGCCTAGCACAACGAAATGGACAGCGCTTTCTCTAAGGTGATGATTAACTTAAATGTAATAATTTTGGCTTCACTGTCCCGCAAAATCATCCTGTTGTCCCACATTTGGGTATTTTAAATGTGTCCACCCAAACAGCATGAGTGAGAAAAACAAACCTGCGGGAAAGTGGCCTCCATCAGCTATTCTGATGCTTTTACACCTGCATTGCTTGCTGTTTGGGGTTTTAGGCTGGGTTTCTGTACAGCACTCTGTGACATCAGCTGATGTAAGAAGGGCTTTATAAATAAATTTGATTTGATTTGATTTCTAGCGCATACGATGACATGTCTTTTTTCCCCTGACACTGATCCTGCCCATTTGATACTGGGTCATTCTAAATCGAAACAAATTTTACATATTAGTAAAGACAAGATTAAATAGAGAATAGTCTGATGGGTGAAAATATGATCACTTGATGAGAGAACAGTGTGTGCAGCCTGAGGCAAGGAACAGAGCGCAAGCTTCTTAGTGACTTTCTCAAATCATCAATAGCCTATAGTCGCATCATGCAGCCCATATATGTTTTGATTTCTAAGAGATTCTAAGGTTTGTGTCATTCACAACTAAAGTTGCCAAATAACTCTAAAACTAGTGTATAGAACCTGTTTCAAATGATCACTTTTATGCTCAACATAGCCACTTCATATGCGAGCCCACTTGCTCTGGAATGGGAAAATATCCTTTATATTTTATTCAGCTAAGTTCAATTATATTTTTCTTACTATAAAATCATATAATATAAACTAATGTCACTGGACTTATACACATATCCTATCTGCTAAATAAACAAGCCTACAGCCTATGGCATGGTGCATAGCCAGATAACATAGGCCAACTCATATTCTGTTCTTCTGAAATACATTTTCTTCATATAACAATGTATCAAATATAAATAATGAATTTATTGTGAATGTGTATATTAAAATGATTTATTTGACTTTTTTTAATGTAGATGTCCAAAGGCATGCATCAGCAACTGGTATGCGTGGAGTAATTAACGGTCAATTACCCTGAGACTGGCAGTCTTTTGCATGAAAAGAACAGGCTGACAAAATTTAATGACCGCCACATCCCTAGCCTGTACACTATATCTGACTGGGTAAATAACTTTATTTTGAGTTAATGTGGATGCAGTGATTCAGACTTGAGCACTTGGTCCAGGACTCAAGCACTGGGACTCAAATTTCAGCAATAGGGACTTCTGACTCGACTCGTGACTCGACCATTGGTGACTCGGACTCAAGCACAGGGGACTTGGGACATTTTCTTGTGACAACAGGTCACACATCTTGCTGCTGCACAAATCTTGCTTGCACACTGTGGTATTTCACCCAATAAATATAGGTGAAATATAGATATAAAAATTGGATTTGTTTTCAAATTATTTGTGGGTCTGTGTTATCTGAGGTAAATATGTGTCACTAATATGGTCATACATTTGGCAGGAGGTAAGGAAGTGCAGCTCAGTTTCCACCTCATGTTGGGGCAAGTGTGCACAAATAGTGCCTTGCAAAAGTATTCATTCCCATTGGCATTTTTCCTATTTTGTTGCGTAACAACCTGTAATTTAAATAGATTTTTATTCGGATTTCATGTAATGGATATACACAAAATAGTCCAAATTGGTTGGACTATTTTGAAGTCCCTATATAAGATCTGGTGCAACCAATTACCTTCAGAAGTCACATAATTAGTTAAATAAAGTGCACCTGTGTGCAATCTAAGTGTCACATGATCGTCACATGATCTCAGTATATATACACCTGTTCTGAAAGGCCCCAGAGTCTGCAACACCATTAAGCAAGGGGCACCACCAAACAGGACCAAGGAGCTCTCCAAATAGGTCATGGACAAAGCTGTGGAGAAGTAGAGATTAGGGTTGGGTTATGAAAAAGTATCCGAAACATCCCATGGAGCACGATTAAATCCATTATTAAAAAATGGAAAGAATATGGCACCACAACAAACCTGCCAAGAGAGGGCCACCCACCAAAAGTCACAAACCAGGCAAGGAGGGCATTACTCAGAGAGGCAACAAAGAGACCAAAGATAACCCCGAAAGGGCTGCAAAGCTCCACGGCGGAGACTGGAGTATCTGTCCATAGGACCATTTTAAGCCGTACACTCCATAGAGCTGGGATTTACAGAAGAGTGGCCAGAAAAAAGCCATTGCTTAAAGAAAAAGATTTGCAAACATGTTGGAGACTCCCCAAAATATGTGGGAGACTCCCCAAACATATGGAAGAAGGTACTCTGGTCAGATGAGACTAAAATGTAGCTTTTTGGCCCTCAAGGAAAATGCTATGTCTGGCGCAAACCCAACATCCCCCCGAGAATACCATCCCCACAGTGAAGCATGGTGGTGGCAGCATCATGCTGTGGGGATGTTTTTCATCGGCAAGGACTGGGAAACTGGTCAGAATTGAAGGAATGATGGCGCTAAATACAGGGAAATTCTTGAGGGAAACCTGTTTCAATCTTCCAGAGATTTGAGACTGGGACAGAGGTTCACCTTCCAGCAGGACAATGACCCAGAACATACTGCTAAAGCAACACTCAAGTGATTTAAGGGGAAACATTTAAATGTCTTGGAATGGCCTAGTCAAGGCCCAGACCTCAATCCAATTGAGAATCTGTGGTATGATTTAACGATTTCTGTACACCAGCGGAACCCATCCAACTTGAAGGAGCTGGAGCAGTTTTGTCTTGAAGAATGGGCAAGAGACATACCCCAAGAGACTTGCAGCTGTAATTGCTGCAAAAGGTGTCTCTACCAAGACTTTGGGGGGGTGAATAGTTATGCATGCTCAAGTTCTGTTTTTTTTGTCTAATTTCTTGTTCGTTTCACAATAAAACATATTTTGCATCTTCAAAGTGTTAGGCATGTTATGTAAATCAAATGATACAACCCCCCAAAAAAATCTATTTTAAAACCAGGTTGTAAGGCAATTAAATACGAAAAATACCAAGGGGGGTGAATACTTTCGCAAGCCACTGTAGCCTGTCTTTTCTTGAGAGCCAGGTCTGACTTCGGCTGCCCTTCTCAATAGCAAGGCTATGCTCACTCTGCCACTGTGTAATCTCTATTTAGGGCAAAATAGAATTCTAGTTTGCTCAGTTCTTAGTGTGTCGAATTTTATGTTTGTTTTGATGGCATAGAAGGCCCTTCTTGCCTTGTCTCTCACATCGTTCACAGCTTCGTGGAAGTTACCTGTGGAGCTGATGTTTAGGCCGAGGTAGGTATCGTTTTTTGTGTGCTGTAGGGCAACGGTGTCTAGATGGAATTTGTTTTCGTGGTCCTGGCAACTGGACCTTTTTTGGAACACCATTATTTTTGTCTTACTGAGATTTACTGTCAGGGCCAGGTCTGACAGAATCTGTGCAGAAGATCTAGGTGCTGCTGTAGGCCCTCCTTGGTTGGGGACTGAAGCACCAGATCATCAGCAAACAGTAGACATTTGACTTTAGATTCTAGTAGGCCGGGTGCTGCAGACTGTTCTAGTGCGCTCGGCAATTCATTGATATATATGTTGAAGAGGGTGGGGCCAATTTTAACCGCACACTTTTTGTTTGTGTACATGGATTTTATAATGCTGTATGTTTTCCCCCCAACACCACTTTCCATCAATTTGTATAGCAGGCCAAATTGAGTCGTTAGCTTTTTTGAAATCAACAAAGCATGAGAAGACTTTGCCTTTGTTTTGGTTTGTTTGTTGTCAATTAGGGTGTGCAGGGTGAATTTGGTTAAAAGCCAATTTGACATTTGCTCAGTACATTATTTTCACTGAGTCTGCTGTTTATGATAATCCAGAGAATTTTCCCAAGGTTGCTGTTGACGCATATCCCACGGTAGTTATTGGGGTCAAATTTGCCTCCACTTTTATGGATTTGGGTGATCAGTCATTGGTTCCAAATATTGGGGAAGATGCCAGAGCTAAGGATGATGTTAAAGAGTTTAAGTATAGCCAATTGGAATTTGTGGTCTGTATATTTTATCCTTTCATTTAGGATACTGTCAACCCCACAGGCCTTTTTGGGTTGGAGGGTTTATATTTTGTCCAGTAGTTCATTCAATGTAATTGGAGAATCCAGTGGGTAGTCTTTAATTTAGTTGATTATAAGAATTGTATTTGATCTCTCTCTCTCTCTCTCTCTCTCTCTCTCTCTCTCTCTCTCTCTCTCTCTCTCTCTCTCTCTCTCTCTCTCTCTGTGTGTGTGTATGTGTCTCGCTCTGCTTGTGAGTGTATGTTTGTTTTGTATGTAATGTTAATTATGCAGGAAAATATGTTGGTAGGACAAGGTAAGTATGTTTGTGCACATGGAAGTCAGTGATTTATGTTTACTATAGGTTAATGAGGCAATGTAAATGTGATGTGTGACTAAAATGAGACTAAAATGAAAGGGCATATATTTGACTAAAATGGCCCACTGTTTGTCATTTTGTCAATAACTAGACTAAATAATTATTCAATTGACAAAAATGTGACTAAGACTTAATTATATTTTAGTCAAAATTACTAAGACTAGACTTAATCTAAAAAGAGTGTCAAAATTAACACTGGTGTGTATAGGAGAGTGGCGTGTGGAAGCTGTGGGCTCATCTGCATATGAAAGGGCCCTGTAGTTACTGGAGCCAGAGTCATCCAATCACTGTTCTGTTCTGTTCCACAGCCACAGTCTCTCTATTAGACTGATTCATCTGTGACGCTATCCTCTCAAATGGCATCTTACACTCAATTAGGAGTGTGTTTGTGTGTGTAGGATTTTGTGTGTGTGTTTATGTGTATGCACCAGAGAGTGTGGACTCCTCGTTGCAGGTCTTGTCGCTGTCTGGGTCCTCTTGTCCATCTGCGTTCTGGTGCGTGTGTTGCAAGCTGAGTTTGTGACACACCTCGAATGCCTGGCCCACCGTCCGCACGATACGCATGGCCTGGGACTGGAGAGAGGAGGAGTTGGGAGAGTGAAAGACAGAGAGAGAGAGAACATGACAATATAAAATCCATGTACACAAACAACAAGTGCGCAGTCAAAATTGGCAAAAAAGATTTAAATGTATTTCCACAGGTCAGTGGGGTGAGACAGGGATGCAGATCGATCCCCACCCTCTTCAACATATGCATCAACGAATTGGCGAGGGCACTAGAACAGTCTGCAGCACCCGGCCTCACACTACCAGAATCTGAAGTCGGGGCCTACAAGCAGCACCCAGATCTTCTGCACAGATAATGTAAGGCCTGGGTCTTGACAGTACATCTTAGTAAGACAAAAATAATGGTGTTCCAAAAAAGGTCCAATTGACAGGACCACAAATACAAATTCCATCTAGACACTGTTGCCCTAGAGCACACAAAAAACTAAACCTACCTCGGCCTAAACAGCACCACAGTCAACTTCCACGAAGCTGTGAACGTAAAATGTAAAACACCAAATAATGCATGCAGAGCAGAATTAGGCAGATACCAGCTAATTATCAAAATCCAGAAAATAGACGTTAAATTCTACTACAACCTAAAAGGAAGCGATTCCCAAACTTTCCATAACAAAGCCATTACCTACAGCAAGATTAACCTAGAGAAGATTCCCCTAAGCAAGCTGGCCCTGGGGCTCTCTTCACAAACACAAACAGACCCACAGAGACCCAGGACAGCAACAGCAACACAATTAGACCCAACCAAATCATAAGAAAACAAAAAGATAATTACTTGACAGATTAGAAAGAATTGACCAAAAAACTGAGCAAACTGGAACGCTATTTTGCCCTAAACAGACAGTACACAGTGGCAGAAAACCTGACAACTGTGACTGACCCAAAATTAAAGTAAAGCTTTGACTATATACAGATTCAGTGAGCATAGCCTTGCTATGGAGTCGGGCCGCCGTAGGCAGACCTGACTCTCAAGAGAAGACAGGCTAAAATGAAGTGGAAACTGAGCTGCATTTCCTTACCTCTTGCCAAAGAGAGAGGTTATTCAATGGTCTTTGAAGAGCTACTGTGGAGGACTTTTCTCTATCTTCTAATGAAACATACTGTACTTGGCCCAGAGAAAGAGAGATAGAGAGTGTGAAAGTGAGAGAAAGGTGAAAGAAATGAAAAGCATTCTTCATATTCTCCAGACGCTTTTAAAATAGTTGGAGAAGGACTGGGGGAAAATAATGAGAGGTTATCAGAGAGCAGCCAACTTTATCACACCACAATCTGAATGATTGGAGAGAATGAGAATGTTTGTGTGTGTGTGCGATGGTGCCGGAGGGGATGGCTGCCGTTTTAAGGGCTCCTAACCAACTGTGCTATTTTGTTAGTTTTTTCACGTAGTTTTGTAACTTTTTTTTTTTAACTTATTTTGTACATAATGCTGCTGCTACCATCTCTTATGACCAAAATTAACTTCTGGACATCAGAACAGCGATTACTCACCTCGAACTGGAAAAATATTATTTCTTTAACGAGTCCGAAGGAGATACTGCTTTCTCGGGAACTGCCCAAATCCTCGCCATTTGCATGAAGAAAAGACGGAAAAAAAGTGGACAGAGGTCGGGCTGCCTTCTGAGAATTCGTGGAGACGCATACAAAGCTCTCCCTTGCCCACCATTTGGCAAATCAGTCCATAATTCTATCCTCCTGATTTCTGCTTACAAGCAAAAACTAATGCAGGAAGTACCAGTGACACCCTCATTACAGAAGTCGTCAGATGACGTAGATGCTACGCTACAGGACAGTTTTGCTAGTACAGACTGGATGAATCCCCGAACATATTCCAATGGCATTGAGGAGTATACCACCTCAGTCATTGGCTTCATCAATAAAAGCATAGACGACGTCGTCCCCACAGTGACAGTACGTACATATCCCAACCAGAAGCCATGGATTACAGGCAACATCCGCATTGAGCTAAAGGCTACAGCTGTCGCTTTCAAGGAGCAGGACACTAATCCGGACGCTTATAAGAAATTCCGCTACATCCTCAGACAAACAATCAAACAAGCAAAGCGTCAATACAGGATTAAGATTGAATCCTACTACACCGGACGCTCGTCGGATGTGGCAGTGCTTGAAAACTATTACGACTACAAAAGGGAAACCTAGCCGCGACCTGCCCAGTGACGCTAGCATACAAGCCGAACTAAATGCCTTTTATGCTCGTTTCGAGGCAAGCAACACTGAAGAATGGATGAGAGCACCAGCTGTTCCGGACAACTGTGTGATTAACGCTCTCGGTAGCCGATGTGAGCAAGACCTACAGTATAAACAGGTCAACATTCACAATATCGCGGGCCAGACGGATTACCAGGACGTGTACTCAAAGCATGCGCAGAGCAACTTTCAAGTGTCTTCACTGACATTTTCAACCTCTCCCTGACCGAGACTGTAATATCTACATGTTTCAAGTAGACCACCATAGTCGCTGTGCCCAAGGAAGCGAAGGTAGCCTGTCCAAATGATTACCACCCTGTAGCATTCACGTCGTTAGCCATGAAGTGCTTTGATAGGCTGGTCATTACTCACATCAACAGCATTATCCCGGATACCCTAGACCCACTCCACTTCGCATACCACCCCAACAGATCCACAGATGACGCAATCTCAAATTGCACTTCACACTGCCCTTTCCCATCTGGACAAAAGGACACCTATGTGAGAATGCTGTTCATTGACTACAGCTCAGCGTTCAACACCATAGTGCCCACAAAGCTAAGGACTCTGGGACTAAACACCTCCCTCTGCAACTGGATCCTGGACTTCCTGACGGGCCGCCCCTAGGTGGTAAGGGTATGCACCAAATGTCTGCCACACTGATCCTCAACACTGGGGCCCCTCAGGAGTGGGTGCTTAGTCCCCTCCTGTACTCCCTGTTCACCCATGACTGCGGGGCCAAACACGACTTCAACATTAAGTTTGCTGACGACACAACAGTGGTAGGCCTGATTACCGACAACGACGAGACAGCCTATGGGGAGGAGGTCAGAGACCTGGCACTGTGGTGCCAGGACAACAACCTCTCCCTCAATGTGAGCAAGACAAAGGAGATGATCGTTGACTACAGGAAAAGGCGGTCGAACAGGCCCTCATTAACATTGACGGGGCTGTAGTGGAGCGAGTCGAGATTTTTAAGTTCCTTGGTGTCCACATCACCAACAAACTATTATGTTCCAAACACACCAAGACAGCCGTGAAGATGGTACGACAACACCTTTTCCCCCTCAGGAGACTGAAAATATTTGGAATTGGATCCTCTAAAAGTTCTACAGCTACACCATTGAGAACTGCTTGGCATCTGACCGTAAGACGCTACAGAGGGTAGTGTGTGCGGCCCAGTACATCAAGCCAAGGGGCCAAGCTTCCTGCCATCCAGGACTTATATACTAGGCGGTGTCAGAGGAACGTCCAAAGAATTGTCAAAGACTCTAGTCACCCAAGTCATAGACTGTTCTCTCGCGGTACCGGAGTGCCAAGTCTAGGACCAAAAGGCTCCTTAACAGCTTCTGCCCCAAGCCATAAGACTGCTGAACAATTAATAAAATGGCCACACAGACTATTTACATTGACACCCCCCCCATTTGTTTTGTACACTGCTGCTACTCGCTGTTTATTATCTATGCATAGTCACTTTACCCCTACCTACATGTACAAATTACCTCGACTAACCTGTACCCCCGCACATTGACTCTGTGCCGGTACCCCTGTATATAGCCTCGTTATTGTTATTTTATTGTGTTACTTTTTTACTTGTAAGTAAGCATTTCACGGTAAAGTCTACACCTGTTGTATTCGGCGCATGTGACAAATACATTTAGATGCTTGATTTGATTTGTGTGTGTGTGTGTAGCCTGACAGTAATGACTTAGCTCTCTTTTCAGGCCAAGCAGAGAAAGAGAGTACATTTCCATTCATTCAACACCTAGCGCACGCAGACACACACAGTTAAACTGCAGGAGCAGCACTACCATTGCTAGCATTGTTAGCCATTTTAGAAACCTTAGCCTAGATAAAGGACAAGCATCGGAACAGCACCTTAATGTTAAAGTGTCATAATGACTCTCGCTGTCTATCTAACTGCAGAGCCTTTGTTCTGAGTCAAGGTGTTTCCCTCCAATTCAGCCTGTCAATTAACAGCCATTATGGCTCAACAGTTGTCCAGAAAGTCATTAACACAGACAGGGCTGGGGTGCAACTGTGACTGTTCTGCACAATAACAAGGGGAAGGACTGAGGAAAATGCATTACATTTGGAGGATTTTTTTCAGCCCTCATCCTCTTCTAGTGTTCTATGAGTCTTTGAGGATGAATTAATAAGTAGTGTAGGCTCACATATTTTATTTGTAACTTAAACAGATTGATGAGTATTTGCATGGGGTCAAATAGAATCTGTGCTAGCCAACCAAAAATATTTCATCTTTATTTAACCAGGTAGGCCACTTGAGAACAAGTTCTCATTTACAACTGCGACCTGGCCAAGATAAAGCAAAGCAGTGCGACAAAAACAACACAGAGTTACACATAAACAAACATAATCAATAACACAATAGAAAATAAAAATAGAAAAATCTATGTACAGTGTGTGCAAATGTAGAAGAGTAGGGCAATAAATAGGCCATAGAGGCAAAATAATTACAATTTAGCATTAATACTGGAGTGATAGATGTGCAAGTGCATCCATCATGCAGTCTCCTGGGTGATGGATGCCCAAAGTTATGCCACTTGGCCCATGCCAGCGCACTGTGTCTGAGAGTGGCAGAGAGAGTGGCAATGGATGGGAGGGATATCACACACACACACACACTTTCACTGCTATGCGGATGACACACAGCTGTACATTTCGATTAAACATGGTGAAGCCCCAAAATTGCCCTCACTGGAAGCCTGTGTTTCAGACATAAGGAAGTGGATGGCGGCAAATGTTCTACTTTTAAACTCGGACAAAACAGAGATGCTAGTTCTAGGTGCCAAGAAACAGAGAGATCTTCTGTTAGATCTGACAATTAATCTTGATGGTTGTACAGTCATCTCAAATAAAACCATGAAGGACCTCGACGTTACTCTGGACCCTGATCTCTCTTTTGACGAACATATCAAGACTGTTTCAAGGACAGCTTTTTTCCATCTACGTAACATTGCAAAAATCTGAAACCTTCTGTCCAAAAATGATGTATAAAAATGTATCCATGCTTTTGTCACTTCTAGGTTAGACTACTGCAATGCTCTACTTTCCGGCTACCCGGATAAAGCACTAAATAAACCTCAGTTAGTGCTAAACACGGCTGATAGAATCTTGACTAGAACCCCAAAATTTGATCATATTACTCCAGTGCTAGCCTCTACACTGGCTTCCTGTTAAGGTAAGGGCTGATATCAAGGTTTTACTGCTAACCTATAAAGCATTACATGGGCTTGCTCCTACCTATCTTTCAGATTTGGTCCTGCCGTACATACCTACACTTACGCTATGGTCACAAGACGCAGGCCTCCTTACTGTCCCGAGAATTTCTAAGCAAATAGCTGGAGGCAGGGCTTTCTCCTATTGAGCTGCATTTTTATGGAATGGAGACTCATCTCTTCAGTAGGTCCTATGATTGAGTGTAGTCTATTATTATTTGACCCTGCTGGTCATCTATGAACATTTGAACATCTTGGCCATGTTCTGTTATAATCTCCACCCGGCACAGCCAGAAGAGGACTGGCCACCCCCCATAGCCTGGTTCCTCTCTAGGTTTCTGGCCTTTCTAGGGAGTTTTTCCTAGCCACCGTGCTTCTACACCTGCATTGCTTGCTGTTTGGGGTTTTAGGCTGGGTTTCTGTACAGCACTTTGTGACATCAGCTGATGTAAGAAGGGCTTTATAAATACATTTGATTGATTGATTGACACACACACCCACGGCAGTCTAATGGGTTCTCCCTGCAGGTCTCCCACTCAACTGTCTGTGATGGATACAGCCTCGTTAATTACAGTGGGATGGAGACACAACCATTATGAAACCAGGATGGCGCCGGAAGAGATGGCTGCTGTTTTACGGGTTCCTAACCAATTGTCCTATTGTGTGTGTTTTTTTTATTTGTAACTTATTTTGTACATAATGTTTCTGCCACAGTCTCTTATGACCGAAAAGAGCTTCTGGATATCAGGACAGCGATTACTCCCCTCGTACTGGACAATTTTTTTTCTTTAACTTGTTAGGGAGTGGCAGCTGAGGGGTCGGTTTTGGAGAGCCTGGCGTGCCCAAAGTAAAATGCCTCCCATTCAGGCCCAGAAAATAGGATATGCACATATTTAGTACCATTGGATAGGATTTTTTTTCTTCCAAAAGCGTTAACCATTTGTCTGTGAGTGAAACAGAACGCATATGGCAGGCGAAACCCCGAGGAATTTCTGTCCTGGAAAAAGTGGTTTTGACAGAGTGCCTCATTGGGAACCCCTCCCTCATGAAAATGACCATATAAGGGCATATGAATGCAGTACCCATCGCTTCCTTTAGATGTCAACAGTCTCGAGACAGTGTAAAATTTCATTTTGAATGAATTAGACCAGAGAATAAGAGAAAACCAGGAAGTGACCTTTTTATGTAAACAGTACCCAGTGCGCGTTCCCGACAAAGCGCGCAGTGTCTTTTTTACCGTCTTTATCGATCAGTTTATATTCCGGTTGATTTATAATAGTAAATATACGTAAAAGTGTTCCTAAGGATACATTTAAAACTATGTTTGATTGTTCTTGGACAAGTTTATAGGTATAAGATGAACAAATTCTCGTCACGTTTCAATGGACTAGTGGAGGCTGTCGTTTCTGATTATAACGCGCAAACCAAATGGAGGATTTATGGATAATATACATTACTTTTTCTAACAAAAGAACCATGGATTGTCTTCGTTGGACACTTAGGATGACCTCAGCAGAAGTTCTTCAACAGGTAATTGATTTGTTTTCGCTGTGAAATGTGTTATGTGTGTGCCATGATGGCTAATCGATTCATGGCTATGGGAAAAATATGTGAGGTGCTACCCTCAAACAATCAAATGTGCTGCTTTCGCCGTAAAGCCCTGAGAGGTTAACAAGTCGGACGCGAATGATTTACTTCAGACACCTGACAAGGCCCAAATCCCCGTCATTCACATGAATAAGAGGCAGAGATATCAGGGACGTAGGTCGGGGTGCCTTGTAAGGATCTGAAGGTGTGTGAGTAATCCCCCGCTACCATCAGTCCTATTAGCCAACGTGCAAACATTGGACAACAAAATGGATGAGCTCCGATCAAGACTATCCTACCAACGGGACATTAAAATCTATAATATCTTATGTTTCACCGAGTCGGGGCAGAACGACGACATGGATAACATACAGCTGGCTGGGTTTTCGGTCCATCGGCAAGATAGAACAGCTGCCTCCGGTAAGACAAGGTGTGGCGGTCTGTGTCTATTTGTAAATAACAGCTGGTGCACGATATCTAATATTAAGGAAGTCTCTAGATTTTGCTAACCTGATGTAGAGTATCTCATGATAAGCTGTAGACCACACTATCTACCAAGAGTGTGGTCTACAGTTTTCATCTGTATTTTTCGTAGCTGTCTACATACCACCACAGACAGAGGCTGGCCTTAAAACCACACTCAATGAGCTGTATTCCACCATAAGCAAACAGGAAAATACTCATCCAGAGGCTGCGCTCCTAGGGGTCGGGGACTTTAATGCAGGGAAAATTGATCAGTTTTACCAAATTCATCAGCATTTTAAAGGTGCAACCAGAGGGAAAAATATTCTAGGCCACCTTTACTCCACACATAGAGACGTGTACAAAGCTCTCCCTCAACCTCCATTGGGCAAATTTGACCATAATTATATCCTCCTGATTCCTGCTTACAAGCAAAAATTAAAGCAGGAAGCACCAGTGACTCGGTCTATAAAAAAGTGGTCAGATGAAGCAGATGCTAAACTACAGGACTGTTTTGCTAGCACAGACTGGAATATGTTCCATGACTCTTCTGATGGCATTGAGGAGTACACCACATCAGTCACTGGCTTTATCAATAAGTGCATCGACGACGTCGTCCCCACAGTGACTGTATGTACATACCCCAACCAGGAGCAATGGATTACAGGCAACATTCGCACTGAGTTAAATGGTAGAGCTGCCACTTTCAAGGAGCGGGACTCTAACCCGGAAGCTAATAAGAAATTCTACTATGCCCTCCGACGAACCATCAAACAGGCAAAGCGTCAATACAAGACTAAGATCGAATCGTACTACACTGGCTCCGACGCTCGTCGGATGTGGCAGGGCTTGCAAACTATTACAGACTACAAAGGGAAGCACAGCCGAGAGCTGACTCGTGACACAAGCCTACCAGACGAGCGAAATAACTTCTATGCTCGCTCAAAGCAAGTAAAACTGAAACATACATGAGAGAATCAGCTGTTCCGGACGACTGTGTGTTCACGCTCTCCGCAGCTGATGTGAGTAAGACCTTTAAACAGATCAACATTCACAAGGCCGCAGGGCCAGACGGATTACCAGGACATGTACTCCGAGCATGCGCTGACCAACTGGCAAGTGTCTTCACTGACATTTTCAACCTCTCCCTGTCTGAGTCTGTAATACCAACATGTTTCAAGCAGACCACCATAATCCCTGTGCCAAAGAACACTAAAATAATCTGCCTAAATGACTACCGACCCGTAGCACTCACGTCTGTAGCCATGAAATGCTTAGAAAGGCTGGTCATGGCTCACATCAACACCATCATCCTAGAAACCCTAGACACACTTCAATTTGAATACCGCCCCAACAGATCCACAGATGATGCAATTTCTATTGCACTCCACACTGCCCTTTCCCACCTGGACAAAAGAAACACCTACGTGAAAATGCTATTCATTGACTAAAGCTCAGCGTTCAACACCATAGTGCCCTCAAAGCTCTTCACTAAGCTAAGGACCCTGGGACTAAACACCTCCCTCTGCATGACAACGCCTATTCCACCTCAGGAGACTGAAAAGATTTGGCATGGGTCCTCAGATCCTCAAAAAGTTATACCGCTGCAACATCGAGAGCATTCTAACTGGTTGCATCACCGCCTTGGTATGGCAACTGCCCGCAAGGCACTACAGAGGGTAGTGCGTACGGCCTAGAACATCACTGGGGCCAAGCTTCCTGACATCCAGGACCTCTATACCAGGCGGCCCAAATAATTGCCAAAGACTCCAGCTACACTAGTCATAGACTGTTCTCTCTGCTACCGCACGGCAATTGGTACAGGCTTCTTAACAGCTTCCACCCCCAAGTCATAAGACTCCTGAACAGCTAATCAAATGGCTACCCAGGCTATTTGCATTGTCCCCATGGTTCTACCATGCCGTTTGACTTATGGTGTGTGGCTTTGTTTACTGTACATCTGTGAATTCCTTTAAGAGAAAAATAACTATAACTTCAGCTTGAAACCAAAAATACTCCCTATTCGCTCTGTCTCTCTCTTACACACATAATGGTTCTATGACTCGTTACAGCATAGCTATTAGTGTGGCTGGGTAGAGGTATGTAGTGTGAGTGTACTGGGAGGTTTTAATATGGCAGGATACTGTTCAATACGCGCAGGTTGTGTTGTGGTACAGTACAGCCATGGGCCTACAACACTTTATTACTGACACCCTCCAATGCACATTGCTTTGTGTCTCTCCATGCTAGAGTGACTGTGGATTAGAACACACACTTTCACTCTCTCCCTATCTCTTACACAAGCACGCACAAACACACACACACACACAAACACACACACCTACACACTCGCTCAGGAAAAGTTCTCAATGGCCTCGGGCCAGAGCTGCCCAAGTGAATGTCAGTGTATTTCACTCCCCGATCTCCCAGGACTAAGGCTTTGTGTGTGTGTGTGTGTGTGTGTGTGGCATAGTTGATAGGGGGAGGGAGCGTGTTTGTGTGTGAGAGGGTTGTACAGGGCTGCTGCTATAGCCCCGTACAAAATGCACTCACACCACTGTCCCATGGACCTACAAGCTATACTCCATCCACCATATAACAGACGCCTCACTACCCGCCTGTGCACAGCCATGCCAGATCATGCTCTCACCCACCTAGTCACTAGAACACGCTCACTGGACAGAAGCTTCCTAAAACTGCTGTCCGTAAATGGAATAAACTTCCAGAGCACGTTATCGGTGACATCACAGTGGTCTTCAGCCCTTCATATACCGAGTGCATGGACACCTCTTGACCACACCACCCTCCTGAAACACGAACCCACTGACCACTTCCCACCGACCGCTGAGCTGCAGTGAACCATATGATAGGTCGACTGGATTTGACTTCATATTTGCAACCAATAAATTAAACAAATTAAAATAAAGAGCTGGAGAGAAAGAGGGAGTGTGATTGTGTGAATTTCTTTGCTACATTTAGCAATCATGATTGGACATGGCTCAGTTATGTAAATGGGACAGTGGAAAACATGATCATGCAAAGGAGGAGAGAGAGAGCAAAGAAAGATAAAGTGTGTGTCTATCTCACCTTCTTCTTGGACTTGAAGACGTTACAGCGGAAGACGTTATTCTGTCCATCTCTGGCGATGTAGCTGAAGATCTTCAGGTCCTGGGAGTCATGAGATACATAGAAGATCCTACAGGACAGAAACAGTGGAAATAGATAAACAACCAAAGTTACCATAGGGCTGAACCCTAACTTAAAATATGTTTGTGTTACTCAACCTCTCACGTAAATCTCCCATTTACATCAATGGAAGACAGCGAGTATTCACAAACTAGCTATCACAGTTTTTACAGAATAATTAGAGTACCAAACAAGGGTAATATAATTGTGTTGTATTGAGACTAGAGGCTGCATACATCATGACATTTACACTATATATACAAAAGTATGTGGACACCCTTTCCAATTAGTGGAACCCTGCTATTTAATCCACACCTGTTGCTGAGCACACAGCCATGCAATCTCCATAGACAAATATTGGGAGTAGAATGGCCTTACTGAAGAGCTCAGTGATTTTCAATGTGGCATCGTCATAGGATGGCACCTTTCCAACAATGCAGTTCATCAAACTTCTGCCCTGCTAGAGCTGTAACGGTCAACTGTAAGTGCTGTTATTGTGAAGTGGAAATGTATAGGAGCAACAACGGCTCAGCCGCGAGGCGGTAGGCCACACAAGCTCACATAACAGGACCGCTGAAGCGCATAACGTGTAAAAATTGTCTATCCTCGGTTGCAACACTCACTACCTCTGAAGTGGTGAATTACGCTTCACCAACCTGGCAGTCCGACAGATGAATCTGGGGTTGGCGGATGCCAGGAGAACGCTACCTGCCCCAATGCATAGTGCCAACTGTAAAGTTTGGCAGAGGAGGAATAATGGTCTTAGGCTGTTTTCATGGTTCGGGCTAGGCCCATTAGTTCCAGTGAAGGGAAATCTTAACTCTACAGCATACAATGCCATTCTATGCGATTCTGTGCTTTCAACATTGTGGCAACAGTTTGGGGAAGGCCCTTTCCTGTGTCAGCATGACAATGCCCCCGTGCACAAAGTGAGGTCCATACAGAAATAGTTTGTTGAGATCGGTCTGGAAGAACTTCACTGACCTGCACAGAGCCCTGACCTCAACCCCATCAAACACCTTTGGGATGAATTGGAACGCTGACTGCGAGCCAGGCCTAATCACCCAACATCAGTGCCTGACCTCACTAACACTCTTGTGGCTGAACTGAAGCAAGTGCCAACATCTAGTGGAAAGCCTTTCCAGAAGAGTGGAGGCTGTTATAGCAGCAAAGGGAGGACCAACTCCATATTAATGCCTAGGATTTGGGAATGAAATATTCAACGAGAAGGTGTCCACATACTTTTGGTCATGTAGCGTATCTGTCTGATTCAACAACGACAGCCCAGTCAAACAGTCCCGTTCTCTGCTTTTTCCCTAATTGCTCTTTAAATGCTAAACGTCAATGAGCCCGAGGTAGAAAACATCACACACGCATTATCACAAACACGAACACATGAACACACACACAAACACACATACACCCCTTCCAGACAAATCAGAGGACAGCTCCCGCTGTGAGAGAAACTAAACACAACCTTTCAAAACTGTGTATGTCATGCCAGGGGCCTTGCTGATATCCCCTAACTTCTTGGATGTAGGTCCTGGTGTGGTGATTAGCACAGAGAGTGCAACAAAGACCAGGACAGCAAAGCCATTAGGGATGACTCACACAAACAAATACACACACAGGCTTGGGCAGTATACCGTATACCGGGGTATTTGGAAATAGCCATGGCATGTTGAAACTATGTATATGTAAATGTGAATCATTGTAGCTACTTTTTCAGTAAATACCTGCAATCAACTTGTGCAATACGTAAAGCAGATCTTGTTCTTCATTTCCCTGTTCCATTATTTTTCATTATGAAGCTTACCGGTAGTCCCCAATCACATGGTGTTTGATTACAAGAACACAACGAAGAGAGAACGGAAGCTTGCGAGTCACTCACTGTTGTGCAGCACCTGCCAGGTGATTTACTGTGGTTACAGTCTGTTCTGCAAAAAAATAGCACTCCTTGCGTTCAGTGCCGGTATCACTGAATATACTGGGATGGCACAGGGTCGATATGGTATGACAATCTGGATACCCTTTAACACACACACACGCACGCATGCAGGCACGCACGCACGCACACACGCACACACACACAGCCAACCTCACACAGGCACACACCACTTTTAATAGCGGAACAGGTTGATATGGTGATATAATGTCACAGTAATTTAGTGATGTGTCTTTGTTTACTCTTTGTTTATATCTGCTATGAAATATGCTGCAGATTAACCAGCTACTAAGAGGCTCTGCAGGCCGCAGTACTCTCATCACACACACACACACACCCACACGCTCTGAGAGAAGGAGAGATACAGTAACTTATAGTAACCAAATTGTATCAATATTTTCCCTTCTATCCTGCCAGATAGAGCTGTATGTGTGTTTGTGTGTGTGTGTGTGTGTGTGTGTGTGTGTGTGTGTGTGTGTGTGTGTGTGTGTACAGGATATGGATACAGGATATGACTATAACCACAGACAGACCATACTGTGAGGCCATCACAATCTCTTACAGACAGGATATTACAACCTGTTTTAACCTCTTCTTATCCTCTGGAAAAGCATAAAACCAAATCATAAAAGATTCAAGTGAACTTTTATTACATAGTTGGTTATAATGTCTAAAGTGTAGAAGAACATGATGAAAGATGGATGTGAACTAAAGTAAAAAATGGTTGTTTTGGTCTCTTTTAGTCCCCTGTCAAGATAACATGTGAAAGTAAATATGTTTCACATCTGGTGATGGAGTCCAATAGTGTCAGCCCACAGTCTAACTCCATACACTGGCAGTGGAGCATAAACTACTGTAGTGCTCTTACTTTAAAACAGCTAGGAATATCTGTTTTTAAACTGATGCTCTTAGTGTAGAATGGCTAGGAATATGTGCTTGTTTTTGTTTGTCTGCGTATGATTTGTGCTATGAATATCTGCTCTTAAGGCCTGCTTTGTTTTGATCACTCTGAGTGATCACTCTGACCTGTATAGAAGAGATTTTTTTATACACACACACAGACACACACACACACACACACACACACACACACACACACACACACACACACACACACACACACACACACACACACACACACACACACACGCACACACGCACAAGTTGAGAGGGAAGAGCATCTTGAGGGAGGGAGGCAGGAGGAGGTTTCAGAGGGAGAGGAAGGAGATAGAAAGAGTGTGTGCTAGAGATAGGAGGATGAAGACCAGGGGGAATCTCAATATTAAGTCTCTAATTAACAGCCCTCCTCCACTCCTCCTCCTCTCCTCTCCACTTCTCTGTGACAGATCTAATGAGACCTGGGTTCATCCTCTCCACTCTTCCTGTCCTCCCTCCATCCCATGCAGGGTCATGGAATATTATAGAGGGTTAGAAAAGTAAAGCCAGCTAAGTAACCCCTGTAGACAGATGGACACGACAGGAATGAGGGAGAGAGAGAGAGTGTGTAGTGTACTGCTCTCACACTACTCCATCTCTGTGTCAAACACAGACCATCCCAGAGATAAACATACCCTGCAAGAACTCATCTCTATCATCCTCTTCTGTTTGCTGTCCTTCACTCTGAAGAGGCGGAGCCAGCGGTGGTGTTTGTGTGTGTGTGAATGTACAATACAGCCCCCCATGTCTAATTTACTAGCAGCTTGTGTTGAGGTTTATACTGTATCCTGTCAGAGCTGGAATGAGCTGATAGTGACTCAATACACTTCATGGGGATAACAATTACAATGTGGGTGCGTTTCACAGAGAAATGCATCCTATTCCATTAAGCCACAACAAAGACAAACCTCCCCACCAGACGACACACTGCACTAATTCATCCCCTCGGAGACAAACACACAATTTGGAGATGTTAGTAGTGTAAAGTCATGTCATAGAGAGGACTGCTTGTAGTACACATAACACTGCATAACACTGCATGAGTAAACATGAGATCCCAAGCCTCTAGTCCCAAACCCCATACCAGCTTCTGTAGATGAGTCTGGCTTGCTGGCTGTAGAATGTGATCAGAGCTTTGAGAGTGACTCCGAGAGAGAGTGACTCCGAGAGAGAGAGAGAGAGAGAGAGAGAGAGAGAGAGAGAGAGAGAGAGAGAGAGAGAGAGAGAGAGAGAGAGAGAGAGAGAGAGAGAGAGAGAGAGAGAGAGAGAGAGAGAGAGAGATACCACCTATGTTAGGTAAGTGAAACTGGGCTGTTAAGGTTCATGGACTAGTGGCATTTTTAGAGTTTATCCGTTTCAGAGATTTTCAGATATAATCACAGCCATATTTCACAGCTCTCTGTATAAGTGCTCCAAATGACACTTCAAATTAGATTTTTCTCAAAAACCTTTGTATATTGTCCCATACTATATGTCTGCCAATAGCTACCACTGACTGACCGTGTTACTAGAGTACACTGTTAACACCCTCCATTATTGGCTTACACCATCTGTGGTCCCTGGGAGGTGAGAGTCTGGGTGTTTTACCCTGTCAGTGAAGAGACACAGTACTGTACTGTAGGGCTCTGAGCTGTGATAAGAGAGAGAGCGTATATAAATATAGCAGACAGTTTGTTTGTTTAAGCAAGATTACACGGTGAGATTATCTTGATTAAATGTGAAATTAAAATGGATTTAATTGTCATTTTTGGCAACCATCTACCCAAAACACTTTGTAATGTCACAGTGGAAAACATTTGGACATTTCTTACAAATGTATGAAAGTTTTCACCCCCCGAGCCAAAACAAGTAATACATTCAATACATAAAAACGTTGGAATAACATGAGATAGCCACCAAGCTTTCTTGAAAATAAGGAGGCAGTTACTCATTGATGTGTTGTGTTAGATTTGCCCCAAACATAATGCTTTGCATTTAGGCCAAAAAGTATATTCCTTAAAGTCCACCATGGCCTCATAGTGACATCTCTGAGCAGTTTCCTTCCTGTCCTGCTGCTCAGTTCCGAAGCACAACTGTATCTTTGTTGTGTCTGTGTGGTTTAATACATCATCCACAGCATAATTATTAACTTGACCACACTTAAAGAGATATTCAATGTCTGATTTGTTATTGTTAGCCATCTACCAATCACTGCCCTTCTTTATGAGCTCCCTGGTCTTTGTCGTTGAATCTGTGCTTGAAATGCAATACTTGACAGAGGGACAGATGTTGTATGTATGGGGGACAGACAAATTGTGAATTATGGGGGACTACGGGGGTCTCAGAACCCCTGAATGAGACATGAGTCCCCCGTTATTTTGGAGTGGACGAACATACTCAGGTAGCCTACTTTTTGAAGTGATTTGTTTGACAATAAGATGAAAACATCCATGACTGGTTGTGTTCATGCCAAATTAAAAGGTAATAAAAAACATTTTACCATTAAATGAAACGACTATTAGGCCCATAAAAACATTTAGTGCACAGAGTGAGTCCATGTAACTTACTATGTGATTTGTTAAGCCAAATTGTACTCCTGAACTAATTTAGGTTTGCCTAAACAAAGGGGGTGAATACTTATGCAACGACTATATTTTTGTTATTTAATTTGTAAACATTTGTATAATTTTATTGTAACTTTGACATTATGAAGTATTTTGTGTAAATCAATGACAAAAAGATCACAATTAAATCCATTTCAATCTCACTTTGTAATGTATCAAAATGTGAAAAAATCCAAGCGGGGTGAACACTTATGATACCCGCTGTGTGTGGAATGTTCACTTCTTTTGAAACATGCGTAGCGCTGAAATATGTACTGTTGTTGTAAACAACTTACTGTATCTGATTACTCGTCACACGCTGGTTCCGGTATGTCACTGCAATAGACTAGGGTTAGTAAGAAAGTGTGTAACAATAATCAAAGCTTAAAGGTATTTATCTACACTGCCCCACCCACCCTTTTAATTCTGTTATCAGGGTGTGGTAACCACACCTACAATTACAAAACTGTGTGTGTGTGTGTGTGGTGTGTGTTTCTGTAGCCCAGTGGAAAGCCATGTTAGCAGGCTTCTGGCAATGCACTCTGGGAATTAATCTGTGCCAGCTCCTTCACTTCCTCTCTGCTAATTTGAAAGTAATTACTCTATTAGGAAAATATAAAAAAGAGACACACACACACATATTTATCATATATATATACAGAGAGAGAGAGAGAGAGAGAGAGAAAGAAAGAAAGAAAGAAAGAAAGAAAGAAAGAAAGAAAGAGAGTGAAGCTATGAAGACAAAGAGAGCCATAAAAATAAAATAATGATACACGCTGACATTTGACAAATGCTTTTATAATGTTTTGAAGAAAAGAGAATGAAGTCCAGGAGCTCAGCATCAAATAGAAACCTGTTGTGTCAGAGGACTGACAGATGATGATGGCTATTTCCTGGAAGGCACAGTGAGTCCTAGAAACATACTGTATATCCAGCCCCTGTTGACGATGTGTACAATTTGTGCATGTTTCTCTCTGAGAATGTGTGTATGATGTGCATGTGTGGGTGTGTATGATGTTTGCGGGTGAGTGTGTGTATACAGTAGTGCCTTCCCTGCATGTGATGTAAAACAAACAGTCAGTCAGTCTGCAGAGTTCCTCTAGTCTTCATCAGTGTGTTGATTCACCAGACTGCTCTCAGACATCGGCTGCATAAGCAGAACACCCTGCTGTTGCTGTTTGTCCCTGATGCAGGGTACGCAACCAACAAATCCCAAACACTCTGTTACTTTGCTTCTGCTTCCAAGGGCAGCCTCTCAGAGAGAAAGTGTGTGTGTAGCATTCTATAGGGTAGTGTAGGGTCTACTTAGTGGTCAGTACCTCTGGCCCATATCCAGCCATATCATAGAAAGACGCCTAAAGATGCCAAAAACAGAGTAGCTGGTCAGCAGAGCTGAGGTTGCTATATCACTAATCATCATTTTGACTTTGTATGCGTGCTGTGTGACCGACCTTTTGTCAGTGTAATTGCTGAGGAGGAATTGGCAGATATCTCCATGCGGAGAGGTACATGAGGACACGCATGCACGCACACACACACCGGAACTTGAGCCCCCACTCTGTGCTTCTGACGCATGCACAAAAACACACAAAAACACGCACGCACGCACGCACACACACACACACACACACACACACACACACACACACACACACACACACACACACACACACACACACACACACACACACACACACACACACACACACACACACACACACACACACACACACTACTTAACAACAAGAGAACAAACAATTTATACATTCTAAAACAGCTTGCAGCTTCAATCTTCCTGACAGAATAACAAATTCAAGCGTGAAGTACCCCCCACTCTGCTCTCCTCTGTAGCCCTGAGGCAGGCTGTGTTAGCTGCTAGCAAATACATCTCTAATGTAGAGTCCTGCATTGGGTCGAATATCGGCGGTTCCCCGCGGTTGGCCTGCAAAATAATCTGCTTTCGTGTTGAATTAAAACATTATTTCAACCAGTGGGTCAACTTACGGTTCAGAACACTTATATTGTGGGTCGAAAAATCTTTTAAATCAAAATAATATTTTTTTTTACAAGGCTATCAGCCGCACACGCGGTGGATCAGGGAACTGTCCATTATTTGTGTGGTGCTGAAAATATGTTGCCAAGTGTATTTTCCCTGGCAAGCCTAGCTCACGTGAAGATGGCTAACATAGGCCTAACTGGAGAAATAAATAAAAAAGGTTATGAAATACACCATTGTGGAAACAGGTGCTGCATGAATGAAATCTCCGGTTTGGTTTGGAAGGATTTTGGAGTCATTGTGGACAAGGACAACAACCCGGTAAAAAGTGCAAGCAGGTATTTGTTTACAATAGGCTAATTCAGTTTATTATCAGTGAATTATTATGTTAATTCAGGCTTTCGTTCATTTAGACCATACGCAGGCCATAACAAGTTTAAACCGTTACAGCTGTTAAAAGTTTGAGTATAGCCTACTAAATAAATGTATTTTTGCAGCCTATATTTCGATTCTGGGAACTGTTTATTTAAGTTTCAATTAAACGATTTGATTATCTAAACAATATAGAGTGTAACAGTCTTGTTTTGTTATATCGGCTATAGGCTTTCATTAGTTAATCGGGCTAATTAGAAGGCCTTTTTTTCAGAACGATTTGAGTTGTTGATATGCCGCATCTCATTATGAAAATATAGTTCAAAATATATTGCATGGTTACATTTTATCCAAATATTGAATAGACATGCAGACAAATTATTTGATGCAGGGAGAGGAATAATAACCTACTAGGCCTACTCTGGGACCATAAAAACAATTAAATAAATGTATGTTATTTGCCGGATCGGCTCTCTGAACAATTCTATGCGAGTGGATTGGGTTGCGGATATAAATCTGTCCTGATGTCGGTATCGGGTGGGGCTCGGAATTGATGACACCGGTGTGGGGAGGGTGAGGCTCCAAAAACCTGACTGAGATGGCCATCGCAAAATGTAAATTTTTGTGGTCGATTAACCATTTCTACCTGCTGGAAGATCCACTTGCAGTCATGTTTCAGCTTCCTAGCATGGGCAACATTTGGCTGAAATGTCATGGCACTGGCCGTTGACCTTAACAAAGAACAGTTGGGGGGGGCAGGTAGCCTAGTAGTTAGAGCGGTGGGTCAGTAACCGAAAGGTTGCTGGTTCAAATCCCAGAGCTGACAAGGTAGAAATCTGTCGTTCTGCCCCTGAGCAATGCAGTTAACCCACTGTTCCCTGGGCGCCAAAGACGTGGATGTCGATTAAGGCAGCCCCCCGCACCTCTCTTTTTCAGAGGGATTGGGTTAAATGTGGAAGACACATATCAGTTGTACAACAGACTAGGTATCCCCTTTCCCTTAACCAGTGGAAGCAAAATAGCCCCGTAACATCAAGCATCCACCACCACAGTATGTCTGTTTATTTTTCTCAATACGAATCTTTCTTTTGACCGAAAACCCATCACTGGTGTGCATAGTCAAAGAGCTCTATTTTCATTGATAAATCAGGGGGTTGTAACTAGATAGTTTGTCTGTAGACCTCTCCTGTCATATCCCAGTGTCGTGACAGGGCCACCAGCAGTATTCTAATCACTGATTTACTGTTCCTACAACTGTTCCTACAACTGTTCCTCGCTGGCTTTGGCATGCACCCTCAATTGGTTTTACAGACTGTGTGTGTGTATAGGTGATTAATACTTCAGACACTGCACTATATTTCTCAAATTTCTCATCAAATCTGTCTGAGCCTCCAAATCCCTGCACGCTGTGTGTGTGTACGTGTGTGTATAGTTGTTCAGGGGCCTGAAACTGCTGCCTGGCAACCCTGACCTCAGCGGAACTTGAGCCCCCACTCTGCGGTTTTGACACGCACGCACGCACACACACAGTCTCCAGTCAGGTACGGACTGGTCCATTTCCTCAGAGGTAATCCTGTGATTTGGACTAAAACCACAGCCTCTCATTATCCCAGTGCTGAAAGACGCATACACCCACACCCCGCTGCCAAGAGGATTGCTGGCTGCCGCAACACACAGAGGAACTTCCTACAAGGTCACTAGAACTTCCTACAACAGTCTCCTTCACAAAGTCTTTGAGTCACAGGGGTAGTAAAACCTATCCTAGTTAGCTCGGGTGTGGAGGCTTTTGTTATACCCCTGATCTGTACTAAATCAGAGATTAGAACTACACTGTAAATATTTATCCCTTTGACATTATACCAGTGGTGGAAAAAGTACCCAAATGTCATACTTGAGTAAAAGTAAAGATACTTTAAAAGAAAATGACTCAAGTAATAGTGAAAGTCACCCAGCAAAATATAAAGTATAAGTATAAATCATTTCAGATTCCTTATATTAAGCAAACCAGCACAATTTTCTTGTTTTTTTTTTCATTTACGGATAGCCAGGGGCCCACTTCAACAGTCAGACATAATTTACAAACGAAGCATTTGTGTTTAGTGAGTCTGCCAGATCAAAGGCAGTAGGGATAACCGGGGATGTTCTCTTGATAAGTGCATGAATTAGACAACTTTCCAATCCTGCTAAGCATTCAAAACGTAACGAGTACTTTTGGGTGTCAGAGAAAATGTAAGGAGTAAAAATTACATTATTTTCATTAGGAATGTAGTGGAGTAAAAGTAAAAGTTGTCAAAAATATAAATAGTAAAGTACAGATACCCCAAAAAACAACTTAAGTAGTAAAGTATTAAGTAAAGTATTTTTATTTAAGTACTTTACACCACTGCATTAGACAAAGGACAATGTGATTTTATTGTACGTGTGGATGGCTCCTTTCATTTCCTGTGTCTTTGTTTTAAATACAGTGTATGACATAATCTGTGTAAGCAGGCATAGGGCTGTGGCAGTCATTACATTTTGTCAGCTGGTGATTGTCAAGCAAATAACTGCCGGTCTCACAGTAATTGACCGTTAATTAACATAAAAACATTTAGCATCCCCTGGCTTCCACGCATAGCCACTGATGCAGACCTTTGGAACATCTACATTTTAAAAAGTATAATACATCCATGTAATACAGTGCATTTGGAAAGTATTCAGTCCCTTTTGATTTTTTTCACATTTTGTCAAGGGGTCTGAATACATTAGACAAGGGACAATGTGATAGTTTTATTGTAGATGTGGATGGCTCCTTTCATTTCCTGTGTCTTTGTTTTAAATACAGTGTATGACATAATCTGTGCAAGCAGGCATAGGGCTGTGGCAGTCATTACATTTTGTCAGCCGGTGATTGTCAAGCAAATAACTGCTGGTCTCACAGTAATTGACCGTTAATTAACATAAACACAACACGTAACGTAACATTTTGTTACGTTACAGCCTTATTCGAAAAATGGATTACATTGTGTTTTTTCCTCATCAATCTACACACAATACCCCATAATCACAAAGCAAAAACAGGTGTTTAGAAATGTTTGCAAATGTATTAAAAATAAATACTGAAATATCACATTTATATAAGTATTCAGACTCTTTACTCAGTACTTTGTTGAAGCACCTTTGGCAGCGATTACAGGCTCAAATCTTCTTGGGTATGACGCTACAAGCTTGGCACACCTGTATTTGGGGAGTTTATCCCATTCTTCTCTGCAGATCTTCTCCAGCTCTGTCAGGTTGGATGGGGAGCGTCGCTGCACAGCTATTTTCAGAAATGTTCAAACAGGTTCAGGTCCGGGCTCTGGCTTGTCCACTCAAGGACATTCAGAGACTTGTCCCGAAGCCAGCGTTGTCTTGGCTCTGTGCTTAGGGTTGTTGTCCTGTTGGAAGGTGAACCTTCGCCCCAGTCTGAGGTCCTGAGCACTCTGGAGCAGTTTTTCATCAAGGATCTCTTTGTACTTTGACACAACACTCCAAAAGCAAGTTCTGCAGGCTCTTGTTTTGCCTAATCATGATTATTGTCCAGTCGTGTGGTCCAGTGCTGCAAGGAAATACCTGGTTAAGCTGCATCTGGCCCAGAACAGAGCGGCATGTTTTGCTCTTAATTGTAATCAGAGGGCTGATATAAATACTATGCATGCCAGTCTCTCTTGGCTAAGAGTTGAGGAGAGACTGACTGCATCACTTCTTCTTTTTATAAGAAAGATTAATGTGTTGAAAATCCCAAATTGTTTGCATAGTCAACTTACACACAGCTCTGACACACACACTTATCCCACCAGACATGCCATCAGGGGTCTTTTCACACTCCCCAAATCCCGAACAAATTCAAGAAAGCGTACAGTATTATATGTAGCCCTAATTGCATGGAACTTCCTTCCAGCTCATTTTGCTCAAATAAACAGCAAACCTGGTTTCAAAAAACAGATAAAGCAACACCTCACGGCACAACGCCTCTCCCCTATTTGACCTAGATAGTTTGTGTTTATGCATTGATACAGTGGGGGAAAAAAGTATTTAGTCAGCCACCAATTGTGCAAGTTCTCTCACTTAAAAAGATGAGAGAGGCCTGTAATTTTCATCATAGGTACACTTCAACTATGACAGACAAAATGAGGAAAAGAAATCCAGAAAATCACATTGTAGGATTTTTTATGAATTTATTTGCAAATTATGGTGGAAAATAAGTATTTGGTCAATAACAAAAGTTTTTCTCAATACTTTGTTATATACCCTTTGTTGGCAATGACAGAGGTCAAATGTTTTCTGTAAGTCTTCACAAGGTTTTCACACACTGTTGCTGGTATTTTGGCCCATTCCTCCTTGCAGATCTCCTCTAGAGCAGTGATGTTTTGGGGCTGTCGCTGGGCAACACGGACTTTCAACTCCCTCCAAAGATTTTCTATGGGGTTGAGATCTGGAGACTGGCTAGGCCACTCCAGGACCTTGAAATGCTTCTTACGGCCACTCCTTTGTTGCCCGGGCGGTGTGTTTGGGATCATTGTCATGCTGAAAGACCCAGCCACGTTTCATCTTCAATGCCCTTGCTGATGGAAGGAGGTTTTCACTCAAAATCTCACGATACATGGCCCCATTCATTCTTTCCTTTACACGGATCAGTCGTCCTGGTCCCTTTGCAGAAAAACAGCCCCAAAGCATGATGTTTCCACCCCCATGCTTCACAGTAGGTATGGTGTTCTTTGGATGCAACTCAGCATTCTTTGTCCTCCAAACACGAAGAATTGAGTTTTTACCAAAAAGTTCTATTTTGGTTTCATCTGACATTCTCCCAATCCTCATCTGGATCATCCAAATGCTCTCTAGCAAACTTTAGACGGGCCTGAACATGTACTGGCTTAAGCAGGGGGACACGTCTGGCACTGCAGGATTTGAGTCCCTGGCGGCGTAGTGTGTTACTGATGGTAGGCTTTGTTACTTTGGTCCCAGCTCTCTGCAGGTCATTCACTAGGTCCCCCCGTGTGGTTCTGGGATTTTTGCTCACTGTTCTTGTGATCATTTTGACCCCACGGGGTGAGATCTTGTGTGGAGCCCCAGATCGAGGAAGATTATCAGTGGTCTTGTATGTCTTCCATTTCCTAATAATTGCTCCCACAGTTGATTTCTTCAAACCAAGCTGCTTACCTATTGCAGATTCAGTCTTCCCAACCTGGTGCAGGTCTACAATTTGTTTCTGGTGTCCTTTGACAGCTCTTTGGTCTTGGCCATAGTGGAGTTTGGAGTGTGACTGTTTGAGGTTGTGGACAGGTGTCTTTTATACTGATAACAAGTTCAAACAGGTGCCATTAATACAGGTAATGAGTGTAGGACAGAGGAGCCTCTTAAAGAAGAAGTTACAGGTCTGTGAGAGCCAGAAATCGTGCTTGTTTGTATGTGACCAAATACTTATTTTCCACCATAATTTGCAAATAAATTCATAAAAAATCCTACAATGTGATTTTCTGGATTTCTTTTCCTCATTTTGTCTGTCATAGTTGAAGTGTACCTATGATGAAAATTACAGGCCTCTCTCATCTTTTTAAGTGAGAGAACTTGCACAATTGGTGGCTGACTAAATACTTTTTTTCCCCACTGTATGTAGGCTACGTGTGCCTTAAATTTTTTATGTAGTTCTGTCTTTGTGCTGTTCTTGTCTATTGGTGTTCTGTATTATGTAATTCTGTATTATGTTTCATGTTTTGTATGGACCCCAAGAAGAGTAGCTGCTGCTTTTGCAACAGCTAATGGAAATCCTAATAAAATACCAAATACCAAATCTATGCACTTAAATAGAGAATGGAGGACATTTTACCCCGTGGTTTATTTTCATGCCTGCCAGGTAGGCTATACTCCTGTTGTAAATATAAGCAATGTGCTTAATATTAGTAAAGTTGATAAATAAATATAGTAGGCCTAGCCTATAGGAAGCTGATGGGATCGTCCTCTTTTTATTAGTGGCCTTAACTCTGTTTTCTCCCGCAATTACATAGCCTGTAGAAATGTTGCGCAACATGGGCTCTCATGAAGTGTTTGATTAGATTTTTCAAAAACATTTGCGTTGATGTCAGAGTGATTAGAGGGACAATAGAGTGCTGAGTACCAGGCAGTTATCAAGTTTGGTAGCATGCTAATGACCAGCAGCAGCATCAGAGCTTACCGTGACTAAAGGTCATTTGGAATTTCACTGCCTTCATGACTCGTGACCGCCGGTGTGGTGGTAATACGGCCCTAGTTACAACACCAGCTGTCACCATGGCAACCACCCAGGCCCCGCCTGACATAACCTGACATGCCCTCCGATAGGACAAACTTACTGCTGTAAGATGGTTGAAAAGTGAAGTCTTACCTGTAAATGGGATCCTGCATTACCATCATCTTACTCTCATCCCACGTCCACTCCTTCTTCTGTGGAAAGACAGAATAACACTTGTTTAGTGAGGAGTGTGTGGAAGAGAGTCAGCCAGGCGTTTGTGTGTGTTAGGGAAGTGTGTGAGAGGCAGAGTGAGAGGAGGTCAGGTCCTCTGTGAGGTACCTTTACACCTACATCAGACACTTTAAATGAGGCTGTCGCCACTAACTACCAATACTGTCATTTAACACGATGTCTCGGATTGACATGGTAATTAACTTTGAACTTGCTGGGCTGGATGTTGGGCTCAAGGACTGGAGATATTGATTATACTGAGCCAATCGATTCACAATCCTCACGGTGAATACAGCAGTTATCTAGCTGTGATGTTCCATTTAGATATTCTGCTCTCTCTGTGTCTTTCGGTCTCTCTCATCGTCTTCGCTCTCTAGCTCTTTCTCTCATTCTTTCAGTCTCTCTCTTTCTCTCACTTGCACTAGCTTTCTCTCGCTCTCGGTCTCTCTCATTATCTCTCTCTTTCTCTCATTCTCGCTCTCTCTTTCTCATTCTCTCTATTTCTCTCTATTCTGGGCTTCATCCCAGTTTACTGAGATAATATAAATGTCAAAAGGAGAGCGATTGGAATTATTTCTCTTATTGATTTTCATTTCACCACCAACACACTATTTCCACTCAAACATTTCTATTTTCATCCCTCCATTCTGTGAGATGTAAATGAGGCAGTATCTGGACGAGATGACATTTCATCCCTGGCCAGAGAGCAGGCTGAGAGACAAAGCAGACACAACCCATTAGAGCCCCATTCAAACCACAATACCTTTCATTCACTGTACAGCTCATAATAACAATACAAACACCAGTTCACTCCAGCTGTTTAGAATAATACAACCAGAGCTTCTGGGTCTGGCAGAGGCACTTACTGTCTGCTTAGAGGGTCTGACCAGGGTGTGAGGCGCTTCTCTCTTTTTTTTCACAGGGGTTATCGAGGGCAATCATCCTTCACGGTCTAGTGGTCACTTCCTCTATTCCGCCCTTCCTCCTCTCTCTATTCCCTTTCTCTTGCTTCTATATTCTTTCCTCCTTTCTTTATTCCCTCCTTCCTCTCTCTGTTCTCATTTTCCTCCATAAGATGGGTCCCATATAAAGGTCTGTGGAATTTGGTCTGTGTGGACTCTAAAGGGTAATCCATTCTGCACTGGAATGACTCTGATATAGAAGACTTGCTGGCAGTCTGTGTTCAAGTATTGGGTCTCATTCTCCCACTCCACTGACTGCATAATTAAAGCCACATTCACATAGTTTTTTTGGCTGGGATGTGTGGGGAGGTGAGATATAGGCCATTGGACCCGCGAGGAGCAGATAGGCCGGCGCACCCTCGCGGACATGGAACCATCCAATGGCATTTAGAGTGGGATAGAGTGGAGAAATGAACAGTGTGCCCTGGAGGACCACTAAGAACAATGAAGGCCTGCCTGTAATCAGTGTGAGGGAGGGAGGGGGAAGCTAAAGCAGCTAGGGGATATTTATACCCAAGCCACATACCACCTCTTTGTAGCCACCCTCCACCCTCCACCTTCCACCCACCCTCTGCTCCTCACCATTGTTAAAGGTTGTTAAGGCTTGATAAAGGATCCTACAGAGGCTACATGCATTACAGGTTTCTATAGAGGTAAGGTGGCTTGGCAACTAAAACCCTCACAAACTTTTACAGATGCACAATTGAGAGCATCCTGTCGGTCTGTATCACCGCCTGGTACTGCAACAGCACCACCCGCAACCGCAAGGCTCTCCAGAGGGTGGTGCGGTCTGCATCACGCATCACCGGGGACAAACTACCTGCCCTCCAGGACACCTACAGCACTCGATGTCACAAGAAGGCCAAAAAGATCATCAAGGACATCAACCACCCGAGCCACTGTCTGTTCACCCCGCTATCATCCAGAAAGAGAGGTCAGTACAGGTGCATCAAAGCTGGGAAAGAGAGACTGAAAAACAGCTTCTATCTCAAGGCCATCAGACTGTTAAACAGCCACCACTAGCACATTAGAGGCTGCTGCCTATAGACATAGACTAGATATCACTGTCCACTTTATAATGGAACACTAGTCACTTTGATAATGTTTAAATATCTTGCATTACTCATCTCATATGTATATACTGTATTCTATACTATTTTACTGTATCTTAGTCACTTTAATAATGTTTACACATCTTGCATTACTCATCTCACATGTATACACTGTATTATATACTATTGTATCTTAGTCCATGCCGCTCTGACATCGCTCGTTCATATATGTATTCTTAATTCCACTCTTAACTTAGATTTGTGTGTACTGGGTATATGTTGTGAAATTGTTAGATATTACTTGTTAGATATTACTGCACTGTCGGAACTAGAAGCACAAGCATTTCTCTAGACCCACAATAACATCTGCTAAACACGTGTATGTGACCAATACAATTTGATTTGATTTGATCTATAGCCTTCAGCCGCTGCCTTGAGCCGTATCTAACGGATTTGTACAGTCCTCTCTTTAGAAAACACTGTCTGAAGAGAGGAAAGAAAGGAGAGAGAGAGGAGAGAGAGAAAAAGGAGGGAGAGAGGAAAGAAAGGAACATTTCCATACAGGACTCCAAACAATGGACGGTCGAGGAAGTTAGGAGAGTAGGAGACATCTGCTGAATACCAGTGGCATCTTTATGCTTGTTTGCATACCAGGGATTATGACTGTACTTCTAGTTTGGCTTTAATAGTGAACTGTAGTAAAACTGAGAGACAGAAGAGAGGTCACCCAAGGTAATCCCAGTCTAACTACTGGCAAGAGTTATAGTAATCCTAGCTCAGTGTAGAACTGCTATAAAGAAAGCTTTATAGAAATTAGACGGAGAGAGAAAGACGGGGTGGGTGGAATGGGGAAGGGGCGTTTTTAGCAAAGGACGGATTTGCTCCTGTCCTGCACTCTACCTTGTCTCATGCATTATTCATCAGGGCGTAGATTCACTCCTCTCTTCCATTCTATCCTATCTGGAGCGTTATTTAGCAGGGTACAGATTTGCTACTCTGCCACTCTACCCTGTCGGAAACATAAGTTTAGCCAGGCACATATTCCCTCCTTTCCTTCACTCTACCTTGTCTGGAGCTTTATTTAGCAGGGCCCAGATTCGCTAATCATTCCCTCTCACTTGTGGTGACAGGATTTGAATCCCACTCACTCCTTAACAGAATCCTAGGATATGACACAGCTCAGTAATGGCTGAGTGGGCACAGTTTGACAGGGGAGGTTAGAAACAACACAACACCCATCCACTCTACTCCCTGCCCCTAAGCTCCAGACAGTCACAAATGTAAAGATATTAACAGGTTTCAAAAAATAAATAAAAGACTCACTATAAACACTCACCTTTTTCTTTTTTCTTAGTGCCACCTTCACTCCATCCACTGAGACTATGATGTTGACCTTCTTCTTCTTTATGTTTTTCACTTTGAATTCATACTGTGGAAAGAAAGATTGATTGACATTAGTAACGATATAACAATTACAGATACATGGATTAACTTTAAATTAGAGAAGAATGGATTCACTTTTCAATGCTAGTTAGGGATACTATAGTTATCACATTTCACATTGGATTTATTAACTATGAAAAGGTAAGAAGTGTTTTTAATTCTGGTGCCGCACTGCACACACAAGCTTGTTAGCTAGCTAGCTCTGGTACAATGTTAAGCCAACTCTGAAGTTCAAAGACAGTTCAAAATAAATGGCAATAGAAAAGTAAAACAAATGAAATTGCACATAATTTGCTGTCATTTCAGCTGATTGATGTTGACCGGGGTAGGGGTTGAGATAGAAGCTGTTTTTCCAGTCTCTTCGCCCCAGCTTTGATGCACCTGTACGGACCTCGCCTTCTGGAAGGTAGTGGGGTGAAAAGGCAGTGGCTCGGGTGGTTGTTATCCTTTATATTATTTTTGGCCTTCTTGTGACATTGGATGCTGTAAGTGTCCTGGAGGGAAAGTGGTTTGCCCCCGGTGATGTGTTGTGCAGACCGCACCATCCTCTGGAGAGCCCTGCGGTTGTGGGCCGTGCAGTTGCCATACCAGGCGGTGATACAGCCCGACAGGATGCTCTCAATTGTGCATCTGTAAAAGTTTGTGATGGTTTTAGGTGACAAGCCAAATTTCTTCAGCCTTCTTCAGCCTCCTTCTTCAGCGCCGTTGTGCCTTCTTCACCACACTGTGTGTATGTGGCCCATTTCAGTTTGTCAGTGATGTGTACGCCGAGGAACTTAAAACTTTCTACCTTCTCCACTGCTGTCCCGTCGATGTGGATAGGGGGGTGCTCCCTTTGCTGTGTCCTTAAGACCATGATCATCTCCTTTGTTTTGTTGACGTTGAGTGAGAGGTTATTTTCCTGACACCACACTCTGAGAGCCCTCACTTCCTCCCTGTAGGCTGTCTAGTCGTTGTTGGTTAAAAGCCTACTACTGTTGTGTCGTCTGCAAACCTGATGATTGAGTTGGAGGTGTGCATGGCCACGCAGTGATGGGTGAACAGGGAGTGCAGGAAGGGGCTGAGCACGCACCCTTGTGGGGCCCCAGTGTTGAGGATCAGCAAAGTGGAGATGTTGTTTTCAACTTTCACCCCTTGGGGGCGGCCCGTCAGGATGTCCAGGACCCAATTGCACAGGGCGGGGTTGAGACCCAGGGCCTCAAGCTTAATGATGAGCTTAGAGGGTACTATGGTGTTGAAAGCTGAGCTATAGTCAATGGACAGCATTCTTACATAGGTATTCCTCTTGTCTAGATGGGATAGGGCAGTGTGCGGTGTGATGGCGATTGCATCGTCTGTGGACATATTGGGGCAGTAAGCAAATTGAAGTGGGTCTAGGGTGACAGGTAAGGTAGAGGTGATATGAACATTGACTAGTCTCTCAAAGCAATTCTCAGACTATTTAAAAAATTATACTTCAACATTTGAGGTAGGCTACATGATCACACTGGTAATCAGTGTTCCCTCTAAGCTGTGCACGCACACGTGCCCCAGGACTGCCTTTTTCTGCGCAGAGATGCACGAGATTGAACTTCGCTCAACTTTCTAGAGTAAGTTAACAAACCAATGTTTTCCTTTACTGTGTTAATTGTGATCAAATCAACGCAATATTAGCCACTTTCAATGAAACATACCAAAACAAAATTAACAATGAAGACTTAGTTTTCAAAACTATCTATGCAAGAAATGTTGTTGTAGGCAGACGCATCGGAGTAGGATTCTATTGCATTGACAGGCATGACTCGGAAGTTTACATGCACCTTAGCCAAATACATTTAAACTCAGTTTTTCACAATTCCTGACATTTAATCCTAGTGAGAATTCCCTGTCTTAGGTCACTTAGGATCACCACTTTATTTTAAGAATGTGAAATGTCAGAATAATAGTACAGAGAATGATTTCTTTCAGCTTTTATTTCTTTCATCACATTCCCAGTGGCTCTTAAGTTTACATACACTCAATTAGTATTTGGTAGCATTGCCTTTAAATTGCTTAACTTGGGTCAAATCTTTCAGGTAGCCTTCCACAAGCTTCCCACAGTACGTTGGGTGAATTTTGGCCCATTCCTCCCAACAGAGCTGGTGTAACTGAGTCAGGTTTGTAGGCCTCCTTGCTCGCACACGCTTATCCAGTTCTGCCCACAAATTTTCTATAGGATTGAGGTCAGGGCTTTGTGATGGCCACTCCAGTACCTTGACTTTGTTGTCCCTAAGCCATTTTGCCACAACTTTGGAAGTATACTTGGGGTCATTGTCCATTTATTGACTGATGTCTTGAGATGTTGCTTCAATGTATCCATATCATTTTCTTCCCTCATGATGCCATCTATTTTGTGAAGTGCACCAGTCCCTCCTGCAGCAAAGCACCCCCACAACATGAGTAACGGGCAGGTGGAGAGAGTAAACCAGGATGTGGGTAGGTTTTGCGGTCTTATTGCCAGGACCGGCCAGGGGAGTGGGCGGCGTTCATCCCCTTGGCAGAGATGGCCCAAAAATCTCTCCGCCACTCCTCCACTAACCTCATCCCTTTCCAGTGCGTACTGGGGTACCAGCCGGTTCTGGCGCCTTGGCATCAGAGCGAGATCGAGGCTCCTGCGGTGGACGACTGGTTTAGGTGCTCGGAAGAACACCTAACCACTCCATTTCGGTAGTGCATCAGCAGTTTTCCTTTTGTTATGTCAGTCAATTAGCCCATGTCAGTTAACATTTATGGATTGCTAGGTAAATTAGCCTAGACAAATATCTATACCTTGTAGTAATCATGGCTGAATTACCAACCGGGCATGAAGGGCACCAACCAAATCTCGCTTAGGGCCCCCAAAAGGCTCTGGGTGGGGGCCTCAGACTAGCCTCTGCCTGGGGCCTCCAAATCACTAAGTATGCCCTGTGTGTGTGAGTGTGTGTTTGTGTGTGTGTGTGTGTGTGTGTGTGTGGCCTGACTGGCCACCTGTGTCAGCTTGTGGCCCTGGACTGACACCCGTATGCCTAATGCAGACAGGCTGGAGCTTGGAGGTGCCAGGGCATTTCCCTTTCAGCATAGAAAAACCTGTCACGACTTCCGCCGAAATCGGTCCCTCTCCTTGTTCGTTCGGCGGTCGTCGTCACAGGTTTTCCAGCCATCGCCGATCCACTTTTCATTTTCCATTGGTTTTTCCTTGTTTTACACACCACACAATTACTTGTTCATTATTTAACCCTCTGTTCCCCCATGTTTGTTTGTGAGTGTTTGTTTATTGTATTGCGGTCCGCACTGTGGGCTTGGCTTGTAGAGTATTGTGATTATCTTTGAGTAAATTGCTAATATTACTCATATCTGCTGTCGTGCGCCTGACTCCTCTACACCAGCATCACACAGAGCCAGCATTACAGTCTGCTTGCCTGGCCTGTTCAGCAGTAATGCAGCAGTCAGGACTGAGCACTGCTCCATTCTCTGGAGGAGAGTGAAACACTGGCTGCCTGCTCTGAGACTGAGGCCTGCCAGGAATCTCATCCTCTGCTTAACCCTGAGGAAGAGCAATAATCTGCTGACCACTACCTTTTACCAGGCCAGCAGCTAACAGACAGCTGGGATTGATTGACAGGCAGAGACAGGAAGACAGAGAGAGGGACAGACAGACAGGTAGAGACAGACATACAGACGTACATGTGTTTGAGCATGTGTGTGGGTACTGTATGTGCATATTTGTTTGGCTTGTGTGGGCATCTCTTTTTTTAAGGTATTTTTTAAGGACTGGGGCTGTCCCACTCCTTTTGTAATTTTATAGGTTTCTTGAAGAGATAGTAAAGTGTTGGAATGACAGGAATAGGATGAGCCAAAGGGCAGTGGGACGGATTTGAACCCATGCCAACTCCGACATACATGTGTGTCGTGGTCAGCGTCTTTAACCGCTGGACCACACAGGCCATATGACAGCATCTATCTAATGGCTCTCACTGGGCAGCTGGCACATACAGTATATGCATCTATGCAGCGTAATCAGTCAATCATCAGTCAATCACATCAACTAGTCTGGTCTGGCAGGCTTGTAAAGAGGCGCCACAGCACATTCACTTTCAATTTCCAATCTATATTTACTACTGATGATGGGATGTTCAACAATACATGAAAGGACCAAATAAACTGATCTAATTACGACAGTTAACGCTGCAACGGCTCCCTGACAAAAAAAAGCCAGAGGCCATAAATATTTTGTGCTGCCATTTTGAAAATTAGATCTTAGAAAAAACAGGGCTCATGTAAATACTATACAGTGTGTGTCTCAGCATTTGATTCACTTAACATTTAGCCTTCATATTGCCAGAAAAGCAGGTTATTATTTCCTAAAGGTCGGCTCCAGCCGTTTGCTCTGTAATCCATCAAAGCAATAACAACACCATCAGACAAATATAATGCCATCTTCAGTATCAAATGCTATTTACAGACACATACAAATACCATTCATATCATCCAACAATGACAGAGCCATTCATCAATGACTGCCAGAATAATACAAATTTTCACAGAGGTTGGATGCGGCATTTTACCTGCATTTCGTCTCTCACACACACATACATACGCACACACACACCCTCAGACAGGAAAACTCTGCAAAAAGTGTCTTTCAGAAGCAGAGTCTGCCAGCTAGCTGACTAGTTCAGTGTACCAGCATATGCATGGAAGGTTCCGGTCTTAAAGAAATAGTTGCCCTATGAAAGAGCATATGCTTTTGATAATTAAAGGGTAAATCTGCACTTGAATTAATGACAAAGTGGTATCCCTGCCGCTGTTTTAGTAAAAAGCTGAGGGATGGGGCTGGAGAACTGTAACTACTCACAAATAATTAATAGACAGAAATATGGTTAAAAAAAGAATGAGTATAGTTTTGACCATGTTTTGAGGCAATACAGTGTTTGTTTACATTACACACATTGGATTAAAACAAGTTTATATTTTGGGTTCTGACGGGATGAAACAATTGAACTAAGCTCATGAGGCATTCATAAGTTACAGTATATTAATGGGTATACTGTATATCAGTAATTTATAAGTAAAAAAAAGGCATGTACAGTAGTAACTGCGGATTGCCCATTTAAAGACTTTATGAAGTAGTCCTTGAAAGAAATTGTGGTGTGTGTGTGTGTGCATGCTTGTGTGTGTGTGATGCTGTCCAACTTTCCTTCCATCTGTTAGGGGGGAGAGCTAGAGCTAGAGCTAGAGCAGACAGAGCCAGGCCAATACTCTTTGCCCACCTGCCTACATACACACACGCAAACGCACGGACACACACACACGCAGTCCCTGTGTTACTGCCCAGGGGCTAAAGTGATCCATGAGGGCTCTAATTCAATCCTAACAAGTAGCATTAGTTTGGATTATCAACCAGGAACCATCAGGTAGACCAATCAATCTCCCTGACACCTCTCCTCCTGAGAGAGAGTGGGAATAGGGGAGAGAGGAAGAGGGGGAATAAGGGAGAGGGAGAGAGTTTGAGTGTGGGTCTGTGTGAAAGAACGAGGTCAAGAGAGAGAGAGAAACTGGCAATGGTTTGAGGAATGTAACATTTGGACTGAGTTGACTGTCTGGGAGAAAAGGTAAGAGTGAAATCTCCAATTTCCAATATCTAAAACCCTGATACTTTTACTGAGACAGAGTGAGGAGCCAGACGCCTGCCTTCTGCCATCTTCCCTTTTAAATAACAGATTGGCTGTTAAACACAACCTAGTGCCCAAACTACACCAGGACATCCTAGCCCCAATGCACTAGTGGACATCTGAGAAGATTAGATAAGTAAAAAGTTAGCCACTGGGCATGCACTGGTGGAAACAACATTGTTTGCACGTAATTTCAATGAAATTATGTTGAACCAACATGCAATAGACGTTGAATTTATGTCGGTAGCCAGTGGGTAATAGCTCCATCTGGCCCTCTAGTCTAGATGGAATTTGTGACATTTTCCTAGAACTATCCAATCATTTCAGATCTCCACAAGTGGCTAGGAATCGATTTGCAATTGGGCGACTGTGTTTTAAAACAAGTCACGGGGGACCATTAAATCCTAAACCACTTAAACTCATATTACTATGATCAAGTCTGGGGCACTTCCATCTAAAAGGACCCATGAGCGCCAACATGTGAAGTTCATTGGAGCATACCAAATTGGATTTCAAATGATAGCGAAGCCTCTATATTTTTGAGACATTAAGGCATATGGTCATTTCCATGTAAAATGACCCATGAGAACATGTGAAGTTCATAGGAGGATGTCAAATTGGGTATCAAATGAAAGCTAAGAGTCTATATATTTGAGAAATTAACACATAAACATTATTCAACCATTTTCCATCCCAAAAAATTGGAATAAGCAAAAGCTTATATTTTGGGCAAAACAGATAGAAAAGGGGTCTTAGACAAGATCTACCAGAAGAAGTCTTAAAAGGAATTAAACATACATTTTTTTCTCTTTCTGTCATCTGGTGTTCAAAGCAAGACTGAAAACAGTCTGGACTACGTCTCTCTCTCTCTCTCTCTCTCTCTCTCTCTCTCTCTCTCCCTCCCTACCTACCTACCTACCTACCTACCTACCTACCATGAGAACTACCACGTACCTTCTTTTAATTTAGTGTAACAAGCATCCTCACCCAACAGACACTGGATGTCTACGGACTATGAAAAGTAGTTGAAATTTGGTCAGTCCGCCCTGGCCGGACCAAATCTGAAGCAATCCTAGACGTCTATATTTCACAAGTTTGGGAAGCATAGTACAGTACAGCAGAGCACAGTAGATAACGGTACAGTACAGTAAAGTAAAGAAAAGTATAGTATGGTACAGTACTGTACAGTAGAGTTCAGTACAGTAGAGCACACTAGAGTAGAGTACAGTATAATGTACTATACTGTACTCTACTGTGATGTCCAAACTTGAAACATAGACATCTATGATTGTTTCAGATTTGGTCTAGTCTGGACCAACCAAATATGGTATTGTTTGGGGGCAGAACTCATTACAATATAGCCAGTGTGTACAATAACACCAAAATATGCATAATAAGGATATTTGTGTACCTATTCAGGATTCTTCACCATTCATATCCATAATTATGCATTTCTGTATAGTACAGATCAGGGATCCATAATATAATTCCTATACTGTTATTTCGTCACAGGATGTAAATCCACTTCACCTATTGTAGTTCAATAATCAAAATAAATGTTTTTTAAACTCAAGATGCCATGTCATAGATGACATATTTAAATCTTCATTCGGAGCAGATATTTATTGGGAAAATTGGGAAATTGGGAAAATGTGATCTGAGGGAGATTTTACCGTAATTCTGTTACCAAACTTTGCATCTGCACAATTCTTCCAGTAATAGTGTTTTAGTAAAACTTTGTGTACATTTTCAAAGTAGTCCTTGTGCATCGAGTTGTACAGTTTGTTAAACTTTGAAATCAATGATTTTTGTTTCGCATACATTTTAAAATGAAAATTTTGAGTCAAAGCGTAATTCCGTTATCGTGCAATTGCCCTTTGTGTTATGTTGTTTGAAGAGAGAGGCCTCTGGCCTTCAATTCCCACTCAGAGATGCTATGTGTCCATGGCTACCGGAGTTACAAGAGCGAGAGTTGTTTCCATAGTGAATCATTAGAATATCACAATGTCCTCCAGAAGTATTAATCTGTAGAAAAAGTAATTACCATGTCATCATTAGACTCCTCTCTTTGTTATTTTCTCTCTTTCTGTTTTTCTCTAATTTTCTTAATCTCTGCCCTTTTGTCTCTCTCTCAATTTGTCTCTCTCTCAATTTGTCTCTCTCTTTGTCTCTCATATCTCACTAAGGACCTATGACATAGAGAAATATGAAAGAGAGCGATAGAGTCGTTCCAAGTCATTTCAGTAAGCCATGACACCCACCATCTCAGATCCTTCAGAAACTGTTTCTGTACTTAGAAACAGAGAGCATTCCTACACCATTATTTTATATTTGATCTCTGTGAAATGAAGGTAATTAGTTGACCCCAAATTGGCCCTTTTAATTTGGTAAAAAGCCACGTACGGATCCCCCCACACCTATCCCACCTCAACAACCAGTATGCAGTATCAGTTCTCTATGTCTGACAAGTAGTATGGAGCTGTGGCTTGGGGTATTGCTTCTTCATTTTATGTAATGTATACCCTGTGAATCATGTGATCCATTTTGTTGGTTTGGTGTTTATTAAATGTATTACAACATTTTCTTTGCAACTTTGGGTAGAACACCAATACCTTTTGCTCATGATGAAAGTAAATTGTCCAGCCAGTCCTCCATGAAAGCAATTCAATGTGTCCTTCTATTAGCAACCTAATGCCTCAACAAAACACTATTTGAATAGTCCAACAAATGGCAGCTCTCTGAGGGGGGCTATTCCTAAAGACTTTTCTTGCAAAAATGGGCTAGTGACTAAAATGTTGTGACAATTGGTAACAAAATAATAATAAAACATTGCATTGCAGTAGATTTTTTTTAGAAAACACCTCTATATGTAGTGTGATTAGTGACATTTACCATTAAATCCAGCCAAACCTAATACCATTACCATTGCAAAACACTATTTGTATTTGCGTTTATTAGGGATCCCCATTTAGCTGTTGCCAGGGCAGCAGCTACTCTTCCTGGAGTCCAAACACATTAAGGCTCTTACATTACACATAAAACAAAAGATAAAACAGTACATCATATAACATTATTACACCACTACATATCTACAATACAAAATGTGTAATACCACCATACAATGTTATTTCAATGTGCTTGTGTGTAGAGTGCTAGTGTTGTGTGCGTATGCGTGTGTCTGTACCTGTGTGTGTGTCTCTTCACAGTCCCCGCTGTTCCATAAGGTGTGTTTTTATCTGTTTTTTTAAATCTGATTCTACTGCTTGTATCAGTTACCTGATGTGGAATAGAGTTCCATGTAGTCATGGCTCTATGTAGTACTGTAAGCCTCCCATAGTCTGTTCTGGACTTGTGAAGAGACTTTTGGTGGCATGTCTTGTGGTGTATGCATGGTTGTTCAAGCTGTGTGCTAGTAGTTTAAACAGACAGCTCGGTATATTCGGCTTGTCAACACACTTTCAAAAAGTAGTGAAGTCAATCTCTACTCCACTGAGCCATGAGACATGTATATCATACATGTTAGATCCTTGTGTACATCTCAGGCCCAACCGTGCTGCCCTGTTCTGAACCAATTGTAATTGTCCTAAGTCCCTCTTTGTGGCACCTGACCACACGAAAGAACAGTAGTCAAGGTGTGACAAAAATAGGGCCTGTAGGACCTGCCTTGATGATAGTGTTGTTAAGAAGGCAGAGCAGTGCTTTATTATGGACAGACTTCTCCCCATCTTAGCTAAAGTTCTGTCATACTTTCCAGGTCTATGCCCAAACAGTTCGAACTTCTAATTCTAAAAATGAATCTCTCCAGAAATAAGTCTCTCACTGTTGCCGCCTGCTATAGACCCCCCTCAGCTCCCAGCTGTGCCCTGGACACCATATGTGAATTGATTGCCCCCCATCTATCTTCAGAGTTCGTTCTGTTAGGTGACCTAAACTGGGATATGCTTAACACCCCGGCAGTCCTACAATCTAAGCTAGATGCCCTCAATCTCACACAAATCATCAAGGAACCCACCAGGAATAATCCTAAATCTGTAAACATGGGCACCCTCATAGATATTATCCTGACCAACTTGCCCTCCAAATACACCTCTGCTGTTTTCAATCAGGATCTTAGCGACCACTGCCTCATTGCCTGCATCCGCTATGGGCCCGCGGTCAAACGACCACCCCTTATCACTGTCAAACACTCCCTAAAACACTTCTGCGAGCAGGCCTTTCTAATCGACCTGGCCCAGGTATCCTGGCAGGATATTGACGTCATTCCGTCAGTCGAGGATGCCTGGTCGTTCTTTAAAAGCAACTTCCTCACCATCTTAAATAAGCATCAAAAGATGTAGAACTAAGAGCAGATACAGCCCTTGGTTCACTACAAACCTGACTGCCCTTGACCAGCACAAGAACATCCTGTGGCGGACTGCTATTGCATCGAATAGTCCCCGCGATATGCAACTGTTCAGGGAAGTCAGGAGCCAATACACGCAATCAGTCAGGAAAGCAAAGGCTAGCTTTTTCAAACAGAAATTTGCATCCTGTAGCTCTCCATGGAGAACAATAGCACCTCCTCCCAGCTGCCCACTGCACTGAGGCTAGGTAACACGGTCACCACGATAAATCCATGATAATCAAAAATTTCAACAAGCATTTCTCTATGGCTGGCCATGCTTTCCTCCTGGCTACCCCAACCCTGGCCAACAGCTCCGCCCCCCCTGCAGCTACTTGTCCAAGCCTCCCCAGCTTCTCCATCACCCAAATCCAGATAGCAGATGTTCTGAAAGAGCTGCAAAATCTGGACCTGTACAAATCAGCTGGACTAGATAATCTGGACCCTCTCTTTTTAAAACTATCTGCCGCCATTGTTGCAACTCCTATTACCAGTCTGCTCAACCTCTCTTTAGTGTCAACCGAGATCCCAAAAGATTGGAAAGCTGCCGCGGTCATCCCCCTCTTCAAAGGGGGTGACACCCTAGACCCAAATTGCTATAGACCTATATCCATCCTGCCCTGCCTCTCTAAAGTCTTTGAAAGCCTAGTTAATAAACAGATCATTGACCACTTTGAATCCCACCGTACCTTCTCTGCTGTGCAATCCGGTTTCCGAGCTGGTCACGGGTACACCTCAGCCAAGCTCAAGGTACTAAACGATATCATAACCGCCATCGATAAGAGAAATTACTGTGCAGCCGTATTCACCACATCCTTGTCGGCAGACTCAACAGCCTTGGTTTCTCTAATGATTGCCTTGCCTGGTTCACCAACTACTTTGCAGACAAAGTTCAATGTGTTAAATCGGAGGGCTTGTTGTCCGGGCCTCTGGCAGTCTATATGGGGGTGCCACAGGGCTCAATTCTTGGGCCGACTCGCTTCTCTGTATACATCAATGATATATAGATTTGTTTTTTTTCTACTGTATTATTGACTGTGTTTTTGTCTACTCCAATGTGTAACTATGTGTTGTTGTATGTGTTGAACCGCTTTGCTTTATCTTGGCCAGGTCGCAGTTGTAAATGAGAACTTGTTCTCAACTTGCCAACCTGGTTAAATAAAGGTGAAATAAAAATAAAAATACTGTTGTATCAACATGTGACCATAACAGTTTACAATCCAGGATTACTCCAAGTAGTTAGTCACCTCAATTTGGTCAATTTCCACATTATTCATTACAAGATATAGTTAAGGTTTAGGGTTTAGTGAATAATTTGTCCCAAATACAGTGCTTTAAGTTTTTTTAAATATATTTAGGACTAACTTATTCCTTGCCACCCGTTCTGAAACTAACTGCAGCTCCTAGTTAAGTGTTGAGGTAATTTCAGTCACTGTAGTAGCTGACATGTAGAATGTTGAGTCATCCGCATATATAGACACACTGGCTTTACTAAAAGCCAGTGGCATGTCGTTAGTAAAGATTGAAAAAAGTAAGGGGCCTTGACACCTGCCCTGGGGAATTCCTGATTCTACCTGGATTATGTTTGAGAGGCTTCCATTAAAGAATACCCTGCGTGTTCTGTTAGACAGGTAACTCTTAATCCACAATATAGCAGGGGGTGTAAAGCCATAACACAAGTTTTTCCATCAGCAAACTATGATCGATAATGTCTAACAAAACAGCCCCCACAATCTTTTCACCATCAAGGGTTTGTAACAGGCTGATTGGTCGGCTATTTGAGCCAGTAAAGGGGGCTTTACTATTCTTAGGTAGCGGAATGACTTTTGCTTCCCTCCTGAGGGCGCACACTATCTAGTAGGCTTAAATTGAAGATATGGCAAATACAGAGTGTGTGTTTGGGATGTTTACCATTGAAGACCATTAGCGACCATAACATTGAAGCCATCAGAACTGCTGTAGACTAATGGTTTGCTTGTTCACCAATAATGGTCTAACTAATCCAGGCCTATTTTGAAGGGAATAAATCCCCACACACAGAGGCCGTTTACTGGACACAGATTAAGCCTAAGAGAAGGACAAACTGAAATTCTTTCATGGAGGACTGGCTTGAATTATAAGGATGACCGCACCATTTATTTTCATCATGAGCAAAAGCCATTGGTTTTCTACCCAAAGTCGCAACGAACATGTTGTGATCCCATGTGGCTCAGTTGGTAGAGCATAGCGCTTACAACACCAAGGTTAATAGGTCCGATTCCCATGGGAGACCAGTTGGAAAAAGTATGAAAATGCAAAATCTCTTTGGAAAAGAGTGTCTGCTAAATGACTAAAATGTTCATATGTAATCCATTTAATAAACACAAGAGATCAACAAAATGGATAAAAGGGTGTAGCAGTAGCAGGAAAAGCGGCATATAGTTGGCAAAACCTGGCACTTTCACACTGAGTAATGGTAAATAATGCCAGCAACTTCAATTTCTATGAAGAGGAATAAACATCACCAGATTCACTGGGAATACATTACGTAGGATGAAGAAGCAATACGCCAAGCCACAGCTCTATACTACTTGTCAGACACAGAGAACTGATACTGTATACTGGTTGTTGGTTGTGGGATTGAGAATGATCAGCGGGCAAGTGTCTCCTTATAAGGAAGCTGTGGGGCTCACTTCATTCAACACTTGACCTGTTTGTCTCCAACAGGTTACTTTCGTAACCCAGAGTTTCATGTTTCATTCTGGGGAGTGGTTACGATACTACAGCAGCAGCCAGTAGAAAGGAGATGTCTCATTCCCCTCAGCCTATTAAAACCATTAGAAAGCTAGCCCATGGTATTTTCCAGCACTGAGAGTGAGAACACACTCCATCACTACATTACAGGGACCTAAGGAACACACTGATCGGTAGAGCTGAATAAACGCACTAGAGGGAATACAGTGTACAGCTTTTAATTTATTTCTCTCTCTCTCGCTCTCTTGCTTGAATTTTATATATTTTTATCAGACAGTATGAATAGATGAGAGAGATAGAGAGAAAGTACAATGAAGAGAGAAAGGGAAAGAGAGAGAGAGAGGGGGTGTGCCTCACGTTGTGGTCTACTCCATTATTGAGGTGGTGCTATCCTCCCCCTCTCCCTCTTTCATTTTTCTATTGACAATGGAAAGAATGTGATTGAATACAATTACTGTATCTAGTCTGGTTGGAACAGAATAGGGTTCTGTGCCAGGACACAGGCAAACTCAATTTGGAAAACATTTTGCGATAGATTACTTCCAAGGCATTTTCATTTTCAAGGCCAATCTATGAAGAAAACTGACAGTGGTTTGACCTCAGCTGAATGATGGCGTTCTGAGGTTTTGTTTAAAGACTCTCTCTCGCTCTCTCAATTCAATTCAAAGAGCTGTATTGGCATGGGAAACATGTTTACATCGCCAAAGCAAGTGAAATAGATAAACAAAAGTGAAGTAAACTCTCTCTCCCACTAGGTCTCTCTCTCTATCAATTCAATTAAATTAAATTTGCTTTATTGGCATGACGTAACAATGTACATATTGCCAAAGCTTACTTTGGAGATTTACAATATTAGCATAATTAATAATAATAATCAATATTCTATCACTCTCTCTTACTCGCTCACTATGTCTCTCACTCTCTGGCACGGTCTCTCTCTCTGGCCCTGTCTCTCTCTCTTGCCATGTCTCTGTAAAGAAGGCTGTCCTGCTCCCCTCCTCTCTATCTAACTTCCCCTCACAGTCCTCTTTGTTTCCCTCAAGTACCTTTAGTTTGGCTGCTCAGTCTAACTTAGTTGTCACTCACCCATCATAGCCCCGCCATTCACAGGTTTCTGAGGGATTTTTATTATGGACATTATGTAACGACTTCCGCCAAAGTCAGTCCATCTCCTTGTTCGGGCGGAGTTCGGTGGTCAACGTCACCGGTCTTATAGCCATCGTCAATCCACTTTTCATTTTCCATTTGTTTTGCCTTGTGTTCCCACACACCTGGTTTCAAATCCCAAATTAAGTGTCATGTATTTAACCCTCTGTTTCCCCCATGTCTTTGTGTGTGATTGTTCATTATTGTTCAGGTCGGTATTGTTCCGGCTGGTCTGTGCTGGGTGCCATTTGTTTCACCCGTGTTCTGTGGCAACCGTTCTTTTGCACTTTGTATTATGGTTTTACTTTGTGCTGTCTAAGTAAAGTGCGTTTGGTTCACTCATCTCTGCTCTCCTGCGCCTGACTTCATACACCAGCTACACCCACCCGTCTGACACATTAACACCAATACTTGAATGTTGTGGGTGCATCAAAATGTGAGTTCATTGCAGGTTATTATTGGGGAGGTTTTATGCTGTGTAGTAATGGGAAATTAGCAATAATCACTTAGTTCCTTAATAGGTTTGTAGCTGTTTTCTACTATACAGGTTTTGCTGTTCTCTAGCTAATGTTAGTGTGCCGACACTGCTTTGCAACTATTGCTTATTCGCCTAAGTGCCATTATTTAATTGGTTTCACAATTGCTTATGAAAAAGTTGTTATTTGCTTGTATTGGTAAACAGTTGGTTGTATGCGCATGCTACCACAGCACTTTTCATAGTGGCCTTTGCTAGTGTATTGCGCTGCCATGGGTAAGCTTCTAGAATTATTGGAGCTTGTACATGCGCAGAGTAATTTATGACCCTTTGGCGCAGGGCAGATCATATAATCTCTTCAGCCTGCAGATTCAGATGACAGCTTCACAAGGCCAGAGAGAGAGGGTGCCATAAATCTTGTCCTCTTGTCAATCTCAGTAATTATTTTCTCTCTCTCCAGCAAGAGGCTAATGTTTAGGTTCATGTCATTGCTGCTGTGTTTGTAGCCCTTTATAGACTTATTATACATGTAATGCCATATGCCATTTATTAAAGTACATATGTACTGTATATTACATAGTTATAACCCTTAAACCAATACAGTTTACATGTGTGCATAATCTTGCTTTATAGAACCACAAGTCATTCGGATTAACACAACAAGGAAGATTCCAAGTCATTCCAATCAACATCCATTGTAAAGAACCGAAGTGTGTGTGTGCATAATTGGTGGTGGTGACGAAGAAAAGGAATAAAAACCCTGAAATAAGAAGCATTCGCTTTGTTCTTACTGGGCATCCTGTAGAGGGTCAGAACCCAAGTCATAATCAGCATTAAGTACAAAGCGGGTGAGGGCTTAGAAGTCAACCACTCAGACGAGCTTCAGCTAGCCGTTTTTCATGGTCCTTTATTTCGTTGGATTTCTGACCAGCTTCAGGTAGGATGGCTTCAGGTAGGATTACTGTTGGCATGACACAGGACTGATGGTAGCGCTCACATTGTCTTCTCTGGACAAGCTTTTTTCCGGATGCCCCAAACAATCGGAAAGGGGATTCATCAGAGAAAATGACTTTAGCCCAGTCCTCAGCAGTCCAATCCCTGTACCTTTTGCAGAATATCAGTCTGTCCCTTCTTTGCTGCCCTTCTTGACACCAGGCCATCCTCCGAAAGTCTTCGCCTCACTGTGCGTGCAGATGCACTCACACCTGCCTGCCGCCATTCCTGAGCAAGCTCTGTACTGGTGGTGCCCCGATCCCGCAGCTGAATCAACTTTAGGAGGCGTTCCTGCCGCTTGCTGGACTTTCTTGGGCTCCCTGAAGCCTTCTTAACAACAATTGAACCGCTCTCCTTGAAGTTCTTGATGATCCGATAACTGGTTGATTTAGGCGCAATCTTACTGGTAGCAATATCCTTGCCTGTGAAGCCCTTTTTGTGCAAAGCAATGATGACGGCACGTGTTTCCTTGCAGGTAACCATGGTTGACAGAGGAAGAACAATGATTCCAAGCACCACCCTTCTTTTGAAGCTTCCAGTCTGTTATTCAAACTCAATCAGCATGACAGAGTGATCTCCAGCCTTATCCTCGTCGACACTGACACCTGTGTTAACGAGAGAATCACTGACATGATGTCAGCTGGTCCTTGTGTGGCAGGGCTGAAACGCAGTGGAAATGTTTTTTGGGGGATTCAGTTCATTTGCATGGCAAAGAGGGATTTTGCAATTAATTGCAATTAATCTGATCACTCTTCATGACATTCTGGAGTATATGCAAATTGACATCAGACAAACTGAGGCAGCAGACTTTGTGAACATTTATATTTGTGTCATTCTCAAAACTTTTGGCCATGACTGTAGATTGATGAAGAAAAAAAACAAATGTAATCAATTTTAGAATAAGGCTATAACGTAACAAAATTTGGAAAACGTCAAGGGGTCTGAATACTTTCCGTATGCACTGTATAAGTTTGCAGCTATTTTCTAGAGATTCTGTGTAAGAGGCCTACACGCAATACCCCATAATGTCAAAGTGGAATTATGTCAATACGTATTTAACCACTATGCTATAGCAAGCCTAAAGAAGTTCTGGATTAAAAATATGCTTAACAAGTCAAATAATAATTTGCATGGATTCTGCCTCGCAACGAACGGCACATATAGATGGGTAAAAAAAAATACAATTGAATATTCCTTTGAGCATGGTGAAGTTATTAATTAGGCTTTGGATGGTGTATCAATACACCTAGTCCCTGCAAAGACAAAGGTGTCCTTCCTACCTCAGTTGTTGGAGAGGAAGGAAACCTCATAGAGGTTTCACCATGAGGCCAATGGTGATTTTAACAGTTTCAGAGTTGAATGGCTGTGATAGGAGAAAACTGAGGCTGGATCAACAACATTGTAGTTACTCCACAATACGAACGTAAATGACAGAGTGAAAAGAAGGAAGCCTGTACAGAATAAAATATATTCTAAAACATGCATCCTGTCTGTAATAAGGCACTTAAGTAAAACTGCCAAAAACGTGGCAAAGAAATTAACTTTATGTCCTGAATACAAAGCGTTATGTTTGGGGCAAATCCAACACAACACATCACTGAGTACCACTCTTCATATTTTCAAGCATGGTGGTGGTTATAGGTATTCTTGTCATTGGCAAGGACTAGGGAGTTTTTTAGGATGAAAATAAATGGAATAGCGCTAAGCACAGGCAAAATCCTAGAGAAAAACCTGGTTCAGTCTGCTTCCCAACACACTGGGTGTCACGACTTCCACCGAAGTCGCCTCCTCTCCTTGTTCGAGCAGCGTACAGCGGTCGACGTCACCGGCTTTCTAGCCATCGCCGCTCATTTATGCATTGTTCCTTTGCTTTTGTCTTGTTCACTTCACACCTGGTTTGCATTCCAGTAATTACGCCATGTATTTATTCCTCTGGTTTTCATCATGTCGTTGTGTGGAATTATTCTATGTTACATGTAGTGTGTAGAACCAGGCTCGGTTCACCGGGTAACGTTCGTTCACCCGTAATTATTTATTGTATATAGTTGTGACATTTATTGGACTGTGTTTATTGGTCGCGCTTGACACTTTAGTTGTGGCTAGAGGAGAGTGTGACGCATTGTGCGTTTTTTCATTTGTTTTGCTTCTGCCATTAAAGTGTGCGACTTACAATACCTTCCGCTCTCCTGCACCTGATTTCAACCCCAGTAGCGCACACCCTGACACTGGGAGACCAAGTTACCTTTCAGCAGGAAAATAACCTAAAACACAAGGCCAATTCTACACTGGAGTTGCTTACCAAAACAACATCAAATGTAACTGAGTGGCCTAGTTACAGCTTTGACTTAAATTGGCTTGAAAATCTATGACAAGACTGGAAAATGTCTGTCTAGCAATGATCAACAACCAACTTGACAGAGCTCGAAAAATTATACAAATAATAATTTGCAAACATTGTACAATCCAGGTGTGCAAAACTCAGAAAGACACAGCTGCAATTTCTGGCAAAGGTGATTCTAGCATGTATTGACTAAGGGGTGTGAATATTTAATTTTCAATAAATGTGCAAAAAAAATCTAAAAACATGTTTTCAAATTGTCATTATGTGGTATTGTGTTTTTTTAATACATTTTGAATTCAGGCTGTAACACAACTTAATGTGGAATAAGTCAAGGGGTATGAATACTTTCTGAAGGCACTGTAACTCTCTCACAGAGACACAGGGGTAAGGCTGTGACAGTCATGGTGGTCAGTCATGGAATTTTCGATGACGGTAATTGGCCAGCCAAATGACCGCAATCACGGTAATTACCGTTATAATAGTATGTGCCAGAGGTTTCGACTCGAGTCACATGACTTGGACTCGAGTCAGACGCGAGTCAAACATATGATGACTTGCAACTCGACTTTGACTTTAACACCAATGACTCGTGACTTAACTTGGACTTGAGCCTTTTGACTCGAACTGACTTGATACCCTCCCCAAGCCCAAATATAAAAAATGATGCTATTCAAAAAAGTGTGCAGCGCATCAACTCTTCATTTAACGGATTACAGTTTGAATCGGACAGCAGCCAATCACATTGTGCCAGCTGAGAAAAAGTTGCGGGTGAATTCAGATGGAGCCCTTGGAAAGATGACACCCAAAATTATTATTTTGGGATACAAAGACTACACTGTATCAACAAAAAACGGGTTGCAACTTGCAAAACATGCGGGAAGAAAATGACAGACGGAGGTGCAACAAATTCCAACTTTGTTCGACATTTGAAGCTGCACAAAGAACGGTAAGTCGTGGCTAATATAGCCAACAGCTATATAATTTACAACTTTGCTAGTGTAACATGTAGGCTAACGTTAAATCAATGACCCTCCACACAGTCAGTCAGTGTGGGAACATGATCATTGCACCCAAGATTGAGCTACAACTGGCTAGGCAGTTGGAAGCTTAAATCCTGCCTGATGTTACTGCTGTTCCTAAAACCATTGACATACGTTAACCTACTGTAACCACACACAGAGCGGGTGTGTGTATGTGTGTGTGTGTGTGTGTGTGTGTGTGTGTGTGTGTGTGAAGGTTGAGCGAACATTATTGGGCAGAGACAACAGCACAAAGGGCAAGAATGTAGAGACAGCAATACATCATCTCTCTTTGAATGAAGAGATGGAGTTAAAACTGTCCAGTTTGAGTGTTTTTTTGCAGCTCATTCCAGTCGCTAGCTGCAGCGAACTGAAAAGAGGAGCGACCCAGGGGCGTGTTTGCTTTGGAGACCTTTAACAGAATGTGACAGGCAGAACGGGAGTTGTATGTGGAGGATGAGGGCTGCAGTAGGCATCTCAGATAGGGGAAGGTGAGGCCTAAGAGGGTTTTATAAATAAACATCAACTAGTGGGTCTTGCGTCGGGTATACAGAGATGACCAGTTTACAGAGGAGTATAGAGTGCAGTGATGTGTCCTTTAATAAGGATCCGCCCCCTTTTTTTCAATTTTCGCCTAAAATGACATAGATTTGGGTATGTCATTTTAGGCTCAGGCCCTGACGCAAGGATATGCATATTTTTGGTACCATTTGAAAGGAAACTTTGAGGTTTGTGGAAATGTGAAAGGAATGTAGGAGAATATAACACAATAGATCTGGTAAAAGATAATACAAAGAAAAAAACAACTGTTCTTTTGTATTTTTTTTTGTACCATCATCTTTGAAATGCAAGAGAAAGGCCATAATGTATTATTCCAGCACAGGTGCAATTTCGGTTTTGGCCACTAGATGGCAGCAGTGTATGTGCAAAGTTTTAGACTGATCCAATGAACCATTGCATTTCTGTTCAAAATTGTGTGTCAAGACTGCCCAAATGTGCCAAATGTTTTATTAATAACTTTTCATGTTCAAAAGTTTGCACTCTCCCCAAACAATAGCATGGTATTATTTCACTGTAATAGCTACTGTAAATTGGACAGTGCAGTTAGATTAACAAGAATTTAAGCTTTCTGCCAATATCAGACATGTCTATGTCCTGGGAAATGTTCTTGTTACTTAGCGATTACGATAGAGGCTATATTATTTTCATGATGTCTTAATCTATAACCGATGGTTACATGCCGTGGAAGGGACACTAACCCCTGGAGAATATAAGGAGCATTGGTGGCAAATCTGATGGCTGAATGATAAAGAACATCTAGCCGCTCGAGAGCACCCTTACCTGCCAATCTATAAATTACGTCTCCGTAATCTAGCATGGGTAGGATGGTCATCTGAATCGGGGTTAGTTTGGGTGAAAAAGGAGCGATTACGATAGAGGTTATATTATTTTCATGATGTCTTCTATAACCGATGGTTACATGCTTATACGATAATTGTGCCAGCCCTATACAATGGATACAGTTACCGGGAGACAGTTACCGGGGACTGGCTCTGCAATATAAAAGTGGAAAAGACATGGGGAGCAGTTCCATTTGCTTGGAAAAGCACATCTCTTTTAATCAACAAGTATGACACAGAGACCTCGCCTGCTCCATTTCCCAAATAACATTTAATCTTCCCAGGGAGGGAGGGAGAGGGATAGAGAGATGGGTGAGGGTAGAGAGAAGGATGTGGAGAGAGGGTGAAAGAGGAGGTTGGAAAGAGAGGGGGAGGAGGAAGAGAGAGAGACAAAGGAAGAACGCTCAGTCATTGTGCGTGTAGCAGTCAGCATCCAGGAGCAGGTAGTCTGGACGGGAGCGTCAATAAGACAGAAAGACAGGAAGAGGATATAACATTGTTTCAGCCTCCATTCTCACAGCTCGGGAAGAGCAGAGAGGACAAGGTCAGCACTGATCACTTCTACACCAACTGTATCTATTTCCCTACTCCTCGCCTCTCTGATGGCTTCAGACCACTGTATCCATACAACACCACAGGACTCCTCATCTAGGCTAGACCATATCCCTGTGTGTGTTTGTGTGTGTTTAGAGTCTCTCTCTCTGTTTATCTACTCTAATACGGTATTTCTGTCTGTCCCCCTCTGTCGCAAAGCCAGTTGAAGACCTGAGTGTGGTCCATATTTCTGCTCTATAATAAAGCCAGCAGTAAACACATTTGAGACAGAATGTAGGAATCAGAATGATGACCACAGCATTACCATTCCCTCTGGAATCATGGAAATTTCCTTTCTATTAGTTTGGCAAACCTCCAGCACACTTTATCACCATTATAAACACACACACACCCACACGCACACACACTTGTGCAGGAAAACCTACAGTGCGCTCAAAGAGAGAATGGGATAGGATTACCCCGGTCGTAGTTTACCCACCTTGAGGAAGATCTCTCTGTGAAGCCCCAACACTGCCTTAATCAACCCGACAACAAAGAAGAACAGCTCTGAGAGTACTACAGGGAATCTACACTCTGGCCCTACCATCACTGTAAAACACAAGGTACATCCTTGTGTTTTCACAGTTTGTAGTGGCCCTGTCCTTGTTGTTAAAGAGACACCAGTGACCTGCTCTCTCCTGCTATCTTATCTGCTGTGCTATAACACACAAACAGTGCTGTGCTGCAGCCTGTTTTCACAGCGGAGTGTTATAGTAGGCCAGGCAGCGTTGTGATTGTTGTTTAAAGGACACACACACAGTGGCTAAGCCGCTCTGGGTTGCTATCTTAACACCCTGGCGGGAGAGGGGAGAGAGGGGAAGAAAAGTGGTATGGGAGAGAGGAGAGCAAGTGGGGAGCCAGTGGAGAGTAAGAGGCATTCCAGTCATAATGTCATCCAGATATAGATATATTTTTTTTAAATCAGGCAAGTCAGATAAGAACAAATTCTTATTTACAATGACGGCCTAGGAACAGTGGGTTAACTGCCTTTTTCAGGGGCAGAACGACAGATGTTTACCGTGTCAGCTCGGGGATTCGATCTAGCAACCTTTTGGTTACTGGCCCAACGCTATAACCACTAGGCTACCTGCCGCCCCCCGGAGAGATATGACACAGGAACCGTCTGCTGACAGGATCTTCTCAGATTCAACTATTATGGTCTTAACCTCACAGTGAAGGGTTATTGAGAAGGCTATTCCAGCTGCCAAGAGCATCTGTGGATTGGAGTGGACTGAGATGTGGCTTTGGCTGCTGTTATGGTATGGTTGACTTAATTTACTCCGGCTATCAGGAGTATCTGTGGGGAATCTTGCAGGAAAGACCCCTCCCTCCCATTCAATCTAGCAGACCGAAAGTTGGAGAGAGTTCAGACTTATCCAAAACGTCACACATTGTGAAGAGTTTCAATCTCCCATTTCTTTATGTATTGGTACTTTGTCCCACAGTTTCTTTAGAGAATAGTTACCTGACTGAGAAGTTAGTTATTTCACTCTGCCTCTTGTCCTCTGGACCATTGTCCTTGGGTGAAGTTGAGGGGAAAACGTTCAAACCTTTCCACAATGCATGGGTGGGTCCACGACTCTCCACCCCTGTCCGATGGATCCTGAAGAGTTTCTGGGCAGACAGATTGAGTGCCTTGGGTAACTGTTCTGTCAATCTTCAAGACTTTTCCATTTCAGTTAAACACCAGCAGATAACCCCACTGTCAAAATCAGTCTGTGAGCGTTGACTGTGCTAACAGCACTGAAACTTTTCTCTAACCAACTAACTGTCTGACTGACTGAGCACCCTTCTGACTTCACCCAGATAAAAAGCTTTTAAGAAAATATCCAAATGCATAATACATTAGAATATTTCGATTCAGTGAGTAGTTTGCATGCCAACGGGGGTAAAAAGTTAAGTTGGTGAATTAAAATGTTTTATTATTTCTCTCACTAAACTGCATCATTGGCCAGATCGTTAACGGTTCACTGGGTCAATTCAATACCCAACACCAGTGAGCTAGAGTATCGCAAGCCATTCAAACAGATGGTCTGCTGGCCACATCAGAAACGACAGCCATCATACGTCACACCCCCATGCAAATGCTCTGAGAGATTGGCAGACTAAGAGAGATGGGGAGAGAGAGAGAGATGAGGAGAGGAAATGTGTTTTTTTTGTTGAGAGATGCTCTTCACACATCAGTGTCTGTAAAGTAAAGATCACTTCAACTGATAAAAGAGCAAATTATTGGGAGAGAGAAAGAGAGAGCAAAAGAGAGGGGGAGAGGCAGAGAGGGAGAGAGAGCGCAAGAGAGAGAAAATGTCTGTCCATTTGCCAACTCCTAGTTGTTGTTAAGTGATGGGCTGTGTTATACAGATAGGGGTCATAACACACTGTTGTATTGCTAACACTACTGTGGGATCTCCTTCATTTTGAATAGCAGGCCTGCTCTGTCAACCATTATTTTCCAGAAATAATCCCCTCTACTAAAGAAACTGGGGTAACAGAGCTAGAGAAAAGGCAGCTGTTGAAATATTGTGATGAAATATAACCTGCAAAAGCCATTTAAAAAGGAGTGAGCAATTTACATTCATCAACTGTTAACATCATGCAATCTCCAGAGAGGGACTCCGTGATTCATATCATCGTGTGCAATATTTCATTAGTTGAGCACATGTAATTTGCTTCTCTTCTTTTTTTTATTTCACTCGTGTCCCTTGATGAAAAGCATGGCAGAAACATAGAACAGCCCCTCTCTTCGAAAATTCCTTTAAAGTAACCCACCAGAGGTTGATTCTTGTTTTAGAGCGGATTTAGGTTCCTCCTCCTAAGAATTGCATATAAAGTATATTAATGAATTGGGGGGTGGGATGTAACGTTGAGGTGATTTCCATGTGTAGTGGAGAAATGTCAACAAATAGGGTATAGACATCAAATAGGGTATACAGTGAGGGAAAAAAGTATTTGATCCCCTACTGATTTTGTACGTTTGCCCACTGACAAAGAAATTATCAGTCTATAATTTTAATGGTAGGTTTATTTGAACAGTGAGAGACAGAATAACAACCAAACAAATCCAGAAAAACGTATGTGAAAAATGTTATAAATTGATTTGCATTTTAATGAGGGAAATAAGTATTTGACCCCCCCTCTCAATCAGAAAGATTTCTGGCACCCAGGTGTATTTTATACAGGTAACGAGCTGAGATTAGGAGCACACTCTTAATAAAGGGAGTGCTCCTAATCTCAGTTTGTTACCTGTATAAAAGACACCTGTCCACAGAAGCAATCAATCAATCAGATTCCAAACTCTCCACCATGGCCAAGACCAAAGAGCTCTCCAAGGATGTCAGGGACAAGATTGTAGACCTACACAAGGCTGGAATGGGCTACAAGACCATCGCCAAGCAGCTTGGTGAGAAGGTGACAACAGTTGGTGCGATTGTTCGCAAATGGAAGAAACACAAAATAACTGTCAATCTCCCTCGGCCTGGGGCTTCATGCAAGATCTCACCTCGTGGAGTTGCAATGATCCTCACGGTGAGGAATCATCCCAGAACTACACGGGAGGATCTTGTCAATGATCTCAAGGCAGTTGGGACCATAGTCACCAAGAAAACAATTGGTAACACACTACGCCGTGAAGGACTGAAATACTGCAGCGCCCGCAAGGTCCCCCTGCTCAAGAAAGCACATATACATGCCGGTCTGAAGTTTGCCAATGAACATCTGAATGATTCAGAGGACAACTGTGTGAAAGTGTTGAGACCCAAATGGAGCTCTTTGGCATCAACTCAACTCGCCGTGTTTGGAGGAGGAGGAATGCTGCCTATGACCCCAAGAACACCATCCCCACTGTCAAACATGGAGGTGGAAACATTATGCTTTGGGGGTGTTTTTCTGCTAAGGGGACAGGACAACTTCACCGCATCAAAGGGACGATGGACGGGGCCATGTACCGTCAAATTTTGGGTGAGAACCTCCTTCCCTCAGCCAGGGCATTGAAAATGGGTCATGGATGGGTATTCCAGCATGACAATGACCCAAAATACACGGCCAAGGCAACAAAGGAGTGGCTCAAGAAGAAGCACATTAAAGTCCTGGAGTGGCCTAGCCAGTCTCCAGACCTTAATCCCATAGAAAATCTGTGGAGGGAGCTGAAGGTTTGAGTTGCCAAATGTCAGCCTCGAAACGTTAATGACTTGGAGAAGATCTGCAAAGAGGAGTGGGACAAAATCCATCCTGAGATGTGTGCAAACCTGGTGGCCAACTACAAGAAACGTCTGACCTCTGTGATTGCCAACAAGGGTTTTGCCACCAAGTACTAAGTCATGTTTTGCAGAGGTTTTTTTGTAAATGACCTTTTTCTCCATTGTGGCTATTCATTTCTCTGTTATGTAGGACTGAGACTGCAGTACCTATGGCTTCCACAGGATGTCCACAGTCTTTAGACAAGGTTTCAAAACAATAGGGCTAAAGGGAATCGTATAGAAGAAGATTAACTGAAGGAAGTGGAAATGAGAAATACTTTTTTTGGTCACGAGAACGCGCCTCACTTTATTTTCCTTTCTTATCAGTCAGGCTACAATCCGGTTGAAATATTATAGTAAATATACATAAAATGATACCTAAGGAAACATTAAAAAGGATGTTTGATTTGTTTGGAGAAATATGATAGGTATAATTTGAACGCGTTCTCTTCACGGTTCTATGGGCGACTCGACGGTGGATTTTATGAACATAACGCGCCAACCAAACTGAGATTTATTGATATAATAAATTACTTTTTCTAACAAAAGAAGCATGGATTGTCTTCATGGACACTTGGGAAGCCCTCAGCAGAAGTTCATCAAAGGTAAGGTATATTAGCGATTTTAATGCATTTTGTGAGACCTGCGTTGGTTATGGATTTATGCTAATGCATAAAATATGAGAGGGGCTATCCTCAAACAATCAAATGTTGTGCTTTCGCCGTAAAGCCTTTTTGAAATCTGACAACGCTGTGATATTGCCACGAATCAGAGCTTTTGATGACTATGCAACACTTGTATATTGATGAATGTTTAATAATTCAACTTTTGGATTTTGAATTTGGCGCCTTACATTTCACCGGGTAGTGTAGCGCCCCACTGCTCCCTAAGTAGTTAATGTTGTAAATTACTATTGTAGCTAGAAATGGCTGATTTTGAATGGAATATCTACATAGGCGTACAGAGGCCCATTATCAGCAACCATCACTCCTGTGTTCCAATAGCACGTTGTGGTAGCTAATCCAAGTTGATCATTTAAAAAAATAACTATGTTAGCACAGGTGAAAACTGTTGTCCTGATTAAAGAAGCAATAAAACTGTCCTTCTTTAGACTAGTTGAGTTTCTGGAGCATCAGAATTTGTGGGTTTGACTACAGGCTCAAAATGGCCAGAAACAAATAACTTTCTTCTGAAACTTGTCAGTCTATTCTTGTTCTGAGAAATGGCTATTCCAAGCGAGAAATTGCCAAGAAACTGAAGATCTCGTACAACGCTGTGTACTACTCCCTTCACAGAACACCGCAAACTGGCTCTAACCAGAATAGAAAGAGAAGTGGGAGGCCCCGCTACACAACTGAGCAAGAGGTAAAGTACATTAGATTGTCTAGTTTGAGAAACAGATGCCTCACAAGTCCACAACTGGCAGCTTCATTAAATAGTACCCACAAAACACCAGTCTCAACGTCAACAGTGAAGAGGCGACTCCGGGATACTAGCCTTCTTGGCAGAGTTCCTCTGTCCAGAGTCTGTGTTCTTTTGCCCATCTTAATCTTTTCTTTTTATTGGCCAGTCTGAGATATGCCTTTTTCTTTGCAACTCTGCCTAGAAGGCCAGCAGCCCGGAGTTGCATCTTCACTGTTATCCAATGGATTATGATAATTTTCTGGTAAAAAAGTGCAAAAAACAATTTTAGAACTGCTATCTGTTTATTATTATTTTTCCATGGACGCAAGGGTGTTTGACTCAGCTCAGTAACAAAGCAGAAGAACTTTGCAGCTGTTTCTGATTAATAAACAATGCAATGCTGGTGGATGGTAACATTCAAATAAAACCCTGACCCCTTCCCTTTGTCCACATTTTGTTACATTACAGACTTATTACATAAAACATGTTCCTCATCAATCTACACACAATACCCCATAATGACAAAGTGAAAACAGGTTTTTAGAAATGTTTGCTAATTTGTAAAAAATCGAAAAAATAATACAACTATTGAATATATTTATTAATAAGGTTGTAACACATTTCTATAGAATGATAAGTGTACTTTCAAGTGTTTAAGATCATAGAATATATTTTACACATGTAATATGTAACATGTAAAATATAATTAGACTAAATTAGCAAGATCATTGAAGATCCCTTGCACATACGAACATAATTCTGTCAACTGATGCTTCAGAGGTCAGTTTTCTAGAAATTACATTGGTGATAGAAAATGTCTGATGTGCAAAGACATACATCATCAAATTTAAATCTTTCACATTGTGGTCAGTGAAGCTTATGTTAGGAACTCAAGCTTGCCAGTGATAAATTGTCAGGTCTTAATTCTGATTCGCTGTTACCCTAAGATAAGACGGCCCAACTCTGCCCTTTGTAAATAGTGGTTGTGTGTCTGGATTTGTAGCTGTAGCCTGGTCGTGTCTGGGTGGTAGATGTAAATGAGGAGAAAGGGAGGTAGCATGTCCCGAACAATCATTCTGATTCAAATGTAAAATAGCCTTTTGAGTGACTAAAATATCAACCATAATATTTTTGGGGGATAGAAATGCAAAAAAAAATTGCTAACTACCAGGAAGTTTGAAAAACTTAAACTGATTGGGCAGGGAGCTTAAATTCATAAGCTTGCCTTGACTGACAGCTCTTTGAAACACCTACAGTGGTTGCTCAACTAAACGTTTTGAGATTATGCTGCGGGACTTAGAGGTAATTTGTGGGTTAGTACGGTACCCTGTGTCACTGCGTCACTACTCGAGACCAGCGGAAGGGGGGAGTTAGAGCACTGATTATGCTTACTGGAAAAGACAGCATTCAGAGGTCCACACAGCACTGCTCTGAGACAAGCATGGGGACTGGTCTTGATAAATCAATGAGATTTTTATTTTCCCTGTTCTCCGTTTGGGTATTGGTTAGACTACAACTAGGGTGTGGAAAAGTTAGGATTATTTTGCTCTTACTGTAGTATTGTAGCCTACTCCCGAACGGTCACGTTGTACAGCCCCATTATGGGCTATTAACAGGACAATAGACTCTTGCCAAAAAGGAGGGTAGGGGGAGAATTGTATCGTCAAATGTTTTTCTTAGTTAGGTTGGCTGTATTACATCCAGACGTGATTGGGAGTCCCATAGGGCAGCACTCAATCGGCCCAGCGTCGTCCAAGTTTGGCCAGTGAAGGCAGTCATTGAAAATAAGAATTTGTTCTTAACTGACCTGCCTAGTTAAATAACTCTGAGGGTTTAGTTTTTAGTTTTTCTTGGAAAAGAAACACCATAAGATTAATAAACTTAATTAAGCAACATTTCTTAAAATCCATCCCATATACTATGTTCTTACAAAAAAAGGTTTTAAATTCTCTAGTACAGCCAATATTGAAGACTGTCAAATGCTTCTCAAAGATGCCCTCTGGTGGTCAAACTTGCACTAACTAGCATTAATGGAACAATGGCTGACAATGAAATAATGTGCAATAGAATTCTACGGCAGCCCGCAAGGTTTGCTGCAATATGACGCAACCATTACAGAAATAACTACTGTATGTCAAGCAACTTGGATGCAGTGTTGCAGTAAAATCATCTCAAGCATATTTGGTGATCATTTATGCATTTCTTTGATACATCTCACATTTAGGCATGTCTCTTGTGATGCAGTTCACAGCAGCACTGACAGATGTATTGACTTGACAACTGTGTCAGAGTTTTAAATTACCCTTCACCAATTCCACCCAGGCTGAAGACCTACAGTTGAAGTTGGAAGTTTACATACACTTAGGTTGGAGTCATTAAAGCTCGTTTTTCAACCACTCCACAAATTTCTTGTTAACAAACTATAGTTTTGGCAAGTCGGTTAAGACATCTACTTTATGCATGACACAAGTCATTTTTACAACAATTGCTTACAGACAAGAATATTTCACTTATAATTAACTGTATCACAATTCCAGTGGGTGAGAAGTTTACATACACTAAGTTGACAGTACCTATAAACAGCTTGGAAAATTTCAGAAAATTATGTAATGGCTTTAGAAGCTTCTGATTGGCTAATTGGCTAATCATTTGAGTCAATTGGAGGTGTACCTGTGGATGTATTTCAAGGCCTACCTTCAAACTCAGTGCCTCTTTGCTTGACATCATGGGAAAATCAAAAGAAATCAGCCAAGACCTCCGAAAAAGATTGTAGACCTCCACAAGTCTGGTTCATCCTTGGGAGCAATGAAGGTACCACGTTCATCTGTACAAACAATAGTACGTAAGTTTAAACACCATGGGACCACGCAGCTGTTATACCGCTCAGGAAGGAGACGCGTTCTGTCTCCTAGAGATTAATGTATTTTGGTGCAAAAAGTGCAAATCAACCCCAGAACAACAGCAAAGGACCTTGTGAAGATGCTGGAGGAAACAGGTACAAAGGTATCTATATCCCCAGTAAAACGAGTCCTATATCGACATAACCTGAAAGGCCGCTCAGCAAGGAAGAAGCCACTGCTCCAAAACCGCAATAAATTTGCAACTGCACATGGGGACAAAGATTGTACCTTTTGGAGAAATGTCCTCTTGTCCGATGAAACAAAAATAGAACTGTTTGGCCATAATGACCATCGTTATGTTTGGAGGAAAAAGGGGGAGGCTTGCAGGCCGAAGAACACCATCCCAATCGTGAAGCACGGGGGTGGCAGCATCATGTTGTGTGTGTGCTTTGCTGCAGGAGGGACTGGTGCACTTCACAAAATAGATGGCATCATAAGGAAGGAAAAGTATGTGAATATATTGAAGCAACATCTCAAGACATCAGTCAAGAAGTTAAAGCTTGGTCACAAATGGGTCTTCCAAATGGACAATGACCCCAAGCATACTTCCAAAGTTGTGGCAAAATGGCTTAAGGACAACAAAGTCAAGGTATTGGAGTGGCCATCACAAAGCCCTGACCTCAATCCTATAGAACATTTGTGGGCAGAACTGAAAAGGTGTGTGCGAGCAAGGAGGCCTACAAACCTGATTCAGTTACACCAGCTCTGTCATGAGAAATGGGCCAAAACTCACCAAACTTATTGTGGGAAGCTTGTGGAAGGCTACCCGAAATGTTTGACTCAAGTTAAACAATTTAAAGGCAATGCTACCAAATACTAATTGAGTGTATGTATGTAAACTTCTGACCCACTGGGAATGTGATGAAAGAAATAAAAGCGGAAATAAATCATTTTCTCTACTATTATTCTGACATTTCACATTCTTAAAATAAAGTGGTGAATCTAACTGACCTAAGACAGGGAATTTGTACTAGGATTAAATGTCAGAAATTGTGAAAAACTGAGTTTAAATGTATTTGGCTAAGGTGTATGTAAACTTCCGACTTCAACTGTAGCTAGTCAGTAACTAGCTAACACCAGACACATATGAAAGGGGAAACATATAAGTATCTTTGCCATATATGAATAGGGTAAACTTTTAATAATATTTGCTAATACCCTACAGTGAAATTTGGGCACCAGTAGAGTAGCTATCTAGCTAAATAAACCACGCCCCTCTGCAAACACACATTCTCTGAGTTGGTTAGAAGGTGGTACATATTTAAACTAGGTAAGAGAATATTATGTTGCCATTGGTGTTTTAAAATGAGAGTTAGGGTGATGTCACCCAATCCCCTTAATAATGAATCCAAGTGTTTGACATGGGGGAGGGGATCAGTAACTTTATGATCAGACTATTAATGTAGAAGCAACAGTAATTTTTCATACTTTGGTCATCATACTGTACTTTGATCTGGTTTTATCCAAACACTGTATTATCCAATTTCATGAAAAACATGATTTTGACTGTTATATTTTGTTTAACAATATACATATTACAATACATAGTTAGTGCTTGTAAGTACATCTGTCATGGTATAGAAGTTAGCCCCTAATCACAGATTTGACATCTGTGGTCATACAGTGCCTTCAGAAAGTATTCCCACCTCTTTACATTTTCCACATTTTGTTACAGCCTGAATACAGCCAGACTTTGTGTCTGATCTACACACAATACCCCATAATGTCAAAGTTGAAATGCCTTTGTTATGGCAAGCCTAAATAAGTTCAGGCGTAAAAATGTGCTTAACAAATTGTATAATAAGTTGCATGGACACATTCCGTGTTCAATTTTCATGACTACCCCATCTTTGTACCCCACACATACAATTATCTGTAAGGTCCCTCAATTGAGTAATGAATTCCAAGCAGAGATTCAACCACAAAGACCAGGGAGGTTTTTCAATGCCTCGCAAAGAAGGGCACTGATTGGTAGATGTGTAAAAAATAAAACAGAACAGACACTGAATATCCCTTTGAGCATGGTGAAGTTATTAATTAGGCTTTGGGTGGTGTATCAATACACGCAGTCACTACAAAGATACAGGCGTCCTTCTTAACTCAGTTGCCAGAAAGGGAAGGAAACTGCTCAGGGATCATCATGAGGCCAGCGGTGATTTTAAAACAGTTTAATGCTGTGATAAGAAAAAACTGAGGATTGATCAACAACATTGTAGTTACTTCACAATACTAACCTAAATGACTGAGTGAAAAGAATAAAGCCTGTACAGTATAAATATATTCCAAAACATGCATTCTGTTTGCAACAAGGCACTTAAGTAATACTGCAAAAAAATTGGCAAATAAATGAACTTTTTTTCCAGAATACAAAGCGTTATGTTTGGGGGAAATCCAACACAACACATCACTGAGTACCACTATTCCTATTTTCAAGCATGGTGGTGGCTGCATCATGTTATAGGTATGCTTGTCATTGGCAAGGACTAAAGAGTTTTTTAGGATAAAAAGAAACGGAATACAGCTATAAGCACAGGCAAAATCCTAGTGGAAAACCTGGCTCAGTCTGCTTTCCAACAGACACTGGGAGATTAATTCACCTTTCAGCAGGACAATAACCTAAAACACAAGGCCAATCTACATTGCAGTTGCTTACCAAGACAACATTGAATGATCCTGAGTCACATAGTTACAGCTTTGACTTAAATCGGCTTGAAGATCTATGGCAAGACTAGAAAATGGCTGTCTAGCAATGATCAACAAAACAGCTTGAATAATTTGTAAAAGAATAATGAGAAAATATTGTACAATCCAGGTGTGCAAAGATTTTAGAGACTTACACAAAGAGACTCACTTTACGTACAATGATTTGCAGATGTTATCGCAGGAGCAGCAAAATGCTTGGGTTTCAAGTTTCACCAGTGCATAGCAATACAAAACAATACCCACATAATAAAAAAACATAAAAAAATTAAGAAATTAACAAATATCAGAACAAGCAATGTCAGAGTCCGGAATCTAAATATTTAAAGTTGCAATCTGCAGTTGCTATATAAATGTTTTGACTTATAAATTAAATGGCATGTACTCATGGATTCTTGAATAAAATATCTTATAAATGCCTCATTAACTTAGTTCAACTGTCGTACCCCATCAGACCCCAAAATATAAACTTGTTTTCCTTCAATGTTTGTAAACAAACACAATATAGCTTCAAAACATGGTTAAAACTATATTTTTATGTTATCGATGGTCAGTCCTTTCATTCATAGCTCTGGCTACGAATTTGAGAGTGGTAACATTTCTCCAACCCCATCCCTCAGCTTTTTACAAAAATAGGGGTGGGAAGACACTTTGTTATTGTGTCAACTGCTGATTTTCCCTTTAAAGCGACAGACTATTATTGAAAGTATCCTCAGAAAGGACACAAATCTACATTCCAGTCATTCTGCTGTAGCTTTCAGGGTTTAAGAACCCTCCCTGTCTCATACAACACAAAGTATTAATTAATTCTCTCACAACTGATGACGAACAGTCATCCAGGCTGATACGCTCCTCCTCAATTCCATCTCTGCTCTCCCCATGGATCCGAGCGCTCAGCAGTTGCAGGTGCAGCCATGAGTGGGAGACGTGGAAACTGGAATGTGGAGCTAACTTGTGCCGTGTTCACTCAGCAAATAGTTAGAGAGAGCCTGAGTCTGACTGACACATAGCTTTGATCATGCTTGAGAGAACAGAGAGAGTTAAGAAAGCTCCTTCAAAGGATCTAGCATGCTGCGGGCAGGCTAGCTAGCAGAAACCAGCATTCGAGAACTGAAACACTGACTACACTGACTGAGTCATCAGAGTTCAACTGCAGGGCCGCTGACCAGTTGTGTCAACACCTGAATTTAAAGTTGAAGAAAAGGCTTTTTAGCACCTTCTCTGACACTGACTAGCACAAAGTAAATCACAATATGAACAGTTTTCAACTGTCTCAACTTAAAATCTCAACTTTAAGAGATTACTTTTTCTGAGAAAAGATACCTAAACAAAGAGAAGAAAACCAAAACAAGATGGCAACTTCAAACAGCCCTCTGTTGTGGGTGTTTTGTAGCTAAAGCCTTTTCTAGCCCGCCCAAAGCGGTTATGTGGTTGAGAAGTGTTTTTCTCTTTGTTTGTGTTGTTTTCTCCTAAACCTGTCAGCCTGTCTCCCAGACCAGTCACACTGGGCAGCTAAAGGGAGTATTCAGAACTGCTGGACACTCCTTTTCAACTATTCTTAACTAACAAATACTGTACATCAGTGGGGGCTCCTCAGTGGAGGAAGGGGAGGACCATCCGCCCCAATGAATTTCAATAAATTGTAAAACACTTAAAAAAATATCATTTTTTTTAGAAAACTATACTAAATATAGTCACGTCACCAAATACTTGATTAAAACACACTATTTTGCAAAGAAGGTCTACAGCAGCCTCAACGGCACTCTGTAGGGTAGCACCATGGTGCAGACGGAGGACAGCTAGCTTCCGTCCTCCTCTGGGTACATTGACTTCAATACAAAAACCTAGGAGGCTCATGGTTCTCACCCCCTTCCAGAGACTTACACAGTAATTATGACAACTTCCGGAGGACGTCCTCCAACCTATCAGAGCTCTTGCAGCATGAACTGACATGTTGCCCACCTAATCAATGGACCGGGTGGAGAATAAATCTAGTACTGAAAGCATAAGCTACAGCTAGCTAGCACTGCAGTGCATAAACTGTGGTGAGTAGTTGACTCAAAGAGAGCGAAAGACAGTAGTTGTGAACAAATTAATTTCTTCCAAAATGAAGGAGATGCAAGAGAGAACTATATATAGAGAGAAATTGCAATTTCTTTTCACTTTCAGTTTCACTTACTTAGCTAGCAAATGCATCTAGCTAGTTCAGCCTACTGAAACACCCTACTCATCCACTGGTGTAACTGCTTACTGACTGCACACTGTAACATTACTGCATGATTGTAGCGGGTTCACTAACACGTTAGTTCTATTAGCTATGCTGACTATGACGTTACTTTAGCTAATATAGTGACAACGATGTAGGCTGTGTGTAGCGGTTTGGCTTGGAAAGGCTTTTTCACCTGGTCACATACAGCTGATGTGTTGTGCATTGAAGTCCACAAGTGAAGGGACAAGGTGAGAGGAGGAGAGCGCACAGATGCGAGAAGGAATACAACGTGGCTGCTATGAACGTGAACTGTGTTTACGAGTGATCAGGGGTGTATTCATTCTGCCGATTCTGTTGAAAAACATTTCTTAAACGGAAGCAAACGGAACAAAACAGGGATAAACATACCTGAATTTGTCCAATAGAAAGTCTTGTTTGCAAATGTTGAACTAATTATACGGATAATTCAAGTAACATGTAGTAGCCTAAACCTATCACTGTTACATTGAACTGGGTGAATGAAATATGAATGGCAGTCATCCCCCCAAAAATCGTTCTCCCTGACCACCACTGCTGTACATCTACACTTAAAATAGCCTGCCTGCCTGCCCTGTCTTAGGCCCACAGTTACAGGGCAGGCAGGCTGACAGTGTGCCACAGCCTTTTGTGAAGTAAAAATCCCTGTAATTGGAGAACCTTCAAAGCTCAGCCTCTCTATGAGAAATGGATCAAAGCTGACAACATTCACTGGATTCCTCCCAGTATGCCATGGGATAGACAACATTCTCGCTCTCTCTCTGACTCCCACAGTGGAGAGATACTGATGTTTGTATGTGACGTGTTCCCACCAAAGTTTTATCATTGGCACCCAATTCCTCACAGTACAAGGTTTGTTTCCCAATCCTGTGGGGGGCTTTAGTAACAGGTACTGTCTATCTCTCTGTGCAGCCCAGGACAAATCTCTCTAACTGGCCATGTCAGAGTACACATACTTGAGTCCTAAATAGTAGGCCATTTGAGTATGTGAAAAAATTATGTTTTATAGTATGTATACAATCGAGTATATGTTAAATGCCTGGATGTCATTGTAATTTCGGCTTTGACAACAGCTGATTAGATATGGGTATGAGCTACCAAAATCAACGAATAGTGGTTAACAACGCAATCGCGTATTCTCAGTATGCGACAATATAACGTTTTATGGTACGTGAAAAAAAAATCTAGTATGCTTTAATAAATGCCAGGATGTTCTAATATTTTCAGCTTTTTTTGTGGAATTCACTGCATACTTTTCGTGAATCTCACAGCCACGCATTGGAAGAGGCAGGCTGCGAGTTTTGATAGCTAGATCTCTTCAAGTAAACAACAAAACAACTTGGAAGATGGCGAATAGCAAAGCTTCTTAGGTGGTGTTCAAATGGAAGTCGTTTTTGTTGTCCTTAAAATTATCACGACTATTTCATCGTAAGAGCCAATTTATGCTTGATCAAAACATGTGGTCAGAACCTCCGGAGGCATACAAAGGCCAAATTGAGCTTCGTACCATATCGCCGTTCCCACATTTTGTAACAATGTGGAGGGCACCGTATAGCTATGATTGCTTGATGGTAGGTGGGGGCAGGAGGTCTTGTATAAACACAAACCCACTTCCTTGACATCTTCCTTCATAACAGCTCTGCTCAACAGCGCTACTCTGCTACGCGAAGTAGTATGAATGCCCTGACTTCTGCAGAGGCCGTATCAAAGTAAATGCTGCACGGCCAATGCAGACGTCGTATTGACCATGCAGCGCCTTTCACGTTACATCTTTGAAATCCGATCTGCAGCCTGCTGCGCCTTTATCTAGCTATGTGCTTTAGTAGTAACTAGAGGTTAGCTATAATTGTTTGAACGGTAACAGTTACAGGGTTACTTGCTTGCTGTTGAGCGACAACTTCATATTTAACATTAACCTAGATAGCTACTTGTTGTAAATACCAGGGCTTGTGTTCAAACTGTTGCAGGGTCTGATGACAATACCAGACATTTAATTCAGTGACAAACACATCAGGAGAAATGTCGCAAAAAAAGGTTTTGAGTAAGTCATGTGGCTCTCTTTCCACTGCCATATGTACTGCCATTAGCTATAGCTAATGTTTGTAACATGTTAGCCTACATTCCTATTTTCCACAGTGGTGCTGGTTCCAACACTTCTCTTTTTATCTAGTTCTCCCGATTTGTCACGTTGGTTCATCTGTGTTGAGCTGATTGTAATGTTCATGCTATGCAATATTAGTTTCTACCTGAACGGTTACAGCCTGAATGGGTCAAGCTCAGTGGCATACATTTTTTTGGGGGGAACCCAAAATGAAGAGTACAGAGTATTGTATTGGACAATAAACAAATGTTTTTGAGAAAGATAACTTGAAAGGTAAAATTTCATTGAGTAAATGTATTTATTGGTTTCTTTTCATTTTGATAAGAGATTGAAAATGCAATGAATTGAAGGTTATTTGTTGATGTAAAAATCTAAATGTACAGATTTTAAGGCTGTGTCATTAGATTTGGGGTGGGGTTGGGTGGGATGGCCAGAAATGATTGGTCCCCAGAAATTCTGGTGGAAAAAATGGGGTCCCCGCTGAAAAAGTTTCAATACCACTGGCTAAGCTAGTTTCCTTGCACATAACCTCTTATGGTGATAGTAATGGTAAGCCGCACTCTACTTTGCTCATGTTTTGGTTAATGTTGTGCTTCATCTTAGCCGTCACCTGCATGGGTGAAAAAGAAGTGGGAGAACCACGAGCGAAAAATAAACGGTACGCTAATTCCTTGTCATCTTGACATTTATTGTTGTGCTGTACTTGGCTAATAAAGTACCCCTTTTCTCTGAGAGCAATAACACTTTCCCATCTATTTCCTTTGCTTCACCAGCACATTCACATAAGTGTGAAGATATACATTCTAGAAAGGTGCAAGTATTGCAGAGAAATGTACTGCAGTTGGCATAATACCTTTTACAGGGCTTTACATGCAGTATTGTTTGATGCTGAAAGCGATCCTTTTCCATATTTTCAGAAGTTGAAAGCTCCCCCCACCGGAGTCAGCATGGAGGGAGTGAAGGCCACAGCCGCATCCTGGAAATGATATGCGGTGATGGATGAGGAGATGATGGACCGGTCATCTTCTCATCCTCCCTAGGTGCAGCCGTGGGCTGCTCTCCCTTCCAGAAGGGTCCAGATATGGATATTGGAGAAGGAGTGGGAGAAAGAGGTGACTGCCAGGGAGGCATGCCTATTTAGAGTCCAGGGAGGCATGCCATTTTTTTTGAGGCGTTGATTAAGAAATTGTTTTATGTACTTTGTATGTATTTTATTTATAGCTAATATTTATTCATTTTGTACTGTTTTTGGTCTATTCCTTTTTTTAAACCCAAAGTGGATTTCTGTTCTCATTGAAAAGTGTTTCTTGTTTGTAATATTTGATATTGGTACATTTACTGTTGGTATGTTTTACTTTCAACATTTCAACATAAAAAAGTGTACTCGCACATCTGAGCTTTCTTGTTGCAGGTGTATGGTTACAATTAGATCAGTTGAAAGAAAAAAAACCAGCACATTGCTCTTGCTAGAATACTTTTTTTTAATGAAGCTTACTTGTCGGCCGCTTGGCCTTCATCAAAGCTTTTCAGCTCTACTAAACTAAATAAACCATCTTTGGTTTAATAATAATAGATTTAATTTCTATAGCACTATTTACAACAATCTTAAAGTGCATCAAAAGCAAAAAAAAACAAGCAATCCCGAGTAGCCTAACTATAGTTGGCCAGGTCAACCAAAAGAGGCCAAGTCTTTGAATCCTCCAAAGATGGAGAAGGACAGTTCATGGCTTGATCAGAGGAAGGTGGTCAGGGAGATGGTTGATGGAGTCTGATGATGATATTGTAGAGAGCTAGCTGCTCTGGGAACTAGCCTGAGTCGTGTAGCCACTGGACTCAAGTATCGGTAGCTGCAGCCCAATATGGCGACCAGAGAATAGGCGAGTGGGTGTGTTGAAAGGAGTGGTTGTATGGAAAGCGAATCAGCTAATTGGGCAGATTTGTTGCCACTCAAGACCGTTTGGTGTGACTGAATGGGCTGCACAACGAGATAAGCCGGCGACCAGTGCACCCGGTGTTGTATCGACATGCCTGCCGACTTAAAGTGCTTTCTACTGGGTATCACGGCCATGTAGCCGGCAGTAGCTAATGTTTATATCAAGTATAAATAAAAATACATAACTCATATTGATGTCACCTTGATACATACAGTCATGGCCAAAATGGTATGGTTTCCTATTGCACATTGAAAAGAATAGCTCCCATATTGCAGTACCTATGGCTTCCACTGGATGTCAACAGTCTTTAGACAAGGTTTCAGGCTTGTTCTTTGAAAAATGAACAAGTGCCTGTAGTTTATCATTGGGTTCCTCCTTGGGTCTGTAGTCCTGTGGCACGCATTACAGGGCGCACTCTTTGTTATTTATCTCCGGTATTGAACACACTACATTCCGTCTTAAATTGTATAGTTTATTTACATATTAGTACCTGATGATTGATTAGAAACGTTGTTTGACTTGTTTGGACGAAGTTTATCGGTAACTTTTTGGATTCTTTTGTCTGTATGTTGAACGAGTAGAACAGGTGGACTTCTGAACAAAATGCTCCAACCAAACAGAGTTTTTGGGATATAAAGAGGGACTTTATCGAACAAAACAACCATTTATTGTGTAGCTGGGACCCTTGGGATTGCAAACAGAAGAATATCTTCAAAGGTAAGTGATTTATTTTATCGCTATTTTAGATTTTTGTGACGCCTGTGCTGGTTTGAAATATATTTATATGCAGGAAGTATGCGGGGCGCTGTCCTCAGATAATCAAATGCTATGCTTTCGCCGTAAAGCCTATTGTAAATCGGACAAAGCGGTTTGATTACCAAGATTCTAAGCTAAAGAATGGTGCATAACACTTATTTTCATGAATATTTAATATTCCGATTTTTGTATTTTGAATTTCGCGCTCTGCAATTTCACTGGATGTTGTCGAGGTGGCACGCTAGCGGGACGCTGTTCCGTAAGAAGTTAACACAGGTGTGAGTGTTGACAAGGACAAGGCTGGGGATCACTCTGTCATGCTGATTGAGTTCGAATAACAGACTGGAAGCTTCAAAAGGAGGGTGGTGCTTGGAATCATTGTTCTTCCTCTGTCAACTATGGTTATCTGCAAGGACACATGTGCCGTCATCATTGCTTTGCACAAAAGGGCTTCACAGGCAAGGATATTGCTGCCAGTAAGATTGCACCTAAATCAACCATTTATCGGATCTTCAAGGAGAGCGGTTCAATTGTTGTGAAGAAGGCTTCAGGGCGCCCAAGAAAGTCCAGCAAGCTCCAGGACCGTCTCCTAAAGTTGATTTAGCTGCGGGATCGGGGCACCACCAGTACAGAGCTTGCTCAGGAATGGCAGCAGGCAGGTGTGAGTGCATCTGCACGCACAGTGAGTCGAAGACTTTTGGAGGATGGCCTGGTGTCAAGAAGGGCAGCAAAGAAGCCACTTCTCTCCAGGAAAAACATCAGGGACAGACTGATATTCTGCAAAAGGTACAGGGATTGGACTTCTGATGAATCCCCTTTCCGATTGTTTGGGGCATCCGGAAAATAGCTTGTCCGGAGAAGACAAGGTGAGCGCTACCATCAGTCCTGTGTCATGCCAACAGTCAAGCATCCTGAGACAATTCATGTGTGGGGATGCTTCTCAGCCAAGGGAGTGGGCTGAGAAGAACACAGCCATGAATAAAGAATGGTACCAACACATCCTCCAAGAGCAACTTCTCCCAACCATCCAGGAACAGTTTGGCGATGAACAATGTATTTTCCAGCATGATGGAGCACCTTGCCATAAGACAAAAGTGATAAATATGTGGCTTTGGGAACAAAACATCGATATTTTGGGTCCATGGCCAGGAAACTCCCCAGACCTTAATCCCATTGAGAACTTGTGAGGGTGGACAAACAAAAACCCACATATTCTGACAAACTCCAAGCATTGATTATGCATGAATGGGCTGCCATCAGTCAGGATGTGACCCAGATGTTAATTGACAGCATGCCATGGCGGATTGCAGAGGTCTTGAAAAAGAAGGGTCAACACTGCAAATATTGACTCTTTGCATCAACTTCATGTAATTGTCAATAAAAGCCTTTGACACTTATGAAATGCTTGTAATTATACTTCAGTATTCTATAGTAACATCTGACAAAAATATCTAAAGACACTGAAGCAGCAAACTTTGTGGAAATTTATATTTGCGTCATTCTCAAAACTTTTGGCCACGACTGTACATACAGTCTACTAATCAATGGGGAGGACATGAAAGGAAACAATACCGGGACACAGAGCCCTTCGCTCCCGTTTGACAAGTACTACTGTCTGACAACAGCGTGGGAAGTAGCAACCAGTAGCCAATATCTGGGTAACAGTCACAGCGCATGAAGCAACAGTACACCTATCATCAATATTTTTTATAAAAAACAAATAATCGCAGGTTTTATAACTGAAATGCACCATTATTTGTGTAAAACCAACAGCGAAATATGACTCAGACTCATCCTCTGGCAGCTTCATTAAATAGTACCCACAAAACACCAGTGTCAACGTCAACAGTGAAGAGGTGACTTCAGGATGCTGGCCTTCTAGGCGGAGTTGCAAAGGAAAAGCCATATCTCAGTCTGGCCAATAAAAAGAAAAGATTAAGATGGGCAAAAGAACACAGACACTGAACAGAGGACCTCTGCCTAGAATGCCAGCATCCCGGAGTCGCCTCTTACTGTTGACGTTGAGACTGGTGTTTTGCGGGTACTATTTAATGAAGTTGCCAGTTGAGGACTTGTGAGGCGTCTGTTTCTCAAACTAGACACTCTAATGTACTTTTCCTCTTACTCAGTTGTGCACCGGGGCCTCCCACTCCTCTTTCTATTCTGGTTAGAGACAGTTTGCGGTGTCCTGTGAAGGGAGTAGTACACAGCGTTGTACGAGATCTTCAGTTTCTTGGCAATTTCTCACATGGAATAGCCTTCATTTCTCAGAACAAGAATAGACTGACAGGTTTCAGAAGAAAGGTCTTTGTTTCTAGCCATTTTGAGCCTGTAATCGAACACACAAATGCTGATGCTCCAGATAGTCAACTAGTCTAAAGAAGGCCAGTTTTATTGCTTCTTTAATAAGCACAACAGTTTTCAGCTGTGCTAACATAATTTAAAAAGGGTTTTCTAATGATCAATTAGACTTTTAAAATGATAAACTTGGATTAGCTACCACAACGTGCCATTGAAACACAGGAGTGATGGTTGCTGATAATGGGCCTCTGTACGCCTATGTAGATATTCCATTCAAAATCAGCCATTTCTAGCTACAATAGTAATTTACAACATTAACTACTTAGGGAGCAGTGGGGCGCTACACTACCCGGTGAAATGTAAGGTGCCAAATTCAAAATCCAAAAGTTGAATTATTAAACATTCATCAATATACAAGTGTTGCATAGTCATCAAAAGCTCTGATTCTTGGCAATATCACAGCGTTGTCAGATTTCAAAAAGGCTTTACGGCGAAAGCACAACATTTGATTGTTTGAGGATATTTTATGCCAATAATAAAAATATATACAGTGCCTTTGGAAAGTATTCAGACCCCCTGACCTTTTCCGCATGTTGTTACATTACAGTCTTATTCTAACATTTATTAAATTGTTGTTGTTTTTCCAGCAAACCACACACAATACCCCATAATGATGAAGCAAAAACAGGTGTTTAGAAATGTTTGCACATTTATTACAAATAAAAACTGAAATATAACATTTACATAAGTATTCAGACCCTTTATTCAATAATTTGTTGAAGCACTTCTGGCAGCAATTACAGCATTGAGACTTCTTGGGTATGACGTTACAACCTTGGCACACCTGTATTTGGGGAGTTTATCCCATTTCCCTCTGCAGATCCTCTCAGGCTCTGTCAGGTTGGATGGGAAGTGTTGCTGCACAGCTATTTTCAGGTCTCTCCAGAAATGTACGATCGGGTTCAAGTCCGGGATCTGGCTGGGCCACTCAAGGACATTCATAGATTTGTCCCGAAGCCACTCCTGCATTGCGTTGGCTGTGTGGTTAGGGTCGTTGTCCTGTTGGAAGGTGAACCTTTGGCTCAGTCTGAGGCCCTGAACGCTCAGGACCAGGTTTTCATCAAGGATCACTCTGTACTTTGCGCCGTTCATCTTTGCCTCGATCCTGACTAGTCTCCCAGTCCCTACCACTGAAAAACATCCCCACAGCATGATGCTGCCACCACCATGCTTAAACGTAGGGATGGTGCCAGATTTCCTCCAGACATGACGCTTTAAATTCAGGTCAAAGAGTTCAATCTTGGTTTCATCAGTATAGATAATCTTGTTTCTCATGGTCTGAGATTCTTTAGGTGCCATTTGGCAAACTCCAGGTGGGCTGTCATGTGCCTTTTACAGAGGAGTGGCTTCCGTCTGGCCACTCTACCACAAAGGCCTGATTGGTGGATGGCTGCAGAGATGGTCGTCCTTCTGTAAGTTTCTCCCATCTCCACAGAGGAACTCTAGAGCTCTGTCAGAGTGACCATCAGGTTCTTGGTCACCTCTCTGACCAAAGCCCTTCTCCCCCAATTGCTCAGTTTGGCCGGGCGGCCAGCTCTAGGAAGAGTCTTGGTGGTTCCATACTTCTTCCATTTAAGAATGATGGAGGCCAATACGTTTTTGGGGACCTTCAATGCTGCAGCTCTACAGGCAATTCCTTCGACCTCATGACTTGGTTTTTGCTCTGACATGGACTGTCAACTGTGGGACCTTAAATAGACAGGTATGTGCCTTTCCAAATCATGTCCAGTCAATTGAATTTATCCTAGGTGGACTCCAATCAAGTTGTAGAAACATCTCAAGCATGATCAATGGAAAGAAACAGGATGCACCTGAGCTCAATTTCATTTATTTTTTTTCGCTTAATCATTATGGGGTATTGTGTGTAGATTGCTGAGCATTTTTGGTTATTTAATCCATTTTAGAATAAGGCTGTTACGTAACAAAATGTGGAAAAAGTCAAGGGGGCTGAATACTTTCCGAAGGCATTATACCTAAAAGGGTCCTAAAAAGTAGGCAAGCCAGATTTTGGATAAGGCCACTCTCTCTCTCCATACTCTTCCTCCAGCTGTTACCCTACACTGATTTGCCACACCGGTAACAAACCTGCTGTTTCCATTGTCATCTTCGCATGAACCTCTCGGGAAACTCTGATCTCAATTTGCATAATATGAAAAATAGCATGGAATCGCAGGGGTGACAGGCGAGGGGGACGTTCCCGAGTGTGATTGAAAAATCTAGCAGCTGTGATTGGAAAAGTATGGAAACTTTAAACAGGAAAGCGTAGGGTAGATCTTTGTCTTTGGGTGCTATAAGCCTGGAGTGATCCAATTTTAACAACTACAGATGGTCAGCACTCATAAATATGGCGATTTTGTCCTCTATGAGTTTCTTCCAGCACAGATTTATGTCTATCGGAGCCTGTTGTTGGCAACAAACACTCTGTATAACTTCCACTGAGGGAGAGAAGAGAGACAAGCAAATATGTGTTTTGTAGAGAACAATGTGGAACATGTTGTCTTTCTGTCTGACAGATAAGACAGAGGAGAGAAAGCTCTGCTCTGCCAGCGTGACAGATAAAGAAGATTACAGTTACCAGTGGTGTCCTGTCCAGTCCCAAATCCTACAGGCTTAGTCAGGTCTCAATACAACACAATATAACTGAATTAATATTAATAGGATGGAAAAAAACAGATATTTCAGTTAAGGCCACTTACGTATATTGTATTGTAAAGAAGAGGAGACTGACACATTTCAATCTGTCTGCTAGCTGCACATTAGTAGTGGGAAGGTGGTTGAACACTAAGACAAGAAGAGCTACAGTGGGGTCCGTAATTATTGAAACCCTTTTTAAGCTGAGGAAAAATGACTGTATAAAAGAAATAATTAAAATACTGAGTTATATTCTATTCTCAAACTGGGAAAATATACTTTATACTAATACAATATCTCAGGGAAAGAGATTTTGTTTAACAAGTAATATCTTCTTTAAGAAGTAAGGTATGGGTCAAAATAATTGCCAACTGTTTTTAATACCTATCAATAACTTGCGAGGATAACAGCACTGAGCCTTTTTCTAAAATGTTTTATGAGTTTGAATACACATTGGGAGGGATCTTACACCCTTCCTCCATACAGAATCCTTCCAGATTGTTGATATCCTTCATCTGCTCTTATGGACTACCCTCTTCAATTCAAACCACAGGTTTTTAATGGGCTTCAAGAGACTGAGATGGCCATTGCAAAATGTTGATTTTGTGGCCAATTAACAATTAACAATTTTGATATGTGCTTGGGGTTATTGTCTTGTTGGAGGAGCCACTTGCGGCCAAGTGCCTGCTGGCAGAGGCAACCAGGTTTTCGGCAAAAATGTCCTGGTACTGGGTAAAGTTCAACAATTTCAAACCCCAAGTATTTCAATGCAAATCATTAACATGATTACCATTCATTCGCACAATCCTGGATGACATCACAATTAACTAAATGTCTCATCAATCAATTGTCTCTTCACGTACACCTGCAGAGACAAGCAGCTGTAGTCCATCTGTATTCTTACATACAACTCACAAACACAAACACACACGACACGTTAGCTCGCATACACTTCCTTCACAGAATTTGAAAAATGTAAATACACATTTCACCTGACAGTGAAATTATGCAGATCTATCCAACTTAAACTTCATTTGTGAGATAATGTAAAAAGATCCTGTGTGTAGCTGGTGTAGAGGAGTCAGGCGCAGGACAGCAGATATGAGTAATACACATATTTACTCAAATGTTCACAAAATACATCTCAAAATACAGAGCCCATAAATAACGGACCTATTACATACAATCAACATGGGGGAACAGACGGTTAAATAATGAACAAGTAATTGTGGGATTGAAACCAGGTTTGTAAAACAAGACATAAACAATGGAAAATAAAAAATGGATCGGCGATGGCTAGAAAACCGGTGACGTCGACCACCGTACGCCGCCCAAGCAAGGAGAGGGACTGACTTTGGCGTAAGTCGTGACAGATAAAACGTAGGGACTCCCTTCCTACTTCTCACATTAGTTCAAAGTTCCCTTCCTCATCAGTGAGTACCCACTGGGTACAAACTGGTTAAATTAACATTATTTTAACATAATTTATCAATGTATTATGACGAAAATACATTGGATTTGAACAAAGAACAAAGGCATCATCATGGGTGAGGGTGAAATTTCAACCACAGGACTACGTCATCATGGTAACCAATTTTCAACATAGACAAACCTTATATAAAATATGTTGAATTTTTACCTTTCAAACAACAGCTGATCTTCAACGTAATATCCACTATAAGAAAAAAACAGCTCTGCTTAGCTTTGATATTTGTCACTGACTTTTACCAATGCACTATCGTGGGAATGATTGTTAAGAAATCGCCACTTATTGGATTCACTGATGATATCTAAATCATTCCAAAGGGTAGGTTTAACAGAGCAAATGAAATGTAACCATACTTTATCAATCATATACAGTGGGGAAAAAAAGTATTTAGTCAGCCACCAATTGTGCAAGTTCTCTCACTTAAAAAGATGAGAGAGGCCTGTAATTTTCATCATAGGTACACTTCAACTATGACAGACAAAATGAGGGGAAAAAATCCAGAAAATCACATTGTAGGATTTTTTATGAATTTATTTGCAAATTATGGTGGAAAATAAGTATTTGGTCAATAACAAAAGTTTATCTCAATACTTTGTTATATACCCTTTGTTGGCAATGACAGAGGTCAAATGTTTTCTGTAAGTCTTCACAAGGTTTTCACACACTGTTGCTGGTATTTTGGCCCATTCCTCCATGCAGATCTCCTCTAGAGCAGTGATGTTTTGGGGCTGTCGCTGGGCAACACGGACTTTCAACTCCCTCCAAAGATTTTCTATGGGGTTGAGATCTGGAGACTGGCTAGGCCACTCCAGGACCTTGAAATGCTTCTTCTGAAGCCACTCCTTCGTTGCCCGGGCGGTGTGTTTGGGATCATTGTCATGCTGAAAGACCCAGCCACGTTTCATCTTCAATGCCCTTGCTGATGGAAGGAGGTTTTCACTCAAAATCTCACGATACATGGCCCCATTCATTCTTTCCTTTACACGGATCAGTCGTCCTGGTCCCTTTGCAGAAAAAACAGCCCCAAAGCATGATGTTTCCACCCCCATGCTTCACAGTAGGTATGGTGTTCTTTGGATGCAACTCAGCATTCTTTGTCCTCCAAACACGACGAGTTGAGTTTTTACCAAAAAGTTATATTTTGGTTTCATCTGACATTCTCCCAATTCTCATCTGGATCATCCAAATGCTCTCTAGCAAACTTTAGACGGGCCTGAACATGTACTGGCTTAAGCAGGGGGACACGTCTGGCACTGCAGGATTTGAGTCCCTGGCGGCGTAGTGTGTTACTGATGGTAGGCTTTGTTACTTTGGTCCCAGCTCTCTGCAGGTCATTCACTAGGTCCCCCCGTGTGGTTCTGGGATTTTTGCTCACCGTTCTTGTGATCATTTTGACCCCACGGGGTGAGATCTTGCGTGGAGCCCCAGATCAAGGAAGATTATCAGTGGTCTTGTATGTCTTCCATTTCCTAATAATTGCTCCCACAGTTGATTTCTTCAAACCAAGCTGCTTACCTATTGCAGATTCAGTCTTCCCAACCTGGTGCAGGTCTACAATTTTGTTTCTGGTGTCCTTTGACAGCTCTTTGGTCTTGGCCATAGTGGAGTTTGGAGTGTGACTGTTTGAGGTTGTGGACAGGTGTCTTTTATACTGATAACAAGTTCAAACAGGTGCCATTAATACAGGTAACGAGTGGAGGACAGAGGAGCCTCTTAAAGAAGAAGTTACAGGTCTGTGAGAGCCAGAAATCTTGCTTGTTTGTATGTGACCAAATACTTATTTTCCACCATAATTTGCAAATAAATTCATTAAAAATTCTACAATGTGATTTTCTGGATTTTTTTCCTCATTTTGTCTGTCATAGTTGAAGTGTATCTATGATGAAAATTACAGGCCTCTCTCATCTTTTTAAGTGAGAGAACTTGCACAATTGGTGGCTGACTAAATACTTTTTTTCCCCACTGTATCATATTATTTAGGCCTATACAGCATTTGGGAAGTCATCAACAGTTAGTTTAAATTCAGCCCAGGATTCAATCAAAAATAGATAATACATAAAGGCCTCAGGTTTCAAGCTTTGGTTGATTTCAAATTAATCAAGTTAGTAATGTTGGATTCACGTCTCCATCTCAACCAAAAATAAAAGTTAAAGAATAGGACTAAATCAAATCAAACTGTATTTAAAGTGCATTTAAAGTTTTATTTGACTAACTCCCATTCTTTTTTCGATTTTTGGTCTAAATGGAGATGTGAATACAAAATATAAATTATTAATTTGTAGACAAACTGCAATTATAGCCAGACTCACTGGCACAGATGGAACTACATCTCCTTCAAATGTTGATATTTGGTTGCATTCACAATCAAACACAATTCAATATTACTTTTGCAATAGAGTAAATAACCTACAGTTAAGGCTATCTTACAAACTAATGTAACAGTATTTATTCAACCTTAAAATGACTAACATATCAATGGCCACATTGAGGTTACTGGAACAAGAAAGGAACAAGAAATGTAATCATAGAACGCGTGCATGTTCAAGATAGCATGCAAATGTTGCAGGTCTGTGAAAATCTTCACAAATGCTATAATAATCTGTGCAGAATCTCGAACGGCATTGATCACTTGCACCATGTAATTTAATGTAATCGCAACTGCAATCCAGGTCATTTGGTTTTGCTATTAGATGAAGCACAGTGATAACACATTAAGGTTGTATAAATTGTATAAATAAACAAAATATCTGTCATTGTAATCCCAATTTAACTTTGTTGTGCTTTAAATGGTTAAAACCGCAGTGATAATGCATTTATTATCACTGAACAAAATTCGGACATTGATTTTCTATTGGAATTTGGTTGTGCTTGTAGATGGTTGAAAGAATAATGATAACACATTGGGAAGTCAACAAACTTTTGGACGTCTTTTTGAGATGGTGAAAATAGGTTGTAATCTCATTGATCAACGTATCAACCAAATATGATCCAATTCTCCACGCTGAAATGACGTGGTGTGCCCAGTGAGTACATGCTTTTCAGTGGCACCTCATCTCAGGACTGGTCCCCAGCCTTGGGGTTTCAGATGATAAATTAAGTTTATTAAAACCTGTTAGATGTAACCCAAATGTAATTCAAATGTAATCTCAAAAGTAATTATTTATCATGATGGACATAAACAATACCTCGTAACTCACCTCAAAAAGCACAAGAAAGAGGATTTTGACACCCACCATCTCAGATTGTTCTGAATTTGTTTCTGTTGTTAGAAATAGACAAGATTTGCCTTCTAAGTGGCGCAGCGGTCTAAGGCACTGCATCGCAGTGCTTGAAGTGTCACAACAGATCCGGGTTCGATCCCAGGCTGTGTCCTATGGGACTCCCAGGCTGTGGCTGGGAGTCCCATAGGGTGGAGCACAATTGGCCCAGTGTCAACTTGGTTAGGGGAGGGTTTGGCAGGAGGGCTTTACTTGGCTCATCTCGGTCTAGTGACTCCTTGTGGCAGGCCGGGCGCATGCAGGCTGACTTCGGTCGTCAGTTGAAAGGTGTTTCCTCCGACACTGGTGCCACTGGCTTCCGGGTGAAGAAGCATGGTTTGGGGGGTCATGTTTCAAAGGACGCATGACTCGACCTTCGCTTTTCTTTTCGTTGGGAAGTTGCAGCGATGAGACAAGATCGTAATTGGATATCACGAAATTGGGGAGAAAAATAAAATAGTAAAAAATTATCCAATATGGACCCACAAAAATTCAAACAATGAATTAGACATGAGGAATCCAAAGAAATTGTCAAAAGTCACCCAATGTCCGGGGGCACAGGTTAGTCGAGGTAATTGAGGTAATATGCACATGTAGGTAGAGGTAAAGTGACTATGCAAAGACAATAAACAGAGAGTAGCAGTAGCAAAAAAATGGGGTGGTGGGGGTAAATGCAAACAGTTCTGGCCTCTAGATGGTGCGGTTCCTGCTATAGATGGGTTGGTTGTTTAGCAACAAAACCACCATGTGCGCAACTCTGGGGCAAAACAACCAGTGATGGCTTAGATTGTTGACAACATGTAAACTATATTTAGTCTCGAATGTTTATTGAAAACATGAATACATTTGCACAATGAGCACATGTTGTCTCTCAAATACACTGTTACAGTTGTTGGTTAGCTAGTGAATTTTTGCCATAGTAGCATTGACATGAAATCAGCCAAAACACCTAAAAACAAGATATGGTATCAAGATAAAATGAGCTGAAACAAGTCATTTAAGATTCCCCACATGGCAGTTGCTTGCATTTGTTGGTAGCTATCTGGCCATCCAGAATCACAACAACTCACGAACCCATTGAAGCATTGTCAGCTAACCCATCTATTAGGTGATTATTTTTATAAAGAATCCCAACCCCATGTTAAAGGGATAGTTCAACCAATTTACAAACAGACAAATTGGTTTTCTTACCCAATCCCTGAGAGGATAGATCCCATGCTGCATGGTCTCTTCATATCACCATTCCTCTTATTGGATTTCATTTAGGCCCATGTAGAGGTAACGGCAGGCTGATTGTCTCAGAGGACAGCCTCTTACAGCCATTACAGTGAGAGGAGAAATGCATTTAACAATCCATGTAACAAGACACACAGGCCAGATGGGCGGTATTCAGGCTAACACAACAACTGAATACAAAAACATGAGGGGAAACCATTTCAGTGGCACACATTTCTGTGGCTGACATCTCGACAATAACATAAGGCCTAGTCTACTTAACACACTCTACACGAAGGATACATGAATAACCACCAAACTGATATGATGTCAGAGCGCTTTCTATGCAGCACACACTGACTAAGTACTGGACACCACAACCCTTTTAGTGTTGTTCCTTCAATAAACTCCACTCATATAAGACCTCTACTTACCCCTGGCCATGGTAAAAGAGAAACACCCAGGTCTAACTTGGTCTTCTCAGACACCAGCTTTGCTTTGCTCCTCTTATCTACCTCTGTGGGCGAGAGATGTTCATGTTCTGCTCTGTAGTTCTACTAACAGTTCTGTTCATCTTTATCTATACGTGAGTGTAGTTCAACACAGTTCTAAACACGTCTCGGTGAGTGATGCACCCTTGCTTCACTGTTCTACTACAATTGAGAGAGAGCAAGCCAGAGAGATGGAGATAGATGGTGTGTGAGAGAAAGCTCTTTTGTAGCTTATGTCTGTACATTCCTCACTTTTGATCCACTCTGACGTACCATCACCTTCAATTAACACCTTCAAATACTAGAGCTCTCAGTCCATCAGATATGCTTCTTTAACTGCAGCCATTATGTGCTCTGACCACAGAGCTAGGTTTAAACAGACAGTGTTTCGCTGGGCACAGAGCATGATTAAACGCTGTTATCATCATCCAATTATAACACTGTATAATAATTGTGAGATTCCATCATGTTGTTTGTAGCTAAATGGGTTGATGGTGAATTGTTTGGAGTGCCTGACTAGACATGTCATTACCCAGCTGGTGGACCACAACGGGACACAGTTTCAAAGGTACCCACTGTATTATGCAACAACAACACTAGCCACAATACTGTTATTTTACACTTCATAACCGAGGGAAATGCTGGACTAAAGGACATTATTGATGAAGATGACTATACGTTGCATTTATAATAGTGCTTTTCACTAAGTGTCAGTCAGCCCCTAATTCAACCCATGTTGAACAATTGTGCATCCACTTCATAGTTATGACTGTACAAGTGTAATATTGGAGATCCTTGGATGAACTTGGTATCTTTTCATGCAGTTCTGGGGGCATATGTAGTTCTTGTATATGTATAGCTAATAAAAGTACTACATTTCAATAACATTTCAACAATATTTATTGCACATTTTCAATGCAGACATATTAAACATGGGGTGGCAGGTAGCCTAGTGGTTAGAGCGTTGGACTAGTAAACGAAAGGTTGCAAGTTTGTATCCCCGAGCTGACCAGGTAAAAATCTGTTGTCCTGCCTCTGAACAAGGCAGTTAACCCACTGTTCCTAGGCCATCATTGAAAATAAGAATTTGTTCTTAACTGACTTGCCTAGTTAAATAAACGTCAAATTTAAAACATGAGGTAAAATAAATATGCAGCCTAATAATAAATAAAAGTAGGCCTATCACAAATGTTCTCATTTCAAGTAAAACAAGACTGCATCTTCACCAAAAAATAACAAAAGAGCCTGTTTCTGAAGAAAGTGCTTTGATTTTTGAACAAATAAGAAACCACAGGTTTAATATTTATCATTCCTACTCTCTCCCACTTCACTTCTCCATCTTTCTTACTTAGTAAGAGAAATGGTCTTTTGCTTGCCCTGCCAGTAATTTGAAACTTGGCTGGAATGGAGTCAGTGCCATTCTCATGCACATATGTAGGTGCTCATTGGTGAGTCTAGAATGGAACTTGTTTTTAATGATGTTCATAGTGGAGAAAGAAGACTCACAACTGTATGTGGAGCCAAACATGGTCAAGATGTATAGTGCTACTTTGGTTAGACCAAGGAAAACAGTCTCAGACACAGCCTGCAGCCAGAAAGTGTCATGATCAGTTAGTTGAAAGTGCTCTCTTAGTGCAACATTTGCTTGCAGATCAATCAGTTCCATCTGTAGAGATCCAGCATGTGCCCACTTGAAGGTCTGTGTCACCTTCCTTAAAAATACCCTGACATCTGTGATGAGGAACGGATTCTCAATTAGAAGAAGGAGCTGATGTCCAAGGCTGAAGCTGTCAAAGCGATTTCTGAAGTTTCCAATCAGCTTATCTATGAAGTCAACATGAGGAGAAACATCTCTTTCACCCTCAATCTGTTCCTGCACTTTTGGGAAGTGTGCACAGTCTCCTTGAAGATCTTCCTTGAACACTTCCAGTTTCCTCTGGAAGGGGCGGACAGATGTCATCAAATCACAAACTGAATTGTTCTTGCCCTGTAGTTTCACGTTGAGCTCATTAAGGTGTGACGTGATGTCGACCAAAAAAGCAACAATATCCATTTTGCTCTCGTCTTGCAAAAAAAGTGAAAACTGTGTTGCCTTCTGACTCTTGAGCTGTACTAGGAAAGCTATTATTTCCTTTCGAATGGACCAAAAGCTTCCCAACACCTTGCCTTTACTGAGCCATCTTACGTTGTTGTGCAGCAGTAGGTCATTTGCATTTGCCTCAACTTCTTTCAGGAATTCTCTCAGCAGGCGATGTTGATGAGATGAGGATGCCCTGAGGAAGTTGATGAGTCTCATCATTGTATTCATCACTTCAGCATACTCTCCTGACAGATTGGCACGCAGGACAGACTGATGAATGATGCAGTGGTAAGCTGTGAGATCAGGGTTGTCCTCCTTCAGCCGTGCCACAGCTCCTCTCTCTCTGTTCCTATCATGGCAGTCTGAGGTGATAGAGACTACTTGTTTTAGATCTATCCCCCTCTTCTCAGCATCACCTTTATGGCCATGTCTATGTCCTTTCCTCTTGTATGGGTCTCATGTGGTGTTACACCTAACAGGTCTTCACAGAATTCCTTCTTCTCTGTGTGGTAAAATTTAACATACACTAGAAGCTGGGCATTATCACTCACATCCATAGATTCATCAACAGCTAATGCTATGCATGGTGCACTCCGTATAGCTTCATCAGGCTGTGTTAATACATCCTCTGTTAGTATTTCACTCTTTCTTGCTGCTCTTGTACGTGACATTGGGATTTGCTTGATCTTTTCACACAGCTCGTCTTTTTGTTTACCGTCAAGTAAAGTTTCAGCAACAGCATTCATGCACTCCATCACCCCTCCCCTGTCAGTAAATGGCTTTTGGTGTTGACCCAAAATCCAAGATATTTTTTGTGAACATTCGTTTGCACGTTGTTGGGCAGTGAATGCATGGGAGAGGACTCTGGTGGACCGATCATACTGGGCTTTGAGTTTGTTTATTTAGCATGCCCTCACCTCAGACTGCTGTGGATCAGTTTGCTTTTTCTCGTAGTGGCGCTTCACGTTGGCACTTCTTATTTGAGCCACGGTCTCTGAACATATCAGGCAGAGTGGTTTGACACTCGCTGCGTTAAGGATAAAGGCATGTTTGTCTGTCCACTACTCGTTGAAAGCTACATTTTCTGTATCAACTTTCCTGACTTTTGAGCACACCATTCTATAATTTCTCCATTCACTTCTGCTTTTGCTTCTCTCGCTGTCTCTCTCTCTCTCTGACAACATCAGTCTCCTAACATGCATTGTAAACATTCACTTTGATTGGTTTCGTGAAGTCATTTAAATAATGCACGTGATTGGACAACACACAGTAGTATGGGGCGCTGTCTGGGACCTTTCCCAGAATGTGTACAATGAGAAAAAAAGGGTTGCTTCATCAGTATTTAATTTCACAATTATTTATGAGAAATGTGTCTAGGTCCAGATAGAACCTTCACTCGGTCCGGACCCGGACAGAGGTCCCCCAATTGTGCACCTCTGATCTATAGTATAGAGTTCCAAGATGCATGGCACCAACCTGATTATCAGCTGGCTGATTTAGCACTGGGTAGACGTTGGTCATTTGCAGAGATCTAGGATCAGCCTACCCAAAACAGATAAGTAGGGGATAAATGACATTTAAGCCTACCAAAAATGAATATTCAATAATGCTGTGGTATAAGGAGCATAACCTCAAAATGTACCTTAGAACAGCATCTAGGGGCAACATCAAACTACTGCCAAAGCTCTCAACAGAGTTGGCTGTAAGACAGGCAAATGTACATTGCCTTCAAAAAGTATTTATACCCTTTGACTTATTCCACATATTGTTGTGTTACAGCCTGAATTCAAAATTTATTATATAGATGTTTTTCTCACCCATCTACACACAATACCCCATAATGACAAAGTGAAAACGTTTTTGAATTTTTGGAAATACAGAAATATCTCACTTACATACACTACCGGTCAAAAGTTTTAGAACAGCTAATCATGCAAGGGTTTTTCTTTATTTGTACTATTTTCTACATTGTAGAATAAAAGTGAAGACATCAAAACTATGAAATAACACATATGGAATTATGTAGTAACCAAAAAAGTGTTAAACATATCAAAATATATTTCTTAAAATTAGCCACCCTTTGCCTTGATGACAGCTTTGCACACTTGGCATTTTCTCAACCAGCTTCATGAGGTAGTCACCTGTAATGCATTTCAATTAACAGGTGTGCCTTGTTAAAAGATAATTTGTGGAATTTATTTCCTTCTTATTTGCAGCCCAAATAAATGCTTCACAGAGTTTAAGTAACAGACACATCTCAACATCAACTGTTCAGATGAGACTACGTGAATCATGCCTTCATGGTCGAATTGCTGCAAATAAAACACTATTAAAGGACACCAATAATAATAAGAGACTTGCTTGGGCCAAGAAACACGAGCAATGGACATGAGACCGGCGGAAATCTGTCCTTTGGTCTGAGGAGTCCAAATCTGAGTGTCACGTCCTGGCCATAGATAGCCCTCTGGGTTTTCTATGGTGGTTTTGGTCAGGACGTGACTAGGGGGATTATAGGGTCTATTATTTGTATTTCTATGTTTTGGTTTGTATGGTTCCAAATTAGAGGCAGCTGATTGTCATTACCTCTAATTGGGGATCATACTTAAGTTGTTCCTTTTCCCACCTGTGTTGTGGGTTATTGTTTGTTTTCTGTTAGTGCCTGTATGTGCTACATTTATGTCCGATTAGTTGTTTCTTTATTGTTTTGTATATGTTCCACTTGCCAATAAAAATGTGGAACTTCATGCACACTGCGCCTTGGTCCATTTCTGAAGACAATCGTGACAGAATAACCCACCATTCCAGGACCAAGCAGCGTGCAAAAACGGTGAAGGAGAGTTGGACCTGGGAAGAGATTCTGGGGGGGTTGCGAGATCCTTCCTTGGCGGGAGTCGCCAAGGAGAGGGACAGCGACGACGCCAGGGTCCGCGGCAAAGAGAAGCCCAAGGAAAATCCCAAGATCTTTTTGGGGGGGGCACATGGGGCGAATGGCCGAGGCGAGAGCCAGAGCACGAATGGAGGAATATAAAGAAGTTTAGGGAAGGATATCGAAGAGAGATATTGGCGAGGAATGAGCTGCTGCGCAGGCGCCTAGAGGAGTGTCTTCCCAGCCCGGTACGTCCTGTGCCAGCTCTCTGCACTCGCCCTGAAGAGCGTGTCACCAGTCCGGTGCAACCTGCATCGGCTCCATGCACCAGGCCTCCAGTGCGCCTTCCCAGCCAGGTACGTCCTGTGCCAGCTCTCCGCACTCGCCATGAAGAGCGTGTCATCAGTCCGGTGAAACCTGCGCCGGCTTCACGCACCAGGCTTCCAGTGCGCCTTCCCAGCCAGGTACGTCCTGTGCCAGCTCTCCGCACTCGCCTTGAAGAGCGTGTCATCAGTTCGGTGAAACCTGTGCCGGCTTCCTAGCCCGGTGCCAGGGTCGGAGCCTTCCTCTGCACCGAGGTCCAAGCGGGGCACGGCGTTCAGCCTGGCTATATGGCCGGATCCGTGGGCTGAGTGGGTGCTACGTCCTGCACCGGAACCGCCACCGATGCTAGTCGCCCACCCGAACCCTCCCCATCATGTTCAGGTTTTGCGGCCGGAGTCCGCACCTTTTCTAGTTTGATCATATATTAGCACTGATCAGAACATTTATGTAGCATATTATGTAGCTTAACTTCTTAGGGAGCGGCAGGTGACGTGACGGTTTTGGAGAGTCTGGCGTGCCCAAAGCAAAATGCCTGCCACTCAGAAAATAGGACATGCACATAATTAGTACTATTGGATAGGACACACTCTGAGGTTTCTAAAAGTGTTAACATAATGTCTGTGAGTATAACAGAACTCATTTAGCAGGCGAAAACCAGAGACAAATTAATCCGGAAATCAGTTTCTGGTGACCTTTTGCTCTGTTTGACACACTCCCCATTGAATCCAATTGTAACCAGGACTGAGACTGCAGTACTTATGGCTTCCAATAGATGTCAACAGTCTATGTACAAAGACTCAGAGAGATTGGAGTAAACAGAACGAATAGGTACAGGAAATGGTCAAGGTAGCTCAACAAGTTTTCTCGGGCGCAAGTCTGGCAGCGCGCCCCACTTTATTTTACTTATATAACGTTTAGGTGACCATCCGAGTGAAATATTATCGCTAATATTCATAAAAGGATAGCTAAGGATGCATTTTAACTGGTATTTGATTTGTTTAGGAAAAGTTTATAGGTATATTTGAACACATTCTCTTCACGTTTCAATTGGCAATTCGACGTTGGATTTTCTGAAAACGCGCCAACCAAACTGAGATTTATGGATATAATAAATTACTTTTTCTAACAAAATAACCATTGGATGTCTTCGTTGGACACTTGGGAAGCCCTCAACAGAAGTTCTTCAAAAGGTAAGGGATTTGTTTTCGCTGTGAAATGTGTTTTGTGTGAACCGCGATGGTTTATGAATTTATGCTAATGGTTAAAATATTGGAGGTGCTACCCTCAAACAATCAAATGTTGTGCTTTCGCCTTTTTGAAATCTGACAACGCTGTGATATTGCCAAGAAGCAGAGCTTTTGATGACTATGAAACACTTGTATATTGATGAATGTTTAATAATTCAACGTTTGGATTTTGAATCTGGCGCCTTACTTTTCCCCCGGTTAGTGTCGGGAGTGGGGCGAGCGCCCCACTGCTCCCTAAGTAGTTAACAAGTCGATTTCTCTCTTCACTTGCGTAGTAACCTACTCCCAACCAAAAGCCTGTGACTTGTCAATGTGGTTTTGTTTCACTGAATCTCTGTCTGTATATTTGGTTAATTGATCTTTGGCTGGACTAGTAAGTGGAGGTGGTAGCATGCAATAATGTAGCCTAAGTCAAGTGTATTATTTCGCTCTTGACTCTTGTATAGGCTATAGTAGCCTTATATAATCTATCCACCATTGAGCTTTCTTAACATCACCAGCCCACTTCCCCCTTGATTCTGATTACTTGGTCATATCCAATCAGAGAGGATGTTCTCGCTCTGGTTAGCGGAGAGGCGATTAGCATTCTCAGTGTCACCAGTGGAAAGTGTTAACAATTATGGGTATAAACAGAGATATCGTAGCAAGTAGTGTATGGCAAGCAGAGAGAGATGAGGGCATTAATCATGCTGGGGGTTCCACGGAGTCACCGGTCACAGGTCCATCCCACTTCTATTCGAGAACAAGGCAACAGTATACAGGCCATCCCCCACAAATTATACAGCGCTCCCCCTTGGGCCAGTTGGGACATCGCGTGTGACTAACAAATTTCAAACTAAATCTTCAAACATGGAAGGAAGTTAGCCTGTGTCATGACTGACCTGTTCGGGTCAGGTTACCATGGACCACACTCCTACAGAGACATCTCTCATACCCACCAGCGGGGGAGAGTATGAGAGGTATGGATGTGAGGGGTTTTATGAAACCTCACGCCCATTGTAAATCTTAAGGCAAAAAAAAAATCCCTTTGTTCTCTCAATGTGGAGGAATGGAATGTATAATGGGCCTATGGAGAACCTACCTCAGAACTGTAACTTGCAATAAATGGACTTTGGGACAATATGTTTTGTTAGCCAAAATGGTGGTAAAGACGATAGACGGAATATGAAAATTAATGTTGTTCATGTTATGTTATTAACATTTAAATGACGACGTTATAACGAAAACATTGTAACTTTAAGAGTTTTCACAATATGTACCTGATATTTGCATACTGTACGTTGTGTGGGAAATGCCCAGATCAAATAGAACGTTTTTGTAAAGACGAAATGTGAAGTTATGTTTCTAAATTTGATCTGAGTAAAATCCAGACCTTGCCTCGTAACTAGCGATGCCCATAGAACTTGACATAAAGACGGAAACGCTCCTTTCTGACCCGAGGGTATAAAACATGTGAGTTAAGAATTAACATATCAGACTAGGTGACCACGAGCTGCAGCCAAGGTCCGAGGTAGGCGCAAACCCAAAACGAAGCTGAAGAAGACAAAGGAACCTTTTAACAATCTATGCTACGGATGAGTAGCTGTGTCTAAGAAGGTGAACTCAAGCAGGACCACCTGGTTACCACTCTCCAAGGAATCGAGTGTCTACACTGCTTTCATTCCTACGCTGGAGCCCTGGGCTACACGGCTGACCGTCCTCAGAAGACCCCCTTTCAGAACAAGGGCGAGGAAACAGACCACTAAGGACACTGACATCGTGTGGGCAATCAGAGAGTTACACCTGGTAACAACAGAGGTGCCGCCATCAGAGGAGAAGGAGTAACTTGGTCCACGGGAGATACCCCATCGGAGACCTTTGACACGTAATTACGTCATTATATTCTGACCCATAAGAACGGCAGTTCGGGGCAAGGTTACGGCTAAACTAAGCACAGTTTACAATTGTACCCAAGTGTGCTTTTCTCTCTTTCTCTCTCTTTTTAAATCCCCATTTTGTGTTACACCTGTCATATTGTGTACCGTATGTGTATATTGTATTATAATTTTAGCTTGTTAGTAAATAAATAATAAACTCAATTGGTGTGGTACGGACTTATTTAGTGGGACTCAGGTTCGTGCAGATTCCCGGATTATGCAATGTTCAGGATGAGACTGTAGAGGAAATTAATTAATTAGCGACTGTTGTAATATCGATATTCTGATATTCTTTGAGTTCATTTGGGAAATAGAAACTCAATAAAACTAAACTTTCCCATGGTGCCCCAGGTTACTGAGTTAATATTTACGTAATTATAAACAGTTAATCATTTGATGAACAGCAGTTGTCACATTGATCAATACAACGTCACGACACCTGGGTACCAGTCTCTAATCCACTTCCTGTACTCCATGTCATGTGCCAAAGAGACTGGCCTTTCTGCTATCTTCAAATATTAACCTTGTTAAGCAATGTTTTTTTGTTTGTCCAGATGAAACCAGTTTGTCAAAAGTTGCTAGCTCATGTCTAAATTCTCAAACTGAATACTGCAATTCCCAACCAGAAAATCTTAGTTTTGATTTTAAGCCTCAAAATACAACTTGCCTAGCTAATAGCTAAATGTTTGTTTTTGACTTTGTTATAAATTTGAATTCTATGAATGTTATTTCCAACAACCTAAGAAAACCCCAGCTGTAAATCCAGTGCATCTTTGGCAATGACAAGGGGTGGCAAGGAAAGAGACTAGGACTCAGACTAGAAGGCAGTCGGGAGGAGACAAGATCAGGTGGGACCATTCTAGCCAATGAGAGGGCAAGATACCGGGATGTCACGTGTCCTACTTATTAGTACACTCGTAACAACCTAAGCACTATGAAACATATATTCAATAAAATAAGCCACACATAGCAAATAAGCCATTACATTTTTATAATCAAAATTCCACACTCTCATACAAAAACTCATTGCTTGCTGAGCAAAAACATTCAAATAAAAATGCCACCTGCTGGAGAAGACAGACTTTGGGCCAAGTTATCCCTCTCGCTTCGCCTCTTCCTCTCTGGTGTGACTGACAAAGTGAATTACTATAGCTTCCGCCTTTGTGTAATTTTGTACAGTTGAAGTCGGAAGTTTACATACACTTATGTAGGAGTCATTAAAACTCATTTTCAACCACCCCACAAATTTCATGTTAACAAACTATAGTTTTGGCAAGTCGGTTAGGACATCTACTTTGTCATTTTTCCAACAATTGTTTACAGACAGATTATTTCACTTATAATTCACTGTATCACAATTCCAGTTGATCAGAACTTTACATACACTAAGTTGACTGTGCCTTTAAACAGCTTGGAAAATTCCAGAAAAATATGTCATGGCTTTAGAAGCTTCTGATTGGCTAATTGACATAATTTGAGTCAATTGGAGGTGTACCTGTGGATGTATTTCAAGGCCTACCTTCAAACTCAGTGCCTCTTTGCTTGACATCATGGGAAAATCAAAAGAAATCAGCCAAGACCTCAGAAAAAAATTGTAGACCCCCACAAGTCTGGTTCATCATTGGGAGCAATTTCCAAACACCTGAAGGTACCACGTTCATCTGTACAAACAAAAATATGCAAGTATAAACACCATGGGACCACGCAGCTGTCACCGCGCGAGAAGAAGACGCGTTCTGTCTCCTAGAGATTAATCTACTTTGGTGCAAAAAGTGCTAATCAATCCCAGAACAACAGCAAAGGACCTTGTGAAGATGCTGGAGGAAACAGGTACAAAAGTATCTATATCCACAGTAAAACAAGTCCTATATCGACATAACCTGAAAGGTCGAAACATTTGACCCAAGTTAAACATTTTAAAGGCAATGCTACCAAATACTAATTGAGTGTATGTAAACTTCTGACCCACTGGGAATGTGATGAAAGAAATAAAAGCTGAAGTAAATAATTCCCTCTACTATTATTCTGACATTTCACATTCTTCAAATAAAGTGGTGATCCTAACTGACCTAGGACAGGACATTTTTACTTGGATTAAATGTCAGGAATTGTGAAAAACTGAGTTTAAATGTATTTGGCTAAGGTGTATGTACACTTCCAACTTCAACTGTAAATGCCGGATCGCTATGGCAAGACACATCATTCACTCAAGTTTCGCCAAAATCAGGCCAGTGCTGTCTAAGATATCACGGGTGACTAAAATACAATCGAACAGACGGATGGACGGAGACCAATCCACATTCCTTTCCCCGATTTCATTGTGGTGGATAACAATCACAGTTTAATAAGAATGCCATGTTACTGGTGGAGCAATACGATAGGCCTTAGCTTCCCTCCACCCAACACCACAATGATCGAATACACACACATACACACATACTCCCTCTTTTCCAAAACCAGTCAAATAAAGTGCTGTGCTTGACTACTGTTGTCTACTCTACTGCTACTGCCAATCCATGATCCATTACTGCAATGGGGATTGGGAGTGGAGAAGGGAAAGGAAATAAAGGAACAGGTAGAGGCTGCAGATCATTTTAACTACCCCGCCCCCCGTCCCGCCCCCCTGGGAAGATCTGTATCATGTTTTGTGCTTGTGTTTCTTTACTTCTACTTTGCAGTACGCACACATTTTTGTGGTCATCCTCCCTTCACATTGCTCACTGTCAATCGTGGATGATAATTCTTTAAGTTTTACCAGTGAAACGTCCATGCAGGATCTGCATGCCAACAACTTGATCACAATCAGTTTCATGGGAATATACATTTAGATCTTCTGTACAGTGTTATTTTTTTTATTATGTTGGCTACAATGAGAGGATTTAGAGAAGATGGTGTGAACAAAACTGTAGCCTACCTGTGTTTTGTTTAAATCAAAGCACGTGTTTTGCCTAGCGGCTGAGTGGTGAGTTGTGGCTGCGAGAGAGGAAAATGCGACCATTTGCACAAAAATTAGGTAGTGTTTTTTGTCTTACAGTAATGTTATACTATGCTATTATATTTGATTATGTTATGTACAATACTATCATCATGTCATCTTGCAGACATTGATTCAGCTTTCATCTAACTTCATTAAACAAGCACCATTTGCCTGAGAAGCCTGTTCTCTACGAGTAGAGCAGAGACCGTGTGTAGAGAATCCCGCACATGCGCAGAAGCATTGGGACCTTTAGCCATTAGGAAGAGAGGTCCAGAAAAGTCGGATCTGCAGCCACTCCGGAAGGAATAACGGGCTGGTGGACTTTGACACTGAACTAAAATGGTTAATGTGTTTCAGTTCACACAATTGTGTGAGATGCCTCGTTAAACCCTTCCTATATGAGGGGACTAATGGTCCTGGACGGCATACTGAGGTACTGGTGGAGGTGTAGTAGGGTGTGGAGACTTGGAGGTAAAATAGTTGACAAGGTTATCTTTGAATAGGGTATTGCAAGAGTAGGAAAGAGTCTGAAAAGAGTACTGCCCTTCAGCTACAATAAGAGAGGAAAACAGTAAAACAAAACAATATGTGTTAGGTTCAGGGCTTACTGATCCTGGTCTCTCATACAAAAGCAGTGAAAAAGTGGAAGACATTTGGTGGGGGGAGGGATATTAAGTGGACAAACAGCGAGAGATGAGGCATAGCAACACGCAAGCTTTGATGGCCCTTAGTAGCTAATTGTCAAAATCTGGATATGCTCTCAAACTTAACTTGAGGAGAAAGTGCTGCCCACACACTATTGATATACAGTGAGCACCAAAAGTACAAGGACAGTGACACATTTTTTGTTGTTTTGGCTCTGTACTCCAACACTTTGGATTTGAAATCTGAAGTGCAGACCATAAGCTTTAAGTTGCAGATTGTCAGCAGACCTTCAGCTTTAATGTGAGGGTATTTCTGAGGGTATTTCTTTCTAATGTTCTGTACCCTGACTGGTTCAGTCGTAACGTGTTGGCTCATCGCCAAGTTACAATGACTTAACTTTTCGAGGGAGGGAAGGAGAGAGAGATGAAAGACTCAGAGAGAAGGAGAGACAGAGAGGAAAACAGAGAGAGGAAGAGAGAGAGAGACATAGAGAGAGATATTTACTTCCCAGAGCCTTGTCATAGCCTAGCAGCTTGTCTGTATGACATTAATGTCTAGTGGCTGGTAGGTGATCCTCATTTGTACTAATTACTACTAAGACGGCAGATTAAGCAGACTTCAATGGACAAAATGTAGCATGAGGGAGCTCTAAGGGGAAAGTTCCGGAACACAACTGATCATTTTTCAAGAAAATGTCTCAATACAATGCATGCAACAGTAAAGTTATACGTTTGCATGACAAGCAATCTTGTAGGGCTCTCTTTGGAGGATAAGGTCATTCAGTCTTTCATCCCTCACCATCCTTCGTCCCATCCTGGTCTGTATGATTCTTTAAATGTGTTCCTTTCCTTCTTTCCCTGAGTGTGTGTGAATGACTGACTCATTAACTGAGTTGTGATAAAGCAGAAATGCCCATTCCCTCAGTAAAACTGGATACAGGCAATGTTCTCCTATTTCCCCATACATGAAACACCTTCCTGAGCTTGGCTCTCACTCACACACTCACAAACACACGATAAAATAGCCTCCAGAATGCCGCAGAGATGGGGCGGCAGAAGGGGGTGATGGTGGAGAGGGTCTGTTGACATTTCACATCCCCAGCCTCCAAGGTCTACCCCATCCCACACACACCCTTCTCAGCCCGTGGTGTGTGTGTGAGGCTCTCCCTTAGGGGAACTTGTTATGAACATATCAACACAGTGGCTATACTAAAGGCCAGGGCACACACTGATCTCTATCTGTGCATGCTGGAATTTACACTCACATATTCTCAGACCAGTGCAGAGTTGTGTATTCTCATCGTCTATCAAGGCACATACAGTATTAACGATATGTATATTCTCAAAGACAGCCGGACAATGTGGGCATACATTGAGCTGTCCGTGTTAATGCCTTATTTAATCATATTCCCAGTTGAGTTTGTGTTTTATGTACATTTATATGTACATATAAACAGACTGCATTATAAAAGAAAGAGCATACATTGAGTACTCTCAGTGTATGGTAGTGTTTACATATTCCCAGTTGAGTTGTGGATAGCAGTATTTATGGCCAGGTCTTTGCAAAGAAATGATGTGGTAAAATGGTCATTACACAATAATAAGCTGATTCTAGAGCTGTGCTTTGAGACTTTTCTGCCATGAGCCCAGACAACCACAGACATCTCCTCTCCTGCCACACAACGTCCTTGTTAGGCTTAAGGAACCGAGTCTAAAACACAGGGGTGTTATTTTGTTGTTTGTGTTTCTGAGGTTTCGTCCTCTTTCTCTCCCTCAAACAACTAGCCAATCAAAAACTAGCCTAAACAAAACCACAGCCGATCAGAGGAAGACGTGTACACACACACACACACACACACAGACAGACAGACACAGCGCCTAAGTGATTGATCATGTGTTAGTCTATAGTTATAATGTTAGGCCTACTGTTTGATGCTGCTAGCTAGCAGGCAGTCCCACACAATCACTGGCCTCTAATGATACAGCAAATGTAAGCTACGCATGCCAACCTGCACACTTTCAAATGTTTTAGTTGTTTCAACTTCTAGTTATTTTAGTTGTATCAAATTAAAAAGAAAAGTTGCCACTGCCTTAAAATGTTAAGTTATGAATGAATGACTCTTTCTGTGAGCTAAGTCGGACAGCTTGCAAACATGCTGGGGCTGTAATTGCAAACATTAGAAAAACTTGTTTACGTTTTAGTTCAAGTTTAAGCTTCAGCCAATTAAAATTGTTGACATAGTTGCACATGATCATTGCCTACATACTAGCTGTTCCCAACAGCACTATCTGCTAATCAAAGTTCCGAAAACACGCACCATTTTTTAACTGGACGATTAGCTCGCAGTGTTTTGCGAGCCTGGCTACTGATGATTTTCGTCATTTTCTGAGAATTCAAATCACAGTTGAGATGTTGTTTTTTCCTTTTAAATGTATGATTACATTTATTGTGTTAACGTGTTGTCAAGAGAAGTGCAGCCAAAACCTTGTAAATGAAGATTACAAATTAATTTAATGCTGAGCTTCTTATTGGAATCCCTCTTACAGACCGACACATATGCTACTCGCACTGCTACATAAATAATTGTCGCTACTAAAGGGTATATTACACAGACGTGTAGGCCTACACTTACATGTACTATGCTTTATATGAAAATCCAAAACCGCAGACACTCCATTTAAGAAATGCCATTGGTTTGTGCAGATAGGTTGACACAGAATGTGTTACAGGAAATAATCACTGCCACCTGGTGAGGTTAGCATATGGCTAACATGTGCCAGGTTATCTTATGGGACCAGCTACAATGTAACGTTCTACCACGTGCAAGTAAATCAACAATTTGAATTGGCAGATGTGCATTTTGAGACAGTGGTCCAGGTTAAATTTGTACTTTTTCTAATGTTCGCAATTATAGCCTCGCTAGGTTCATACATGCCCACTACATTCTAAACCTGTGTGTGAAAGTAGAGAGACAACACCTGGTGAAGAAAAACATGTTATTGATCCCAATAACTCAGTCAAAATTAACCCTATTTGGAAGAACATTTCCACAGGAAGACATACACTGAGTGTACAAAACATTAGGAACACCTTCCTAATATTGAGTTGCACCCCGTTTTGCCTTCAGAACAGCCTTAATTCGTCGGGGGACGGACTCTACAAGTGTTCCACAGGGATGCTGGTCCATGTTAACTCCAATGCTTCCCACATTGTGTCAATTTTGGCTGGATGTGATTTGGGTGACGGACCATTCTTGATACACAAGGGAAACTGTTGACTGTGAAAAACCCAGCAGTGTTGCAGTTTTTGACACACTCAAACCGGTGCGCATGGCACCTACTACCATACCCAGTTCAAAGGCACAATCTTTTGTCTTGCCCATTCACCCTCTGAATGGCACACACACACACAATCCATATCTCAATTGTCTCAAGGCTTAAAAATGCGTCTTTAACCTGTCTGCGCCCCTTCATCTACACGGATTTAACAAGTGACATCAGGTGAAAGCTATTATTCCTTATTGGTCAGTCTATGTCATGGAGAGAGCCGGTGTTCCTAATGTTTTGTAAACTAAGTGTAGTTGCCTCTTGCATTTTGGCCTATCCTTTTCGGTAAATACTTTCCAAGACTTTTTATTGGGGTGCTTCAATCTAATCATTGAACATTGTTACGTCTTATACTGTTGTACAGTAGCCTATAAAACTGCAAATGCTTCATCGGGGAATACAATCATTGCTGTGGCCAAAGCCTGCTATTATGACTTAATTTCATTATGCTAAGAAAAGAGACTCACCACGTATGTTTCAGACCATTAATGTGGGCTAATAAACACAATGCTGGTGTCCAACAGAGAGTGGTAAATAGCGGCTGTAGAAAACAGAATGGGACCAGTTAATTGGATATGTCGAATCACCACATGATATTCAGCAATTTGTATATCCAATAAGAGGCATGCTAATGAAAAATATATTATTTCCTGGAATTAAAATGCTGTGCAGTCTGTGTGTCTGTACTGGCCTATACGGCTGGCTGCTCAGATCTGTTTTACATCTCCCATAATTCCAATGCTCCACTGACTTCTCTTCAGGACATTTGCATATAAGCAAAACCCAAAATGCGTGGTGGGTATGGATAGTTATGGATCAAAATGCACTTTTGTCATCCCAGCTGCAGTGTCGGTTCCACACAGCTATGTTGACAACACAGAGAATGAGAACTTGAAAAGGCCAGCCTATAAATCAGCTGGAAGTGGACATACGCTCTAAGAGGTCTCAATGTTGGCAGTAAATCTGGCAGTAAATCATTAAGCTGACAGAAGGCCCCTCACTGCCTCACTCTCTGCCAGGCCAGCCTGACTCCAGTCTGAACATCAACCATGTAAAAACACCTGCAGATGGGGGAGAGGTGTGGAGTGAGAGGAGTAAGAGAGAGGGGAGTAAGAGGGGAGGTGTGTGTGTGTGAGAGAAAGAGAGGGAGGTGTTGAGGTAAGAGAGGTGCGTGTGTGTGTGAGAGCAAGTGAGAGAGAAGTGAGGTATTACCCCAGATAATTGATGGGCTCTATTAGAGTCAGAAAAAATCTGTTTGGCTGAGAACGCGGCTGGAATCACGTAATCCAGACATTAAAACTGAAATCAACAATATTCAAACATTTACTGAAATTAGTAGGAAATCAAGTAAATGTGTTGAATTTATTAGAAAGTTCATTAAATTTGTCCAAGTTAACATGAACAAAATGCATCAATGATTCGTATTTCCTGCAACTTTCTGAAACGGCACAGGAATGCCGCAGTCTGTGTCTGTGTGCGCTCGGTGCACGTGTATGTCTACTACACTTTGTGTAGCCGTTAGCGATGACGCTAATGATAAACCATCTTCTGGTAAAGATGGAAAGGCTTTCCCAAAAACTACAAAGTAGCCTATGCCTACCTGGCAGAATGATTTCATGGTTATTTGCATCAATCCAGTTTCCATTTGTTTTGCAAACTCTGCAATCACGAGAGTAACAAAAACGTCCTAACCAAACAATGGTATTTTGCTGGTGTGCACTGGAATTAAAGGGTAACTACACCCAAAAATATACATTTCTTAGATTTTCCCAGACCTCAAAAGTGGTCTCCTGATTTATTTAACATTTTGAGGATTTTGAGAATTTTGAGAATGAACGCATTTTGAGAACGAATCCTGAAAAAAATGGGAAAAACAGAAACCTGGAAAAACGAAACAGACCATTTTGAAAATATATTTAAAAATGTAGGTATATGATCACACTGGTAATCGATCCATTGTTGTATTACTTGTGAAGCACACCTGAGTGAGCATAATAATTTGCTTTTTTTTTTACTGGACTGATGGCCTGCATCTGATGGTCAGAGGGGAGGGAGGGAGCAGACCAAAGGGGTGGAGACAAGCACAAGGACAGGTGAAACAGATCACGGCATGACAGAATAACAACTTAAATATGAATTTACTCATATAAACAGCTGTTCTTAGCTGTATTTGTTGAGTCTCTCTCTAGTCATGGTTTTAAATGTTTTCAAATCTCACATTATCAACTTTGCTGTGCGTTCGAGACTTGTTTTTACAGTCGTGAGGAAACTGTGCAGACACGTTGATCTGAGTTATCTGATTTGCCAGCGGTAGGCCTTTAGGTGCACTTGATTTGCTCTCTGGGCCTGCTGGGTAGGCGGAGTTCTACCTTCAGACCAGCGGAGAGTGCTGAGGGGACAACAGCTCATTCTAATGGCTGAAACGGAGCAACTGGAATGGCATCAAACACATGAAAACCATGTGACCTTTCCAGCCATTACCATGAGCCCGTCCTCCCCAATTAAGGTGCCACCAACCTCCTGTGCTTCAGACACAGGAATGTCTCAAAATGGGAATACTTTGCCTTCCCGGCACTAGGGCTGCTGAATCATGTGCACCTACCGCCAACAGCGCAAAACAAATGAAACAAATAGGCTTTATCATTGTTTTTTTACAGAAATGTTTGGTGATCGACTAGGAATGGCTTGGAGATTGGTGACCACTGATGCAAGCCATCCATTCTGGGGCAAACATAGAGGATGAGGTAATGTGACACTAAGTACCCAGGAGCTTAGAGGAACATCCTGCTAATATTAATGTTGATACACTGTAAACAAACAGCCTCTCTGTGGACTATTAACATTTACTGATTGTAGATGTATGCTAAGTATTCTAACTATGCAGGACACGGTCCAATGAGCCAGCCAATCTCTGTTGATGATCCTTCAGTTGATAGTAGGCCTATGGGGGGGCAGGTCATTGGTTAGCCTCATATCTCTGTGACTCTGCAATAACTTCCCCATAGTGTTAAATAGACTGCAATCTATTGAATACATTTTTTTTTACACCTCCATTAACAGCTCAAAGAAAATGCTGACATGTGTCTTAAAGATGTGTCTTGAGGTGTTTCCCGTTGTACTGGTTTGGCATGGAGTGGGTGATAGTGTGAGGTCTGGTCTGTGGTTGTAATACTGTCATGACATTGCTGGAGGCAGAGGTTTCTCTTAAAATACACTTTACCTGAAGAAAGGTTGAGCATTTGAAGAAAGACAGAAAAAAGTATGGTGTCAATTTCACGCCAGCGGGAGTGGAAAACATCTCAGATTGTTCTGGCAATTTGTATCACAAACTATTTTTTAAATTTTTTTATCATGATGAAAGTGGCCATTCTAGGCCCTTTTAGACCTACACATGCCTCATGTAAGACGCTAGGATCTGTGAACTGTAAATGATACAGACAACATCTTTGTGTAAATATACTCCTTATAGTGTGCTCTAAAATATGGGCCTAAAATTCATCATGATTTTCTCAAAAATGGTTTGTGATATAAAGGTAAAAAGCATGTTAAAAACAATCCTCCTAATTAAGTTCAATTTTGAGAATTGCCATAACAATCTGATACCAAAAATATATTCCGCTCCCTCTAGTGTGGATTTGCACTTTGACTTTGAACCGCTCAAGCAGAATCCATTATATTCTCAAGGTAGCAGTAATCAAATATCAATCAAATGTATCTATAAAGCCCTTTTTAAATCAGCAGGTGTCACAAAGTGCTTATACAGAAACCGAGCCTAAAATCCCAGAGAGCAAGCAATGCAGATGTAGAAGCATGGTGGCTAAGAAAAACTCCCTAGGAAGGCTGGAAACTAGGAAGAGACCTAGAGGAACCAGGCTCTGAGGGGTGGCCAGTCCTCTTCTGGCTGTGCCATGTGGAGATTATAAGAATACACTATCAGTTGAAGAGTAACACTATCAGCTGATTTGCATCAGTTACAGTGAAATGCTTAGATCGCAGCTGTCTCTATCTCTCTGTGGAGGAGGCCATTGGTTTATGAACATGACAGTGATTCACCAGCAAACAATTTCCATAGTGGATCATAGCTCTCCAGATTAGAACTACCCTCAAGATTTCCATGGTGGTGCTGTGTGCGTGGGTGTGTGAATGCATGTGTGTGTGTGCGTATGTGTGTGTGTGCACATACGTGCATGTGTGTGTGTGAGTGTGTAGGGCAGCCAGTTTAATGTGCCTACATTAATTCTCAGAGCCTAGCACTAGCAGCCAGGCTGAAAGGTAGAGCCAGGGGGATTTCTCATTTGACATTTTGCTAAGGAAAAGCCATTACCTCTCCAATACAGAAGACACCTTTTCTACCTGCCCTCTAATACCAGGGAGCTGCATGTCTAAATGAAGTAGCAGCAGCAGTTTAAGGAAGCCTGCAGTATCTGGGCAACATTACCCGGTGACAAGATGAAGAGTGTCGTTGGGCTCCGAGGGCTGTGTGTGTGTGGAGGGAAGGAAACACACCTCAGTCTGCTGACAACACACTAAGGCTGCTAGATGAGTTTGTCATTGTCTAAAGAGGTAACAGGGGAATCTCTGCTGATATCTTTATTAATGTACAGTGCACTAAGCTAAGACCATACCTCCTGAATGAGTAATCCCCCTGAGAGCTCTGCCAACAAGCAGTAAAAGATATCCTTAACATATTAATGGACATTTCTATTGGGGTTGATACTTGATTTTCCCTTACGAAAAATGTATGAAATTTAAAAGTGGTAAGGGACAGATCGAAATGTACTGAAGGGCAGGGGCTGGTCCAACTTAAGGTGTCATAAAAAAATGCACCCCCCTCCCCAACATTAAAAATATTTTCACATGCCCCTCCCTTTGTACTGTAAAATGTACTGAACACCATCCCCCCTCATAGAATTAACTGAAAATAATGTTTACAACCAAAAATAACAATAACTGTAGTGACCCTGTGTTCATAAACGTGGATATCGACTTTGCCATTTCAGCATGCTTTTGTGGCACTGTCAATGCCACTCATGGCTACGGGCCAGAAGGTTTGACGACCACCACAGACATACTCACTCAACCTGCCTGTTTCATTACACTACGATCAGAGCCGGCTGGAGACAATGATCAGCTAGGGCCGAATCTGATTTTCAACATTTTGATGCCATATTTATAATTATATAAAAAAACATTTCCACCAATAGGTTTCTGTGCCAATGCACTACACAACCAAAAAACAAAGCATACCGAATTTGGGCACTTCAATATCATGGTTTGCGTTTTCAAAACCACAATAAATAGATTATGTAAATCTCAACAAACTGAAAATACATCCCTCCTTACCTTGTCGGCCTACCCAGTATCGAATGTTTGGCATGACAAATTTGTGGTTCGATGTGTAGCATTAGCAAAACTTTATAGCCAATTTTTTTTATTGTTTTTTAGGCTACTTTCCCAAAACAATAATTGTCCATCTCATGGTTCTGCTGTCAGAGATTTGAGCACTAAATGTACCAGGGCATTGCATGCATGGGCCTATAGGCTCATGTGTCAACTGTATGATATTAATGTGTATTATCATGAACTTTAAATTGGCCTACCGGTAGCCAGTGATGTTGGGTTAAAAAAAAAAAATAGGTGAGTAAACTGATTGCCGGTCGCTGTGAAAAAAGTAACGCGCCCTATACCTTCAATGCATTTTTGTTGTTGTTGAAAAGTTGGGTAAAAGGCATTTAATTTTGTTGACCCTCCACTAGGCCTACACCACATGCCAGTAGCCTACCCTCTCAGCCAATGCACATGGTGGAGGGTAAACAAAATTACAGCAAAAATTAGGAAGTACAAAGGAAAATCGATGTGTAAAGGAGCTCAGCTGAGGCTGAAATTGATGGAAAGTGCCACCACATAGAAATAAATTGTTTAAACAATGACAGAGAGGTGGGGGTGTTCATTTCATTGGGGGTGTCATACATAAAAGTGCCGCCCCCCGCGTCACAATGGGATTCGATAAGTTCTAGCTTTTGTTGCTAGGGCTGTTCACAGAACTTGCTATGCTGGTTGCTTGGCTCTATTTTACCTGGTAGCGGTCGAGAAGGACGGAGAAAGCGGGCAGTTGTAGTTCTATTTCACCTCATAAGCGCTCGCTCAGTCCGCACAAAATTATTACCTCAGAATTGCTCCCCAAAGATGGTATTTTTGACGGTGACTACCTGCTGACTACCTACTGTTTCAGAGGACCGAAAAAACTGTAAAGAACACTTTCTTTACAATATATTTGTCTTTATATAAGAACATATTGTTAAATAGGAAGAAATTATTTAAGCTGTTTTAAGATTGACTTTGCTAGCTGCTGTACTTATTTACAGTGCCTTGCAAAAGTATTCATCCACCTTTGCATTTTTCCTATTTTGTTGCATTCATTTTTATTTGGATTTCATGTAATGGACATACACAAAATAGTCCAAATTGGTGTAATGAAAAAAATGATTTAAATAATAAAGAAAAAGAAAAAGAAAAGTGGTGCGTGCATATGTATTCACCCCCTTTGCGATGAAGCCCCTAAATAAGATCTGGTGCAACCAATTACCTTCAGAAGTCACATAATTAGGTAAATAAAGTCCACCTGTGTGCAATCTAAGTGTCACATGATCTGTCACATGATCTCAGTATATACAGTTGAAATCGGAAGTTTACATACACCTTAGCCAAATACATTAAAACTCAGTTTTCCACAATTCCTGACATTTAATCCTAGTAAAAATTCCCTGTCTTAGGTCAGTTAGGATCACCACTTTATTTTAAGAATGTGAAATGTCAGAATAATTGTAGAGAGAATGATTTATTTCAGCTTTTATTTCAGCTTTTATTTCTTTAATTAAATTCCCAGGGCGTCAGAAGTTTACATGCACTCAATTAGTATTTGGAAGTGGCCGTTAAATTGTTTAACTTGGGTCAAACGTTTCGGGTAGCCTTCCACAAGCTTCCCACAATAAGTTTGGTGAATTTTGGCCCATTCCTCCTGACAGTGCTGGTGTAACTGAGCCAGGTTTGTAGGCCTCCTTGCTCGCACACGCTTTTTCAGTTCTGCCCACAAACTGTCTATAGGATTGAGGTCAGGGCTTTGTGATGGCCACTCCAATACCTTGACTTTGTTGTTGTTAAGCCATTTTGCCACAACTTTGGAAGTATGCTTGGGGTCATTGTCCATTTGGAAGAACCATTTGCGACCAAGCTTTGACTTCCTGACTGATGTCTTGAGATGTTGCTTCAATATATCCACCTAATTTTTTTTGTTCTTCGGCTTGCAAGCCTCCCCTTTTTTCCTCCTAACATAACGATGGTCATTATGGCCGAACAGTTCTATTTTTATTTCATCAGACCAGAGGACATTTCTCCAAAAAGTATGATATATGTCCCCATGTGCACTTGCAAATCGTAAACCGGCTTTTTTATGGCGGTTTTGGAAAAGTGGCATCTTCCTTGCTGAGCGGCCTTTCAGATTATGTTGATATAGGACTCGTTTTACTGTGGATATAGATACTTTTGTACCTGTTTCCTCCAGCATCTTCACAAGGTCCTTTGCTGTTGTTCTGGGATTGATTTGCACTTTTCACACCAAAATACATTCATCTCTAGGAGACAGAACGCGTCTTCTTCCTGAGCGGTATGACAGCTGCGTAGTCCCATGGTGTTTATATTTGCATATTATTGTTTGTACAGATGGACTTGGTACCTTCAGGCATTTGGAAATTGCTCCCAAGGATGAGCCAGACTTGGGGAGGTCTACAATTGTTTTTATGAGATCTTGCCTGATTTCTTTAGATTTTTCCATGATGTCAAGCAAAGAGGCACTGAGTTTGAAGGTAGGCCTTGAAATACATCCACAGGTACACCACCAATTGACTCAAATGATGTCAATTAGCCTATCAAAAGCTTCTAAAGCCATGACAGAATTTTCTGGAATTTTCCAAGTTATTTAAAGGAACAGTCAACTTAGTGTATGTAAACTTCTCACCCACTGGAATTGTGATACAGTGAATTATAAGTGAAATAATCTGTCTGTAAACAATTGTTGGAAAAATTACTTGTGTCATGCACAAAGTAAATGTCCTAACCGACTTGCCAAAACTATAGTTTGTTAACAAATACATTTGTGGAGGTTGAAAAATGAGCTTTAATGACTCCAACATAAGTGTATGTAACTTCCGACTTAAACTGTATACACACCTGTTCTGAAAGGCCCCAGAGTCTGCAACACCACTAAGCAAGGGGCACCACCAAGCAAGTGGCACCATGAAGACCAAGGAGCTCTCCAAACAGGCCAGGGACAAAGTTGTGGAAAAGTACAGATCTGGGTTGGGTCATAAATAAATATCCACAACTTTGAACATCCCACAGAGCACCATTAAATCCATAATAAAAAAATGGAAAGAATATGGCACCGCAACAAACCTGCCAAGAGAGGGCCCCCCACCAAAACTCACGGACCAGGCAAGGAGGGCATTAATCAGAGAGGCAACAAAGAGACCAAAGATAACCATGAAGGAGCTGCAAAGCTTCACAGCGGAGATTGGAGTATCTGTCCATAGGACCACTTTAAGCCGTACACTCCACAGAGCTGGGCTTTACGGAAGAGTGGCCAGAAAAAAGCCATTGCTTAATGAAAAAAGTAAGCAAACACGTTTGGTGTTAGCCAAAAGGCATGTGGGAGACTCCCCAAACATATGGAAGAAGGTACTTTGGTCAGATGAGACTAAAATTGCGCTTTTTGGCATTCAAGGAAAACGCTATGTCTGGCACAAACCCAACACCTCTCATCCCCACAGTGAAGCATGGTGGTGGCAGCATCATGCTGTGGGATTTTTTTCATCGGCAGGGGCTGGGAAACTGGTCAGAATTGAAGGAATGATGGATGTCGCCAAATACAAGGAAATTCTCTTTCAATCTTCCAGAGATTTCAGACTGGGATGGAGGTTCACCTTCCAGCAGGACAATGACCATAAGCATACTGCTAAAGCAACACTTGAGTGGTTTAAGGAGAACCATTTAAATGTCTTGGAATGGCCTAGTCAAAGCCCAGACCTCAATCCAATTGAGAATCTGTGGTATGAATTAAAGACTGTTGTACACCAGCGGAACCCATCCAACTTGAAGGAGCTGGAGCTGTTTTGCCTTGAAGAATGGGCAAAAATCCCAGTGGCTAGATGTGCCAAGCTTATAGAGACATATGCCAAGAGACTTGCAGCTGTAATTGCTGCAAAAGATGGCTCCTAAATTAATTGACTTTGGGGGTGAATTGTTATGCACGCTGAAGTTTTCAATTTTTTTGTCTTATTTCTTGTTTGTTTCACAATAAAACATATTTTGCATCTTCAAAGTGGTAGGCATGTTGTATAAATGAAATGATACAAACTCCCCAAAATATATATTTTAATTCCAGGTTGTAAGGCAACAAAATAGGAAAATGGTCAAGGGGGTGAATACTTTCGCAAGCCACTGTACCTCAGCCTGCCTAGTCAGCTAGCCAGCTACAGGAATGGTGGGAGAACAACCTGAAGGTAATTCTCTTTGCAAACAATAGCAGCGTCTAGGACACCACCGAGTACGGACGGGAGCCGCAGCTGTTGACTTATGTAAACAACGCAATTGTATATACAATTGTTGCATATACTGTAGGGATTGACATAATGTTGTTGTTTGTCTATTGCTATTTTTGTATCATGTCCTTTCAGATCACTGAAACCCCTCCTGATGTGGTGGAAGTTGTCGAACCAGATAAGAACACCTTCAAGGACCACATTCAGGCACGTACTGAAAGGGTGTGGAGGTTTTTGACCAGATAAAAATGATTGTCCTCTGTTAATTTATTTTCTGGTCCTCCAAGAGATAACAGAAGTAGAGCTACCGGAGCAGAATCAAGAAGGGAACCAAGTGCTACAACATCCGGGTAAATTACTTGGTTTGGAAGAAGGACAAATGGAAGGCGAGACCTGGGAAACCTTGTTGCTCTTTCGCTCCTAGCTGAAGTCACCATCTGTTAACCTCTCAGGGATTGCTGGGGCACTAGCGCCCCAATCCCGACACTACCAGGTGAAATGTAAGGCGCCAAATTCAAAATCCAAAAGTTGAATTATTAAACATCCACCAATATACAAGTGTTCCATACTCATCAAAAAGCTCTGTTTCTTGGCAATATCACAGCGTTGTCAGATTTCAAAAAGGCTTTACGGCGAAAGCAGCACATTTGATTGTTTGAGGGTAGCACCTCACATATTTTTCCCATAGCCATGAATCCATTAGCCATCATGGCACACACATAACACATTTCACAGCGAAAACAAATCAATTACCTGTTGAAGAACTTCTGCTGAGGTCATCCTAAGTGTCCAACGAAGACAATCCATGGTTCTTTTGTTAGAAAAAGTAATGTATTTTATCCATAAATCTCCATTTGGTTTGCGCGTTATAATCAGAAACGACAGCTTCCACTCCTCCATTGAAACGTGACGCAAACTCGTTCATCTTATACCTATAAACTTGTCCAAGAACAATCAAACATAGTTTTAAATGTATCCTTAGGAACACTTTTACGTATATTTACTATTATAAATCAACCGGAATATAAACTGATCGATAAAGACGGTAAAAAAGACACTGCGCGCCTTGTCGGGAACGCGCACTGGGTACTGTTTACATAAAAAGGTCACTTCCTGGTTTGCTCTTATTCTCTGGTCTAATTCATCCAAATTGAAAATGTACACTGTCTCGGGACTGTTGACATCTAAAGGAAGTGATGGGTACTGCATTCATATGCCCTTATATGGTCATTTTCATGAGGGAGGGGTTCCAAATGAGCAATGTGTCAAAATCACTTTTTCCAGGACAGAAATTCCTCGGGGTTTCGCCTGCCATATGCTTTCTGTTTCACTCACAGACAAATGGTTAACACTTTTGGAAAATTCAGAGTGTTTCCTATCCAATGGTACTAAATATGTGCATATCCTATTTTCTGGGCCTGAATGGGAGGCATTTTACTTTGGGCATGCCAGGCTCTCCAAAACCGACCCCTCAGCTGCCACTCCCCTAACAAGTTAAGCAGAATATAAAACATCTCAGATAATAACTATTTGGAACCTAAAGCTAGCTATTTTTCTACTTCCTAGGGTCTTCCTAGGGTTACCTCGGCCGAGCCAACAATCTTCTTCAGTTGGAGCAGTTGGATGGTCGACCACTGAAAGCCCTGACGCTCTACACGTTGGTGAAGCCCAACAGACAAAGTATGTTAAGCTTTGGTTGACATTTGAGAAAGCAAGAAATGGTAGTTGTGCTGAGCTTATAAAAATGTACCTTTTCAATTTACCTCTCCAAACGTTTTTAGGACCATCGGCTGTCCGAGCCCCCCCAGGACTTATCCCATCCACCAGAGCCAGTGAGTTCGGATCAGTCTGATTCTCTGTGCTTTAAGTCGGAGGCGGACCACCTTGAGGTAGGCTATACCTTACAAAACTGTTGAAAAGTACATACTGTATCTCCCATTTATAACACAGCACTAATCTATCAAATTTTATGACAGTAAAATGTAACCTGTGTGCTTGCTTGTTTACTTTTCTGTCCCCTACCCTGTTCCCTTTAACTCTGCTCCTGTTCTCCAGGACCTAGGGGTTCTGCCCAACACCCCGATGTGGATCCACCAGATGTACTCCATTACCAACCACCCTCCAACTTTTCATTTCATCATCTACAGCTACTGTTACTGTCATCTTGTCATTATCTGCTAAGAAAGTTTTCTTGCTCTATCATTTTGGGCACATAATATGTGAGATACACAGATTAACTAAAAACACTAGCACTGCAAACCCTCAGAACAAAGAGAGAAGCAGTGCCTGGACTTTGCAGACTCCCTCTTCAAGTCCCTGGCTGCCTGTTGAGAACAAGTGACAGACAGAACATCCCACCCTTCACAGCAACCACCTCCTCTATATTCCACACACCAGAATTCAGTATTTTAGTCTACGATTTCCATGTAAGTGTACAAAAATTGTGAAACTAAAATCTTAAATATTGCCAGGCTGGTTTTCACAGCTGTTTCACAAGGTGTGTTCATTACTGTAAGGTATCCTTTGATGGTATTTATTTGTTCCACATTCATTGTTGTATCCTAAAACCAACAATAGATACAGTACCAGTCAAAAGTTGAGACTCACCTACAGTCGTGGCCAAAAGTTTTGAGAATGACACAAATATTAATTTTCACGAAGTCTGCTGCCTCAGTTTGTGTGATGGCAATTTGCAAATACTCCAGAATGTCATGAAGAGTGATCAGATGAATTGCAATTAATTGCAAAGGACCTCTTTGCCATGCAAATGAACTGAATCCCCAAAAAACATTTCCACTGCATTTCAGCCCTGCCACAAAAGGACCAGCTGACATCATGTCAGTGATTCTCTCGTTAACACAGGTGTGAGTGTTGACGAGGACAAGGTTGGAGATCACTCTGTCATGCTGATTGAGTTTGAAAAACAGACTGGAAGCTTCAAAAGGAGGGTGGTGCTTGGAATCATTGTTCTTCCTCTGTCAACCATGGTTACCTGCAAGGAAACACGTGCCGTCATCATTGCTTTGCATAAAAAGAGCTTCACAGGCAAGGATATTGCTGCCAGTAAGATTGCACCTAAATCCACCATTTATCGGATCATCAAGAACTACAAGGAGAGCGGTTAATTGTTTGAAGAAGGCTTAAGGGCGCCCAAGAAAGTCCAGCAAGCGCCAGGACTGTCTCCTAAAGTTGATTCAGCTGCAGGATCGGGGCACCACCAGTACAGAGCTTGCTCAGGAATGGCAGCAGGCAGGTGTGAGTGCATCTGCACGCACAGTGAGGCGAAGACTTTTGGAGGATGGCCTGGTGTCAAGAAGGGCAGCAAAGAAGCCACTTCTCTCCAGGAAAAACATCAGGGACAGACTGATATTCTGCAAAAGGTACAGGGATTGGACTGCTGAGGACTGGGGTAAAGTCATTTTCTCTGATGAATCCCCTTTCCGATTGTTTGGGGCATCCGGAAAAAAGCTTGTCCGTAGAAGACAAGGTGAGTGCTACCATCAGTCCTGTGTCATGCCAACAGTAAAGCATCCTGAGACCATTCATGTGTGGGGTTGCTTCTCAGCCAAGGGAGTGGGCTCACTCACAATTTTGCCTAAGAACACAGCCATGAATAAAGAATGGTACCAACACATACTTCGAGAGCAACTTCTCCCAACCATCCAGGAACAGTTTGGTGACGAACAATGCCTTTTCCAGCATGATGGAGCACCTTGCCATAAGGCAAAAGTGATAACTAAGTGGCTCGGGGAACAAAACATTAATATTTTGGGTCCATGGCCAGGAAACTCCCCAGACCTTAATCCCATTGAGAACTTGTGGTCAATCCTCAAGAGGCGGGTGGACAAACAAAAACCCACAAATTCTGACAAACTCCAAGCATTGATTATGCAAGAATGGGCTGCCATCAGTCAGGATGTGGCCCAGAAGTGAATTGACAGCATGCCAGGGCAGATTGCAGAGGTCTTGAAAAAGAAGGGTCAACACTGCAAATATTGACTCTTTGCATCAACTTCATGTAATTGTCAATAAAAGCCTTTGACACTTATGAAATGCTTGTAATTATACTTTTGTATTCCATAGTAACATCTGACAAAAATATCTAACGACACTGAAGCAGCAAACTTTGTGAAAATGTATATTTGTGTCATTCTCAAAACTTTTGGCCACGACTGTACTCATTCAAGGGTTTTTCTTTATTTTTACTGTTTTCTACATTGTATAATAATAATGAAGACATCAAAACTATGAAATAACACACATGGAATCATGTAGTAACCACAGATCTAAATATATTTTAGATTTTTCAAAGTAGCTACTCTTTGCCTTGATGACAGCTTTGCACACTCTTGGCATTCTCTCAATCAGCTTCACCTGGAATGCTTTTCCAACAGTCTTGAAGGAATTCCCACATATGCTGAGCACTTGTTGGCTGCTTTTCTTTTCTTCTTGGTCAAATAGCCCTTACACAGCCTGGACATGTGTTGGGTCATTGTCTTGTTGATAAGCAAATGATAGTCCCACTAAGCACAAACCAAATGGGATGGCATATCGCTGCAGAATGCTGTGCTTTGTAACCAACAAAGCACCCCACACCATCACACCACCTCCTCCATGTGTGGGAACCACACATGCAGAGATCATCCGTTCACCTACTCTGTGTCTCACAAAGACACGCTGGCTGGAACCAAAGATCTCAAATTTGGACTCATCAGACCGAAGGACAGATTTCCACCGGTCTAATGTCCATTGCTCGTGTTTCTTGGCCCAATCAAGACTCTAATTCTTTATTGGTGTCTTTTCGTAGTGGTTTTTTTGCAGCAATTAAATTATGAAGGTCTGATTCACGCAGTCTCATCTGAACAATTGATGTTGACATGTGTCTGTTACTTGAACTCTGTGAAGCATTTATTTGGGCTGCAATTTCTGAGGCTGGTAACTCTAATGAACGTATCTTCTGCAGCAGATGTAACTCTGGGTCTTTCTTTCCTGTGGCAGTCCGCATGTGAGCTAGTTTCATCATAGCGTTTGATGTTTTTTGCGACTGCACTTGAAGAAACCTTCAAAGTTCTTGAAATGTTCTGGATTGTCTGACCTTCATGACTTTCCAGTGATACTCAAATAAAATTGTATTGGTCACATACACATGGTTAACAGATGTTAATGCGAGTGTAGCGAAATGCTGCTAGTGGGACCTGAAGCGAGGCGACCATCTCTGTCGGCGCCATCATCTGATCCAATGATAAAGACAGTGAATATGCGCACACTCACCGGGTATATGGATGATGCTCTCTGCTGGTGCCAATAAAATAGGTTACTGTTCACTCAATTGGGAGTTGAGAATATTGATAACTAGAGATAGATTAGAGTATTTTCTTTGTCTTCTCTTTTTAGCAATAGCCATTTGCTTTTTTGAAGTATTGTGATGGGCCTAGGCTTATTTAATATGTAGGAAGCATTTGTTTTTACTCACCGAAGCAACAACACAGTGTGGTCAAAGACTTAGTAATTCAGCCAGTGTTAGTTTTCATTTCAGACCCAACATTCATTACGACTCATTTGTGGCCCAAAAACGAGAAGCTAGCTTTGAAGTGGGACCGGTTTGTCCGGTTGAAGCGAGCGGATTGGAGTAAGGGAATCGCAGGCACGTCTAATGTATGCGGTGCTCATTTAACCCATGAGGATTTTGATGGCTATAACCAGCGGAAGGCATGATTCGGAATGCGACTGAAACCAGGTGTTTTGCCGAGGGTGAATGTGAAGCCTGCAACCTCTGTTTCCTACCGACCTACCATTAACTTTACATCGCGAGTGTCAGCAGTGATGGAGAAACCGGGTAAAAGACTAGTGATGTATTTTGTAATAATTATATCTATCCATCATCTAACTAACATTTCTAGATTGTTATATCTAGCTAGCTAAGGTTTATTATAAGGTTGCTACCTGTTTACTAGTAACGTCACAAGTAAGCCTATACTGCCTGCAATGTTTTTGACCAGCTAACTTAACTAATGTGTCATAGCCTCTCTCTCTGCTAGCTATCAATCTTATCCCGTTTGTCAATTTGGGACTGTGTTTCAAAAACATTTCGACACATTGCTGGGATTGAGACATGGGACCCAGCCAGCCACCTCTCAAACTTGCCTAGCTAGCTAATGTCAGCTAAAGTTACGGTCCTGTTGGTCAATGTCATTGCATTGCAGCTCTTCAGTAAGGCCATTCTACTGACAATGTTTATCTATGGAGATTGCATGGTTGTGTGCTCAATTTTATACACATCAGCAACGGGTGTGGTTGAAATAGCTGAATCCACTCATTTAAAGGGGTGTCCACATACTTTTGTATATATATAGTGTAGCAGTTGAAACTAGTCGTACAGCGGGTGTGTGATGTCTTTATTGATTCGTCTGGCTTTGTGGATGGTTCTGGATTTGTGGAGTGATGAGATGCTTTGGCACTTGACTCTGCATACCTTGCTCACAATGTTGACTGTTCTGTGAATTGTGTTAGTGTTTGTTATTGACAGTGAACCATACTAGCCGTAGCATCCTGTCCATGTCTCTTGTACTGCGGGTGGCTCTCCTCACCCCTCCGCTTCTCCGGCCTGCTCTGAAACAGCTTGAGTACTCACGCAGTAACTATTGTTGTTATCTCATTGGTAATATACTGTGTCATAATATGTTTCAAAGTCTAAATGTTTAACAATATGTGAGAACATGAGTAACTTCCTCTAGGAACCTGAATACCACCTCAGTCCAACATCAGCCTTCTGTCATGCTACCATCAACACACCTGCATCCAGCCCTAAACTGATTCCTGTTTGTCTGCTGTAACTGTCATTCGGGTTTTATTACACAGAGTTGTTCCCTTGTATCCTCTGCCCTTGTTTACTTCCCATTACTGAGATGAGCTAATGGGATAAGAGTAAGCAGCACCTGTAACAAGCCTAACTCCACACCACGCCCTCGGTCTATGTTCATCGGACGTTGTGCTTCTTGACACCCCTCACAACAAGCGCTACACATCTTTGCTGCTGCCGCCAAGCTTTCAGAGCGTAACTTAATCACCCATAAAGAAATGTATACAAATATATACAATTATTTATTGAATTTCTAAATTGTATTGTTATTGTATATCAACTATCATTATTATAAGGACTGTGTCCACAAGGTGTAATGTTGACAGATAAAAAAAAAGACCCATGATGAAAGTGATGTACCAGTATTGGTATAACATATATGAATAAAAAGGTAAAAATGTGTTTGAATTCTTATGGTAACTTTAAGCCTGTGTAGGGCATGTTATCCTAATTTTGGAACCTATTTCTTGTCCCATTGACTGCACACGCTGGAATTGGCACACGGTTGTACTGCCCCAGATAGCCCCAATTCCAAATGATGAACTGCCTGTAGGCAACAGTTCTGAACATTCTAAAAAGTGTGTTACTATTGGTAGGGGGAGTGGTGTAACATTATTTGAGTTCATTATTGCATTAGATTAGTGGGGATTCTATTTCTAGTTTAACTATATTCACATCCAGGCAGACCGTGGAGAAGCCAGCATGTTGCGTTATACAGCTCACTCCTTCCTCTGTCATCGTGGATGTTGTCTGACAGTTTTCCTGACAGCGCAGACGCCATGTGTATCGGCATGGGAATATCCCTGCTGCACGAGCACATACAACATGTTATTTTTACGTGGTTCAGCCGTAGTTATGAAGGAAGTGACGTTATAGGGTGCATTTTCAGTAGCAAAGTAGCTAGCAATATTACCAATCAACATTCCCAACATGTGGAGCAGCATCCTAGACTACAAGTTAAGCACCAGTGCACTGTCAGAAACAGGAAAGTGATCCCTGCCTCAGCTGCCTGCTCTGCCACTACCTCGTCTTCATCAGAATCTCCAAAAAGGTCAGGTCCAGGGGAAACAGAGTTCCTGCTATGCTCAGAGTTGTTGCTTTTGCCAGACATTTTGACAATTCTTATCTGGCGGAAGTTTCCTCTGCAGTCAAATGCTAGCTGGCAAGTCTTGTTAGCTGGCTAAAATAGCTAGCTAGGATTCTTACATCGGAAGTGCCACTCTCACTAGCTCTCGCATTGTTTGGTAGTTAACTCAGCTTACAGTCCTTACCATGATGGGCCCCAGATGTCAATATGTAAGTCTCTTAGCTTTTTTTATCTGCTGGAGGGTTTTGTTTTAGTTATGTTTTGTGGGTTACTGCCTGGTCTTCATTGTTGTAACGTTAGCTGGCTAGGCTAGCTAGCTGGCTAAAATATCTATGTTAACTGGCTGGCTAGTTAGATGGCTAAGATAACATTAATTGCATATAACATTCTTTGATAAGTGGTTAGATGTGGTTATGTATTTCAAAAACTTTGGTTTACTTTAATGTAGTTGTAAACTAGATGTTGATAGCAACAAACTAGATGTTGATAGCAACTGGCTGACTCATCAAATGCTAAAGTAATGTTAGCAGGCTGGTAGGGCTAATGTTAGCAGGCTGGTAGGGCTAACGTTAGCTAGCTAGTAGGACTACCGTTAACAGGCTAGTTGACTAGCAACCTTGCAAGCTGATTTGTAACAATATATTCATAAAGTAAGTTAGCTGACCATTTAATTGAAATCAGTAGTCATGAGTGCAAACAATTTGGTTTAATTTTAAGTTATACATTTGTATTTATTTCTGTTGGAGTTTACAATATAGGGAATAGGCTGGCTTGCCGGGTCCTCCATATTACGTCACACCCCGCAAATGTTTTTTCCGGAATGACTGGCATTCTTCAGAAGTTTTATGCAATATGTAGAAAAATAGAAAAGTGTGGTGTAACTTTGCATTGGGACTGTTGATGCTTATTGTAATGCAAATCCATATGTGACATATGGTTAAGTTTATGCTATCTACCCTTTAACTGCTTTTCACTGACCACAGCAACTCAACAATCATCATTTTGGTAGGCTATTTGCCATGCGTACTGCCCAAATTACGTACTTAAAACAATCCCCAGCTCATTAGCTCATAGAAGTTAATGATCATTTGTGGCCAAATCATGCTCTCTGGTGTAGTACTCTGAATGATTTTATTTATTTCTGTAATTTAATTTAATTTACTTTAGGGGAAGCTTATCTTCCCCTAGCCTATTGGATGCGCCGCCTATGCCAAAATCAATGTGTAACCGGTGCATAAAACAGCGAAGCTTACAAGGTCAACTTCAAATTCAAAGCAAATGGCGCACTACCTAAACGGCTGAAAAGAAAAGCAAACTGTCTGGCACTGTCTGCTGAGAGAAAGGCTGTGCAGGCTGGCAGCTTCTCTCAGAGAGATGCTCTGCAAGGTCCTAAAGCCAGTTTACCACTATGCTAAACAGCCATTGCATTTTAATCAGGATTGGAATGATTTTTGTCAACTTTTTTGTAGCCTACTTTTATATTTTTTGGTCTTGAGCTGTGGACCTTAATTAAAAATGGTTCTGAAATTAGAGCAGCATCTCCATTAGTTACAGCAGGGCCTGACAAAAGGCTGCCCTGCTTCTCAGAAGAGAAATGGTGAATCAGCCAAAGTTTCAATCCTCCATTTAATGAAGGGAGGATGAAATGACTTGCTTAATGTATTGCTTAGCAAAGGACATCGAGGAGGGAAGGAGGAAAGGTGAGAGAGTGAGAGTCAGGGAGCAAAGTAGAGAGAGAGAAAGGGAGGAAGGGAAAAAGTAAGAGAGGGAGGGTAAGGTTTGATTTAGAGTGGTCAGTCTCTCTGGGAAACGAAGGATGGGGTCCGACTATGTCTTGGCTCTGTTTCCACACTCTGGGTCAGTGCTGTTGACGGCACATTGCTGCTATCGTTGAGAGGGTGTACACACACGCACGCACGCACGCACGCACGCACGCACGCACGCACGCACGCACGCACGCACGCACGCACGCACGCACGCACGCACGCGACGCACGACGCGACGCACGCACGCACGCACGCACGCACGCACGCACACACACGCACACACACACACACACACACACACACACACACACACACACACACACACACACACACACACACACACACACACACAGGGCAGGCACTCCAGAATGAGTCCCACTGACAGCCAGACTGGCTAGAAAGGATAGATGGGAGAGGAATCCTTATCTATGCTGAGCCTTCTACATATCTGACTGCTCCACACAAATGACTATATAGCCCCACAGATAATCTAGACCAGGGATGGGTAACTCCAGTCCTCTAGGGCCTGCTTGGTGTCACACTGACGTGTCTAAACTTGACAGTTCATGCATCTTTTGTATTCTGATAATGGAGATCTGATCATGGAATTCCGAACACGTCATGCGTCTACATTTACATTTAAATGTGTCCACCATGTCCACATTGTGTCTGTTCCTGCGCTATATTCAAATGCCGTATGCATTCTACCAACTGTGGAATAGCCAAAATATGATAATAACACAACAACAACTGATGGCAGTAGCTAACTACTTTAGCTAAGTAGCCAGCTAACCTCTGTAGCTAGCCAGCAAGCTAGCAAGCAGCGCTAAAGGGATTGAAAATGAGTTAGCATAACTCTAGCCAAACAAAACACGCCAGGAAAATATTTATAATGAAAAGGTGCCTCTCGGTCCCAAAACACACGTTTTCTGGAGACTTGTGGGAGGAGTGCTGATGATGTTGCCCACTGTGTACGTCAAGTGTAGACACAACCACTTTTTCCCCAGCCCCAGCTAGCATATTCTGACTCCAATCAACTAATCATGATTTTTAGTTTAGAATGCAATTAGTTTAATCAGCTATGTTTGCTAGGGATGGGGGAAAAGTGTGACACCACTCCGGCTTCCGAGGACTGGAGTTGCCCATCACTGATCTAGACCTCTGTGTGAGTCAAGTGTCTGGTACAACACTAGGCTAGCTAGCTATCACTCCTTCCCACAGCACTACTCCCTAAGGCCCTACAGTACAGCCACACTGCTGAAAGCTTCTATTAAAGCCACTGAGCTATTTACACACAGCTACTATCTGCCAACCCAGTCTCCCTGTGGGGAAGCCAGACATTACACATAAGAAGGATATGGGTAAGCAGTGGTGTGTTAGTTGTGTGTTAGTGCTGGGCTCAGTTGGTAGAGCATGGCGCTTGCAACGCCAGGGTTGTGGGTTCGATTCCCACAGGGGACTGGTATGGGAAAAATGTATGCACTCACTACTGTAAGTCGCTCTGGAAAAGAGTGTCTGCTAAACGACAGAAATGTCTAAAATATCAAACAAAAGCCTGCACACCGAGCAGTTTTCCAGTACCAGTGTTATATGTAGATGACGATCCCTGATGTAGGGCTTGCTATATCCTCAGAGAGCAGCAGTAGCATCACATTAAGACTTTAACACCCAGCAGCATCCCTCCCACTTCAGAGAACAGGACAGAACATTAATGGAGCAGAGGTTGTTTCATTTGACAGGCGCCTGGATCCCATCTCATTACTGTCAATCACATAGACACAGGTAAACACCAGGCAGCAGGATAATTGAAGAGCCAGATAAACGAGATGCTGAGAGTGAATCACCGAAACACAATGCTTCTGCCTGTCTCTCTCTTCTCTGTCTTGCTCTCAGTCTTTCTCTCTGTTCTCTCTCCCCCTCTTGCTGTCACTTTCTTTATTTGTCTGTACCCCTCTCTCTCCCTCTCTTTTCTATCGCTCTCTAACAAGGCTGTAATGCTGTTAATTTAATTTGAGACAAAAGGATTACAAGGAGAACTGTAGATGATGTGGCGTGGGAGACACAAGGGCTGGAGGAGCAGTCACCACCATGCCTATACTCACACCCATACATACCCATGTCCACCATATCCATACCCACACTCAAACCCATACCAATGCCCTATACCCTGTATGCCGGCACATACAGTAAAGAGGGAGCTAGGTAAAAGGTGCACTTACATTTTCAGGCGCTTAACAACCAGTAGTTGACCCCTATGATCCTATCAGTTCAGCCATTCAGTATGAGTGCAAACAAGCTAATACCACACTGTTCAATATGAACAAATTACAATATTTATTAGGACTATATTGTACTTACTGTAATAATTACACAGTAATAAGGACACTGTAATGTAAAAATGTAACAAGGCCTGATTTAACTATTTCCACACATAACCTGTTCTCCTGCCAACAACAACAGCTGCTGTTTTCCCACAGCAGCGTTAGGCACTCTTGGCAGCGGGCCTCGGCTCTCAAACAGTTTGCACCTTTACGGGAACCTCTAAGTAACAACGTCTAAAAATAACAAACAATGATTGATAGCAAGCCATGTGGTGTGGTGGGAGTATTGGAGAATTCAACATATTTGAAAAATACTAAAGATAAAAACGTTCTCCTGAGACGTGATGTTCCACAGGAATCTCTCGAGACAGAAATCTAACTTCACATGCACTTTCAGGACCTTGTAAGCTAGAACCATGAGCGAATATTGACCTTATAACCTTTGCATGTACTGGTAAAACAGTGATGACATACCCTACTTTTACCAAACAGACAACATTATCATGCAGAGGAGGAATCAACAGGACATAGAAAAAGTTAATGTTCATAAGACAAGAAACACAGGATGGTGGTGCAATTGACACAACAAGCGATGTATAAAAAGACGCTTCAAATGAAAATCGAGATGACTGCAATAAAATATAAACAGTAGGCTATAGGCCTATTTCAATCATATTGAAATACCTTTCATGTTCAATCAAATGAGTACTATTTTGATACTTTGATAATTGGGTACTATTAGTAATTTGTCTCAATATCTTTTATGATGTGTAGCCTAACATGTGCGCAATGATGTGCCAAATCAGTGATTGAATGCATTTTATTGAGTAAGCATTAGAATAATCCACCTCAATATTTGCAGCCGTAAGCGGTAATATCTCCCTAGGAGCTGATCCGTCGTCATTATAGTGAAATAATTCAAATTTTAAGGAAAGATTTGAATGGAGAAAGCTGATCCGATAGCAGCGCTCCCTTTTTTTGCTCCCATCAGTATCGACACACACTCCAACGACGCACTTAACAACAGTTCTCTCTGCGTGGCGTTTTGGGAAGCGCATGTTACACCTTTGGCTCTTGTAGGAAATGCATCATAAAAATAAAATACTCATAAGACTTAGTTCCATCACTATTGGGAAACTGGGCCTAGGTCTATTTCACTCCAGCAGCTGGCATATTCTGTCCATTCAAAATTCACCTGTGGGAACATGGCGGCTCTCAACACCTGACAACAGAAAGAGTTGGCCACTACTATCCGAAAGATTGTTCATGAGGTAATTACCTCTGCCCTCAACTTGCAATTAAAACCAATAAATCATCTCTTTCACTGCTCACTTCTAAAGTAGATACCAACTTAGCTAAAGTGGAAAGTTTAAAGACAGCGGCCAATGTGAAAGAGGCGCGATTCCATGACCTGGAAACAGCAAGAACTAAGCTAGAAGGGGAAATCAATCTCCTAAAAAAGAAAACAGAATCACTCAAAAATCATTCCCTTGAATTCAGCTTGGATTTGAAACTGCTGTGGAAGCAGGCAACCCAACTTCCTTCATGAGAAATATTTTCTATGAACTTTTTGGGCAGGAGAAGCTGGGTCCCATGCCGCTGATAAACATTGCATACTGCACGGATCCTCTCCGGAACGGATCTCGGGGTGTAGGATTGAACGAATCCACAGTTTTGAAGTCAAAACGTAAATTGTTTGCATCGCAGCGGAATCGGGGGATCTGACCTATGCAGAGAACAGGATCAGCATCTACCCAGATCTGAGTGCCGAACTGTTGAAACAGAGGGCGACCTACAACAAGGTGAGATCCCAGCCATGCAAGCTAAACCTGAGATGCGGCTTCGTCCACCAGACAAAATGAATCTTGACCTTCCATAATGGTTCTGGGTGGGGAATGACCAATGGATGGGTTTCCCTGTGGGTTCTGCTTTTTGTTTCACATCTATGAGGTGACCAATAATTGTTGCAATTGAGATCAGCTGTGCAATAATATAGTGCCATCAAATTATGATAGAACATCTGTACAATGTGTAACTCTGTCGCTTTCAATTGAGCTATTCACTTTCTTTAAAAGACAATATGTTTAAACCGAGGCAGCTTTTAGGGACAGACTTGTGAGCTTCTCTTGTTGGGTTAGGCCACGGAAGAATAGTCAGCAGTTAAAGCTTACATTTTTTCTGCGTCGTGCCTCTGTCTAGGGGGGAAAGTTAACTGCATAGAATCATTATGACGTCTCAGATATAATTATTTGCAAACAGCCCAACAGTTTAGCCCCAAACAAGACACACTGGTTTGGCATCGGAGAAATGTGGTAAAATGAACACATCTCTCTCTGTCCATTCTGAAACTGTATTTTCTATATCTGCCTTTCTTTTGGTACTTTTTGATAGAGACATTTTCTCTTGAAAGCGAGCTTACAAAAAGTAGAGTAGGCTACCTGTTTTACTCAATCAACAGATAGAAAAATAGACATAGGATACCAAACTAATTTACTAGAGACATTGGTGATTTTATCTAAATTATGTTAGTCATTGAATTGATTATGTTCTAGCCAGATGTGTTAAAAATTGTGTCCAAAATAGTGTGGGTCTATGAATTGGGCTGCTATTATAATCTGTCCAGCCGTCTTTTAGTTCAGAAAAACGGTGGTATTAAAAAATTACATTTGGTTAACGTCTTCAGCCATGTAAAATGACTACAATTTAATGAAATTAGTTAATAAAAGGCCTTTTTTCTGGGATCCACAAATATGATGATAATGCTCTATTACCCCTGATTGAGGTAGGCCTACTTTATCACTGTTACTGTGGTCATAGTCATTGTTTTGAGTCAACTCTATAAAGGGGAGGGTGTTGTCCTTTTTTTCAAGTATAAGGTAAGAATAATGTGAAAATATTTTTAACGTTTTGGAGGGGGTTTAATGTTTTTGAATTACATCAACCCCCCGACCCCCAACCCCCAACAGTTCCTTCATGTTCTAGCCCCAACACTAATCTAGCTAGATTTACCCCTTTGGCCTACATGCCAATGGGGCATTATGTGGCAGGTTCGACAATGGAACAACAGTAGCTGAGGTGAGTTAGGTGACTAGTTTGTTAGATGAAGGGGACAACTAACCCGTATTCTCCTCATAGCAGCCACAATCTCCACTCTGCTGTTCGGCCGAGCCACATCCAGACTGCCGATGTACTGGTTAGGAACAAAACAGAAAGCAACGATAGAAATGTTACCATATTTATTTGACCATTGTGATATATTCTACAGTGGCATATTTTTGGGGGTATATAATTATTACAAGATAATATCACACTATTACAAAATAATTAAATAAACTATAATGAAATAATCCATTGTCTCGTTAATACGAGAAAGATAATGTTATAATGAGAAAGATCTAGCTAATACAAGACAATCCGGTTGCACGTTATTAAGAGAAGTAGCCTTTATTATGCTGAAATGTTAAGCTTGGCTTCCTCTCATGCACAGATTGACATTATGTCCGGTTTGCTTGAGTTAATCAACTTTTATTTTATACTCGGTTTGAGGCATTGGGAGATACAGTATTAGTGTCATGAGCAATATAGATGGTGTTGTCATTAGTTTACGTCCATTGCAGAGAATTCAGAGAGTTCTCTAAGGCTCTATGGATGGAAAAAACTACCGAACCTTCTTGATATAGCTTTATTCCTTCTTGATCAACTGGGCCGACATGGGAAGCTTCATGGATACAAACAAATACATCTTAAATGCATCCAAAAAGGATATGTGGTGACCTAAAACACAGTCAGGCATTTACCCCGCGCCTTTTGGTGGAAGTATCTGGGAACTAGCATGCTACCTAACCTTCACAACCAAGAGGACATAGAGGAACAGTTCAGGTAAGTTTTTGTCTTGTAATTTTACATTTGGAAGGTGCATTGAAACAATTAGCTATCATGATTATATTACTTCTAGCACAGTCAACTAGCTAGCTAGCAAGCTATATGAATGATGCATTGAAATTAGCTACTCTCGAGGGATTACTATGGTAGCTAGCTATGGCTATTCTCAAGAACAAGCAAGCCTGTATCTGAGAAGCATGTCCGACTGATCGAGCGTTCTACTCAACGTATTCTCAATGAGCGCTGATTTAATCAAAAGTGCATTACAGTGGCTTGGGTATACAAAGATTGCAAAAGGAGGCAAATCATTTGTAGGAAAAGCTTTTGTCATAATTTTGATGCTGCCAGATTGACTTTAGATGCAGTATAACGTTAGCTAAGATTGAGTGGAGAACACCGGATTTTCGCTAGCTAACATTACCATTTGCTAGCTAATGACAACATCGCCATCCATTTGACGACATGATAATGATGGAATAGTTGTTTCCTACTAAACATTTTCATATTTCCAGGCAACTGTTGTGTTATTTAGACGAAACAGTCGTTGGTCTCCATCACAGGAGGTTGGTGGCACCTTAATTGGTGAGGACGGGCTCTGGGACTCCAAGACAGACAGACTGGCTGGCTGGCAGGCAGACAGATAGACAGACAGCCAAAGACACACCCAGGGCTTGTGGTAATGGCTGTAGCGGAATTGGTGGAATGGTATCAAACACATGGTTTCCCCTGCTCCATTCCAGCCATTACTATGAGCTGTCCTCCCCTCAGTAGCCTCCATTGGCCTCCATCTATCATGACTTTTGGGCACCACTATGGTGCCGGCAGAGGGCGGCTTGAGAACGTGATGACGCAACCCAGTGACGGAGGTGCAACCTATGAATAGCAACATTGGTTTTGCATTTGTCTATTTTGCCCAGGTATCAGACTGTGTGTGTCTGTCAGTCTGTCTGCCTGCCAGTCGGTCGGTCTGTCTTGGAGTTCCAGATGTGGCTGGAGGAGTGGTGGTAGCCACTTGAGGGCAACTTCAATGGATTCCATGTAGGAGCTCATCGTCATGAAGTTAATCTTTAACAGAAGATACAAGTATCCTATATTAGGTACTACTAAAGTGCTAGCGAGCTAGTACATGTACATATGGATTTACAGTACTAATAATATTCAATTAATGTACTTGGTCCAATTTTACCCAAGAGAACAATCCAGACCAAGAATTTGCAAACGGTAAAATCATAATAAATACTAGTATTATATAGACAGAGTGGACCTGATCCTAGACCAGACCGGCAAATTCTCTCTCTCCCTCATCCTTTCTGTGACTTAAGATTGACCCCCTTGTAGATTTGCGTGAGTGGACATACAGATCTGGGACTAGCCTAGCAACAGCAGCTCTTCTCAACTATTGGCAAGGACTTATTTGACATCCAATCACCATGAGAGATGCTTTATTTTGCATTCAACACTTCTATTGCAGGAGGTAGGCACCTATCAGATCCCCCTGCTGTCCTTCACCACTCGGTGCGGTCTGCTGACCATTGCTGAGGCCAGTAAGAAGTCCGCCAACCGAAGTAGGAGCCAAGTTAATTGCCATGCAATGCTCTACTGACCGAGGTAGGTTTTGGAATCAAGGAGGGTCACAGTTACAATCCCCTTTGCTTTCACCCACGTCAATTATCTACTAGGATCTTCACATTTTTCTTCAGGCGCTGATATTACTTTCTAAATTAAATGTTATTATGGTCAGATTACTTACAATCGTGAACGATTATATCCGCTCAAGGGACAGTACCAGAGACTGTAAGGGGCCTGTTGCCTGATTAGAAGTTAACAGAAGTTATTTTTTGAATACATTATTTTCTATATTAGTTTAGGGTTAATCTAATCCCAACCTGACAGTGTGCCTTTCAACTAATCTATTTTGTTTTCCAACGCTCAGGAAACCATGAGAAGGGAGTGGGCCACCTGACCAACACCATTGCTGTGTGTGGTTAAACTCCAGCAGCTCCTCTAGGTGCTTCAGCAGACCTACTGTCTTTTATATCCTGCTGAAACAGTCCACTATCAGCGAGGTGAGGATGCTCTCCCATGGAAAGGATGAGCTGTTGTGGCAACAAAATGAAGATCATAGTGCATTAAACTGACAACTACAGACAAGACTGTTTAAGGCAAGGCACGTTTTCCTGTCATAGAGAATCTGCAATATATTCAAGTAGCAAGTTAGGATCCTCCTCATCCCCATTTTGCACTATTGAGAGCATTGTGTCGGACTGTATCACAGCCTGGTATGGCAATTACACCGTCCATAACCGCAGGGCTCACCAGAGGGTGGAGTGGTCAGCCCAACGCATCACCAGAGGCACACTGCCTGCCCTCCAGGACATCTACAGCACCTGGTGTCACAGGAAGGTCAAGAGAATCATCACCCTCAGCCACCCAAGCCATGGCCTCTTCACCACGCTACGATCTACATGGCGGAGACAGTACAGGTGCATCAAAGCTGGGACTGAGAGACTGAAAAACTGCTTATATCTCCAGGTATACAGTGCATTCGGAAAGTATTCAGACACCTTGACCTTTTCCATATTTTGTTACATTACAGTCTTATTCTAAAATGGATAAAAGAAATCTAAATAAACTCATCAATCTACACACAATAGCACATAATGACAAAGCGAAAACAGTTTTTTTATTCAGACCCTTTGCAAAGAGAGCTCTTTATACATACAGTGGGGGGAAAAATCTCCAAGTCTTCTCCAAGTCATTAAGGTTTCGAGGCTGACGTTTGGCAACTCGAACCTTCAGCTCCCTCCACAGATTCTCTATGGGATTAAGGTCTGGAGACTGGCAAGGCCACTCCAGGACCTTAATGTGCTTCTTCTTGAGCCACACCTTTGTTGCCTTGGCCGTGTGTTTTGGGTCATTGTCATGCTAGAATACCCATCCACGACCCATGTTCAATGCCCTGGCTGAGGGAAGGAGGTTCTCACCCAAGATTTGACAGTACATGGCTCCGTCCATCGTCCCTTTGATGAGGTTAAATTGTCCTGTCCCCTTAGCAGAAAAACACCCCCAAAGCATAATGTTTCCACCTCCATGTTTGACGGTGGGGATGGTGTTCTTGGGGTCATAGGCAGCATTCCTCCTCCTCCAAACACGGCGAGTTGAGTTGATGCCAAAGGCTCCATTTGGGTCTCATCTGACCACAACACTTTCACCCAGATGTCCTTTGAATCATTCAGATGTTCATTGGCAAACTTCAGACGGGCATGTATATGTGCTTTCATGAGCAGGGGGACCTTGCGGGCGCTGCAGGATTTCAGTCCTTCACGGCGTAGTGTGTTACCAATTGTTTTCTTGGTGACTATGGTCCCAGCTGCCTTGAGATCATTGAAAATATCCTCCCGTGTAGTTCTGGGCTGATTCCTCACCGTTCTCATGATCATTGCAACTCCACGAGGTGAGATCTTGCATGGAGCCCCAGGCCAAGGGAGATTGACAGTTATTTTGTGTTTCTTCCATTTGTGAATAATCGCACCAACTGTTGTCACCTTCTCACCAAGCTGCTTGGCGATGGTCTTGTAGCCCATTCCAGCCTTGTGTAGGTCTACAATCTTGATTGATTGATTGCTTCTGTGGACAGGTGTCTTTTATACAGGTAACAAACTGAGATTAGGAGCACTCCCTTTAAGAGTGTGCTTCTAATCTCAGCTCGTTACCTGTATAAAAGACACTTGGGTGCCAGAAATCTTTGATTGAGAGGGGGTCAAATAGTTATTTCCCTCATTAAAATGCAATTCCATTTATAACACTTTTCACGTGTTTTTCTGGATTTTTGTGTTGTTATTCTGTCTCTCACTGTTCAAATAAACCTACCATTAAAATTATAGACTGATCATTTCTTTGTCAGTGGGTAAACGTACAAAATCAGCAAGGGATCAAATACTTTTTTCCCTCAATGTAGACATGGAATCACAGGCAACTGGCACTAGTCACTTTAATAATGTTTACATACTGCTTTACTCATCTCATATGTATATACTGTATTCTATTCTACTGTATATTAGTCAACGCCACTCCGACATTGCTCGTCCTAATATTTATATATTTCTTAATTCCATTCTTTTACTTTTAGATTTGTGTATTGTTGTGAATTGTTAGATACTACTGCACTGTTGGAGCTAGGAACACAAGCATTTTGCTACACATTTTTGCTACACCTGCAATAACATCTGTTGAATATGTGTATTGTAACCTCCCCTCTCAAGACTGGGAGGGTTTAACTCTGGAGGTCGAAGCAAATCACTCACTGGGCAGAGTTTCAGTGGGGCAAACTTAGGTTTCTTTATTTCTCATAAAGCAGGGGAAAGGGAGAAAGCTGTAACTCAGGTCACTCTTCCTTCTCATGGTTGCTCCTTGTGGCATCAGTTTACTTCTGGAAGGGAGGCAGAAGAGGTGTAGGATTAGTTAAGGTGGTTCATTTTACTCACGTCCTTAACTAGGCCTCTATCCCCAAGAGGGTGGTTGGGTTCCGACTGGTCCAAGGCCTGGGCTGGGATACATCCAACACTCTGTGTCTGCTCTCTTCTCCTGCCTCTCCTTTTCTTCTACTGTGGCTTATTTGTTCTCTTTATGTGGCTACTAATTGGGCCCAACAGCCTGCAGCCGAGGCTCCCTGTCAGAGGGGAAATTGTGCACACCTGTGTTAGGGCTGTCCTTGGTCCTGAACACCACTGTTTAGCCCAGACCTTGTGTCGTCCTCTGATGGTGCTCTCCATGGTGCTGCAGGTGACTGTGCTGCGTTGTGAGGGACTGTGTTTCCTTCTGGCCACCACATACCCCCTGTTCCAGCTCCAAGCTCCTGTTTGGAGCGCACGCCCAAAAGCAGTCATGCCTCCTGGACATGGCATCAGCATTTGCATGAGACTTCCCAGCCCGGTGTTCTACTTTAAACTGGAAGTCCTGCAACTGAAGAAACCAGCGAGTGATTTGTGCATTTTTCCCTCTGTTTTGAGACATCCATTTAAGCGGGGCATGATCAGTTACTAAGACAAATTTTCGACCCAACAGGTAATATCTACATTTTTCAATAGCCCATTTTACAGCAAGACATTCCTTTTCAACTGTGGCATAATTCTTCTCAGGGGGCAGCAACTTACGGCTAATGAACATGACTGGGTGTTCCATACCATCCTGCAACTGAGACAGTACAGCTCCAACCCCTACTTCAGAGGCATCTGTGTGTAGAACAAACGGTTTGTTGAAGTTTGGGGCTTGTAGGACTGGTTCACAACAGAGAGATTGTTTAACCTCGATGAAGGCCAGTTCTGCTTCTTCGGTCCATCTCACCTGGTTTGGGAGGTACTTGCGTGTCAATTCGGTTAGGGGGGCTGCTTTTGTGGCAAAGCCAGGTATGAATGTTCGGTAGTAACCAAGTAGCCCCAGGAAGGTCCTTACCTGTTTCTTGGTTTGAGGCCGGGGCCAGGTGATTATGGAATCAATCTTCTTAGGTTGGGGTTTCACATTTCCTCTCCCAACAGTGTACCCTAGATAGTTGGCCTCTTCTTGGGCGAGTGAACACTTGCTTGGGTTTGCTGTGAGAGCCGCTGACCGTAATGCTTGTAAGACAGCTTCTAGATGGTGAAGATGTTCCTCCCAACTCCTGTTGTAGATAACAATGTCGTCCAGATATGCAGCAGCATATTGCTGGTGGGGACGGAGGACTCTATCCATGAGTCTTTGAAACGTGGCTGGTGCCCCATGGATCCCAAAAGGAAGAACCCGGTATTGAAAGGCCCCCTCAGGAGTGGAGAAGGCGGTTTTTGGTTTGGCTTGGGGGGGTTAGAGGTACTTGCCAGTACCCTTTTGTCAAGTCGAGGGTTGTGATGAATCGTGCAGGGCCCAATCGCTCGATCAATTAATCTATCCTTGGCATAGGGTAAGTGTCAAATTGGGAAACTTCCTTCAACTTTCTGTAGTCATTGCAGAATCGTGTGCTCCCATCAGGTTTTGGTACTAGGACGATAGGACTGGACCATGCACTTTGGGATTCCTCGATAACCGCTAGCTCAAGCATTTTCTTTACCTCCGTCCGGATGGCTTCCCTTTTTGCTTCTGGGATCCTGTAAGGTCGAAGTCTAACAACCTTCCCTGGTTCTGTTACTATATCATGGGCGATAAGGGAGGTCTGTCCAGGCAGATCAGAGAAGACGCCACGGTTTCGCCACACAAGTTCTCGTAACTCCTGCTTTTGCCTGGGGGAGAGCTGGGTACCCATCTTTACCTGCGGGGTCATAGGAGATGTGGCACTGGATGTGAGAACATCGCTTGGAGGGGTGATAGGTTCATGCCACGATTTCAGAAGGTTTATATGGTAGATTTGCTGGCCTTTCCTTTGGCCGGGTTGGCGTACTCTGTAGTTGACCGGGCCCAACCGCTCTACAATCTCATAGGGTCCCAGCCACTTGGCCAGGAATTTGCACTCGTTGGATGGAACTAGAACTAATACCTTTTCTCCAGGGTGAAATTCTCTAATCTTTGCCCCCCTGTTGTATATTTTGGCCTGCTGTTGTTGGGCCTGTTGCATGTGTTCCCTTACAATTGGCCAGATCCTGGCCATTCGGTCGTGCATCTGTTCAACATGTTCAATGACGGTGCGATGTGGTGATGGCTGCTGTTCCCAACTCTCTTTAGAGAGGTCCAGAATCCCTCGAGGTCGTCGCCCATACAGGAGTTCAAAGGGTGAGAAACCAGTGGAGCTCTGTGGGACTTCTCGAATAGAGAACAAGACATATGGCAACAGGTGATCCCAATTTTTCCCATCAACGTCAAATCACTTTCTTTAACATTTGTTTAAGGGTTTTGTTAAACCTCTCTACAAGCCCATCAGTCTGGGGGTGGTATATGGAGGTTTTGAGTTGCTTCACCTTCAGTTGTCGGCAGGTGTCTTTCATCACAGTAGACATGAAACACGAGCCTTGGTCAGTAAGGATCTCGTCTGCTATCCCCACCCAGCTGAAGAGTTGGACCAGTTCTCTGGCCACGGCCTTTGAAGTGGCTGATCGAAGAGGTATGGCCTCGGGGAAACGGGAGGCGTAGTCAAGGATGACTAGAATGTATCGGTGTCCACGGTTCGATTTTGGCAGCGGCCCCACAATGTCCAGTGCAATCCTGCTGAAAGGGGTCTCAATGATCGGCAGAGGAACAAGGGGGTTTCGATATGTTACCTTGGGGCTGTTGAGTTGACATTCAGAACAGTGACGACAGTAATCTTCGACCGTTTTTTTGACCCCGGGCCAATAGAAACGTGTGAGGATCCTTTCACAGGTATTTTCTGCCCCCAAATGGCCCCCTAGCAAGTGAGTGTGGGCTAAATATAACACCTTAGTGGCATATGGCCTGGGGACCAACAACTGTTCTATAATTTCACCCCTTCGCTGATCCTCTCTATACAACAATCTGTTCTTGATCATAAAATGTGGGTAAGTAAGTCTACTCACCCCAACTTGTGGCTGGCCCTCAACCACCTGGACATTCCCCCATGCTTGGCTCTGCACCGGGTCTTGTAGTTGAGCCGTGCCGAATCGTCCCAGCCTTCCTCCCTGGAAGGTTTCTGCCGGGGGAAATTTTTGAAAATACTTCATGGGATTCTATGTCGTCACGAATCTGTACACCTTCGGGATCTTCTGAGGCAGTGGTAGTGGAGTCAGAGGGATGTTTCTCCCCTCTATCATCATTGAGGGGCTCTTCAGGGCTAGTTGCATCTGCATGGGTTAGAGAAGCGCAGTGATTGGATAGACGGTCTCTTCTTCTGCGCCGGGTAGGTCTCTTCCCCTTTGTAGCTCGGTTTGTCCAGTAGGCAGAAAATGCTTGACAGTCTCGGCCGACCAGGACAGGGGGACTCCCTGTCAGAGGGGAAATTGTGCACACCTGTGTTAGGGCTGTCCTTGGTCCTGAAAACCACTGTTTACCCCCGACCTTGTGTCGTCCTCTGATGGTGCCCTCCATGGTGCTGCAGGTGACTGTGCTGCGTTGTGACGGACTGTGTTTCCTTCTGGCCACCACAGTATCTGCACCAGTAAAAATTTAAAAAGCCACTCCTCTGTAAAAGGCACATGACAGCCCACTTGGAGTTTGCCAAAAAGGCACCTAAAAGACTCTCAGACCATGAGAAACAAGATTATCTGGTCTGATGAAACCAAGATTGAACACTTTGGCCTGAATGCCAAGCATCACGTCTGGAGGAAACGTGGCACCATCCCTATGGTGAAGCATGGGGTTGGCAGCATCATGCTGTGGGGATGTTTTTCAGCGGCAGGGACTGGAGACTAGTCAAGATCGAGGGAAAGATGAACGGAGCAAAGTACAGAGAGATCCTTGATGAAAACCTGCTCCTGAGCGCTCAGAACCCCAGACTTGGGGTCCTGAAAACTGTTTCCTTCCAACAGGACAACGACCCTAAGCAGGAGTGGCTTCGGGACAAGTCTCTGAATGTCCTTGAGTGGCCCAGCCATAGCCCGGCTTGAACCAGATCTAACATCTCTGGAGAGACCTGAAAATAGCTGTGCAGCGACGCTCCCCATTTAACCTGACAGAGCTGGAGATGATCTGCAGAGAAGAATGGAAGAAACTCCCCAAATACAGGTGTGCCAAGCTTGTAGCGTCATATCCAAGAAGACTTGAGGCTGTAATCGCTGCCAGAGGTGCATCAACATAGGCATTCAAACCCTTTACTCAGTTCTATGTAAATGTAATATTTCATTATGGGATATTGTGTGTAGATTGATTTAAAAAAATACATTTTAGAATAAGGCTGTAAAGTAACAAAATGTGGAAAAATCGAAGGTAACCAAGTAATTTAGTCTCCTCAATTGTTCAACATCCACACCATTCATTACCAGATTCAGCTGAAGTCTAAAGCTCAGGGAATGATTTGTACCAAATACAATGCTCTTAGTTTTAAAGATGTTCAGGACCAGTTTATTACTGGCCACCCATTCCAAAACTGACTGCAACTCCTTGTTGAGGGACTTCATTAGCTGTGGTTGCTGGCACATATATGGTTGAATCATTAGCATACATAGACACACACGCTTTGATTAATGCCAGTGGCATGTCATTGGTAAAAATAGAAAAAAGTAAAGAGCCTACAGAACTGCCCTGCAATACACCACACCCTACATGTTTGACATTAGAGAAGCTTCCAATTTTTTGTTGTTGTTGATATTAGATAGATACAGTGCCTTGCAAAAGTATTCATCCCCTTGGTGTTTTTCCTATTTTGTTGCATTACAACCTGTAATTTAAATGGATTTTTATTTAGATTTCATGTAATGGATACAAAATAGTCCAAATTGGTGAAGTGAAATTTAAAAAATTACTGAAAAGTGGTGCGTGCATATGTATTCACCCCCTTTGCTATGAAGCCCCTAAATAAGATTTGGTGCAACCAATTACCTTCAGAAGTCACATAATTATTAAACAAAGTCCACTTGTGTGCAATCTAAGGGTCACATGATCTGTCACATGATCTCAGTACATATACACACCTGTTCTGAAAGGCCCCAGAGTCTGCAACACCACTAAGCAAGGGGCACCACCAAGCAAGTGGCACCATGAAGACATAGGAGCGCTCCAAACAGGTCAGGGACAAAGTTGTGGAGAAGTACAGATCAGGGTTAGGTTATAAAAAAATATCCTAAACTTTGAACATCCCACAGAGCACCATTAAATACATTATAAAAAAATGGAAAGAACATGGCACCACAACAAACCTGCCAAGAGAGGGCTGCCCACCAAATCTCACGGACCAGGCAAGGAGGGCATTAATCAGAGAGGCAACAAAGAGACCAAAGGTAACCCTGAAGGAGCTGCAAAGCTCCAGAGCGGAGATTGGAGTATCTGTCCATAGGACCACTATAAAGCCGTACACTCCACAGAGCTGGGCTTTACGGAAGAGTGAGCAGAAAAAAGTGTTGGTGTTTGCCAAAAGGCATGTGGGAGACTCCCCAAACATATGGAAGAAGGTACTCTGGTCAGATGAGACTAAAATGTAGCTTTTTGGCCATCAAGGAAAATGCTTTGTCTGGGGCAAACCCAACACCTCTCATCACCCCGTGAACACCATCCCCACAGTGAAGCATGGTGGTGGCAGCATCATGCTATGGGGAGGTTTTTCACCGGCAGGGACCAGGAAACTGTTCAGAATTGAAGGAATGATGGATGGCGCTAAATACAGGGAAATTCTTGAGGGAAAACTGTTTCTGTCTTCCAGAGATTTGAGACTGGGGTGGAGGTTCACCTTCCAGCAGGACAATGACCCTAAGCATACTGCTAAAGCAACACTTGAGTGGTTTAAGTGGAAATATTTAAATGTCTTGGAATGGCCTAGTCAAAGCCCAGACCTCAATCCAATTGAGAATCTGTGGTATGACTTAAAGATTGCTGTACACCAGCGGAACCCATCCAACTTGAAGGAGCTGGAGCAGTTTTGCCTTGAAGAATGGGCAAAAATCCCAGTGGCTAGATGTGCCAAGCTTATAGAGACATACCCCAAGAGACTTGCAGCTGTAAATGCTGGGGGAAGGGGGGTGAATAGTTATGCACGCTCAAGTTTTCTGTTTTATTTGTCTTGTTTGTTTCACAATAAAAAATATTTTCCATCTTCAAAGTGGTAGGCATGTTGTGTAAATCAATTGATACAAACCCCCCAAAAATACATTTTAATAATTTTAATAACATCAAAACTATGAAATAACGCATGGAATCATGTGTAGCCAAAAAAGTGTTAAACAAATCAAAATATATTTTATATTGGAGATTCTTAGAAGTAGCCACCCTTTGCCTTGATGACAGCTTTGCACACTATTGGCAATCTCTCAACCAGCTTCACCTAGAATGCTTTTCCAACAGTCTTGAAGGAGATCCCACATATGCTGAGCACTTGTTGGCTGCTTTTCCTTCACTCTGCGGTCCAACTCATCCCAAACCATCTCAATTGGGTTGAGGTCAGGTGATTGTGGAGGCCAGGTCATCTGATGCAGCACTCCATTACTCTCCTTCTTGGTCAAATAGCCCTTACACAGCCTGGGGGTGTGTTGGGTCATTGTCCTGTTGAAAAACAAATGATAGCCTCATCAAGCGCAAATCAGATGGGATGGCATATCGCTGCAGAATGCTGTGGTAGCCATGCTGGTTAAGTGTGCCTTGAATTCTAAATAAATCACAGAGTGTCACCAGCAGAACACCCCCACACCTCCTCCCCCATCCTTCACGGTGGGAACCACACATGCGGAAAGCATCTGTTCACCTACTCTGTCACAAAGACACGGTGGTTGGAACCAAAAACCTCAAATTTGCAGCAGAGGTAATTCTGAGTCTTGCTTTCCTGTGTCAGTCCTCATGTGAGACAGTTTCATCATAGCGCTTGATGGTTTTTGAGACTGAAATTTTCCGGATTGACTGACCTTCATGTCTTAAAGTAATGATGGACTCTCATTTCTCTTTGCTTGTTTGAGCTGTTCTTTCCATGATATGGAGCTAATCTTTTACCAAATAGGGCTATCTTCTGTATACCACTCTTACCTTGTTACAACACAACTGATTGGCTCAAACACACTAAGGAAATAAATTCCATAAATTAACTTTCAAACAAGGCTCACCTGTTAATTGAAATTCATTCCAGGTGACTGGAAGCTGGTTGTGAGAAGGCCAAGAGTGTGCAAAGCTGTCAAGGCAAAGGATGGCTACTTTGAAGAATATTAAATATGTTTTGATTTGTTTAACACTTTTTTTGTTACTACATGATTCCATATGTGTTATTTCATAGTTTTGATGTCTTCACTATTATTCACACACAGCAGTGTGTGTGTGCAAAGTTTCAGATTGATCCAGTGAAGCACTGCAATTATGCCCAAATGTGCAGAATTGGTCAATTGATACATTTTCAAATACATAACTACAGAGAACATACAAAAATTATATGATAATGCAAAATCTAAGTTTATAGACTGCCAGGAATGTCATACATGATGGATCATTAGCTTATACACTAACTTTCACACATCTAGATGGCCGGGCAGGGTGGGTGTGGAGCCAGAGACAGCAGGGGTTCAAATAGTAGAACCCAGTTCCTATATTTGAATATAAAAATGGATTTTATCAAACAAAACTATGCTCCATTTTATCTCTGGGACCCTCAGGATGACAAATCAGAGCAAGACTATTGGATGTAAGTACATTATTTACCTTCAGAGGGGAATGTATCAAACCAGTTCCGTGATAAAAGTTTTTTGATGTTGTGCACTCTCCTCAAACAATAGCATGGTATTTTTTCACTGTAATAGCTACTGTAAATTGGACAGTGCAGTTAGATTAAGAATGTAAGCTTTCTGCCCATATAAGACATGTCTATGTCCTGGAAAGTTTGCTGTTACTTACAATGTCATGCTAATTACATTAGCTCAACCTCCCGGTATAGGGACACCAATCCCGTAGAGGTTTAACAAAAATGTACGCTTAATCCAGTATAAACTAATGTATCGAATTTATTATACAATAGAAAAATCACATACTACAGCACAACGACAGAGTCAGGTCTTAAGCGTAAAAGTAACAGTAATCCATGCCTTCTGCGGATGCTATGAAGTCCACAAGTTATGGGCGGAGTTAGAAAGTTGTCTGTCAGAAGTATCACAATGTAAATGTAAGTTTAATCCGTCTGTCTGCATATTTCAAAACATGGCATGAGTGAGCAGTGAGATACCCGATGGGTTAAATTATACTTTTCTTCAATCATCTTGAAAAAAATGCACTTAACTGGAAATCAACCAATCCTCCATCACTAACACATTGGAAAAGTCAAATACTATATTATCTAAAATGTTGAAAATGTGTTGGTGACAGAGTGAAACAAAATGGTACAGTTTGAGGCCATGTGGCGGAGAGTGATGCGGGCGCTGGAGATGGATGGGGTGTGAGCAGGTGTTATGTTGTTGATGTTTGTGTGCGTCTGTATGCTGTCGTTGGTATGTGCATGTTTTGTACTGTTTGAAAAAAAGTAATACAATTGTACAAAATAAAATATATTAACAGTTAACACATTTATAATTTTTGCTAACAATTCAGAAATCTGCAATCTGATTGGCACACACACGGATTACACAATTGTCTTGTCTGATCACCGTCTATGGTACAGGGGAGTCAAGGGCTCACTCCTCCACAACCTCCTCTTCAACCTGTAAAACAAAGAGTTCTTAATTAGTTAAATACTATTATCGGGGTTCTTAAGGATATTGCGTCCTTCCCAAAAGTTCAGCATTGTGCATTGGTCGTTCATTGGTATTTTAACTTAGGCTTAAAAAAAAATAAAAAAAATAATAATAATTCTGTGCTTTGACCAGAAAAGTCTGAAATCACATGCATTAGCTGGGTTTTAAATCCAAACCAGAATGGAAAAAATAAAACATGACTCAATCCAATGGTTTAATGGGGGGTGCCATTGGTGCTCACTTAGGGAGGTAGAGCAGGGTTTCATGACCTGGTTTTGTCAGAGGTGGGTCACAAGTTAATACATTTCTAATCACATACAGTGGGGCAAAAAAGTATTTAGTCAGCCACCAATTGTGCAAGTTCTCCAACTTAAAAAGATGAGAGAGGCCTGTAATTTTCATCATAGGTACACTTCAACTATGACAGACGAAATGAGAAAAAGAAATCCAGAAAATCACATTGTAGGATTTTTAATTTATTTATTTGCAAATTATGGTGGAAAATAAGTATTTGGTCAATAACAAAAGTTTATCTCAATACTTTCTTATTTACCCTTTGTTGGCAATGACAGAGGTCAAACGTTTTCTGTAAGTCTTCACAAGGTTTTCACACACTGTTGCTGGTATTTTGGCCCATTCCTCCATGCAGATCTCCTCTAGAGCAGTGATGTTTTGGGGCTGTCGCTGGGCAACACGGACTTTCAACTCCCTCCAAAGATTTTCTATGGGGTTGAGATCTGGAGACTGGCTAGGCCACTCCAGGACCTTGAAATGCTTCTTACGAAGCCACTCCTTCGTTGCCCGGACGGTGTGTTTGGGATCATTGTCATGCTGAAAGACCCAGCCACGTTTCATCTTCAATGCCCTTGCTGATGGAAGGAGGTTTTCACTCAAAATCTCACGATACATGGCCCCATTCATTCTTTCCTTTACACGGATCAGTCGTCCTGGTCCCTTTGCAGAAAAACAGCCCCAAAGCATGATGTTTCCACCCCCATGCTTCACAGTAGGTCTGGTGTTTTTTGGATGCAACTCAGCATTCTTTGTCCTCCAAACACGACGAGTTGAGTTTTTACCAAAAAGTTATATTTTGGTTTCATCTGACCATATGACATTCTCCCAATCCTCATCTGGATCATCCAAATGCTCTCTGGCAAACTTCAGACGGGCCTGAACATGTACTGGCTTAAGCAGGGGGACACGTCTGGCACTGCAGGATTTGAGTCCCTGGCGTGGTAGTGTGTTACTGATGGTAGGCTTTGTTACTTTGGTCTCTGCAGACCTTCACTAGGTCCCCCTGTGTGGTTCTGGGATTTTTGCTCACCGTTCTTGTGATCATTTTGACCCCACGGGGTGAGATCTTGCGTGGAGCCCCAGATCGAGGAAGATTATCAGTGGTCTTGTATGTCTTCCATTTCCTAATAATTGCTCCCACAGTTTATTTCTTCAAACCAAGCTGCTTACCTATTGCAGATTCAGTCTTCCCAACCTGGTGCAGGTCTACAATTTTGTTTCTGGTGTCCTTTGACAGCTCTTTGGTCTTGGCCATAGTGGAGTTTGGAGTGTGACTGTTTGAGGTTGTGGACAGGTGTCTTTTATACTGATAACAAGTTCAAACAGGTGCCATTAATACAGGTAACGAGTGGAGGACAGAGGAGCCTCTTAAAGAAGAAGTTACAGGTCTGAGAGAGCCAGAAATCTTGCTTGTTTGTATGTGACCAAATACTTATTTTCCACCATAATTTGCAAATAAATTCATAAAAAATCCTACAATGTGATTTTCTGGATTTTCTTTCCTCATTTTGTCTGTCATAGTTGAAGTGTACCTATGATGAAAATTACAGGCCTCTCTCATCTTTTTAAGTGAGAGAACTTGCACAATTGGTGACTGACTAAATACTTTTTTGCCCCACTGTATAATACTATTTCTTCCTAATTTTGGTTGTTGGAGGACATTCCTAATTTGGGCCTCAAGCTGAACCCGAGGTAGAGAATCGGGACATAACACAAATCATGTCACATACACACAAAGGTGATGAGAGAAAGAATGCTGTATTGATCAGAAAGCAAGCGGACTGGGAGCAGGACCTCAGCAGAACCCTTACCGGGAAAGACGGTCACCACTTGGGACAAATTATTGTCATTGACTGTTGGGGTCCTTTAGGGCTGACCCCAATTAGTCGACTGGTCGATTGTTTGGTCGTTAGGCTGTTGGTCAACCGAGATAGATTGTTTTAGTTGAGCAGTAACAAATCTAATATATATGAAAAAAGTATTTGATCCCCTGCTGATTTCCCCTCACAAATGTTGTAAACAATGCGGAGGGCTCTGTATAGCTCTGCATTGACATGATTTGTTGACGGTTGGTGGGGATGGTACATCCTGTATAAACACAAACTCTCTTCCTTGACAACAGGGAAAGGGGGATACCTAGTCAATAGTACAACTGAATATATTTTCCACATTTAACCCAACCCCTCTGAATCAGAGAGGTGCGGGGGGCTGCCATAATCGACATCCACATCTTCGGCGCCCGGGGAACAGCGTGTTAACAGCCTTGCTCAGGGGCAGAACAACAGATATTTAGCTCGGGGATTCAATCCAGCAACCTTTCGGTTACTGACCCAATGCTCTAACCACTAGGCTCTGCACTGCTCTGCAAAGCACAATAAGTATGAATGTCCTGACTTCTGCCTAGGCCATATCATCATAAATGCTACATGGCCAATGCAGACAACGGATTGACCATGCGCCCAGATGCACAATGCACTTCTTTCTTCAGAATGCGCTCTCTCCCGCCAATTTGTGCACATTCATTGTTTCATAACTTCATTGTGTGAATTTTTTGCATTTGATTGTTAGTGTATATCAATTCCCCATTAGACATATCACCAGTAGTACATTTACTGTTAATTCCTATAAATTCTAATCTACAATGTTTGTAACTTTGATTATGCTAATTTATTTTAAAGCATTCAATATTACTATACCAGTCTTCGTGTTCTCATTATCGGAGTGGACTCATTGCTTGCCGAGTGCACAACCTATGCTACACTTATGAGAAACAAGTTTTGACAATTTAGTCATTAGCTTTTGTTTGGAGCGCTCCTGTCAATGTTGAGTAAGGACGCGCAAGCATAGAAGTAGGCCTCTAGGCTACATGGCCTGCGAGCAAATGTAGGCATATTCATGTCTGTTTTTACATCCATTGAGAATTACAATAGTTCCTCAATGTATTTTTACTTCTTATCATAGTTTGACTTGGACTGAAATACGCTCCGGTACTCATTGTGGGTGCTGATACTGTTTAAATTTAGGTGCAGGAGCTCCACAATACTTTTGAGCTAATATTCTATAAGAGGAATATGAGCTCAGGTGCAGGTACTCAGCTCCAGTGAGCTCCTGCCCAAGTCAAGCACTGCTTCTTATCCCTTCAGCTGTATCTGTCCCGAGATAACTGGCTTGGGAAACTCTGAGGGCCAAGAATGTTTTATACAATGTTGGAAGTTCGCTAGTGCAAGCTTCAGGATTCTGCCATTACCCTCCTGAAGTTGCCGGTAATAGGTTACACAAGGAGTCGGCAACCTTTCGCATGTGGAATGCCAATTTAACTTACCATTTCTACCGATCTGGGTGCCAGTTATGGTTTTCATATGCACATTTTCATGAAACATTTTCATTTTCATTTATAGTAACATCTTCATTACTCAGTCCTTGTCATGTGGTTAATCCAAATTCTATACAAATCTAAATGAAAATGATACAAACCTAAAAAGTAACTTCTATTGCCAACTATGTAAAAAATTGCCTACATGAAGTTAACAAATAAAAACATTGCAGCTTGCAGGTAGAAAATATCCTGACGAAAATAAATATCCTATGAATCACATGGCCTGTCTGCAATGAAACACTGCAACTCTTGCTGTACATGTTCCTGCTCTTCAGGATAAACTTGAAGGAATGTGAGAGAGAAAACAAACAGAATGAAAAGTAGGCAGCTTGAACTGTACAACTATCTAGCAATACTAGTGCCATCAATGTTTAAAAGCAGAGAGGAGAGGAGCGACATCACGTCTCAATCCGACTCTCAGAAATGTTTGGGCTCAACCATGTGTCTGTCAGAGCCCTCAATTCCACCAGTAGACTCAGGCCCCCTCTTACATGATGACCACACAGCCCTCATTGCGTGCGCGTTGCAAAATAAATGTACACATACATGTTATTCAATAATTTCATGAAAACTGCTTGCAAGCGTCTGCGTAGCTAGGCGCTAAAATAGAACTTGGTTTTATTTTTTTACGCTTGACGCGCTGCATGTCCCGCCTCTCCCATCTCTCCTCATTGGTTTTTAGAAGCATATACCCACATGGGTGATTGAAAGATGATCTGAGGTCCACAGTCCAGTTGGTGGTGGTAATGCACCTTAAAGTTGATTGCCAACCGCCATATAATGTCCACAGAAGAAGACTGAAGGAGGAGTGATTACTATAAACTAACTAGATTTCTCCTTTTATCTGTGGATTGACAGAGTAGAGAACATAATACAAAGATCCAGAAAAAAAGGACCTTGTGCATTTCAGGTAAAATAACAACCCAATGTTTATATCCTAGGAAGAATTTGCTAGAAACAGCAAGCTAGCTAGCTAAATGTCCATGAACGCTTCATGTGTTTCCACAAATTAATATAGTTGGTTCTGAGTTCATTTTGATATTTCAACATACGTGTCCTGATCGTGTCTGGTGTGGATGGACAAAATCAACATGCGCGCGATGGCATACACACGTGTGTGTGCGTGCCGTTCTAGTCAGCATTTTAGACCCCATAAGTCAAATTTTCCTAACTGAAAATACACCCCATGTATCTAGTTTGATCTATGAAGATGGTCACTCAGTGTAGCAGTGTAGAAAATAAAGGAAATGCACAAGGAGAAGATCACCTTTCTACAGGAAGAGGGCTGCTCATATGAACCTTGCTGCATGCTACTCTTCCAAACCTATAGCACTTGCTAACCATCAAACATCTGGTCATGTTGGGGCCAGGAAGCAAGTGTAAGAACTGGACACATGCACTGAGGAAGGTGCAAGCTGAAATATGTCCATGTAGTGTATTAATTAGTATCTGAACAAGTTAAACCATTTGCTAGACCAGCAGAACCACCTAGAGTCAATTTGCGTCAATCTAAGTTACATATAAAAATAAAATTAACGAAGAAACTGTCGAAAGAGGAGATTATCACGAACACTATGGTGTTCTCTGTTTTGCTCTACGACCCCCACAAGTGTAACGGTACTCGTCTGAAGGTAACCGGTAAAAATAAAAAATGCAATTATGAAGGTTAAAAAACGGTTAAATGAGTAAAACAAATAAAAAAATCTTGAGTTTTTTTTTTTATATATCTCATAGATTTAGGACAGACACTTCAAAACCTTGTTTTTTATTAATTATTTTTCCACTTTCCTTTTTGCCATTTATGAAGGTGTTATTTAGTAGTAAAGGCCAAAATCTATATTTTATTAAATATTTATTTATGAAATATCTAAAATTCCAAATAAAATAACTAAATGATCCATAATATGGCCATCTTAAAACAATTCCACATGTCAACTTAGCAACCCCCCCGCCAAACATCTTAGAGTAAGGAAATAAGGATGAAAAGGCAAATCTCAATTGATGCATGGAGGTGGCATGAAGGAGACGGAGAGGTGCGTCAAAAACAGTCAATCAGTAACCCACGTATTAAATGGCTAATTAGAACCATAGGATTGATGTTGCAACTGTGTTCAATGTGCAACTACACCAGCCCAGCACAGCTTAGCTTGTCTCAGTTTTTGTTCTGTAATGTGAAAACAAACCTGTTTCTGTTTCTTCCCTCCATTTCGGTGGGGTGCCATCTTCAGTAGGGCTCCACTGACCTCCTCCACTTCAGTATTCAAAACTTTTTTAAAGTTAAGTCGGCACGCTCCTATAGTAACAACATACAGCAGGGGAGTAAGAGACTGGATTGTAGGGACAAATGAGAAAAATGCAACTGAAAATATTTTTCTATTACTTTTTGTCATTTAAGGAAAGCAATAGGTCAAGATAACATGGGTTATGTGGATTTCAGCATTGCTATGATGTGGTCAAAGTTAAAAAACAGGGGATTAAAGATTTATTTTCAAGAATCAAATTTCCTCTTAACTTTTTGCTTAAGGAGAAACATAGCACAAGAACATTTCCAAGAACCTTTGACGAATAGCAACTTTGCTTAACTATAGACTTAAGAAGAAAGTTAAGTAAAAAATTGCAAATAAGAATACAATTCTTCTTAAGAGGGTTTTGTGAATCTAGGCCCAGAGGACCTTGCGCACCATGGTGTTGAGGTCCCTTCCCCCTAGGGAACAGAAGTAATCCCATCATCCTGAATACTGTGATTTACAACAGATTGTTGTTGGAAGTTTTAGGAACATTTTCAAAGATTAAGATGCATACCATCTCTTTCCGTTATGTGGTGGCCTCCTCCAGACTCTTGCAGAGGTCCTCCAAATCCTCCATGGTCGTACAAGGTCTAGGCAGGACTTTGTCTGGCAGATCTTGCGCTCCATCGGCAAGCAGCGGTCGCTGAATTGCCAGGAGTTCTACCTGGTTCTCGATAATTGTTTCCAGCTTCATCAGCACGATCATTTGGAATCGTGCAATAGTTTTAAGTCAAGTACAAGGGTACAGTTAATATTTAAATGTATTTAAAATATTTTTTTCTGTGCTTAGAGAACAATAATATTACCATAACATCCTCTGCTGGGGGACAGTCTTCCAGGTGAGCTTGGTGGAGAAACTTCTGAGACAAAATGTATCACATGTTAACAATAACAAACGTCTAATTTATGGTACACTTTATTTGAAAGTTCCTAACTAAGCACTACAAAAATGGGTACAACCAGGGCATAAAATGTACTTTTTGGTCCACCAGCCACTGTGGCAGGTATATTTAAAATATTTTTGCCCCACTAACATTACACCAACAAAAACACACTTATGAGCATGCCTTGTAATGTTTCTAAAACAAATGTATTACTAGTAAGAAGTAAAGTGGTATATTTTTTGATTTCATGTTATCACAGATAACTAAATATCACAGATGTTCACTTGCCCCTTTAAGGTCGGGAGGTTACCCTGGTAACGCGACTGGAGTCATATTTGTGCTTGTGAGATTGAGTCTGACTAGTATCCCGTTGCTTCTCTACCCTAGCAGATTAAACTCAAACATTGAAAAACACCCTAGCTTGTGAGCAAAACTATGTAAATAGCCAAGAAACACAAGGACAAAGTCTCACTTCAGTACTTCCATTTCAAGTAAATTAGACCCATTTTTATGCCTGTGCGCAGCGCTTCTAGAAATGTATCTGTCACTCAGCTCTTCAAGTGCACACAGCCCCAAGCCATGCAGTGTTGCAGCTCAAGGCAGAAATACTTTGAAAACAGCTACTGCAGTATTTATTTTGCTATAAATGTGATCATACTTGACTTTTTATTCACAAATGAGAGTGAAATGCTTGCAATGTGGAGCCCTGACCACCCGCCAAAGTGACTGATGAAATAGACATCTTACCCGCCAATGCAAAAACCTACCTGTATTTAGTGGGTGTTAATTTTAGGCCCTGGGTACAACATACATTTAAATAAAAGTGAAAATCAAATACAGTGGGGCAAAAAAGTATTTAGTCAGCCACCAATTGTGCAAGTTCTCCAACTTAAAAAGATGAGAGAGGCCTGTAATTTTCATCATAGGTACACTTCAACTATGACAGACAAAATGAGGAAAAGAAATCCAGAAAATCACATTGTAGGATTTTTAATTTATTTATTTGCAAATTATGGTGGAAAATAAGTATTTGGTCAATAACAAAAGTTTATCTCAATACTTTGTTATATACCCTTTGTTGGCAATGACAGAGGTCAAACGTTTTCTGTAAGTCTTCACAAGGTTTTCACACACTGTTGCTGGTATTTTGGCCCATTCCTCCATGCAGATCTCCTCTAGAGCAGTGATGTTTTGGGGCTGTCGCTGGGCAACACGGACTTTCAACTCCCTCCAAAGATTTTCTATGGGGTTGAGATCTGGAGACTGGCTAGGCCACTCCAGGACCTTGAAATGCTTCTTACGAAGCCACTCCTTCAAGCTGTTCGGCGGTGTGTTTGGGATCATCGTCATGCTGAAAGACCCAGCCACGTTTGATCTTCAATGCCCTTGCTGATGGAAGGAGGTTTTCACTCAAAGTCTCACGATACATGGCCCCATTCATTCTTTCCTTTACACGGATCAGTCGTCCTGGTCCCTTTGCAGAAAAACAGCCCCAAAGCATGATGTTTCCACCCCCATGCTTCACAGTAGGTATGGTGTTCTTTGGATGCAACTCAGCATTCTTTGTCCTCCAAACACGACGAGTTGAGTTTTTACCAAAAAGTTCTATTTTGGTTTCATCTGACCATATGACATTCTCCCAATCCTCATCTGGATCATCCAAATGCTCTCTAGCAAACTTCAGACGGGCCTGAACATGTACTGGCTTAAGCAGGGGACACGTCTGGCACTGCAGGATTTGAGTCCCTGGCGGCGTAGTGTGTTACTGATGGTAGGCTTTGTTACTTTGGTCCCAGCTCTCTGCAGGTCATTCACTAGGTCCCCGTGTGGTTCTGGGATTTTTGCTCACCGCTCCTGTGATCATTTTGACCCCACGGGTGAGATCTTGCGTGGAGCCCCAGATCGAGGAAGATTATCAGTGGTCTTGTATGTCTTCCATTTCCTAATAATTGCTCCCACAGTTGATTTCTTCAAACCAAGCTGCTTACCTATTGCAGATTCAGTCTTCCCAACCTGGTGCAGGTCTACAATTTTGTTTCTGGTGTCCTTTGACAGCTCTTTGGTCTTGGCCATAGTGGAGTTTGGAGTGTGACTGTTTGAGGTTGTGGACAGGTGTCTTTTATACTGATAACAAGTTCAAACAGGTGCCATTAATACAGGTAACGAGTGGAGGACAGAGGAGCCTCTTAAAGAAGAAGTTACAGGTCTGTGAGAGCCAGAAATCTTGCTTGTTTGTATGTGACCAAATACTTATTTTCCACCATAATTTGCAAATAAATTCATTAAAAATCCTACAATGTGATTTTCTGGATTTCTTTTCCTCATTTTGTCTGTCATAGTTGAAGTGTACCTATGATGAAAATTACAGGCCTCTCTCATCTTTTTAAGTGAGAGAACTTGCACAATTGGTGGCTGACTAAATACTTTTTTGCCCCACTGTATGTGTTTTGAAATGGTTGTAAGTTTAGCTTTTTACCATCATTGGACAGTGGAGAGACAGCTGTAAAACACAACAAAACATTATTAGGTATTGGAATGTATTTTCAAGTTTCTTTAGAAAGTTCCTAATTTAGCATCACTATTGTGTACCTCTGGTGCTGCAGACATCATCATTTTGTGAACTGACTTAAAAAAAAATATAGTGACAATCTTTTTTCAATGACCACACAATTGAACAAAACAGATGTGATTCAGTATACTGTAGATCAAGAAACTACAATTGTGATTACTTTAACTGTCTCTCTCCTTTTTCTACTCTGCCTCTTCGCCATTTTGACCGAAGCACCTGTACGTTCCATACAATCAATGCAATGGCAACACACAAATTACACGTGGCCTGCTAGGGCACTGTAATGTTAACTGCTAGTTATATAGATCACCAGTAATTACCATGACTTTGATAGTCTCGAAAGTGAAAGTTTTTTTTTTTTTTTAGATGATCTGTCTCCAAATTAGATGTCTTCTCTGCCCAGGAAACTTTGCTCTGTCATACGAGTCAACAAATATATATAATCTGGTTACAAATAATTCTACAATAGTCATTTGATAGGCCAAACCCAAATGTAAAGTCCCATACCGGACATGCCTTATTAGATTGTCACACTGAATCCAGATTTTATACTATCAGTCTTAAACATATTAAATTTACCTGTGGTCTCTAGAATTCTGGCCATTGCATTTTCCATGTCTTGTCGGGTCGTTCACAATTAAACTTTTTGGGGGTTACCTTTTTTGGTCCATTAGCAATACACACCCTGATGAAGAGGTTACAGTGTATTTCAATTATAGCCCAATAAACAATATATATTACAATTCTTTTTTTTAAAAGGTCAGAACACAATCTTTGGTTGTCAGAGTAGAAACTTTCTCAATCTGTTTTAACAATCCAGGTGGTTGGAACAACCCTCAAATATTTCACTCCTTCAAATTCTATTTCCACCCCTGCATACAGATGCTTAATTCTAGAAATATTTTCATTTCTTTGTGTGATTAGAAGCTATTAAACAAAAACGGCAAAAATACTTTGAAAACAGATACTGCAGCATGTTCTCATACTTGTGTTCATACTTGACTTTTTATGTGAATGTAAAGCTTGCACTGTTGAGCCCTGCAAATTGACCAGCCTACTACGTGGCTAGTGAAATAGACATTCTTACCCCTCAATACCTTAATTTACCCGCATTGGCAGGTGATAATTTTATGCCATGCTTGTATTTATTTATGATTTTTTTTGGAACACAGCCCTGTATCCCCACCATCACACTGTTGTGGTTTACGCAATCCAAAAACGCTCCATTATAAATAGCAATCTGGGTCAGGTGGCCATCATCTAAAAGCTTATTCTATTGCCAACATGACTAGCTAGCTAAGTTCTAAAATTTGACCTTACAAGTACAGTACTTCAGTCACCTAACCATGTACATATTACCTCAATCAAATCAACCCAACTACCTCATACCCCAGTACACTAACTCGGTACCGATACTCTTTGTACTGTATATAGCCTATATATAGCCTCATTGTTGTTATTTTATTGTGTTACTATTTTTATTTATTTGTTAATTTTCTTACTTTTTAACTGCATTGTTGGGAAAGGGTCTATATTTTTACTCAATTTGTATGTTTCAGTGTTTACTTACTCTCACAGAGAGCAGGTCCTCCTCTACTGGTTGGAGAGTGCGGGATGGGTGGAGAGACTGGGACTTTTGCAGTACGGTTGGGTGGAGAGATGTCTTAACAGACGCCTAATGTACTGTATGTCACACTTCATTGTTGACGCCACAAAATAAGGTCTATTGTGTTGATGTGAATGATTCAATGTTTTTAAATATATTAAGTTACTGTAAGCCATACATCTGTCTTGCGGTACGGTTGGGTGTAGTGATGTCTGAGACAAAATGAATCACATGTTAACATAACAGACATCTGAGTTCATTTGCAAGTTCTGCTCTATGACACTTCCAATTGGGCTTGGAGAAACTTCTGTGAGACAAACTGAATCACATGTTAACCATAGACATCTAATGTATGTCAAACTTCATTTCAAAGTTCTGATTCCAAAAGTATGGCCCAATCCTAAATCAACCCCTAGACCCCTCAAACTCAACTCTGAACCTCAAAGCCAGTTCCACTGCATTTTTTAAATTATTTTCCTCTAATCAGGGACTGATTTAGACCTGGGAAACAAGGTGTGTAAAATTAGTTGTCAGGTAGATCAGAAAACCAGCAGGCTCCGACCCTCGTAGGGTAAGAGTTGAATAACCCTGCCCTAGACCCTACTACTTATGCACTTGAGGAGATCTGAGAGGATTTGATGGGTTTAAACAATATGGGTAAATTTCCACCTAGCCTATCAGAGGGCTAATTGGAATAATGACAAATTTGCTTACACAAGTGCATAGGGGTCAATTTGGGATTGGCAACAAAATAAGGTCCATTGTTTCAATGTGAATGCTTCAATGCCATCAAGTTACTGTAAGCCATTTACTTTAGAGGTTAAGTAAGTGTTTACAAGTGGTGGTGTCCCACAATTGCTCCATGTGTAAAAAAGGAGAAATGGTAGATAAGAGACTAGATAAGCAGACTAATAGCTGTAGAAACAATCAATTTTCATGAACAGGGTCCTGTACCTAATAAACCGTCTGGTGAGTGTTCATTGTAGTAATAAAGTAAACCTGCTCACTTTTTACTAGTAGACTTCTGGACAAAATGGAGCTGCAAATGAGACAAAGAATCAGAAACCGATTAATCACTTAGCAAATGTATTGTTTCTCATGCACTTATCAACTCAGTGGTGGCCTTCTGCTAAACTAGTGTAGAAGATGTTCAAGCAAGCTAAAAGTAAAACAGAAAGTGATTTTAAAAGAATCAATTTATATTAATTAAACTTTTTTATTCAGTTGTGATCAATTTAATTAATTACTCATGTATTTTAGTGAATATCCTATAGATTTTTTTTTAAACCTCTACTATTTAATTGCAATCACTTCCTTATTGACATAAAGGGTCATGTGACTTGGATACCATTGTCAGATACTTGCCAAGTAGTCTAGTCATTCAACAAATCAAATCTATCGCCATCCTTTTGAAAATAGTAAAAAAATATATATAACATAGCCAAAGGTTTATCATACCTCATTTGTCACTCTTCCAAAAAATATGTTTTTATGGTTAGACCTAGCTAGCAGCCAATGCAGCTGGAGAACATGCTAGCTAAACTAGCTAGTTTACACATAAACATTTTTATTCTGCATACACAAAACGGTAAAAAAAATAACTATGCTACCCCATAACATGTTCATATAAGCACGTGTTGTAGCTTTAGTATGTTTCTCTGACACCTTACCTGTAAAAATAGTAATATTAGCAGTACTTGAAACAAGCTAAACTGCCTGGCATCCATTTCCTTAACTGTCAACAGCTGCTATAGTGACGAAGGTGCCACATGACCGTTTGTCATGTAAATAAATTGTAAAGGAGAGTTCAAAACATGTTTTTTGGGGGGGGGAATAAAGAACTAGTTAGCTATTTACAAAATGATGTGCACTCACCTCCACACACATCTTCTCTTTCAGCAGTTTGATCCAATACGGCCTTAGATATGCAACGTTTCCAGAACGTTCCCAGACCTTTTTTTTCTTCCAACAACCAAACGGGAACCACAGGGGAATGTTATGTAAAAGTTCTAATTCGCCAAAAAATAACGTTATTTTATTAGATTATTTGAATGTTGTCACAACAATGTGTTTCTACCTTACCAAAATAGCAACGCTCCCTAAAGGGTCTCCTTTGGTTCTTAGAAAAATAACTTTCCCACAATGTTCCCAGAACGTTCTGTGAAAGTTATTTTTCTAAGAACCAAAGGAGACCCTTTAGGGAACGTTCTGTGCTAGCTGGGTTACCTAAACTGTTCCTCTATGACTGTCCTCTTGGTTGTGAAGGTAAAGTAGCAAGCCAGTTAAGCTCGATCCCAGAGACTTCTGCCCAAATGTGCACTTCATGGGGGTCTAGAACATGAAGTAAATGCCTGACTGTGTTTTGGGTTACCACATATTCCGCTTAGATGCATTAGTTGGTATCCATGTAACTTCCCATAACGGCCCAGGTGATCAAGTAGGAATAAAGCTATTTCAAAGAAGTCCGATCGTTTTTTTCCGGTTATAGAGCCTTAGAGAACTCAAAAAAATCCGTAAACTAATGACAACGCCACCTTTATTCCTCAATGACATCTCTCTAATATCTCCCAATGCCTCAAACCGAGGAAAAAATGTAATTGACCAACTCAAGCAAAACAGACAGAATGACAACCTGTGAATGAGAGGAAGCCAAATTTGCCAAGTAGCCCTAAAGCATATGCTATTTTTCACAATAGCGTGCAACCGGACAATTTCATAAGAACTTCATATTTCTCATGACAACATTATATTTCTCGTAATAACGAGATCTGTCTTTATTATAATAACGACAACATGTGTTATTTTCGTTATTGATTTATTTCGTAATAACGTGCTCTTATATCCTAATGATACAAAAATATATTTTTGCTGAGTGGCAGCAATATACCACCGTAATATTCAATAGGCTAAACACATTTTAGCAAAACTTAAATAAACTAAATTAATGAGGAAAAAGAGGGATTTGGAGATGGTTTTGCAAATAATCTCAATACAGTAGCATATAAAAATAACTCACCTTTGCTTCGAAATTGATCCCATGTTGGAATGCTTCCTCGTTATGCATTGGAATTCTCAAATCATGGCCATCATCAACAAGATTGTACTTTGTTTTTGCTGGCATGACTGCCGACTATCCGTTTCCACGCCACACGGAAGGGGACGAACCTGATTGTTAATCCAAAACCCCAAACGAGTCCCAAATTCCTTAAATCCAGTGGTCCATTGCAGCAAGTAGTCGTCCCTGATCCGTGTGTCACACAATTATCCAGTGGGCTAGGAGGTGTAACTTTGTATCTATTGCTCAAGCAAGTAGGCTGGCTTTCAGTTCTGAGACAATAACAATCGTGTCTCTCCAGCAAATCAATTCACTTCCGAAATAAGTAGCCCAATGTTACTTTCAGTGACGTAAAGTCACCAAAACTACCCCAACAGTCAAAAATGTTGTTTTCCTGGTCCTGACGTTTTTCCCACTAGTAAAATGCCAAGACCAGCCTAGCCGCCCCTCACTCTCCCCATGCATTCTCCAGGCAGATCGGGATTGGAGGAATCTGGGAATTCCTCCTGTTTTCATTGGAACATAGTAATTCATGGTATAATAGGAGGGCGAGATTGTTTTGCACTGCCCGGTGCCCTGCGTGGAGAGTTCACTTAAAGACCAATGGAATAGACTACAATATACAAACTCCGCCTACGCGGGGTACCGGGCCATGCAAAACGATATTTCCCAGTGTCACCCTAGCAGCACAGGGAAAAAGAATAGTTGACCTTTCGGTTTAACGTAAAGACTATGTAGTGATATGATGTAGGCTAGTGTTTACATACAGTGTATTCCTTATTGCAGTGCATGTGTACAGTTACACAGTATGCCTACTTATCACTGTGTTAAAGTTAAATCTAAACTTCGTTTCCCCTATCGTAATTGCTCATCTTTCACCACAGCTGCCAAACTAACCCTGATTCAGATGACCATCCTACCCATGCTAGATTACGGATACATAATTTATAGATCAGCAGGTAAGGGTGCTCTTGAGCGGCTAAATGTTCTTTACCATTCGGCCATCAGATTTTCCACCAATGCTCCTATATTATACATCACTGCACTCTATACTCCTCTGTAAACTGGTCATCTCTGTATACCCGTCGCAAGACCCACTGGTTGATGCTTATTTATAAAACCCTCTTAGGCCTCACTCCCCCCTATCTGAGATTTCTACTACAGCCCTCATCCTCAACATACAACATCCGTTCTGCCAGTCACATTCTGTTAAAGGTCCCCAAAGCACACACATCCCTGCGTCGCTAGTTTTTTCAGTTTGTTGCAGCTAGCGACTGGAACGAGCTGCAACAAACACTCAAACTGGACAGTTTTATCTCAATCTCTTCATTCAAAGACTCAATCATGGACACTCTTACTGACAGTTGTGGCTACTTTGCGAGAGGTATTGTTGTCTCTACCTTCTTGCCCTTTGTGCTGTTGTCTGTGCCCAATAATGTGTGTACCATGTTTTGTGCTGCTACCATGTTGTGCTGCTACCATGCTGTGTTGTTGTCTTAAGTCTCTCTTGTTGTGATATGAGTTTTGTCCTATATTTATATGTTTATTATTATTATTTAATCCCGTCCCCACAGGAGGTCTTTTGCCTTTTGGTAGGCCATCATTGTAAATAAGAATTTGTTCTTAACTGACTTGCCTAGTTAAATAAAATAAAAGTAACACTTGTTTAAAGGGGCAATCAGATGCTAAAAAATGTTTTACTTATAAATGAATGTTATGTACTCATTGATTGGTGAAGAATATCACTTATAAATGCCTCATTAGCTTAGTTTAACTGTCACCCCATCAGAACCCCAACATATAAGCTTGTTTTACGCCAATGTTTGTAAACAAAGTACATGTAATTTAACACTATTATAGCCTCAACATGGTTAAAACTATAATTTTGTCGCATCAGTCCTTGCATCCATAGCTCTGTCTATGAATTTGAGAGGGATTTGATTTCTCAGGCCCCATCCCTCAGCCTTTTACCGAAACAATGGCACGATTACACTTTGTTATTGTTTCAACTGTTGACTGGCCTTTTAAATTTTTTATGAGACAGACTTATGTTTATGCTTTGGATTACTAAACCAACTCAAACTAAGTGTGGGTAAATTCACCTTCAATGGAGCCTACTGGTTTATTTTAGATCACTAGAAGATAGACCGCTACGCCACTCGGGAGCCCAAGGCACTGTATCTCCGTGCAAGAGGTGTCACTACAGTCCCTGGTTCGAATCCAGGCTGTATCACATCTGGCCGTGATAGGGCGGCGCACAATTGGCCCAGCGTCTTCCGGGTTTGGCCAGGGTAGGCAGTCATTGTAAATAAGAATTTGTTCTTAACTGACTTGGCTAGTTAAATAAAGGTGAAATAAAATAAGTTAAAGACATGCTCCAGAACTTTGATGATTAGTAAGTATTTTTAAACCTCTCGCTTTGGGCTGAATGTGTCAATGTGTAGTTCATTCCTGCATAATCTATGAGCAGAATTACTGTTTTACTTTAATTAGCCAATAAATCTCGAGTTTTTTGAGTTCCAGCCAATGAGGTTCAGCCCCTCGAAATTTGAGTGACAACTAGCAAGATGCACACACAGCAGAGCAAGAGAGAGCAATGATGTGGTGCACATATCTGCACATATGTGATGTAGAACGCAATTTTCGTAAACCACTTTGGCTCGTGAGACTAATTTCAGAACTACTGGCTAAAAAGTAAACAAAAGTACCGGATAATCTCTTTAAATGAGTATGATTATGTAGAATAGTGATGATGTTTATAAAATATAGGGAGATATCAATGGATAGACAGTGGCTTGAAACTTAGAAAGAGCAAGACTACCTACTAGTGGTCACCTAAGCTAATGACTGTAGTAAGGTACTCAGTATGCCATGCAGGCAATGCTCTGTACATGATGTGCATGATGAATGTAGCTTGGTGTTGTATAATGCAGTCCATCTGTGTCACCTGTCTGTAACTTATGGTAAGAAGCAGTGCTCTGCTCCCCAAGGTGTCTCAGATGTGTGGGCAATTGGAGCAGCACCAATTCACAACACTGGCAGAGGCTAAAGGATGTAGTTTCATTGACTAACTAGTCGAAGGGTGCATCTCAATAGTTTTAATTTCCTTCCTCTCCTCATCTCTCTTCTCATTAACCATCATTATGTTTCTCCAGGCAGTGATATGAATGATTGCAGTTGAAAGATTGTGACATGAATGATTGCTGTTGAAGGGTTGATCCCAACAGTCTTATGTCACTTCCACTCCTAGCTGCCTTATCCATATGGGTGAAAATCAAGTCTCACTAGCTCTCTCTCCATTTCTGTCTGTGTACTCAATACTGTTCTGGCTTTAAGATTACTTTATTGGACAATTGCACAAGGTCCAACTGAAATTGGACTTCCGCTTTTAACCCAACCCCTCTAAAACACACACACAGAGGTTTTGGAGAAGTGCGTGGGGCTGACATACTGGGCGCCCGGGTAGCTGTTGTTGGGGGGCTACTGTAAGCTTCTTGCTCGAAGGCAAAACAATTATAATCCCAACAGATTTTTCCCATCAGAACCGGGATTCAAATTTACAACCCTCCAGTGGCCGGCTTGCCTCTAACCGCTATGCTACCTGCATACAGTGAGGGAAAAAGTATTTGATCCCCTGCTGATTTTGTACGTTTGCCCACTGACAAAGAAATGATCAGTCTATAATTTTAATGGTAGGTTTATTTGAACAATGAGAGACAGAATAACAACCAAAAAATCCAGAAAAACCCATGTGAAAAATGTTATAAATTGATTTGCATTTTAATAAGGGAAATAAGTATTTGACCCCGTCTCAATTTGACCCCGTCTCAATCTCAGCTTGTTACCTGTATAAAGACACCTGTCCACAGAAGCAATCAATCAGATTCCAAACTCTCCACCATGGCCAAGACCAAAGAGCTCTCCAAGGATGTCAGGGACAAGATTGTAGACCTACACACGGCTGGAATGGGCTACAAGACCATCGCCAAGCAGCTTGGTGAGAAGGTGACAACAGTTGGTGCGATTATTTCGCAAATGGAAGAAACACAAAATAACTGTCAATCTCCCTCGGCCTGGGGCTCCATTCAAGATCATGAGAACAGTGAGGAATCAGCCCAGAACTACACGGGAGGATCTTGTCAATGATCTCAAGGCAGCTGGGACCATAGGCATCAACTCAACTCGCCGTGTTTGGAGGAGGGGGAATGCTGACTATGACCCCAAGAACACCATACCCACCGTCAAACATGGAGGTGGAAACATTATGCTTTGCGGGTGTTTTTCTGCTAAGGGGACAGGACAACTTCACCGCATCAAAGGGACGATGGACGGGGCCATGAACCGTCAAATCTTGGGTGAGAACCTCCTTCCCTCAGCCAGGGCATTGAAAATGGGTCGTGGATGGGTATTCCATTAAAATGCAAATCAATTTATACAATTTTTCATATGCGTTTTTTCTGGATTTTTTGTTGTTGTTATTCTGTCTCACTGTTCAAATAAACCTACCATTAAAATTATAGACTGATCATTTCTTTGTCAGTGGGCAAATGTACAAAATCAGCAGGGGATCAAATACTTTTTTCCCTCACTGTACATGTATTGTCAATGACTACCCTACTGAGGAAGGTGGAGAATCACTCAATCTCTCGCACAGCATGGTAGCATCCAAGTTTTCTCTTTCAAAGGAGAGAGGCAGATTGTCCCAGGTGTGTAATTACGAACTATTACTATGTTTTTTCTTGTGTCATTTTCTGTCACCCCCAACAGTACACAAAACAAGGCAGAAAATAAACAATATTTGCGATTGAAGGCCTTGACATTTGTGATGATTGTTATGTATATTTTATAAATTTTCAGCATCACTCTAAACTCTCTCTTTGCCTCCAACTGCTGGGATAAAGAAAGAGGGAGAAAATAATTGAGAGGGACAGGTGAAAGAAAGGGATGCTCTGATTGATGATAATTTGCATACTTTAGCTCACACAATAGACAACCATCTACTCAAAGCACTAATGACTAATGGCTCTCTATCTTTCCCTCTCTCCCTTTCCCCCCTCTTCCCTGACCCAGATGACTCTACAGTTTTTAATTGCCTTTAAGCTTTTCTCTAACCACTCTCAAAGCTTTGTCTGTAACCTATCTTTAGCTTACATCAGGAAGTGCATCAGTATTCATCTGAGGCAGAGGCATTGAAGGGACCTGCTTCTGCACACACATAGAGTCAAGGTTAATCATTACATTTTAAATGGGAGTTGAACTGAACTGACCCTCAACCTAGAATGTCTTTAAGTCAAAACTGGAAAGTGTTTTCACTTTAAATTGGATTGTTCATGAAGACAACGTTTTGCAATTAGGATGCACAATGTGTGTAGTTGAGCCTTTGAATGTTAGGGGCTATAGCGTGTTATAAACTGGTAGACCTTCGTCTGAAGGCATAGCTAGATGTCTGAAAATATGTTTGCAGACAGTGAACGTTTTGAGTTGTCAGTGTTAAGCAACAAAGTGATTCATTAACATCCTCAAGTGGAGTGGTTGTTTTCATGTGGCTTGTTTTCATGTGGTGAGTCATGGAGAAAATATGACTTGATATCTTTGTCATGATACTGTATGGTGCAGTGCATCCTTAGTGGGTGGAAGAAGGAGTAGAAGGTACTTGAAAGTAGTAAAACCACCAGATTCTATGTGTTTTAGGCTAGCCACACGGTGTCACTAGAGTTCTTCATAATATGTTGTTCAATTTAGCTTTTGCCTGTCCAGTTCTCTCAGATCAGTGCAGGTGAAAAAAAGGAGACCATCGGAGGAATGTGACACACTTAAGAAACACTATACTTCTGACGTCACCAGTCAGTTGAATGATTTAGTCAAAATAACACTTTTATTAACAGCAATAGTCGTCTATTCTGTATAATTATGTCAAAATGAATATAATACATTTGATTTCACTACAATCTTAAAAAATCCCAAGGACACTGAAATTCATATCAAAATTCAGAACGAATAGTTCATAAACCAAAATGAACAGAGTAGGCCTAGGCCCACATAAAATGTGATTCTGAATGTTGAGGATTCATTCATAGTAGGCCCAGACAAACAATATTGTTATAATCCATCAGAATGATTATATTGTTTATTGAATAATTAGTGATTAGCTAAACTCCTGAAACGTATCTTACAAAACCCAGACATATAGAGTACCACAGTGTGAGTCATAATACCCATGAAACCTAGTGGTCAAACACGAAATGGTTCCAATAGCTTTTTCACCATGGGGGATTTTACCTTTGACATTTTAGTCATTTATCCAGTATTTGGTCTTATCCAGAGCGACTTACAGTAGTGAGTGCATCCACTTTCATACTTTTTTTTCATACAGGTCCCCTGTGGGAATCAAACCCACAACCCTGGCATTGCAATCCTCTACCAACTGAGCTACACAGAACAGAACTCCTTCAAATAAGGTTGTGAATCTCTCTTGGAGAAGGTGACATATCAATATATTCACCTTTATTTAAATGTTTGAGTCACATTAGCAGCTAATAGCATTAATATCATACAGAACTATACATGCCTGCTGCAAGCTTCATGTCACTCACCAGGGCCATGATGATCTGAACGAGACTGCTGAGTCGAGGCAAAGGTAAAAATCTCTGGATTAACTATCTAATGGTCGCTAAATTAAGTAATAAATATATTTGATGAATATATAGATATGCTCCCCCGAGTGGCGCAGCGGTCTAAGGCACTGCATCTCTGTGCTAGAGGTGTCAGTACAGACCCGGGCTGTATCACAACCGGCCATGATCGGGAGTCCCATAGGGTGGCACACAATTGGCCCAGCATCGTCCAGGTTAGGGGAGGGTTTGGCCGGGGTAGGCCGTCATTGTAAAATAAGAATTTGTTCTTAACTGACTTGCCTAGTTAAATAAAGGATTTTTTTAAATGAAAAGCTGTCTTTTAAAAAGCATATATGATGAGTTTAAGAAGCTGAGAGAAAAGATGGGCTTCTATAGAAATAGGTCCCGCTCTCACTAAATAATAGATTATTCAGTCGACGTTCCTATCGGTCCTAGGCTATGGCGACATCTATATGAACGCAGTTGCCATTTCATTAAAGCCGTTAGATGCAGTTCATCATAGCACACTGCGCTTTATTATGGGTGACAATTTTAGCACTCATCACTGCATTCTCTAAGTTGGTTGGCCCTCTTTGATGTCACGTAGGTTGATACATTGCTATGTTTTCATTTATAAAGCATTTTACAAAAAGTCCCACTGTACCTAACATCTTTACTAAACTTTAGACATACGAGTTACCACACCCGGTCTCAGGAATAGTTAACTCTGATAATTCCTTTGGTCTCTACTGAGTTAAGTAATTGAGCTTTTCTTGCACCTTATTTGTGGAATAATCTTCAAAATGTTCTTAAATTTGATGTTTTTGTGCCTTTAGGGCAAGTCAAGGCTCATTGAGGACCTTACTACTGATGAAATTGTTAGTTTTTTTGACCATGTTGTTCTTTCTGCTTGCATTTTGTATTTACATTGCTGTGTGTATTTTCTGTCATTCATGTAATTCAGAGCTCATCTGTAAAAGAGACTTTTGTCTCTTTTTCCCTGGTAAAATAAAGGTAAAATGAATACAAATTTGTTTAAATTGAAATTCTGTGAATTGACTTTGGCAAGTTTTCAAGTTTACATAGTACTGTTCCTTCCCCCAGCAAGAAAACAAACAACAACAAAAAAATCGCTAAAACAGAAGGGGGAAATAACAAAGCTACTGACAACACCCAAAACGAAACAGGTGTGGTTTTAGGAGGGTTTCTAAAATACACTCATGGGGGTGTCCACTGAAAGTTGCAGAGCAACAACAACCGCGAGCTAAAAGACCCCCACCATGAGCACCTACTAAATTTGCCCACTAAGAGGCAAATAAAAGAAAAACCCACACCAAAGTTAGATAGGAAGCAAACCAAAAAGTGGAGCAAAATGAAAACCTCGAAATCAGAGAAAGAATTGTTTGACTAGAAATCAAAATAGGGAGAGCCAACTAAATACTCCACATCTCTCAAGACAACTGGAGCAAGGGGCCAGCCACTCTTAAATAGCACTTGGGACAGAACAGGTGAAACGCCTAACGTCCATCTTTGAAATATAAATGGAAAAACCAAAGCCTGTAACACTTCCTGTTATCTAGCTTGCTAGCTCATGGTTGCTAGCTAGTTAGCAACATCAGCCTGACTATGGCTACATTAGCTGTCTTTCTCTAGCTATTTACAGGTAAATACATGAGAAATTAGTAATATAAACAAGTTTGGCTTTCTTTGGCTTTTATAAACCAGTTAACTAGCTAGCGAACTTAGATGGTGAAGTTAGGCATTCTTGATAATGTTTGTTTGTGTCTTTGTGTCTGTGGGTGAGGTCTGGGTAGGGGAGAGTGGGGTAAGTTGAGCAAAAAGGTCAGCTGAGCCACCGGTTGTTTCTAGGAAACCATACACAAAATGAATCATGTGACCAAATACTGTATATAGAAAGAGGTCATCATTTGTGTAGGAAGAAACCGCCTGGAAAAAGTGGTAAGCAAGTTAAGTCCAAAAAACTGATTTTCACAAAGTGAAATATACAATATACCACACCCCCATTTCATTAATTCAACTTTGACCTACCAGCACCATTACCCACTTACCCCAAGGTGGCTCAACTTACCCTGTCCCTTCGCTCAACTTACCCTATACCTGGGGTAAGTTGTGACAAGATCCCACTTTTTTTAGACAAGCTATGTTTTTTAAACAGTTGTTGGCATGAATTCAGATTATTTCCAGGGACACAACATCCTGAAATATATGTGGCGGAGTAACTCAGCTGGGACATTTGATGGCAAACAGAACAAAAATGTACAAAAACGTTTTTTTCATCAAAATTCTTAAAGAAAAATATATGCCTTGACCATGTGAACTTTCATGTGCCTTAATAACAAACTTGTTTGTGATCTGTAATTATATAAATAAAAAATATCTTTCCCAGCCATGATTTGTTGAGACAATGAGGGGGCTGGGACATTCGAGAGAGAGAGTCTGTCACTATTTAGTGGCACGTCCTGCTCTCTGCTACAGCGGATATTTGAAAAATCATATTTTAATCACGGACAACATGCAAAGTGTAGCTTTCAAAAAAGTGTTGCCCTGAATTATTCTGGTATCACGCAGTTCTGACTGTGGACGGAAATCATTGTCTGGTTGATGCTGAGTGGGAAGGATATTTTGAAAGTGTTTCAGTCTGCCGTGATGAATCATAATCCATAGCTATGCAGGTAAGAGTCTACAGTTATACTGAGCAAAAATATAAACGCATGTAAAGTGCTGGTCCCATGAGCTGAAATAAAAGATCCCAGAAATGTTCCATATGCACAAAAAGCGTATTTCTCTCAAATGATGTGCAGAAATTTGTTTACATCCCTGTTAGTGAGCATTTCTCCTTTAACAAGATAATTCTTCCACCTGACAGGTGTGGAATATCAAGAAGCTGATTAAACATCATTACACAAGTGAACCTTGTGCTGGGTACAATAAAAGGACCATCTAAGATGTGCAGTTTTGTCACACAACACAATGCCACAGTCTGAAGTTTTGAGAGAGCTTGCAATTGGCTTGCTGACATGTCCACCAGAGCACTTGCCAGAGAATTTAATGTTCATTTCTTGACCATAAGACGTTTTAGAGAATTTGGCAGTTCAACTAAACCGCAGACCACGTGTTACCACGCCAGCCCAGGACCTCCACATCCTGGCTTCTTAACCTGCGGGATCGTCTGAGACCAGACACCCAGACAGCTGATGAAACTGTGGGTTTGCACAACCGAAGAATTTCTGCAACTGTCAGAAACCGTCTCATGGAAGCTCACCTGCGTGCTCGTCATCCTCACCATGGTCTTGACCTGACTGCAGCTTGGCGTGGTTAACCCGACTTAAGTGGGAAAATGCTCAATTTCGATGGCACTGGGGAAGTGTGCTCTTCACGGATGAATCCCGGTTTCAACTGTACCGGGGAGATAGAGTCGTGTGGGTGAGCAGGGTTGCTGATGTCAACGTTGTGAACAGAGTGTACCATGGTGGTGGTGGGGTTATGGTATGGGCAGGGATAAGCTATGGACAATTAACACAATTGCATTTTATCGATGGCTATTTGAAGGCACAGAGATACCGCGATGAGATCCTGAGGCCCATTGTTGTGCCATTCATCCGCCGCCATCACCTCAGGTTTCAGCATGATAATGCACGGCCCCATGTCGCAAGGATCTGTACACAATTCCTGGAAGCTGAACATTTCCCAGTTCTTCCATGGCCTGCATACTCACCTGACAACATTCCACAGGCCACAATCAACAGCCTGATCAACTCTGTGCGAAAGAAGCAAATGGTGGTCACACCAAATACTGACTGGTTTTCTGATCAAAGCCCCTACTTTTTTTTAAAGGTATCTGTGACCAACAGATGCATATCTGTATTCCCAGTCATTTGAAATCCATAGATTAGAGCCTAATAAATTCATTTCAATTGACTGATTTCCTTATATGAACTGTAACTCAGTAAATTCTTTGAAATTGTTGCATGTTACAGTGCATTTGGAAACTATTCAGACCCCTTGACTTTTTCCACATTTTGTTACATTACAGCCTTATTCTAAAATGTAATAATCCCCCTCATATATCTACACACAAATATCACATTTACATAAGTATTTAGACCCTTCAGTACATTGTTGAAGCACCTTTGGCAGCGATTACAGCCTTGTGTTTCTTTGGTATGATTCTACAAGCTTGGCACACCTGCATTTGGGGAGCTCCTCCCATTCCTCTCTGCAGATCCTCTCAAGCTCTGTCAGGTTGGATGGAGAGCATCGCTGTACAGCTGTTTTCAGGTTTCTCCAGAGATGTTAAATCAGGTTCAAGTCTGGGCTCTGGCTGGGCCACTCAAGGACATTCAGAGACTTGGCACAAAGCCACTCATGCGTTGTCTTGGCTGTGTGCTTAGGGTCGTTGTCCTGTTGGAAGGTGAGCCTGAGGAGGTCCTGAGGAGGTCCTGAGGAGGTTTTCATCAAGGATCTCTCTGTACTTTGCTCCGTTCATCTTTCCCTCGATCCTGTCTAGTCTCTCAGTCTCTGAAACTTAAAAACGTTCCCACAGCATGTTGCTGCCACCACCATGCCTCACTTTAGGGATAGTGCCAGGTTTCCTCCAGATGTGACGCTTGGTGTTCAGGCTAAATAGTTCAATCTTGGCAAACTCCAAGCGGGCTGTCGTGCTTTTTACTGAGGAGTGGCATCTGTCTGGCCACTCTACCATTAAGGCCTGATTGGTGGAGTGCTGCAGAGATGGTTGTCCTTCTGGAAGGTTCTCCCATCCACAGAGGAACTCTAGGGCTCTGTCAGAGTGACCATCAAGTTCTTAGTCACCTCCCTGACCAAGGCCCTTCTCCCCCGATTGCTCAGTTTGGCAGGGCGACATTCTCTAGGAGGAGAGGTGGTTCCAAACTTCTTCCATTTAAGAATGATGGAGGCCACTATGTTCTTGGGGACCTTCAATGCTGCAGAAGTCTTTTGGTACCCTTCCCAAGATCTGTGCCTTGAGACAATCCTCAGAGCTCTACGGACAATTCCTTCGACCTCATGGCTTGGTTTTTGCTCTGACATGCATTGTCAACTGTGGGACCTGATATAGACAGGTGTGTGCCTTTCCAAATCATGTCCAATCAATTGAATTTACCACAGGTGGTCTCCAATCAAGTTGTAGAAACATCTCAAGGATGATCAATGGAAACAGAATGCACCTTAGCTCAATTTCGAGGCTAATAGCAAAGGGTCTGAATACTTATGTAAATAAGGTATTTCTGTTTTTTATGTTTAATAAATTCTAAACGTGTTTTGCTTCGTCATTATGGGTTATTGCGTGTAGATTGCTGGGAAAAAAAATATTTAAAATAAGGCTGTAACGTAACAAAATGTGGAAAAAGTCAAGGGGTCTGAATACTTTCCGAACACACTGTATATTTTTGTTCCATGTTACAGGCATACCTATGCTAATTAGCTATCTGCGTCTCCAAACAACTGTGTGTAAAAGGAAAATGGACACCACAAATGTATTGCCACCGAAAACTGTGTAAAACCGGTTAAAACGGTGTACAGTAAGTGCATATTTTGCATTTGTGAAATTGTTTTGATATGAACGTAGAGGGCTTTATGTTTCTAGAACCGTACCGCAATTGAGTATCGATTCAAGTTTAAATAGAATATTTGTCTGTTTAAGCTGCCAGAGCCAATTCAACTCTAAACAAAACATGTAAGGTCCTTGGAAAGGGAAAGTGGGATACCTAGTCAGTTGTATAACTGAATGCATTGAACTATAAGGAGTAATGTTAGGGTAGCCTGCTAGCTTTCCTGCTGCAGTGTTAGCTGGCCAGATCTCTAGCTAGTGAGCTAACTTTAAATTGGTTAATGTTTATTGCTAATGTGCTAAGCCATGCATGACATGATGATAATCTTTGTCATGTTTGTCAGTTTGTCATGTTTCACCACCAAAAATATCCACTGTGGTTCAAATACTAACCCATGTTAGCTAGGTGACACACATACTAGATTGGCTAGCTAGATTACCATGATGAAATGATGGCTAAATAGGTATCTAGATTGGATAATATATTTAGATTTGTTTTGATATGAACAATATGAATTACCTTCGGTGCCAATTGACTAATTGGCTACCTAGATTAACATAATTTACATCTAGCTAGCAGGTAATTATGAAGTTAAATGTTTGCCAAATCAGTTGTGTTAGCATTGCCATTGTTTGGTTTAAACAGGACAGCAAAGTTATTTCCTTGGGAGCTCTTTCTCAACAATGGGATAATAATAATGTATATAAAATAAAAGTAAGAATTAAAACCACACAATAATTCTAGTAGAGCTGTATGTAACAGTATAGCTTCTGTCCCTCTCCTCGCCTCGAACCAGGGACCCTCTGCACACATAGACAACTGACTCCCACGAGGCATCGTTACCCATCGCTCCACAAAAGCCACGGCCCTTGCAGCGCAAGAGGAACAACTACTTCAAGGTCTCAGAGCGAGTGATGTCACCAATTGAAACGCTGTTAGCACGCACCCCGCTAGCTAACTAGCCATTTCACACCGGTTACACTCACCCCCCTTTTGACCTCCTCCTTTTCCACAGCAACCAGTGATCCGGGTCAACAGCATCAATGTAACAGTATAGCTTCCGTCCCTCTCCACACCCCTGCCTGGGCTCGAACCAGGGACCTTCTGCACACATAGATAACTGACACCCACGAAGCATCGTTACCCATCGCTCCACAAAAGCCACGGCCCTTGCAGAGCAAGAGGAACAACTACTTCAAGGTCTCAGAGCGAGTGATGTCACCAATTGAAACGCTGTTAGCGCGCACCCCGCTAGCTAACTAGCCATTTCACGCCGGTTACATGTAGCAGTCAACAGACAATAACGCTATAGGACATAAATTAATTAATGTTTTTACTCTAACCTATTTTATGGAATTTGTCTTTCAGCATAAGAAGAACCTGCTCTCCTCCACCAGTACAAGGAGATGATTTCAGGTATTTGGTCTTTGTACTTTTTGAGCTTATTGCTTGAACTTTGGGGGTCAGTGAATGTAATTGCTAGTATGCAAGGTTTTGATGTATTGTCTTTTGCTGTCTGCTTTCCTCTTTTACAGGTTCAATTGTCTGGTGTCTGGTGTTGTAGTGGCTAAGGACTTTTCCAATGTTGACGTCTTTCCTCACAGAAATGTGCAAGCATCATCTGGACTGGACACCACCCGGCAAACATATTTTTGATCAGGACTTTTGTAATGAAAAGGCCTTGAGGGCAGGACAGAAATAGGCTAATCCTTTGTGTGTTTTACATTTGTACTACTTGTAGGCATAACTTTTGAAGTTATTAAAATATTTTAATCTTGAAATATTTCTTAATTTTTTTAAAGCACTACCTCACTGCTTTAGCACATTGCCACAGTCACATGTGTTCACATGTAAATTCTTAAAGAGATGGGTGGGTCTAAGGCTTAAGAGGGTGTGAACAATGCTACATGGGAGTGAACAAAGAGCAGCACTGTAGCTGTTCAATGTGAAAGGTTATCTTTAATATACAACAATAGGCAATTTAAGAATATTAATGTTTTGCCTAATGGGGGGAACTTAGTGAGATAGTGTTCAGAGAATAATTTTCTAAATGCATGTTTCCCAAGGATTAATGTAGAGCAAGCGTGTACATCACAGCTAAATATTTGAAAGCCTTTTTCCCCTATACGTTTATCAACTTTTAAAGCAGTGTATGATATACATTTTTGAAGCTCTGAGTCTGTACTTTTATACAATGTAAAAAAAAAAGCAAATCACTTAAATTTGATTCAAGCCCCCATAAAGAAATGATGTAGTTCTTTGTAAAAAATAATACTATATTTCCCTTGATGTAGTGATGCTGAAAGATTTTTTTTTTTTCCTGAAGAGCAGGAATGTGTTTTGTCCCAGCACAGTGTTAACACCTGACTTAAATTATCAACTTAACGAGTCACGGCGATAGGCTGTTAACTGTAAAACCTTTCGCTGTAAATTTACAGAATTATACAAGGAGCAGAGTTGCCATCTTAAAGGTTTTCCTAATTTAGTTTATATGACAAAACAAGCAATGTATAGTGTAGAGAATCATTGTACTATCTAAACCACTGTGAAATATATTTTCAATTACCAAAAATATTGTATTTTCAGCTGTTTGAAGCTGGGGTATAAAACCGAAAGTAAAAGATGTGAAAACTACATTTAAGAATGGGAAGCATAGAAGTAGTGCACATAGAACAGATCTACCGTTGTCTTAGACTTGCTTTCAATGAGAATGCCAGATCTATAGATCTAGTTGTATGTGAATTTGGTCAGGTCGACCAAAAAGTTACATATTGCAGCTTTAATACTTTTACTTTACAGTAGAGTTGCTTTAATATATGTTAGTACAATTTTCCTTACTGTAATATGATTTACAGTAAGAAAAATAGTACTGGGGGAAAAAAATATGCTCGACTACCGTGGTCTTCAGTTCTGGGATTGGTTGTTATTATGCATTCAATGTGTAGTGTAGTGGTTTTGGTGAATATGAGCTTTTTTGTTTGAGTTTGCCCCACCAATATTTTCATGTTAAATGTGTGTACCACTGTGTACAGGTAGAAGTTGCCGCTATCCTGTGATCCAGAGTCAGACATTTGAAATAGCTAGCTAAATTGGTAAAGGACTATTCTATAGATTACATTTTGTGAAATTCCCCAAAATAATGGTATTTGTTTTATCTGGGTTTCATGGGGAATCACTGAAGTATGAAATTGCATGAATTTTATATTGTAGACGTGAACCCTTGTCCTTTGCTGAAAAACAATTACGTCCATTGTGGTGTGGGTCAGATTGACCCGCACAGTTTAAACACACTCAAGATAGTCAAAGAAGTAAAACGCGCAAAACACCAGTCTCAATGTCAACAGTGAAGAGGTGACTCTGGGATGCTGGCGTTCTAGGCAGAGTTGCAAATAAAAGCCATATCTCAGACTGGCCAATAAAAATAAAAGATGAAGATGGGCAAAAGAAGACAGACACTGGATAGAGGAACTCTCCGGGATGCTGGCCTAGAAGGTCAGCATCCCGGAGTCGCCTCTTCACTGTTGACGTTGAGACTGGTGTTTTGCGGGTACTATTTATTGAAGCTGCCAGTTGAGGACTTGTGAGACGTCTGTTTCTTAACTAGACACTCTAATGTGCTTGTCCTCTTGCTCAGTTGTGCACCAGGGCCTCCCACTCCTCTTTCTATTCTGGTTAGTGCCAGCTAGTTTGCGCTGTTCTGTGAAGGTAGTGGTACACGAGATCTTAAGTTTCTCGCATGGAATAGCCTTCATGTCTCAGAACAAGAATAGACTGATGAGTTTCAGAAGAAAGTACTTTGTTTCTGGCCATTTTGAGCCTGTAATCGAACCCACAAATGCTGATGCTCCAGATACACAACTAGTCTAAAGAAGGCCAGTTTTATTGTTTCTTTAATCAGAACAACAATTTTCAGCTGTGCTAACATAATTGCAAAAGGTTTTTCTAATGATCAATTAGCCTTTTAAAATGATCAACTTGGATTAGCTAACACAACGTGCCATTGGAACACAGGAGTGATGGTTGCTGATAATGGGCCTCTACGCCTATGTAGATATTCCATAAAAAATCTACTTTTTCCAGCTACAATAGTCATTTACAACATCAACAATGTCGACACTGTGTTTCTGATCAATTTGATGTTATTTTAATGGACAAAAAAACTCTTGAGCGGTAGTGTACAAATGAGATAAGTAATGTGAGATATGTAAACATTCTTCAAGTGGCATTATTAAAGTGACTAGTGTTCCATTTATTAAAGTGGCCAATGATATCAAGTCTGGAGGTAGGCAGCCGCCTCTCTGTGCTAGTGATGGCTGTTTAACAGTCTGATGGCCTTGAGATAGAAGCTGTTTTTCAATCTCTCTGTCCCAGCTTTGATGCACTTGTACTGACCTCGCCTTCTGGATAGAGGTGGGGTGAACAGGCAGTGGCTCAGGCAGTTATTGTCCTTGATTATCTTTTTCCCCCGGTGGGGAATCAAAGGGGGTGGTAGAGTGGGGGAATCCAGGACAGCGTAGCAGGATGACGAGACGTGGGACAGGAGACAGGGACCAGAGTCAGAGCGGGCAGAACTGTAGCGGAGAGGAAAACAGCGTCAGGCAAGGAAAACAGGCACAACAGGATAGCAGGATCTGAATAGTAACAAACAGCTAGAACATGAACTGACTGAGCAGAGATTACGAACCAGCAGCGTGGAAGTGGCAGGGCTGAGTATTTGTAGAGATCTTGATTAGGGAACAGGATGCAGCTGGTGGGGATCTGCTCTGACTCCAGCACACCTGTCTCCGCCCACACAATCACACACACACAGAGAGAGAGAGAGAGAGAGAGAGAGAGAGAGAGAGAGAGAGAGAGTGAGAGAGTACTGGCGGAGTGGCGGCAGGTCAAGGAGACACAGGATGAGCACTAGAGGGCGTGGCAGAAGCAGATGTGACAGTACCCCCCCTCTACGGGTGCCAACTGGAACCCGACCAGTCTTATCTGGGTGTGAGGTATAGAAATCCTGTAAGAGGGAGGGGTCCAGAATGTGATGGCGGGGCACCCAGCAGCGCTCCTCAGGCCTGTATCCCTCCCAGTCCACCAGGTACTGCCAGCCACGACCCCAACGGTGCATGTCTAGAAGCCACCAGACGGTATAAGCAGGATGGTCATTGATGAGCCGAGGGGGTGGAGGAGCTGCTGCAGGAGGAGACAGGGAACTGGAGCAGACAGGTTTAACCAGGGATACATGGAAGGTAGAATAGATCCTGAGAGAGGATGGGAGTTTCAGGCGCAATACCAATGGGTTGATGACACGGTCAATCTCAAAGGCGGGAAAGGGACCAATGAATCGGGGGGAAAGTTTCTTCGATGCCACCTTCAATGGCAGGTCCTTCGATGAGAGCCATACCTTTTGCCCCAGGGTGTAGACTGGAGCTGAGGCCCTGCAACGGTTGGCTTGGGACTGGGTCCTGTCGGAGGCACGAGGAGGGGCAGCCCGTGCCTTCCTCCAGGTACGGTGACAACGGCGCAGATGGTCATGGACAGAGGGAACCTCAACCTCTTGGGCAGGGAACAAGGGGGGTTGATAACCCAGAGCACACTCGAAGGGTGACATACCTGACGAGGAGTTGGTGAGGGTGTTGTGGGCATATTCAACTCAGGGTAGCTGAGCGCTCCAGGAGGAAGGGTTTGCAGAAGTCACGCAGCGTAGTGCAGTCTCCATCTCTTGGTTGGCCTGTTCGGTCTGGCCGTTGGTCTGGGGGTGATATCCAGAAGAAAGACTGACATTGATATCAAGAGCTGAACAGAAGGATCTCCATACCTGGGAGGTAAACTGGGGTCCTCTGTCAGTGGGGATGCCATGCAGACGAAACACATGGGATACTAACAGGCCCGCAGTCTCCCTGGAGGATGGAAGCTTGGAGAGGGGAATGAAGTGAGCCATTTTGGAAAACCTGTCAGTAATGGTGAGGATGACGGAGTTACAGTTAGAAGGGGGAAGGCCAGTGACGAAGTCCAGAGCTATGTGTGACCAGGGGCGACTGGGTATGGGAAGAGGGCGGAGCAGACCGGAAGTGGGTTTAGTGGAGGTCTTGTTCTGGGCACAAACGAACAGGCTGAGACAAACTCCTGGACATCTCTCTCCATGGTGGGCCACCAAAAGCACTGATGCAGGAAGGCAAGGGTCCAGTTCATACCAGGGTGACAGGTGAGGTGGGTAGAATGTCCCCACTGAATAACATCAGAGCGAACACAATCTGGAACAAACAGAGCATTACTAGGACCGTTACCCGGGTCAGGCTGGTTCTGCTGAGCCTGGTGAAAACGGGACTCTATCTCCCATTTGACGGCGGCAGCAATGCAGGTGGATGGCACAATGGCTTCTGGCTCGGTACCTGTGTTGTCGGTGGTGAACTGGCGAGAGAGGGCATCAGGCTTGGTATTCTTCGAACCGGGGCGATAAGTGAGTGTGAAATTGAATCTACCAAAGAACAAGGTCCACCTGGTTTGGAGTTCAGACGTTTGGCGGTCTGGATGTAGGACAGGTTTTTATGGTCAGTCCACATGATGAAGGGGGTTACAGAGCCCTCCAGCCAGTGACACCATTCCTCCAGAGCCAGCTTAACTGCCTTGAGTTCCTGGTTTCCAATGTCTAAATTCCTCTCTGCAGGTGAGAGCTTCTGGGAAAAGAATACACATGGGTGGACCTTCTGATAAGAGGGGGAACAGCACCTACCCCGGTGTCAGAGGCATCCACCTCCACGATGAGCTGGAGTTCTGGGTCGGGCTGAGTAAGGACCGGAGTGGAGGTGAAGCAACGCTTCAGTTCCCGGAAAGCTGCCTTTGCCTCAGGAGTCCAGTGGAACGGAGTGGAGGTGGAGGTGAGAGTGGTGAGAGGTGCTGCCAGATGGCTGAAATTGCGGATGAAATGTCTGTAGAAATGTGCAAACCCTAGGAAACGCTTTAGCTGCTTCAGGTTGGAGGGCGCAGGCCGCTCTGTGAATGCCATGACCTTGGCTGGGTCCATACGTAACAGTCCCTGTGCAATAATATAACCCAGGAAAGACACTGTGGCAGCATGGAACTCACATTTTTCAGCTTTAACAAAAAGCTTATTCTCCAACAGCCGTTGAAGAACTTGGCAAACGTGTTGCTGGTGAGCCTCAGGGTCAGGATGTCATCTAAGTAGACAAAAGAACGAAGCGTCCAAACACATCCCTTGGCATGTCATTGACTAGGTTCTGGAAAACAGCAGGGGCGTTAGTAAGACCAAAAGGCATGACCAAATACTCAAAGTGACCAAATGGTGTGTTGAACGTAGTCTTCCACTCGTCTCCCCCCCTCTTATGCGGACAAGGTGGTAGGCATTCCGGAGGTCGAGTTTGGTAAACACTGTGGCACCATGGAGGGGGGCAAAAGCAGAGCTGATGAGTGGCAAGGGGTTCTTGTTCTTAACAGTGATATTATTCAACCCACTGAAGTCTATGCACAGCCTCAGTGACCCCATCTTTCTTCTTCACAAAGAAAAACCCAGCACCCACCGGGGAGGAAGATGGCTTGATAAGTCCTGCAGCCAGATAATCCTGGATGTACCTCTTGCTCGGGACGAGTTGGCATCGAGGGGTGAATCAAGTGGGACAGTGTCTAGGCCCAACTGGGTAACGACACCTCGGTCCAGGACGCTCTCGTCGGTGCCTGAATCGGTGAGAGCAGACAGTATATCAACAGTATATACCCCACTACTGCCGAGCCCCCTCTTTTGCTGGACGCAGGGAACAAGTGTAGACAAAGTGACCAACCTGGCCACAATATAGGCAGCTCCTAGCACTGATTCGTCATTGCCTCTCCTCTGGAGAGAGACGGGCTCGGCCGAGCTGCATGGGTTCGGGATCTGGACGAGCCTGGGAATGGGATGCAGTCGGAGAAGGAGGACAAGGCACTGAAGCAGATGTTATGGGACATGTAACCCTACCTCCTCCGTGAATCTGGAGTAGGAGAAGCAAATGGTTAACTATCTCTCCCACACCACCGTGGCCCAGGAAAGCGCTGCTCCACGGAGGCACCCAATCAGAAAGGAAATCTTGGCCCGTTCACTAGCATAAGAAGGGCTGTTTCTAAAATACTAGTGAACATTATACCAAAAATGCTCTGCAAGCTCCGATGTTGCCATCGTAATGCTCGGGGAGTCGGAACAAACGGCTCCCGGAGCGGAGGAGAAGAACTTGGAACTGGTTGTGAGCTCTGGGCGAAGGGTCGGCCCTGTAGGTCAGACAGGCTCTGTAAAAACTCCTTGATGTGCCCCAGAAGGGTCTTCAGGGCTTGGTTATGTTTCTCGAGTAGGGCGCCTTGGCCGACAAGGGTTTGGTGGAGAGTATCAGAGTCTGCTGGGCTCATCTCTTTGGCCGGATCGTACTGTTACGCGGAGTGGGGAACCCAAGAGGGGAACCCAGGGGGAACAGGGGAACCCAAGAGCAGACTCAGACAAAGAGACTGGGATGAGGTAACCAAGGTATTTATTGATCCCCAGGGGGGAGATGGAGTGTAGGTCAGGGGGAAGCTTGGCCGGGTTGCTGGAAACCAGGTGCGGAGGCTGAGGCTGGAGCGAGAGGGGTTGAGACAGGGTAAGCAGGTCCGTAGGGGAATCCAAGGGGGTAGTAGAGTGGGGAATCCAGGACAGAGCAGCAGAGATTACGATCCTTCAGCGTGGAAGTGGCAGGGCTGAGTATTTGTAGAGTTCTTGATTATGGAAGAGGTTGCAGCTGGTGGGGATCTGCTCTGACTTCAGCACACCTGTCTCCTCCCACACAATCACACACACACACAGAGGGAGAGAGTACTGGGGGTGTGGCAGCAGGTCGAGGAGACACAGGATGAGCAGTAGAGGGTGTTGCAGGAGCAGATGTGACAGCTATCTACGGCCAAACAAGGAATGGACGACACACCCAAACAAGGAAGACACGTGCAGGATAATAAAATAGTGTGCACAGAGAGACACTTGACTGGGAGGAAAAAGATAGCGGAAGTGGATACTGAGTTCGAATCAAGCAGCGTGTCGAGCAAAGTTGGTGAAGACGAATGTTCTGAATGGATAACAGTAGTAGCAAAAACTGGAGCAAAAAGGAAATTGTCTAAAATTGGAGTGGAGGATACGTGTATGAATGATAATGAATCACTTTTTGTTGGGATGCGTTTGCTGAGTAAGAATGCATATGTAGGAAACCCGCTTGAGGTGTCAAAAATAGTGAAGTATGCGCTGGGAAAAGTGGTCTGTCAGAGTTACCAGGAGTGGTCTTTTTTTTCAATTTAAAGTTTTATTACGTTTTCTTGTTTTTCAATCAACCAACAAAACACATTCCACGTTCACAGATGTGACAGATTTTTTTTTTTAAATTTAAATAAAATAACTAACAATAATAATAATAAAAAAGAATACGTAGTAAACTAATAAAAAATTAAATACACAACTTTGCAGCAGGACTATCAAGGTTCTTATTAGCTATTTCCGGCCTTAACTGAGACGACGAACAAATAGTTAGTTTTTACAGCACCTTACACAACTTGGGTCTGCTCATTTCCCTAAATCAGCCCATTCACTCTGTCCAATTTGAAATATACAGTGAGGGAAAAAAGTATTTGATCCCCTGCTGATTTTGTATGTTTGCCCACTGACAAAGAAATGATCAGTCTATAATTTTAATGGTAGGTTTATTTGAACAGTGAGAGACAGAATAACAATAAAAAAATCCAGAAAAACGCATGTGAAAAATGTTATAAATTGATTTGCATTTTAATGACGGAAATAAGTATTTGACCCCCCTCTCAATCAAAAAGATTTCTGGCTCCCAGGTGTCTTTTATACAGGTAACAAACTGAGATAAGGAGCACACTCTTAAAGGGAGTGCTCCTAATCTCAGTTTGTTACCTGTATAAAAGACACCTGTCCACAGAAGCAATCAATCAATCAGATTCCAAACTCTCCACCATGGCCAAGACCAAAGAGCTCTCCAAGGATGTCAGGGACAAGATTGTAGACCTACACACGGCTGGAATGGGCTACAAGACCATCGCCAAGCAGCTTGGTGAGAAGGTGACAACAGTTGGTGCAATTATTCGCAAATGGAAGAAACACAAAATAACTGTCAATCTCCCTCGGCCTGGGGCTCCATGCAAGATCTCACCTCGTGGAGTTGCAATGATCATGAGAACGGTGAGGAATCAGCCCAGAACTACACGGGAGGATCTTGTCAATGATCTCAAGGCAGCTGGCAGCATAGTCACCAAGAAAACAATTGGTAACACACTACGCCGTGAAGGACTGAAATCTTGTCAATGATCTCAAGGCAGCTGGCAGCATAGTCACCAAGAAAACAATTGGTAACACACTACGCCGTGAAGGACTGAAATCCTGCAGCGCCCTCAAGGTCCCCCTGCTCAAGAAAGTACATATACATGCATACATGCCGGTCTGAAGTTTGCCAATGAACATCTGAATGATTCAGAGGACATCTGGGTGAAAGTGTTGTGGTCAGATGAGACCAAAATGGAGCTCTTTGGCATCAACTCAACTCGCCATGTTTGGAGGAGGAGGAATGCTGCCTATGACCCTAAGAACACCTTCCCCACCGTCAAACATGGAGGTGGAAACATTATGCTTTGGGGGTGTTTTTCTGCTAAGGGGACAGGACAAGCATCAAAGGGACGATGGACATGCCATGTACCGTCAACTTCGGAGTAGAGCACCCGTCAAAGGAGTCATCTCAGGGGTGACAACGGATGTTCAGGTTGAATAGCTGAAGAACATTCCTGGTGTGGTTGGTGCCCGGCGTCTGACCCGCTGGTTAAATTGAGAAAATTAAGATAGTCTGTCGGTCCTGTTTTTTTTTTTTATAAAGAACAAATACCTATGCATGTGAAGCTTGGTTATGTAAGATACACTGTAAGAGCTTTCGTCCCCAAACCATTGCTGTGTAAGAATTGTAAAGGATTTGGCCATGTTTCAAGTGTGTGCAGACTGACAGAGTATATTGAAGAACGGTGTGTGCAAGGATGTGGGGATCATGATCCCGAGTTCCTGGAGTGCCCTGTAAGCGTGAAGGAGATTGAGGTGGCAAAAGTTAGAGTGGTTGATCGGATCTCCTATGCGGAGATGATTAAGGTAATTGAGAAAAAAAGCGAAGATATGGTAGTGGACGCACCACACCCTGTAGTAAATGTTTGCTGTCAGTCAAAATGTAATAAGGTAGATTATGTGGCATTCATTGCCACAGTTATAAACTGTATGACACAAGTCTCAAAGAATGACTAAGAATATTCCATTCTGAAAATGTATGCAATAGGGATAGGGTTATAAAACGATGATAATCCAATTGATGTGTGTGTGTCTAGCATTTGTGTGTACTGTATAGAGACTGGGACAAGGTGGTACAACTTGCCATAAGGAGTATCTGTGAGAACAAAGAATTCTTTGTGAAACCAGACAGCAGGAGAGAGTCCTTCTTGTCCTTGGGAAGGGAGGAACTGATAGGAACTGTCTAGATTTGACTTATGTTGTAAGATTGTGATATGCCGCTGAATGTGTACTGTGGGAAAATATTATTTCCTAGAGAGGGTGGGGCATTTGTATATTGGTGTTCAGCTTAAAGCTTATACAGTATAAAAAGACTGTGTTCACATTGTAGGCAGAGCACGCGTGAATAAACATTTTGACATTTGACAATTGTAGACTGGGCATCTGTCTGTCTCATTTCAACCAGTATCTTACACATTCTGGGTTACAGACGGAGTTGTTTAACGAGTCAAGGAGCAGTGGGTTGCTAGCGGGCTCATCCCGACACTACCAGCGACAATGTAAAGCGCCAAATTCAAAATCCGAAAGTTGAATTATTAAACATCCACCAATATACAAGTGTTCCATACTCATCAAAAGCTCTGTTTCTTGGCAATATCACAGCGTTGTCAGATTTCAAAAAGGCTTTACGGCGAAAGCAGCACATTCATTTGTTTGAGGCTAGCACCTCACATATTTTCCAATAGCCATGTATCGATTAGCCATCATGGCACACACATAACACATTTCACAGCGAAAACAAATCAATTACCTGTTGAAGAACTTCTGCTGAGGTCATCCTAAGTGTCCAACGAAGACAATCCATGGTTCTTTTGTTAGAAAAAGTAACGTCTTTTATCCATAAATCCTCCATTTGGTTCTAGCGTTATAATCAGAAACGACAGCTTCCACTACTCCATTGAAGCAGCGCGAACTCGTTCAACTTATACCTATAAACTTGTCCAAAAACAATCAAACATAGTTTTAAATGTATCCTTAGGAACACTTTTACGTATATTTACTATTATAAATCAGCCGGAATATAAACTGAACGCTAAAGACGATAAATAAGACACGCAGCGTGACTTCTCCGTCTTGGCGCAATGTGAACAGTTTTCATAAAGAGGGGTCCTCATGGTTTCGTCGTTTTCTCTGGGATAACTCACCCAAAATGGAAGAAAACACCATCTCGATGCTGGTGACATCACAAGGAAGCGACCTGTACTGCATTCATATGCCTATATATGGTCATTTTCAATAGGGAGGGGTTCCCAAATGAGCAATGTGTCAAAATCACTTTTTCCAGGACAGAAATTCCTCGGGGTTTTGCCTGCTATATGCGTTCTGTTTCACTCACAGACAAAAGGATGACAGTTTTGGAAAATTCAGAGTGCTTCCTATCCAATGGTACTAAATATATGCATATCCTATTTTCTGGGCCTGAATGGGAGGCATTTTACTTTGGGCACGCCAGGCTCTCCAAAACAGTCACCTCTGCTGCTGCTCCTAGAGAAGTTAATTGAAGTTCAGTTTATGAATATTGAGAACATAATTCTCATAACAGGATCTTTAGACTTGCAAGGAGTACTGGTGCCGGGAATATGGTTCCTTCACAGATCTTCATTGTAAAGGGTTTGAACACTGTTTTCCCTGCTTGTTCAATGAACCATAAACAATTAATGAACATGCACCTGTGGAACGGTCGTTAACTACTTACGGAGTGGTGGGGCGCAAATTCAAAATCCAAAAGTTGAATTATTAAACATTCATCAATATACAAGTGTTGCATAGTCATCAAAAGCTCTGATTCTTGGCAATATCACAGTGTCAGATTTCCAAAATGCTTTACGGCGAAAGCACAACATTTGATTGTTTGAGGGTAGCACCTCTAATATTTTACCCATTAAGGTCACAGTTATGAAAACTTAGGACACTAAAGAGGCCTTTCTACTTACTCTGAAAAACATCAAAAGGAAGATGCCCAGGATCCGTGCTCATCTGCGTGAACGTGCCTTTATGCAAGCTGCAAGGAAGCATGTGGACTGCAGATGTGGCCAGGGCAATAAATTGCAATGCCTGTACTGTGAGACGCCTAAGACAGAGCTACAGGGAGACAGGATGGACAGCTGATCGTCCTCGCAGTGGCAGACCACGTGTAACAACACCTGCACAGGATCAGTACATCCGAACATCACACCTGCGAGACAGGTACAGGATGGCAGCAACAACTGCCCGAGTTACACCAGGAACACACAAAAGACTGAGAGAGGCTGGACTGAGGGTTTGTAGGCCTGTTGAAAGGCAGGTCCTCACCAGACAACACCGGCAACAACGTCGCATATGGGCACAAACCCACCGTTGCTGAACCAGACAGGACTGGCAAAAAAGTGCTCTTCACTGACGAGTCGCGGTTTTGTCTCACCAGGGGTGTTGGTCGGATTCGCGTTTATCGTCGAAGCGTTACACCGAGGCCTGTACTCTGGAGCGGGGTCAATTTGGAATTGGAGGGTCCATCATGGTCTGGGGCGGTGTGTCACAGCATCATCGGACTGAGAGTGTGCAAAGCTGTCATCAAGGCAACGGGTGGCTACTTTGAAGAATCTCAAATATAAAATATATTTTGATTTGTTTAACACCTTTTTTGGTTACTACATGATTCCATATGTGTTATTTCATAGTTCCGATGTCTTCACTATTATTCTACAATGTGGATTATAGTAAAATATATGAAAAACCCTTGAATGAGTAGGTGTGTTCAAACTTTTGACTGGTACTGTATATCTGACATTCTCTTGTTACCTCTTATTCACAGGTGTCCAGGACAGTTGAAGTCGGAAGTTTCATACACAGCCAAATACATTTAAACTCAGTTTTCACAATCCCTGACATTTAATCCTAGTAGAAAATACTTGTCTTAGGTCAGTTAGGATCACCACTTTATTTTAAGAATGTGAAATGTCAGGAAAATAGTAGAGAGAATGATTTATTTCAGCTTTATTTCTTTCATCACATTCCCAGTGGGTCAGTTTACATACACTCAATTCGAATTTGGTAGCATTGCCTTTAAACTGTTTAACTTGGGTCAAACGTTTCAGGTAGCCTTCTACAAGCTTCCCACAATAAGTTGGGTCAATTTTGGCTCATTACTCCTGACAGAGCTGCTGTAACTGAGTCAGGTTTGTAGGCCTCCTTGCTCGCACACGCTTTTTCAGTTCTGCCCACATATTTTCTATAGGATTGAGGTCAAAGCTTTGTGATGGCCACTCCAATATCTATACTTTGTTGTCCTTAAGCCATTTTGCCACAACTTTGGAAGTATGCTTGGGGTCATTGTCCATTTGGAAGACCCATTTGCACCAAGCTTCAACTTCCTGACTGATGTTTTGAGATGTTGCTTACAATATATCCAGATAATCTTCCTTCCTCATGATGCCATCTATTTTGTGAAGTTCACCAGTCCCTCCTGCAGCAAAGCACCCCCACAACATGATGCTGCCACCCCGTGCTTCACGGTTGCGATTGTGTTCTTTGGCTTGCAATCCTCCCCCCAAACATAACGACAGTCATTATGGCCAAAAAGTTATATTTTTGTTTCATCAGACCAGAGGACATCTACTAAAAGTTAGATATTTTTCCCCATGTGCAGTTCCAAACCGTAGTATGGCTTTTTTATGGTGGTTTTGGAGCAGTGGCTTCTTCCTTGCTGAGTGTCCTTTCAGGTTATATCGATATAGGACTTGTTTTACTGTGGATATAGATACTTTTGTACCGGTTTCCTCCAGCACCTTCACAAGGTCCTCTGGGATTGATAATCACTTTTCGCACCAAAGTACGTTCATCTCTAGAAAACAGAACGCGTCTCCTTCCTGAGCGGTATGACGGCTGTGTGGTCCCATGTTTATACTTGCGTGCTATTGTTTGTACAGATGAACGTGGTACCTTCAGGCGTTTGGAAATTACTCCCAAGGATGGAGCAGACTTTTTCTGAGGTCTTGACGGATTTATTTTGATTTTCCCATGATGTCAAAGCAGAGGCACTGAGTTTGAAGGTAGGCCTTGAAATACATCCACAGGTACACCTCCAATTGACTCAAATGATGTCAATTAGCTTATCAAAAGCTTCTAAAGCCATGCCATCATTTTCTGGAATTTTCCAAGCTGTTTAAAGGCACAGTCAACTTAGTGTATGTACACTTCTGACCCACTGGAATTGTAATACAGTGAATTATAAGTGAAATAATCTGTCTGTAAACAGTTATTGAAAAACAAGTTTTAATGACTCCAACCTAAGTGTATGTAAACTTCCGACTTTAACTGTACCTGGAACTACCGCCACTCTCGTTGTCGGAGAGTAAGAGAATGCATTCGGCATCATGGCAGCAAGGATGAGGATTCTTGGATGTCCAATTGAGTGTACCCCTGAAAAGGCTAAGGGCATGTGTGGCCCTCCACAACTACCTGCCCTCCACGGATAAAGCTTATGAGCCAAATCCAAGACACATGCCTCCTGCTTTTGCTGACACACCTCTCCCTTCTGATAACTAACAACCTGGAGAGTGGAGAAGGGTTGTGGTAGGGTATAACCATCTTCAAGAGTCAGGGAGACTCTCTCGTGTCAGGGTGACATGGCTTGCAAGTTAAACAAGTTAACTACTTAGGGAGTGGTGAAATGTAAGGCGCCAAATTCAAAATCCAAAAGTTGAATTATTAAACATTCATCAATATACAAGTGTTGCATAGTCATCAAAAGCTTCGCTTCTTGGCAATATCACAGCGTTGTCAGATTTCAAAAAGGCTTTACGGCGAAAGCACAACATTTGATTGTTTGAGGGTAGCACCTCCAATATTTTTGCATTAGCATAAATTCATAAACCATGCGGTTCACACAAAACACATTTCACAGCGAAAACAAATCCCTTACCTTTTGAAGAACTTCTGCTGAGGGCTTCCCAAGTGTCCAATGAAGACATCAAATGGTTCTTTTGTTAGAAAAAGTCATTTATTATATCCATAAATCTCTGTTTGGTTGGCGCATTATGTTAATAAAATACAGCGTCCACTCGCCCATTGAACCGTGAAGAGAACGCATTCAACGTATACCTATACACTTGTCCAATAACAATCAAACATCATTGATAATGTATCCTTAGGAACACTTTTATGTATATTTACTATAATATTTCAACCGGATTATAAACTGGACGATAGGAAAGGAAAAAACCACAGCGTGCGCGAGCCCGTGAACGCGATTCCTCTTCTGTTTACATCCGATGACTAGTTCGAAATTCTTCTTCTATTACCATCCAGAGCAACTTAACATCACCAAACACTGTCTAGAGACCGTTGACATCCAGTGGAAGCAATAGGTACTGCAATCTTACTCCCAGAAATGGCTGTTTTCAATAGGGAGGGGTTCAAAATGAGGCAATGTGTCAAAAACACTTTTTCCAGGACAGAAATTCCTCGGTTTTTCGCCTGCTATATCCGTTCTGTTATACTCACAGACATTATGTTAACACTTTTAGAAACTTCAGAGTGTTTCCTATCCAATAGTACTAATTAAGTGCATATCCTATTTTCTGGGCCTGAGTGGGAGTTATTTTACTTTGGGCACGCCAGACTTTCCAAAACCGTCACCTCAGCTGCCGCTCCCTAAGAAGTTAATTTACCCTCCATAAACGTAACGGACATATACCAGGAGCTGTGCCCGCTACGTCTGTTGATTCATCCAGCTGTAATGCATCGAATTTACTGGCTTGTATGTGAAGCAGTAATTTTTTCAAAACATCTCCTGCCATGTCACTGATGCATCGTGAAACAGTGTTGTTTGATGAAGGCATTGTCTGTATAGTTTTTTGGGCCTTTTCCCCCAGCAGTGTCCCAGCCATATCCGCGGCAGCAGGAATAATTAAGTCCTTAACATTAGTATGGGGCTAGCCTGTCCTAGACATTCGGTAGCTCACCATATAAGACTCTTCTAGCCCTTTCTTATTAATGGTATCTGTTTATTTTATACATGTCTTACTTCTCGAAAGTCGTCCTAATTCTTGCAACAAAAAAAACTCCTGTGGCTTATTTTCCAAATTGGCATGTTTTGTTTCTAAATGTCTGCGCAAGAGTGAAGGTTTCATCGAGTGGTGAGTACTTTTGCACATATAACACAGTGTGGCTGAGGAAAGGCACTACTCCCAATATAAGTGAACCCCAAATCAATGTAGTTCTCATCATATTTGTGCCTCTTCGATGGTCCAAAGTCCTGTCTGTTGTTCAGCGCTTTCCCAGGTAAGGGGACAGAAGATCTTCCGCTGCATCAGATTCACAACTGTCAGTGTCCATGCTAGCTGGGCTAACAAAAAATGTAGAATTACAGATGCTAGCATTGGATGTGCTTGTGGAAGCAGAACAACTTGTGTCGACAGGTGCAGGTGTAGTACTGCACCTGTCGACACAAGTTGTTCTGCTTCCACAAATGTATAAACCCGTTGGAAAATATAAATTTGAATCACATTTTTTTTTGGCATACCCCCGACAGCATGGGGTGTAACCCTGGCGGTACGCGTACCCCAGTTTGGGAATACCTGCAATAGACTATATCATGTTAAACAGAAGTTTGACCAGATGTAACGATGTGCGCTGATTCAGGAAGCAAGTTCAGGGAGTAGGTGTTTAGGGCTAGGCGTCCCGCTAGCGGGACAACTTCCGGTAAAACTGGAGGGCGCGCAATTCAAATAAATAAATCATAAAAACTATGGATTTAAACATTTAGGTACATACAAACGTTTTATAACGGTTGAAAGTTAAAATTATTGTTAATCTAACTGCACTGTCCAATTTACAGTAGCTATTACAGCAAAAGCATGCCATGTGATTGTTTGAGGACATCAAAATATTTTTCATAAATTCACAAATAGCGATTAAATATTCACTTACTTTTTGAAAATTAGAACATTTTGAAAATGTTAGATAAAATCCTTCTTTCCATCCCAAAAAGTCTGTTTAGTTGGCGCCATCGATTTAACTTTATGTTGGTCTTTCTATAATGTATGGCTAGAATCGTAGTGGTGATGGTACCTCCTTGGTCAATCGATGCCCGAAGTTGTCGTTCGCAATATTGAATCCACACTGCGTTTTGGGCTGAATCGACAAGAAGAAGAAACTTGCGTCTGCCCTACAGTTGACCAATCAAGGACGAAGAGGCTTGCCTTGAGAAAAAATGTTGTGTGCCCAAACATTAAAACGAACAAAAAAGTCACAAAATGTCAATACAGTATATGCACAAACTGTTCCGAACTGTTTCGGTTGGGAAGCATGCGGAAGCCTTAAGCTTACCCCCAACCAGTTTGATTACAATGTTTGGATTTCAACCCAGACCCCCAAAACACACCCTATTCAAACAGTTTCAACAGGCCGCCCAACCAAAACCCTACCCTCAACACCAAAACTGTTTCAACATGCTTAACCAAATCCCCCTCCTCTCCACCCCCAAACTTGATCAAAAGTCCCAATAGACATTTGGCTATAGCCTAATACACTACCACTGATCAAGGGCATAACACATCTTTGCTCCAAAATTGACCAAGGACTCTACTTGATCAAAAGCACCGTCACACACACACACACACACATTCACACACACACACACACACACACACACACACACACACACACACACACACACACACACACACACACACACACACACACACATCCTGCAGCAAAACCTACATCAAAGCTTTCCATAACAAAGTAATCAGATCAAAGTTGTGTACATACAAAACGCGGTGACCACGTGGTTATCTAATTTAATAACCACATTTTATTCGCTCCTGCCAAACCCCTCTCAAAAATCATGAGGTGTGAAATACAGTATGACAGAACAAACCCTACATCATTTAAAGTCACGTGATGGGTGTGATATTATATCCAGGTTGTGAAGTCCCACAACATAATAAATCACTAGATTTTGCAACTAAGCATTTTGGAAACTAAGCATTGCCAGACCCACATTGCCAGACCCACACTAATTGTCCAGACCCACATCACCAGCCCCTCTCTGCCAATACACACAAACACACAAACCCCCCTCCTGACAAGCCCATCACAGCTTCAAGCATTCTCACTGGTTAAGAAAATTGGACAATGTGTCATACCCAGACATCCTGACTAACCCATCATACCAACCCCTACCGTGTCACCGTAGTTCCCAATACAATACCCCCTTTACCAACACAATAGTCTCTTTCACCCCACCAACACCTTTCACAACATATCTGCACACAGACACTAGGACCCCTTCTCACATCCACAATACTATAATCAGAACAGTGGGGTGTGATGTTTACATACAACACGTGGTAAAAATCAACAACAACAGGGGTGTCATATTCATCTCTACTTTGAGAAGCCCTGGCCACTCATAAATATGGGGTTGTTATTTACAAACAACACGTGGGTGTGACATTTACATCCTGGTGTGAAGTCACACCTGGGTGTGATATTCAAATCCTAGGCGGAAGTCGTCCCCCCCATAAATCAACGAGATGAGAAATAAAGCCATCCTACAATAACTACTAACACGTATAGTACAAGCAAACACACAGCCAGAGATGTTAAGCTGTTGATGGTAACTCAGCATGGTGATAATAGTTTCCCCATCAGCATGATATCTGCCATTGCATCAACTAGAAATTCTGCTCAGGATATTACTCACTATTGTTTTGGCAATAACTAAGACACACAAAACCGTATGCAGTAGTGATGACGTTGTGCTTTGTCAACAGCACTCCTTAGATCTCTGACCAACATAGAATAACATGATTCCATGTCAATTAATGGAATAATCCCTGTGTATCATGTGAATTCTGGTCAGGATCGTCCTCTTGTTCTTGTCTGTGAGTTCTGAACACTGTGTTTATCAGGGAACAGAAGGATATGTTCAATCAAATTTGATCAACAGGTTTCAGCGGAGAACAATATATTATCTTTGCACTTCCAGAATGTGAGGTTTTGTTTCACTAACAAATTAGACAAAACATCCCCAAATAGATTTCAGACTGTGAGAAGAGCCATTCATAGCATTGTACCTATTCCTCCATCAGTCCCATGCAGACAGAATACAATTGGACTTTGTTGTGCACAGCCCTGATTGAAAGAGGCTGCTGATAGCCAGGTGGGCTAGTCTGCCTCAGTGTCCACATGAAGAACATGTGTGTGTTCAGGACTAGATGGATGTGCCATCACTAACTGGCTTTATAAGGACAAAAGAGCCTCAAACCTCTGGAAAATGAGTGTGTGTGTGTGTGTGTGTGTGTGTGTGTGTGTGTGTGTGTGTGTGTGTGTGTGTGTGTGAGAGAGAGAGAAACCTGTTATTGTCAGACAGTCCTCTCAGACTGTCTGTTGGAAAGTAACACAGGGTCCATTTCCTCAAAGCGCTTGCATATCATGTATTGAAGCATTGACTTAAGCGTCAATATACTGTACATGATGCATATCATAGGCATCATGTCTTGTGATGTCTATATTTTTGGAAAAGAATCACAGACTGACGCTCATAAACTGATACTGGGTTGAACATATACAAAAGATGATATATGTTGGAGTTCAGGCTTTATTTGAAAAGTTTAAGTGACTGATTCCTCACAAAACCCAGACAAGGAAAGACCATGATTTGGGGGATTTTAACGAAATGTAATCCATAGAATAGTCCTTTGGAGGAAGGATTGTTGACATATATTTGACATTTGTATCTAAAAGCATAATTGAGAAATGATTTATTAAAGTTGGCATATTATGACATTTTGGCCTTAATCAGGCCTCTTTTAATTAAGACTCCATATTATTTCATCTGTAGGTGCTACAAAGCAAACATTGTTGTCATCGCTTGCTCTGTAATAACTTTGTAAATATAGATTTTTGATTTCTCAAATTTTTCTATATTTTGTTGAACATAATATACTCTACGGGCATGTCACAGTTCCAGAGTGGGATTTCTGCTACTTTTAGAGTTATGATCCAATTGGTAAGCATTGCCAACAGAGTGAATGTGAAAATGGATTAAAAAAAAATGGTAGCCCTCAGCTGGTGGTTTGCAGGATATGCAATGATACAAGTAAAAGGATTGCTGTGTTTGGTAACATTGCCTGCTATGCTGTTTTCTTTGTATGAAATGGGCTTTGATATGCCCGTAGAGTATACTATGTTAAAAAAATATTTGCAACATCTAAAATGGCATATGTACATTTTCCAACATTCAGAAATGTACAGTTGAAGTCGGAAGTTTACATACCCTATAGCCAAATACATTTAAACTCAGTTTTTCACAATTCCTGACATTTAATCCTAGTAAAAATTCCCTGTCTTAGGTCAGTTAGGATCACCACTTTATTTTAAGAATGTGAAATGTCAGAATAATAGTAGAGAATGATCTATTTCAGATTTTATTTCTTTCATCACATTCCCAGTGTGTCAGAAGTCTACATACACTCAATTAGTATTTGGTAGCATTGCCTTTATATTGTTTAACTTGGGTCAGGTAGCCTTCCACAAGCTTGTGGAATTTTGGCCCATTCCTCCTAAAAGAGCTGGTGTAACTGAATCAGGTTTGTAGGCCTCCTTGCTCGCACACGCTTTTTCAGTTCTGCCCACAATATTTCTATAGGATTGAGGTCAGGGATTTGTGATGGCCACTCCAATACCTTGACTTTGTTGTCCTTAAGCCATTTTGCTACAACTTTGGAAGTATGCTTGGGGTCATTGTCCATTTGGAAGACCCATTTGCGACCAAGCTTTAACTTCCTGACTGATGTCTTGAGATGTTGCTTCAATATATCCGCATAATTTTCCTACCTCATGATGCCATCTATTTTGTGAAGTGCACCAGTCCCTCCTGCAGAAAAGCACCCCCACAACATGATGCTGCCACCCCCGTGCTTCACGGTTGGGATGGTGTTCTTCAGCTTGCAAGCATCCCCCTTTTCCTCCAAAACATAAGGATGGTCATTATGGCCAAACAGTTCTGTTTTTGTTTCATCAGACCAGAGGACATTTCTCCATGTGCAGTTGCAAACCGTAGTCTGGCTTTTTTATGGCGGTTCTGGAGCAGTGGCTTCTTCCTTGCTGAGCAGCCTTTCAGGTTATGTCGATATAGGACCGTTTTACTGTGTATGTAGATACTTTTGTACCTGTTTCCTCCAGCATCTTTCCAAGGTCCTTTGCTGTTGTTCTGGGATTGACCTAGTTAAAGCGACCAAGCTTTAACTTCCTGACTGATGTCTTGAGATGTTGCTTCAATATATCCACATACTTTTTCTCCCTCATGATGCCATCTATTTTGTGAAGTGTACCAGTCCCCCCTGCAGCAAAGCACCACCATGATAATGGCACCCCCGTGCTTCACGGCTGGGATGGTGTTCTTCGGCTCGCAAGCCTCCCCCTTTTTCCTCCAAACATAACGATAGTCATTATGGCCAAACAGTTTGATTTTTGTTTCATCAGACCACAATTGTACAATTTTGGAAAAATCTTGTCGCAATGTGCAGTTGCAAACCGTAGTCTGGCTTTTTTATGGCGGTTTTGGAGCAGTGGCTTCTTCCTTGCTGAGTGAATTATAAGTGAAACAATCTGTATGTGAACAATTGCTGGAAAAGTTACTTGTGTCATGCACAAAGTAGATGTACTAACCAACTTTTTGGAGTGGTTGAAAAAACGAGTTTTAATGACTCCAACATAATGTATGTAAACTTCTGACTTCAACTGTATGTAATAAAAAAAGTATATATATATATATATATAAATATATATATCAAGTCAGTTCAAGTTCACAAATATACAGTTCAAGTCTACAATTTTCTTGTTAACAAACTATAGTTTTGGGAAGTCGGTTAGTACAACTACTTCGTGCATGACACAATAACATTTTCCAACAATTGTTTACATACAGATTATTTCAGTTATAATTCACTGTATCAGAATTCCAGTTGGTCAGAAGTTTACATACACTAAGTTGACTGTGCCTTTAAACAGCTTGGAAAATTCCTGAAAATCATGTCATGGCTTTAGAAGCTTCTGATAGGCTAATTGACATCATTTGAGTTAATTGGAGGTGTACCTGTGGATGTATTTCAAGGCCTACCTTCAAACTCAGTGCCTCTTTGCTTGACATCATGGGGAAATCAAAAGAAATCAGCCAAGACCTCAGAAAAAAATTGTAGATCTCCACAAGTCTGGTTTATCCTTGGGAGCAATTTGAAAACGCCTGAAGGTACAACGTTCATCTGTACAAACAATAGTACGCAAGTATAAACACCATGGGACCACGCAGCCGTCATACCGCTCAGGAAGGAGATGCGTTCTGTCTCCTAGAGATGAACGTACTTTGGTGCGAAAAGTGCAAATCAATCCCAGAACAACAGCAAAGGACCTTGGAAAGATGCTGGAGGAAACAGGTACAAAAGTATCTACATACACAGTAAAACGGTCCTATATCGACATAACCTGAAAGGCTGCTCAGCAAGGAAGAAGCCACTGCTCCAGAACCGCCATAAAAAAGCCAGACTACGGTTTGCAACTGCACATGGAGAAATGTCCTCTGGTCTGATGAAACAAAAACAGAACTGTTTGGCCATAATGACCATCCTTATGTTTTGGAGGAAAAGGGGGATGCTTGCAAGCTGAAGAACACCATCCCAACCGTGAAGCACGGGGGTGGCAGCATCATGTTGTGGGGGTGCTTTTCTGCAGGAGGGACTGGTGCACTTCACAAAATAGATGGCATCATGAGGTAGGAAAATTATGCGGATATATTGAAGCAACATCTCAAGACATCAGTCAGGAAGTTAAAGCTTGGTATAAATGGGTCTTCCAAATGGACAATGACCCCAAGCATACTTCCAAAGTTGTGGCAAAATGGCTTAAGGACAACAAAGTCAAGGTATTGGAGTGGCCATCACAAAGCCCTGACCTCAATCCTATAGAACATTTGTGGGCAGAATTGAAAAAGAGTGTGCGAGCAAGGAGGCCTACATACCTGACTCAGTTACACCAGCACTGTCAGGAGTAATGGGCCAACATTCACTTATTGTGGGAAGCTTGTGGAAAACGTTTGACCCAAGTTAAACAATTTATAGGCAATGCTACCAAATACTAATTGAGTGTATGTAAACTTCTGACCCACTGGGAAAAAAGCTGAAATAAATAATTCTCTCTACTATTATTCTGACATTTCACATTCTTAAAATAAAGTGGTGATCCTAATTGATGTAAGATTTTTAGAAGGATTACATTTCAGGAGTTTTGAAAAACTGAGTTTAAATGTACTTGGCTAAGGTGTATGTAAACTTCATACTTCAACTGTATATATATAAATACTATTCATATTACACAGCAAGCAGTAAAACTTCATATGACACCAATTTTAGCTTTTTAGCACATCCCATTGAAACTTCAGGGAGTCTTAAACGAGGCTTGTGTAATGTCAAAATGTAACAATTTAGAATTATTATTTCTCAATTATGCTTTGGACATACAAATGTCAAATACATGTTCTGCAAAGGACTTTTCTATGGATTATAAATGTTTTATCCCAAAAATCATGGTTTTGCGTGAGGAATCACTCAAGTACTGTAGGACATTGCATGAATTTTATATTATAGACTTTATTAAGGATAATTTTGAACACGGCTTTAGTTGGAAATGACTAACTTTATTTGATCAGGTTTACTTTCCCACGGAATCGCCCCTGTATGTAGGATGCAGAACAGGGTAGCATACAGTGAGGGAAAAAAGTATTTGATTTTGTACATTTGCCCACTGACAAAGAAATGATCAGTCTATAATTTTAATGGTAGGTTTATTTGAGAGAGACAGAATAACAACAAAAAAATCCAGAAAAAACGCATGTGAAAAATGTTATAAATTGATTTGCATTTTAATGAGGGAAATAAGCATTGTACCCCCTCTCAATCAGAAAGATTTCTGGCTCCCAGGTGTCTTTTATACAGGTAACGAGCTAAGATTAGGAGCACACTCTTAAATGGAGTGCTCCTAATCTCAGCTTGTTACCTGTATAAAAGACACCTGTCCACAGAAGCAATCAATCAATCAGATTCCAAACTCTCCACCATGGCCAAGACCAAAGAGCTCTCCAAAGATGTCAGGGACAAGATTGTAGACCTACAGAAGGCTGGAATGGGCTACAAGACCATCGCCAAGTAGCTTGGTGAGAAGGTGACAACAGTTGGTGCGATTATTCGCAAATGGAAGAAACACAAAATAACTGTCAATCTCCCTCGGCCTGGGACTCCATGTAAGATCTCATCTCGTGGAGTTGCAATGATCATGGGAACGGTGAGGAATCAGCCCAGAACTACATGGGATGGTCTTGTCAATGATCTCAAGGCAGCTGGGACCATAGTCACAAAGAAAACAATTGGTAACACACTACGCCGTGAAGGACTGAAATCCTGCATCGCCCGCAAGGTCCCCCTGCACAAGAAAGCACATATACATGCCGGTCTGAAGTTTGCCAATGAACATCTGAATGATTCAGAGGACAACTGGGTGAAAGTGTTGTGGTCAGATGAGACCAAAATGGAGCTCTTTGGCATCAACTCAATTCACGATGTTTGGAGGAGGAGGAATGCTGCCTATGACCCCAAGAACACCATCCCCACCGTCAAACATGGAGGTGGAAACATTATGCTTTGGGGGTGTTTTTCTGCTAAGGGGACAGGACAACTTCACCGCATCAAAGGGATGATGGACGGGGCCATGTACCGTCAAATCTTGGATAAGAACCTCCTTCCCTCAGCCAGGGCATTGAAAATGGGTCGTGGATGGGTATTCCAGCATGACAATGACCCAAAACACACGGCCAAGGCAACAAAGGAGTGGCTCAAGAAGAAGCACATTAAGGTCCTGGAGTGGCCTAGCCAGTCTCCAGACCTTAATCCCATAGAAAATCTGTGGAGGGAGCTGAAGGTTTGAGTTGCCAAACGTCAGCCTCGAAACCTTAATGACTTGGAGAAGATCTGCAAAGAGGAGTGGGACAAAATCCCTCCTGAGATGTGTGCAAACCTGGTGGCCAACTACAAGAAATGTCTGACCTCTGTGATTGCGTTTTTCTGGATTTATTTGGTTGATATTCTGTCTCTCACAGTTCAAATAAACCTACCATTAAAATTATAGACTGATCATTTCTTTGTCAGTGGGCAAACGTACAAAATCAGCAGGGGATCAAATACTTTTTTCCCTCACTGTATATGTTTTACCATCTCTGTCTCCTCTGCTTCTCTAAATCACTAATCATCCACAAACACAACCTTTCTGTCTGTCATCTAACATAAACAATATGCAGAGTCACTCCTGGAATACAAAATACGGTTTAGTAGCATAACACCATAATAATGTCCGCACATACACCAACCATCATTTATCTCTCTCTCTCTCTCTCTCTCTCTCTCTCTCTCTCTCTCTCTCTCTCTCTCTCTCTCTCTCTCTCTCTCTCTCTCTCTCTCTCTCTCTTTCTATTTCTCTCTTCACTTAGGATATTACTCACTTTTGTTTTGGCCACAACAAAGACAGAGAGAGTAAACAGAATGAATGCAGCAGTTATGACGTTGTGCTTTGTCAACAGCACTCTTAGACCTCAAACCAAAATATAATAAAAAGGAGTTTCTGTGTAACTGTGTGTTTCTGTGTGTGTTTCTATGTGTGTGTGTGAGAGAGATGATGTTATTATCAGTGTCCTCTCAGTCTGTAGGTGTGAATATCAGTGTGAACTCTTCAGGGAGGTAACACAGGGTCCATTTCCTCAAAGCTCCTGTCTGTCATGTACTTCGGGGAGATAGTGCATCTCTTCAGGTCTCAGGCAAGGTTAATCCCCATGCGAGCGTGGTTCACTTAACCACCTCTGTTGCTTAGTTGTCTTTTAAAATGGCATTGACATCATCTTCAACTCCTCCTATCTCAAACTTCATATTCCCAGAATGTTCCCTCACCCTCTCCTGTCATCAACCGCCCAAACTCAGCTTCCTTTGATCTACATGCAGGTTAGCAGAAACACACAGACTTCTGAGTACATGTTTAGCCGGCATATGTCGGCATTTAACCTCTGGATGGCTGCCCAGAGTAGAGCAGCCTGTGCAGGAAATGAAATGCAAGGAAAATTGTATGTGACTGATTGTTATACATGGTTGTACATAGCCCAGGGGTGATTTTTAAAGTCCACACACACACACTTTGACACACACATACACGCTCGCAATTCGATTGCACAGGTCTGGGTATTTCAACCTGAGGAGTTAGTTTAACCAACACAAGCAAACAGTTCTCTCTCAATTCTGATTGATGCCATCAGACGAAAATGTACAACAATCAGTCACATACCATTTGCACTGCATTACATTTCCTGCACAGGCTGCTCTGTTCTGGGCAGTCTTCCAGAGGTTAAATGCCTACACGTGCCGGCTAAACATGTACGCAGAAGTATGTGTGTGTTTCTGCTAACCTGCATGTAGATCAAAGGAAGCTGAGTTTTGTTACCCACTTCTGTGCTCTTCTCCCTGCTCATATAATTTCTCCTCTTTGAGAAAATTAAGAGAGCATACTTAACCCAGTGAGGGCTGTGATTGGCTCTTCGTCAGCGTTTGAGCACTGTAGCTGTATAAAACCCCAACTGTGGGAGGAGGCTTCACTAAGACAAAGCGTACTACTGACTTACTGAGAGGACTACCAGTCATAATATTACAACCTTTTCCTCTGCGCTCAAAACCACTGCAAATCATTCTCCTTGATTTGGATTTAGCAAACAGGCAACATGTGTAAGGGATTAGCAACACTGCCTGCAACCTGTTTGAAAAGGTAAGATGGCTATTTTAGTTGTTTGAGGTTGTTATTATGTTGTTTTAGATCAATAGTAACAGACATGTACATGTGAAATCCTAACAAACAAATGATGTAATATCTGTATTGTAATGGGAGATTTTCAGACAGTATTGCATGTTGAATACAAACCTTGCGTGCCAGGCATCTTGGTTCTGCTATAATAATAGGACACGACTCTGTCTTAATTTGATATTTATACCTTCTGTAGCCTAACACTACCCACTCTACTTGTCCTCCCTTAGTGCCAAAGACATCAAGCACAAGATTGGATTTCTGCTCCATAAGCCTGAGTTTCCACCAGACAAGGAACAGATAAAAGAAAAGACCAACATTGCCAAGAGGTGAGTGTACAGGAGAATAATCAATCAATCTATAAAATGTATTTATAAAGCCATTTTTACATCAACCGATGTCACAAAGTGCTGTACAGAAACCCAGCCTAAAACCCCAAACAGCAAGCAATGCAAATGTAGAAGCACGGAGGCTAGGAAAAACTCCCTAGAAAGGCTGGAACCTAGGAAGAAACCTAGAGAGAAACCAGGCTCTGAGGGGTGGCATGTCCTCTTCTGGCTGTGCCGGGTGGAGATTATAACAGAACATGGCCAAGATGTTCAAATGTTCATAGATGACCAGCAGGGTCAGATAATAATAATCACAGTGGATACTGTGAATACTGAAACCTTTTAACCTTGAACGTGTTGATTGATTCATCATTTATTTATGAAGGACATCGAGACAGTGAGACCTGTTGTATGAGAGCAGCAAACACTTGATTCTAATCATCACACATAATATTGAACAACATACCATATATCATAGATAAAACAGCATTCAGATTCTATTCAATTAATTTATCACACCATGGGTAATGATACTCTCAAGGCAATAACCAGTGTGCACGTAGGTAAAGAACTTGAATGCAGGTTGAATTGCTGTGTTGGAGTCCTCCCCCAATGGGAACATCTGCTGTCCCTAAACTAGTTAGCTTAGACAATATCCAGCCTGACCTTTCCTTTCATTAGGATTAATCTAATTAGTGTGCTTGGAGTGAAAACAAAAATAAATGCAACCCCTTAACTATCTTCACAATTTACAGTAATGCAGTGGTGTAAAGTACTTAAGTAAAAATACTTTATTATTTAATATTACTTAAGCTGTTTTTGGGGGTTTCTGTACTTTACTTTACTATTTATTTTTTTGAAACTTACTTTTACTTCACTACATTCCTAAATAATATAATGTACTTTTTACTCCATACATTTTCCCTTACACCCAAAAGTACTCGTTACATGATGGATGCTTGGCTGGACAGGAAAACTCTCCAATTCACGTACTTATCAGGAGAACACGTGATCATCCCTACTGCCTCTGATCTGGCAGACTCACTAAATACAAATGCATCGTTCGTACATTTTAATAACAAGAAAATGTTGCCGCTGCTTTGCTTAATATAAGGAATTTGAAATGATACTTAAGTATATTTGAGCAATTACATGCACTTTTGATACTTAAGTATATTTAGAACCAAATACTTTTAGAGTTTCACTTTCTATTAAGGTATCTATACTTTTACTCAAGAATGACAATTGGGTACTTTTTCCACCACTGCAGTAATGTTGATAAACCTTGATAATCTGATTGCAGCTAGTGTGAAATAATGTACTTCCAGACAAAAACTGTAAATTGTACTTTTAATACTTAATTGACATGTTTTAGTATGCTTGGTTACTCATTAACTCAAAGAGGTGTATACGGTATGGTTGATGCTCATGGAAAATACAGTAGCTTATGTCCTGTTGTAATGAGCATTATGTAAGATGATAGATATGACATCTGCTTGTATCATTAAAATACAGGCCGTTAGCAATTTGCAGGTCAAGAACTGTGGGGTATCAACACACAACGAATGTACTGAAATCCGACCTGGGTTCAAAACATGTGTATTTGATTATGTGTTTTTAAATAATTATTTTCTGTGTATTTGATTATTTTCAATAATGTATCCCGAATCAACTAATTCTATTGGAAGTATTTGAAAGTATTTTCCATTAATTTCCTCTAAATAGCTTACTTTCAAATACTTATTCCAAGTACTATTTTCAAATACCTGGGTCAAATGCATGGGAGTATTTTAAATACATGACAATAGTTTCCAAGTGTATTTCCAAATACATTCCAGTATTCAACTACTTGTCTTTAAAGATAGATAATATCTGAATACTTACTTCGAAATGTATGTGAAAGTAATTTAAGTTTCATTACATTTTCAGAAATGTTGGTAAATTAGCTTTTATTCTTTAAAGAACTTATAAAAGAGATTGGTGTGTTTTTTCACCATCTAGTTATGGGATTCGTTGTTCAATGATAGACATGTATTTGTTTGAAATCTATCTCTTGATAGTTTCATTTCAAAGAGACAAATAATAGTGTTTTGTTGCAAAACGCTATATATCCGCCTCACTCTCAGGAGGAATAAGTAGTACTGCTAGGTTTTGCACAGTAAAATGTAATGAAGAACTTCATATTTAAAAAGAACTGTACTAATTATACATTTGTGACATCATTATTAAAACTTTTTTTAAATGAATCAAGACGAAAATATGAGATCTATTTGAAAAATATTAACATTTGAGATTTTAGTATTTTAGCAGATGCTCTTTTCCAGAGTGACTTACAGTTAGTGCATTCATCTTAAGATAGCTAGGTGAGACAGCCACATATCACAGTCAAATACAGAATATGAACATTCCATTCCAGCTAAACAATCAATATATAGCGTTTTACAACAAAACCCAGTTTAATACAAATCTAAAATCTATTAAATAAAAATCTGAGAACAGTGATATTTTACAAAACATGAAGGTACCCATGAGCAATAATTTCTGATGAAAAAACAAAAATGTGAAAAATTGGTGGATGTAGTGTTTTGGAACATAACTCTTCAATTGAGATATTTGAAATAGTATTTGAACCCAGGTCTGACTGAAATATTGAAAATATATATTTTTCATTATATATATATATTTAAAAAAAAATTCTACCCAATTTTGTGATATTCAATTGGTAGTTACCGTCTGGTCCCATCAACTCCCGTACAGACTCAGGAGAGGCGAAGGTCGAGAGCCGTGCGGCCTCCAAAACACGACCCCGCCAAGCCGCACTGCTTCTTGACACAATGCTCACTTAGCCCGGAAGTCAACCGCACCAATGTGTCGGAGGAAACACCGTATATCTGGCGACCGTGTCAGCGTCCGCCACAGGAGTTGCTAGAGCACGATGGGACAACCCGGCTGGCAAAACCCGGCTGCCAAAACCCTCCCCTAACCCAGATGACGCAGGGCCAATTGTGTGATGCCTCATGGGTCTCCTGGTCACGGCCGGCTGCAACACAGCCTGAGATTGAACCAGGATCTGTAGTGACGCAGTGCCTTAGACCGATGCGCCACTCGGAGGCCCGAAATTTTGAAAATATTATTGTTAATCCCAACATACTAATTATGCTCTTTCTCTGGTTTTAGAGTTTCACCTGCTGATGTGGAGAAATGGAAACTGTCCTTCAACAACCTGATGAATAGTGAAGGTGAGTTTGTCACAAATCAAAGGAGACATCTTATGGACATACATTTACATTTTAGTAATTTAGCTGACACTTTTATCCAGAGCAACATACAGGAGGAATTAAGGTTAAATGCTTAAGGGTACATTGACAGATTTTTCACCTAGTCAGTTTGGGAATTAGAACCAGCGACCTTTCGTTTACTGGCCCACTGTTCTTAACCATTAGACTACCTGCCACCCTACTAATGCAGAATCGGGGAGTCTATCTTGCTCAAATGCGCTTAAATGTAAAAACACCTTTGATAATTGGATGGTGGTTTTATGAATTATGAAGTTGTAGAAAAACATTTGAATGAAGCTCTCTGCTGCCCCTTGTGTAGAACTCCTAAATCTTTGTCAAAACTCTGCTACTACCTATTACCAACCCACAACACTAGTGTTACACCACAATACAGGACTACATGTTTTCAAACACTCTAACTTGAGTGACATTCATATCTCCCTTTCCATTGTCTCTCTGACCCTTGTCTCTCTGTTTAAGAGACTTTCATGACGCCTGTGTGGGCTGTAGGGTACTTGGCTGTGGGTTGTTGGGGACTTTACATGGCTCTTCGGCTGTGTTCTCATGCTCTGGTCATGTGCTACGTGTCTGGAGGCAATGCTGGGTGGCCCCTGAGGGCTAGCTGCTCTACACCCTCCGTGTGTGTGTGTGTGTGTGTGTGTGTGTGTGTGTGTGTGTGTGTGTGTGTGTGTGTGTGTGTGTGTGTGTGTGTGTGTGTGTGTGTGTGTGTGTGTGTGTGTGTGTGTGTGTGTGAGCTAGCTGATGGTCCCTGTTGTGTCAGGCTTTCTGTGGGGACAGTAGGAGCAACGGCCTCCTGAGAACCATCCTGGCCTTGACCTCCAGCATTCCATAGCTTCCTCCGTGACTCCCTTCAGAGGGATGCTCTCTGTTTCTCTCTTTAGGGGCATTTCATTAGGAGCATAATAGTGTGTAGCTTCATATAAATCGTAAAACCCAGCACCTGACTAATCTATTCTCTTTCTCTCTCTCTTTGTCTGTCTATCAGCTGGCCGTACAGTGTTCACTACCTTCCTGAAGGCAGAGTTCAGCCAGGAGAACATGGAGTTCTGGAAAGCTTGTGAGAAATACAAAATGTCAGCCCCCAAAAATATGGCAGCCAAAGCCAAACAGATCTATGACCAGTACATCAAAGCAGACGCTCTAAACGAGGTAAAATGGAAATTGGCTTAAACTTTCCCTTGGTAATCTCTGATAAACCGACATGGTTTCATTCAAAGGCAGTATTCTGTGTTACACAGACCTGTTGGAGTCATAATACACTCATGAGTAATGACCCGGGTCTTTCCATACATCAGTTTTCTCCATTAATATAAAAGCTTTTTATAATTCTGCATGAGTGCCTTTGACATGGATTCTGAAAACACTTCATACATCCTGTTGATGTATCCTCTTTTTCCTCTTTTAACGAGTCCTCCCTTTCTAAAAGCACCTGTGGTTGTTCCTTTATGATTTCCGTTTTGGATTTTTATAGTGCTTTTTATGGCGCCTTTTGTTGATACAGTATCCATGTTGTATTTCATTACTTATATATCTTGTTTTCCTTCTCCCTATCAGGTGAACTTGGACTCAGCAACGCGAGAGGAGACCAGACAGAACCTGTCTAATGTCGGCCCATTCTGTTTCGACAACGCCCAGCAGAAGATCTTCACTTTGATGGAGAAAGACTCATACAGAAGGTTCCTCTATTCCAAACTGATCCAGGATCTGTCCCCGTTACCCACCACCACCCAACTCAGTGCTCTGGAGAAAAGGGGAGGGATGAGAGGCTGTTCTGAGAACAGTGGTGCATAGACAGAGATGGAGAGAGAGAAACATTGACAATTAAAGCACTCTGTCATAATCTGTGAGGGAAAAAGTAGGTAGTCTTGAAGAGAAAACATATTGTTATGAGTGCGTGGGTTTAGAATTTTCTGTCCGTTGTTCAAGAGAACTATTTCAACACGTATCACAAATTGCTTATTTTTCAGACAAGGGTATGCTTGGAGAGGGAGAGAAGACAATGATCAGACGTGATTTTTCAGGAAGAAATATCATCCTCTTTCTCCTGATTTTCATTGTTTTGTGAGGGTCTACTTTCCTTCCATTTAATATCTTCCTGAGCTCTAACAAGAGTAAATTGATTCAAACAGGCATTTAGGTATTTCACTCTGGTCAGCTCCCTGGATCCCTTCTGGCTGGCTTTCATCAAGGGCTCAAAGCTAAGTCATGCATGTACGCCAATAATGCTTTCCGGCTTGAAAATGCTCTTCCTCAAACTGAGTGTTAAATTTGACTATAGTTTCTGAATGGAGATAACTATGTCTGGATCGGTGTTAAAAGCTCCTTTCACCTGACTGATGTTTTTGTTTTTCTGTTATTGCTTTACCTTAGGCTAGTTTGTGCACTGCTGAGGTGTAGCTCACTTGCCCTCTGTTAACTTGCCGATGAAGTCATGACCCGGTGATGTTTTGATTTACAACACAGGGAAAAACCATGAGGAACTACCTCTCTATCCGTCCCTATCCCACTTTCTGGGTGACCTGAACATTGACTGGTTAGCAACTAGCTGTCTTCTCAAGAGGAAGTTTGTGACTGTGCCTGTAATATGACTCAGGTTGTCACTAAACCAACTAGCATGCATACTAATAGTGTTGGATCTGTGACATCCACTTGTATTGATCATATCTTCACTAATGCCGCAGAGCTTTGCTCCAAAGCAATATTAGTTTTCATTGGCTGTAGTGACCATAACATTGTGGCAATAACAAGGAAAGCCAAAGTGCCAAAGGTTGGGCCTAAAGTCATTTATGAATTATTAATTCCAATTGTTGACAAGCATGCATGCACCAGTTCAGAAACGAACTGTGAGAACTGTTAGAGCCCGATGGATTGATGATGAATTGAAAAATTGTTTTGGTTCAAATAAATAATGCAAAAGAGGTGGTAAACAAGTCAGGTGCTCAGCTGATTGGTTGACATACTGTAAACTTAACAAAAAAAATAATAAATTATATTACCAAAAAAGATAAATGACATAAAACACAATGGAAAAATACTTTGGAGTACCTTAAATGAAGTCGTGGGCAGAAAACCTTTTGATATTGGCAATCATTTCAATGACTATTTCACTAGTAAAGTGGAAAAACTCTGAAGTGAAATGACAACAATTAACAGTGAAACATCATATTTTGGGATATAAGATCTAATAATGAATGACAAGGATTGTTGTTTTGAATGGTCAATTTAGTGTGGGAGAGGTGGAAAAACGATGGTTATCAAGCAGTAATCTTAAAACCACTGGGTATAGGGAAACTATTGAGAATGGTAGCAGACTGTATTGCCACTCCTATTTGTCTTCAGAAAATATTCTCACCCCTTGACATTTTCCACATTTTGTTGTGTTAAAGCCTGATTTTAAAATGGATAACATTTAGATGTTTTTGTCACTGACCTACACACAATACCCCATAATGTCAAAGTGGAATTATGTTTTTCAACCAAAAAAATTTAATTAATTAAAAATTAAAAGCTGAAATGTCTTGAGTCAGTAAGTATTCAACCCCTTTGTTATCGCAAGCCTAAATAAGTTCAGGAGTAAAAATGTGCTTAACAAGTCATAATAAGTTGCATGGACTCACTCTGTGTGCAGTAATAGTGTTTAACATGATTTTGTTAAGACCTCATCTCTGTATCCCACACATACAATTATCTGTAAGGTCCCTCAGTCGAGCAGTGCATTTTAAACACAGATTCAACCTCAAAGACCAGGGAGTTTGTCCAATGCCTCGCAAAGAAAGGCTCCTATTTTTAGATAGTAAAAAAACTGACATTAAATATCTGTTTGAGCAGGGTGAATATCTGTTTGAGCAGGGCGTCCTTCCTAACTCAGTTGCCGGAGAGGAAGGAAACCGCTCTGGGATTTCCCAATGAGGCCAATGGTGACTTTAAAACAGTTACAGAGTTTAATGGCAGTGATAGGAGAACCTGAGGATGGATCAATAACATGTAGTTACTACACAATATTAACTTAATTGACAGAGGGATAATAAGGAAGCCTGTACAGAATAAAACATATTCCAAAACATGCAGTAAAACTACAGTAAAACTGCAAAAATATGGCAAAGCAATAAACTTTTTGTCCTGGACACAAAGTGTTATGTTTGGGGCAAATCCAATATAACACATTACTGAGTAACCGGCCTCCATATTTTCAAACATTGTGGTGGCTGCATCATGTTATGGGTATGCTTGTAATTGTAAAGCACAGGAAAAATCCTAGAAGAAGAGCTGGTTCCTTGCCCTTAACTGCACATACAGAACTAAAATCAACAACACACATGCTAGTATTTCTTGGTTGAGGATTGATGAGTGATGAAATGCTTCTCTTCCAGTTTTTATGATAGATGTTTCTGTGATGAAAATTCCAGATTATCTGCATAATCAAATAAGATTCAGCTCAGACACCCATACATATCACACAAGACATGCCACCAGTGGTTTCTTCAAAGTCCACAAGTCCACGGCAATTGTCAGTTTTATACAGAGCCATGATCGCATGGAACTCCCTTCCATCACCAATTACTCAAGCAAACAACAAAACTGTGAGGGGACACACACACACACACACACACACACAGAGACACACTCTAACACACACATTATTTTTGTTGTTGTGTTGTTTGTATTATTTTTAAGTTGCATTGTTTGTATCATTATACTTTTTATTTGTGTGACCTTTCTTGTCTATCAATGTACCAGTGTTTTGTTACTTGTCATGTTTTGTGTTTTTTTGTGGACCCCAGGAAGAGAAGCTGCTGCTTTTTCAAAAGCTAATGGGGATCCAAATAAACAGAAAAAAAACAGTTAACCCACAGACAACCAGGCCTCTGTATGGACATCATCTGAACAATTTCAATGTTGTCCCTCAGCTTTGTTCCACTGCATGAAGGTAGCAACCCCCATACAGAATGATATAACTACAGCACAACCTGCAGTGCTGAGCATCTTCTTCCATTTTAATACATGTGAATGATCTACTTCAATGTATTAGTCTACTTTATGTCACTCTTCTTATTCAACCATTAACATTTAGCTTAAATATCCATGGCTGTAAGCTTTGTGTTCATTTTATGAAAACTGTTCCGATTATGGCTTTGTTGGTATTGTATTTTGACAACATCTCCCTATATTGCTTATTGTGAGTTATTTATGTTGTAAAGTTATTGGCGATGGACAAGTAGGGCAGGTGAATGTGTCTTATTGGGCTATCGTATATCATTAATATTGATACTATTGGTAATGCAATTGATATAATTACAAAATATGGTTCTGTGAGTTTTGTTTACACATTACTCCTACTCCCCTCCAATTTTGATAAATAGCTAGATATTTATTGTAATAATCATTTTTATATTTATCTTCTGCTTCTATTCTTGACATGTTTATTTATAATGTATTTGTAAATAAAAAACTGTTTCACCAAGATGTTTTTTCTGTTTAGTCACTTACTTCCAAAAATAAACAAAAGGCTGCTATTGTAAAACTTACCAGATTCGAAAAACATATCATGCCTTCAGAAAGTATTCATACCCCTTGGCTTACAGTACATTCAGAAAGTATTCAGACCCCTTTACCTTTTAAAAAAAAAAATACATTATAGCCATCGTCTAAAATGGATGAAATATTTTTTTCCCTCATCAATCTACACACAATACCCCATAATGACAATGCAAAACAGCTTTTCAATTTATTTTGCACAAATATTACAAACAAAACTCTGAAATATCATATTTATATAAGTATTCAGAACCTTTACTCAGTACTGTGTTGAAGGACCTTTGGCAGCGTTTACAGCCTAGAGACTTCTTGGGTATGACGCTACTAGCTTGGCACACCTGTATTTGGGGAGTTTCTCCCATTCATCTCTGCAGATCAACTCAAACTCTGTCAGGTTGGATGGGGAGCGTCACTGTACAGCTATTTTCAGGTATCTCCAGAGATGATCGATCAGGTTCAAGTCTGGACTTTGGCTGGGCCACTCAAGGACGTTCAGAGACTTGTCCTGAAGACACTCCAGCATTGTCTTGGCTGTGTGCTTAGGGTCGTTGTCCTGTTGGAAGGTAAACCTTTGCCCCAGTTTGAGGGCCTGAGCACTCTGGAGCAGGTTTTCATCAAGGATCTCGCTGTACTTTGCTCGGTTCATCTTTCCCTCGATCCTGACTAGTCTCCCAGTCCCTGCCGCTGAAAAACACCCCCAAAGCATGATGCTGCCAGGACCATGCTTCACCGTAGGGATGGTGCCAGGTTTCCTCCAGATGTGACACTTGGCATTCAGGCCAAAGAGCGGTCTGAGAGTCCTTTTGGTGCCAATTCTGTCTCGGAGCTCTACGGACAATTCCTTCAACCTCATGGCTTGGTTTTGTGGGACCTAACTGTGGGACCTAATATAGACAGGTGTGTGCCTTTCCAAATCATGTCCAATCAATTGAATTTACTAAAGGTGGAATCTAATCAAGTTGTAGAGTCATCTCAAGAATGATCAATGGAAACAGAATGCACCTGAGCTCAATTTCGAGTTTCAGAGCAAAGGGTCTGAATACCTATGTACAGTTGAAGTCGAAGTTTACATACACCTTAGCCAAATACAGTTTTTCACAATTCCTGACATTTAATCCTAGTAAAAATTCCCTGTCTTAGGATCACCACTTTATTTGAAGAATGTGAAATGTCAGAATAATAGTAGAGAGAATGATTTATTTCCGATTTTATTTATTTTATCACATTTCCAGTGGGTCAGAAGTTCACATACACTCAATTAGTATTTAGTAGCATTGCCTTTACATTTTTTTACTTGGGTCAAACGTTTCGGGTAGCCTTCCACAAGCTTCCCACAATAAGTTTTGGCCCATTCCTCCTGACAGAGCTGTATAACTGAGTCAGGTTTGTAGGCCTCCTTGCTCGCATACGTTTTTCAGTTCTGCCCACAAATGTTCTAAAGGATTGAGGTCAGGGCTTTGTAGTGGCCACTCCAGTACCTTGACTTTGTTGTCCTTAAGCCATTTTGCCACAACATTTGGAAGACCCATTTCCAACCAAGCTTTAACTTCCTGACTGATGTCTTGAGATGTTGCTTCAATATATCCACACAATTTTCCTACCTCATGATGCCATCTATTTTGTGAAGTGCACCAGTCCCTCCTGCAGCAAAGCACCCCCACAACATAATGCTGCCACCCCCGTGCTTCATGGTTGGGATGGTGTTCTTCGGCTTGGAAGCCTCCACCTTCTTCCTCCAAACATAACGATGGTCATTATGGCCAAACAGTTAGATTTTTGTTTCATCAGACCAGAGGACATTTCTCCAAAAAGTACAATATTTGTCCCCATGTGCAGTTGCAAACCGTAGTCTTGATTTTTGATGGCGGTTTTGGAGCAGTGGCTTCTTCCTTGCTGAGTGGCCTTTCAGGTTATGTTGATATAGGACTTGTTTTACTGTGGATATATATACTTTTGTACCTGTTTCCTAGAGCATCTTCACAAGGTCCTTTGCTGTTGTTCTGGGATTGATTTGTGCTTTTCGCACCAAGGTACGTGAATCCCTATGAGACGCATCTCAGTCCTTAGCAGCATGACGGCTGCGTGGTCCCATGGTGTTTATACTTTCGTACTATTATTTGTACAGATGAACGTGGTACCTTCAGGCGTTTGGAAATTGCTCCCAAGGATGAACCAGACTTGTGGAGGTCTGCAATTATTTTTCTGAGGTCTTGGCTGATTTCTTTTGATTTTCCCATGATGTCAAAGCAGAGGCACTGAGTTTGAAGGTAGGCCTTGAAATACATCCACAGGTACACCTCCTATTGACTCAAATTATGTCAGTTAGCCTATCAGAAGCTTCTAAAGCCATGACATGATTTTCTGGATTTTTCCAAGCTGTTTAAAGGCACAGTGAACTTAATGTACGTAAACTTCCAGACCCACTGGAATTGTGATACAGTGAATTATAAGTGAAATAATCTGTCTGAAAACAATTGTTGAAAAAATGACTTGTGTCATGCACAAAGTAGATGCCCTATCCGACTTGCCAAAACTATAGTTTGTTAACAAGAAATTTGTGGAGTGGTTGAAAATTGAGTTTTAATGACCTCAACCTAAGTGTATGTAAACTTATGACTTCAACTGTACAAAATAAGGTAATTCTGTTTTTTATATTTAGTAAATTTGCAAACATTTCTAAAAACCTGTTTTCTCTCTGTCATTATGGGGTATTGTGTGTAAATTGTTGAGGAACATTTTAATAAAAAATTTGGGGGAGTTAAACCTGTAATGTAACAAAACTTTTAAAAAGTGAAGGGGTCTGAATACTTTCCGAATGCATTGTATTCCACATTTTGTTGTGTATATTTGGACTTGTGTTTTAGGTTATTGTCCTGCTTAAAGGTGAATTCATACCCCAGTTTCGGTTGGAAAGCAGACTGAACCAGATCTTCCTCTAGGATTTTGTCTGTGCTTAGCTCTATTATGTTTCTTTTTATCCTAAAAACTCCCTAGTCCTTGCCGATAGCAAGTACACTGGGCTCCTCTGTGGTGCAGTGGTCTAAGGCACTGCAACTCAATGCAAGAGGCATTACTCCCTGGTTAAAATCCAGGCTGCATCACACCTGGTTCAAATCCAGGCTGCATCACATATGGCTCTGATTGGGAGTCCCATAGGGTAGCACACAATTGGCCCAGTGTTGTCTGGGTTAGACTGTCATTGTAAACATGAATTTGTTCTTAACTGACTTGCCTAGTTTAATACAAATAATACCCCTAACATGATGAAGTCACTGCCATGCTTGAAAGTATGAAGAGTGGTACTCATAGTGATGTGTTGGATTTACTGCAAATGTAACACCTTGTATTCAGGACATAAAGTTCATTTCTTTGCCACAGCTTTTGCAGTTTTACTTTAGTACCTTGTTGCAAACAGTGTGCATGTTTTGGAATATATTTATTCTGTACAGGCTTCCTTCTTTTACTCTGTAATTTAGGTTTTAAGGCCACCATTGGCCTCATGGTGAAATCCCTGAGCGGTTTCCTGTGTCTTTGTAGTGACCGGGTTTATGCAAAGTGTAATTAATAACTTCAACCATCTACCAATAGGTGCCCTTCTTTGCAGGTATTGGAACCCCGGTATTTGTGGTTGAATCAGTGTTTGAAATTCACTGCTCGACTGAGGGACCTTACAGATAATTGTATGTGTGGGATACAGAGATGAGTCATTAAAAAACTATTATTGCACACAGAGTGAGTACATGCAACTTATTATGTGACCTGTTAAGCACATTTTTACTCCTGAACTTATTTAGGCTTCTAACTATGGATTGATCTCAGTATAAATATTGCCCTTACCGCCCACTGTAGAGGTCACAGTGCTAGTAACAGAAGAGTACACAATATTTTTACAAGTTTATTACCACAGACTACAGATTTAATGTGGAAAAGACAGTATTTGCATACGTACAGCTTGGCATACGAGTTACACAAAAATAGAAGAAGCAAGTGTAGAGAAAAATATCATGTTCGATCGCTGTTCTCTTCTCATATATGTGGTCAGTAACCCATGCTTTCACAAGCCATCATTAGGAAGATGGTTTTACGTCAGTGGCTTGCCTGATGCAAATTACCTTGATTAAAAGGTTGTTTGTGTGTCACTGAAAGCACAGTGAGTGGACAACCATGTTGAAGGTTACCTTTTGCACAGCTCTCGTGGGTGCCAATAACAGTCATGCAAAATGTTTTGGTCATAAAAGCTTGTTCGTTCAGAGCCACAGTAAATATATGTTTTTTTTACCAGGGTACTTCTGCTGTTCAAATCTACTTCATCTAGGATTGTGAACTCGGAGCGACCTCATTATGGGAGAAATCATGAAAATGATTTAACACTATTAACATTTCCGTTATTAGTTTCAGTCAGGTTGACCTCCTGCAAAATCCCCTGTGCCCAGATTCATAAAACATCACAGAGAAGGAGTGTTCTGTAATGTCTGCTTCCAACTCACACCCTCAAACACGTATATCCCCTGAACGCAGCTCACTTTACAGCCCACTTTCCAGCTCACACTCTCAAACACCTAGATCCCCTGAACACAGCTCACTCTCCAGATCCCAATCATCTGAATAATAAACGCCTGTTCACACACCTGTATGACATTATCACACACTATTTAGTTCAGTTCTTTGCACACCATCACTGTGAGGTATTGTTTGTTTTGTGACTAACATCTTTCAGAGTGCTGGGTTTCCTGTGAGTTACTCCTCCCGTGTATGATAGTTTTGCCTGCCTCACCAACAATGCCTTTTTGCCTGTTCCCTGCCTGTACTTTAGCCTATCGCATGTCCTGTTATCTACCTATTACCTGATCTCCCGGACTACGTTACTAGCCTTTTCCCTGCCTGTACTGTTGCCCTTTTGGACCCCCTTTGTATGACCTTCTGCCTGCCCCTGGACCCAGCTACCTGCCTCCTCCTGTGGTCCTTTGCAATAAACACCTGCTGCACCCTGCGCTTGAAACCAGCTGTCTGTCTCCCCTCATGTTCATTACAACAATATCAAATCAAACTTTATTTGAAGTGCATTTAAAATAGCAACACACTTAAAACAATAAAATGAAAATCAGCAAGGACATTTATTTTTTTATTTAAATAGGCACGTCAGTTAAGAACAAATTCTTATTTACAATGACAGCCTACCCTGGCCAAACTCGGACGATGCTGGGACAATTGTGCACCGCCCTATGGGACTCCCAGATGTGATACAGCACGGGTTTCAAACCAGGGACTGTAGTGACGATTCTTGCACTGAGATGCAGTGCCTTAGACCCTGTGCCACTTGGGAGCCCCTAAAAGAACTATCAAAAGTTTTTTACATGTACAATTTAAGAAAACAGTAGCTTTGCTCTCAATTTCCCAATGCTCAGTCCCTTGATTTCACATAGTTTCACCTCCAAGTAGCCTCACAGGCTGACTACACCACTCGCGTCGTGTGACAGCGTTGTCAGATTTCAAAAAGGCTTTACGGCGAAAGCACAACATTTGATTGTTTGAGGATAGCACTTCTCCTATTTTCTACATTAGCATAAATTCATATCCAGCACGGGTCACACAAAACCCATATAAGAGCTCAAATAAATCACTTACCTTTCAAAGAACTTCTGCTGAGGGGATCCCAAGTGTCCAACGAAGACATCCAATGGTTCTTTTGTTAGAAAAAGTCATTTATTATATCCATAAATCTCAGTTTGGTTGGCGCGTTATGTTCAGAAAATCCACCGTCGAGTCGCCTATTGATCCGTGAAGAGATCGTATTCAAATTATACCTATCAACTTTGTCCAAACAAATCAGACATCATTTTTAATGTATCCTTAGGTATCCTTTTATGTATATTTACTATAATATTTCAATCGGGTTATAGCCTGAATGATAGGAAAGGAAAAAAACACAGAGCGCGCGAGACCTTTGAACGCGCACGTCATTCTATTGAGATCCGGGGTCCACTTCTAAATTCTTCTTCTATTGGCTTCTAATTCAACCTAAGGTCATGAAACCCTGTCTAAAGACTGCTGACATCCAGTGGAAGCCATAGGTACTGCAGTGTAGGTCCTAGATAACGTTGAATCCTATAGGCAGCCAGGAGAAAAAGGTTAACAAATAAAAAACTGCAAATCCGGATTGATTTTCCTCGGGTTTTCGCCTGCTATATCAGTTCTGTTATACTCAGAGACATTATTGTAACGGTTTTAGAAACTTCAGAGTGTTTTCTATCCAATAGTGCATATCCTATTTTCTTGGCCTGAGTGGCAGGCATTTTACTTTGGGCACGCCAGACTCTCCAAAACCGTCACCACTGCTGCTGATCCCTAAGTAGTTTTAACGGTGGGCCTCGTAGGTTGGTTTGGTCTCCAGCAGCCGACAATGCATTTCGTCTCCTCAAGGGGAGTTTCACCACCGGCCCCTTGCTAAAACACCCAGATCCCACAATACCTTTTGTGCTTGAGGTATCAGAGGTGGGTGTGGGGGCAGTTGTCACAAAGACGGGGACCGACTAAAATTGTATCCTTGCGCTTTCTTCTCCAAGAAACTGTCCCCCACAGATAGGAATTACAACATCGGCGATCGGGAGCTCTTGGGGGTGAAGTTGGAATTAGTATAGACACTGGCTGGAGGGTGTCAAGGAACCATTCGTCATCCTCATCAGAACCTTGAGTACAAACGGACAGCAAGGAGACTGAATCTGTGCCAAGCCAGGTGGGCCCTCTTCTTCACCAGGTACGACTTCACACTGATCTATCGGCCAGGTTCTAAGAACATAAAGGCCGATGCGCTGTCCCGTATCTACGATTTGGGAGAGGCTCCTGTCCAGAGGCAACCATAATCCCGAGTCGTGGGTCCAGTGGTTTGGGACGTAGATGTGGACATCTGCCAGGCTCTGGAGAGGGGGTCCGCACCCCGGAATTGTCCTCCCGCATGCATCTACATTCTCACAGGGATAAGGGATTGGCTACTGACCTGGGCACACACAGCTGTCGTTGCTAGACATCCAGGTAATTCTCGCACCATCCATTCCATCACTGAGAAATACTGGTGGACCACCTTGGTGCAGGATCTTACGCTGTATGTCAACTCCTGTTCCGTGTATGCTCAAACTAAGGGTTTGATGAGGTGACATACAGGTTACAATTACCCAGTCACTACTGTATCTCACCATCTTCATGTCTCCCTTCTCAGGCCGTTGGTTCCTGGTCCCCTAGCTGATGCTGGCCCCCACGACACACCTCCCCCCCCAGACATCGAGGGGAGCCCGGTGTACGCTGTCAGTTTCCTACTGGACTCCGGACATCGTGGGGGTCGGCTCCAGTATCTGGTGCTCGACGGGGTATGGCACAGAGGAGCAGTGTTGGGTTCCGGTGGAGGACAATCTGGACACCAACATCATCTGTGATTTCCAACATTGCCGCCTGGACTGACCTTCTCCTCAGGTTTGTCCCCCTGATCAGCGTCGTCCTACGGCTGGGCCCGCACGTCAGAGTGGGTACTGTCACGTCTGCTCCTGCTCCTCGCGTACGACGTCGCCAGAGTACTAACCACCGGTCCTGGGATTCATCATTATGCACACCTGTGAATAATTATGATTCACACCTGGAGTCCATTACCTTAATTTGCTCCCCTTCATATGTCACTCTCCCATGTTCATTTGGTATTGTTCTTGTGTATCGGCGTTCTTCCTTATGTTAGTGTAGTGTTCTTGGTATGGTTTTATTAAAAAGTTGCACCTGCTTCCGACTCTCGGCCCCATCATTACAAAAATGCTTGTGTTCCTAGCTCCAACAGTACAGTAGTATCTAACAATACACACATCTAAAAGTAAAATAATGGAATTAAGAAATATTAGGACGAGCAATGTCCGCGTGGCATTGACCAAAGTACAGTAGAATAGAATACAGTATATCACATGAGTAAAGCAGTATGTAAACATGTATTAAAGTGACTAATGTTGCATTATTAATGTGACCAGTGATTCCATGTCTATTATATAGGGCAGCAGGGTTGAGTAACGGGGTGGTAGCCGTCTACTTCCCTTACCATGAGACCACGAAATGTGTTCCAGACTGTAGACATTTACTGGCCTGCTCGTTGTAACAGTTTAGTTTGTCAGACAGACTGTGAGAAAAGGATAGATATGGTAATAGATGTGTAATTGCTATGTATACATAAAATATAAAGCTCCTCTGTTACATTCCTGATCATGTCCCTGTAACACGATCATAGTGAAAAGTGGTTAGTTGGTGCTCTGACAGTATCTGTGTTTCTGATGTCAAAGAGGCAGACTCCATTTAGAAACCACTGGTGTGACTCACGATCTGGATGGACTGAATCTGATTATGGAGAAAAGCAGTTGATTGGAGAGGTCTGGTTTCCACAGGAGATTATGATTATGATCCACACACACATTCATCGGTCACCAGATCTGAACAGAAGAAAAGATTCAACCCTTGTCCTGTCAACCCTGTTATTCATTGTCACGTCCAGGCCTGAGAAGACAGGCTGGCGTGTTTAGTTTTGTTTTGGTGTAGGGTTTTTTCTGTTCTAGGTTATCTATTTCTATGTTGGGGTAATGGTTCCCAATTAGAGGCAGCTGAGTGTCGTTACCTCTAATTGGGAACCATAAATATGTTTGTAGTTTTCACTAGGGGTTTATGGGTTATTGTTTGTACATAGCTTCGTTAGTTTTGTTATGTTCATGTTACGATCTTCGTTTTCATACATTTTGTTGTTTTGACTCAGTTACGTGTATTAAATAAAGCATGTATACTGGATACCTCGCTGCGCCTTGGTCTGTCCCTTCTGGAGATCGTGACATTCATTCTAGATGTGTGTGTGTGTGTCTACCTGCCTATCAGGTCTGCATTCACTGATCCAGATACAGTAACCTCAACATTAGCACACTAACACACTATAACAAGTCTCTGACGCATCACCAAGACCACACAGACTCTCTAACCCACAAAACAATCATAGCTTTGCACATATCATGGCATCATAATTATAAGGTGCCAGATTACATTTAAACCAAGTACTTTTCTGCATATCTAAGCATATCACTTGAGCTGTCTGCATCTTCCTGACTGATGGTTCTTAACAAAATAAATCTGGGTAAAAGATTGAAAGGAATGTGAGTCTTATTCAGTACATTTAGTAATTGCTTGTTTTTCTAAAATCTAGCGACCTTGCCAGCAGGCATGCCAGCTAAGATAGTTAGACAACCTACTCTAAATGGATTGATTGCCTGAAATGGCTTGGTAACTACAGTAGTTATGAGGTTGAGAGAGGAAGCTACAGCTGGCTAGCTAAAGTCAATTTCATAAAATTACTAGGTGGCTAGAATTACAGAGAAACAACAAAACACTTTTGTTTTATTTATTAATCAATAAGTAATATATAGGCTACATAGCTGGATCAAATTCATTTACAAACATACCTCCTGTGAGTCCTGCCCATCACCAACAGCTGAAATCAAATCCTACGCTGTGTGTGTGTCACTCTACACTCTCTCTCCTCCACCACTGATGATACTATCTGCACGCACTACTAGAGTATCAAGCATCCTGCCTAGCATATCTTTGCTCTGTGGTGCACCTTGGAAGGAATCACTTACTAGGGAGAATGGGGTGGGGGGCTACTCTTTGCCTGGTCCAGTCAGTGTGCCATTTCCGCAAATAATTTGTATAAATAATTATGGGGATGACATCTCTGGTACCGAACTCTTCCTCTCATTGGAAGAGAACAAAAACAGACCATTTCAATGCTGGATAATATATTAGTCTTAAATCATTAGGATCATTTCACCATTGCTGGTGGATGTTTGTTTTTGGTGGATGGATGGGGTGTTTATATGTGTTTGTGATATTCGTTAATGGATACACCAATAATGAGGATGTGACAGAGTAGCAGAGTGCTTTGTGGGGCTGTGGATGCATGGATAATCTCTATAACCTGCTTTATCTCTTCTTATGTTTCCTCTTTCTCTCATTCTGCTCTTCTGTTCTCTCTTTCTCTTCCTTTCTTCCCCTGTTCTCTTTCTCTCTTCCCTCTCTCTCACTCTGTTCTCTCTATCCCCCTGATTCCTCTCCTCTCTGTGTCTTCGCAGCAGCAGGCAGGACAGGAACCATGCAGGCCTGGTCATTAAGGAGTAATGTTACTAATGTCATCACACTGAGTCCCCTAGGCTGTAGCCCTGCATCTCTGGAGCTCTGGAGGCCTGCAGCTCTGGATCCCTGCTCTGGGAGGAGAGGAACTGCAGGTCCATTGAAACATCTCACGCTGATTGTGTTTCAGATGACTATTTTTAGAATATAATAAAGTTTACACACTTTGTTTGGAAAGCATTTGTGCATCTGTATATGTGTATGACTGTTTTGTGTGGACTGGCGGAAGTGTAGTTCTTGCCAATATGGATCTGAACAAACCAGTATGAAGTTGAAATGTACTGTTTGTCTTTCAGTTCTAGAGTCACAGCGTTATCTGGTATTAATGACCTTCATGTGCATGTTTGTGTGTGTGTGTTACAGCCTATGTCTGTTACAGGGACAGAACATTCCAGGAGCCAAGGGAGTAAGAATCTGGGTAATTCCACAGTAACCGAGACTCAGAAGTTTAACAAACCATACTCTCTGCAAAATGACTTTTTTTATTTCCACTGAGAACAATTTACAAAAACACATTTACTGGAAGAACTGTGCGGATGCAAAGTTTGGTAACATAATTCCAGCTATGACTTTCAAAAAATATATTTTGGTTATTGGACTACAGTAAGTGAAGTGGATTTATATCCGGTAACAGAATTATAGTAACAGAATTACATCATGGGTCTCTGATCTGTACAGAAATGCATTATTATGGATATTAATATTATTCTTGTAATGAAGCACCATGAGAGTGAGGATCCATTTGCAGTTTTATTACAATCTTGGTCGTACGAACAGGGTCAATCGCCAGCAAACACAACAGCAGGGATAAGGCAAATCGTAATCCAGGTACAGGCATTAGGTCAGGGCAGGCAGCAAGCTTACAAAAATCAGTCCAGGAAAGAATATAGTCCAGGGCAGGCAGCAAGAATCAAAAAGGGAAAAACAGTCCAGAGTAATACCACGAAATGACAGACACGGGAGAAAACGCTCAGAAATGATCACCAGGGAAACAAGACTTCGCAAAGAGAGAAAGGGAGAGAGAGCCTAAATAGTCTACTGATGGGAGACAGGTGCAACGGTGATTAGAACCAGGTATGTGGGAGTTGTAGTTCAGGGCTTAATATTCAGGAGAGGGTTCCCTCTGGTGGTGAGCAGGAGGAACCGCGGGAGTCTCGTTTGTTACAATTCTCTTAATTGTGATGTATCCTGAATAGGTACAAAAAGGGAGAAATATTCAATATCCTCCTTTGCATATTTGGATATTATTCTACAAATGGACTATTACTCTAATGAGCTCCGCTCCCAAACAAGACAATATTTGGTTGGTCCGGACCAGGATTTCCATTAGTAAAATGTGGCTCCGTACATTGTGACTGGGAAGACTTAAATTTACCGGCCATTTGAGAAATTTACCAGACCCGTATGCATTGGGTGCATAACCATTAGGGTGTCCACCCAAGGTTCTCAGAATGACAGAAAGCTATGGTAATGCATTTTAACAGGACATGCAACTCATGTAATGAAGCAGCCAATAAAACGTTCAAACATTTGCCAAAATGCCATTTGTGGGAAAACACCATTCTAAACAGCTCACCTGATAGCGGTCTCATATGTGACAGAGATGGAAAGAGGGGGATTCTAAAGATGCAACAACTAGAATTGGTTGCTACTGTAATTTGACTAGGCTTGTGCCTTTGGCTTCAGGAAAATGAAAAAAAGTTGATATGAACCGGACAGTCTCTGTCTGGCCGGTTCCCTTCTCTCCACTGGGATTCTCTGCCTCTAACCCTATTACAGGGGCTGAGTCACTGGCTTACTGGTTCTCTTCAATGCCGTCCCTAGGGGGCGTGCGTCACTTGAGTGGGTTGAGTCCCTGACGTGATCTTCCTGTCCGGGTTGCCCCCACCCCACCCCACCGCCCTTGGGTTGTGCCGTGGGGGAGATCTTCGTGGGCTATACTCGGCCTTGTCTCAGGATGGTAAGTTGGTGGTTGAAGATATCCCTTTAGTGGTGTGGGGGCTGTGCTTTGGCAAAGTGGATGGGGTTATATCCTGCCTGTTTGGCCCTGTCCGGGGTTATCGTCGGACGGGGCCACAGTGTCTCCCGACCCCTACTGTCAGCCTACAGTATTTATGCTGCAATAGTTAATGTGTCGGGGGGCTAGGGTCAGTCTGTTACATCTGGAGTATTTCTCCTGTCTTATCCGGTGTCCTGTGTGAATTTAAGTATGCTCTCTCTAATTATCTCTAATTATCTCTCTCTTTTTCTCTCTCTCTTTCTCTCCTTCTTTCTTCCTTTCTCTCCCTCTCGGAGGACCTGAGCCCTAGGACCATGCCTCAGGACTACCTCACCTGATGACTCCTTGCTGTCCCCAGTCCACCTGGTCGTGATGCTGCTCCAGTTTCAACTGTTCTGCCTGCAGCTATGGAACCCTGACCTGTTCACCGGACGTGCTACCTGTCCCAGACCTGCTGTTTTCAACTCTCTAGAGACAGCAGGAGCGGTAGAGATACTCTGAATGATCGGCTATGAAAAGCCAACTGACATTTACTCCTGAGGTGCTGACCTGTTGCACCCTCTACAACCACTGTGATTATTATTATTTGACCCTGCTGGTCATCTATGAACATTTGAACATCTTGGCCATATTCTGTTATAATCTCCACCCGGCACAGCCAGAAGAGGACTGGCCACCCCTCATAGCCTGGTTCCTCTCTAGGTTTCTTCCTAGGTTCTGGCTTTTCTAGGGAGTTTTTCCTAGCCACCATGCTTCTACACCTGCATTGCTTGCTGTTTGGGGTTTTAGGCTGGGTTTCTGTACAGCACTTGGTGACATCAGCTGATGTAATAAGGGCTTTATAAATTAATTTGATTGATTGATGAAAACCAATAGAACAGGAGAGAAGTGTCATAGCGGTGGGTCCAATAAGGAAGTAAATGGAAATCAATTATATATATATATATATATATATATATATATATCAATTATAATATATAATTACTTCTGTCTATACAAAATAAAATAAATCAAAATTCTTCACCAGAAAGAAAATGCTGTGTATTGTTTCAAATGACAAGCTCGTAGGCCTATACTATTTCGGAAGCCCGCAATTTGGGCAGCGTGTGTGCCAAAAGGCCTAGTTGATTATTGATGTAACATGTACGCTAATAATCGGGAAGCAAGTACAGGGAGTGAATTTTATAAATAAACAAACATAGACCAAAACAAGAAACACAAGTAGTGTACAGACATTAAACATATAAACAGAAACAATAGCGCTTGAGGAAAGAACCAAAGGGAGGGAGGTAATCAGAAAGGTGATGGAGTCTAGGTGAGTCTCATGAGGCGAAGGTGCACGTAGCTATGGTGACAGGCGTGTGTAATAATGACTAAACTGGCAACAACGAGCGCCAGAGAGGAGGAGCGGGAGTAGATGTGACAATTGAGCTGCGGCTGTCAGTAGAGAGCATCTAAAATATGTGTGAAAATAATTGTTTTGAGTATAATTTAAAATGTTGAGACAAGAAGAAGGGGAGGGGTATGTGACAAAGACATACAGTTGAAGTCGGAATTTTACATACACTTAGGCTGGAGTCATTAAAAATCGTTTTTCAACCATTCCCCAAATGTATTGTTAACAAACTATAGTTTTGGCAAGTCGTTTAGGACATCTACTTTGTGCATGACACAAGTCATTTTTCCAACAATTGTTTACAGACAGATTATTTCACTTATAATTCACTGTACCACAATTACAGTGGGTCAGAGGTTTACATACACTAAGTTGACAGTGCCTTTAAACAGCTTGGAAAATTCCAGAAAATTATGTCATGACTTTAGAAGCTTCTGATAGGCTAATTGACATCATTTGAGGCAATTGGAGTTGTACCTGCGGATGTATTTCAAGGCCTACCTTCAAACTCAGTGCCTCTTTGCTTGACATCATGGGAAAATCTAAAAAAATCTGCCAAGACCTTTGTAGACCTCCACAAGTCTGGTTCATCGTTGGGAGCAATTTCCAAACGCCTGAAGGTACCACGTTCATCTGTACAAACAATTGTACGCAAGTATAAACACCATGGGACCACGCAGTCTTCTAGAGATAAATTACTTTGGTGCGAAAAGTGCATCTCAATCCCAGAACGATTGGTGCACTTCACAAAATAGATCATGAGGTAGGAAATTTTGAAGCAACATCTCAAAACATCAGTCAGGAAGTTAAAGCTTGGCCGCAAATGGGTCTTCCAAATGGACAATGACCCCAATCATTCTTCCAAAGTTGTGACAAAATGGCTTAAGGACAACACAGTCAAGGTATTGGAGTGGCCATCACAAAGCCCTGACCTCAATCTTATAGAAAATTTGTTGGCAGAACTGAAAAAGCGTGTGCGAGCAAGGAGGCCTACTGCCTCAGTTACACCAGCACTGTCAGGAGGAATGGGCCAAAATTCACCCAACCTATTGTGGGAAGCTTGTGGAACGCTACCCGAAACGTTTGACCTAAGTTAAACAGTTTAAAGGCAATGCTACCAAATACTAATTGAGTGTATGTAAACTTCTGACCCACTGGGAATGTAATGAAAGAATAAAAGCTGAAATAAATCATTGTCTCTACTAATATTCTGACATTTCACATTCTTAAAATAAAGTGGTGATCCTAACTGACCTAAGACATGGAATTTTTACTAGGATTAAATGTCAGGAATTGTGAAAACCTGAGTTTAAATGTATTTGGCTAAGGTGTATGTAAACTTCCGACTTCAACTGTTAGTGAGTCTCTCTCCAGAATGGCTCAGCTGTATCCTGCCAATTCTTGTGCATTCATAGTTTTATTGTTTGCCCTTTTATTTTTATTTTTTTTATCAATTCCCCATTTCATATGTCACCAGTAGTAAATGTACTGTTCATTTGGTCTCCATCATTTGGTGACATTTATTTAATGCATGTATTAATTACAGTAATTTACTGTTCTCATTCTCGGAGTGGAAACGTTGTTCACCACCTGCTACACTTGTGAGAAACAAGTTTGATTTATTTCATAACCATCACAAGATTTGTCAATTTTTACATTGTGTTTTGTTTAGAATGCTCCATGTGAGCAATGAGCATGCGTCTTGTTTCTCTGTCCTGATAATGTTGAGCGAGTGCGTGCACCTGAGTATGCATAGAAGTACCTGGACTGCTGCACAGAAATGTAGAAACGTTTTTTTTGTTACATCCATTGCGAATGATAATATGTTAAAACTATCGTTCCTCACAGTAAGCCATTTGAAAAATATTTCCAACAATCTCCCCCTCAATAATCATCAATTCTTGGTGTTATTGTGACTTTGGCTATGGATATTCAAGATAATTTATTGATTAATTACTGGAATAATTAATGTATCTAATTTATAGTAATTCATTTGGTTATCCTATCCAAATTAATAAAGTAGGGGCACCATTAAGGGTTTTGATATAACGAGGCCCCTTGAATTATCTCCATCAATAGTTATCATTAACCGCTATACCATTAATACATACTGTATATCATCAGTAGTCTCAATCGATAGTCAATTTCCTCTATTCTCATTCTGAAAGATTGTCGAGCTCTCAGACTTCAAGAATCCAATTGTTCATTTAAGAACTTCAATGCAACAAAGGATTCATCGGCAGATATGACAACACTTTAACAGGACTTTGGAGAGTTCTAAATTCTTATTTGTGAAAACAGGAGGAGTGAAGGAAAGGCTACATCAGTAAGTTTTTACAGCCGTGGAACTCTAGGCCCATCCACCAGGAGTCACCAGTGGCTAGGCTATCCATTCACATCTGAATGTAGACAATGCAGTGACAGTATTAATCATGATATGTAACAAGGACAAATAGCTTTGCAAATAGCTTTTCTCGGTTCTGTTCTCAATTTGTTCAGTCCAAAGAGACAAAGCCTGTTAAGGCACAGGGTGCAATATAATTCTGGCTTCGGGTCCCCTTTTGGGAGTGCTAAAACTCAGCAGTTTGTTGTGACTGAGCAGAGATGCGGGATCCTCTCAAGTGATTCTTCTGTTTGAGTAGGATGTGCAAGTCAATGTTGTGTATGATTCTCAGAGACATTTTGGTTTCCAAGGAGTTGGATCACTGGCGTCCATTGGCGTGGCCTTGCCCGCGGTACCTGATCTCATGGGTTGGAGTACTAGTCTCACTGTCACGACTTCCGTCAAAGTCGGCCCCTCCTTGTTCGGGCGGTGTTCGGCGGTCGACGTCACCGGTTTACTAGTCATCACCGCTCCTTTTTTTGTTATCTATTGGTTTTGCCTTGTTTCCTTTTCACACCTGTTGCTTATTCCCCCTCCTCAGTATTTATTCCTCTGTTTTCCTTCTTGTCTTTGTGAGTGATTATTCGTTATGTTTATTATTCCGGGGGTTTTGTTTATTTCGCCCGTGTTTATATTTTTTGTGGACAGTATTTTGCCTACACCTTTGTACTTTGTTTTCCACGCATCTCAACTCTCCTGCGCCTGACTCCTTTTTGTCGTCAGTACACAGCGTAACACTCACTACTCATACTGTGGGGGGGGGGGTCACCAAGGAAGTGTCACGAAGACTGCCCAGTCACGCCTTCGAGTTTACCATAGGGCATGCCAATATTGGGACAAAACCTGAAATTGGCTCACAAGTGTTCATAGAATGTTTAAAAGGTGTATTGAATAAGGAAATGTGTAGTCTGTAGAGTGCAAATATCACTATGATAACATCCATACATTTTGTGTTACAGTGAAACACGTATTACTCTTAATAACATGGAAAAAGAGAGGAAAAGTAACACAATGCATTCTCATGTTACACTGCCTTTGGAAAGTATTAAGACCCTTTGACTTTTTCCACATTTTACGCTACAGCCTTATTCTATAATTGATTAAATAAAAAAAATCCTAAGTGCATGTCAGAGAAAAAACCAAGCCATGAGGTACAAGGAATTGTCCGTAGAGCTCCGAGACAGTATTGTGTCGAGGCACAGATCTGGGGAAGGGTACAAAATAATGTATGCAGCACTGAATGTCCCCAAGAACACAGTGGCCTCCATCATTCTTAAATGGAAGAAGTTTGGAACCACCAAACTGAGCAATCGGGGGAGAAGGGCCTTGGTCAGAGAGGTGACCAAGAACCCGATGGTCACTCTGACAGAGCTCTAGAGTTTATCTGTGGAGATGGGAGAACCTTCAAGAAGGACAACCATCTCTGCAGCACTCCACCAATCAGGCCTTTATGGTAGAGTGGCCAGGCGGAAGCCACTCATCAGTAAAAGGCACATGGCAGCCCGCTTGGAGTTTGCCAAAAGGCACCTAAAGACTCTCAGACCAAGATAAACAATATTCTCTGTTCTCATGAAACCAAGATTGAACTCTCTGGCCTGAAAGCCAAGCGTAACTTATGAAGGATACTTGGCACTATCTCAACGGTGAAAGATGGTGGTGGCAGCATCATGCTGTGGCGTTTTTTTCCAGCGGCAGGGACTGGGAGACTAGTCAGGATCGAGGGAAAGATGAACGGAGAAAAGTACAGAGAGATCCTTGATGAAAACCTGCTCCAGAGTGCTCAGGACCTCAGACTGGGGGCAAAAGTTCACCTTCAAAAAGGACAACGACCCTAAGCACACAGCCAAAACAATGCAAGAGTGGCTTCAGGACAAGTCTCTGAATGTCTTTGAGTGGCCCAACCAGAGCCCGGACTTGAACCCAATCAAACATCTCTGGAGAGACCTGAAAATAGCTGTGTAGCAACGCTCCCCATCCAACCTGACAGAGTTTGAGAGGATCTGCAGAGAAGAATGGGAGAAACTGCCCTAATACATGCTTGTAGTGTCATACCCAATAAGATTTGAGGCTGTAATTTCTGCCAACGGTGCTGAGTAAAGGGTTTGAATACTTATGTAAATGTGATATCTGTTTTTTTATTTTTCATAAATTAGCAAACATTTCTAAAAAGCTGTTTTTGCTTTGTCATTATGGGGTAGTGATAAGGATTTTTTTTGTTTAATCTTAATTTAGCATAAGGCTGTAACCAAACAAAATGTGACTCACCACCATTTGGTCTTACAGTATATAGCAACATTTGAATTTCTGTTTTTTACATTGTAGAAAAGTAGAGACTACAAACTTGTACATCATACACTGCATTTGAGGAAACAATGGGAAAGTAATTCTGCTTTGAAAGTTGATCAACTTGTAAACTCACGTTTGAGAAAACCGTCTTTCAATGTTTTGGTACGACTATTGGACAGACCTTATTTGTCTACACCCATTCAGCATTGTTCACACCCTCTTAAGCCTTAGCCCCACCCATCTCTTTAAGGTTTGATCCGTGCATTCTGTACTAACATGCCACCTACTTCCAGACATCTAAGAGAGAAAGAACAGCTCACTGAACATTACTCATCCTAGCAGAGCGGGTTAGGCTGTTACAGTATGTTAAACAGAGAGTTGGTGACTGCAACTGTGCTGTCAGATCGTAAATGCTGAGCGTTTCGCGTTCAGAGCGCACACTGGACGCTCTGGCCAATAAGTAGGGTTGTTCCCGAAAGCTCTGACCTCACAACGACAGTCAAGCACCCAAGCTAACTGGCTAACATTGGTTAGCTACTTCCAGGCACATAATGAGAGAACACCACACTGACCATTTTACTCCCCCTAGCAGAGCTGGTTAGGCAGTTTTCATGTTATCTAGAGCGTTGGTGACTAACACTGCTGCTGGCAACAATTGAATTACGCTTTGTTGCCGACGTTTACTGACACCGGAAGTATTCAATGGGTGTTGAGCGTTCAAAAATGTATCAGTTATTCTGCACTCTGGCACACTAAGACGAGAGTCTTTTGTTAAGAAATTTAGCTAAATAGCTAGCTAGGTAAACAATGAATCCCAACGTATGACATAACGTTAGTTAGCGAGCCAGCCACTAACTTAAAATGAAAATACTTTGTCAAAATTAGAGTGGAGTCTTTTGTTAATACATGTAGCTAGCTAGCTAAACAATGGACCAAAATCACAATTTATGACGTTACTACCCTGCATGAATCTGCAGGTAGCTATCAAACCAGGTTATATGGCTATAACTAGTCAAGCAAATGTGTCTGAGATACGAAGAATACGATCATACAGATAATGTTATAGCGAGGGACCCAGCCAGCTAACGTTAGCTAATGGTAAACTTGAAATGAAACCACTTTCTGTCAAAATTAGAAACGTGCAATATCTGAAAATGTAGCTAGCTAGACAATTTTACCAGTATACATCATGGTTGGATGCGTCTTCTGTCTGATGCCATGCACAATGTAATCCAGACTTGTGTTTTCTCCAGCTCCTTAGCTATCACACTCGGAATTCCACTGATTTCAAAACTCGGTGCTCCAGAAAATGGAGAGCATACACATAACATTAGCTAGGGAGCCAGCCAGCTAAAGTTAGCTAGCTAACAGTACACTTTAACTTGACATTAGGTTTATGCAGTTTTACTACACAATACATTTTTTTAAAAGCCAAGTTTGACATGATTACCTAGACATACTGACCAGCTCCAATAGACAGACGCGTGCTATATGGCAGACCAATCCAAACTCATCTCTCGGCATGTCCAGCCCACTCAAGCCGAGAGAAGGTTGCCCGCTTTTTCTGTGGCTAAACCAAATAGGCTCATAATTTAACAATTTTATTCGTATTTACAGATGGCGTACAAGTTTGATATTAAGGCAGATGAAAGTTCACATGTCCGAGAAGGCATTTCTGCCAAAAAAACGCATTTTGCAACAAACATTTTATTTAACGTTCAAACAGCTCTCCTGTGAATTCGTGACTTGCGACATGCGCCTAGCTTCCTGAATCGGGTCACATGTGTGGATCATACAAGGAGTCTGAATCCTTTCCGAAGGCACTGTATATCAACGTCATGAGTCCAACAGTTCCAATACAGTGAAGAAAACATCTTTAATTGAACTTTAGCCCTCTTAGCTCCATTTTCTCTTCGTTACATAGAGTGGGAGGAGGTCTCCACTAACCCCCCAGTCTTATCACATGTGAGTCGTAAAATACGGCCTGTTCATTGTCTCTTGTCCTCCTCAGTCCATTTAGAGTCGTAAAGGGAGCAGTTGATTTGTCTTGTGATAGGCTTGAAAGGGGGTTGTCAAATACAGAGAGGTAAACTCTTGGCCTGGAATGTGGTACTTAAGAAACCCTGTTCTCCACCGCAACAGTGTGAAAGAGCACTGGAAGTTATAGGCCTACTGCTGCATTGGCCTATAGACTAGGTGTTCCATGCACTCATTTTTTTGGTCACCAATGGATCACAGTGTATCAATGTGTCCATATGGAGGTTGGTGATCTCGTATTAGTTTACTTTTACCTTTTAGTTTTTTATCGTTTTAATTTGGATTCTATGATTAACCACATTACAATGACTTTGAGAAATGAAAACATTATTATAGAAATAAAACTGTTCCACGAAAATGAGCATATGAAAACCATAACTGGCACACAGAATGATAGAAATGGTAGGATAATGGTAAGCTTCCCCAAACTTGAAACTAACGCACCATCTATGAAGTTTTAATAAATGAATTGCCTCCATTTTTCCATGGTCGGATTTTGCCAATAGGCTACTTTGAAGCAAGGTAAGACATGCCTCATAATACAGTAAGGGAAAAAAGTATTTGATCCCCTGTTGATTTTCTACGTTTGCCCACTGAAAAGAACAGATCAGTCTGTAATTTTAATGGTAGGTTTATTTGAACAGTGAGAGACAGAATAACAACAAAAAAATCCAGAAAAACGAATGTGAAAAATGTTATAACCCTTGTTGGCAATCACAGAGGTCAGACGTTTCTTGTAGTTGACCACCAGGTTAACACACATCTCAGGAGGGATTTTGTCCCACTCCTCTTTGCAGATCTTCTCCAAGTCATAAAGGTTTCGAGGCTGACGTTTGGCAACTCGAACCTTCAGCTCCCTCCACAGATTTTCTATGGGATTAAGGTCTGGAGACTGGCTAGGCCACTCCAGGACCTTAATGTGCTTCTTCTTGAGCCACTCCTTTGTTGCCTTGGCTGTGTGTTTTGAGTCATTGTCATGCCCATCCACGACCCATTTTCAATGCCCTGGCTGAGGGAAGGAGGTTCTCACCCAAGATTTGACGGTACATGGCCCCGTCCATCGTCCCTTTCATGCGGTGAAGTTGTCCCCTTAGCAGAAAAACACCCCCAAAGCATAATGTTTCCACCTCCATGTTTGAAGGTGGGGATGGTGTTCTTGGGGTCATAGGCAGCATTCCTCCTCCTCCAAACACGGCGAGTTGAGTTGATGCCAAAGAGCTCCATTTTGGTCTCATCTGACCACAACACTTTCACCCAGATGTCCTCTGAATCATTCAGATGTTCATTGGCAAACTTAAGACGGGCATGTATATGTACTTTCTTGAGCAGGGGGACCTTGCGGGCGCTGCAGGATTTCAGTCCTTCGCGGCGTAGTGTGTTACCAATTGTTTTCTTGGTGACTATGGTCCTAGCTGCCTTGAGATCATTGACAAGATCCTCCGTGTAGTTCTGGGCTGATTCCTCACCGTTCTCATGATCATTGCAACTCCACGAGGTGAGATCTTGCATGGAGCCCCAGGCCGAGGGAGATTGACAGTTATTTTGTGTTTCTTCCATTTGCGAATAATTGCACCAACTGTTGTCACCTTCTCACCAAGCTGCTTGGCGATGGTCTTGTAGCCCATTCCAGCCTTGTGTAGGTCTACAATCTTGTCCCTGACATCCTTGGAGAGCTCTTTGGTCTTGGCCATGGTGGAGAGTTTGGAATCTGATTGATTGATTGCTTCTGTGGACAGGTGTATTTTATACAGGTAACAAACGGAGATTAGGAGCACTCCCTTTAAAAAAATTACCTTTTGTTGATTCATTTTTGCAAATCCATTTTACATTGATGACTTTCTTCAAATCCAATTTGTTTTCCACGTTGATTCAATGTCATCACATAGATTTCACATAGATCAATTTATAAAAATGTTCACATGCGTTTTTCTGGATTTTTTTTTGTTATTCTTTCTCTCACTGTTCAAATAAAACTACCATTAAAATTATAGACTGATAATTTCTTTGTCAGTGGGCAAATGTACAAAATCAGCAGGGGATCAAATACCCTTTCCTCTCACTGTATGAAATAAAACATTCAGGTTTCAAACAATTAAGTATGTTTTCAAAATGCATACTGCCACCAGCTCACATTGTAAAGTGGTGGGGAATGCGCTGATAGCCTGTTGCCTGAAATTCAATTACCAGTTGAGAAATAAAAATAGTAGCTATTTTTAATCATGCACCAAAACAGTTTTTAACAGGGAATTACATTTACAATTGTTGCAAAATCAATGGGCTTATAAATCACGTTTTACTCCACCAGAAACCAGCTAAGGAAGCTGCAGGAGAAATCCTGCTCAAAATATGTTCTGTATGCTGTGCGAGTAGGATAGTTGTGTTGGATAAATAAGATACATGATGTCTAACGAAAATAAGCCAATTTAATTCCACTAAAATATGCTAATTAACCTATAGACCGATAAGCATGACGGTAAAATGCTTTTATACCGACTGGTATTTCCATCAATGAATAAAAAAGCATTACTTTGAAAGAGGATTTATTTTTCTCATTCTCAACAGTTTTATTTATCAGCTTTATCAGGAGCACAGTGTACAGTACAATACAGTACAGTAGAGTTCAGTACAGTACAGTAAAGTAGATATGTTCAGTACACTACAATACAGTACATCTTACTGTACTCTACTTACAGTTCTGTACTGGGCTCTACTGTACTGCACTGTACTGTGTTGTCCAAACTTGTGAAACATAGACGTCTATGATTGGTTCAGCTTTGGTCCAGGGCGGACTGACCAAGCAAATTTTCAAAGTCAAGGGATGTCTGGTGTCGGTCGGTGCTCAGTGTGTGAGGATGCTTGTGACAGTAAATGGAAAGAGGGAAGGTGGTAGGTGTCATGGAAGATTTCATTAAGAGCCGGGAGAGGTGACATTAACTGGAGATAGAGAGAGAGGCGGAGAGGGAGGGGTTGTCCAGACTGTTTTCACAGTCTTGCTTTTACCACCAGATGACAGAAAGAGAAAGAAAATAGTTATCAGCTGAACATAACCACGTGCCAGCGGAAGGGAGGACAGTTGCAGGTGACAACATTGGAATCCCCTTGTAGCCAATTCAATTGGAATACATCTGTTCCAGAATTTTTCAGTAATTCCTTTACCGATTTAATATTTTTCATTTTTGTTATTAAGCAGACGGTCTTATCCAGAGCAACTTTACACCTAGACAACTCAGGCTTCGAACCAGCAATCTTTCGGTTACTGGCCCAATGCTCTTAACTGTTAGGCTACCTGCCTGCTATAATTTTTGTGTTTTGATGTATTTCTAATACCTTTTAAGACATTTTCTGGTAAATGTTGTCTAAGATTCCTTTTCCAACTGTTTGACCAGAAGTCAAAGCTTTTGCTTATTCCAAATTTGTGGGATGGAAAATGGTAAAAATGTATATTTCCCAAGAAGTCCCTCATTTCCCTTAATGTCTAAAAATATAGACTCTTAGCTTTCATTTGACACCCATTTTGACATGCTCCTGTGAACTTCACGTTGGTGCTCATGGAAATGTCCAGCTCACAGTGGTCTCAGAGAGACTCTTCAGTCCGTAAGCCCTCTGCCTTTTATGAAGCTACCATATACATTAATAATATTATATGGAGGTTTGTGGCCACTATCCATCATTGGGATCTAAACTTAGAGACCTTAGGGAGTACTATTTAGTTTTCTTTCACAAGTCTTGATGGTGATATTCCATGACAGATTAGTAAATTCACCTGAGAAGCTTCCTCACTGTATGCTGTAGGATGAGACAGCTTGTGCTTCTACGGACTAAGAGACGAGGAGCAGTTGAAGTGAAAAGTTCAAATGAGGAGAGAAGGTGAAGCCCTTTTTTATAAAAGCAGCCTTGATGTTTCTGTAATCCTAGCTTTCATCGTAATCCTCCATCTCTTCATGCCGAAAGAAGAATTGAGGTGTTATCTGACCATCTCCACTGTTTTGTGGGGTTTTATCTCCAGCCCAGTGTTGTGTGTACTCTCATGGTATATAATTGGACACATGGCTGGGGACCGACATGGTTCATGGAGTGGTAATGGTGTTGCTTGGCCAGAGAGTAAAAAGAGATGTAGGATATTTTTTTCGTTATGAAGTCATGTTGTCTGGTCTGGCTTTTAATTGTATTTGTTCATAAAAGGTTTATTTTAAAGATTTACCAAGATGACTGATATTCTTTATCCTGTTCCAATGACACAGCTTTCCCACTGGGCACAGATGTCAGTTCAACATCTAGTTTTGATTTTAATTTGGTTGAGTTGTCAATTAACACGAATTCAACGTGAAATCAACAACAAACGTCACCATGCTATTGGTATTAGGTTAAAAGTTGGGTGAAAAAAATTAGAAATTACCTTTTGTTGATTACTTTTTGCAAATCCATTTTACATTGATGACTTTCTTCAAATCCAATTTGTTTTCCACGTTGATTCAACGTCATCACATAGATTTTTTGCGGGTTGAAATGATGTGGAAACAACATTGGTTCAATCAGTTTTTGCCCATTTGGATTGTGTAAATCTCAACACATATGACCGAACCCGCTACTGTGTGAAGTGAACGCATGTAAAAACCAACGAGACGTTTGTCAGGTTCACAGATGATCCCAAGGGGACATCACAACCCTCCATGTGATTCTAGGAACCATGACAGAAATAAGAAGTGGGAAGCCTACATTTTAGGCTGTGACACTGTTTGTGCATCAGCTTCCTCTTTGTTTTCCACTTGTTACTCTGACGTTTTCATTCGCTCGCAGGAAAATTATGCTCTCCTGGGTCCAATGGAAGAAAAACACCATCTCTCTTCATGTGAGTAGTTGTGAGTATGGAGGTTAGCTAACTCTGCCTCAGGAAGCTGTGTGTTTATTAATATACAATATCATAGCGGGTGTGTATTTTAGATGGGATTTATCATCCTCATCTCCCCTCTGTCTTAAATTGTTATTTTTGGGGTTATTAATTTTGTGTACTGTATGTAGGGGAGCCATTTTTTACATTCAGCATTACTCCCTCAAGGGAAATATAGTATTTTTTCTAACAAAGATATTTACATATATTTCAGGATGTTGTGTATCCCTGGAAATAATCAGAATTAATGTAAAGTGCCGCAGGACCGCATAAATTAAACCGACACACACTACTTTTATCTTTATTTTTCAAACCCAATTCAACACAATCACAATATTTTTTTAAAATTTTTATTATTTAAGCATATTTTAACACAGCGTTTTTTTTACACTTTTAATGTAGGCCATGCCTTGTTTTTACCTTGTATCCCAGCGATAATCCCTTGCATTATGCCTTTGCTAGAAAACACTTCAATTTGCTCAACTTGCCTTTGGCTCAACCACTGGCTCAACGTACCCCATGGCTATTGGCTCAACTTACCCCAAGGCAAACATTTTGTCTATATTAGCCCACACAGCTACAAGGATGCATTTCATGCTAGGTTTAGGACCTCATATTGAAGCTTATAAAGACCCCCAACTGATTTATAGAACAATATTAAAATGATCTACTTTGGTTTAGATACAAGCATCATGATACCTCTAACACAGTAAATTCATTTGACTTGGTGAAAATTCGTTTTTTGGACAAACTTGCTTACCACTTTTTCCATGTGGTTTCTTCCTTCACAAACTCCATAAAATTACGAACTCTTCTTAAATATATGGTCAACATTTTCACATTTTCATTTTAGTAATTTAGCACACACTCTTATCCAGTGTGACTTACAGTTTGTGTATTCATAGCTACGGTAGGTGGGACAACCACATGTCACAGTAAGTAAATGTTTTCAATAAAGTAGCTATAAGCAAAGTCAGTGTGTTAGTTCACAAAATTGTTATTTCTGGAAGGATTTTATGGTTTCCTAGAAACAAGGATAGCTCAACTTACCCCTTTGGCTCAACTTACCCCACTCTCCCCTATGTATCTGTGTAATAATGATCCCTTATGTCATCACACAAACAAATAATTACTTATTATGAAACACTTGGTGTTTGTAAAATCCTTGTGTAGGCCTTCTCTTGGGTACTATGTTGAGAGATGTTCTTCAGTAAAGGCTAAACTTGTGATCACACACAAAAATATAAAAAAAAATACATTGATATTGCATAATAAAACAGAGTGACAATAGATAGTCAGATGTTTTCTATTTTATGACAGTTCAAATACATTGTTCTCTCCTGAATACTCTTCAATCAGTGCTGTCTTGGCCACAACTCCCATTCAGTCCAGTGGGGTAGTCAACTTAATCAACACACATACTACTAAATACTGGTAGATATTTACATAGAAAAATAACTACATCTTCAGGAATGTAATGTATTGATGTATTTTATGTGGTTGACTACAAATAATACATGTGTCAGATATTAACTTAGCACTCCATAAGTCATAAGTCCATAAGTGTTTTTACTGAAGGCACGATATCTTGGGCAATGGCAGTAGATTGGCCAATCTATGCAAACGGACACACTTATCAATGCCACATCAGAAACATATCGTTTTGTGTTAGTATTGGGAAATTCCACTGTAAGAGAATACAATGATACAATTCTATGCATTAGGACGACGTTTAACAATTTCCACTGAAAATATTACACAAACACTGAAATGTTTCAAAAACACATTTGCTTGAAGAACAGTGCAGATGCAACGTTTAGTAAAAGAAGGATGGCACAAACAGGACAAACAGTCATTCTGTTACCAAACTTTGCATCTGCACTGTTCTTCAAGTAAATGTGTTTTTGAAACATTTCAGTGGACATTGTTTAAAGTAGTCCTTGCACATAGAGTTGTATGGTTTAACTTTGCAGTCATTGTTTTTGTTTGACATACATTTTAAAGTGAAAAGATCTGAGTCTCAGCATCATTCTGTTAACGTGGAATTGCCTTATCGTTACTAAACTATATTAGTGTACCATGTCAAGTGATTGCAAAGTATGTGATCTAACATTTTAGCTTCAAGTGACATTTTTTATTGGACAATCAATTAATTATAATGACCATATTGTCAACTCCTGACCTGCAGTGTTGCAGCAAGTTGAATTGTGTGTATGGGGCAACAATAAGGACTTGTATAGGTACTGAGTTTTTGTGTAATAATACTTAAATGTTATGGCTATGACAATTGCACCCTTCAAATATATAAAAACATGCAAGTGCATAATAGAAACACAATGTAAGGTATTTATATAATTGCTACACTAGACTGAGATAGCATACTACAAGAACCTTTTCATACTGATACACTTCCACCATTTAAAACCATCTACTTTTCAGACAATGAAAGGTGTGAAGACTAGTTATTATAGTGAATGGTGAGTGATAAACAGAAATGCTGAAAGCTGTATAGAAATACTTGATAAGATTAGTTAATCAATAACGGAGTGCATATATTTCTATTTTGTTATGGTAGAAAAGTCACAAAACTTTATGATGTTGCTGTATTGGGCATGTGTCCTTTACTCATCTCCTATGCTTCATTACTATCTTTAGGTGAAATGACTGACTGCATTTACCTAAGTTGGAGTGAATGTATGCCTATTTTCAATTAGTTCACCCCCAAAAAAAATATCTGGAGAAAATACTGAGTTCTATTCTTTTATGAGATCCACTCTTACTTGGTATTCCCAACTCTGAAAGCCAATGTTTTTTTATTCCTGGGAAGGTTGTTGTACAAATATGGTCTGTCTATCTGTCTAAGATCTTTTTATTTAGACTATTTATTTAGACTATGGGACAAAATCATTGCAGATTATTTTGTCTGCAATAATTATGACCTTTGGTTTATCTTTCTAAGAAATGGTGATGTTCAAATGTATTTGTTTAAATCACTGTTTAATTTATTGGTGGTTTGTTTGTCTCTCAGTTGGAGTAAGCATTTAACAAATAATGTCACATTGTCATATTATATTTCCACACTGTTTACTTTTTTAATTGACTTGTAACATTTTGATTGGCTACAGGTATATAAGACAAATATAGTAGTAATTAGTAATTTGAAATATGGAGTCAAGGTTGTTTAGAATGAGATCTATCTTTATGTTTGTCCTTAGTTATCAAACCTGCAGTCTAGCTTGAGTCAGTTCCATCAAATAATTTTAAAGGCCTAATTCACTTCAAATGATATCCAATTGGTTTGGAATTTACCCTTACTCTGCAATCATCTTCTTATTTAACGAGCTCCTGGTACTTTTTGGATCTCAGGAAGCGGCCGAAGGAGTCCTTCTCCATCAGAGCATAAATTCTCTTCTGGGCCAGGTCAAAGGTTGTGGAGGAAAGGTCAACCAGGTTCCTCAGGGTCACATCCTTGGTGTAATGATCAATGTTCACCTGGAGGGAGGAAAAGTGAGAAGGATGGGAGGGAGGAGAGAGAGAGAGAGAGAGAGAGAGAGAGAGAGAGAGAGAGAGAGAGAGAGAGAGAGAGAGAGAGAGACGGAGACAGGAAGGAAAAGGTAAGTCTGGGCTTCCACAACAAATACAACAATAGTACACATTTGCTTGCCACATTTTCTGTCACCTCTCTGGGTCCCTCGGTCTGGATGAAGTCCTCATAGATCTTTCTAGCTTTCACAGTCATCTTCATGGGAGACTTGGTCTTTTTGAAGTTCTCACAGGCCACCCAGAACTCAATGTTCTCCTCACTGAACTCAGAGCGCAGGAAGCCACGGAACATGGCCAGGCCATCTGGGAGACGGAGAGAGAGAGAAGATGGAAATATTAAATGATCAGAGAGAGAGAGTGGGAGGAAAGGGAAACAGAGAGCAAAGAACAAAGATGACGCAAAGAGAGAGAGACAGTAGAGAGAGTGAAATAGAGAGACAGTGAGTTGTTCCCATATTTTAACACAGAGGGCATTTGGCCAATCCTCCAACATCTCCCCTGAGACTTGAATTCCAGAGACATGCTGCCACTGTGCCTCTGTTAAGATAGGATGATGATAAGCTCCGATGGCTGAGTGTTTGCACTATCAGAGTTGGGGGTTGGATTCTTACATGGCTCGCTAATCCTCAATATGTGTTGCTGAATTGAAAACATTATAATGGGCCTGACTGTATATACAGTATACTGATCAAAAATATAAGACAACATCTATGTGTTGGTCTCATGTTTCATAAGCTAAAATAACAGATCCCAGAAATGTTCAATAAGTACAGAAAGCTTATTTCTCTCAAATGTTGTTTACAAATTTGTTAAATCCCTGTTGGTAAACATTTCTCCTCTGCCATTTCTCCTGACAGGTGTGGCATATCAAGAAGCTGATTAAACCGGATGATCATACATATGTGTACCTTGTGCTGGGGACAATAAAAGGCCACTTTAAGATGTGCAGTTTTGTCACACAACACAATGCCACAGATGTCTCAAGTTTTGAGGGAGTGTGCAATTGGCATGCTGACTGCAGGAATGTCCACCAGAGCTGTTGCCAGAGAATGTAATGTTAATTTCTCTACCATAAGCCGCCTCCAACATCGTTTTAGAGAATTTGGCAGTACGTCCAACCGGCCTAACAACCACAGACCACGTGCAATCACTCCAGCCCAGGACCTCCACATCCGGCTTCTTCACCTGCGGGATTGTCTGAGACCAGCCACCAGGACAGCTGATGAAACTGAGTAATACTTCTGTCTGTTATAAAGCTCTTTTTGTAGGGAAAAACCCATTGGCCTATGCCCTCCCAGGCCCACCTATGGCTGCGCTCTTGCCCAGTCATGTGAAATTCATAAATTAGGGCCTAATACATTTTTTTCAATTAACTGATTTCTTTATATCTACTGTAACTCAGTACATTTGTTGAAATTGTTGCATGTTGCTTTTATATTTTTGTTCAGTATAAATAAATAACTATAACCCTGATCCAGCAACTTCCCTTGACTCACCTGACCTCTTTTTGGAAAAATCTATTTTCTTTCATATGTCCAGGGACTCTACTATAGTGAACATTACTGTAGAAACACAAAGCTCATGGATGTGTGTCCTATTGTCTACCTCTGATGTTATATCTCTCTGGCTTTTATTTCCTATCTGAATGGACACTTTGAGACAATGTGTCACACAGAGAGGCAATCAAATGCAGCAATCTAAAATCAAATTACACAAAACCCTATGGATGATCAAATTCTTTCTGGAGAAGAACATTGAATTGAACTGTAGGGAACTATTACATTTTTCCTGGTTTGAAACTTCACTTGTGGCATTTAGTAAGCTATTGAATCACACTGCTACACATCAACATAATAACATTACAGAACATAATCTTCACCACTAGTGCACTAACCAAATTCCCGCCATTTGAGAGCGCTTTGTTTCCCAATGGTACCTGTTTGTTCAGGTTTCCTAACAAACTTTATTTCTGTTAAATCGATGTTCCGTATTACACTATATATATACAATTATGTGGACACACCTTCATATTAGTGGATTTGGCTATTTCATCCACACTCGTTGCACACAGCCATGCAATCTCCATAGGAAACATTGGCAGTAGAATGGCCTTACTGAAGAGCTCAATGACTTTAAAAGGGGCACCTTCATAGGATGCCACCTTTCCAACAAGTCAGTTTGTCAAATATCTGCCCTGCTAGAGTTGTAAGTGCTGTTATTTGGAAGAACGGCTCAGCCGCGAAGTGGTAGCCCACACAAACTCACAGAACGGGACTGCCAAGAGCTGAAGCGCATAGAGTGTAAAAATCATCTGTCCTCGGTTGAAACACTCACTACCGAGTTCCAAACTGCCTCTGGAAGCAATGTCAGCACAATAACTGTTCATTGGGAGCTTCATGAAATGGCCAAGCAGCCTCACACAAGCCTAAGATCACCATGCGCAATGCCAAGCGCCAGCTGGAGTGGAGTAAAGCACGCTGCAATTGGACTCTGGAGCAGTGGAAATGTGTTCTCTGGAGTGATGAATCACGCTTCACCATCTGCCAGTCCGACGGATGAATCTGGGTTTGGCAGATGCCAGGTGAACGCTACCTACTTGAATGCATAGTGCAAACTGAAGTTTGGTGGATGAGGAATAATGGTCTGGGGCTGTTTTTCATGGTTCGGGCTAGGCCCCTTCGTTCCAGTGAAGGGAATCTTAACACTACAGCATACAATGACATTCTAGACGATTCTGTGCTTCCAACTTTGTAGCAACAGTTTGGGGAAGGCCCTTTCCTGTTTCAGCATGACAATGCCCCTGTGCACAAAGCGAGGTCTATACAGAAATGTTTTGTTAAGATTTTTGGGGAAGTGATTTCCTACATTTAAGCATCATTAATGGCAGCATCCCTGAACATTATGTTATGTTGCTTTGTCTGTTGTGCCAGCATCAGGAATCTTCTGGGTGCAGAGCAGTTTACACATATCACCACCAGCACAACATTACTCAAACCAGTTCTTAGTAAATCATGCTTCCCAGTGTGTGTGTGGTGTGTGTGTGTGTGTGTGTGTGTGTGTGTGTGTGTGTGTGTGTGTGTGTGTGTGTGTGTGTGTGTGTGTGTGTGTGTGTGTGTGTGTGTGTGCGTGTGTGTGTGTGTGTGTGTGTGTGTGTGTGAGCTCATCATCTCACCAGTCAGCTCTTCAAACGCAAACATAAACAAGCAGGCTTAAGCACTGTGTCTGGTCATTCACACGACCTGGACGATTATGATAGACACACACACACACACACACACACACACACACACACACACACACACACACACACACACACACACACACACACACACACACACACACACACACACACACACACACACACACACACACACACACCACAGCCTTGAGGAAGGCATCACACTGGAAGATTGAGACCAGACCCTTGAAGGCATTCAGTATTTTCCAGCTGTTTAATTTTAGACCCAGGTGTCATCTATTACATAATATAAACTTTATTTTCACAGATGGATTATAACATGTTAGTTCTCCCAGGAGATCTCTCTGCATAATAAAAATGAATATCATCAGAGTTCGTTTAATTCTAGTCAGTCTTCTCAGTATTTGGCGTCACTCATAAAGTATCATATGATTGGGTTAAGAAACATATGGTTTTCTAGAAGACCTCATGGCTTTTCAAAAGGACTTATTTGGTGTGTGTGTGTATTTCTGGGCATACTTACAGCTGTTAGTCAGCACATGATCGAGGGACTCACGCCACTGAGCAGCCTCTTCAGGAATGGGCCTGTTCAACACACAAACACAATATTACAGTTAAACAACACGCACATAGTCAAGCACCTTGCCCTTGATTAAACATTAGATAAACAAAAGAGCACAGTCCGCCCTTACCAACATACGAAAAATAGCTACTCATCTCCTGGAAGGCCCAAACAATACCAGCCTTTAGTTAGAACTGAGTCAGTAGTTTGTCACCCACAGCCTATTAATACAGCACCCTGTAAGGTAATTGAGGTTTAGAGGTCCTCGATTGCCATCCCCCTAATACACACACACATACACATGCACACACTAGTGCGAGAGAGAGCCCTGCAGCATCTAACCTTTATTGATGGCTGTACTACTGAGCTAGTGGGGAAAATAGCCATTATGTAAGAGGATCCACAAATAAGTGGATGATCTCTCTCGATCTCATTATATTTCATCCAGAGTGAATTACATGTGCAAATAGGGTTAAGTGCCTTGCTCAAGGGAACATCAAAAAGATTTTCACCTTGTCAGCTCAGGGATTCAAACCAGCTACATTTCAGTTACAGCCCAACAGTCTAACCACTAGGCTACCTTTCTCCACCTCTTTCTCTTGCTCCTCCTTTCTCTCTCTCAACACTCATTTTCCGTAATCATACATACAACCATATCTTTAGAAGGTAGATACACTGTTGAAACTGAAGACGCAATATGGCGCAAGACGCAAAGCAAGATGGCGCCAACAGAGAGTGTCATCTTGCTTCTAGTCCTTTCGTTTTTTTATGTATTATTTCTTACATTGTTAGCCAAGAAAATATTAAATGTTGTTACATACAGCCGGGAAGAACTATTGAATATCAGAGCGACATCAACTTACCAGCACTACAACCAGGAATACGACTTTCCCGAGAGGCGGATCCTTTGTTTGAACCATCCACGGCATTTGAACTGATTCCAGAGGCTGACCCAAAACAACGTCGCAGCAGAAGAGATAGACGGAGCGGCCTTCTGGTCAGACTTTGGAGGCGCGCACACCACCCATTACTTCCGAGTATATTACTCGCTAATGTCCAGTCTCTAGATAACAAAGTAGACAAAATTAGGGCAAGGGTTGCTTTCCAAGGAGACATCAAGGATTGTAACATACTCTGTTTCACAGAAACATGGCTCTCTGGTGGATACGCTGTCGGAGTCGGTAAAGCCACCGGGATTCTTTGTGCGTCGCGCAAAGACAGAAATAAACATCTCTCCGGGAAGAAGAAGGGTGGGGGTGTATGTCTCATGATTAACGACTCATTGTGTAATTTTAACAACATACAGGAACTCAAGTCCTTTTGTACACCTAGAATTCCTCACAATCAAATGCCGACCGTATTATCTCCCAAGAGAATTCTCGTCGGTTATTGTCACAGCCATGTACATCCCCCCTCAAGCCGATACCACGACGGCCTTCAAGGAACTTCACTAGACTCTATGCAAACAGGTAACCAAATATCTGGATGCTGCATTTATTGTAGCTGGGGATTTAAACAAAGCAAATTTGAAAACAAGGCTACCTAAATTCTATCAGCATATTGATTGTAGTAACTAGGCTGGCAAAACACTGGATCGCTGCTACTCTAACTTCTGCGATGCGTACAAGGCCCTCCCCTGCCCTACTTTTGGCAAATCTGACCATGACTCCGAATTTGCTTCTCTCCTCATAAAGGCAGAAACTCAAACAGGATGTACCCGTGACTAGGACTATTCAAAGCTGGTCTGACCAATCGGAATCCACGCTTCAAGATTGTTTTGATCACGCAGACTGGGACATGTTCCGGGTAACCTCAGAGAATAATATAGATTTATACGCTGATTCAGTGAGTGAGGTTATAAGGAAGTGCACAGGAAATGTTGTACCCACTGTGACTATTAAAACCTACACTAACCAGAAACCGTGGATAGATGGCGGCATTTGCGCAAAACTGAAAACGCGAACCACCGCATTTAACCATGGAAAAATAACCAGGAAAAATACAACTAGTGTAGTTATTCCCTCCACAAGGCAATCAAACAAGCAAAACGTTAGCATAGGGATGAAGTGGAGTCGCAATTCAACTGCTCAGACACAAGACGTATGTGGCAGGGTCTACAGACAATCAGACGTACTACAAAAAGAAAACCAGCCATGTTACAGACACCGACGTCTAAACACCTTCTTTGCCCAATTTGAGGATAATACAGTGCCACCAACGTGGCCCGCTACCAAGGACTGTGGGCTCTCCTTCTGTGTGGCTGACTTGAGTAAAACATTTAAACGTGTTAACCCTTGCCGCGCCCTCAGAGCATGCACAGACCAGCTGGCTGGTGTGTTTACGGACATATTCAATCTCTCCCTATCCCAGTCTGCTGTCCCCACATGCTTCAGGATGGCCACCATTGTTCCTGTACCCAAGAAGGCAAAGGTAACTGAACTAAATGACTATCGCCCCCTAGCACTCACTTCTGTCATCATGAAGTGCTTTGAGAGACTAAACAAGGATCATATCACCTCCACCTTACCTGTCACCCTAGACCCACTGCAATTTGCATACCGCCCCAATAGGTCCACAGACGATGCAATTGCAATCACACTGCACACTGCCCTATCCCATCTGAACAAGAGGAATACCTATGGAAGAATGCTGTTCATTGACTACAGCTCAGCATTCAACACCATAGTACCCTCCAAGCTCATCTTAAGCTTGAGGCCCTGGGTCTCAACCCCACCCTGTGTAATTGGGTCCTGGACTTCCTGACGGGCCGCCCCCAGGTGGTGAAGGTAGGAAACAACATCTCCACCCAGCTGATCCTCAACACTGGGGCCCCACAAGGGTGCATGCTCAGCCCCCTCCTGTACTCCTTGTTCACCCATGACTGCGTGGCCATGCACGCCTCCAACTTGATCATCAAGTTTGCAGACGACACAACAGTAGTAGGTTTAATCACCAACAATGATGAGACAGCCTATAGGGAGGAGGTGAGGGCACTCAGAGTGAGGTGTCAGGAAAACGACCTCTCACTCAACGTCAACAAAACAAAGGAGATGATTGTGGACTTCAGAAAACAGCAGAGGGAGCAACCCCTTATCGACGGGACACCAGACAAACTGAAACTGAAATGGTCCATCCACACAGACAGTGTGGTGAAGGAGGCTGAAGAAATTTGGTTTGTCACCCAAAACCCTCACAAACCTTTACAGATGCACAATTGACAGCATCCTGTCGGGCTGTATCACCGCCTGGTACGGCAACTGCACCGCCCACAAACGCACGGCTCTCCAGAGCACCACCGGGGGAAAACTACCTGTCCTCCAGGACACCTACAGCACCCGATGTCACAGGAAGGCCAAAAAGATCATCAAGGACAACAACCATCCGAGCCACTGCCTGTTCACCCCGCTACCATCCAGAAGGCGAGGTCAGTACAGGTGCATCAAAGCTGGGACCGAGAGACTGAAAAATAGCTTCCATCTCAAGGCCATCAGACTGTCAAAACTACTTAGGGAGTGGTGGGGCGCTAGGGGCCCGACACTACCCGGTGAAATGTAAGGCGCCAAATTCAAAATCCAAAAGTTGAATTATTAAACATTCATCAATATACGAGTGTTGCATAGTCATCAAAAGCTCTGATTCTTGGCAATATCACAGCATTGTCAGATTTCAAAAAGGCTTTACGGCGAAAGCACAACATTTGATTGTTTGAGGATAGCACCTACAATATTTATTCATTAGCATAAATTCATAAACCATCGCGGTTCACACAAAACACATTTCACAGGAAAAACAAATCCCTTACCTTTTGAAGAACTTCTGCTGAGGGCTTCCCAAATGTCCAACGAAGACATCCAATGGTTCTTTTGTTAGAAAAAGTCATTTATTATATCCATAAATCTCTGTTTGGTTGGCGCGTTATGTTCATAAAATACAGCGTCCACTCGCCCATTGAACGTTCAACCTAAACCTATAAACTTGTCCAAGAACAATCAAACATCATTGATAATGTATCCTTAGGAACACTTTTAACTGGACGATAGGAAAGGAAAAAACCACAGCGCGCGCGAGCCCGTGAACGCGCATCCTCTTCTGTTTACATCTGGTGACTAGTTCGAAATTCTTCTTCTATTACCATCCAGAGCAACCTAACATCACCAAACACTGTCTAGAGACTGTTGACATCCAGTGGAAGCAATAGGTACTGCAATCTTACTCCCATATATGCCTGTTTTCAATAGGGAGGGGTTCAAAATGAGGCAATGTGTCAAAAACACTTTTTTCCAGGACAGAAATTCCTCGGGTTTTCGCCTGCTATATCAGTTCTGTTAAACTCACAGACAATATTTTAACACTCTTAGAAACTTCAGAGTGGTTCCTATCCAATAGTACTAATTATGTGTATATCCTAGTTTCTGGGCTTGAGTGGCAGGCCTTTTACTTTGGGCACGCCAGACTCTCCAAAACCGACACGTCAGCTGCCGCTCCCTAAGAAGTTTAAACAGCCATCACTAACACAGAGAGGCTGCTGATTACATACATACTTGAAAACATTGGCCACTCTAACAAATGGATCACTAGTCACTTTATTAATGCCACTTTAATAACAATGTTTACATACAGTACCTTGAAAAAATTATTCATTCCCTTTGCATTTTCCTAGGTTGTTGCATTACAACCTGTAATTGAATATATATTTTTATTGGGATTTCATGTGATGGACACACACAAAATAGTCCAAATTGGTGAAGTGAAATGAAACAAATAACTTGTTTCAAAAAATAAATAAAAATAAAAAACAGAAAAGTTGTGCGTGCATGTATTCACCCCTTTGCTATGAAGCCCTTAAATAAGATCTGGTGCAACCAATTACCCTCAGAAGTCACATAATTAGTTAAATAAAGTCCACCTGTGTGCAATCTAAGTGTCACATGATCTGTTACATGATCTTAGTATATATACACCTGTTCTGAAAACCCCCAGAGTCTGCAACACTGCTAAGCAATGGGCACCACCAAGCAAGTGGCACCATGAAGACCAAGGAGCTCTCCAAACAGGTCAGGGACAAAGTGGTGGAGAAGTACTGATTAGGGTTGGGTTATAGAAAAATATCTGAAACTTTGAACATCCCACAGAGCACCATTAAATCCATTATTAAAAATGTTTAAGAATATGGCACCACAACAAACCTGCCAAGAGCTGCAAAGCTCCACAGCGGAGATTGGAGTATCTGTCCATAGGACCACTTTAAACCGTACACTCCACAGAGCTGGGCTTTATGAAAGAGTGGCCAGAAAAAAGCCATTGCTTAAAGAAATAAATAAGCAAACACGTGTGGTGTTTGCCAAAAGCCATGTGGGAGACTCCCCAAACATATATAAGAAGAATGTACTCTGGTCAGATGAGACTAAAATTGCGCTTTTTGGCCATCAAGGAAATCGCAATGTCTGGCGCAAACCCAACACATCTCATCACCCCGAGAACCTCATCCCCACAGTGAAGCATGGTGGTGGCAGCATCATGTTGTGGGGATGTTTTTCATCGGCAGGGACTGGGAAAATTGTCAGAATTGAAAGAATGATGGATGGCGCTAAATACAGGGAAATTCTGTTTCAGTCTTCCGGAGATTTGAGACTGGTACAGAGGTTCACCTTCCAGTAGGACAATGACCCTAAGCATACTGCTAAAGCAACAATCGAGTGGTTTAAGGGGAAATATTTGTCAAATGTCTTGGAATGGCCTAGTCAAAGCTCAGACCACAATCCAATTGAGAATCTGTGGTATGACTTTAAGATTGCTGTACACCAGCGGAACCCATCCAACTTGAGGGAGCTGGAGCTGTTTTGCATTGACAAATCTGCAAAATTCCCAGTGTCTAGATGTGCCAAGCTTATAGAGACATAACCCAAGCAACTTGTAGCTGTAATTGCTGCAGAACGTGGCTCTACAAAGTATTTACTTTGGGAGGGGGAATACAGTTATGCACGCTCACGTTTTTTAGTCTTATTTCTTGTTTGTTTCACAATAAAAATATCTTCAAAGTGGTAGGCATGTTGTGTAAATCAAATGATACAACCCCCCCCCAAAATCTATTTTAATTCCAGGTTGTGAGGCAACAAAATAGGAAAAATGCCAAGTGGGTTGAATACTTTCGAAAGCCACTGTATCTTGCATTACTCATCCCATATGTATATACTGTATTTTATACCATCGGTTGCATCTTGCCTATGCCGCTCGGTCATTGCTCATATATCTATATGTACATATTCTTATTCCATCCTTTTACTTAGATTTGTGTGTATTAGGTAGTTGTTGTGGAACTGTTAGATTACTTGTAATATATTGCTGCACTGTCGGAACAAGAAGCACAAGCATTTCGCTACACTCGCAATAATATCTTCTAACCATGTGTATGTGACCAATACAATTTGATTTGATTTGATATGATATAGCACAGTATATTACTTTTAGTGATAAACAACCCATATATTGGTCTTGTCAGTGCCAATGCCTGGGATGGATATGTCTCCAAACCTTTGAACCCTCAATCTGATACAAGCAATGGTCTCTACACATGCAGTGCTATCAATTATGAGGCTGACATTCCACAGGCTCAGACACACAACCTGGTCTCAGAACATTTATTATTTTTCTGTACGTAAATCTGAGACACTCCATTTAGTATGATATGTAACATTTGGTGTGGTTACATAAAACAGATGGTTACTTAAGGCAAAAACAAAAGAAAGGTGGTTGGTCGGTGTATAATGCAAACCTCTAGCAACCCGTAGGTTGTGAGTTCGAATCTCACTGCAGACAATTTTAAACTACTTGCTACTTTTTAGATACTTTTCAACTATTTAGCGTGTTAGCTAACCCTTCCCCTTACCTTAACCATTTAACCTAACTACTAAACTTAACCCTAACCTTAACCCTAACACCTAACCCTAACCCCTAGCCTAGCTAACATTAGTGAGATAGTTAACATTAGCCACCTAGCCACCTAACTAGAATTCATTACATATATGTTTAGCAAATTCGCAACATTTTGTACGTCAAATTCGTAACATATAAAGGAATTGTAATTTGTAACATATAATTTGAAGTGGGTGATGGACATCCACAAAGTAATACATGCCATACGAAACGTAACATATCATACTAAATGGAGTGTCACGGATTTACATACAGAATAATTTTAATTGTCTGAGAACAGGTTAAGATACAAGCTCTCCCTCTCTCTCTAAGTCAGATCTGGAGAGGAAAGCTGAGCAGCAAATCATGGAAGCAATTTACAAATGTCAATTGACACTGTTTGAAGCAGAGAAGTTTCTATATGTTTCCCTCCTTAGAGGAGCACAGGGATGTAACTGATGCACTCTGTAGCCATGCTGTTCTAAGGTGTTTGCGGGAGTGTGTGTGGGAGTGTGTGCGAGAGAGAGAGAGAAAGTATGTGTTTGTGTTCATGTTTGTGTGTGTGAGGGCTGTCTGAGGGAAGGAGAAAGCAACAGTACTCACTTCTGAAGCTTCTCTGGCTTCTTCTCTGGTTTCTCGGGGTAGGGGATAATCAGGTCAATGCCATTCTCAGGCTTCTGGAGGAGAACCCCCAACTTAGACTTGATCTCTTTAGCCCTGAGAAAGGAAACACATGAGGAAATAAGTCCATTAAGGAGGATGCTATAATTTTTTTAAATAACACACATTCAAGACTTATAACAGTATAACGACCATAGTAATGGCTTTGGCTAATGCAGATTGTAGTCAGGAAAACCAAGTGAGACACAGATAGCTATAACCAATCAGTGAAGTTCGATACAATACAAGTTGAAAAGCAATCAGCAACAGAGCAGAAGATCTACACTGTAAGACTTTTCTGTCATTTCAACAGTAAAACATTGTAAGATGCACAGTATAATACCATTCATGTGTTTTACAGCATTCGTGCTGTATATTGCACTGCATTATGGGTAAAATGCTGAAAAATACTGTTATTAACTGTAATTAGGCAGCCTTGTGTAAGAATTACTCTAACATACTGTACTTTTTTTTTTACAGTAATAGCTTATGCCTACTGTAGATTCAAATGATCCATTTCAGGTACCATCTTAATGCTGTAGGGTGAGACACGTGAAGCTCAGGCTATTTTAATAAATATCATCTTGAAGTGGCTGTGAAGTGGAAGAATATTTTCAGCAGCTGCTGGGTAGGTACATTGCCTTGTTTATAAGCATATTTATTGCTAGCCAACGTTGAATTACTGCATGTTTCCTTAGCTAGCCTAGCTAGATAGCTGGCTAACATTTGCTAGCTACCTGACAAAAGCCATTCCGGTCTGCTCTAAATTCCTGTAGATATCTAGCTGTGTGACCTAGAAAAACATAACTGAGAGAATATTGTGATTAAAGGCTGTATCGTAGCCTCTGAATGCCATCGAGAATACTGAGCACAGATTCGTGACCATTATGTTTCCACCATTACTACAGAGAAAATTGCTTGTTTCTAGCAATTCAAAAGATGACCCATGTTTTTTCGGATTGACGGGCTGCATTTTACACATAAACTGTGTTATGGGCCATACTCGCGAGCCGCTAAAGCTGATGCGAATGACCAGTGCACCATATTGTATCGAAGTGCCTGCCGACCTAAGGTGCAGTGCCACTGGTCAGCTGTGGCCTAACACAGTCTCGGCGATGGAAACTAGTAACGTGGTGGATTTTCCCCTCCCAGGATTATACAGTATTTCAAGTAGGATAGCATTCTACACAAGAAAAAACTAATATAGGTAGCCATCTAGATGTCACCGTGATATATTCTACTCAATGGGGAGAGCATGAATGGCAAAAACACTGGGAAGAGTGACTTCCTTAGCTATTACAACCCTGTGTGATTCGGTTCACTTCGCTCTCATCTGCGCGACATAAATCCTTGTTTTGTAGGCCAGGATTGTCAATTTTTCTTCTCCCACTATCCATTTGTTTAATTTAAAAAACACTGTTCCATAATGTTACAGTATTATATAGGCTAGGCACATTGCTTTTCTTTAAAAACAGGAGTATAGGCTGGAATGAAAATGAAACACAGGAATAGCGTCCTCCGTTCGCTACAATATTGGCCTGTCACTTCTGAATGATATATTATCACTTGTGAATGATGCCCAGCTTAAGGCAAGAAACAATGCATGCCTTTTTTTTGTTGTTGACTTTTTCAAATCATAGTCGCACACCTCATGTAGCCTAGCCCATAGGCCTATGTAGTGTCAGTCAAAAGTTTGGACACACCTAGTCTTTCAAGTTTTTTTCTTTCTTTTTACTATTTTCTACATTGTAGAATAATAGTGAAGACATCAAAACTATGAAATAACACATATGGAATCAAATAGTAATCAAAAAAGTGTTAAACAAATCTAAATATATTTTAGATTTTAGATTCTTCAAAGAAGATATCCCTATTTGGTAAAATACCAAGTCCATATAATGGCAAGAACAGTTCAAATAAGCAAAGATAAACAACAGTCCATCATTACTTTAAGACATGAAGGTCAGTAAATCTGGATAATGTCAAGAACTTTTAAAGTTTCTTCAAGTGCAGTCGCAAAAACCATCAAGTGCTATGATGAAACTAACTTGAATGAGGACCGCCACAGGTAAGGAAGACCCAGAGTTACCTCTGCTGCAGAGGATACTTTCATAAGAGTTAACTAGTGGGACTACAAATAATAGTCCCACTAAGCGCAAACAAGATGAAATGTGTCTGTTACTAATTGATTTGGGCTGCAATATACCTCATATTGCAACCCAAATAAAATAGTAACAGACACATTTCATCTTGTTTGCGCTTAGTGGGACTATTATTTGTTTTGACAATGACCCAAAGCAGACCTCCAGGCTGTGTAAGGGCTATTTGACCAATAATGAGAGTGATAGAGTGCTGGAGTGCTGCATCAGATGACCAGGCCTCAACAATCTCCCGACCTCAACCCAAATGAGAGGGTTTGGGATGAGTTGGACCACAGAGTGAAGGAAAAGCAGCCAACAAGTGCTCAGCATATGTGGGAACTCCTTCAAGACTGTTGGAACAGCATTCCTCATGAAGCTGGTTGAGAGAATGCCAAGAGTGTGCAAAGCTGTCATCAAGGCAAAGTGTGTCTACTTTGAAGAATCTCAAATATAAAATATATTTTGATTTGTTTAACACTTTTCTGGTTACTACTTGATTCCATATGTGTTATTTCATGTTTTCACTATTATTCTACAATGTAGAGAAAAACCCTTGAATGAGTAGCTGTGTCCAAACTTTTGACTCGTACTGTATGTTTTGCTAAGGATTATATCACAACTAAAGTGGCCAAATAACTTCTTAAAATTAAACAGATTAATCCACTTTACAAAGGGTGTAGAGCCTAACTGGCATACATATGCAGCACGTGAGTTTCAAGTTTGGGGAAGATAATATTCACCATAAAAATGCACCTTTATAATAAAAGCATTACATGCATAATTGCATATGCGGTCACTCTTGAGAATGGTGTTTTCCTGCTAATGGAACATTTGCCTTACAGCCTACTGCTGTGTGCGCATTGTTGCGCTTATAATGTGAAGAAATAGTCTAATAGTTTATCAATCAACATTTGAAGCTAAACATTCTGATTGGTTGCGTCAGCTTTTGTACTATGGGGGATAGTAGATTGACATAGGCTAGTGCTTTTGCTGTTTATTGGGCCACTGACAAAAAGTAAATGTGGACAGTTCTTCCAATATCTTCAATATGCGCCTCGGAATTGGATAAGGAGGCATGCAGTTGTGTCCCCGATGTGTCTGTCTTCACTTGTAGCCTGTGAGAAAGACCCAATCACGTGACGGAGAGCCATGTGAGTGAGAGGTGCTTTGGAGCGCCCAGCCTGGAGAAGGGAATTATAGATATTATATTCGGCCCAAGGCCACAACGGCCACTGGCCGCAAAAGGCATTTTTAGGTGGCATTACGGCCACACAAAGAGGATGCTGCCTGGAAATCTAGGCATTATCAAGTGCTTGTCAAATTGTGAATGAGAGACTGATGAAATGTGTTTACAGCCTATGCAAAAAAAAAAACAAGCAGAGGTCATGCCTTTCATGCAACTTTTTTCAAATCATCATTGGAGTCGGATCATACAACCTTAGAATGTATTAAAAATCAAAACAACATTTGTATCACGACTAAAGTTACATAAATAAAAACTCTAAATTAAGCGTATAGGAGTACCTGTTTCTTTGTTAATCGCTCAACACAGAATAGCCGCCGCATGTGCTCACGGCCTCAAATAGTTTGTAGAAAATATCCTTTATATTTTATTCAGCTATGTTCAATTGTATTCTTCATACTATACAATAATATAAAATAATGCCACGGAATTCTAAGCAAATCTTGTCTGCTAAATGAACTAGTAAAATGGCATAGCCAGATCAGGGCCTAACATAAGGACAACTCAGAGTATGCTATTCTGCTCTTCTGAAATATACTACATTTTCTTCATATCATGTTTCTTTAGACCTGTCTAAAATAAATCATGGATTTATTATACTTTTTAAAATGTAGATGTTCTAAAGGTATATATCGGTGGAAGCCAGGAGATGCTAAATGTGTTTGTTAATTAACAGTCAATTACAGTGAGACCAGAGGTTATTTGCTTGACAATCCCCGGCTGACAAAATGTCCTGACCGACACTGCCCTAGTTTAGACCCAGGATAACACAACCCCACCTCGGGTGAATCAGGCCCATTAGAGGTCATGTGATGTAGCCTTTGTTTTCAATGGCACACTGTCAGTAGTTAAAGTACACAATATAATGACCTGTGTAATAATTTACATTTAAAGGGATAAAACGTTGTTATTTTTTTCTAACATGATTTTTCCTTTTAATCATCAATCAACTAAATATGTTAACCGTAATTTATAATGATTAAAATACCCACTTTTAACCATCTCAAACTAAACTAAAAGTAAAAAAGGAAAAAAGAGGCTGGACACAATACTTTGTGGACACAATTACACACTAACAATTTTACTTGCTATTTCCAAAAACGCAAAAATTTTAATTATTTAATACAAGAGGACATTTTAGTGAGTAAATCAGAAAGATTTTGAATAGAATAACCAAGTTTATCATTACTTAGAACTCACCTTACTCATTCGTTCCTGACCGGGGATGACACTCAACTAGGGCTATGTCATAATAAATCAGGATAGCCCATAATCAGATGATCATTAAAAAAATATCCAAGTAATGACGTGTAATTTTAAGTAATGGTGTTAAATCCCCCATGAATATAAAATATATCTTAAATCCAGGATTTTTGATCAACTAGTAACTATTGTCTAATTGCTTTGATTGATGAACAGTTTTCAGGGAATGCATGTTGGAAAAACAGCCTGCAAAAAACAGCCTTGCATTATCAGGGATTTGTTACGAACCATTTTAGCATTATGAGTTCTATTGCTTTATTTTCCAGTTATTTATGAACTTCCTTTATCAAAAAATACTGCTCCAAGTAATAGTTTGATTTAAGAAATGAATATGCATAACTCAATATATATGTTATAAATCATGTATGCATGATACTGGTATGTATTAATCCTCCCATGTGCCAGAAACAGGGCATTGCAGTATATCATACTGATTGCTCTTTGCTTTTTTGGCCTAATTTGCATCTTAATAAGTTTATCACCAGAGGATGACAAAGAGCAGATACTGTACCTCTTTTTTGCTTTTAAGTTTGGCAAAATCTTCCTGTCTTGCAGGTGGAAGCAATTGCTGAGTCTGGACTGCAGCAGTGAAATGCAGTCAGCAAAATGCTATCATTAAGCCATTAAGATCTTATCAGATCATGGAACAATACCTTTATCTCTGCAACTGGAAACGTTAAACTTTTTGGACAGTTGAAAGATTTTGGACAAGTAATTAATCAAGTTTCCATTTATCGTAAATGTTTTGCAAAAAGTAGAAAGAATTATTTAATGAAGAACTATATTCACAATTAACTTCATTACCATACAGCATGTCAATGACTTCAACTATACTAAAAAAGAGCTCAGCATAAAAAATGTACTATGAATAAAGAAATGTGATTTTAATTACAGACCAAACGCTTTCTAAGAAATCAACCTCAGAAACTTGTGATGTGATATCTCTGGGGTTATTTCAGGCAAGCTACAGTAGGAGAGATTACCCTTTCAGAGAGCAGAAGAGCATAATGCTTTTGGTATCTCACCTTTCCAGACATGTTTGGGGTAACGCAGCTAATCCTCTACACATTTTCTGTTTTTCTTTTGATGTGTTGTTGAGTGAGTCCACCACCGTAAGATTCAGAGTCCCTTTTCTTTTTGACTTTGTCTTTCAGCACTCTTGGGGAGTTTATATACATAGAGCCTATTGGCTCAGGGCCAAGAGCATAAGCCAATGAAATGGAGGTCTGCGACTGCGAGCAGAGAAGTCAGGGTCAGCTGGATGAGAAGTGGTCTGGTAGAACTGGGATGGCTGGAAGTAGAGGTCAGTCCCTAACCATAGATCTGGGATCAGATGCTTACATTTACAAAGGTAAAAAAAGTTGCACTGAACTGAACCATTAATCAGGCTTTTAACAAATCAAGATTACTTTCGATTATCTTTCTCAATTAGCAAAACATGGAAGTGAACTCAACTTTAGGTATAGACTGCAAGTAGGGGGTCCTAGGACTGGCATGAACTCCAGCGGAGCTGGAAAAACATGTTTCAGATAAACATTATCTATGTGAGCAATGCATGCTTGGCTTTTTCAACCATCACACAAAGCAAACATCCTTAGCTATAAATAGGAAAGGTTCAGTCACAGATATCCTGTCTACAGCTGTTGAGGGGGAAAAAATGAAAGACCAAACCTTATAATTTATATGGTAGTTGGACCCATTCATTTTTATCCAAAAATACCAAAACGTATCTCATTACAAGAGAGATCTGGACCTCATGTTAGAAGTTGCTATTAAAGTTGTTTCATGTTGAATTGTTTTCAACATTGTGTTGATTAGCCAGTGTGACAAATGTATCTGACCATGCTGTAATCAAGAATGGTGAAAAGCGATTGCATTTCCCCATTGACGAGTAATGGTATGCATAGACATAGAGTGCACACCCACGCTCTCCAACTTTCTTTGGCACTAGCAAGTCTCAGTAGACTGAGGTTTGGACTTGAACCCTGACCAATGGGATGTGAAGTTACCATTCCTATATAGCTGATAGCAATGGTTAGTAATGTACAGTAACACGAAAAAGACTGGTTCACATTCCCATGCCAACTCACGCTGATTGTCATGTGAAAGTCCACCACACTGGTAAAGAATGTAGCTACACCAACAACCCTAAATTAGGTCTACTCGTTAATGGTGGTACAGAGTAATACTTGATGTATATCAATCATTATAAAGCAAAATCATAACAATGATAACAGTGGGACTTCTCAAAAACGTGCTTGTCTGAGAGTTTGGAGGTATTTCCCATTTATCTTGGCTAGATTGTGAAACAAGCCTGCGTTTCATAAACTTTGTATATTCTCAGTGATGTAATCATTAATCTAAAAACACTGGTCTGATAAAGCTAATGCAATGTAACTTGTGACAACTTCTCACACAATTACAGATGAAGTCGGAAGTTTACATTCACCTTAGCCAAACGTTTAAACTCAGTTTTTCACAATTCCTGACATTTAATCCTAGTAAAAATTCCCTGTCTTAGGTCAGTTAAGATAACTACTTTATTTTAAGAATGTGAAATGTCAGAATAATAGTAGAGACAATGATTTATTTCAGTTTTTTTTTCTTTCATCACATTCCCAGTGGGTCAGAAGTTTACATACACTCAATTAGTATTTGGTAGCATTGCCTTTAAATTGTTTAACTTGGGTAAATGTTTCATTTTGGCCCATTCCTCCTGACAGAGCTGGTGTAACTGAATCAGGTTTGTAGGCCTCCTTGCTCGCACACGCTTTTTCAGTTCTGCCCACAAATTTTCTATAGTATTGAGGTCAGGGCTTTGTGATGGCCACTCCAATACCTTGACTTTGTTGTCCTTAAGCCATTTTGCCACATCTTTGGAAGTATGATTGGGGTCATTGTCCATTTGGAAGACCCATTTGCGACCAAGCTTTAACTTCCTGACTGATGTCTTGAGATGCTGCTTCAATATATCCACATAATTTTTCTACCTCATGATGCCATCTATTTTGTGAAATGCAACAGTCCCTCGTGCAGCAAAGCGCCCCCACAACATGATGCTGCCACCCCCCGTGCTTCACTGTTGGGATGGTGTTCTTCGGCTTGCAAGCCTCCCCTTTTCCCTCCAAACGTAACGATGGTCATTATGGCCAAACAGTTTGATTTTTGTGTCATCAGACCAGAGGACATTTCTCGATCTTTGTACGATCTTTGTCCCCATGTGCAGTTGCAAACCGTAGTCTGGCTTTATGATGGCGGTTTTGGAGCAGTGGCTTCTTCCTTGCTGAGCGGCCTTTCAGATTATGTCGATATAGGACTTGTTTTTACTGTGGATATAGATACTTTTGTACCGGTTTCCTCCAGCATCTTCACAAGGTCCTTTGCTATTGTTCTGGGATTGATTTGCACTTTTCGCACATCAAAGTACGTTCATCTCTAGGAGACAGAACGCGTCTCCTTCCTGAGCGTTATGATGGCTGCGCGGTCCCATGGTGTTTATACGTACTATTGTTTGTACAGATGAACGTGGTACCTTCAGGCATTTGGAAATTGCTCCCAAGGATGAACCAGACTTGTGGAGGTCTACAATTATTTTTATGAGGTCTTGGCTGATTTCTTTGGATTTTCTCATGATGTCAAGCCTGAGTTTGAAGGTAGGCCTTGAAATACATCCACAGGTACACCTCCAATTGACTCAAATGATGTCAATTAGCCTATCAGAAGCTTCTAAAGCCATGACATAATTTTCTGGAATTTTCCAAGCAGGTTTAAAAGCACAGTCAACTTAGTATATGTACACTTCTGACCCACTGGATACAGGTAATTATAAGTGAAATAATCTGTCGTATAATTTATTTCAATGGAACAAACAAAATAACAAAGAATCACCCAATCGTAACATACAACGCGTATATAGGCACTTAGAAAAACAATATCCCACAAAACAGGTGAGAAAAGGAACAACTTAAGTATGATCCCCAATTAGAGGCAATGACACTTAGCTGCCTCTATTTGTGAACCATACAAACCCAAACATAGAAATACAACATATAGAAACAATAATGACCAAAACCAGGACGTGACAGGCTTGCCCTCGCCCTCCATTTGGCAAATCTGACCATAATTCTATCCTCCTGATTCGTGATTACCAACAAAAACTAAAGCAGGAAGTACCAGTGACTCGCTCAATACAGAAGTAGTCAGATGACGTGTATGCTACACTACAGGACTGTTTTGCTAGAACAGACTGGAATATGTTCCAGGATTCATCCAATGGCATTGAGGAGTATACCACCTCAGTCACCAGCTTCATCAATAAGTGCATCGACGACGTTGTCCCCACAGTGACCGTACGTACATATCCCAACCAGAATTCATGGATTACAGGCAACATCCGCATCGAGCTAAAGGCTAGAGCTGCCACTTTCAAGGAGTGGGACACTAATTCGGAAGCTTATAAGAAATCCTGCTATGCCCTCAGATGAACCATCAAACAAGCAAAGCATCAATACAGGATTAAGAATGAATCCTACTACTTCGACTCTGAAACTCGTAGATGTGGCAGGGCTTGAAAACTATTACGGACTACATGAGGGAAACCCAGACACGAGCTGCCTAGTGACTCGAGCCTACCAGATGAACTAAATGCCTTTCATGCTCGCTTTGAGGCAAGCAACACTGAAGCATGCACGAGAGCACCAGCTGTTCTGGATGACTCGGTAGCAGATGTGACCAAGACCTTTAAACAGGTCAACATTCACAAAGCCACAGGGCCAGATGGAATACCAAGACGTTGACCAGGACGTCGCATGCGCGGACAAACTGGCAAGTGTCTTCACTGACATTTTCAATCTCTCCCTGACTGAGTTTGTAATACTAAATGTTTCATGCAGACCACCATAGTCCCTGTGTTCAAGGAAGCGAAGGTAACCTGCCTAAATGATTACCGCCCCGTATCACTCACGTTGGTAGCCATGAAGTGCTTTGAAAGGCTGGTCATGGCTCACATCAACAGCATCCTCCCAGATACCCTAGACCCACTCCAACTCGCATACCGCCCCAACAGATCCACAGATGACGCAATCTCAAACGCACTCCACACTGCCCTTTCCCACCTGGACAAAAGGAACACCTACGTGATAATGCTGTTCATTGACTACATCTCAGCGTTCAACACCATTGTGCCCACGAAGCTCATCACTAAGCGAAGGACCCAGGGACTAAACAACTCCCTCTGCAACTGGATCTTCAACACTTGGGCCCCTCAGGGGTGTGTACTTAGTCCCCATGTACTCCCAGTTCACCTACAACTGCGTGGCCAAACACGACTCCAACACTTTCATTATGTTTGCTGACAACACAACAGTGGTAGGCCTGATCACTGACAGCGATGAGACAGCCTATAGGGAGGAGGTCAGAGAACTGGCAGTGTGGTGCCAGGACAACAACCTCCCCCTCAATGTGAGCAAGACAAAAAAGCTGATCGTGGACTACAGGAAAAGGCAGGCCGAACAGGCCCTCATTAACATCAACGGGGCTGTAGTGGAGCGGGTCGAGAGTTAAGTTCCTTGGTTTCCACATCACCAATGAACTATCATGGTCCAAACACACCAAGAAAGTCGTGAAAAGGGCACGACAATGCCTTTTACCCGTCGGGAGACTGAAAAGATTTGGCATGGGTCCCCAGATCCTCAAAAAGTTCTACAGCTGCACCATCGAGAGCATTTTGACTAGTTGCATCACCGCCTGGTATGGCAACTGCTCCAGTCACCCAAGTCATAGACTGTTTTCTCTACTACCGCACAGCAAGCGGTATCGGAGCGCCAAGTCTAGGACCAAAAGGCTCCTTAACAGCTTCTACCCCCAAGCCATATGACTGCTGAACAATTAATCAATATGGCCACTGGAAAATTACATTGACCCCCATTTGTTTAGTACACCGCTGGTACTCGCTGTTTATTATCTATGCATAGTCACTTCATCCCTACCTACATATACAAATTACCTCGACTAACCTGTATCCCTGTACCAGCACCCCCTGTAAATAGCCTCGTTATTGTTATTTTATTGTGTTACTTTTTATTACATTTTTTACTTTAGTTGAAATGAAGATGAAGATTCAATAGCTTTAGAATCGGCAGTGGATCTAAACATTGGTTACATCATGTGAATGAGGTCAACATATGTTCTATAACAGCTTTACTGATTGCAGTTTGGTTGAAATGGGACTTAAATATTGGTCCAATCGCAATCACACAACAAAGAGCAGGCAGAACACCTGTGTGTATATTTATAGAACTATATAACTATTTAAAAAATCACCTCACTTCCCAGAGCTCTGTAGAAAGAACAAGTTGCCCAGCTATAATTGCTCTAAAGCGAGTCCCTTTTCCCTTTTTTTTGCATATCCCATGAGTTGGCGTTTGGGAAGAGTCTGACTTTAGGGAAATGCAGTTAAAGACAGTTACACTGAATTTAGCTTACCAATCGCCAAATGCCTATTTTGACCCAATCACCATCTCTTCAAAGTAACTTACTACATATAGTCCAGTTTGTAACAATCTCTATGAAATGAGCTTTGAAATTATGGATATATGTTCATTTAAAAGTGGTTAAAATTCATGCCTTTTTGATGATGGTAGTATGATAAATTAAATTAAATATACATTTTCATCAAGTTGTAGAAATGTTTCTGTTTACTTTTTGAAAATACTAATATTAATATACCAAAATACCAAGAAATCTCAAAATGTATAAATATCCTGTGGTGCCTGGCCTTTAACAGTATATACACTTTATTAGTATATAAACTTTATTGTAAAACAACAGGTCTCCCATGCCAGAGTGTTTGGCCAAACAGGAAGGCGAGTTTAATCTCACGTTGACATTTATCCAAAAATACCACAGAACACCAATTCTTCTGTAATCTCAGTGCTTGTTATGACTCATTGGCTTGCTTGGTGTGGCTCTTAGACTGGCCCTCTGACGTTTCACTTCCTACTGAGCAAAGGTCAACAGTAGTAGGGGCTGATAAAGCAGAGTAAGATGAAGTTGCCCCAGAACAAGCGACATCATGGAGACTATAGTAATGAAACCCAATGGAATGCCAAGACTGTTATCTCCAATGCCATATCCCCACTTCTAAAATGTCCCAAACTGGACTCAGGCTAGACAGAACAGGCCTCGATGGATTCTTATTAAGTTGTCCTGTTTGTCAATGCCGGTGTGTGTAGCTGGTGTAGAAGTCAGGCACAGGAAAGCAGAGATGAGTGAACAACGTATTTAATAAAATACGGAAAAAGGAATAACAAATCAAACGTGCCCTAAAAACACACGCGAATATAACCAGGCGTAATAAAACCGGCAAAGAAACAACAAACAATCACGCACAAAAAAACATGGGGAAAACAGAGGGTTAAATAATGAACATGCAATTGCGGAATTGAAACCAGGTGTGTAAAACAAAGACAAAACAAATGGAACATGAAAAATGGATCGGCGATGGCTAGCAGGTCGGTGACGTCGACCACTGAAAACCACCTGAACAAGGAGAGGGACCTATTTCGGCAGAAGTTGTGACAGTACCCACCCCCTTGACGTGCGGCTCCAGCAGCGCGCCGACACCGACCTCGGGGACGACCCGGAGGACGAGGCGCATGGCGATCCGGATGGAGATGGTGGAACTCCTGCAGCATCAAAGGGTCCAACACGCCCTCCACCGGCACCCAGCATCTCTCCTCCGGAGCGTACCCCTCCCACTCCACGAGGTACTGAAGGCCCCGCTTAGGACGCCTCGAGTCCATGATGACTCGAACAGCATACGCCGGGGCCCCCTCGATGTCCAGAGGGGGCGGAGGAACCTCCCGCACCTCAGACTCCTGGAGTGGGCCAGCCACCACCGGCCTGAGGAGAGACACATGGAACGAGGGGCTAATGCGATAATCTGGGGGGAGCTGTAACCTGTAACAAACCTCCTTCAGTCTCCTCAGGACTTTGAATGGCCCCACAAACCGCGGGCCCAGCTTCCGGCAGGGCAGGCGGAGGGGCAAGGTTTCGGGTCGAGAGCCAGACCCTGTCCCCCTTTGCGAACACCGGGGCCTCACTGCGGTGGCGGTCGGAGCTCGCCTTCTGCCATTGCAGGTGCACATGGGCGGCGTCCCACCCCTTGAGAGCCCTAAGTTGCCACGAAACTGATCGATCACTACCGCCCGAACAAGGAGAGGGACCGACTTCGGCGGAAGTCGTGACACTGTTTCTCCAGAACGCTATCACAGGCCAGAAGAGAGTGGAAATTAAATGTATTTTCCCACAGCACCATTAATTGCTTACATAAAGGAGGTTTATTTGCAAAGGCTTTTCTGGAGAACTTGCCTGCTTTAAAGTGGAAGAAAAGAATTGCAGAAATGATTTGCTTTTGAATTACAATGCCTATCTCTCTTTTCCATTATGCAACTGTAGCCGGAGCTATATACAAGCCAGGGGATAAACAGATATATTAGTTATCATTCCTCTCCTTAGAGAAATAAATGAATCCTCATTGAGAGAAATTAGTTTCCACCACACATGAAATGACAGCATGAGTCTAAAGAATTATAAGCCTTTTTCTTATAAGTATTTTCTAGATGCCATTAGGCACTGATTGATTTGTACCTTTGATCAATTTGTCAGTAAGATAAATATCGACTTTGTTCCATAGGTATAATGTATAAGCGTGTACAGTCAAAAGTTTGGACACACCTACTCATTCAAGGTTTTTCTTCATTTTTACTATTTTGTACAATAATAGTGAAGACATCAAAACTATGAAATAGCACATACGGAATAATGTAGTAACCAAAAAAGTGTTAAGCAAATCAAAATATATTTTATATTTGATTCTTCAAAGTAGCCACCCTTTGCCTTGATGACAGCTTTGCACACTCTTGGCATTCTCTCAACCAGCTTCATGAGGTGGAATGCATTCCAATTAACAGGTGTGCCTTCTTAAAAGTTAATTTGTGGAATATCTTTCCCTCTTAATGCCTTTGAGCCAATCAGTTGTGTTGTGACAAGGTAGGGGTGGTATACAGAAGATAGCCCTAGTTGGTAAAAGACCAAGTCCATATTATGGCAAGAACAGCTCAAAAAAGCAAAGAGAAAAGACAGTCCATCATTACATTAAGACATGAAGGTCAGTCAATGCGGAAAACTTCAAGAACTTTGAAAGTTTCTTAAAGTGCAGTTGCAAAAACCATCAAGTGCCATGATGAAACTGGCTCTCATGAAGACCGCCACAGGAAAGGAAGACTCAGAGTTACCTCTGCTGCAGAGGATAAGTTCATTAGAGTTACCAGCCTCAGAAATTGCAGCCCAAATAAATGCTTCACAGAGTTCAAGTAACAGACACATCTCAACATCAACTGTTGATGACTCTCTCTCTCTGTTGATGACTCTCTCTCTCTCCCACCCCGCTGGGTTTTTTGCAGATGCATGAGGTTACGACTGTTTAGAATGATGATATGATAAGAGGTTATGATTTAATAAATTGACTGTTTTAAGAATGCGATAGGTAAGGACCTTTAGAGTTGAATTCGGGAGATGGTAACTCTTTAAACAACCGCTCTCGTGGTGTCCCAAATTCCTAATGAATTAATTGTTACATGATTAATTTAATTGGGTAACAATTAAACATAGTTAGTTGATTCGATAAATAACAGTCATAAGATTAATGAAAGTAAAGTCACAACACTGTGTACCCTAAGACTGTGTATCCTAAATAAATGGGCAAACCAAACATGACAAACCAAACATGGAAAATAGCTGCAGTCTGAGGTGACCATTTTTGTGATCTTGGAGATAGAGAGGTGAATGGAAGGCTGAGTGATGCTTGTGTAACAGCCCCTCTGTGGAAATTATAAATACCCTGTAGACTATGGACCTCATTGTAATCTATAGTGTTTGGCTGCCTGACAGGGAGAAGAAGGAGGGAGTTCACACAGAGGAATGCATCTAACATATATTTAATTAAATAAACTGTGTGTGCCAGAATTTGGCACATTACTAGACCGTGTTGCAAAATACTATTTTCACACTGGGCTGCGAGACCTGAAAAAACTTCAGGTACTATAGTCTCTTGTTACCAGCCCTATTATAGAGATGTACAGTACTGTAGCTAGCGAAGCCAGAAAGCCTTATTTTCCTCTCCACATATGGTCTTTATTACCAAGACCTCTTGTGTAGCATTCCCTGGATCAAGATGTTTTTGGTACTGATTAGTCCAGACAGTTCTATTTCTAAATTAGTTAAGTTCAAACATGGAGTGACATGGTAAAAACTCTGAGATTGATGTCAAATAGGTGAACAACAACACATAACCTGCCTCTAGTTTTGTACCATCGCCCAGATAGCATCAGTCTGTTTCTGACTTCATATTCATCACTGTGTTCCTCATCAAGGGTGCTTCCTCGATTCAGAGAAGGAACAGAATGCACTGAGGGGAGGGCAGAATCGATTTCACACGCTGGTACAGAGTTGAGAGGACGGGATGAATAGATGAATAGCAGAGAACATGAAAGTGGAGGCTCAATCAGAGTGTTAGTTGATCAGAGAGGAGTGGCCAAGTCAAAGCTTTGCTGAGGTCACAGCAGTCCAGGCTCCTGCCGCTCTTCATCTAACACTGAGCCAGGGGATTGAGATAGGGTTATCTAACAGGTTCAAGTTAATATAAAATTTATAAAATTTGTATTAATTATTTTTTATTGAATAATTGTGTTATTAAATGCAAATGTTCTTGATTTGACTGTTGTAGAAGGTTCTTGCGTTTTATGAGTAGGCGTATATGGAACGTACTGTATCTGTGACAAACAGGCATTGGGTAGGACGTCATAAATACATATTTGAGGATATTTTAGTATTTTTGTGCCTGATGATGAGTTAAATGACCTAACAGAGATATAACGGATGAGTTGGTCTCTCTGGGTATCTCTGTGATTCACAGAGGATAAAGCATCTAAACCCCATGGAGACCAAGGTCAGGGGATAGCACAGTTTTCCCTTTTCGCTAGGGACACGCAACAAGACATTTCCCACGCTTCGAGTGTAACATGCAGTTGCCTCTTTTTTTCTCCCTTCCTAGTTGATGTTAGATGATGTAACCAAATTGAATCTACGTTAAACCGCAGTATTTAATTGGCCTTTGTCTAACAGACAGGCTGAACTGAGAGTGAGCATCTATCCTATACATACTCAACTGACAGTTCAAACAAGGCCACAGAGGACGAGGACAACTGTAGTTTTGTCTGAAAACAAGGCTTATTCATTTACTGGCTCTCGAGCTGAAGTAGTTCTGTTTTTTCTTTCTACCTGGTACTGTAATTCTCAAGGAACCACATATACTTGTAAGTAATAATATTACTTACACGTACGGTTCCTTCAGGACAATGGAATTAAATAAACACATACAAATTTGTTGGTAGTGAAATACTTTTATTTAATTACATTGTCCTCCAAGTTTTGAATAATCCCTCTACTTCAGTGTGAAATGGACAAAGGACACTTCGAGGAGAAGGGGAGACAAAGAATTGGGTTTAAGAAGGCTTCTGTTTTATTTAAAAGCCTAGTACGCCCACTGCTGGTTCCCTCACATAACTACCCCTTAAGTCTACACACCCAGTACAGTAGCTTACGAAAGTATTCACCCCCCTTGGCATTTTTCCTATGTTGTTGACTTACAACTTGGAATTTAAATACATTTTTTGGGGGGGTTGTATGATTTGATTTACACAAAATGCCTACCACTTTGAAGGTGCAAAATATTTTTTATTGTTAAACAAACAAGAAATAAGAAAAAAAAACAGAAAACTTGAGTGTGCATAACTATTCACCCCCCCAAAGGAAATACTTTGTAGAGCCACCTTTTGCAGCATTTTCTCCTGGGGTATGTCTCTATAAGCTTGGCACATCTAGCCACTGGGATATTTTGCCAATTTGTCACGACTCCCGCCGGTAGTCGGTCCCTCTCCTTGCTCGGGCGGCGTTCGTTGGTCGACGTCACCGGTTTTCTAGCCATCGCCGATCCACTTTTAATTTTTCCATTGTTTTTGTCTTGTTTTACACACCTGGTTTCAATCCCACAATTACTTGTTCATTATTTAACCCTCTGTTCCCCCATGTTTGTTTGTGAGTGATTGTTTTATTGTATTGTGGTCCGTATTTGTGGGCTTTCTGCTGTCCTGCGCCTGACTCCTCTACACCAGCAACACACCGACGCATTACACAATTCTTCAAGGCAAAACTGCTCCAGCTCCTTCAAGTTAGATGGGTTCCGCTGGTGTACAGCAATCTTTAAGTCATACCACAGATTTTCAATTGGATGGAGATCTGGGCTTTGACTAGGCCATTCCAAGACATTTAAGGCACTTTTGCAAGGCACTGTACATCTCTAGGAGGAAGGTTGGCGTCTCCTGCCCTTGAGTCAGTGAAAGGATGTGCTGTATCAGTTTATCCCCAAATGGTGGCAGTACTCTCCTGTAAATGTTCTCCCAGTGGTCAGCCTTATGCAGTTTCTAGGAGATTATATACTAGCTTAGCTACTGACGTGTTAGCAATAAGAGGTTTGGCATTGAGAAATCACATGTACAAAAGTGGAAGCTGGTGGGAGAAGCTATAGGAGGAAGGGCTCATTGTAATGACTAGAATGGAATAAATGGAATGGAGTCAAACATGTGGTTCCCATACGTTTGATGTGTTTGATACCGTTCTATTTATTGCTTTCCAGCGATGACAATGAGCCCATCCTCCTATTGCTCATCCCACCAGCCTCCCTTGATGTACAGAAGGTAGCCTATGATATATATCTTAAAGTATATTTATCAATACATGTGTTGTTACACAATGAAGCTATAGAGAATTACAATGGTGCAAGGTAAAATTTATTTAAACCACACACTGCAAATATCTATACATTTGATGAATTGTACCTTTCTGTTCTTGTTTATACAATATAGATTTTAATAAAGACAGCAGGGGATGAATTCCAGAGTAATTTAGCATTTTTCTTTTATGAAAATACTGAGAGGAGAAGTTCAGGCAGTCGTGTCAGGAAGTTGATGACGCAGAAGTCTGCATCACTATCTCTCCACTATCATGCAGATGATTTACCATGCAGACAGATAATGAAGTGGGCTTTGCATAACAGTCCACCTCCTCCTCCACAGCTTACTGTATGAGATGGTAGACAGGATGAGGTAATAGGGAAGAGAAAGAAAAGTGGTGTTTCAGGGTTGTTAGAGAAAAATATCATAAACATGTTGTTTTCTCTCCAAACACATAATAGCATTCCAAGGTATTTAAATGATGTAATATGATTGGAAATGTCCATTGACATATTAATTTCAATATCAGACTCAACACATTTAGCAAGTGTTTATGTTATACCTCGCTCTTGCTGAGCTAAAAGTGGACCACAGTTGCTTGCTGATTCAGCTATCCAAAACCAGGGCAAACTATCTCACCTGGAATTTGCTACTCCAGTATAAGGGTGGATCTGATCTATTTCAAACATGGTTTGAGTACCTAATTGACTGGGGACACTCCACATTACTCCCTCACCGCCTGTTAGCGCTCCAAGGTATTTAGCGCTCCAAGGTATTTAACCTTGAAGTGTTAAATACCTGTCACCACGCTGTCTGTGTGGGTGGACCATTTCAGTTTGTCCGTGATGTGTACGCCGATTAACTTAAAACTTTCCACCTTCTCCACTACTGTCCCGTCGATGTGGATAGGGGGGTGCTCCCTCTCCTGTTTCCTGAAGTCCACGATCATCTCCTTTGTTTTGCTGACGTTGAATGAGAGGTTATTTTCCTGACACCACACTCTGAGGGTCCTCACCTCCTCCCTGTAGGCCGTCTCGTCGTTGTTGGTAATCAAGCCTACCACTGTAGTGTCGTCAGAAAACTTGATGATTGAGTTGGATGCGTGCTTGGCCACGCAGTCATGGGTAAACAGGGAGTACAGGAAAGGGCTGAGAACGCACCCTTGTGGGGCCCCAGTGTTGATGATCAGCAGGGTGGAGATGTTGTTTCCTACCCTCACCACCTGGGGGCGGCCCGTCAGGAAGTCCAGGACCCAGTTGCACAGGGCTGGGGTCGAGACCTAGGGTCTCGAGCTTAATGACGAGCTTGGAGGGTACTATGGTGTTAAATGCTGAGCTGTAGTCGATGAACAGCATTCTTACATAGGTATTCCTCTTGTCCAGATGGGTTAGGGCAGTATGCAGTGTGATTGTGATTGCGTCGTCTGTGGACGTATTGGGACGGTAAGCAAATTGGAGTGGGTATAGGGTGTCTGGCAGAATGGAGGTGATATGATCCTTGACTAGTCTCTCAAAGCACTTCATGATGACGGAAGTGAGTGCTACGGGACGATAGTCATTTAGCTCAGTTACCTTAGCTTTCTTGGGAACAGGAACATTGGTGGCCCTCTTGAAGCATGTGGGAACAGCAGACTGGGATAGGGACTGATTGAATATGTCCGTAAACACACCAGCCAGCTGGTCTGCGCATGCTCTGAGGACACAGCCAGGGATGCCATCTGGGCCAGCAGCCTTGCCAGGGTTAACACATTTAAATGTTTTACTCAAGTTGGCTGCGGTGAAGGTGAGCCCGCAGGTTTTGGTAGCGGGCCGTGTTGGTGGCACTGTATTGTCCTCAAAGCGAGCAAAGAAGTTGTTTAGTTTGTCTAGTACATTTCGTCTGGGTCCGGATGAGCTCTGTCATATGCTCGAACACTAACACATCAAAGTAAGCAATCTCACTACAGACCGACATATTGGAAACTTTGCACATGTGCAAAATGCTCTCAGGTCTCTTCTCAACCCAGTTTTCAAGCTTCGTTTTTTTATTTGTTGCATTTACCTTCAAGGTCAAACAACCGTTATCTCTGGTTTGTAAGCTTCCTTTCCCAGTCAGAACATTGCCTGGTGCTCCAGTACTAAAGGGAATTTCCAACATTGAGTTGATGCTAAAGAAGCTTAATCTAAATAGTCCTGAGCACCCCTCTTCAGTGTCCAAACTGCACTGAACAGGTCTCTGCAAACAGCATATGCTTACAAAACCAGCTTTATCAACACTCATCGGCTGAGATGAATGGACATTTTGTTTCCAAGAAGATCAGATCTAACTGAGATGAAAATTCAGCAGCTCTGAATTCCACCTGCACTAGATCCACTCCTCACTGATAACATTTAAATAACCAAAATGGTATCACTGACTTGGACACTTATCATTAGGATATTGGCTGAATAAAAGAAAACTTCAAATTTCCATGGTCAAAATCAGATTACTATCCTTATCACATTAGTAGTAGGCACTTTGCAATACTGTGCAGGCTACCAACATAGTCTTATACCATTACTTGTACCATGTAATTGAGCGATTCCATGCCAGCAAATACCAAAAATATGTTTTTGAATCTCAGATTGTTCTGGCAATTCTCACATAGAAACTTAATTGGGAGGAAGGATGTTTGAAATGCTTTTTACATTTGTAACACAAACCCTTTTTGAGAAAATCCTGATGAAAGTGGCAATTTTAAGCAATTTTTTTTACTTCTACATGCCCCCCTCCATTAACCAGACAACACCTTCATGTTATTATACTCCTAATAGGCGTATCACTACATCATGAAATACAATTTGTCATATTAATTAATTCAACATTAAAACTATTAATATCTCAAAAGTAACCTTTTTAATTTTGTAAATTTTTATACATATTGTTTTAAACAATATTCTCTACAAGTACATACAATTTCCAGAGTGAGCTCTCTGTTACTTTTAAAGTGATGATTTTATGAGCACCACCAACACAGTCAATGGGAAAATGGATTCAAAGGGAACTCCCTCTGTGGGTGATTTGCTGAATATTCAATTCTACAGGAGGGCTGTGATTGGCTATGGACCTATAATGTCAATTTCTATGTATAAAATCGATAATTGATTGAAAAGTGCAGGGAGCCCACTCTGGCAGTTTGTTGTGCTTTAAGAATATATTGTTTCAAAAAATAAGTCTAAAAATAAGCAAAATCAAAAAGGGTACTTGAGATATTATAATTATACTTTTTAATGTTGAATGTTTTTCCATAATGTAGCAATACACACTACAAGGAGTATAATGACACCAATATGTTGTCTGCACCATGTATGGTTCACCGGTCACAGGGTCTTACAGGAGGCATGTATAGCTATAGAAAGGGCCTAAAATGGCTACTTTCATCATGATTTTCTTTTGTGATCCATATAAAAAGCATGTTAAACATCGTTCCTCCCAATTAAGTTTTTATGTGAGAATTGCTAGAACAATCTAAACAAGTACCCAAATTATTTTCGGGCTATGCTGACATGTAATAGTGATAGTACAGTGGCCTCAACATTAACTAAGTCATAAAAACGGTTTTACTTAATCTCAGCAGGAGTATTAAACCACTGTGGATATGTTAGATGGCTGGTGTGGTTGTAGCAGCCCTGTCACAACGCTAGCTTGATTTATGTCCTTTATTGTCAAAGATCGATGACTTGTCCAAACAAAAATGACTAACAAGGCTTTATGACTCTCTATTACGTAGATGCTCTCACACTATCTCCCTTTTATTTCCTGTTTCCAAGAACTAACTTCCATTTCACACCATGTGAAACGAAAGCTCACATAGTCAACACAATGCACATACAATGCACAATGAGACAAAGCATTGTCTGGTAGCTGACAAGAACATTTAGTGTTCCAGATGCTTTGTAATACAGGCCAAACAGTTGTCTTGGTGACCCAATCAGTGTATGGCGTGACACCTGCTAGTTCATCTCACTGCAGAGTGGGCTTAATAAAAATAATCACAGGCTCATAGTAATCATAGTATTGATAGAGTATGAGCAAACATGTTCTATCATCATCCGGAGAGAGGAAGTAGTGTTATTAAATGAAGTCGGATATCCTATCGCATTGAGATGGATGCTGCCTAGCTTCCTAAAGATAGGCTCTGTTTAGTATCCAAGGATAAAAAGTTTAAAATAAATGGATAATTCTGTATATGCTTCATATTAATTATGCAGTGAGAATGTTAGTATTTGTTTAAAACAGTGTTGTACTACACTGTCAAAATCATGTATCTCGACTTTGTTATTCAGTTACCTAATCAATATTGGGTGTCGCCAAATCTTCTCAAACTTTGACCGTCACTGACTCATATCAACCATTTGCGTATGGAAGTGATATAATCAAAAGTAAGACAAAGACAGAGTTTCAATATTCTAATATTAGTTTTTTTATTCAAATAACTTAGCATATTTTTTCTGTCATGTAAAACAACAACAGTATCAGACAACAGTATAAATCAGACAACTGTATAAATATATTGCAGTTTTTTCTTCCTATCTTTGTCTTGTTAAATACATTATTTAACACATAGAGACGACAGAACCGAGTAGAAACAAATAAATAGTATAAATACTCATTTGCATGTAGAAAACATGCAGGGTTGGGGAGTAACTGATTACATGCAATCAATTACATGTAATCTGATTACAAAAAACAAACTGCAACTGTAATCAGTTACAGTACGTTACCAGCAAAAATATTATAATCAGATTACAGGTACTTTGTAAGAACTCGATGATTACTTCACAGGTTACTTTTAAATTCAGCAAGGATGTTTGAGGAAAAATACATTTCCACCTTTCTGTTTTCTCAATGACAATCAATTCAGCATTTAAAAAAGGCTCAAGTTTAATTGTTCCACCTTAGGGAGTCTGACCACAAGTCAGAGACCACTATGATGACACACCAAATGCGTTTGATGGATCCTTTTATTCTTCTTCTAAAGCCTCTTAAGGGGAAAGTCATCTAAATGTAAATCCAGTTACTTTACTGATTACAATTTTGGGCAAGAAACTTTTACAAACTTTTACATTTACAAAGTAACATACCTAGCCCTGAAAACATGTCTAGTTACAAACACATTGATGCAATGGAATGAGACACTATATCAGTGTACCTTTGATTGTTAAAGTCCAACTCATTGTCAATGCATCCTTCACACACTTCCTTCAGCCCACTCTGTATCTCCGTACATTCACTAATGATAGTCCACGTCATGTGGTGATATTGCCATCTCGGTTCTTGTCCCAACTTCTGTCCATATGGGGTATCACCCCGTCTGGCTTTTCTCTTTCTCTTTCCCTCCTTCAGAGCTCTATGGTGATTGACAGTCTTCATCTTTCAAAATAGCTAGCATCAGAATTTCCCCATCTCTTTTCCGTTCATGACGAGACATCTGTCCATCTCCATCTGTAGACATTCCCATCTTAAGGCTTCACGCCTGGTCAACGTTCAACGGCGATGAGTTCCTTTTCTATTCAAACTTTAGATGACCACACTAGGTCCACTGCTACTAGTTCACGCCTTGTTGGAGGTGGATGTGCACTTGGCACAGAGCTGGCTGATATGGTCTTTGTAAGCCGGGGAACGGAGGAAGCGAGGGTAGCAGTCCTTTGCCATAAGAAGATAGATCCTGTGCTGGGCCATGTCGAAACAGGACGTAGATGGATCTTTCAGGTTGGCCCTGGTGATGTCACGAGTCTCGTGGTCAATGTTCACCTGGAGATAGAGAATGGAGAGAGAGAGGTTAGTCAGCTGCTGCAGTCTGAATTAAAATTAGATTTTTTCTATCTATAGTTGTAATAAAGTTGTAATTTATAGTTGCAATAAAGACGATTGAAATTGGGATGCCATAGAAATTTCATTGGTTAGAGAGAATAAAGCAAGCTGTTGAGGGATGCATACCTCTCGGGGTGCGTCTCTGCAGATGAACTCATCATAGATTCTCTGGGCTTTAGCGGCCAGCTTGGCAGCAGACTTAGTGCTCCTGTAGTCTTCACAGGCAAAGTAGAACGCAATGTTTTCCTCACTGAACTCTGACACCAGGAAATCTGTGAAGGCTATCAGTCCATCTGATGAAGAGAGAGAGAAAGTGAGAAAGAGATTAATATTGGTTCAGTTCAATAACAATGATGCTATGTAGTAGGCTATCCTAGCATCTGTGTCCTTGCATTACCTACTGTGTGGGTATTTGTGTGTACATTAGTGTGTGTGTACATGTGTGTGTATGTGTGTGTGTCTCTCTACATGTGTGTACAAGTGTATGCATTTGTCTGTATCTTGTGGAATAACCCCCAGCACAGTGCCAGCATGTGTATTCTACAGCAGCGGCTGTTGTGAGGATATAATCTCTTAGCAAGCTCCCAGTAATACTCTATAAGCACCTGGGGCTAAAATGGGACAAAATATATGTAAATAGATATATATATATATATATATATATATATATATATATATATATATATATATATATATATATATATATATATATATATATATATATATATATATAAAAACATTTCAATGGGACAAAATATCCTACTCTAACCTCAGTGCAGATTTAAAGGTTTATTTTCGTCGCATCTCTGCAGAACTAATTTTCTGTGTGTGTACAGGTCTGTGTGCAGTGAAGAGTAAAGTTTACTTACATTTATTGGACAGCAGCTTTTCGAAAGACTCTTTCCACCTCATGCATTCTTCCAGAGTAGGTCTAGTTTTGCCTATTTTGCACCTTGATAGACTCCAGTTGGATTTTTGCAGAAAGCTGACCATTCTTGATTTCAGTTCCTTGGCCCTAAGGAGAGAGAATAATATCATTGGTGAGATAAATAATGCACTATTCCTTGTTCAGTACAATATTTTGATACTATCTAGTCATTAACAAATCGAGACACGTCTCCTCGCTGTAAGGTCTAAATTTAGAATCCACTGAAACCGCCTTCCCTTTCATCATTACAGAAGCTAGAAAGCCAAATAATAATCCCCTTTAATCCTTTAATCCAAATGCCAGAGACAGCGACAGTGAAGAGTTGTATGTACCTTTCTAGGCAGGTGGAAGACAGAACTAGTCCTTTGCACATAGTTGATGTGGATGGCAGAGAGTGGTACGTAGTGTAGGTAAGTAAATCCTTCGAGTTGAGGCAAGCAGTTGGACTGAGATCAACAGTGTGTCTGCAGTGAGGGAGCAGAGAGCTTTTATCCTCCAGCCTGAGACTTGTCATCAGCCTACTCAGCCAATGACACGGTCTCGAGACTGTGTGTGTGTGCATGTGTGAGAGAGGGAGATACAGAGAGAGAGATGGGGAAGGAGGACGACAAATAGGAAGGGAGGGAGGGTGTGAGAGAGAGAAAGAGAGGGAAATATAGCAGAGCGAGAGATGAATGGAGGGTGAAGCTGGGAAATGACTTTTCAACATCCCTGAAATCAAACAAGTCTTTTGTGTTGTTTGTTTTCTTTCTGCTCTCTGAAAACATGTTATTGTATGATTGGACAAAATGAATCTCCCACTTACATGGGCCAGCGGGTGTTTGTGTGTGTGTGTGTGTGTGTGTGTGTGTGTGTGTGTCCATGTCGGTGTGTGTGTGCATGCATGGATGTGTTTGTATGCATATGTTTGTGTGTGTATGTGTGGCAGTGTTTACTAACCATAAGGAATAGGTGTCAACATGTTCACTGTTATATCCACCACCTGTTGGATGTCAGCTCCACAAGGATGCTCTTCCTTTGTCTGTTGTTAATGATCACTGCTGTGACACACACACGCACGCACACACACACACACACACACACACACACACACACACACACACACACACACACACACACACACACACACACACACACACAGGAGATAACAGGGGAGATAAAATGAGAATACAGTAATAGACCCTCAACAAAGATGTTCTCATACTGTAGATACAAAAAGTCCAGGGGCCTCATTTATCCATCATGCATAGGCACACATTTTTTACAATAATAATCCATATTAAGTACAGTAATTTGTTCAATTAGAGGCATGTGTGAAAGTTTTCAAAATCAAAATGTGTTTTAAATTTTGTTCATAAGTAGTATTTTAGAATAACTACGCAATACTGATAAATGAGGCCCCAGGGCTTGTTTCAGGGAAGGAAATGTGGTTTGCTTATTTAGTAATGTTTAATGATCATTATAACATTTGATATATACACCGTTCCTTGATATCCAAATATGTAAAGGTTGATAGCATCTCCGGTAAATGACTGCCGATGCTTTCACCTTTTCTTTTTTTTTAGCAATATCAAGGATCTACAATGACTCAGATAAACACCTCATTCCAGAAAAAAAGTTTTGCAGTGGCGGCACATATACTGTATATATTTTTAGTTTACTGGAACCAGGAACCACTTAAGATAAATAATATTGGACCTACACATCACATTCAGGAGAAAACACAGGACAAATATTAATTTGGGAAATACAATACAAACAGATGTAATAACACAAACACACACTACAATGAAACAGAAACTCCCATCATCATACCCATTGTTTTGAGCCGTTTTTTAATAAACTCAGGTGAAAAGCCAAACTAGACACTCAAACCACACAACGTCTCTACACAACAGCTCTGCCTTCATAGTTGCATGTACAGTATATCATCATAATGTCTTCAGAGACAGATGCATCATTTGCATTGCCCATCCTTCTTGCATGACCCTAGAGAAAAAAACATATGACTGTGCAATACACAAACATAATGAATCAGAGCATTAATAAAGCGTAGTTAGCGATGATGAGGATGAATCACCAGCATCATTAGTGTATGATTCATAAAATAGACCCTAGGGACCATTCGGGTTACCTAACGCTCCAAACAGGGGCATCATACACCAAATATTTGAGATGGGGCACGAATTACGTAGGATGTAGAAGGGGAAAGTTGGAGAATTTAGCATTTTTCAAACACCTGAAACAGATTTTTCCTGCAATCTAAAACCATAATCATTATGCCTAATTCTATGTAAACAATATGTGCAATTTTCTGCATAGGTTATTTAAGTGATAATGCCGGTGTTTGTTGGATATATTGGCACGAGTGTTGTTAGGCCCGAGACAAAGTCGAGTGCCGGCAAACTGTGCCAATATATCCAAGAAACACCGGCTTCTCGGGTATTATCACTTTTATGGTTTACCAACATATTCAAATAATGATCGACATATTTTCATTGATGAGACAGTGGATGAGGGGGTTGATGAGACAGTGGATTGCGCAGTGAGATGGAACAGAGTAAATAGGCATTTCAACGTCATAGATTTAGCTGGTGGTAACTTGTGAAATTGACACCGGCTGGAATGCGGTTTTAACCAATCAGAATTCAGGATTAGAACCACCCGTGGTATAACTATTCATACGTCTTTACCTGGTCAAATGCCATTGAGGGTGTCACTCTGAATGTTGTAAATCACACATCTTAATGTACTACACGAACATGTCTAGGATATTACAGTACATCCACATTACAACAGAGTACATGGGACCATAACACACATAATCAATACAGACACATGGCATCATAATTATTTTCTGCATATCTAAGCATACCTCGAGCTGTCTATATCCTCCTGATTGGTGGTTCTTAATAATTTTTTTTTAACTTAATATGCTTCTCTACATCTCTGCTCAAATCTGGGTAAAATATGAAAAGGAATGTGTCTTATTTAGTACATTTAGTACCCCAGGAAACCCATGGCAGGTGGTAACTGTAAAAAGTTTATGCTTTACCCCAGGATACCCGTTACGGGTGGAAACTATACCAACAAGGTAGCTTTATTCACATTGGAGGAATTTAACGAAACAAGGTTGCTATGTTCACGTGAAGGGAATTTAGCGAAAAGTTGCAATTGCCCTCTTTGTTATTGTTCTCTTTTTTTTCTTTGTGTGTTGCACTTGCATTCAGTGGCATGTACAGTGGTTCCTCCTTTAAAAGTTGCATCATACTGCGGCACACCTTGCGGGCTGCTGCAGCATTCTGTGGCACGTTATCTATTTGTCAGCCATTTTTTCTGTTAATGCAAGTTATTGATAGTTTGACCACCAGAGGTGATCTTTGAGAAGCATTTGATAGTCTTCCGTATTGGCATTACCAGAGAATTTAAAAGCTTTTTTGTAATAACATAGTATATGAGATGGATTTTAAGACATTTTAAGAAATTAATTAATTAGATTAATATTATGGTGTTCCTATTCAGAGAAAAAACGAAAAACAAAAAATTAGGGTTTCCGTTAGGACGGGAATGGAAAATATGGCGCTGTAAAACGAGAGGAAGGAATAGGCTGTCCTTGTAAATAAGAATTTGTTCTTAACGGACTTGCCTAGTTTAAATAAAGGTTACACTAAGAGCATAACATTTCTGCACCCTACTTTTGTAATTCTTGTCTAACCAATACCCAAAACGGAGATTAACTGAAAATAAAAATCTTATTGATTTATCAAGATCAGTCCCCATGCTCTAAATTAATTAATAATAATAATCGCTTTGTTTAAAAAGTAATAATATTTTCATTTAACCTAGAGTATGCGAGAAAAAGACAATTCTTGAACATGGGGTGAGGCATTCTCACTAATTTCTAAATTCTCACAAATTTCTTAAGAATATCGGGGAATATTTGAACATTTTCATTTCTCCATGCTTGTCTCAAAGCAGCGCGAAACAGTGCTGAAATAGATGTCCACAGCGGAAAGGCTATGTTTTCTGTGCCCACTCGTGGTATCTCTCTTCGGTTACACATCCTTGGAATAGCAGAACGCATAACGGTCCGGGCGGCCCTTGCTGTGCCTGGTGAGCAGTTGGTCAGGTTCTCTTGTCAGAAGAGGAATGGAAATGTCAGGGTGAACCGATGACCTGACGAACCCGCCACGTATGTTGACTCTGCCTGTCGGAGGTGGAGTTCCAGAGCTCACAGGTGTGCCTGGCATGGATTGTGACTCCATCTCGTTCCTCGCCCTTTCAACGCTTGAGTGAGTCAATAACTATTCAAGCCATTGACTCACTGATGAATGAAAATGATGAGCGATCAGCAAAGGCAATCTATAATCTGCGGGCATCACAGCACATCAACATCGCTTTAATCACAGTCAGAAGACAGTTAAAGAAACTTGAGTGGCTCATGGAAAGGCTCGGTAATAAATGTTTTATATATATACATAACATATATTATAAAAAAAAAGAATAATCAGAACATTAACCATGTGTGTTCGCTTGTTTTGTACTGTTCTGTAGTTTTGACCCAATGATTCGTCTGACAAACAAAGAACTTTGCATCCTGCAGGCCCAGGCATGGATCAAAGCTGGTGAGACATTCAATAACGTCATCTTCACAAACAAATCAACTATGGCCCTTGAGCAAGAAGCAAGAAGATTAACGAAAGCATGAAGATGTTGATGAAGAAATGATGTTTTGAGTTAGAAATGTAACACTTTAGAGTACTTAAGCATCGAATACATTACAAGTTGACAGTAGCCGGGCTATAAAAGTTTATTGCTAATAGGAAACATTTGCATGATGGGCTACATTCTTTATTGTAACCACAATTTCACACATAATTTACATCTACCTTTCCAATTACTTTTAGAGTTTGGGATTTACAAATGTGCACTTTCATTATTAGTTACGTTGTTTTAGTTCGAACGTGCAGACTTTTTTCTTTAAATTATTGTTTTATTTAGGATGCTACATTTTTGACCAGTTGCAACTGTAAGTAGACATAATAAAAAAATCCTACTTCTATTAGGCTGTTAAGCCTCATAGCCTCCCTCAGCCAGTTAAGTTATTTTATATAGGTCTAGGCCCCGAAGAAATAGACTCCAATTAAGCCCTCTTGTTGTTTGTAAAGTCAAATTAAAATGAAGATCACTGTTGAAATTAATTGCTTGACTGGTGTAGGTTTTGGTGAGCAACACTAGCATAATAAGTTATCTATATTTTCAGCACCAGCTACTGTTCACCTCCTATTGATTGCGCTGTGGTTGCCACTAGTTGTTTTTTAAATTGAACCCTTATTACAACTAGGCAAGTCAGGTAAGAACAAATTCTTATTTACAATGACGGCCTACCCCGGCCAAACCCGGATGACGCTGGGCCAATTGTGCGCCGCCTTATGGCACTCCCAATCACGGTCGGATGTGATACAGCCTGAATTTCAACCAGGGACTGTAGTAAAGCCTCTTGCACCGCCTTAGACTGCTGCGCCACTCAGGAGCCATGGCCAATACATATATATATATATGTATATGCCAGTTAAGATAGTTAGACAAGCTACTTTAATGATGGTCTGAAATGGCTTGGTAGCTAGTTGTGAGGTTGGGAGATTGCACCTGGGAAGGAATACCAGGGAGAATAGGGGAAGGGGGGCTGGACAGTGTGCCCCATTCACAAAATACCACTGACAGATCTTTTTATAAATAATTATGATAAAATGTGAGTTTAGAAATAACATTTTTTTATCTGAGGGAGCATGTGATGTTGTGCCCCCTATGGGCATGATGCCACTGGCTCCACAACACAGTGTCTTAACCACGATGCAAAAGAACATTCGATTAGGATTTAATACGAGCATATAAAAGGTCTCTCTGGTCCCTAGAAAGGCCCGGGGGAACCCGCCCACACACACAGACATCACACTACTGTCATCACACACTAAGGTCTGTTTGTTTCTCCATCAATCTGTTAGGAAGAGGGGGAGGAAGAGTCTGCTCAAGGAGGGAAATAATGTGTTTGTTGTGTAAGATGAAGCACATATCAAGTTCTCCAGAAGCTGTGAAGAATCTGTCTCTCTCTGTCTCTCGTTGAGTCTTTTAGGCCCTCCCAGCCGAGTTGATTTAGTATGTCATTTTAGGCGAAGAGGTTAAACTTAAGAAGTTTTAACCTGTCTCCTCCCCTTAATCTACACTAATTGAAGTGGATTTAACAAGTGACATCAAAAAGAGTCATAGCATTCACTTTGGTCAGTCTATTTGGTATTTGGTATTTTATTAGGATCCCCATTAGCTGTTGCAAAAGCAGCAGCTACTTTTCCTGGGGTCCATACAAAACATGAAACATAATACAGAATGACATAATACAGAACATCATTAGACAAGAACAGCTCAAGGACAGAACTACATACATTTAAAAAAAGACACAAGTAGCCTACATATCAATGCATACACACAAACTATCTAGGTCAAATAGGGGAGAGGCGTTGTGCCGTGAGGTTTTTCTTTATCTGTTTTTTGAAACCAGGTTTGCTGTTTATTTGAGCAATATGAGATGGAAGGAATTTTCATGAAATAAGGGCTCTATGTAATACTGTAAGTTTTCTTGAATTTGTTCTAGATTTGGGGACTGTGAAAAGACTCCTGGTGGCATGTCTGGTGGGATAGGTGTGTGTGTCAGAGCTGTGTGTAAGTTGACTATGCAAACAATTTGGGATTTTCAACACATTAATGTTTCTTATAAAAAGAAGAAATTATGCAGTCAGTCTCTCCTCAACTCTCAGCCAAGAGAGACTGGCATGCGTAGTATTTATATCAGCCCTCTGATTAGCAAAACGTGCCGCTCTGTTCTGGGCCAGCTGCAGCTTAACTAGGTTTGTCCTTGCAGCACTGGACCACACGACTGGACAATAATCAAGATTAGACAAAAGTAGAGCCTGCAGAACTTGCTTTTTGGAGTGTGGTGTCAAAAAAGCAGAGCCTCTCTTTATTACGGCTAGACCTCTCCCCATCTTTGGAACCATTGAATCTATATGTTTTGACCATGACAGTTTACAATCTAAGGTAATGCCAAGTAATTTAGTCTCCTCAACTTGTTCAACAGCCACACCATTCATTACCAGATTCCGCTGGGGTCTAGCACTTAAGGAATGATTTGTACCAAATACAATGCTCTTAGTTTTAGAGATGTTCTGCACCAGTTTATTACTGGCCACCCATTCCAAAACAGACTGCAACTCTTTGTTAAGGGTTTGAGTGACTTCATTAGCTGTGGTTGCTGATGCGTATATGGTTGAATTATCAGCATGCATGAACACACATGCTTTGTTTAATGCCAGTGGCAGGTCATTGGTAACAATCGAAAAGAGTAGAGGGCCTAGAGAGCTGCCCTGCGGTACACCACACTTTACATGTTTGACATTAGAGACGCTTCCATTAAAGAAAACCCTTGAGTTCTATTAGACAGACAACACTAAATTCACAATATGGCAGAGGTTGAAAAGCCATAGCACTTAAGTTTTTTCAACAACAGATTATGGTCAATAATATCAAAGACTGCACTGAAATATAACAGTACAGCTCACACAATCTTCTTATTATCAATTGCTTTCAAACAATCATCAGTCATTTGTGTCAGTACAGTACACGCTGAGTGCCCTTCTCTATAAGCATGCTGAAAGTCTGTTGTTAATTTGTTTACAGAGAAATAGCATTGAATTTGGTCAAACACAATTTTTTCCTACAGTTTGCTAAGTGCTGGCAGCAAGCTGATTGGTCTGCTGTTAGAACCAGTAAAGGCTGCTTTTCCACTCTTGGGTAGCGGAATGACTTTGGCTTCCCTCCAGGTCTGAGGACAAAGACTTTCCTCTAGGCTCAGATTACAAATATGACAAATAGGAGTGTCTATAGAGTCAGCTACCATCCTCAGTAGCTTTCCATCTAAGTTGACAATGCCAGGAGATTTGTCATTATTGATCGTTAACAATAATTTTTCCACCTCTCCCACACTAACTTTACAAAATTCTAACTTGCACTGCTTTTCTTTCATTATTTGTTTTTTTATGCATGAATATAATTGCTCACTGTTTGTCGTGGGCATTTCCTGCCTAAGTTTGCCCACTTTGCCAATGAAATAATCATTAAAATGATTAGCAACATCAAATGGCTTTGTGATGAATAAGCCATCTGATATATCAAGGAAAGAGCTGGTGTTCTTTACATTTTGTATACTCAGTGTATACAAAAATAAGTAAAGATTTATGTTAAAATTATGGATTCTATATGGCCGTGAAGTTCAGCTATAGAAAGGCGAATCATATAAGGGATGCTTTGTCCAGGTCTAGTAGCAGTTCCCTGTAGCCTTTTGGTCTGCATTTGGGATTCTGAAAATATACAAAAACAGCAGATTTTCTGTAACTGTTAGATGCTCGATATAACACAATCACACAGACTGTTGGAAGATCCCCTGATAAGGACCTATTCTTGGTATACCCTGCACACAAGCAGATGAGAATATAAGATACTGAATCAACCAAAAAATATATCTGTTCACACATAATTTAGGGGGTACCGGTACCGAGTCAATGTGCGGGGCTACAGGCTAGTCAAGGTAATTTAGGTAATATGTACAGTACATGTTGGTACATGTAAAGTGATAATGCCTAGATAATAAACAGCAGCATAAAAGTAGCATCAGCGTAAAAAAGGGGGTCAATGCAAATAGTCCGGGTAGCTATTTGATTCATTGTTCAGCAGTCTTATGGCTTGGGGGTAGAAGCTGTTAAGGAGCCTTTAGGACCTAGACTTAGCGCTCTGGTACTGCTTGCCGTACAGGAGTGGAGAGAACAGTCTATTACTTGGGTGGCTGGAGTTTTGACAATTTTTATGGCCTTCCTCTGACACTGCCTAGTCTAGTTGTCCTGGATGGCAGGAAGCTTGGCCCAAGATACAGTTGAAGTCGGAAGTTTACATACACTTAGGTTGGAGTCATTAAAACTGTTTTTTCAACCACTCCACAAATGTCTTGTTAACAAACTTTAGCAAGTCGATTAGGACATCTACTTTGTGCATGACACAAGTCATTTTTCCAACAATTGTTTACAGACAGATTATTTCACTTATAATTCACTGTATCACAATTCCAGTGGGTCAGAAGTTTACATACACTAAGTTGACTGAGCCTTTAACTTCTTAGGGAGCGGCAGGTGAGGTGACGGTTTTGGAAAGTCTGGCGTGCCCAAAGCAAAATGCCTGCCACTCAGGCTCAGAAAATAGGATATGCACATAATTAGAACTATTGGATAGGAAACACTCTGAAGTTTCTAAAAGTGTTAACATAATGTCTGTGAGAATAACAGAGGTGATATAGCAGGCGAAAACCAGAGAAAAAATCATCCGGAAATCAGTTTCTGGTGACCTTTGGCTCTGTTAGACACACTCCCTATTGAATCCATTTGTTACCAGAACTGAGACTGCAGTATCTATGGCTTCCACTAGATGTCAGTAGTCTATATACAAAGACTCAGGGAGATTGGAGTAAGCAGAACGAATAGGTACAGGAAATGGCATGGGGATCTGAAATGTCAACAAGTTTTCTCTGGCGCGAGTCTGGCTGGAGCGGCCCACTTTATTTAATTTATATAAGGTATAGGTGACCATCCGAGTGAAGTATTATCGCTAATATTCATAAGAGGATAGCTAAGGATGCATTTTAACTGGTATTTGATTTGTTTAGGAAAAGTTTATAGGTATATTTGAACGCGTGCTCTTCACGTTTCAATGGGCGATTTGACGTTGGATTTTCTGAACATAACGCGCAAACCAAATGGAGATTTATGGATATAATAAATGACTTTTTCTAACAAAAGAACCATTGGACGTCTTCGTTGGACACTTGGGAAGCTCTCAGCAGAAGTTCTTCAAAAGGTAAGGGATTTGTTTTCGCTGTGAAATTAATTTTGTGTGAACCGCGATGGTTTATGAATTCATGCTAATGCAGAAATATTGGAGGTGCTACCCTCAAACAATCAAATGTGCTTTAGCCGTAAAGCCTTTTTGAAATCTGACAACGCTGTGGTATTGCAAAGAAGCAGAGCTTTTGATGACTATGCAACACTTGTATATTGATGAATGTTTAATAATTCAACATTTTGATTTTGAATTTGGCGCCTTGCATTTCACCGGGTAGTGTCGGGAGTGCTAGCGCCCCACCACTCCGTAAGTAATTAAACAGCTTGGAAAATTCCAGAAAATGAAGTCATGGCTTTAGAAGCTTCTGATAGGCTAATTGACATCATTTGAGTCAATTGGAGGTGTACCTGTGGATATATTTCAAGGCCTACCTTCAAATTCAGTGCCTCTTTGCTTGACATCATGGGAAAATCAAAAGAAATCAGCCAAGACCTCAGAAAAAAATGGTACAACTCCACAAGTCTGGTTCATCCTTGGGAGCAATTTCCAAACACCTGAAGGTACCACATTCATCTTTACAAACAAAAGTGCGCAAGTATAAACACCATGGGACCAAGCAGCCGTTATACCGCTCAGGAAGGAGACGTGTTCTGTCTCCTAGAGATGAATGAACTTTGGTGCGAAAAGTGCAAATCAATCCCAGAACAACAGCAAAGGACCTTGTGAAGATGCTGGAGGAAACAGGTACAAAAGTATCGATATCCACAGTAAAACGAGTCCTACATCGACATAACCTGAAAGGCCGCTCAGCAAGGAAGAAGCCACTGCTCCAAAACTGCCATAAAAAAAGCCAGACTACGGTTTGCAACTGCACATGGGGACAAAGATCATACTTTTTGGAGAAATGACCTCTGGTCTGTTGAAACAAAAATAGAACTGTTTGGCCATAATGACCATCGTTATGTTTGGAGGAAAAAGGGGGAGGCTTGCAAGCCGAAGAACACCATCCCAACCGTGAAGCACGGGGGTGGCAGCATCATATTGTGGGGGTGCTTTGCTGCAGGAGGGACTGGTGCACTTCACAAAATGTATGGCATCATGAGGAAGTTAAATTATGTGGATATATAGAAAGCAACATCTCAAGACATCAGTCAGGAAGTTAAAGCTTGGTCGTAATTGGGTCTTCCAAATGGACAATTACCCCAAGCATACTTCCAAAGTTGTGGCAAAATGGCTTAAGGACAACAAAGTCAAGGTATTGGAGTGGCCATTGCAGAGCCCTGACCTCAAATCCTATAGAAAAAGTGTGGGCAGAACTGAAAAAGCGTGTGCGAGCAAGGAGGCCTACAAACCTGACTCAGTTACACCAGCTCTGTCAGGAGGAATGGGCCAAAATTCACCCAACTTATTTTGGGAAGCTTGTGGAAAGCTACCCGAAACGTTTGACCCAAGTTACACAATGTAAAGGCAATGCTACCAAATACTAATTGAGTGTAAGTAAACTTCTGACCCACTGGGAATGTGATGAAAGCATAAAAGCTGAAATAAATCATTGTCTCTACTATTATTCTGACATTTCACATTCTTAAAATAAAGTGGTGATCCTAACTGACCTAAGACAGGGGATTTTTACTAGGATTAAATGTCAGGAATTGTGAAAAACTGAGTTTAAATGTATTTGGCTAAGGTGTATGTAAACGTCCGACTTAAACTGTATATTTGAATTATTTATGATACACACATTTTAAAATATATTATTTAAACTTATGAACTTACAAAACTTCCGAACCTGCGTTAGTAAAATGTGAATTTTGCAACAAATCATTGCCAATGGTTTGCTCATAGTGGTACATACCTTGAATGCAATGTCCTCTGAGATTTTAACATATAAAAAATGTATGACCTGGTGTCAAGCTGATTCTTCGGAGACACAGACATGATGCACAAAGATACACAACGTACCACTGTATAGATAACCCCTCTGGAGAGAGGGCGAGCGACCGAGAGAGAGAGAGAAAGAGAGAGAGAGAGAGAGAGAGAGAGAGAGAGAGAGAGAGAGAGAGAGAGAGAGAGAGAGAGAGAGAGAGAGAATTAATGAGAGAAAGAGAGAAGAAGAAGTAGAGGGGGATGTTAAGTAAAATTTCAAAACAAGTGCAGGCGTAAAAAATGTATGTTTGTGGTGCCAATCACAAGGGATCTGCAACCTTTGAATATGTAGACAAGGTGCCCAGCGGTCTCGCCACTGCACCACTTAGTTTTGCCTGCAGTGTATTTGTGAGTTGTTGAGTCACTGTGGGGAAGAGGACCAGGGGAAATGTGGGCCAGTGTTCTCATCCATAGACACACGGCAGCATACGGGCAGCACTTGGGCTGATGTAGGTCAATAGACAATCAACACACCCACCGTGCTACCTTGGATATTATTCATGGTGATGATGGTTATGTAATTATGATGGTGATAGATATTGCTATGTTGACCTAAATGATTACAATAATCTGAATGGTGATGATTACATAGTAGTGGTGAGACTCCTTTCTTACATAAAATGAACTTCAACATAATGTTTTTGGGTGATCCTTTTTTGAATGTTATTCCCACTACTGTCCGTATTTATTTGCAGTAAAGCCAAACAAATGTCAGACTCCAGCTGCACACATTTCCAAAGCAAACTGTCGCCATGGCAACGTGTTCTACTTCACTAATGAGAAATCTTACAAACGTGCCCCTCTCTCTCTCTCTCTCTCTCTTCTCTCTCTATAGCTTCCTAATTAATAACGGAGACAATCACCTGCCCAGAGCCTGCTGTTATTATGATTGCTAGCTTCCCACTCATCACATTTACAGAGAGTCCCAGAGAATAGAAACATCAGCTTCCATCCCAAAGGTGGTCACTTTACATATGTCATTTTCATGTTATGTTTACAGGTATGTTTACAAGTCAAGTAAGACACCTGTGATCAACATGTTATTTCCCAGGCTTCCCATTGTGTTGTGAAAGATAAGCACCCAATCTCTTTATGCTAGAGTTAATCAGTTACCAGTCTATGTTGATCATATGGCCATCAGTCGAGACACCACTATGCAGTCAGTAAACCCAGTCAAACACTGGGCAGCATGTGGTCAAAACCTCAGGTGGTAGTGGTCAATAGACTGGACCCTAGTCAAACTCAGTCCCTCCTCTGAGGCCGAGGAGCTGTGAAATAGTTTATCACGGGACAATGAAACAGACAAAACAATCATCACATTACAGGACAATGCAGTCACAGAGCTACTGTCTCAGCCCAGTCAATATGCCATGAAAGGAACCTGCCACACACAAGGAACGTACATAGCAACAAGTCCTGTCGGAGACAAGCAAGAGGGACATTGGTGGCCACTATCTCTGATTGATTGCAATATTAAAGTCTGTAGTGTTTACGTGATGTCAACATATGGAATATTTACTTTATAAGAGTGTGTATGATGGGAATGCAGCTTATTGGGCTCCCAAGTGGCGAAGCGGTCTAAGGCACTGCATCTCAGTGCTTGAGGTGTCACTATAGATTGAAGTTGGCCTTCAGTTGATGGTGAGCCAATAGAGAGGTTATATTGCCTGTCTCTGTGGAGTAGTGCAGTGTGTAACGAGGTCTAGGCAGCATCTGTTGGTTCCTCCACCTCTTCCCTTCCGCTCTTCCCCTTTTCCCCTGGGAACTGTCAGACAGATGATCAACCTGAGGCTCCCAAACTCATCACATTGAGCCATGTTCCCACCACAGATGGAGGGGAATATTCTGGTACAAAAAGATTAGTCATTACAAAAAATGTGTAAATTCACACAATACTCATCGCATGGCATTTGATTGAAAATGAGTTTGGAATTAAAGTGGGTTGTGATATCACTGTATTAATATAGTTACTTTATTAACACTACAACCGCCGAGACATGACGCATAATGAAGCATACGCATTCCAATGATGCCTTTCATACGTTCACATTTTAAACCTGCATAGATCATTTTTGTCTACTCATGGATGTTGCAGAAACAGAGGTTTTGAACCGACAATATAGACCCCAGAGCATATAGGCCATAGAGCATATCAGGCATCTATAACAACATGTACAGTAGCTGAACACACTCCAATAACTCTGAATTCATAGGGGTGCAATTTCCCATGTGTCTCAAGGATTCCTTCAGATGGCTGTGTTCATCAATTACTTTGAGAATTGCAATTAAAGCTATCCAGGGAAACGTTTTCCTATTATCATTCTGCATCAACGATGATAACCAACCCATCCCTTTCTGTGCTGTTGACTCACCTCGCGAAGGCCTTGAAAAACTGACAAACAAGTGCTGTCGGGAATCATTTCGGGCTTTTCCGGTGGCATTGAACTGAAGCAAACTGTTTTCCAGGACACACACAAACACACGCACGCACACACGTTGCTAATTTACCGGATTTCACAGGCATTATGGTCCATGCTGCTGCTCAACATTCACCACACAACTGGGCTTTTCACACAAGTTGCTAGGGCAACCATGTCCTCTCAGGATACATAGAGACAGACTTATATTAAATTATGCCTGTGTATTTGATTACATCTTTGTAAATTAAGACGAAACACTGAACTGTTTCTGTTGACAGTTGAGGTGAATAACAGTTATGAAAAAAGCAGTGCGATGACAGAAAGTACACTCAATAGAAAGTAACCAGAAAGTACACTTGCCAATCCATGCTGATTGGTTTACATCAATAATCATTTATTTACATTAATGCAATTATTGATGTTTGTGTAGTAGAAGTACAGGATGTTGCACCTTTGGAAGTACAAACAGGAGAATATTTGTTCCAATGGAGAGAGAGCTAAAGTATTCTCTTTTGCTAGCCACTTTGAATACCTTCTGTTGAATAAAGATTGACTTTAACAAAGACAACTGCATTAGAACTCATGAAAGCACTCATCGTTTTTTTGGGGGGGACTAAAAGGGGACTAAAAGCCTTGATATTTTTTTCATTACCCAACACATGATTGATGATCCAGCCTCGTCTTTACCTGTGACCCAGAATAAACTAGCAGTGGCGCAACAATTGCTTATGGCCGCCCATTTAGAAAACATTGTCCAAGACTGCTCTCCAAAAAACAACTTAAGTAGTACTTTACACAACTGCTGACTGGTTGCATCACCTCTTGGTATGGCAACTGCTCGGCATTCGACTGCAAGGCGCTACAAAGGATAGAGCTTACGGCCCAGTACACACAGTTGAAGTCGGAAGTTTACATACACATTAGTCAAATGTTTTTAGTCAATTTTTTTTTACAATTCCTGACATTTAACCCTAGTAAAAATTCCCTGTCTTAGGTCAGTTAGGATCACCACTTTATTTTAATAATGTGAAATGTCAGAATAATAGTAGATAGAGATTTATTTCAGCTTTTATTTATTTCATCACATTCTCAGTGGGTCAGAGGTTTACATACACTCAATTAGTATTTGGTAGCATTGCCTTTAAATTGTGTAACTTGGGTCAAACATTTCAGGTAGCCTTCCACAAGCTTCCCACAATAAGTTTGGTGAATTTTGGCCCACTCCTCCTGACAGAGCTGGTGTAACTGAGTCTATGGGATTGAGGTCAGGGCTTTGCAATGGCCACTCCAATACCTTGACTTTGTTATCCTTAAGCCATTTTTTGGAAGTTTGATTGGGGTAATTGTCCATTTAGAAGACCCATTTGCGATCAAGCTTTAACTTCCTGACTGGTGTCTTGAGATGTTGCTTCAATATATCCACATAATTCTTCTTCCTCATGATGCCATCTATTTTGTGAAGTGCACCAGTCTCTTCTGCAGCAAAGCACCCCCACAACATGATGCTGCCACCCCTGTGCTTCACGGTTGGGATGGTGTTCTTCAGCTTGCAAGCCTCCCCCTTTTTCCTCCAAACATAACGATGGTCATTATGGCCAAACAGTTTATATTTTTCTTTCATCATAGCAGAGGATATTTCTCCAAAAAGTACGATCTTTGTCCCCATGTGCAGTTGCAAACCGTAGTCTGGCTTTTTTATGACGGTTTTGGAGCAGTGGCTTCTTCCTTGCTGAGTGGCCTTTCAGGTTATGACGATATAGGATGTGTTTTACTGTGGAATATATACTTTTCTACCTGTTTCCTCCAGCATTTTCACAAGGTCCTTTGCTGTTGTTCTGGGATTGATTTGCACTTTTCGCACCAAAGTACGTCCATCTCTAGGAGACAGAACGCATCTCCTTCCTGAGCGGTATGACGGCTACTTGGTCCCATGGTGTTTATACTTGCGTACTTTTGTTTGTACAGAGGAATGTGGTACCTTCAGACATGTGGAAATTGCTCCCAAGGATGAACCAGACTTGTGGAGGTCTACAATTTTTTTTCTGAGGTCTTGGCTGATTTCTTTCGATTTTACCATGATGTCAAGCAAAGAGGCACTGAGTTTGAAGATAGGCCTTTAAATACATCCACAGGTACACATCCAAATGACTCAAATGATGTCAATTATCTTATCAGAAGCTTCTAAATCCATGACCTGATTTTCTATAATTTACCAAGCTGTTTAAAGGCACAGTCATCTTAGTGTATGTAAACTTCTCACCCACTGGAATTGTGATACAGTGAATTATAAGTGCAATAATCTGTCTTTAAACAATTGCTGGAAAAATTACTTGTGTCATGCACAAAGAAGATGTCCTAACCGACTTGCCAAAACTATAGTTTGTTAGCAATACATTTGTGGAGTGGTTGAAAAACAAGTTTTAATGACTCCAACCTAAGTGTATGTAAACTTCTGACTTCAACTGGACTCTATACTATATCTTCGTCAGAATAATGGTTCTTTTGTTAGAAAAAGTCATTTTTTATATCCATAAATCTCCGTTTGGTTGGTGCGTTATGTTCAGAACATCCAACGTCGAATCGCCCATTGAAACGTGAAGAGAACGCGTTCAAATATACCTATAAACTTTTCCTACACAAACCAAATACCAGTTAAAATGCATCCTTAGCTATCCTTTTATGAATATTAGCGATAATATTACACTCGGATTGTCACCTATACCTTATATAAGTAAAATAAAGTGGGGCGCTCCAGCCAGACTCGCGCCCGAGAAAACTTGTTGACATTTCAGGTCCCCATGCCATTTCCTGTACCTATTCGTTGTGTTTACTCCAATCACTCTGAGTCTTTGTATATAGACTGCTGACATCTAGTGGAAGTCATAGATACTGCAGTCTCAGTCCTGATAACAAATGGATTCAATAGGGAGTGTGTCTAACAGAGCCAAAGGACACCAGAAACTGATTTCCGGATGTTTTTTTCTCTGGTCTTTGCCTGCTAAATTAGTTCTGTTATACTCACAGACATTATGTTAACACTTTTAGAACCTTCAGAGGTGTGTCCTATCCAATAGTACTAATTATGTTCATATCCTATTTTCTGAGCCTGAGTGGCAGGCATTTTGCTTTGGGCACGCCAGACTCTCCAAAACCGTCACCTCACCTGCCTTTCCCTAAGAAGTTAAGAATGATGGAGGTCACTGTGTTCTTGGGGACCTTCAATGCTGCAGACATTATTTTTCAGAGCTCTACAGACAATTCCTTTGAACTCATGGCTTGGATTTTGCTCTCACATGCACTGTCAATTGTGGGACATTATATAGACAGGTGTGTGTGTTTCCAAATAATGTCCAATAAATGTAATTTACCACAGATGGACTCCAATCAAGGTCTAGGAACATCTCAAGATGATCAATGGAAACAGGATGCACCTGAGCTCAATTTTGAGTCTCATAACAAAGTGTCTGAATACTTATGTAAAAAGTTTAAAACAAAATATATATTTAAATTTGCAAAAATTTCCCAAAACATGTTTTGTGCTTTGAATACTTTCCAAACACACTGTATGGAGATGATTTAGTGCCTAAAATAAGGGGTTAAATACATGTAAAAAATATATAACAATAGTTTCCTGATTTTTCTTACACTACATGGCCAAAGTAGATGTTGGAACATTGTTGCGGGACTTGCTTCGATTCAGCCACAAGAGCATTAGTGAGGTCGGGCACCGATGTTGGTAGATTAGGCCTGGCTTGCAGTCAGCGTTCCAATTCATCCCAAAGGTGTTTGATGGGGTTGAGGTCAGGGCCCTGTGCAGGCTAATCATGTTGTTCCACACCGATTTTGACAAACCATTTCTTTATGGACCTCGCTTTGTGTATGGGGGTATAGTCATGCTGAAACAGGAAAAGGCCTTCCCTGAACTCTTGCCATAAAGTTGGAAGCACAGAATGTCACTGATGTCATCTAGAATGTCACTTATGCTGTAGCGTTAAGATTTCCCTTCACTGGAACTAAGGGGCCTAGCCCGAACCATGAAAAACAGCCCTCAGACCATTATTCCTCCTCCACCAAACTTTACAGTTGGCACTATAAATTGGTAAAGGTAGCGTTCTCCTGGCATCTGCCAAACCTAAACCTCGTCCACAGGACTGCCAGATGATGAAGCGTGATTCATCACTCAAGAGAACTCATATCCACTGCTCCAGAGTCCAATGGCGGCGAGCTTTACACCACTCCAGCTGACGCTTGGCATTGCGCATGGTGATCTTAGGCTTGTGTGCGACTGCTCGGCTATGGAAACCCATTTCATGAAGCTCCCGAAAAACAGTTATTGTGCTGACGTTGCTTCCAGATACTGTTTGAAAGTAGGCAGTGAGTGTTGCAACCTAGAACAGACAATCTGTATGCGCTAAGCTCTTCAGCACTCGATGGTCCCGTTCTGTGAGCTTGTGTGGCCTGCAGCTAAACCGTTCTAAGCTCTTAGAAGTTTCCATTTCACAATATCAGCACTTACAGTTGACCGGGGCAGCTCTAGCAGGGCATAAATTTGACTAATTGACTTGTTGAAAAGGTGGCATCCTATGACGGTGCCACGTTGAAAGTTACTAAGCTCTTCAGTAAGGCCATTCTACTGCCAATGTTCTATGGAGATTGCATGGCTGTGTGCTCAATTTTATACACCTGTCAGCAACGGGTGTGGCTGAAATAGCCAAATCCACTAATTTGAATGGGTGTCCACATGCTTTGTATATGTAGTGTATGTCTAATTACAAAGTTATTATGTCTAACTATTTTAGATTCTAAAAATAAAACACATCGTTTTTCGCTCTTCTCACTAACGGCAAATGGTTGCATTCTTCTTAATATACAGGACAGGCAGGTGAACATCAACTGGTAGAAAATCAACATTTGGCTAGCCTGGTGTTGTTTATGCTGTCTTGCCAACTCATACTGTATAATTTTTGTCATGCCATTGAAGTTGGCTATACATACAGTGCCTTCAGAAATTATTCACACCGCTTGACTTTTTCACATTTTCTTGTGTTACAGCCTGCATAGATTAATTGAGATTTTTTGGTCACTGGCCTACAAACAATGACCCATAATGTCAAAGTGGAATTATGTTTTCAACATTTTTGCAAATTAATAAAACTTGAACAGCTGAAATGTCTTGAGTCAATAAGTATTCAACCTCTTTGTTATGGCAAGCTTAAATAAGTTCAAAAGTACACATTTGCTTAACAAGCCACATAATAAGTTGCATGGACTCACTCTGTGTGAAATAATAGTGTTTAACATGATTTTTGTATGACTGCCTCATCTCTGTACCCCACACATACAATTATATGCAAGGTCCCTCAGTCAAGCAGTGAATTTCAAACACAGATTCAACCACCAAGAACATGGAGGTTTTCAAATACCTGGCAAAGAAGGGCAAGTATTGGTAGATGGGTAAGCATAGTTTTTAATTACACTTTGGTTGGTATCAATACTCACAGTCACTACAAACATACAGGCGTCCTTCCAAACTCAGATGTCGGAGAGAAAGGAAATGCTAACCCCAATGTTGACAATTACAGAGTTTAATGGCTGTGATAGGAGAAAACTGAGAATGGATCAACAACATTGTAGTTACTCCTTCAAAGGGAACTGGGACTTTGTCAGTGGACAAGGGGTCCTCAGATTCAGGGTTCTCAGTGGCTGGGGAGCAGCTCCTCACTGTCACTGTCAGAATCAGATTTCTGATTTTCATACTCAAGACTCATTGTCAGAATAAAAAATAATCTCCAGAATTTCCGTGTTTGTGAGTTGTCTCCTTTTGAAAGACATTGCTAATGCTACAGCTTAGGTCACTAGCTACATACATAAACAACAACACTGAATGGCTCAGAGTGGGAGTGAGAGGTTACGTGATTGCCTGCCGGCACGCGCCACTTGTATCAATAAATCACTATCAGAAAATGTTTTGTGTGGTAATTATTGATATTTTTACTGTTTTATTCACGTTTTCATGTACCGGTGATAAATCATGCATTCCGATTCTTGCATAGATTGTAATGGGCACCTATTCTGTGTGTAAAATACTTTTTTGAAGGTTGTACTGATTATGATGAGCTAAGCTAATTCCAGCTATGTGTGGAGCCATCTTTGTTGACATACGATGCATTCTGGGTTTCACGTAATCGTCTGTAGGACCAAAGATGGTTTAACAAAATGAGGTGAGTAAGGGTTCACTCATTTTCTGAGAACTTCAGGAAGTGAATGGTGGGATGTGAACGATGGTAGATGACACACCCCTTCAACATGCATACTATAAACAGACCAAACTCATCTTGTCTTCTCTTATTATCTTTGGTTTCTGTGAGGAAAAAAGCATGGTGGCGTGTTGAAACTAATTGTTGTCGAATTACTTTCGATTTATAGAGTGTTATACTCAATTATTTTGATCAACTGTAAGCTCGCCCGGGATGTGATTAATTATAAATAGTAATTGCTATTAGCTAATTCATATTGTAGTTTATGTCAGCCGAGAGTTGACCACTTCTGTTGCGTCAATCTTTTCTCAGTTAGCGCTAGGACAAATGCAGCCTACATTTTTCCGGTTTGGATGATTGTGTTATGCTATAGATACTTCTGTGAATATCTGAACATTGCATCCAAACATAAACTGCTCATGTTCTGGACATAACTTTGTAAGGACTGTGTTTGTGTAAATAGTTTCTGGGAAAACAGTGTGGCCAGCTCAAAAGCTGATTGTTGCATCATTCGAAACTGGCCGTTCTAAATAAGCGTTCTAAATAAGCGTTCTAAATAAGCGTTCTAAATAAGCGTTCTAAATAAGCGTTCTAATCACACGGGTGTGATCGTATTCTTCAGGGACCACTGTAGAATGATCACACCCGTGTGATGGTACGTGTGAAAGGGTTGAAATCATATTTTCAGCTTCCAACGTATTCCAAAGCCAAACTTTGGATAAATAGAAAGACTTGAAGAAATTCTCATCTCAAATGTTCAAATAATGTGCAATCCCCCACTAATTAGTGAACCCTCACCCATAAAAGGATTGATCTTTGACCTCAGCAGCGATACCAAACCTAACTATGCCATTAGCGCAAAAACAGTAGAAATCGTGACAAACGCTCTCAGAAATCAACCTTCGGGCGCCGGCCTTGTAAAGGTTCTCTCCAGTTTAGCCCTGATGTCTTGCCACCCAAGATTGCCATTGGTCCAATACCGCAGTGCACAGCTGAAGCACGAGCAGGAAACGGTAGACATAAAGGGCCAGGTGGAGAGAACCGGGAAACTAATGACAAAAGCAGCAAAGGGAAAAATTTGGCTAGCAATTAAATGTAATTGCAAAAACTTTTGACGACGAACAAGCACAAACTCTTGAACAAAAGACTTTTACAGGAACAAAATCGTCTTCTACAGGAACAACTCGATTTAGCCAAAACTAAATACGATGATGTCCACCACAAACTGGATAAATCTGACGAGTTATCTACAAACAGGAGTGAGCAACTTGATAACATGCATGCAGTTTTGTTGAACGTTAGTCAAAATAACAATGTTCTACTCAAAATGCTGCAGATCAAAGACGATTAGTTAACGGACACAATGACTAAGTTGGATGACAAATCAGCAGAACTCATTGAAGTCGCTGACCAAATTAATAATGAGAATTCAAGCGATGAAGGGAGGAAATCTCATCACTGAATCTCTCGCTCCGTACTCAAGACCTCTATCTGCAAACCATGACAGATAAGTATGAGACCAAAAGGAGCAAGTGCGACACTCACGTGTCCAAAATCAGTACTCTATGCCCTCAAGTGGACTGCAATGCAGCAGAATACCACCCTTAGGTACAATCTGGTGGAATTCTAGAACGGTCACACGCTACAGCGTGACTACCCAACCAAGCAACCAGAGTCCGGTACTCAAAGGAATGAAGACGATAGAAGGTTTCAGACTTTGCCTCCCTCATGTATCCCTCAGTCTTCTCCTCTTGGCCATTCGGCACTGAGTAATATGGCGCCTCTTCGCCAACAAAGCCAAAGCATGGCTTCTCCTCTTGGCCTTTCGGTCCAAATTTCCCCACAGGATGAAGCCAACCCTCTCTGCCCACTTGGCGCGGAACACCTTGATAAACTCGTCAAGAATTTCCCCACCTTTGACCCCGTTCCAGGTCAGCCAAATGATACTGAGATGTTTCTAGCCGACACAGAGGAAGCATTGGATGGCTACCCGAACGCTACAGGTTCTGACAGGCTTTACCTGTTAAAGCGAACGTCGAGTAGACACGTGACGAGGTTCATTTGTCTACAACAGCAACAAGTGCTAAACGACTATGCTAAACTTGACACAGCTTTGAAATTAGAATTCAGTGGTTGTGCGACTCGCAAACACAATAGCTCACTGGCTAACACTGTCAAACAAGCTCGGAATGAACACCCACAAGCTTACTATCATAGGCTTTGATCAGCTTACTTTGGCCTACTCACTGAAACAGGAATGGAAGAGCTGTTACCATTCAAACAAATGTTTCTGTCGAACATGTATCCCACTTTCATTACCTACTTGGGCCCTACGGCCCATGTTGGCTTACCTATCTTAGAACTCAGAGAGCTTGCAAGCACAGCTTTTGAAGCATCAAAATCTCTCAACGCTAAGAGCCCTGACCACTCGGTTTTGAAGTTTGACCAGGAGCACTCACTTCAGTTAGAGGGTGCGTTATCAGGTATTGGAGCATTGCAAGATGACGCACAACAGCGGTTTCTACCACGAAACCAAGATTCCAATAACCTCCGCGGTCAAAATAACTGTAAAGTACATCGTCATCGAAACGACTACCGCCACAATCGACCTGTTCGCTATGTTCCTGCACCCAACTCACACAAAGTGTTAGAGAACAAGGGTAACAAAGGGTTAAAGGATGATCAAAACATAGACCAATGTTCTCTAGATGTTCCACTACGTCAAGAACTAAAGCGAGAAAAAGGTAAAAAATAAGTCACAAGGACTAGACGGGGAATGCAGACCTTACTCGAGACCCTATCCAGGGCCCACTCAATCAAGAAACAAGCCCACAGTCTTTTTCTATAGACTCTGATAAAAAGGTTGCGAAGAAAAAGGTCAAAAGCTTCGCTAATACAAAGTCCACTCAAAATCAGAAAAGTCTATTTACTTTCACCTTGAACAGAAATGGCACATCACGTTGTTACGAACGACCACTCCACTTTGTGGGGAATATGTCCACTAAACGCGACTCTAAACGGCCATACCTGGAAACAGTCCTGGAGGACTGCTTAACATGTCATGCGCTAACTGATTTGGGCGCGACAATATTGCTCATCTCTCAAACATTGTACAATGATCTCAAAAGGGCGTTGAAGCCAACTAAACAATGGTTAAAAGTGGAACGATGCGACACTACACTCACATTGAGAGTCATGCTGAAATTACACTTCCAGGACGTATCGCTCATTCACCCTGTGTATGTTACCAGCCTCGAATCTGAACCCCTGCTACTCGGAGGCTGGTAGATCGGTTACTCCCACTGATGGATTGGAAAACCAACCATGTCTGGTCACAGGCCAAAGTGCCTTCTCCACTGACCACACTGTCTTCCCCTAACGCTAGCTGCAATGGAATCATTCACGAGGGGTATCTGTCAAAAGCACCCCTTGGGAAAAAGACATTTCGAAACCTCTTGGTGCAGAATTCGATCCAAAGAGATATTACGATATCTCGACACATTCAATCAGCAAACCTGATTGACCATTCTTTTCATGATTTCGAGCCAGCAGTCTCTGTGAATGAGCATCTTCCCTCCTCCTTGAAGTTGTGCAATACTGTAATTGAGATGAACTTCTCGTGCCATTCAGACACTTCGGCAAGCACTGCGGCCGTCTCAGCAAGAAAAACATTGATGCACAGAGTGTACTCTGCTTCCGATAATATATCTTCCGCTTTGGGGGGGACTGTCACCCCCTTACAATGACACTGAATTGTGTCAGTCCCGCAACTGACCCTAATGACTCCCACTGGTGAAACACCTTGCGATATCATAGACAGATATCCTCGTCTCAGTTCGCAGGTACTGAAGAGGTTGCCACACGCGGACGCTGTGGTGACTGACAAGCCTCGACAGCCACTGAGCGTTTTGAAGCACAAACACCAGGATATTTGTTTGAAAGGTTACAGCCATTCTCATAACGCGGCCCCTGACAACTCATACATAGGGTCCGAACTTTTCGTTTGTGTCTCGGATACCAACACCAACCGCTGTTGGGGGGGGTCCCGAGACACAAAGGGGGGGATACTAGACCAGACCCATTATGAGCCTCATCGAGGCAGGTGGTGGGGTCGAGACTACGTGCAACACCGTACGAGGTTGCTAGAGCAGAAAAAAAATCTAGTTGTAAACTCCCCTATGAGAACAGTGAGGGACAGACAGGCCCCTAGACGGGGATAATCTTAGAACACATCTAAGATATTACTAAGGTGTACCACACTGGTCATAAAATATGTCTAGTGGACTTCCACCTCCAAAACAAATGCCCAAAATAGTCATGCCTTGCATGTGTAGGTTCAACTACAATACCACTAGTAAAATGCTCTAATCATGTGTTCAGGTATGATAATATTTCAGAATAAATCGGTAGGATAACTGGTCCCCTTGAGTACCAGTACCAATGCCAGCACAGTCAGTCCAGCAACAATCAGTAAGAGGATTAATCAAATTGCAATTCATAACAGCGACAGAGGAGTTAGTACCCAACATGACGGCGCGTGTACAACGCGAGGCTTGGCGTCTACCCAGATTTTGCGAAATAGCAGTAATTTCCTAATACTTCTTAGTTTATTCACTCAGTACATCCTGACATACACTCTATATAGCCGACAAGAACTCCTGGATATTGGAACACAATGCACAAGGAGAGTTTTTGACAACTTACAACTTCCACTGGAGATCGTGAAGACGCCCCGGGAGACTGAAACATCGCGGAGAGGGCTAGGCAAAAGCTAACCCCACATCAGCTTTCACTACCTAGCCTTTTCCTCGCTAACGTCCGGTCACTGGCGAACAAAATCGACAAAATACGACTAAAAATCATCTCACAAAAAAGGATTATGGATTGCAGCGTCATGATTTTGGGATACTGTCAAGTTCATGGAGAACAATAGCACCTCCTCCCAGCTGCCCACTGCACTGAGGCTAGGTAACATGGTCACCACCGATAAATCCATGATAATAGAACATTTCAACAAGCATTTCTCTACGGCTGGCCATGCTTTCCTTTTGGCTAACCCAACCCTGGCCAACAGATCTGCAGCTACTTGTCCGAGCCTCCCCAGCTTTTCCTTCACCCAAATCAAGATAGCAGATGTTCTGAAAGAGCTGCAAAACCTGGACAAATCAGCTGGGCTAGACTCATCTCCCTCTTGAAAGGGGGTGACACTCTAGCCCCAAATTGCTATAGAACTATATCCATCCTGCCCTGCCTCTCTAAAGTCTTTTAAAGCCTAGTTAATAAACAGATCATTGACCACTTCGAATCCCACCGTAACTTCTCCGCTGTGCAATCCAGTTTCCGAGCTGGTCACGGGTGCACCTCAGCCACGCTCAAGGTACTAAACGATATCATAACCGCCATCGATAAGAGACATTACTGTGCAGCCGTATTCATTGACTCTGTTACGAATCCCTTTTACCCCGTGGTCTAGGGGGAATGGAATAGAGACCCGCAACATATCTTGTGCAAATTACTATGGTGAAAAGGGAACAGTGAGAACAAAAACACAGACAACTTAAATCTACCGTCAAACACAAAAGGTTTATTTTAAACACACGGTAAAGTGGTTTGGGGAAAAGGGGCTGAGCTGGACCCAAGGAAAGAAATAATATATATTCAAAAACCCCTAAGCTAATCTACTCAAGGCCACGAACAGCTAGCTAACTAAGTAAATACAGTGGGTGGTCCGCCCAGTTCTAACTAATGTATTTAACACAGGGTTTCCTACGGGTAATGTATGCCCAAGGGCGACTTGTCTGGTTATCCCCTTTTCCACCAACAAACACACAGCAATATAACACCACAGTACACACTCACAGTTAATGTGAGATGTTGGCACCTACACAAAAGCGATAGCACAACCAAACCAACATCAACTAGGCTTCACCCAGATACTACACAGAGCTAAAGCTCTGTAGCTACAAAATAAGCCAACTACTAAACAACAATAGAGAGCAATGCATACACAAAAGTCAGTTACAAAGCAAGAGTGCTACATACCAAAAACAAGCTAGAGAGAGAGATAACTGACTGGGGTTTTAAACCAAGGGAAAGGGGATGTGATTGGGTAAGGGAAAAGAAGCAGGTGTGTCTTCTGATTGGGACTGATTGGGGATTGATGACGGCTGATGAGTGACACCTGTGAGTAGGGCAGAAGGAGAGAAAACAAACACACAGGATACCTGTATCCGTAACACTCCCACTCCTTAAAAGAGCAAACCTATAAGGATTGCGACCAAAGTATTTACAATGAATACCAGCAAGTTCAACAAGAAAAGATCATTCATTTTTTTTTTTTTTTTAAACACGAGACAAAGCATCTGCCAATACATTTTCAGAACCCTTTTTGTGGTGGATCTCCAAATTATAGTTCTGCACAATAAGTGCCCAACGCATAAGGCGCTGGTTCTGGTTGTACATACGGTGGAGAAACACTAACGGGTTATGATCAGTATATACAATCACTGGTAGGACACTGGAACCAATATATACTTCAAAGTATTGCAGAGCTAACAACAAAGCTAGAGCTTCTTGTTCAATGGTTGCATAATTAGCCTGACATTTGTTAAACTTACGAGAAAAATAACAAACAGGATGGTCCACTCCACTCTTGTCCTGCTGCAGTAGAACAGCACCAGCACCTCTGGCACTAGCATCTACCTCAAGTTTAAACGGTCGCTCAAAATCCGGAGCAGCAAGTACAGGGGTAGTACATAAGAGTGCTTTAGCGGTATCAAAAGCTACCTGACAATCAGGTGACCACACAAACGATCTAGCCGGACTGAGCAAATCGGTCAATGGAGCCGCTACCGCAGAGAAATTTTTACAGAAACTACGGTAGTAGCCAACCATCCCTAAAAAGCGGCGTAGCTCTCGCCTGGTGGTAGGTGCAGGGAATGCAGTTATAGCCAAGACCTGGGCATCAACAGGGCGCACCTGTCCATGTCCGACCTTTTTGCCAAGATAGGTAACAGTGGCCTTCCCAAACTCGCACTTTGCCAAGTTTAGGGTTAGAGAAGCAGCTGCCAAACGTTCACATACTTCCCTTAGAGTGTTAACATGATCTGACCATTCAGACGAATAAATTACTAGATCATCAAGGTAGGCACTACAATTGGGAACGTCAGCTAACACTGAGTTAACCAGGCGTTGGAAAGTGGCTGGTGCATTCCGCATCCCAAAAGCCATAACTGAGTATTGTAGAAAGTTGTCTGGGGTCACAAATGCAGAAATCTCAGAAGCACGTGAGGTTAACGGAACCTGCCAGTAACCTTTCAAAAGATCTAATTTAGTTACATAAGTAGCAGCACCAACAGTGTCGATACAATCGTCCAGTCTGGGTAACGGAAACGAATCTGGCATTGTGACAGAATTTACCTTACGATAATCCGTACATAACCTGGACGTACTCATCAGGTTTAGGAACCAGAATACAAGGAGAACTCCAAGGGCTTGAACTTGGCGTAGCCAGGTCATTCTCCAACAAATATTTCACCTCATCCTTCATTATCTTCCTCTTAGAAGCGTTGACACGATATGGGTGTTGCTTGATAGGGGCAGCATTTCCAACATTAATGTCATGTTCCAACACGTTTGTACGAGAAGGAACGTCATTAAAGAGACATGGAAAACTGTGTAGTAGCCTCACAATATCATCTGCCTGTCCATCCGTTAAATGAACCAGACTTGACTGGAGAGACAGTAGCATTTCTGAGTTGGGCAATCTAACGCACTGTTGCTGAGTATTGCGCAACTCTAATCCATCTCCATCAACATCTGTAACTGGACAGCCCACTATTATGGCAGCAGAAACAGATGAGACAGCAGTACCTGCCGCTGTTTCTGAACTATCTACCTGGGTGATGGGTCGGGTTTGGTATGCTTTCAATATGTTAATGTGGCACACACGACATTGGCGTTTCCTATCAGGAGTTTGAAGTACATAATCAGTTTCACTTAATTTCTTTTCAATTAAATAAGGACCTGAGAAACGAGCTGACAGTGAAGATCCTGGAACAGGCAATAACACAAGAACTTGGTCACCTGGCTGTAGTGGACGAGAAACAGCCTGTTTATCATAGTGTCTTTTCATACTCCTTTGTGAGGAAGACAGAGCTTCCTTTGCGAGAGCACATGCTTGGTGTAGGCACTCACGAAAGCAACTAACGTAGTCCAACACATTCTCATCTCCAGTACACAACTCTTGGGACAAAAACTGTTCTTTAAGGACTTTCATTGGTCCTCTCACTGTGTGACCAAACACTAGTTCAGCCGGCTGAACCCTAGGGACTCCTGTACAGTTTCACGAGCAGCAAACAAAACGAGAGGAACTCCCTCATCCCAATCTTTCTCAGATTCCAAACAATATTTACGGAGCATAGACTTCAGTGTCTGATGCCAACGTTCCAGAGCACCCTGTGACACTGGGTGATAGGCGCTTGACACACGGTGCTTAACTGACAAGGATTTTAACACCTGCTTGAAGAGCTTTGATAGGAAATTGGTACCTTGATCAGTTTGTACCACCTTAGGTAACCCAAATGTCGAAAAGAATTTAATTAAGGCTTTACTCACCACCGGAGCAGTAATCCTTCGCAGAGGAATGGCTTCGGGTATCTCTGCTGCCATACACATAATCGTTAATAGAAACTGGTTACCTGATTTTGTCTTAGGTAACGGTCCAACACAATCAACCACCACATGTTCAAATGGTTCACCTATAACAGGTATTGGACAAAGAGGAGCAGGAGGAATAACCTGATTTGGTTTTCCTGTTATTTGACATGTGTGGCACGCTCTGACAGAACCGAGCCACATCTTGTTTTAAACCTGGCCAAAAGAAATGTCGAAGGACCCGGTCATAAGTCTTGGTGATTCCCAAATGACCAGACCACTGGTGATCATGAGCAAGGGATAGCACATTTTGTCGAAAGGCTGTAGGAACCACTATTTGGTAAACAGCATTCCAATCTCCGTCCGCGTCAACATGGGATGTCCATTTACGCATGAGGAGATTACCATCCATGAAGTAAGCCACGTTCTTCTTCTTTACCTCATCCAATGAGACAACACTAGAAAAACATTTAGCAAGCCTCTTGTCAACCTTCTGGTTAGCAATCAGCTGCTCACGAGTGACTGGTAACTGTATTGCCTCAGCAATAAGTTCACTATCCTTCAATTCTTCCCTGGGCGGTTTGTCAGAGGGCAACAGCTTCCCAGAGGTAGCACACAACCCATCCTCTTGATCAAACTCTTTGAACAAAACAGTGTTCGACAAATCTATCACGTCACCCATTTGTTGTGCCTGAGCACGAGTGACAGCACAAGCGGGAACACATGTGGATAATTCTGTGCCAGCTCATTGGAGAGAGAGTGGTCACTTTATCCATTACTTCCAATACGGGTACTACCTTTCCTCCGGCAATATCGTTACCCATTATAAAGGTCACACCTTTTACTGGCAACATAGGACGACCCCCACTCTGAATATTCCACTGATTAACTCAGAGTGTACTTTCACAAAGTGCAATGGCACTGGGACAAAACCCATTTCAATACCCTGAACTAACACACTGGAACCACAGTATGTATCGCCGGATAAGGGCAACACATCAGACAATATAAACGATCGCGCCGCACCAGTATCTCTAAGTATTTTAACCGGACGCTGAGACGCCGTCATTTGTTAGGGACACAAACCCCTCGAAAATGAACGGTTCATAACTGCGGTCGTGGACTGGAACTTTCAAACCACATTTACCCTGAGGCACCTGTCTCGTTTCAGACCTCACAACCGCATTTAATTAGCCCAACACCTGTTGGCGGCTTGGCACGAAGAGGCATCCCTTGTTTGCGTTTAGCAGGAAGCAATCATTAATCATGTGTCCCACCTTATGACAATAGAAACAGGGACGCTCATTTTTCTGGCGTGATTGATGTACTACTTGCCGAGTAGGGCTAAAAGTAGGCAATTCAGTGGCTCTACTCTCAGTATGAGCCGTAAACACGCTCTTGTGCGTCAACACAAACTCGTCTGACAACACAGACGCTTCTGACAAAGAGGATACTTTCTGTTCATTTAGGTACACTACAATGCGCTTCGGGTAAGCAATTTTTAAACTCTTCCAACAAGATTAACTCCCGGAGAGAGTTGAAATCAGTTACCTTACTAGCAGCATGCCATTTATCAAACAGATTTCCCTTATCTCTAGCAAATTCCACATAAGTTTTACCAGCAGACTTTCTATGAGACCTAAATCTCTGTCGGTATGCCTCAGGCACAAGCTCATAGGCTCGAAGAACCGTAGCTTTGACCACCTCATAATTCAGACTGTCTTCAAGAGGTAGCGCTGACAAAACCTCTTGGGCTTTACCAGTTAATTTACACTGCAGTAACAGGCACCATACCTCCGCAGGCCATTTCAATGCTACTGCTATGCGTTCAAAAACACAAAAATAGGAGTCAACCTCTGACTCCCTGAACAAAGGTACTAAGGCAATCTGCCTACTAATGTCAAAAGTGTTTGAAGACACAGCTGGTGAGGACGGCTCACTAACAGGCACAGCATGAACGGAGGCTAGCCTCGCTGTCTCTGCCTCCAGTTCCATCAGGCGCATTTTGAACTCCAATTGCCGCTGTTCTCTTTCTGCCTCAATTTTACACATCTCCAACTGGCGCTGTTCTCTTTCTTTTTCACACTGCCGCTGTTCTCTTTCTGCCTCAATTTTACACATTTCCAACTGGAGAGTGTCTCGCCTAATTTGGGCCCTCTCTTCCGCCTCCAGTTGGAGTTGTATCGAACGGACATCCTCCAGCGCCTCACCGTGGGGTGACAGTGGGGAGAGTGGATCAAAACGGGGCAAAGTGGCTGGAACTTTAGCCTCGCCCTCGGTCTCAGACACCGTCGGGCTTATAGGAGAAGCAACATCCCCTACAGGGGTAGTAGGCTCAGGCAGCGGTAACACAAGCACCTGCTCTTCCAACAAAACATCTAGCACCAGCTGTTTAACCTCAGCTTTTACTAAACTCTGCGACACAGATACAGAATAATGGTCAGCCAAAGTCAGTAAATCAACTCTACGACATTTGTCAAAAACTTCCCACGTAGGGTTATCCAAAAATGATTTTAAATCAAAAGTAGCCATATTGAACTACCTTCCAAACACAAGAAATAGCAAACACTAATGCTACATCAGTTATGAAGCTCAACACTGAACTAGACCACCACAAAAATTTTGCACAAGTGGCATGGGTGTCAGTAAAGACATATCCCGGATGAGCCCCCACTTATGTTACGAATCCCTTTTACCCCGTGGTCTAGGGGGAATGGAATAGAGACCCGCAACATATCTTGTGCAAATTACTATGGTGAAAAGGGAACAGTGAGAACAAAAACACAGACAACTTAAATCTACCGTCAAACACAAAAGGTTTATTTTAAACACACGGTAAAGTGGTTTGGGGAAAAGGGGCTGAGCTGGACCCAAGGAAAGAAATAATATATATTCAAAAACCCCTAAGCTAATCAACCTGCGTCACGAACAGCTAGCTAACTAAGTAAATACAGTGGGTGGTCCGCCCAGTTCTAACTAATGTATTTAACACAGGGTTTCCTACGGGTAATGTATGCCCAAGGGCGACTTGTCTGGTTATCCCCTTTTCCACCAACAAACACACAGCAATATAACACCACAGTACACACTCACAGTTAATGTGAGATGTTGGCACCTACACAAAAGCGATAGCGCACAACCAAACCAACATCAACTAGGCTTCACCCAGATACTACACAGAGCTAAAGCTCTGTAGCTACAAAATAAGCCAACTACTAAACAACAATAGAGAGCAATGCATACACAAAAGTCAGTTACAAAGCAAGAGTGCTACATACCAAAAACAAGCTAGAGAGAGAGATAACTGACTGGGGTTTTAAACCAAGGGAAAGGGGATGTGATTGGGTAAGGGAAAAGAAGCAGGTGTGTCTTCTGATTGGGACTGATTGGGGATTGATGACGGCTGATGAGTGACACCTGTGAGTAGGGCAGAAGGAGAGAAAACAAACACACAGGATACCTGTATCCGTAACAGACTCTGTCAATCACCGTATTCTCATTGGAAGACTCAATAGCCTCAAATGATTGCCTCACCTGGTGCACCAATTACTTTGCAGACAGAGTTCAGTGTGTTAAATCGGAGGGCCTGTTGTCCGGGCTTTTGGCAGTCTCTATGGGGGTGCCACAGGGTTAAATTCTTGGGCCGACTCTCTTCTCTGTATACATCAATGATGTCGCTCTTGCTGCTGGTGATTCTCTGATCCACCTCTATGCAGACGACACCATTCTGTATACTTCTGGCACCTTCTTTGGACACTGTGTTAACTAACCTCTAAACGAGCTTCAATGCCATAAAACACTTTTTCCGTGGACTCCAACTACTCTTAAATGCTAGTGAAACCAAATGCATGCTTTTCAACCGTTCGCTGCCTGCACCCGCCCGACTAGCATCACTACCCTGGACGGCTCTGACCTAGAATATTTGGACAACTACAAATACCTAGGTGTCTGGCTAGACTGTAAACTCTCCTTCCAGACTCACATTAAACATCTCCAATCCAAAATCAAATCTAGAATCAGCTTTCTATTTTGCAACAAAGCCGCCTTTGACTAATTGCTGCCAAACTTGCACTAGTAACACTGACTATCCTACCGATCCTTGACTTCGGCGTTGTCATCTACAAAACAGCTTCCAATACTCTACTCAGCAAACTGGATGCAGTCTATCACAGTGCCATCCACTTTATCCTTTGTCACCAAAGCCCCTCGCTACATACTCGTCGCCAGACCCACTGGTTCCAGGTCATCTACAAGTCACTGCTAGGTAAAGCCCTGCCTTATCTCAGCTCGCTGGTAACCATAGCAGCATCCCACCCATAGCACGCGCTCCAGCAGGTATATCTCACTGGTCACCCCCAAAGCCAATTCCTCCTTTGGCCGCCTTTCCTTACAGTTCTTTGCTGCCAATGACTGGAACGAACTACAAAAATCACTGATACTGGAGACACTTATCTCCCTCACTAGCTTTAAGCACCAGCTGTCAGAGCAGCTCACAGATCACTGCACCTGTACATAGCCCATCTGTTAATAGCCCAACCAACTACCTCATCCCCTACCGTATTCATTTATTTATCTTGCTCTTTTGCACCCCAGTATTTTAATTTGCACATTCATCTTCTGCACATTTACCATTCCAGTGTTAAATTGCTATATTGTAATTACTTTGCCACCATGGCCTATTTATTGCCGTACGTTCCTTATCTTACCTCATTTGCACACATTGTATATAGATTAGTTTTTTTTCTACTGTATTATTGACTATATGTTTGTTTATTCCAATGTGTAACTCTGTGTTGTTGTATGTGTCGAATTGCTTTGCTTTATCCTTGGCAAGGTCGCAGTTGTAAATGAGAACTTGTTCTCAACTTGCCTACCTGGTTAACTTCTTACGGAGCAGCGCACGAGGTGACGGTTTTGGAGAGCCTGGCGTGCCCAAAGTAAAATGCCTCCCATTCAGGCCCAGAAAATAGGATATGCACATATCTAGTACCATTGGATAGGAAACACTCTGAATTTTATAAAGGTGTTAACATTTTGTCTGTGAGTATAACAGAACGGATATGGCAGGTGAAAACCCGAGGAAAAAGTGGTTTTGACACATTGCTCATTTGGAACCCCTCCCTTATGAAAATGCCCATATAAGGGCATATGAATGCAGTACCTATCGCTTCCTCTGGATGTCAACAGTCTCGAGAAAGTGTTCTTTTTAGATGCTTTTAGAGCAGAGAAGAAGACGAATAAGGAAGTGTCCACGCAGATGTCATTACAAGTAAATGCGCGCTCCTGGCTGGCGCGCTCTGTGGTTTTTTCCTTTCTTATCGCCCAGTTTATATTCCGGTTGAAATATTATACTATTTATACATAAAAGTGTTCCTAAGGATACATTTACAATTATGTTTGATTGTTCTTGGACAAGTTTATAGGTATAAGTTGAACGAGTTCTCTTCACGTTTCAATGGACGAGTGGAGGCTGTATAAACTCATTATAACGCGCCCACCAAACTGAGATTTATGGATATAATACATTACTTTTTCTAACAAAAGAACCATGGATTGTCTTCGTTGGACACTTGGGAAGCCCTCAGCAGAAGTTCTTCAAAAGGTAATTGATTTGTTTTCGCTGTGAAATGTGTTTTGTGTGAACTGCATGGTTTATGAATTTATGGTAATGAGAAAAAATATGTGGGGTGCTATCCTCAAACAATCAAATGTGGTGCTTTCGCCGTAAAGCCTTTTTGAAATCTGACAACGCTGTGATATTGCCAAGAAGCAGAGCTTTTGATGACTATGAAACACTTGTATATTGATGCATGTTTAATAATTCAACTTTTGGATTTTGAATTTGGCGCCTTGCATTTCACCTGGTAGTGTCGGGAGTGGGGCGCTAGCACCCCAGCGCACCTTGCTGCTCCTTAAGAAGTTAAATAAAGGTGAAATAAAAAAATAAAGTGCCACTCATTTGGGAAGAAATGTAATTATATATTTTGTGAGTGTGTGTGAGTTGCTAACAACTGCCTGTTACTGCCCAGATCTTCCAGTCTGGACGACCAGACGACGGGTCCGGAACGGCGATCCCAATCCGGATATCCGCTGCCCATCCTTGTGGCGGCCTGTTCCATTTGCAGAACTCCTAACGGGGTCGACCACCAGAGGGGGACCACAACGGCGATCACCTTCCAGGACATCCCCTGGGCATTCCTGTGGTCTTTGCACTTTCAGAGAACATCCCAAGGTAAACCACCAGAGGGGGACCGCATCGGCAATCACCAACCAGACATCCACTGCCCATTCTTGTGGTGGATTGCTACGCTTTCAGAGAACCTACCATGGTCAACCACCAGAGGGGGACTGCAACGATGATCCACAACCAGGACATCACGTGGTCGTTATTTTTATGTTGGTTCTTAACTTACAGGATAATCACAAGATTGAACCACCAGAGGGGGACTGTCACAATGTGGCCCTTTGGGGTGTATATCGTGGCACCCCCCTCTCACTCTCTCTCTTCCACCAGAAGTTTTATGACTTTACGACAGGTCATTAATTCCTGGCAGACTCTCTCCCCATGGTCATGCAGAAAAAGAGGGGAAATAAACCTTGAGATAGAGACTAAAAAACAACTTCTCGGTACCAGCTTTGATGCACCTGTTCTGACCTCGCCTTCTGGATGGTAGCGGGGTGAACAGGCAGTGTCTCGGGTGGTTGTTGTCCTTGATGATCTTTTTGGCCTTCCTGTGACATCGGGTGCTGTAGGTGTCCTGGAGGGCAGGTCGTTTGCCCCCGGTGATGCATTGTGCAGACCGCACCACCCTCTGGAGAACCCTGCGGTTGTGGGCGGTGCAGTTGCCGTGATACAGCTCGACAGGATGCTCTCAATTGTGAATCTGCAAAAAGTTTTAGGTGCCAAGCCAAATTTCTTCAGCCTCCTGAGGTTGAAGAGGTGCGTGGGTAGACTGTGGGTGGAACATTTCAGTTTGTCAGTGACATGTCTAGGACCCAATTGCACAGGGCGGGGGTTGAGACCCAGGGTCTCAAGCTTAATGATGAGCTTGGAGGTTACTATGGTGTTGAATGCTGAGCTATAGTCAATAAACAGCATTCGTACATAGTTCTTCCTCTTGTCTACATGGGATAGGGCAGTGTATAGTGTGATGGCGATTGCATTGTCTGTGGACCTATTGGGGCAGTAAGCAAATTTAACTACTTAGGGAGCAGTGGGGCGCTCTCATATTTTATGCATTAGCATAAATCCATAACCAAAGCGGGTCTCATAAAACACATAAAATCGCTAATATAAAATCCCTTACCTTTCGAATAACTTCTGCTGAGGGCTTCCCAAGTGTCCAACGAAGACATCCAATGGTTCTTTTGTTAGAAAAAGTCATTTATTATATCCATAAATCTCAGTTTGGTTAGCGCGTTATGTTCATAAAATACAGCGTCCACTCACCCATTGAACCGTGAAGAGAACACGTTCAACCTATACCTATACACTTGTCCAAGAACAATCAAACATCATTGATAATGTATCCTTAGGAACACTTTTATGTATATTTACTATAATATTTCAACCGGATTATAAACTGGACGATAGGAAAGGAAAAAACCACAGTGCACGCGAGCCCGTGAACGCGCATCCTCTTCTGTTTACATCCGATGACTAGTTCGAAATTATTCTTCTATTACCATCCAGAGCAACCTAACATCACCAAACACTGTCTAGAGACTGTTGACATCCAGTGGAAGCAATAGGTACTGCAATCTTACTCCCATATATGGCTGTTTTCAATAGGGAGGGGTTCAAAAATGAGGCAATGTGTCAAAAACACTTTTTCCAGGACAGAAATTCCTCATGTTTTCGCCTGCTATATCAGTTCTGTTATACTCACAGACAATATTTTAACACTCTTAGAAACTTCAGAGTGTTTACTATCCAAAAGTACTAATTATGTGCATATCCTAGTTTCTGGGCCTGAGTGGCAGGCCTTTTACTTTGGGCACGCCAGACTCTCCAAAACCGACACCTCAGCTGCCGCTCCCTAAGAAGTTAATTGGGTCTATGATGACAGGTAAGGTGGAGATGATATGATCCTTGACTAGTTTCTCAAAGCACTTCATGATGACAGAAGTGAGTGCTAAAGGGCAATAGTCATTTAGTTCAGTTACCTTTGCAATCTCGGGTACAGGAACATTGATGGACATTTTGAAACATGTGGGGACAGCAGACTGGGATAGGGAGAGATTGAATATGTCCGTAAACACACCAGCCAACTGGTCTGCAGATGCTCTGAGGACGCGGCTAGGGATGACGTCTGGGCCCGCAGCCTTGTGAGGGTTAACATGTTTAAATGTCTTACTCAAGTCGGACATGGAGAAGGATAGCCCACAGTTCCTTGTAGTGGGCCACGTCGGTGGAACTGTATTATCCTCAAAGCGGGAAAAGAAGGTGTCTAGTTTGTTTGGAAGCAAGACGTCGGTGTCCAAGACGTGGTTGGTTTTCCTTTTGTAGTCTGTGATTGTCTGTAGACCCTGCCACATATGTCTTGTGTCTGAGCCGTTGAATTGCGACTCCACTTTTTCTCTATACTGACATTTTGCTTGTTTGATTGCCTTGCGGATGGAATGACTACTCTGTTTGTATTCTGCCATATTCCCAGTCGCCTTGTCATGGTTAAATGCGGTGGTATGCGCTTTCAGTTTTGCGCGAATGCTGCCATCTATCCACGGTTTCTGGTTAGGGTAGGTTTAATTGTTAAGATGTGTTAATGATGCCATTTTTTTTAGTATTAGCTAGCCACCGCTGAGGTAATTGATTAGCGTTGACAGAAGTTGTGAAACGGAAACAAACACAATCGCGCTCGAATGGAACTGAGTCAAGTGGGCGGGGCTACATAATGCAAATACCCACTGTATCTGTTTTAAGATGTCTGCTGAAAGTTTAGGAAAAACATGATACTGATTAAACTTTTTTTCCTACCCACAATTTGCACCACTTCTGTACAATCGCCCACATATACTGTATATATCAGATGACATGCTGCAAAACTTTAATAAAATTGCCAGACATATATCTACACCAAAATAAATCTACAGTGATGGGAGAAAAACATATATATCATCAACAACAACACATTTTCTAATACGAGTAATAAAAGGATACACAGTACAATGTCTTGTGGTATTTTGTTTTCTAAGTGTAAACTATGTTGACACAGTTCTAAGTGTGATGATACAGTATCACGATATGTTTAAATACTAATAATCTCTCGGTGAGAGGAGAATCCAAACGTGATATTTGTATGGATAACTAAAAAACTTTCACATGACTCAACATGTCAATGGGTGACTTGAGTTCTTGAGTTACGCATAGAGATCTCAAGTTAGAACTTGAGGAATAATGGTTCCTTGGGTTCTAGCTACTGAAGACAAACACAACTGTTTGTGTGTGTGTGCGAGCGTGTGTGTGTGTGTCGGCGACAGCGCATGTGTGTGTTCTTCAGACAGAGTTCCGATGGTAGTGTGTGTACTGCATGTTGAGTAAGTCCTGGTAGATCTTGGAGTGGAGAAAGCGTGGGTAAGAGTCTTTCTCCATGAGGCTGTGGACCCTGGCCTGAACCTCATTCAGACTGGAGGGGGTGGGCTCCGCAAGGCTCTGCCTCATCACCTCCCGCGTACGGAAGTCTATGTTTACCTACAGGGACCAAGGAATGGAAAAGAAAAGTTAGATATCCAAATCATCTAAGTGTGAATTTCCTATGAAACACTTGTTTGTGGAGAGCATCAACATTAGTTGATTAAATTAAAATATGCATACAGTATTCATGTGTACCTTATTGGTAATATTGGGAGATTGTGGATTAAAATGTTTATCTGACACATAGTAACAGCAAATTAAAAACTAACCACAGCCTTTTGCATTGCTATTTAAGGTCAGGCACCACAAGCTGAAAAATGTTTTGGTATTTTGGTCCATTAATATTAATATTTTCATAATTGTATCTTATTTTTACTCATCATAAAGTCATGAATTGTAACCACTTTTACAAATAGTTTCAATGCTAATTTAATCACACATAATTTAAAAGCCCATTTCATAGAGAATGTTATAAACTGGCCTATATGTAGTAACTTAATTAGATTTTTTTTTTCTAGCAACATTTTCTTTTGAAAAATGCGCCAAAAAGGCATTTTACCTACCTTTCTCTAGTCTTCATTCAACGTCCAGAAAAATTGACTTGTGTGATATGCAAATATACACATATTTAATTAGAACAACTAATTTGCAGATTTTAATACAATATTTCAGAAAATATTTAATACAAAAAAGTATTATATTTGTGTCCACATTCAACTGGTAAAAGTTGATTGTGATATGATTAAGGGGGAAAAATACCCTATTAGGGTGTGGTGTCTGGCCTTAAATGAGACAAAGTGAATATTTTTGCATCATTAGTCCTTTGATCGAACACAAACCTCTCTGGGAGCCTTGACATCAATAAACTCATTGTAGATCTTGTTAATATTGGTCATCAATTTAGCAGGAGTCTTGATTTTTTTATATTCCTCGCAGGCCATCCAGAACTCAATGTTCTCGTCGCTGAACTCTGTCTTGAGAAAAGCCCGGAAGGCAGCCAGGCCACCTAAGACACAAAACATCCATCAGCCAGTTAGAAGAGCTAACGGACAGCGTGTGTGTGTGTGTGTGTGTGTGTGTGTGTGTGTGTGTGTGTGTGTGTGTGTGTGTGTGTGTGTGTGTGCGTGCGTGTGTGTGTGTGAGAGAGAGAGAAAGCGTGTGTGTCTTTACAAAGATCTATATTGTATCCCAGCACCTATTTCTGAACATGGGCCAGTTTCTTTGGACCTGATGTTATTTTTTTCACAGAGAGAAGCTGTAGTTCACATGATACTAACAGGGTTGTTTATCATGTGTTGATATTGTCTCAGATGCAGAGCGTGCTCTTGTTCTCAGCACAGGAAACAGCTCTGTGATTAGAACATAAACATATGGCCCACAAACCTTCAATGAGCTTTCTGTCTTCATCAATCAAAGATAAGTGATCAATTTGTCTGACATCAATGATAACACAGAAGGAGGTCATGTTTTGCAATCGGCCGTGTCATGTTAACATGTTTTCTCCATACTTTATATCCCTGCTCCCCTCTCTCTCATTCCCTCCCTCTTTTCTCTTGCATTTATTTGCTTAACATTTGCCCAGCAGCAGCAGTAGAGTAGTCCATCAGGCCCTATCACCAACATTACTCACACAATCTCACTACACACTGGTTACAGGAAAATCACCAGGGACACTGTGACTGCATTCAGCCTTGTCAACAGATAGTGTTCAAAATAAAAAGGCATTGAACTTAGCTTGGAGGAAGATTCTCTCGCCCTGCTTTATTCCTAAATATGTGTCCCAGAAAATATACAAAAGTCCTGAGCTTTCTTATATCTCCTAGATATAGGACAGACACATCAAAACCTTATTCCTTATGACCTTATTCCTTATGACTGTCTTTTTTGCATTTATGAATGTGTTATTCAATGTGTGGGCTATAGTTGTAAAGACCAAATTCAATATTATATAAAAAAAAAGGCCATCATACAACAATTCCATATATTAGCTTAGACTTTTAGAGGTTTCAATTAGCCTCTTTAGGAATAGGCTATTATGTGGCAGTCAAGCAAAGGCCTTCCAATGTGTGAATGTACTGTAGGTCAGTGTACATTTCTCACTCTCATTCGATTTTCCTTACGGAATGCAGAAATACACTACACAGAGAGAGCTGATGTACACAAAGATTATAATTTAATATTGAAAAACATAGACACAGATTTAGTTCAGCTTCAATGTCTCTTTACTCATTGCCACGTCGCAGCTGTAAATGAGAACTTGCTCTCAACTGGCCTACCTGGTTAAATAAAGGTTATATAATTTTTGTGGTTGTGTTCGGCGAAACCGGTTACTGAAGTGTTTCCCTTTGTCCCCTTCTGTCTGAGGATAATATTTGTCATTTCTAGGAACAAGCAGACTGAGACCCTAGACTTTCATGCAGCTAGGTTCATAAGAGGTTACGTGTGGATGTGACGTCAAACCATGATTGAAGTTTACACCAATTTATCTATGTCATACAACAGCACCACCTGTTAAAAGAGTTAGTAGAAGGGTCTACAGTATACTGTATAATATGCTTGATATTGAGACAAATGCTAATTTGAAACATGCACACATTACAATACAAATGCCCATTAAGATAACACTACCATATGACTTGAGTTGTGCGTATATCTCTAGTTTGCATAAAATATTATAGTAATATTAAAAAATAGCGAGTTGTTGTTCATTGACGCACTGCAAAATGAAAAATAAAAATAAATACAACTAAAGTCAAGGTCGGTCGTCTGTCTTCCTACTGTGCAGTCTAATCTTCCACTCCCTGTGGAGAGCCTATAGCTATCACTCCCTTTTCTGTCCTTTTTGTCAGGTTCTCTAGTGAGAGTGTATGTGTGAGTGAGAGAGTGAACATTGACAGACTCTTCAGATGGCCTGTTATTATAAACACACTTAACCTGTCACGTGTGTGTGTGTGTGTGTGTGCCTGCACGTGAACCATATGTGTGTGTTTGTGAGTGTGTGTGTGTCTTTGCATGTGTGTATTTGCACATGAACATGTGTGTTATTGTGTAATCCACAGAGAAGGTCACAACCAAGAGTGTGACTCATTATGTGTTGAAGAGTCACACAATGAGTCACACATCAATAACCAGACAGACAGGGGATCTTACATAAGAAGGGTTTAGGGGGAAAGAAATTGACTGATGTGGGGAGCCATCCTCAGATAGGAAACAGAAAGACAATCATCTTGTCAAAGGAAATAGAGAGGCAATCATGTTTTCAAAGAGAACAGAAGGGGTATAGAATGGGACTGAGGAAAAAATGTAATCCGTACAGTTGCGTGGTTTGCTTCTAACCATTCGCTAACAATGGCACGGACAGTTTTGTGGAGGGGTTGGTTGATAAAAATAAATATTGTTTCCTCCTTATTTTGGTTCAATTTCTCATATCTAACTCTAAAGAAAAGGATTGACTGTTACTTGTCAATAAAAATTGACTTACACTTGTTCGACAGAAGAACATCGAAGGAATCTGCCCATAGAACAACTTCATCTTTTGACAGCCTAAAAGAAAAGACAGAAAGATACAGTGACATGTTTTCAAATGTGTATGCAACCATGCAGTTAAAGGCAATTCAACACACACACATGAACAGTTTTAGAGGTTGCTCTAAGAGTCTACACCATCTATCGTGTAGCCTTATTATATATGACATATTTCTGGCATTGCGAGCAATTAATGCCTACATTCTATATCAATGGGAGGGACTGGAACCATGTCATCTGATGAACATGTCTACTTACTTTAGGCATCTGGTGGCCCTGTCCTGGGCAGGGGGCAGGAACTCAGTGAAGTCGGGGTATGAGTCAGACTTATTGGACAGGCAGCCTAGTCTGGTCTTCATGGTTCTACTCACATGAATGGGAGAATGGAATAGATGCATACAAGAAAGTACCTCTCCTGATTATTGATCACATGACATCAAAACACATAATATCAAATTTAGACTGTCCTGTGATGTAGAAATTCGTCTTCACAGCTTCTTTTTAGCTAACCAACATGTACACCTACAGCTCTAAACATAGTCTTCTAGGAAAGTGCTCAGATCTAAACCTGCTGCCTATAGTCAGTATGCTGATGGTTCAGTCATGAGCAAGGCCACAGCCTGTGGATCAGTGTATTGATCCATCCAATAACCACATAATAAAATGTTTGCATCCAGGTGCTCAGATGTTGGAAGTGGTAGAGCACAGTTTCTGGATGTGCCTCGTGAAATTTACTAAAACATCCCATCACTTCACATTTGTTTAATATGCACCGACCTGATGACACATAGTAATTTGCCTTCAACATATTTCTGCTTACTCACTCACACTACATATCACACAATCAATCTGTTCAATGTTTTTTCTATGGTGTATCATGGACACCGGTTGTTGATGAAATCATCAAATGAATGAAAGGGTCAGTAATGTCCTACCTGACTTATCAAACAGTAACGTTTAATATCATGACCTATTGGCCAGCTGCTGTAGGATTAGACAGATCAGACAGGCAGACATACTGATGAATCTGATTAGAGTCATTGCTCTAAAGAGATACACCAGATAGACATAGAAAGCAGGTGTAGCTCCATATGGAGAAGCCAACATGAATATCCATCAGCTAGCCTCCAGAGAACATCCAATCTGGATAGTGAGCCACAAGCCTCTCTACCATGCTCTCTACCTGATAACACCAAACACACCAAGCCCTGCTGTGAGTGCTCAATATGCCAGAATGGAATGAGTGGAATGAGTTCCCCCATCTGTAGTTAGTTACATCAGTGACATGATCTCCATCCCACTGGTGGGTAAACTGTTAGAGTACTCAGTGTTGCTTTGCCTCTTGGTGTTATTGGAATGGTCAGTCAAGCAACTGTAATCCAAGGACTCCTCTTAAATAACTGGTGTTTGCTGTATTTCTCTGCTGGTGCATAAAGAGAGGGTGGAAAGAAATAGAGTCTGGTCTTTTTATACTTATGAACAAAAGGGTAGTTAGTGTAATTATTACTTCCTTTGGTGATCATTACCCTAAAGCCAGATGCCACCGGCAGTCCCACTACAATATCAACAAACTGCTTGTATCACAAAAGCTTTTTCCTTTTTCAATAAGCTTGATCCCTACAGGCCACTATATTGCAAAACAATATACATTGTTGGTTAAGATGGTTTAGTTGGACTGGAACATGGTGCTGCTAGAAACACAGAGGTTGTTGGTTTGATTCATGAATGTGCTACCATACATACTGAATTTATGAGTTAATTATAGGTCACTTTGGATAAAAGTGTCTGCTAAAATGTATTATATTATTATTGTATTTCAGCATCTATCTAAACTAACACTTCCTCTACAGAGAAACATTGGTGGGTGTTGGATGAGGCGTCATGGAGGATTGTTTTGCCGTCTGCTGTAATTGTCAAAATTGCATACAAAAATCACTTTAATAGGCTTTCTCATCATGCACTCTTAAGATTCTACTCATAGATTCCATCTAGGCAGAGTGGGTTTATTAGAATGCTTTGTGTGTGCGAGTGTGTGTTGTGTGTGTGTGTTAAATTCAGGCTGTAACACAACAAAATTTAGAAGAAGTCAAGGGGTGTGAATACTTTCTGAAGGCACTGTAGGTAGAGAACATTGAACAGAACAAGACTGTGTCAATAACTCAATTTGGACAAAATTGCAGATAGAACCTTACAGTCCCAAGCTCTCGAAATGTCCCTTGACTATCACCAGATCAGTATGAAAATCAGCTGATAATTCTATAAGATCCCTAAAAGTCCTCAACGATTATAGACATGTTGTCCTCACGTCAATAGAGATAATTGTTGTACCCCCTCCAATTCACCTACAAAGCAGGGTGGATTACAGAGGACACTCTGTTATTCCTCATGCACATCCTGCACCAGCACTTGGACATACCAAGTGGACATACTTGTTAGATACTACTGCATGGTCGGAACTAGAAGCACAAGCATTTCGCTACACTCGCATTAACATCTGCTAACCATGTGTATGTGACAAATAACATTTGATTTGATTTGATTTGATACCAAAATCATATGCCTGGATTCTGATCGTGGACTCTTCAGCATTCAACACCATTCAACCACATCTCCTTTTGCAGAAACGTATGGACAACAGCTACATCATCAGATGGGTTGACATCTTTCTGAATAACCACACTTAAACAGTGAGGGTGAACTCTGCCCTTTCCCATTCCATACCCAGCAACACAGGTGTACCCCAAGGAAGTGTCATTTCACCAGTTATCTTCACATTGTATACAAATTACACAAAGCCATGCACCGGACTGCCACACCATCAAATTTGCAGATGGCACAGCCATGGTCGGACTAATGTCAGGCGTTCAAGAACACAACTACAGACAAGAAAAACACACATTCACAGAATAGAGCAACAACCCCTCACTACAGCTAGACGTCCTCCAAAAAATATATATATATCTTCGACTTCCAAACAAAAGTTGAGGATCTGGAACCGGTCAAAATCAACACGGAAATATATTGACACTGTAAAAGCATACCACTACCTGGGTACAATCATCGACTCTACACTAACCAGGAATTCTAACACACAAGCCTGCACAAAGACTGCACCTCCTCAGTAAAATTCAATGTTTAGAACACAACACTCCATCTCTTCTAAAAGACATTCATCTAAAGCATTCTTACCTTCTATTTCCTTGGCTGGTATGGTTCACTCTCAATAACAAACACCCACACAATTCACAAAACTGTCCACATTTCAAGCAAAGTCTGCGGTGTCAAGTGCCAAAGCATATCATCCCTAAACCAGAACCATCTACAAAGCCAGACACATCAATAAAGACATCACACACCTGCTGTACAACCAGTGCCAAACATTACAGTCCGGCCGAAGACTCAAAATCCCACTCTACAGAATTCCAACCAAAAACAGATTATTGAACACATAAATCAAATTTCAAGGAAATAACATTTGATTTGTCACATGCTTCGTAATGAATAGGTGTAGACTAACAGTGAAATGTTCACTTACGGGCCCTTCCCAACAATGCAGAGATAAAAACAAAATAATAACACAAGGGATAAATACACAATGAGTAACAATATCTTAGCTGTATACACGGGGTACCAGTTCCGAGTAGATGTGCCGAAGTACGAGGTCATTGAGGTACAGTAGATACAGTATATATGTATAGGTAGGGGTAAAGTAACTAGGAAACAGGATAGATAATAAAATGTAGCAGAAGAGTATGTGATGAGTCAAAAGAGTAGGTGCAAAGTAGGTCAATGCAGATAGTCCAGGTAACTATTTGGTTCACTATTAAAAGTAGTCATATGGCTTGGGGGTAGAAGCTGTTTAGGGTCCTGTTGGTTCCAGTCTTGGTGCATCGGTTCCGCCACCCAAGTTACAGAACAGTCTGTAACTTGGGTGGCTGGAGTCTTTGACACATTTTAGGGCCTTCTTCTGACACAGCCTGGTATAGAGGTCCTGGATGGCAGGGAGCCCGGACCCAGTGATGTACTGTGCCAGACGCACTACCCTCTGTAGCACCTTGCGGTCGGATGCCAAGCAGTTGCCATACCAAGCAGTGATGCAGCAAGTCAAAATGCTCTCAATTGTGAAGCTTTTTGAGGATCTGATGGTCCATGTCAAATCTTTTCAGCTTTCTGAGGGGTAAGAGGTGATGTCATACCTTCTTCATGACTGTGTTGGTGTGTGTGGACCATGTGAATTCCTTAGTGATGTTGACACCGAGGAACTCCTGACCCGCTCCACTAAAGCCCTGTCAATCTGGATGGGGACGTGCTTGGCCCTCCATTTGCTGTACTCCACGATCAGCACCTTTGTCTTGCTCACATTGAGGGAGAGGTTGTTGTCCTGCCACCACACTGCCAGGTCAATGACCTGCTCTCTATAGGCAGTCTCATCATTGGTGGTGATCAGGCCTACCACCGTCATGTCGTCAGCAAACTTAATGATGGTGTTGGAGACATGCGAGGACACACAGTTGTGGGTGAACAGGGAGTACAGGAGGGGACTAAGTGCGCACCCCTGAGGGGCCCCTGTGTTGAGGGTCAGCGTGGCAGATGTGTTGTTGCCTACTCTCATTACCTGGGGGCGGCCCGTCAGGATGTTCAGGATCCAGTTGCAGAGGGAGGTGGTCAGTCCCAGGGTCGGGAGCTTAGTAATGAGCTTGGAGGGCACTATGGTGTTGAACTCTAAAGCTGAAGTCAATGAACAGCATTCTCACATTAGTGTTCCTCTTTTCCAGGTGGGAGACGGCAGTGTGGAGTGCAATAAATATCTATCTATCTGTTGGGGCGGTATGCGAATTGGAGTGGGTCCAGGGTGTCTGGGATGATTATGTTGATATGAGCGTTTCATGGCTACAGATGTGAGTGCTACGGGGCTATAGTAATTTAGATAGATAACCTTGGTGTGTTTGGCACAGGGACTGTGGTGGTCTGCTTGAAACATTTAGGTATTACAGACTGGGTCAGTGAGAGGTAGAAAATGTCAGTGAAGATACCCGCCAGCTGCATGCTCTGCATCCTGGTAATCTGACTTGCCCTGCAGCCTTGTGAACGTTAACTTCTTAGGGAGCGGCTCCCGAGGTGACGGTTTTGGAGAGTCTGGCGTGCCCAAAGTAAAAGGCCTGCCACTCAGGCCCAGAAACTAGGATATACACATAATTAGTATTATTGGATAGGAACCACTCTGAAGTTTCTAAGAGTGTTAAAATATTGTCTGTGAGTATAACAGAACTGATATAGCAGGCGAAAACCCAAGGAATTTCTGTCCTGGAAAAAGTGTTTTTGACACATTGCCTCATTTTGAACCCCTCCCTATTGAAAACAGACATATATGGGAGTAAGATTGCAGTACCTATTGCTTCCTCTGGATGTCAACAGTCTCTAGACAGTGTTTGATGTTGTTCAGTTGCTCTGGATGGTAAGAGAACATCACCAAACACTGTCTAGAGACTGTTGACATCCAGTGGAAGCAATAGGTACTGCATTGGTAAATAATATACAGCTTATCATGAGGTATTCTGACTCAGGTGAGCAAAAACTCAAGACTTCCTTAATATTAGAGATCGTGCTCCAGCTGTTGTTAACAGACACACCGCTCCCCCCCTCAGGGCATGCCCAGCCCACACTGTTTCTACTTGTTGTGTGTATGTACTGACATGTATTTGTAACTAATAGATGCACACACACACACTACATGTAAATGTTTTAAATCTATGTCAATTGTAAAGTATTTTGTCTGTAATGTTCGTTATGTGTCGGACACCAGTAGGACTAGCTGTCTCCATTTGGGTCCGCTAATGGGGCTCTAAAAAATCTAAATCAAACCCGAGACTGCCGTCCGATCTTGACGATGCATGGAAACGTCATCACGAGAACGGTTCGTCGGGAGCTTCAAGAAATGGGTTTCCATGGCCGTGCAGCTGCACTCAAGCCTAAAACCATCATGTTCAATACCAAGCATCGGCTGGAGTGGTGTAAAGCTCGCCGCCATTGGATTCTGGAGCAGTTTTCCACATTTTATTACGTTACAGCGTTATTCTAAAATGTATTTTAAAAAACTGCTCAGGTGCATCCTGTTTCCATTGATCATCCTTGAGATGTTTCTACAACTTAATTAGAGTCCACCTGTGGTAAATTCAATTGATTGGACATGATTTGGAAAGGCACACACCTTTCTATATACGGTCCCACAGTTGACACTGCATGTCAGAGCAAATCGGGGGAGAAGGGCCTTGGTCATGGAGGTGAACAAGAACCCAGCCGATGGTCACTCTGACAGAGCTCTAGAGTTCCTCTGTGGAGATGGGAGAACCTTCATAAAGGACATGCAGCAGCACCCCAATCATTCCTTTATGGCAGAATGGCCAGACTCTCAGACCATGAGAATCAAGATTATTTGATCTGATGAAGCCAAGATTGAACTGGCCTGAATGCCAAGCGTCAAGTCTGGAGGAAACCTGTCTCCATGCATACGTTGAAGCACAGTGGTGGCAGCATCATGCTGTGGAGATGTTTTTCAGTGGCAGGGACTGGGAGACTAGTCAGAATCGAGGCAAAGATGAACGGCGCTAAGTACAGAGAGATCCTTGATGAAAACCTGCTCCAGAGCACTCAGGACCTCAGACTGGGGCGAAGGTTCACCTTCCAACAGGACAACGACACTAAGCACACAGCCATGACAACGCAGGAGTGGCTTTCAGGAAAAGTCTCTGAATGTCCTTGAACCCGATCGAACATCTCCGGAGAGACCTGAAAATAGCTGTGCAGCAACGCTCCCCATGCAACCTGACAGAGCTTGAGGGGATCGGCAGAGAAGAATGGGAGGAACTCCCCAATTATAGGTGTGCCAAGCCTGTAGCGTCATACCCAAGAAGACTCTAAAAACCTGTTTTGCTTAGTAATTATGGGGAGTTGTGCGTAAATTGATTAGGAAAAATAACAATTTAATCAATTTCAGAATAAGGCAAAATGTGGAAAAGGTCATAGGGGTATGAATACTTTCCGAATGCGGTGGTAAATAGACAGCTACGAAAAATATAAATGAAAACATCAGATGAAAAATATAGATGAAAACTCTTGGTAAATAATGTGTGTATGTATTTCTGATTCCTGCTAGTAGCTTACTAATCCCTATGAGGTGTCTAGTTACACAGGTTATGAGCTCTATAGGCAATTAGTTGTTGGTAGCGGAGTCGAGGGAACAAGCAAGGTTTGACACGACCACGCTATTATCCCACACATATGTGGTTCATATGAGCCCCCAAATGAGCTGTGTATGGGAATGATACAGTATTGCTGTGCGATAGGAGGGCAACATCATTGCCTATTTCATCTCAGAGTTTATACAAAGGCAGAACATATAAAGCCAGTAGTTGATAAACAAAATATTGAACAACAATAATTATTTTGCATGCCGTGGCCTAATACCAATAGTTTCAAATTATAGAGCAAATACAGCGTTATCGTCACCATAAAAGGTGAATGGAGGCGTTTTCCAGGCTGAATTTTTATGCTCATTTACGAGCGCACAGTTTTACGACAGATCTGATTTATAATGGGAAACATGCTTATGTATATTGTGCGTGTATACGTTTATAAATCTCAATATTTTTGTACATGCGCAAACTTTTCAGAAATCTTCATCCAAATTGAGGTTAGTGATCGCTGTTCTAATGTCCAGAAGCTGTTTTCGGTCATAGAATGGCAGAAACATTATGTAAATAAAAGTTACGATAAGCGAAAAAAAGCCCACAAAATAGCAGAATTGGTCAGGAGCTTGTAAGACGGCAGTTGTGCACTGCCATAACTCCAAACTTACAGTATTCATCTATAAGTTCGAAGTACGTCTTGTGATATGTGTTGTCTATAAATGGAGTGTTGTGTGTCCTGTGCTTTGATTTTGTGTATGTTTGCCAGGAACTGCTGTATGTTGCCAGACGACTTTCCCCTAAAGGGACAATAAAGTATTCAATCAATCTCTGCAGTGGAGAGCAGAGCTGTGTTTTCCAGTTTTCTCTCTGCACTGCAGCGGGCTGAATCTCTTCACCTTCATTGGGTGGGATCACGTGCCTGTCTGCCTGCCTGCAGAGCTATTTATAAAGTTCCCTGACAAATCTGTGTAGTCAGGAGGAAGCCACTTAATGTTCTATTCAGCCATGCAGTAGGCACAGACTCCTGGAGGGGCTGCTATAAAAAGGATTCCAAATTTGAACATGTCAGTTATCTCATGAATTTTTTATATGACAACATTTGCAATTCCTTTGAAAGATGCCTGGTTGCTAAAAGGGATCCTGAAAGTACTGGGTCTAAAAATTCCCTTTGGTGTTGTTTTGGTGCCTTACGGTATTTTGACTTTTTTCTGTGCAATGGTTTTCTTGTTCTTAGTGTGGAGAATGTAGTTGGAGAGAAGGTATGTCCATCTGTCAAGGAAACATCACTGGCCTTGACATTTGGCCTTGAAAATGTATCGGTTCAAATCAATGTATTGTTTGTTGGAATACCACTGCAGGGCATAAAACACTGCATGAATAACCAACCTGGTCTCAGAGCATTTCATATTATTCTGTGATATGTTACGTTTCGCATGGTATGCATTAATTTGTGAATGTCCATCACCAATTTCATTTAATATGTTACGAATTAACTTGTATTATATGTTATGAAAATGCAAAACATACAATATGTTATGAATTTGCTAAAAGTGGTATATGTTACGAATTTGCAAAAAGTACAATAGACTAGGGGTTAGGGTTAAGGTTAGGGTTAAGTTTAGGAGTTAAGTTGCAAGGTGAAAGGAAGGGTTAGCTAAAAGGGTTCATGTTAAGGCAAGGTTTAGTTTACATGCTGAGTAGTTACAAAGTAGCAAACAGTTGATGAAATTTAAACTCACAACCTTTGGGTTACTAGATGTTTGCGTTTTATACCGAACCATCCACCAAGACCAACCACCCAACTTTATTTTTTTCCTTAAGGAACCATCTGTGTTATGTAACCATACCAAATGTAACGTATGTGACCAACCAGCTCGATTCGGTCTTATGTAGCAAAATTAGAAATTTGATAAAAGTAGAGATTCAGAGCTAGAAAATGGTATATCATACACTACAGTTGAGGAACAATGGGAAAGTAATTCTGCTTTGAAAGTTCACACACGTGTAACCTCACTTTTGAGAAAATGGCCCTTGAATGTTTTGGTACACCTACTGGAGAGCTCTTCCTCGTCTACACCCATTCATGTGAGGCCATGTACTCAACAACCAAAGATTATGACTAAAGGTGTCACGTCCTGGCCATAGATAGCCCTTTTGGCTGCTTTATGGTGGTTTTGGTCAGGACGTGATCAGGGGTTTGTTTGCTCTATGTTGTTGTATTTCTATGTTGGTTTGGTTTAGGTTCCCAATTAGAGGCAGCTGTTAGTCGTTGTCTCTAATTGGGAATCCTATTTAGGTTGTTCAGTCCCCCACCTGTGTTGTGGGATATTTATGTTCATTGTGTTAGTTGCTGTGTTGCGCTACACGTTGTGTTACGGTCGTGGTACTTTCTTTGGTTTTGGTGAGTTCTATAATTAAAATATGATTAACTCAACCATGCATGCTGCACCTTGGTCCACTTCTGTCAGCGATCGTGACAAAAGGCTGGTTTAAACTACGGGTGTGTTCGTAAATTAAATCTGGAATGCCAGAGTGCGCTCAGATTAGAGTGCGCTCTGGGCATTCGTAAATTCAGTTTTGTCAAGATTGTCCGTTCGTAAATTCAGAGTGTTTCACTCTCGGAACATTCAGAGCGCACACTGGATGCTCTGGCTGAGGTGTAGGGTTGATCCAAGCGTTCTTACCTCACAACGGCAGTCAACCACCCAAGCTAACTGGCTAACGTTGGCTAGCTTGCTAGCTACTTCCAGACACAAATTAGAGAACACCTCACTTTGACCATTTTACTCGCCCTGGCAGAGCTGGCTAGGCTGTGTTCATGTTATTTAGAGCATTGGTGACAGTAACTATGCTTTGCAACAATTGAATTAGGCTTGTTTGCCGACGTTTACTGACACCAACCATATTCAACGGGTGTTGAGCATTCGTAAATTCATCAGTTATTCTGCGCTCTGGAACACTCAGATGAGAGTGCTCTGAAATTAGAGTATATAGCCAGAGCGAATTTACCAGCTACGTCTATCAACAGTTGTCGCAGTGACATCATGAACATTCATTTGAAATGGTTACTTGCATAGTGGAGTCTTTTGTTTAGACATGTAGCTAGCTAGCTAAACAATGAACAATAATCCCAACTCATAACGTTACTACCATGCATGAATCTGCAGGTAGCTTACCAACCAGGTTCAATGTTAGCTGGCTAACATTAGGCTATAACTATCAATGCAAATGGCTCTGAGATACGAATAATATAAATACACAGATCATACACATAACGTTAGCTAGCGAGCCAGCCAGCTAACTTAAGATAGCTAGCTAACAGTACACTTTCACTTGAAATGAAAACGACATTCTGACAAAATTTGAAATGTGTAATATCTGAAAATGTAGGTAGCTAGACTATCTTTACCCATATACATGGATGGACACTTCTCCCTCTCTACCACAGATTCCATGGTTGCCCTTAGTTTGAAGATGTAATCCGGAGACAGGTATTTTGTACCACAGCCTTCTGTGTGTTCTCTTTTCTCGTCTGCATATTTGCAATCAAACGCAATCATTTTCATCAGCTCCTTAGCTATCAAACTCTAATTCCACTGATTTCAAAACTCGGTCCTCCAGAAACTGGAGAGCAACACTTATGCTCTTGTACTATGTGATATCTTTCAAAAAAGCTGAGTTAGAAAGGATTACCTACATATACTGACCAGCTCATAGTATAGACAGAAGTGTGCTACATGGCAGACCAATCCAAACTCATCTCTCGGCATGCCCAGCCCACTCATTATCTCCGCTAATCATGGCTAGCAGGAAGGTTGGTGCCTTTTTCTGTGGTTCAACCAACTAGGCTCGTAATTTAACAATTGTATTCGTTTTTACAGATGGCATACAAATTTGATATTAATGGGCACATGAAAGTTCCCATGTTCCCGAAGGCATTTCTGCCCACATTTTGATAACAAATTTTACACTCAAATGACTTTCCTGTGAAGTATTGACACGCGACATACACCTAGTTTCCTGAAACGAGTCACATATCATACTAAATCGAGTGTCTCGGATTTATGTACAGAATAATACAATATGCTCTGAGACCAGGTTGGAATAACCACCCTGTTGACTTGGTGCAAGCAGTTTCCCACCAAGTTTCTCTCTGTTGCTAAAGTACAGTATTATCTAAATGTTGCATTAGGTATGGAGAGAAGCAGTTGCTGCAATGAATATTTCATTTATTTCCCATGTGAGTTAAACATCATGGCTGTGTCCTTTTTATTTATTGTGTGTATCTGTGTGTGTGCCTACCTTTGCATAAGAGTATGCGCGTGCACACATTTGGATACCGTCTGTGCCCCTGCTGAAGCCTTCCCAGGCTGTTTTTGGGCTGTTTCTGACCTTACAGACCTATGCTGCTCTGCTGGCTCTGTTTAAGGCTGGGGTTGTCCTGCCTGTCCCTGCCCTGCTCTGTCTGTCCGTCTATCTGTCTGATGTCCAGTTTGTCTCTGAGGGGCAAACTTGACTCCGTTTGAACTGATTCCATCTTTCTCTGTACCCTCTTTCCATCCCTACCTCATCCCTCTCTCTATATCTCTCTCATCCCTATTTGTGTACATGTAGCCACTGCCAGCTTTTACATGAACATTGTTATGTGGACCCCCAGCTATCATGCTTTTATCCACAGAGGCATTGACCTTACCTTCTCAGGTAATCTAGCTCTAAAATTAGCCCTGTTGTCTGTTCTGCAGGCTGCAGCTTGCGGTCTCACTGATGTCCTTGCCTTGTTATGCCAGCTTTGCAGTATACGACACTGAGTGTAGGCTATCTGTATACACTCTCATAGAGTAGACCTAATCCTGATAAACACATCAGCCCTGATGCATGGTGCACCTCGACAGGCATGGGGCAAAGCCAGGACAGAAGCCTCCAGTCTCAGTTCATCAAACTAACACTGTCTATCTATTTTTACCCTAGCTCTATTCAGGCACAGTGATGTAAGATCATATTAATGTCACTTTTGTTCCCCAACGTGGTTGATTTTCATGTGTGCTGCCCAGTAGGCTACAATGGAATCTAATGCACTCATTACCATATCAAAGAAGAAAAATTAAGACAGACACGCATGCACACGCACACACACCCACGCAAACACACACACATTCACTGCCCCCTGGAGGTGGAAGTTGGGGACTAAGGCATATGACACAAGGACAGTAAGAACCCTGAGCAAGGCCATATACCCATCCAGCCCTGAGCGATGAGGACAGTTCTATTTAAACTAAATATATGCATAGAGTGGTCATGTTAATGGGGACGTTTTAATGTAATATTGGCTAAAAATGACATTGTGCAGAGCATCACAGCATGCAATTTATAATTACATTTTAAGCTTTCGTTTATCTATGTTTCAGAATCATTGTAAGTTATTCAACCTTAGCACAACAAAAATACATTTATTTGTTCATTTTCTCTGGAGTCATGCTCTGTACGGTGATAATACTGTACTATTTTACCTATTTTATTTTTTTCGTTTAACTTCTTACGGAGCGGCAGCAGAGGTGACGGTTTTGGAGTCTGGCGTGCCCAAAGTAAAACGCCTGCCACTCAGACCCATAAAATAGGATATGCACATAATTAGTACTATTGGATAGGAAACACTAAAGGCTGCCTATTGATTTCTATGTTATCTAGGTCTGAGACTGCAGTACCCATGGCTTCCACTGGATGTCAACAGTTTTTAGACAGGGTTTGGAGGCTTTAGCACTGAACAGAACCGTACAGAAGAATTACTGAAGGAAGTAGAAATGACAACAACTAGCGCTCCACTCCCGACACTACCCGGTGAAATGTGAGGCGCCAAATTCAAAATCCAAAAGTTTAATTATTAAACATTCATCAATATACAAGTGTTGAATAGTCATCAAAAGCTCTGATTCTTGGCAATATCACAGCGTTGTCAGATTTCAAAAAGGCTTCACGGCGAAAGCACAGCATTTGATTGTTTGAGGATAGCCCAACTAATATTATGCATTAGCATAAATCCATAACCCAACACGGGTCTCAAAAAACGCATAAAATCGGTAATATAAAATCCCTTACCTTTCGAAGAACTTCTGCTGAGGGCTTCCCAAGTGTCCAATGAAGACAATCCATGCTTCTTTTGTTAGAAAAAGTCATTTATTATATCCATAAATCTCAGTTTGGTTGGCGCGCGTTATGATCATAAAATCCACCGTTGAGTTGCCCATTGAACCGTGAAGAGAACGCGTTCAACCTATACACTTGTCTAAGAACAATCAAACATCATTGATAATGTATCCTTAGGAACACTTTTATGTATATTTATATTTACTATAATATTTCAACCGGATTATAAACTGGACGATAGGAAAGGAAAAAACGACAGCGCGCGCAAGCCCGTGAACACGCATCCTCTTCTGTTTACATCCGATGACTAGTTCGAAATTCTTCTTCTATTACCATCCAGAGCAACCTAACATCACCAAACACTGTCTAGAGACTGTTGACATCCAGTGGAAGCAATAGGTACTGCAATCTTACTCCCATATATAGCTGTTTTCAATAGGGAGGGGTTCAAAATGAGGCAATGTGTCAAAAAACACTTTTTCCAGGACAGAAATTCCTCCGGTTTTCGCCTGCTATATCAGTTCTGTTATACTCACAGACAATATTTTAACACTCTTAGAAACTTCAGAGTGTTTCCTATCCAATAGTACTAATTATGTGCGTACCCTAGTTTCTGGGCCTGAGTGGCAGGCCTTTTACTTTGGGCACGCCAGACTCTCCAAAACCGACACCACAGCTGCCGCTCCCTAAGAAGTTAATCCTGACTTTAGCTTTTTATGTAATCAATGTATTTGGGGGATTAGGTTTGCAGACCACTCCATCCAGACTGAATAAGCTTGACAGCTCATTCTGTTGAAAGCTTTCACAGTTACTAACCCTTTGTAGGGTCAGTTGGTTTAAAAATACTGTAGCTGTATCTAGATTTAGGTAGCTATAGCTGTTTTCTCTTTCAAACGCACACTGTTTCTATGTAGACGTTCATATAATGTTTCTGTGTTGAGAGTGGCCAGGCTGAATATCTGTTTGATTACGGGCAGGTTTTTGAGTGAAATATGCAGGAGAGGAAGGGAGGAGTACTGAGATGTAAGGGATGAGGAAGGAGTGGAGAGATAGAAGGGAAGAGGGGGGTAGCGATATTGATTATTTCTGTACACAAGGATGATGAATATTTGTTGGATTACCCTTGTGTGAGAAATGAAAAATAGGTGAGAATGACTGAGATAGAAGAGAGTGAGAGAGAGAGGTGTTAAACCTGTTGGTGCAATTTGTGGGTGCTTCAAATCCCCTCTGTTTGTAGCTCCTCCACTGTCTGACATTTACTGACACACACGCACACATACTACAATTTCTAAATGTGTAAACAATGCACTGCTGTTGTAAATAATCAATAACCAAAACCAAACTATATTTGGAGTAGCAAACAAACTATCCACTCATGTCTCTAACAGTGTGTTTCCAGATGATGACAGTTATCTGTCCTGTAAATGAACAGTCTTCATCTTTTCTATTCTGGTGAACAGACACATTGACAGCAGATGTACATAACGACAGCCTGCTTTCCATCCTTTATCCATAGTGGACTTAAGTAACGTAGCGATCTACTAGTAAGATGAATATTGATTATGTTTTACCTTAGCCCTGTTGTGTATTTGATCAGCGCAGGTGGACACTTTCTCTCTTTTCCTTCCCAGCGTACGTTTGAGAGGAACAAGCCGCTATTTATCCACGTTGGTGTGTGCGTGACTGTGTGTGTGTTTGTCTGTGATGGCACTCCTCTTGTGTGCAGATATATCTGCTGTTACTGTTACAATTGCTGTAAGTAGGAGGCTAGGAGCCACGCAGCATGCTCATCAGTGTGAAAACGTGGTAGGAGAAACGGAAACGAGGAGAAGGGGTTAGGAAGAGGGAGAAACAGAGAAGGAGGGAAAGGCAGAGAACATTGTCAATAAACAGACCCTTACAGAAAATCCACAAGATTTCACATGAACTTTCATGTGAAATCATGTGAAAACGTATTTTTGGAACACTTCACTTGAAATCACATGTTTTAATATGTGTAGTTTCATGTAATCGCATGTTGATTTATATGTTGTCACATTAACTGCATGTCACAACTTCCACCGAAGTCGCCTCCTCTCCTTGTTCAAGCGGCCTTCGGCGGTCGACGTCACCGGCTTTCTAGTCATCGCCGCTCAGTTACTCCTTGTTCCATTTGTTTTGTCTTGTTCCCTTCACACCTGGTTATCATTTCCAGTAATTACGGCATGTATTTATTCCTCTGTTCCTCATCATGTCGTTGTGTGGAATTGTTTGATGTTTCATGTTGTGTGAGGAGCCAGGCTAGGTTCTACCGGGTAACGTGTTGCACCCGTTATTATATTGTATTGTTGTTACCGTTCATGGACTTTGTTATTCCATCTCGCCCTACACTTATGTATTTTGGCTAGAGGAGTGTTTGACGCTATATTGCATTCATTCTTTGGTTTTTTTTCCTGACAATAAAGTGGGCGCCTGTACTATATTCTCCTCTCCTGCACTTGACTTCAACCCCAGCAGTGCACACCGTGACACTGCATGTGTTTTTGCCGTAAGGGAATTCTCTAAGGACAAGCCAAGCTCTAGCAGTGGTTGTTTAGATGATGTATGGCTATAAATATACAGTGGCTGAATAGAAATATACTTTTCTAGACAGGGGCTATATAAAAACAGTTCTAGACAGGATCTTTATAAAAAATGATATACTGTTCTAGGCACCGTAGGGATAAAAGGTGGGACAGAAACATTGTTCAGCTGAGAGAAGAAACTAATGATGCTGGTAGATGGAATAAAGCTGTAACTTTGTGCGCTGAGAGTCAGGAAGCAAGTTCAGGGAGCGAGTGTTTTAATGAAAAAACGCAACAGAATCCAAAACAAGAAACACGGACAACGCACAGACATGAAACTAAAACAGAAACAATGATGCCAGGGGAAGGAACCAAGGGGAGTGACATACTGTATAAAGGGCAGGTAATCAAGGAGGTAATGGAGTCCAGGTGAGTGTCATATTGCGCTAATGCGCGTAACGATGGTGACAGGTGTACGCCATAACAAGCAGCCTGGTGACCTAGAGCCCGGAGAGGGAGCACACGTGACAGTACAACCTCCCCGACGCGAAGCTCCTACCGCAGGACGCCGACCAAGATGACGATCCCGGGGATCAGGAGCGGACCTGTCACCTCTGCTAAGGCACGGGAACCTGTCGATCCACCTGAGGCGCATGGCGACCTAGAGAGCCGGAGAGAGAGCATACGTGACAGTACCCCCTCCCCGGCGCATTCAGCTACAGTCGCAGGACGCCGACCACAGGGACGATCCCGGGGATCAGGAGAGGACCGGTCGCCTCCGCTGAGGCAAAGAAATCTGACAAACCGTCTGAGGAGTGAGAGCCTGATGAGCCAGCTTAGACTGCCCCGGTTGCCTCGGGCCTGACACCCGGACCCGACATCACCTCCAAAACAAAAAAAACAAAATCCTTTATCCTTCCATTTGGCGAGGTGTCATTCTGTAACGTTCTGCGCTGAGAGTCGGGTTGCAAGCTTTTGATGACTATGCAACACTTGTATATTGATGAATGTTTAATAATTAAACTTTTGGATTTTGAATTTGGCGCCTTGCATTTCACCGGGTAGTGTCGGGAGTGGGGCGCTAGCGCACCACCACTCCCTAAGAAGTTAATTCCTCTCATCCACCCCTCCCTTAACTTCTTAGGGATGAGCGCACAAGGTGACCGTTTTGGAGAGCCTGGCGTGCCCAAAGTAAAATGCCTCCCATTCAGGCCCAGAAAATAGGATATGCACATATTTAGTACCATTGGATAGGAAACACTCTGAATTTTCTTTTGTCTGTGAGTAAAACAGAACGCATATGGCAGGCGAAACCCCGAGGAATTTCTGTCCTGGAAAAAGTGGTTTTGACAGAGTGCCTCATTTGGAACCCCTCCCTTATGAAAATGCCCATATAAGGGCATATGAATGCAGTACCTATCGCTGGATGTCAACAGTCTCGAGACAGTGTTCAGAATTTGTTTGCATGCTTTAGAGCAGAGAAGAAGAGGAAAACAGGAAGTGTCCCCTGAATGTCAACAGAAGGGAACGCACGCTCCCGACAAGGCGCGCTTTATGTTTTTTTCCGTCTTTATCGCTCAGTTTATATTCCCGGTTGATTTATAATAGTAAATATACATAAAAGTGTTCCTAAGGATACATTTAGAATGATTTTTGATTGTTCTTTGACAAGTTTATAGCTTTAAGTTGAACGAGTTCTCGTCACGTTTGAATGGAGGAGTGGAGGCTGTAGTTTCTCATTATAACGCGCGAACCAAATGGAGATTTAAGGATATAATACATTACTTTTTCTAACAAAAGAACCATGGATTGTCTTTGTTGGACACTTTGGAAGCCATCAGCAGAAGTTCTTCAACAGGTAATTGATTTGTTTTCGCTGTGAAATGTGTTATGTGTGAACCGTGATGGCTTATGAATTTATGGTAATGGGAAAAATATGTGAGGTGCTACCCTCAAACAATCAAATGTGCTGCTTTCGCCGTAAAGCCTTTTTGAAATCTGACAACGCTGTGATATTGCCAAGAAACAGAGCTTTTGATGAGTATGAAACAATTGTATATGGGTGGATGTTTAATAATTCAACTTTTGGATTTTGAATTTGGCGCCTTTGCATTTCACCTGGTAGTGTCGGGATTGGGGCGCTAGCGCCACACCAATCCCCAAGAAGTTAAAGGAAGGAGAGAAAAGGGGGGAGGAGGGAGAGGGTAGGGGAGGAATTATATTATTTTAGCAGATGGAGACATAAACATCAAGGATATGACCACTATGCAGCTTCCACTCAGAGAAAACCTCCTGAACATCTACAGTGAGGGAAAAAAGTATTTGATCCCCTGCTGATTTTGTACGTTTGCCCACTGACAAAGAAATGATCAGTCTATAATTTTAATGGTAGGTTTTTTTGAACAGTGAGAGACAGAATAACAACAAAAAAATGCTGAAAAACGCATGTGAAAAATGTTATAAATTGATTTAGATTTTAATGGGGGAAATAAGTATTTGACCCCCTCTCAATCAGAAAGATTTCTGGCTCCGAGGTATCTTTTATACAGGTAACAAGCTGAGATTAGGAGCACACTCTTAAAGGGAGTGCTCCTAATCTCAGTTTGTTACCTGTATAAAAGACACCTGTCCACAGAAGCAATCAATCAATCAGATTCCAAACTCTCCACCATGGCTAAGACCAAAGAGCTCTCCAAGGATGTCAGGGACAAGATTGTAGACCTACACAAGGCTGGAATGGTCTACAAGACCATCGCCAAGCAGCTTGGTGAGAAGGTGACAACAGTTGGTGCGATAATTCGCAAATGGAAGAAACACAAAAGCACTGTCAATCTCCCTCTGCCTGGGGCTCCATGCAAGATCTCACCTCGTGGAGTTGCAATGATTATGAGAACGGTGAGGAATCATCCCAGAACTACACGGGAGGATCTTGTCAATGATCTCAAGGCAGCTGGGACCATAGTCACCAAGAAAACAATTGGTAACACACTACGCCATGAAGGACTGAAATCCGGCAGCGCCCGCAAGGTCCCCCTGCTCAAGATAGCACATATACATGCCCGTCTGATGTTTGCCAATGAACATCTGAATGATACAGAGGACAACTGGGTGAAAATGTTGTGGTCAGATGAGACCAAAATGGAGCTCTTTGGCATCAACTCAACTCGCCGCTTTTGGAGGAGGGGGAATGCTGCCTATGACCCCAAGAACACCATCCCCACCGTCAAACATGGAGGTGGAAACGTTATGCTTTGGGGGTGTTTTTCTGCTTAGGGGACAGGACAACTTCACCGCATCAAAGGGACGATGGACGGGGCCATGTACCGTCAAATCTTGGGTGAGAACCTCCTCCCCTCAGCCAGGGCATTGAAAATGGGTCGTGGATGGGTATTCCAGCATGACAATGACCCAAAACACACGGCCAAGGCAACAAAAGAGTGGCTCAAGAAGAAGCACATTAAAAACTACTTAGGGAACAGTGGGGCAATATCACAGCGTTGTGAGATTTCAAAAAGGCTTTACGGCGAAAGCACAACATTTGATTGTTTGAGGGTAGCACCTCCAATATTTCTGCACTAGCATAAATTCATAAACCATCGCGGTTCACACAAAACACATTTCACAGCAAAAACAAATCCCTTACCTTTTGAAGAACTTCTGCTGAGGGCTTCCCAAGTGTCCAACGAAGACATCCAATGGTTCTTTTTTTAGAAAAAGTCATTTATTATATCCATAAATCTACGTTTGGTTGGTGCATTATGTTCAGAAAATCCAACGTCGAATCGCCCATTGAAACGTGAAGAGAACGCGTTCAAATATACCTATAAAGTTTTTCCTAAACAAATCAAATACCAGTTGAAATGCATCCTTAGCTTTCCTTTTATGAATATTAGCGATAATATTTCACTCGGATGGTGACCTATACCTTAAATAAGTAAAATAAAGTGGGGCGCTCCAGCCAGACTCGCGCCCGAGAAAACTTGTTGACATTTCAGGTCCCCATGCCATTTCCTGTACCTATTCGTTGTGTTTACTCCAATCTCTCTGAGTCTTTGTATATAGACTGCTGCCATCTGGTAAAAGCCATAGGTACTGCAGTCTCAGTCCTGGTAACAAATGAATTCAATAGGGAGTGTGTCTAACAGAGCCAAAGGTCACCAGAAACTGATTTCCGGATGTTTTTTTCTCTGGTTTTTGCCTGCTAAATGAGTTCTGTTTTACTCACAGACATTATGTTAACACTTCTAGAAACTTCAGAGTGTTTCCTATCCAATAGTACTAATTATGTGCATATCCTATTTTCTGAGCCTGAGTGGCAGGCATTTTGCTTTGGGCACGCCAGACTCTCCAAAACCGTCACCTCACCTGCCGCTTAACTACTTAGGGAGCAGTGGGGCGCTCCCGACAATCCCCGGTGAAATGTGAGGGGCCAAATTCAAAATCCAAAACGCATAAAAAAACGCATAAAATCGCTAATATAAAATCGCTTACCTTTGATGAACTTCGGCTGAGGGCTTCCCAAGTGTCCAACGAAGACATCCAATGGTTCTTTGGTTAGAAAAAGTCATTTATTATATCCATAAATCTCCGTTTGGTTCGCGCGTTATGATCATAGAATCCACCGTTGAGTCGCCCATTGAACCGTGAAGAGAACACGTTCAAATTATACCTATACACTTTCTACAAACAAATCAAACATCTTTTTTAATGTATCCTTAGGTATCCTTTTGGATATATTTGCTTTAATATTTCAACCGGACGATAACGTGAACGATAGGAAAGAAAAATAAAGTGGTGCGCGTTCACAATCTCACGCGCGTCAAACCTTATTTACAAAACTGGTCGCCTGACAATTTCCTGTCCCCATCCGTTCTGGTCACTGCTAGAATTCCCAGTCTTTGACAGTTGACATCTAGTGGAAGCCATAGGTACTGCAGTCTCAGTCCTACATAAAGTTGTATGCAATAGACACAATGGAGAAGATGCTCATTTACAAAAAAAACTGCAAATCCGGAAGGATTTTCCTTGGGTTTTCGCCTGCTATATCACTTCTGTTATACCCACATACATTATTTTAACACTCTTAGAAACTTCAGAGTGTTTCCTATCCAATAGTACTAATTATGTGCATATCCTATTTTCTGGGCCTGAGAGACATGCATTTTACTTTGGGCACGCCAGACTCTCCAAAACCATCCCCTCGGGAGCCGCTCCCTAAAACGCGCTAGCGCCCCACTCCCGACACTACCCGGTGAAATGCAAGTCGCCAAAATCAAAATCCAAAAGTTTAATTATTAAACATTCATAAATATACAAATGTTGCATAATCATCAAAAGCTCTGCTTCTTGGCAATATCACAGCGTTGTCAGATTTCAAAAAGGCTTTACGGTGAAAGCATTATATTTGATTGTTTGAGGGTAGCACCTCCAATACTTTTTCCATTACCATAAATTCATAAACCATGCGGTTCACACAAAACACATTTCACAGTGAAAACAAATTAATTACCTTTTGAAGAACTTCTGCTGAGGGTTTCCCAAGTGTCCAACGAAGACCATCCATGGATCTTTTGTTAGAAAAAGTCATGTATTATATCCATAAATCTCCGTTTGGTTGGTGCGTTATGATGAAAAAATACAGCGTCCACTCCCCCATTGAAACGTGAAGAGAACTCGTTCAACCTATACCTATAAACTTGTCCAAGAACAATCAAACCTCATTGATAATGTACCCTTAGGAACACTTTTATGTATATTTAGTTTAAATATTTCAACCGGAATATAAACTGGGCGATAGGAAAGGAAAAAACCACAGCGCGCGCAAGCCCGTGAACGCGCATTCTCTTCTGTTTACATCTGATGAGCAACCTAACATCACCAAACACTGTCTAGAGACTGTTGACATCCAGTGGAAGCAATAGGTACTGCAATCTTACTCCCAGATATGGCTGTTTTCAATAGGGAGGGGTTCAAAATGAGGCAATGTGTCAAAAACACTTTTTCCAGGACAGAAATTCCCCGGGTTTTCATTTGCATGGCAAAGAGGGACTTTGCAATTAATTTGTAATTCATCTTATCACTCTTCATGACATTCTAGAGTAAATGCTAATTGCCATCATACAAACTGAGGCAGCAGACTTTGTGAAAATGTATATTTGTGTCATTCTCAAAACCTTTGGCCACGACTGTACACCTGTTCTGAAAGGCCCCAGAGTCTGCAACACCACTAACCAAGGGGCACCACCAAGCAAGCGGCACCATGAAGACCAAGGAGCTCTCCAAACAGGTCAGGGACAAAGTTGTGGAGAAGTGCAGATCAGAATTGGGGTATAAAAAAATATCTGAAACTTTGAACATCGCACGGAGCACCATTTAAATCTGTTATTATAAAATTGAAAGAATATGGCACCACAACAAACCTTCCAAGAGAGCGCCACCCAACAAATCTCACAGACCAGGCAAGGAGGGCATTAATCAGAGAAGCAACAAAGAAACCAAAGATAACCCTGAAGGAGCTGCAAAGCTCCACAGCGGAGATTGGAGTATCTGTCCATAGAACCACTTTAAGCCGTACACTCCACAGAGCTGGGCTTTACAGAAGAGTGGCAAGAAAAAAGCCATTGCTTAAAGAAAAAATAAGCAAACAAGTTTGGTGTTTGCCAAAAGGCATGTGGGAGACTCCCCAAACATATGGAAGAAGGTACTCTGGTCAGATGAGATTAAATTTAGCTTTTTGGCCATCAAGGAAAACGCTATATCTGGCGCAAACCCAACACCTCTCATAACCCCGAGAACACCAACCCTACGGTGAAGTATGGTGTTGGTAGCATCATGCTGTGGGGATGTTTTTCCTCGGCAGGGACTGGGAAACTGGTCAGAATTGAAGGAATGATGGATGGCGCCAAATACAGGGAAATTCTTGAGGGAAACCTGTTTCATTCTTTGAGACGGGGACGGAGGTTCACCTTCCAGCAGGACAATGACCCTAAGCTTACTGCTAAAGCAACAGTTGAGTGGTTTAAGGGGAAACATTTAAATGTCTTGGAATGGCGTAGTCAAAGCCCAGACCTCAATACAATTGAGAATCTGTGGTATGATTTAAAGATTGCTGTACAGCAGCGGAACCAATCCAACTTGAAGGAGCTGGAGCAGTTTTGCCTTGAAGAATGAGAAAAATCCCAGTTGCTAGATGTGTCAAGCTTATAGAGACATACCCCAAGAGACTTGCAGTTGTAATTGCTGCAAAAGTTGGCTCTACAAAATATTGACTTTGGGGGGGTGAATAGTTATGCAAACTCAAGTTTTGAGTTTTTTTGTCTTATGTCTTGTTTGTTTCACAATAAAACATATTTTGCATCATCAAAGTGGTAGGCATGTTGGGTAAATCAAATGATACTTCCAAGTTGTAAGGTAACAAAATAGGAAAAATGCCAAGGGGGGTGAATTCTTTTGCAAGCCACTGTACATGTTTATATTCAGACAAAGTCATCTGTATGTTGTATAATTCTAGGTATTGTAAGCAGTTGTCAGATGTTGACACTCATACCTCTCTGTGTGAACAACAACTAAGATGGAAGATGTCTCTCATCGAGGTGTTTTATGAGACAACATAATAATAACTGACAACAGGTTGAGGAGAGGAACAACAACATAGATCACACCTGTACAAACAGGAAGGAGAACAAGGGAGAGAGGGAGAGGGAGAGCGAGAGAGAAAGATACATTTTTCCCTGAGATTACAAGGACCCAAAAATTGTTTGAACAACAAACAAATATTGATAAGTCACTGTATATGTTAGCTGTTAGGTGAAATACCGCAGTGTGTAATCATCAGAGCAAAATATGTCACCTGTTGCGATAAGAAAAGGGCAACCAGTGGAGCACAAACACCAAAGTAAATAAAACTATATTTATCTCTTTATTTATTTGCCCTTGCCATTTGTACTTTTTCCATTTGCACATTGTAACAACGCTATACATAATTCATGATTTAATATTTCAAACATATTTCTCTTTTGTGAGTTCAATGTGAACTATTAACTTGTGATTGTTTATTTCACTTGCTTTAGCAATGTAAAAATATGTTTCCCATGCCAGTAAAGCCCCTTTGAATTGAATTGAAAGAGAGAGAGAGAGCGAAAGAGGTTGCATCTGTACTGTAATAGGTAAAACAAATCATGGGAAACATGGAGTCGCTACACTGTAGCTAATTTTACGTAGATTAATTCTCTTTGACAGATCTTGTTCTTTACCTACCATCACGACTCTCCTCCTGCTGTAATTAGACTGATAACAGGCTGTGACTGCTTCACACTGTTTCCTCTTTCTTCCCAATTACGTCCCCTGTGACATTTAAGACATTTTAGCACTGATGGGTGTAACATCTCTAGTTGGATCAATGGTAGTCAGTGGCGGGCCGTGGCTTCCTCTGGAGGTAATGCTACGCATTTATGTGGGGAGGCGAGTGAAGACCTTGCATGCGTCAGAGTGATGCACTGTGGCTCGGCGACCGGTGGGTGGGTGGAAAATACCATTCTGAATGAACGCCCACCCACACACTGTTAGTTTAGTGGGGATAACGAAGACGAGAAGTCACACACACAGGGATTTCCTAATATGGGTTGTCTACTTCCTAAAACTGACAGTGAGTATCGGTGATTTACATCATAAATATTGAATTTATACTGACGGAGGGTGGGGGGGCAGATAATACATGTTTTGGTTTATGCTTTATGTCATGTTATATTTAAACGCCTAAATGCCATTCCTTGTTTGGGATAGATGTGACATGGGAACACAGTAAACTATACATATTTTTTTTTAATGTTATCAGGTATTTGGTATTTTCAAAAACTGAGAGCGCAAAAGAGATAAGAGGGAGCAGAGAAGGAAGTCAGACACACAGAGAACTATCTTTGTGACATGCAAATTTAAGGTTGTCATTGGGTTTTATCCCCAGAGGAAGTAGTACAGTATGATGATAGAGATGCTATGCAAAGGAATAGGATGTGTACATAGTTTCCATTGGAGCTGAGGGGCTGATAAGAGACAAAGCTTCTGCTCCTGCTTATACTGGCTTTGTGAGAAGAACAGTGTCCGACCGTCACTCAACCCTCCCTGTGAACGCCTGTGGTAGACGGACACTCCGCAATATGCCATCATCATACAACAGGGTAAACTCCTTGCAAACATACATCAACAAGAACAAACTTAACATTCTAATGGAAATGGAAATCTAATTGGACGCTAGAATTTTGTGTAAAGTCTCCTAAATATGGACATACCAATCACCCACCTTATCTCATCCTATCACAAACAATCTGAGTCAGTCTACACCAGAACTGCTGAACAAGACTCTTAATCTAAAATGTTAGTTCCATGACTTCCGCAGAATCTTAACAAGTTTGTTACAATGAATAGCAATTAAAGATCAGACATGACCATACATTCATCTTTCTAACATGGTATTTTCCAGAACACTTGCTTTCCACCGCCACCTTGGCGTTGATGCCCTCATCTCTCGTCACTGTTTTTTTTGTTTTACCTTTATTTAACTAGGCAAGTCAGTTAAGAAAAAGTTATTATTTACAATGACGGCCTACACCGGCCAAACCTGGACAACGCTGGGCCAAATGTGTGCCGCCCTATGGGACTCCCAATCACAGCCAGTTGTGATACAGCCCGAATTCGAACCAGGGTGTCTGTAGTGACACCTCTAGCACTGAGACACAGTGCCTTAGACCGCTGCGCCACTCAGGAGCCAGAGCGTGTGCGATGAAGATCATGAGGTACATTTCTTGTTTGAAGAAATTATTTTGATTGTCTTGATGAGTCTCTCAACTACAATTTGCTTACAATTCACATGACTAACAGTATCCTTCCACTTACTGTAACTATTAAATTGCATACTGAGAGCTTTCCGACAGCACAGTCACAAATTACTGGATGAGCAAGTGGCTGGATCCTTCATGATCATTAAGGGTGAGACAAGAAGGCTCGAAGTTTGCTCATCCTGCAGTCTCCAAGTGCCATGAGGCCCTCATTAGGAAGATTTAACAGGGTCATTGTAAGCTGGACAAGGACTTTGACGCTGACACCCACTTCTACTTCATCACAGAATTATGTTATGAGAGGTAATTAAATATGGTATTGGATTTTTTTATGTGTTATAGGAGTGTACATTTTGCAGTCGATGCACCATCTGTTTGCATTCTTATCTTACAGGTCTCAGTAAGGATTCTGCAGAAGCATGAGGGTTTCAGTCGCTTTTTGGAAAAGCTGTCCTACGATGAGGCGTGTGTCAACCGACGCATGCCAGCTGGATTGCACCATTGATGCACACACACACTTGCACGCAAACACACTCACTTGTACGCTTTAGTTTTCCTCACACATATTGCCTCCCCATAACTTGATTTATTTATTTCACTATTTGGTTGCATCTGCATGTTCATTTGAGAGGCAGAGTCTAAGGGGTTAAGAGGGCCATATTGGAGCTAGCGAACATTCTCTGCTTCATCAGATGTAGATTGTGTTCAACGGTAATCATCTTCAGAATAGGTAGGTTCAACCTAAAACGTATCGTTGATATTTCGTATCCCATGTATCTATATAAATCAAATCATATACTGTAGATGCGTATTGAATCGTCTTGAAATGGAAAGATGCACATCCCTATTAACATGTATGATTTTTATTTTGTATGTAATGCCACTGACTTTACTTTCATTAATCTGAGGACTGTTATTTATCTAATCAACTAACTATGTTTAATTGTTACCAGATTAAATTAATCATATGACAATTAACTCAGTAGGAATTGGGGCACCACGAGAGTGGTTCTTTAAAGTGTTACCATTGCCCGAAAGAGAGGGACATAGACATAATACTTTGGTATATTTAGAAACTACTCTCACAGTAATCGTATACTTTGCACATATACCGCCACCCGTTTGGATTAAGGAATCATACATGTATTTACATGGAAATGCCTTGTTTTTTTGTCTATTTCTGTTGGAACCAGGCCTTCTTGGAAAGGTTATTGAGCCTTTTTGCGCCACGCTTGTGAGGCTCTAATTGTCCAAAAGGGGGTCCCAACCTGTCTTTTACTGTTGTTCTTCTCTGCTGTTGTTTGGTATCCAGTGACTTGTCATGTAGTCCTGAACAGAACAACAGAGTTAATTTCCCTTCCATTCACTCCTGAAGCTGCCTCTTTGAAGATAGGCTAGCCAGCCATGTCAATGGCTCCCACTGTGGTGATGAGAGTAGCGTACTACGGGGATTTGAGAAGAGTAGTAGAATGGTCCCACTTAAGTTCACTTTTCTAGATACTTTACTTAGGACAGCTAATCAGCCTTACCAGTGATTGTCTGGGATGTGACTATCGTCTCTACCTCATGTTGAGATTTCAGAGTTCAAACCACTTTGGACGTGAGCTGCAGCTTGACTCCTTTCTGGTCTGATATGTTAATTCCTAACCAATCATTTTATACAGTGCTTCAAAAGGGGCGGTTTGTGAGGCTGACATGCTCTCAGACCTCACTCAAGGGGGCGTGACTACTTACTTGTACAAAGTTATAGAAACAATTTCCTTTTATAGTTTCAAAGATCACATCCCTCTCTTAACAAAAACACAACTTCGTACATGTAGTGTATATACTTTTCAAGTTACAGTATTTCCATTAACATTTTTTATGACATCACAAAATAACAACCGAAATGACATTATTATTTTTTAGATCGCCTCTGACCATTCCCCATGTTCTACGTTAGAAATATTGTTCCAGTATTCGCTTTAGAAGGTGTTAAAGTTTAGACGGGAAAATGTCTGTGAAACAAAGGCACATTCCTGTGTGAATTTGGATAGCTGAATGTTGTAATCCTTGATTTACAACAGGGTGTGAGCTGTCAACCCCACCAGCTCCCTTCTCCCCCCTCTGTGGAGGGGATCTGGCTGAAGTTATTTATTGCAAAGCTGATCTGACCTATTTGGATCCTTACAGGACAGTCATGACACCACGATCACCAGCACACCGTTCGTATGTCTTGCTCATCATGTCAAATTAATCTCATCAATGTATTATAGTTGCAAATATAATTTCATAACTTTTGTTTTCTTAGTGATAGCTTGCATTTCTTATTGTCCTCTTAATCTTTAGTTTCTGTATATTTTCCAGGAGCTTTCTCGATCGCCTTGTAAAAAGAAGTCAGGGAAGACTTTTGCCAGTTTTTCCCATACTTGCTGCTGGTTTTTGCTTCCCTCTGAAAAAAACATCCACCGTCACATCTTACTGCCACAATATCACATTTTCTATTTATTTAACATGTATGCTTTTTATTTTGTATGTATGTAATTCCACCATCATATTGTAACATCAGCACACATTTCTTATGTCTCGCTCATCATGTCAAGTAAATCTCATCAATGTGTTATAGATCCAAATATGATTTCATATAACTGCTTTGTTTTCTTAAAGCCTACATTTATTATTGTCTTCTTACTGTTTGGGATCTGCTTCTTATTACTTTGTTAGCACTTACTCTTAGCTCAAAGTAGCGTACGGCTTTGTTTACTTATATAATAATAAAGTCAGACACACTGTATACTCAAATCATTTAATGCACATGTGTCAAACTCATTCAATGGATTACTGAGTGGCTGCTGGTTTTCATCCTCCCTTGTACTTGATTGATTAATTAAGGTAACTAATTACTAAGGAACTCCCCTTACCTTGTTGTCTAGGTCTTATTTGAAAGGAAAAAAACTAAAACCAGCAGACACTAGACCCTCCATGGAATGAGTTTGACACTCCTGCTTTAATGGAAAGAACCAACATTTCAGCACCTTCGTCAGGGAGGGTTGAGGATGCCACATAGGCAGGTATCCCCTCTGGCAGGTATCAGGCTAAAATGCTTTTAGTCTGATACCTGCCAGGGGGGAGGATGAATAGTTTTCTTTTGGATAGCCTGTAATGTTTTTTTCTCTCACACCCTGTAATAAAATCGGTTCACTCAAGTATTTCACTGTCTGTTAACCGGTTAACAACCTACTAATTAAGCATAAGGCCATAAATTACATCATGGACTTGCTTTCTCCTCTGCAATATTCTGGAGATAAACTTAAAAGACACACTCACAATGCAGTTGAGTCTTCAGTTCCACATTGCAACAGTAGAGGTCACTCAAGTGACATAAATGACAGCAAAAACAGATGCTTTTTGAGAAATTGCAGTACCATGGGTTAGTTATACAAATCTTTGGTAGTAGTGTTGATAGTTGATTTGGCTTCACCACGAATTAGCATTGCATTTATTTGCAGTGTTGCCATTTACTTTCCACTCAAGGATTGCTCCAGCAGAGAGGCAACCACGTTTAGGGTAATGTGAGAGACGGTGGGTAATGTTATAAGTTAGCTAGTTGTGGACACAAGCTAGTTGTCCTAGCTAGCTAGTGTATCATGTGATGCACAAAATGGCAGATAGCTAGCTCAATACATTTCGTTATCAAAATGACATCTTTGAACAAAGATGGTAAAGTAACTAGTGGAGATGTGAAGCTAAACCCTAACTTTTGTATTGGTTTATTTAGCTTTACAAACAAGCTAAAACTGCACACCTCTGAGAACAAGCCATCTCGACCAGCTGTCAGCTAAAAAGAGAGACATCCGCACGATCTCAGCCACCCACATGAGCTAAGCCATCCACATAAAGAGACAAGTGCAATTATTGAACGCTGTGAGAAATTTTACAACATGACAATCACAACACAGTCAGAACGATTAGGAAATATTCACGCTGGGAAGAATTGTCTCTAACACAGGGCACTCCCACATCATATGAATGTGCCTACTTGATTTAGGGTGAACAGTTGAGAGTTGGGTCCAATTCCATTGTGAAAGAAATCCTAAGTACAAACTTAAAATGATTCGGATTATGGGATGCCATGGTCATATTTTTCAATATTCTGTTCCAATGAAAGGGTTGGTCAGATTCACTTATCTGTGGACCAGTGGTGGTCAGTGCCGTTTAAGATGAGGGAGGGCGATTTTTTTTTTCCCATGAGCATGGCCTTATTTCTTTTACAGCATATTGGATGACTGTCATTGATATTCCATTCACCCAGTTCAATGAAACAGCGATAGGTTTAGGCTACTACATCATACTCTAATTTCCCTATACCCATCATGAGGTTGCTACAACCTAGCCAATGAATGAAAGTTTACAACGTAGGTGCACACAGGTCGAGATACATTTTTTTAGGTGTCAGACAGTGACACATGGACAGACAGTGACACATTCAATATTGGCTTGCACACTTTTGCCTGCATCTAGCTGATATAGAGTATTAGTATATTAGTCCAACCATTGCAAATTAGAGTTTCTATTGGACAAATTCAGGTATGTTTATGAGCATTCCGTTTGCTTCCGTTTAAGAAAAGTTTTTCAACAGAATTGTCAGAATGAATGCACCCCAGATCAACTTTCATAGCATTCACGTTGTATTCCTTCTAATATCTATGCGCTTTCCTCTCACCTTTTCCCTTCGCTTGTAGACTTCAATGCACAACACATCAGCTGTATGTGACCAGGCAAAAACATTATTCCAAGCCCAACCATATCATAACCGCTACACACAGCTTACATCGTTGTCACCATATTAGCTAAAGTAACATCATAGTTAACATAGCTAATGATATAACCCTTTAGTAAACCCACAACAATCAGTGGCGATTTTAGCATGTAAATCTTGGTGGGGCAAACTCCCCCCCCCAAAATGTTTTATTTTTACCAGCAAAGCCACTACACAACACAACACTAAACAATACATGAACGCTGACAAATGGTGACAACAAACTGTTAGCGCCTATGTAAAGCTTTCCCAACAGCATGGCTTTCTTTTCAGCACCATAGAGAGAATCTTTACCACCGCTACACCTGGCTTCAGCGTAGCCTTGTCTGGCAGCAAAACATATCATTCAGCCTCATTTAGCTGATGACCCTCCCGGGCTCCGCCCACCGACATCCTAATAAGGAAAACAAGAGCAAAGAGAAAGAATTCGGCAGACAGATTGGGAGGGTTGTCACATCCCCCCTCCCCCCTCCCCCCCATAAAACCGGGGACCACCAAGGACCCCGGAACACCAAACCAATCTAACAAACACACAAAATACTGCCCTGGTTAACACTATCCCACTGCCCAAGCCAACCACGTCCTCCCCAGACCTCAGAAACCTTTGAGCAAAGGAAGCAACCTTTAAGAGGAAAGAAGAAAATGAGAACAGACAGGAGCGACAGAACAGGACAATACAAAACACAAAATAAACAGTGGCCAGTCATGTGACTCTTCTAAGTTGGTGTCAGCCCTCTGCTCCTTGATTAGATCGGAGCGGGGCACAGAAACCAGAATAAAAGGGAAAGTATTGACAGATTTCTTTGTAACATTATTGTTAGCCTGCGCAGTGACTATGTCGCCACGGCTCATGGAACGTGTCACCACGCACGCAGAGAACACATCTGGGAAACTCTGCGCGCTCTAATCGGATATCACTACAAATGAAGGCTTACAGGAAACCATTAGAGATGGAGACACGACAGGCCATACACACTCACCTGCCAAGAATCAGTCTCAGCAGAGAAGCGTAACACAGACTAACACAAACGACTCAGAGGCACCTGTGTCACTCAGGATCTTCACTGGCACTGGGTCGTTACGTCTTAACAGAGACACAAAACCCTTTGTAACGAAAGGTAAACAATCTGGGTCAATTGGGACTTTCACATGCCCCTGGGCATGAAACGGAATGACAGGACTGAACTGATGTGGGACAGGCGCTGCTAACGCCACAGGCTTAGGTTTAACGTTACCGCGCGTACTGAATTTACCTTTACCCCTTAGAACAGGACATTCGTTTTTCCAATGACCTGAACCATGACAGGAGTGACACTCTTGACTGAAGTAAGCTTTACCACGGGAGCCACGCTCAACCCTAGATTAATGAAACTCTGCCCGTAACCTAGAGTGTCTCAGTGGGCGAGGCCCAAATCTCTGAACGTCCCCACTGCAAAGACACTTGTGAGTCAAAACATACTCGTTCGCTAAAAACTCAGAGACAGTCTTCACTTTTTTTTTGTTAATGTACGTGGCTATACGATCAGGGACTGTATCCTTAAATTGCTCAAGCATAATCAGATCACACAGCCCCTGGAAAGTCGTAACCTCGGAGGCGGAACACCAGCAATTCAACTGTGAAGATAACTCTCACGCAAACTCAACATCTGTTAATCAGCTTTTTTAAAGTTCTAAATCATTGGCGGTAAGCCTCATGAACCAATTTGGAAATCAAAATTCAGAATGGCTACCACATGTTGGGGGGCATGTACTAGGCCCATTGAGGACATAGTAAGTCTAATCTTTCATTGTTCATCCGTTCACCTACTCTGTGTCTCACAAAGACTCATCAGACAAAAGGACAGATTTCCACCGGTCTAATGTCCATTGCTCGTGTTTCTTGGCCCAAGTAATTCTCTTTTCCTTATTGGTGTCCTTCAGTAGTGGTTTCCTTGCAGTAATTCGACCATGAAGGCCTGATTCACGCAGTCTCCCCTGAACAGTTGATGTTGAGATGTGTCTGTTACTTGAACTCTGAACTCTCATTTATTTGTCTGCAATTTCTGAGGCTGGTAAATCTAATGAACTTATCCTCTGCAGCAGCGGTAACTCTTGGTCTTCCTTTCCTGTGGCGGTCCTCAGAGACAGTTTCATCACAGCGCTTGAAGTTTTTTGCTACTGCACTTGAAGAAACTTTCAAATTTCTTCACATTTTCCGTATTGATTGACCTTCATGTCTTAAAATAATGATGGACTGAGCTGTTCTTGCTAAATGGATGGGTCTCTACAGAAGATGTAAACGGTACAGCCAAATGGTTGCTTGCATAGTAGCAATAGAAATAGATAGTGTCAATTTAAATAAAATATACAGTATGTACATGAACAATATCAATAACGATTGTGAAGGACGAGAAGTTACACGCATACAATCAGGGGTAAAGTGGCTGAGTAGCAGGATTAAAAAATGGTAGCAGCAACGTGTGTTAGGAGAGAGTCATTTGAATGGAGGCACTGCAGATAGTGCTGATGACTGCTCTGTCCAAACCACACATGAACAAGGGAATCTACATTCGTATGAGCTTGTTTCTGTCCGGCCCTTGACTTTGGTGCAGGGCATGTGATGTCCATAGCCTCATCGTCGCAAAACTCCCTGATCTTTTCAAAAATATTTGTTTGTCTAGCTGAGTCCAGTCCAGGTGGTGCTTGTAAAGGCAGACCATCTATGAGAGGAAGGATGTCAGCATTGCGCAGCAGCTGAAACCTGGTCCCGACAGTCCGAAAGCTCCTTGGCGACAAGAACACCAAGCTCCAGAGCATCGAAGCTGTAAAACAGGGAATAACAACAACAACAACAACAACAAAAAACCTTCACAACATCAATTCACCTTCCAAGTTTAGGTAAGAAGAATAACCTCATACAATGCAATGAAATTATGTTCACCTGAAATGCTGGTACAGCTTGATCTGTGGCAGGGGCCTGAAGTACGGAGTCAGGTGTTGTTGCCAGCCATAGCTTTCCACCAGCACGTACCAGCTGTGGGATGTTGACCCCTGTCACAGTGCTGTCCTTCACAACACCAGCAATCTCAGACAGTGTTCACTCTTTCTGAAGTGCTGCTTGATTAAGCCGAAGCACCAGTCAGGGGCAAACTTGGTGTGGCCTGTGATCAGGAAGTGAAGGTTCAGACTGTGGTGGGGCTTGTGCATGGTCCGCCAGGCACAATACCAGAGCACAAACTTGTTCTTGTTTTGGCCACTCCAGTTGTCACAATTCAGGTCCACACGTGTTTCCCCAACTCCGTAGTTGGTGAAGAAATGAAATGGTGCATGTAATTGATAACTCCGCTACTGCCATTGCTGCTTGGGCCAGCTCCATTTTTGATGGGAGGCATTAGACCATTCTCCTTGTATGACTGGTGGAGGAGAGTCAGGCGTGTTCTACTGATAATGAAAGACAAATTCCAGATACAAGTATTTTAGCATTATTATACAATAGATGCAAAATGGCATTCTGAGATAACATCACTACACACATTTCATACACGTAATGTTAGCTACCTAGCCAGCCATCTAACCTCAGCTGGTGAGCTAACAGCAAGCTTTAACTACAAATACAAACTGATTGTCATAGCTAGCTAAATATGTTAGCTAGTTAGCTAGCTAACCTTAGGCTATCACTAGCAATGTGAAATAGCATTTTGAGAAAACATCACTAATGTTACACACACTTCATACACGTATCAGGATAAGACCCAGGTGCAGACCGTGTGGAAGTAACAATGTTTATTACAGCAACAGAGGCAAGGGTACAGGACGTCAGGCAGGCTCAGGGTCAGGACAGGCAAGGGTCAAAAACCAGGAGGGCGAGAAAAAGAGGGGCTGGGAAAAAAACAGGAGCTGACAAGACAAACGGTGGTAAGCTTGACAAACAAGACAAACTGGCAACAGACAAACAGAAAACACAGGTGTAAGTACACAGGGGATAATGGGGAAGATGGGCGACACCTGAAGGGCGGTGGAGACAAGCACAAAGACAGGTAAAACAGATCAGGGCATGACAACACGCAAGTTAATGTTAGCTAGCAAGCCAGCCATCTAACCACAGCTAACGTTAGCTAACTAACAGCAAGCTTTAACTTGGAACTTTGGTTTAGACATGTAACTTTAACATCAGCTAGCCAGCAAAAACATTAACAAAAATCCCAATCCATAATTGGATTGGAGGATTCTAAATGAATATCTAAGGGGCATAAAATTTCCACACCCTAATTGTAGTGTAACCAAACTTTCAGTTGAGGATACTTGCTCTTTGCTTTCTCTACTTCTCTACTGGAAGTTGATGCAGTTGCAATGCAACCTCTTGCTAGCTAGTTAGCATAACAAATTACTAGTTAGACATTTTTTGACTTTGGGTGTGTTCTTAAATTCAATCTGGAGCGCCTGAGCTCATATATTCAGAGTGTTGTCAGTTTGTAAATTCTGACCGTTTCGCTCTCGGATCGCACACTGGACGTTTGGGCCAAGGAGTTGGATTGATTTGAGTATTCTGGCCTCACAACGGCAGTCAAGCACCCAAGCTAATGTTGGCTAGCTTGCTAGCTACTTCCAGACACAAATGAGACCACTCCGACCATTTCACTCGACCCTAGCAGAGCTGGTTAGGCAGTTTGTGTTAACCAGAGGATTGGTGACTGTAACTGTGCTGCTGGAAACAATTTAATTACGCTTTTTTGCCAACGTTTACTGACAATGGCCATATTCAACCGGTGTTGAGCGCTCGTAAAGTAATTATTCTGCGCTCTGGTACACTCAGACGAGAGTGCTCTGAAATCGGAATAGATAGCTAGAGCGAATTTAGGAAAGCACCCAAATGTCCATTGAGAACGCACAATGACTGTACCATTTAGCTAAGCTAAGAATGCCGGGAATAATCAAGTCAATAAACATTTGGTAGTTAGCTTATAGTTAATATATTGTCAAGTTTTATGTATAACTACTAACGTTAGGTAGATAGCTAACATACCGGTACATACTGCTCTAATGATATGCTATGTGGTTTGTAAGGACAGCGTAGCTAACAAATTGTCAGTCAGCATAACATGTAAGGTAACTTATTTGAAAAGTCATTACTTCGAGGACGCGCTCTATCGACTCTGTGGCTTGTACATGCTTTTGGTGCACAGTCGATAGTGCTCTGGACTTCGGGCAAGAAGTTTGAGGGTTCGAAACCTGCTCCCTGCTTGTTTCATTTGAAGTTGTGCACAATTATCAGTTTATTATTTGGTTTATATTGCCCATTCATTGTCAGTTAGAGACACAGAAGTGTATTGGGACCCAAAAGCATAATCAGTGCTCTAACTAAGTTAGGGCAAATCCTCTGATCTGTGATGGGGGGGGTTCACACCTAGTTCGGCTATTAGACTATTCTTTAGTAAAGGTTGAATAGTCTATTGTTCAGCTAATAGCCCCCCTCCCCAACTTGCAACAAATTGTTGTTACTCCCATCTTGTTCCTCGCCTTCTTCCACGCGTCATTCTCCGCCTGAGTGGCTAGCTTGTGGGCGTGCTGGCAGGATATGGCAGCACCTTCGGTAGTGCAACAACAATTGTGTGTCAACAAAGTTTGTATGAAGGTCTGGTGTCTTCACAGGTGAATTGCTATATGCTATGGAGGTACATTTGTGTACTTTTGTCGAGAGCAAAACAGAAGAGCATGCGCGTTCACGGGCTCGCACACGCTGTGTTTTTTTCCTTCCCTATCGTCCAGTTTATATTCCGGTTGAAATATTATAGTAAATATACATAAAAGTGTTCCTAAGGATACATTATCAATGATGTTTGATTGTTCTTGGACAAGTGTATACGTATAGGTTGAATGAGTTCTCTTCACGGTTCAATGGGCGAGTGGACGCTGTATTTTATGAACATAATGCGCCAACGAAACAGAGATTTATGGATATAATAAATGACTTTTTCTAACAAAAGAACCATTGGATGTCTTCGTTGGACACTTGGGAAGCCCTCAGCAGAAGTTCTTCAAAAGGTAAGGGATTTGTTTTTGCTGTGAAATGTGTTTTGTGTGAACCGCGATGGTTTATGAATTCATGCTAATGGGAAAATATTGGAGGTGCTACCCTCAAACAATCAAATGTAGTGCTTTCGCCGTAAATCCTTTTTGAAATCTGACAATGCTGTGATATTGCCAAGAAGCAGAGCTTTTGATGATTATGCAACACTTGTATATTGATGAATGTTTAATAATTCAACTTTTGGATTTTGAATTTGGCGCCTTGCATTTCACCAGGTAGTGTCGGGAGTGCTAGCGCCCCACCACTCCCTAAGTAGTTAAATCAGCTTTTATTTATTTAATCACATTCCCAGTGGGTCAGAAGTTTACATACACTCAATTAGTATTTGGTAGCATTGCCTATAAATTGTTTAACTTAGGTCAAACATTTTGGGTAGCCTTCCACAAGCTTCCCACATAAGTTGGGTGAATTTTTACCCATTCCTCCTGACAGAGCTGGTGTAACGGAGTTAGGTTTATTGGCCTCCTTGCTTGCACACGCTTTTTCAGTTCTGCCCACAAATCTTCTATGGGATTGAGGTCAGGGCTTTGTGATGGCCACTCCAGTACCTTGACTTTGTTGTCCTTATTAAGCCATTTTGCCACAACTTCGGAAGTATGCTTTTGGTCATTGTCCATTTGGAAGACCCATTTGCGACCAAGCTTTAACTTCCTGACCGATGTCTTGAGATGTTGCTTCAATATATACACATACTTTTCCTCCTCATGATGCCATCTAATGCTGCCACCCCCGTGCTTCACGGTTGGGATGGTGTTCTTTGGCTTGCAAGCCTCACCCTTTTTCCTCCAAACATAACGATGGTCATGGTGGTTTTGGAGCAGTGGCTTCTTCCTTGTTGAGCGGTCTTTCAGGTTATGTCGATATAGGACTTGTTTTACAGTGGATATAGATACTTTTGTACCTGTTCCCTCCAGCATCTTCACAAGGTCCTTTGCTGTTGTTCTGGGATTGATTTGCACTTTTCGCACCAAAGTACGTTCCTCTCTAGGAGACAGAACACGTCTCCTTCCTGAGCGGTATGACAGCTGCGTGGTCCCATGGTGTTTATACTTACTATTGTTTGTACAGATGAACGTGGTACCTTCAGGCGTTTGGAAATTGCTCCCAAGGCTGAACCAGACTTGTGGAGGTCTACAATTTTTTGCTGTCTTTGCTGATTTTCTTTTTTTTGACATGATGTCAAACAAAGAGGCACTGAGTTTGAAGGTATAACTTGAAATACATCCACAGGTACACCTACAATTGACTCAAATTATGTCAATTAGTCTGTCAGAAGCTTCTTTAGCTAAACGGCAAAACAAAAGCAGGGAGCATATAAATGCCCACATCAGATTCAAGCTTCAGGGAAAAAGCTGCTTCGATAGAGGACAGGATGAGAGGGAAAGTTCCACTAACAAGGGCAACTACACTGAGCTTACAGAGGTAATTGCATGTAATGACGCTTTAATTTGCTGAACATATCGTACTTTCGACTGTCTTTTTTCTAGGATGTCGAAAACAATTCCGTATGATTTGATAGCTTCCATTGCACCATCGATTAAAGTTTTTATTAAAGAGAGAGGATGACGCAGCGCATTTTTTCGTGTGCGCTCAAGTAGACTTTCCACTTTCCTCCGGTATTTATTTAGCAAAGATGATAACACATAATCACTCCAGGCAGAAACAAGCAAAAACCCATGACAGAAATCTTGCAGCATCCTAGTCTAGACATAAACATTAGACATCTGGAATGCTGTACGTGATGAAAACAAGACAAATCAGTCTGAACAACTGTAGGCTAGTAATAAGAGCAGCTGGATAACGTTACATCCTATGCGCCCTGTCCGTCTGGTCAGGGTAAACTAATTGGTAATGTATTTATAGTCCTTTTGTGTGTCAGGAGAAACTGTGAATGTGATCAAATTTAGTTCATATTCAAAATTGGGCTGGCTAGGCTGCATATACATTTTTGATCCAAAATTATTAACTGGAATATGTCAGTCAACATAATAGTGAGTAAATATTTTACAAGGCCTACAGTTGCATAGGCCTGCATGATGCAAACATGCATAATGCAAGCTCAGCCCTGTGAGTTCTACTGTCTATCAGTTGTTGTCTATGTGTCTGTGTCACGACTCCCACCGAAGTCGGTCCCTCTCCTTGTTCGGGCGGTATTCGGCGGTCGACGTCACCGGTCTTCTGAAGGAGCGTGCACTTCTTCACAAAATTGGTGTGTATCCGGGAGGGGGACGAGTGGAAGACGGCATTTAGTACCACCTCAGGGCACTATGAATACCTCGTCATGCCGTACGGGTTGATGAATGCTCCAACAGTCTTTCAGGCCTTTGTTGACAAGATTTTCCAGGACCTGCACGGTCAGGCTGTTGTGGTGTATATTGACGACATTCTGATATATTCCGCTACACGCGCCGAGCATGTGTCTCTGGTGCACTAGGTGCTTGGTCGACTGTTTGAGCATGACCTGTACGTCAAGGCTGAGAAATGTCTGTTCTTTCAACAGTCCGTCTCCTTCCTAGGGTACCGCATTTCCACGTCAGGGGTGGAGATGGAGAGTGACCGCATTTCAGCCTTGCGTAATTGGCCGACTCCCACCACAGTAAAGGAAGTGCAGCGGTTCCTAGGGTTTGCCAACTATTACCGGAGGTTTATCCGGGGCTTTGGTCAGATAGCGGCTCCAATTACCTCACTGCTGAAGGGGGGACCGGTGCGACTGCAGTGGTCGGCTGGGGCGGACAGGGCTTTTGGTCACCTGAAGGCTCTGTTTACCTCGGCTCCCGTGCTGGCTCATCTGGATCCCTCTTTGGCGTTCATAGTGGAGGTGGACGTGTCCGAGGCTGGGATAGGAGCCGTGCTCTCTCAGCGCTCGGGTAAGCCTTGGGTACGGTCCGGAGGAGAGATGCTGGGTACCGGTGGAGGACGTGTTGGACCCTTTGATGCTGCGGGAGTTCCACCGTCTCCATCCGGATCATCCTGCGCGCTGCTGGAGCCGCGCATCAAGGGGGGGGGGTACAGGAGTTTTTTTCAGGAGTTAAATAAAATTATGTGACCTGATTAGGAAATACTGGTCCCATCATAGACTATATGAAACCTTTTTCCAACTGATTAATCACTGTCATACCTTTTAGGGCTCAGAGTTTTCCTAACAAATGCCCCACCGCTCTGGGACCTATGGTGCCACCAGTCTGCTTGCAGTTGTCAGATATTGTCAGGTATGAGGATGATCAGGGCTTTATTCAGGAACGCTTCTTGGATTAATTTGATTTGTCAAGTGGGTGAGATGAGCAGTCTGTGTTTGACTATATTTATTTCTGACTTCATAGAGAAACTTGTCCAAACCTACGATGGCACAGCTGTAATGGAATGTATCTGCTATTTGTGATGACTACACTCCACTACCACTCTCTCCTGACTTGAACTGAAGCCATGTCTCATGTGCCCGCCCGTCCACTGGTACAATGAATGTTTCCTCTCCAAGCACTGTGAGTACCCCTATCAATTTTCTCTCATTAATGTATGTTGAGTCAATCACATACACAAAAACAATCACATTATTACACATCAATGATTTTACTCCTTGCTTGGACTAACTCAATCTTAGCTCTTTTGTCTAACTGTGTAGTATGTTGTGTTATTGTTTTTTGTCTTCCCAGTCAAATCCTGTCCTGCACTGGTCAAGCCTCTGAACACTTCAACTCATGCCTCATACCCTCATTCAAGCACTGCTGTGATCCCTTTCCAGCACTGTGTAAGTGGCCCCTTCATTCCCATTCCTCATAATATTGTACTATAAATGTATTTATTAAATGCTTTAGGTTAAAATAATTAGTCCTTGACAATTTTTTAAACACTTTGTCGTCTCCATGTTCCGCGCCTGTACCGTGGGTCTCCCATCCTCCTCAATTTTTCAAATCACCAGCTTCCACTAGATCACTTTTTCCTACTGGTCTGTCGATAGTGCCTGCTAAATTTGGGGCATCAATGTTCTTGAGAAAAGTAGCAAAACTTTTGTAGTTCTCGATGGCTAACGTTACATCTTTCAAAAGCGGCGCGGTATAAAATAAATTTCAACACATACTGTACTGAACAGTTCACGTTATAGAAAGAAGAGTGCAGACCAATCCAAACTTATCTCCCGGCATGTCCAGCCCATGGATTTGCCAAAAAATTATAATATATATATATTTTTTTAAAGGCCATACAATTTAAATGATGCAGAAGGTGTGTTTTACTTCACTGTTGGAAACGGGCAGAAATACCTGTCATGTTGATACTGTATGCTTTTCAGTTTGCTTCCATTCCTGTTTTCACATCAGTCTCTAGCGAATAAATTTCTAAAACATTTGCTATTCGTACAATCCCCTTCTCCAAGAAGATTACTCATTTACATAACTCTTACCAATATCTCTTATCAATTTATAAATTACAGTGCATGGAGAATGGTGTTACTTCTATCTGGAAAAAAGAAAGCACATGTTTTTCCACTTGGAGCCGAAAGGTTTGCTCGACCATAATCTTGGTTTCCTCACGAGTAAAGGTGGTGGAATTATCAATCAAGGTCAGAATACTGTCAAGGTTAATACAGCGCGTCCGTAGACACACCTCTTCCACACCTACATTTCTGGGATCTCCACCCCAAATGAATACCTGGCTAGCACATGTGTTTCCCCATGGTTAAGTTCAAGGTCAGAATGCCCATAGAAATTGTCAATAGTAAAGGATCTCTGCACTGCTACCCTATTATCTGTGCAATCTATAAAAAGGCTCCCACAGTTATACTCACTGTTCATTAATTAGTCACATTTTTACATTGACTTGCATTGGTCAGCACAGATTTTTTATTAAAAACAATCAAATAGAATTTGACCATATCCATAGTGATTACATTGTGCACATCAATGTGGTTGTAGAGGAACTGAATGGCAAATATATGGTTGGCACACACATCTCAAGGGTAGATCTTGACAAAATACTTTTTTGTGTGTTTTGTAAAAAGTTTGCTGGAAACTTGTTGTTCATGTTCATAAGGTTACAGTGCTCTCTGATGGATATATACATGTATTGCACTCCTTGGACACAAATAATTGTAATACAGGTGTGTTGTGTATCCGTTGCATCGCTTTCTTCTCCCTTTACGCGGTGGAAGTGCTGCATGTTATTTCCCTGCGTTTGAGTGTCATGCCAGAGGCTAAACTTGTGGCTGGTCAGTTCTTCTCTTTGATAAACACTCAGCTGGGATGGGCTCCACCAATCGGCTGCAAAGAATAAGATTATACACTTCTCTGATGAGAAATAGCACGGCCATGGCAGCAATGTAACTGGCATAGACAAAGAACTGCAGGGGGAGGAACAACGCTCTTGTTATGCTACATTGCATTACATAGGTCTTATAACACAGTAGCTCCTGTGTAAATGAACATGTATTGTTGTTAGGTTATAATGGTTAGGTTATAATACAGTATAATGTTTATATAATGTTTGTCAGTAATTGCTTGTGAGATTATTTTATTTCAGTAAGGTGAGTGTATGTGTTTGAGGTGGTTGTATGTGTGTGTGGTTGTAAGTGGATGTCTCTCTGCAGTACCTGTGTGTTACAGACTCTTGGTGTTGACGATGAAGGCAGTGGGGAGACTGCAGGGCCATGCCCACAAAGCTGTTGACACCAAACACCAGGACATAGTGCTCCCTGCTGAAGCCTCAGGCTATCTGGAACCTGAGAGAGACACACAAAGGGAATCATTAGTCAACTCAATTATTGATTTATTGATTGATTGACTGCCCAGTTCCTAAAGTCAGCTGACTGCTCTCCGTATTAAATATGTATTCCATCAATCCCTCTGGGCCTGAGGAGAGTACAGTTAATGGAATTAATCTCATTCTGAAGGAGGGGAGGAGGAGAGGAATGAGGGTCAGATAATGACATACATTTAAATTACATGAGCAGGGACACATTCTTTTTAATTAGTATTACAGAGCATACCTTTGATTCTGGATGTTTTAGAGAGAAGATAGATGGAGACGACAGAACCACCTGACCATACTATGAAGTGTGTGCTGCTGGGAGTGTTTAATTTATACTGATGAGGCTGGTGGTAATAACTCCAAAGTGTATAAAAATCATATGTGAATAGGACAAGGGTACTTGCTAACGTTGCAAAGGGAGGATATATTACTTGAAACTTTCTAAGTTTAAAGGAAACTACAATCATTTTTGTAACTTTAAAGTCACATAATAAATTGCATGGACTGGGTTTTTATCTCATCTCTGTACACCACACATACAATTATCAGTAAGTTCCTTCAGTCGAGAAGTGCATTTCAAACAAAGATTCAACCACAAAGATCAGGGAAGTTTTCCAATGTCTTGCAAAGAAGGGCACCTATTGGTAAATGGGTAAAAAAACAATTTAAAAAAAGCAGACATTGAATATCCATTTGAGCATGGTAAAGTTATTAATTACAAGTTAGATGGTGTATCAATACACCCAGTCACTACAAAGATACAGGCTTCCTTCCTAACTCAGTTGCCAGAGAGGGAGGAAACTGCTCAAGGATGTCACCATGAGGCCAATGGTGACGTTAAAACAGTTATAGCTGTGATAGAAAACTGAGGATGGATCAACAACATTGTTGTTACTCCATAATACTAACCTAATTAACAGAGTGAAAAGAAGAAAGCCTGTAAAGAATAAAATATTCCAAAACATGCATCCTGTTTGCAACAAGGCACCAAAGTAATACTGCAAAATATTTGGCAAAGCAATTCACTTTTTATCCTGAATACAAAGTGTTATGATGTTTCGGGCAAATTCAATACAACACATTACTGAGTACCACTCTCCATAATTTCAAGAAAAGTGGTGGAATGGGGAGTTTTTTAGGATAAAAAAAGAAACCTAATGGAGCTAATCAAAGGGCAAAATCCTAGAGGAAAAGCTGGTTCAGTCTGCTTTCCACCAGACATTTGGAGATAAATTCACCTTTCAGCAGGACCTGAAATGCAAGGCTTCTAGCAATGATCAACAACCAATTTGACAGAGCTTGAAAGCTCTTAGAGACTTATCCATAAAGACTCAGCTGTAATCACTGGCAAAGGTGATTGTAACATGTATTGACTCAGGGGGTCGAATACTTATCTAGTAAAGATATATTAGTGTTTTTTATTAATTTCTTTTGAATTTTTTCCGACTTTGACATTACAGAGTATTTTGTGTAATTTTACTATTAAATCCATTTTAATCCCACTTTGTAACACAACAAAATGTGGAAAAAGTCAAGGGGGTGTGAATACTTTCTGAAGGTATTGTAAAATATATATATAGCACCAGTCAAAAGTTTGGACAAACCTACTCATTCAATGGTTTTTCTTTATTTTTACTCTTTTCTACATTGTAGAATAATAGTGAAGACATCAAAAATATGAAATAACACATATGTAACCATGTAGTTACCATTTTGTTTTTTACAAATCAAAATATATTTTACATTTGAGATTCTTCAAAGTAGCCAACCTTTGTCTTGATGACAGCTTTTCACACTCTTGGCATTCTCTCAACCAGCTTCATGAGGCAGTCAGCTGACGGTTTTGGAGAGTCTGGCGTGCCCAAAGTAAAATGCCTTCCACTCAGGCCCAGAAAATAGGATATGCACATAATTAATACTATTAGATAGGAAACACTCTGAAGGTTCTAAGAGTGTTAAAATAATGTATGTGAGTATAACAGAACTGATATAGCAGGCAAAAACCCAAGCAAAATCCATCTGGAATTGCAGTTTTTTGTGACCTTTGCTCTGTTTGAGACTCTCCCCATTGACTTCAAGGCAATCCAGCTCCGAGTTTGCAGTACCTATGGCTTCCACTAGATGTCAGCAGTCTATATACAAAGACAGAGTGATTGGAGTAAGCAAAACTGATAGAAACAGGAAATGGTCAAGGGAGCTCAGATGTCAACAAGATTTCTCGGGCGCAAGACTGGATGCGCGCCCCACTTTATTTTACTTATATAACGTTTAGGTGACCATCCGAGTGAAATATTATCGCTAATATTCATAAAAGGATAGCTAAGGATGCATTATAACTGGTCTTTGATTTGTTTAGGAAAAGTTTATAGGTATATTTGAACGCGTTCTCTTAATGTTTCAATGGGCAATTCGACGTTGGATTTTCTGAACATAACGCGCCAACCAAACAGAGATTTATGGATATAATAAATTACTTTTTCTAACAAAAGAACCATTGGATGTCTTCGTTGGACACTTGGAAAGCCCTCAGCAGAAGTTCTTCGAAAGGTAAGAGATTTGTTTTTGCTGTGAAATGGTTTTTGTGTGAACCGCGCTGGTTTATGAATTTATGCTAATGAAGAAATATTAGAGGTGCTATCCTCAAACAATCAAATGTTGTGCTTTCGCCGTAAAGACTTTTTGAAACCTGACAATGCTGTGATATTGCCAAGAAGCAGAGCTTTTGATGACTATGCAACACTTGTATATTGATGAATGTTTAATAATTCAACTTTTGGATTTTGAATTTGGCGCCTTACATTTCACCGGCTAGCGCCCCACTGCTCCCTAAGTAGTTAATGCATTTGAGCCAATCAGTTGTGTTATGACAAGGTAGGGGTGGTATACAGAAGATAGCCCTATTTGGTAAAATACCAAGTGTAACGGTTCCGTAACTACAGACGCTAGGAGACGGGGAAGCAAGTGCAGGGTGAGGATTTAATAATAAATAGACATGAAACTAAACAAGAACAACGTCTGGACAAGAGAAACAAAACAACATAAATGCAGACACGGGAATGAAACTGAGGACGTGACAGATATAGGGGAGGCAATCAATGACGTGATAGAATCCAAGTGAGTCCGATGAAGCGCTGGTGCGCGTAATGATGGTGACAGGTGTGCGTAATGATGAGCAGCCTGGCGACCTCGAGCACCAGAGAGGGGGAGCGGGAGCAGATGTGACACCAAGTCCATATTATGGCAAGAACAGCTCAAATAATCAAAGAGAAACGACAGTCCATCATTACTTTAAGACATGAAGGTCAGTCAATACGGAAAATGTCAAGAACAGTGCAGTCGCAAAAACCATTATGCGCTATGATGAAACTGTCCTTCATGAAGTTCGCTACAGAAAAGGAAGATGTCTTCACAATTATTCTACAATGTAGAAAATAGTAAAAATAAAGAAAAACCCTTGTATGTGTGGGTGTGTCCAAACTTTTGACTGGTACTGTTTATACACATTAAAACATTTTTAGTTATTGAAGTATAAATTATCATAGATTGCCATAGATTACCTGTTAATTACAAAAGTTACAGAAGATACCAGTAACTTTGGTAAATTACCGGTAGCTTTGCAACCCTAGTCCTTGCTAACTATTATCAGTAATTTCATTGCAGGAATATAGTAGATGTTCATGCAATACAATCTTGGTTCATGCTTTTCGCTAATCTGGGATTTGTTTCTCATAACATTTATATTGCCAAGTTCATTGTCATATAGCGCATACGTTTAAAACTTTTTTACACTTGATGTTTGAAGACATGGACGAGACAGTGCATTAGTTATCCAAATCCTGTTATCAAATATCGGCAATACTATACAATAACCTGGATCTTAAGGGAAATGTGAAATTCTGAATTGACATAGTAAATGCAATTGCATGTCAACCGGAAGAATTTACACTGTGAAGCAGGATGTCATTTAAATACAGTAATCACCTGTGGTTTCCAGGGAGATAGGGTAATGTTTCAGATCTATAATCAATGCAAAGCCAAAGGAAAGCCGTTCTGTGACTAGTTCCATCTGGTCTGATCCATCTGGAGACGATAGACACCATAGGTAATTAGCCAGTGTAATTAATGCTTTCCTTATTGGCTGCTGTCTATTGGGTGTTGGGAAATAGTGGTAATTTAATGTGTATTGCCAGTGACCGTCTTGACAGCTATGTTTTTATTGCTTTTAGGCTTTAAAACACAAGTAAGAATAGTAAATACATTCAAAAGTCATGGCATATACGTGTAGTATTGGATCTCCCTAAAAGGAGTATAATGTGTAATAGTTGATGATATTTATTTTTTTATTATCATATTTATTGAACCTCTATTTAATTAGGCAAGTCAGTTAAGAACAACAACATAGCATGGCAGCAACACATGACAACACAGCATGGTAGCAACACAACATGACAACAACATGGCAGCAGCACAACATATGAGCAGCACAAAACATGGTACAAACATTATTGGGCACAGACAACAGCACAAAGGGCAAGAAGGTAGAGACCACAATACATCACATGAAGCAGCCACAACTGTCAGTAAGAGTATCCATGATTGAGTCTGAATGAAAAGATGGAGATAAAACTGTCCAGTTTCAGTGTTTTTTGCAGCTCGTTCCAGTTGCTAGCTGCAGCGAACTGAAAAGAGGAGGGACCCAGGGTTGCTTTGGGGACCTTTAACAGAATGTGACTGGCAGAACGGGTGTTGTATGTGGAAGATGAGGGCTGCAGTAGGTATCTCAGATAAGGGGAGTGAGGTCTAAGAGAGTTTTATAATTAAAAATCTAATCAAATCAAACTTTATGACCAAACACGTGCTGAATACAACAAGTGTAGACCTTACCGGGAAATGCTTACTTACTAGCCCTTAACCAACAGTGCAGTTCAATAAATGTTAAGAAAATATTTACCAAATAAACGAAAGTAAAAAAAAATATAAAAAGTAACACAATAAAATAACAATAACGAGGCTATATACCAGGTCTACCAGTACTGAGTCAGTGTGCAGGGGTACAGGTTAGTTGAGGTAATTTGTACATGTAGGTAGGGGTGAAGTGACTATGCATAGATAATAAACAGCGAGTAGCAGCAGTGTAAAAAACAAACGGAGGGGGTCAATGTAAATAGTCCGGTGGCCATTTGATTAATTGTTTAGCAGTCTTTTGACTTGAGGGTAGAAGCTGTTCACTTTTGGGGGATTGCTGGGGCGCTAGCGCCCCAATCCCGACACTACCAGGTGAAATGCAAAGGCGCCAAATTCAAAATCCAAAATTTGAATTATTAAACATCCACCCATATACAAGTGTTTCATACTCATCAAAAGCTCTGTTTCCTGGCAATATCACAGCGTTGTAAGATTTCAAAAAGGCTTTACGGCGAAAGCAGCACATTTGATTGTTTGAGGGTAGCACCTCACATATTTTTTCCATTACCATAAATTCATAATCCATCGCGGTTCACACATAACACATTTCACAGCGAAAAAACAAATCAATTACCTGTTGAAGAACTTCTGCTGAGGTCTTCCTAAGTGTCCAACGAAGACAATCCATGGTTCTTTTGTTAGAAAAAGTCATGTATTTTATCCATAAATCTCCATTTGGTTCGCGCGTTATAATCAGAAACTACAGCTTCCACTACTCCATTGAAACATGACGAGAACTCGTTCATCTTATACCTATAAACTTGTCCAAGAACAATCAAACATAGTATTAAATGTATCCTTAGGAACACTTTTACGTATATTTACTATTATAAATCAACCGGAATATAAACTGAGCGATAAAGACGGTAAAAAACACAAAGCGCGCTTTGTCGGGAGCTCGCGTTCCCTTCTGTTGACATAAATGGGACACTTCCTGGTTTCCTCTTATTCTCTGCTCTAAAGCATCCAAAACAAAAATGAACACTGTCTCGAAACTGTTGACATCCAGAGGAAGCGATGGGTACTGCATTCATATGCCCTTATATGGGCATTTTCATAAGGGAGGGGTTCCAGATGAGGCACTCTGTCAAAACCACTTTTTCCAGGACAGAAATTCCTCGGGGTTTCGCCTGCCATATGCATTCTGTTTTACTCACAGACAAATGGTTAACACTTTTAGAAAATTCAGAGTGTTTCCTATCCAATGGTACTAAACATGTGCATATCCTATTTTCTGGGCTTGAATGGGAGGCATTTTACTTTGGGCATGCCAGGCTCTCCAAAACGGTCACCTCGTGCACCCATCCCTAAGAAGTTAAGGAGCCTTTTGGTCCTAGACTTGGCGCTCCGGTACCGCTTGCCGTGTGGTAGCAGATAAAACAGTGACTTGGGTGACTGGAGTCTTTGACAATTTTATGGGCTTTCCTCTGACACCGCCTATTATATAGATCCTGGATGGCAGGAAGCTTGTCCCCAGTGATGCACTGGGCCATACGCATTATCCTCTGTAGCACCTTACGGTCAGATGCTGAGCATTTGCCATACCAGGCGGTGTTGCAACCTGTCAGGATGCTCTCGATGGTGCAGCTGTATAACTTTTTGAGGATCTGGGGACCCATGCCAAATCTTTTCAGTCTCCTGAGGAGGAAAAGATTTTGCTGTGCCCTCTTCACGACTGTCTTGGTGTGTTTGGACCATGATAGTTCGTTGGTGATGTGGACACCAAGGAACTTGAAACTCTCGACCCGCTCCACTACAGCCCGTCGATGTTAACCTCTTACAGCTACCCCCTCTTCTCAATTTCCGCCTGAAGACATACCTAATCTAACTGCCTGTAGCTCAGGCCCAGAAGCAAGGATATGCATATTCTTGGTACCATTTGAAAGGAAACACTCTTAAGTTTGTGGAAATGTGAATTGAATGTAGGAGAATATAACACAATAGATCTGGTAGAAGATAATACAAACAAAAAACATACGTTTTTTGTTTTTTATTGTTGTTGCATCATCTTTGAAATGAACAAGAAAAGACAAACATTCAGATAGGATGCTGGGGATCATTTCAATGAAGAACATAAGAGGGCAACAGTACTTGTGCAAAGTTTCAGAATGATAACTTCCGGAATGAGCGAGCTACATGACATTTTGCATGAAGTCACCCAGGTGTCCCACACAAGTTACCCAAATGTACCCAAATGTACCCAAATGTACCCAAGTGGCCAAATTGGTGAAGTGCTACATTTTGAAGCCAATAACTATATACAAAATACCAAAATGCTATTCTAACACACCCAAAATAAAAAAAAATATATTTTTTGAAAGTATTACACAATAAAGAATAATAGATCTGGTAGAAGATAATACAAACAAAAAACATACGTTTTTTGTTGTTGCATTATCTTTGAAATGAACAAGAAAAGACAAACATTCAGATAGGATGCTGGGGGTCATTTCAATGAAGAACATAAGAGGGCAACAGTACTTGTGCAAAGTTTCAGAATGATAACTTCCGGAATGAGCGAGCTACATGACATTTCGCATGAAGTCACCCAGATGTCCCACACAAGTTACCCAAATCTACCCAAGTGGCCAAATTGGTGAAGTGCTACATTTTGAAGCCAATAACTATATACAAAATGCTATTCTAACACACCCAAAATAAAAAAATATATATTTTTTGAAAGTATTACACAATAAAGAATAATAGATCTGGTAGAAAATAATACAAACGCTTCTTTATTGCTGTCTTCACACCTCTAGATGGTGTGGAGCTGGAGACAGCAGGGGTCCATTCAGAGTCAGAGGCACTGTGAAAGACAAAAGTTCAGTAAGAATACTTTTACGTATGATCCCAGTATCAACATGTAAAATAAACAGATATGCATTTTATAGAGTAGAGGTAACACAGTCACTATGGTGAAGTGCTGTTCCATTCCACTCCGGCCATTGTTGTGGGCCTGCCCTCCCTTCAACAGCCTCCAATGGCAATTTCATACGGGGGTGGGGTAGAGCGGCAGACACACGCATCTGCTCCCTCTAATCCACACAATATGTTTTATTGAGTGGAGGAAGCATGGTCGCTGTGTTGAGGTGTGTGTTTGCTGTTACATTCTACTCAATTGCGTTTTTATATATATATATAAAAAAAAAGTATATGTATAATATATATATATACACACACACGTTATGGGTCAATACAAATACCCCCACCCACAATGTATAGCCAATGTGTACTTACACATTTCATTACTGATTATATTTTTATATATTGCAAATAAATAAATAAAAATATCGAATAATATTTGATATTATTAATTTCAAACAACGGCATTAGCATGAGAAATTACTTACCAGTCCAAAACGATGTCCTCTCCGTGTAAAACATATTCTTCCGTCTGTGAGTCATAGCTATGCTCGCTAACAGAATCTTCGTCAAGGAGAAACTCTGTCTCACTTTCCCTATCAATTTCATCTATAATTTGGTTTACATCTGTATACCTAGACTTAGATTTAGATTTTCCTGATTTAGTCGCCATATTATTTTATAAAAAAATTGCTGAAAATGCTCTTTACCGAAATAATGCTATGCGTAACGCACGTGGCTCCTTCCAGTCAGAATGGTGAATGGCGAAAGACCCTCTTTACGCCGGAGTTGACTACATGTGCTAGTTTTCGAACACATAAACACTACAGGTTGCCGTTTACCTCAGCTCATTGGCTATCTACCAAGCTAGATTTCAAGACGATCAGTGGTCATTGGGCCAAAATACAGTCAATCAACGAAACAGCAGTCATATCATTGGTGCGCAATGAGGTCATTACTTGTTGTCTTCAAATCGGTTTCTTTCGGTCAGTTTGTCCCGGGGAAAAAAAAGCCATCATTGTGGTTGTGACAAACAACCAGAGGATTGCAAGGAAACCAAACATGACTGGATAAACGGACGTTTAGTGTGTGTGTTTACATCGAATGTTTAGTCGAAAGGTGAATGAGACGGAATTCACGGAAACAAGCGGTTTAGAAAATGTTTCGTGTTAGGTTATAAAAATGGATTTTATCAAACAAAAGGCCATTCACTGTGTAGCTGTGAGCCCTGGGATTGCAAACAGAGCAAGATTTCATAGGTAAGTGATTTCTTTTATTGCAATTTGTGATTTTTCTGACGCCTGTGCTGGTTGAAAAATTATTTTGGTGTGGGCCGCTGTCCTCAGATAATCGTATGGTATGCTTTCACCGTAAAGCCTTTTTGAAATCTGACAATGCAGTTGGATTACCAAGATTCTAAGCTTTTGAACCATGTAAGACACTTGTATTTTCATGATTGTTTAATTACGATTTTTGTAGCCTCTGCAATTTCACCGGATGTTGTCGAAATTTGATCCCGCTAGCGGGGATCCGTGCGCAAAGAGGTTAATGGGGGCCTGTTCGGCCTGCCTTTTCCTGTATTCCACAATCAACTCCTTTATCTTGCTCACATTGAGAGAGAGGTTGTTGTCCTGGCACCACACTGCCAGTTCTCTGACCTCCTCCCTATAGGCTGTCTCATCGTTGTCAGTGATCAGGCCTACCACTGTTGTGTCGTAGCAAACTTAATGATGGTGTTGGAGTCGTGGGTGAACTGGGAGTACAGGAGGGGCCAAATACACACCCCTGAGGGGCCCCAGTGTTGAAGGTCAGCATGGCAGACGTGTTGTTGCCTACCCTTACCACCTGGGGGAAGCCTGTCAGGAAGTCCAGGATCCAGTTGCAGAGGGAGGTGTTTAGTCCCAGGGTCCTTAGCTTAGTGATGAACTTTGTGGGCACTATGGTGTTGAACGCTGAGCTGTAGTCAATGAACAGCATTCTCACATAGGTTTTACTTTTGTCCAGGTGGGAAAGGGCAGTGTGGAGTGCAATTGAGATTGCGTTATCTGTGGATCTGTTGGGGCAGTATGCGAATTGGATTGGGTCTAGGGTATCCTGGAGGATGCTGTTGATGTGAGCCATGAGCATCCAGTGGGCCTTGCGACGAGTATACAGAGATGACCAGTTTACAGAGGAGTATAGAGTGCAGTGATGTGTCCTATAAGGAGCATTGGTGACAAATCTGATGGCCGAATGGTAAAGAACATCTAGCCGCTCGAGAGTACTCTTACCTTCCGATCTATAAATTACATCTCCATAATCTAGCATGGGTAGGATAGTCATCTGAATCAGGGTTAGTCTGGCAGCTGGGGTGGAAGAGGAGTGATTACGATAGAGGAAACCAAGTCTAGATTTAACCTTAGCCTGCAGCTTTGATATGTGCTGAGAGAAGGACATTGTGCACCATCTAGCCATACTCCCAACGATATTCAGTAGGCTCGTACTTCAATGTCAAAACAACATTTGTTAGGACTGTGAAAGTAGAGAAAATATGGGGTTTAACTCCAGAGCTTTGCTAAGAGTTTGTTTTAGAGAGTAGTTATATTGTTACCTGAGTGTGGCGACAGCCTCCACCCTTCCATTGTATTCTGTTAAGTTGTACTGGGGCTGTTTGGATGCCCAGAGGAGCTGCACATATACTCTGATCTGGTAGTAGCCAAACTTGCCCATAGCTGACCACACACAAAAGTACAGCACAGAGACAGCCTCCTCAGAGCTCTCATGACCTCCCTTATGACCCTCTTCCACCTTCTCAGGCACCACACAACCCAGGATGCACATGAACTGGACACAACCTCCTCGAATGGGTCGTCAGACCGAGTCCCCCCCAAGAATAGGATTCTCTGGGGCATGGGCAGAAGGAGTGGGTCCAACAGACAAAATACCAGGATGTTTTTCAGTGCCAGGAGGATGATGACAGGCTTGTACTTCAGGATGTCTGTTACCAGGAAGACTGGGATAAGTAGGAAGAGGATGGAGTACACCCGTATTGGGAACTCCTGCCTCGTAATCTGTGGAAAGATCAGGAAAATGGCAGGATATATCATACAACAATAAATTAACGTAAAATCATTTATCTCCTAAAAGCATCTGATATCATAAAAGAGAATTTGTGATATGACTTACCTGGCTGAATCAAGGTTAAATTAATAAACAATGAAGGTGTCTTACCTGTTGGGTGGTAAGGTTCTTGTATGGCCCGTTGAGGTAGTCCGTGAGGAAAGGCTCAGAGGGCCTCATTATTGAGCTGAAGCCATAAACACAGAGCAGCACCGTGGGGCCCACCCAACCTCTGCTGTGAAGCCCACACTCGTGTTGGGCCAACCCCATTTTCTCCCCATCTTCTCTCACCATGGCTGGACTGAGCTCAGCCTGTTTATTCTGCGGTGATATGGAGGTGGAGATAAGCCCAAGGTGAGATCGATTGTAAAGTCACCTGGTTGCTCCCATTGTTATTGCTCCCCCTGAGGTTTGGAGAGGGACAGCTAGCCAGACAGACCGGGAGTAACTTATTAGGGGAGCGGCAGGTGAGGTGACGGTTTTGGAGAGTCTGGCATGCCCAAAGCAAAATGCCTGCCACTCAGTCTCAGAAAATAGGATATGCACATAATTAGTACTATTGGATAGGAAACACTCTGAGGTTTCTAAAAGTGTTAACATAATGTCTGTGAGTATAACAGAACTCATTTAGCAGGCGAAAACCCGAGAAAAATCCATCCAGAAATCAGTTTCTGGTGACCTTTTGCTCTGTTTGACACACTCCCCATTGAATCCAATTGTAACCAGGACTGAGACTGCAGTACCCATGGCTTCCACTTAATGTCAACAGTCTATATACAAAGACTCAGAGAGATTGGAGTTAACTTCTTAGGGAGCAGCTCCCGAGGTGACTGTTTTGGAGAGTCTGGCGTGCCCAAAGTAAAATGCATGCCACTCAGGCCCAGAAAATAGGATATGCACATAACTGGATAGGAAACACTCTGAAGTTTCTAAGAGTGTTAAAATATTGTCTGAGTATAACAGAACGGATATAGCAGGCGAAAACCCGAGGAATTTCTGTCCTGGAAAAAGTGTATTTGACACATTGCCTCATTTTGAACCCCTCCCTTTGAAAATGACCAAATATGGGAGTAAGATTGCAGTACTTATTGCTTCCACTGGATGTCAACAGTCTCTAGACAGTGTTTGATGATGTTTAGTTGCTCTGGATGGTAATAGAAGAAGAATTTAAAAGTGGTCATCGGATGTAAACAGAAGAGGATGCGCGTTCACGGGTTTGCGCGCGCTGTGGTTTTTTCCTTTCCTATCGCCCAGTTTATAATCCGGTTGAAATATTATACTAAATATACATAAGTGTTCCTAAGGATACATTATCAATCATGTTTGATTGTTCTTGGACAAGTGTATAGGTATAGGTTGAACGAGTTCTCTTCACGGTTAAATGGGCGAGTGGACGCTGTATTTTATGAACATAATGCGCCAACCAAACGGAGATTTATGGATATAATAAATGACTTTTTCTAACAAAATAACCATTGGATGTCTTCGTTGGACACTTGGGAAGCCCTCAGCAGAAGTTCTTCAAAAGGTAAGGGATTTGTTTTCGCTGTGAAATGTGTTTTGTGTGAACCGCGATAGTTTATGAATTTATGCTAATGGTAAAAAATTGGAGGTGCTACCCTCAAACAATCAAATGTTGTGGTTTCGCCGTGAAGCCTTTTTGAAATCTGACAACGCTGTGATATTGCAAACCGACTCCTGCGGTGGACGACTGGTTTAGGCGCTCGACCCAAATCTCTAGCCACTTTAATAATTATAATTGGATGAAATAAGGTATCACTAGCCACTTTAAACAATGCCATTTATATAATGTTTACATATCCTACATTACTCATCTCATATATATGTGTATATACTGTACTCCATACCATCTACTGCATCTTGCCTATGCCGGTCAGCCATCGCTCATCCATATATTTATATGTACATACTCGTATTCATTCCTTTACTCTTGTGTGTATAAGGTAGTTGTTGTGAATTTGTTAGATTACTTGTTAGATACTACTGCATGGTTGGAACTAGAAGCACAAGCATTTCGCTACACTCGCATTAACATCTGCTAACCATGTGTATGTGACAAATAAAATTTGATTTGATTTGATTTGGAAGAGACATGGGACGCCGCTCATGTGCAACTTCAGCGGGCCGTGAGGCGTCAGAAAGCGAGCGCAGACCGCCACCACAGTGGGGCGCACAGTGTTGGACCGGGTCTGGCTCTCGACCCGAAACCTGCCCCTCCGCCTGCCCTGCTGGATGCTGGGCCCGTGATTTGTGGGGCCATTCAAAGTCCTGAGGAGACTGAACAAGGTTTGCTACAGGTTACAGCTTCCCCCAGATTACCGTATTAACCCCTCGTTCCATGTGTCTCTCCTCAGGCCGGTGGTGGCTGGTCCACTCCAGGAGTCTGAGGTGCGGGAGGTTCCTCCGCCCCCTCTGGACATCGAGGGGGCCCCGGCGTATGCAGTTCGAGCCAAACTGGACTCGAGGCGTCGGGCGAAGGGCCTTCAGTACCTCATGGAGTGGGAGGGGTACACTCCGGAGGAGAGATGCTGGGTGCCGGTGGAGGACGTTTTGGACCCTTCGATGCTGCGGAAGTTCCACCGTCTCCATCCGGATCGCCCTGCGCCTCGTCCTCCGGGTCGTCCCCGAGGTCGGTGTCGGCGCGCGGCTCAAGGGGGTAATGTCACGACTTCCGCCGAGGCTACTGATGTTTTCATTATTTGACCATGCGTCTTGACCATGTGTCTTGGTGGTTGGGGTATTTTGTTGTTATAAAAAGAAGCTGTTTGTCACGACTTCTGCCGAGGTCGGGCCCTCTCCTTGTTCGGGCAGTTTTCGGCGGTCGACGTCACCGGCCTTCTAGCCATCGCCGATCCACTTTTCATTTTCCATTTGTTTTGTCTTTGTTTTATTCACACTTGGTTTCAATTCCCCAATTACATGTTCATTATTTAACCCTCTGTTTTCCCCATGTTTGTGTGCATTATTGTTCCATAGTCATCAAAAGCTCTGATTCATGGCAATATCACAGCGTTGTCAGATTTCAAAAAGGCTTTACGGCGAAACCACAACATTTGATTGTTTGAGGATAGCACCTCTCCTATTTTCCACATTAGCAAAAATTCATATCCAGCGCGGGTCACACAAAACCCATATAAGAGCTAAAATAAATCACTTACCTTTCGAAGAACTTCTGCTGAGGGCTTCCCAAGTGTCCAACGAAGACATCCAATGGTTCTTTTGTTAGAAAAAGTCATTTATTATATCCATAAATCTCAGTTTGGTTGGCGAGTTATGATCAGAAAATCCACCATCGAGTCGCCCATTGAACCGTGAAGAGAACACGTTCAAATTATACGTATACACTTTCTCCTAACAAATCAAACATCATTTTTAATGTATCCTTAGGTATCCTTTTATGTATATTTACTGTAATATTTCAACGGGACGATAACGTGAATGATAGGAAAGGAAAATAAAGTGGGGCGCGCTCACAATCTCGCTCCCGTGAAACGTTGTTGACAAATGTGGTCCCTTCACTACTTCCTCTTCCTATCTGTTCTGCTTAGTGCTAGAGCCTCCAGACACTGTATAAAGACTGTTGACATCTAGTGGAAGCCAAAGGTACTGCAATCTAGGAGCTGGTTCCCATTAAACTCAATAGGCAGCCTGGACAAAAAGGTCATGTACAAAAAAAACTGCAATTCCAGATGGATTGTCCTTGGGTTTTCGCCTGCTATATCAGTTCTTTTATACTCCCATACATTATTTTAACACTTTCAGAAACTTCAGAGTGTTTCCTATCCAATAGTACTAATTATGTGCATATCCTATTTTCTGGGCCTGAGTGGCAGGCATTTTACTTTGGGCACGCCAGACTCTCCAAAACCGTCACCTCTGCTGCCGCTCCCTAAGAAGTTAATTCCTTTGAGTAAACTACGTTGTGTTGCTCATCTCTGCTGTCCTGCACCTGACTATTTTTTGCACCAACTACACCACGCATTCTGACAGTGTGTGTGTGTGTGTGTGTATGTGTGTGTGCGTGCGTTCGTGCGTGAGCGTTTGTGTATGTAAAGGAATGTTTGAACAGTAGTTGGCTGGCTTCCCTGCATAACAGCACTCTGACTGACGCTCACTGATAAGACGGGGAAACTAAAACATGTTTTTTTGTACTTTTACGCTTGCTTTTTAATTAATAATGCTACAGTAGGATTACTCCTAAAATCGATGTGTATCATTATAAAGGCCAACAGTGGTTGGAAGATAAACATAGTATTCCTAGTATGATAACCTTAAAATGGTAAACAAGCTATCATAAAGACCTTATTTACTAGCTGTGAATGTATTATTCTTCCTTTCCTTATTCTGATCAACCAGGGCCAGGTAAACATTATTAGTTGTGAAGCATCATTCCAGGCTGTCAGTAACACAGCTACATAGGTGCATCGAATGCTTAGCATTCGGCAGATTGAGACTTGAGTGTAGAAACAACATCACCATCCATATTGACGAGAGCCTTATTGATCCCCTAACAGAGAACACTGGATCTCAGAGACCTCCTTCTCTCTCTGTCTCCGTCTCTGGGTGGACTGATTAAATCCCAGGCTGTAACGGCTCCATGCTGTGCCCTGCGAGCCTCCGCTTCCTCACAGTTGGCAGCCTGTACCACCGAGCTGCCAACCTCCATATTTTTGCCATCCCTTCAGCTCGCCAGTTAATAACTAACTCTCTCTCTCTCTCATGTCATGAGAGCAAAGATCCTCAAGAGGGCGGTGGCAGCTCAAAGTAGAACATCAGAAGGTTTAGAACCATCTCTTAGGCTCTACATCGGTGTATGATGTGAGATGGACTTGACATATTTTTGATGGCTGTGACAATATCCGCCCGAGCTTGTAAAAGTTGATAAACAAGAAGATGAGAAAGTTATAGTAAGGCAGCATCAATTCCACAGCCAGCTGTCCACACAGTGAAGCCATCTGCCTTGGCTAATTAATTGTAAAATGACCATTGGAATTCAACTTCTTTTCATAGATGTAACTGTTTTAGCACACACTTTATTTACTCTTGCCCATATGTTTCTGATTTTCTTTCTTTCTCAGTTTGTCCCATATGTTTGATATTTCTATATTTTCGCTGATTTAATTTCTCATTACCTGGAGATTGACAGAGTGATATTTTATATCAGGATGAAAAAAGTAAAAGTAAGTCAACGTCTCTAGATGATAAGAGACAGGTTGTATCGACTGGTCTGCAGCAACCACACATGGCTTTCCAGCTAAGCTCTTTTGACATTTTGTTTGATGTACCACAGGGTCAGTTAATATTTGCAGTGAATGTAGGCTCTGCTTTAGTCAAGGTATTTATCTGACTGGCGAGGTGTGGAATTTAACAGCACTGACCAGGCTGTGGGGGAAGAATGTGGCTGTTCTGGAGACATGCAAGGATAGACACAAGCATGCACGCACACACACACACGGAGCGGCAGATAGCCTAGCGGTTAGAGCGTTGGGCCAGTAACCAAAAGGTTGCTAGTTAACCCTAATTGCTCCAGGGTTGACGTTGATAATACCCTGGCCGTGACCCCACTCTCCGAGGGTGTCTCTGGGGGTTTTGGGTTATGCAAAAAACGTGCGTTCGTCTGATCGATAAGTGTTAAGCCAGAAGGGATTGTGTTTGAATAATGGAACGCTCACTGCTCTGAGGAAATCACTTAGATCTGTTCTTGCTCTCAACCTGTCACTCAGCTGGAGCAGGAAGTCAACAAAACAACTGAAACATTCTTTCTCCTCACCCAGACAGAAAGGTGTTAAAACACTTGTCTGGACTGTCTGAAACCCAGGGAACGTCTAGTGTTGGACAGATTGATCTTACATCAGATAGCACAGAGAGACAGACACAGTAATGACAGTGGTTTAGTTGGTTCCTGTGCAATTTCATTTCTATCACCTGCTAGAAGAAAGGACAGAAAAGACCAAGAGCTGGAAGGAAAAGGAGCACTGAAATCCAAATGTCACCAAACTTGGACATCTTCACGCATTCATGTAGTTACCCTGTACCACAACAGGCAGCTACAGTATGCTAATGTAGCACACACAGCAGACTGGACAGTTGTCAGCATTGTGCCATATCCCTTGGCATTAGATTCTTATTAATAGCTAAATTAATAATAAAATGGATTTGTTCATGTCCTTTAGGATATATCTATTAGATCTATCAGAGGTCATGCGTTAAAACTCATTAGAGCTTGTTAGGGTGGCACGGAACGCCTCTGCTTCAATCAGATGGCATGGAACGTCTCTGCTCCAATCAATGAAGGTCATTGTGTGCTGTGATGACGTCATAGCTGAATGGCTCTTTGGAGTGATGGGTGTTGTCGGGCGGTTGACACGGTGCGCTGCTGGCTAATGTCCTGCTGCAGCACGTCTCCGATAAGAGATTACTTCTCAGAGTGAGGGATGAGGAGAAATAGAGGGGCAGAGAGGAGAAGTGTCAGAGAGTGTGAAGAGAGTGACTGTGCGCTGATCTACTCTGGTTCAATATCCTGCTCTTGACCTGTGCGAGCACTGAGCGTAGTTGTAAGATTTCCTCTCTAACCCTAACCCTAACCCTAACCCTAACCCTCTCTCTCTCTCTCTCTCTCTCTCTCTCTCTCCTCTCTCTCTAATAGGGGATGGAAAGAGTAGGTTGTTTCCTCTGTGATTTTCTCCCAGTCATCTTTTCAGAAGCACTCAAACAGACCCTACAGTCAGCTTCTGCAATCAGCTAATCAAATTATATTTCTTCCCTCTTCATTTGAGTTGGGGGGGTTTATCTCTCTAACTGGATTGAGCTCAACTATAAGGTCAGTGCTTCCCAGTCATAGCATTAGTGTTGCTGGCCTGCTTTCAATTTCAACATAATGCCAATCACTCATTGACTTTCTGGTTACGATCGGGCAGAAAACATATCCTAATATCTTCGGGACTGATAAGCATTTCAAACATGCCTTAAATTGAAATCAGCTTGTGCTGTTCTGTTTTCTTTCCATATTTCAGTGCAGGTTGTGGCAAAGCTAATTCCTCACAAAAAGATCCACTCTCCATTTGATTTTGGAATTCATTATTTTAATTAAAATGAAAGGTGCATTGAAACACTTAAGGTCAAAGAGCTGCAAGTGGATAAATCCTAAATTAAAAAGTAATTAATTAATCATATACTGGACTGAAAGGGGCAAGTTTCTGATGACCTTGCTAGCCTTGTTAATGTTATTTTACCTCTAACCATGTGTTTTAGCAATCTGTTATGGGACCTTAGTCATCTGTTATGGGACCTTAGTCACTTCCAGTGGTCCGCTAAATGTTTTAAACTACCCAATATTTCCCAGCACTGTGCAACAGATTGACATACAATAAACATTAATACTCTGATTATAAAAGAGGCAAATATCTAATCAGTTTGGTTTGACAGTCTATCATAGTTTGTTTTAAGCCTTACTTAAACGGATATCAACGTCCTGGTCCCATTTCTAACTGTGGTAAACTCAAAACACACTCTCATGTAGTAATTGCTTTACCAGGCTGGTCACTGAGCACAGGCCTATTAGGAGTGCACCGGTGTGGAACATAACATTTTCAGTTTCAATTAAGTCTAAGAGAGCATATATAATGCATTTGAGATGTTTGGCATCCATTCCGAGGGAAGCGTTGGAGGCATGTGAGGGTTGTTGGTGGGCATACAGGGATTATGTTTGCTCTCTCCTGTGTCGGTGCTGGTTAAAGCCATCATTCTTAAGTCTTGTCAATTAACCTTAGTTTTCACTCACACGCATACACAGCCACACATGCACACTCTCAACCTAACCCTACTCTGATAGCTGTTTGTTCAAGTGATGAGCATGAACTGAGGATGCAACTGGCAGACACTGCAATACTGCCATTCAGAGTTACTGCGTACCATTTTGAATATGACTTGTACCTGTAATATTTACTGACTTTATTGTGGGACTGAAAATGTTGCTAGCAAAAAAAATGTAATGTGTGATGGTAATATAGTATTATTACAGTGAGTGTGCGTCATAGTATTAAGTGGCATTCACAGTATTTCACACAATGAGTCAACACACCATCGCCACAGAAAACTGAATGCTTTCCAATTGAAGTAATCGGTTGTTTGGCTTGAATATGACTGTGAGGGTATTGTAGCAATCCTCGCTATATGAGCCACGTTACAATTCAAACCAAGTGGATTAACCCTATTGGTGAGATGTGTTTAACTTTCACGTCAGTGAATGTGGTTCGCTTCCTTGCCCAGCCATTCGCTATATTGGTGTCAAAAGTGGGATGGCGGCCGTGAGAATATCGGAAAGCACAGCCCGGACATGTGAGGTGGCTGAGTAGTCAAAGCACAGGAACGTGTCTTCCCTTTTGGCGGGGGCAATGTAGCGATCCTCGCTATGTGAGCCACGTTACAATTCCAACCAAGTGGGTTAACCCTGTTGGTGTGCTGCGAAGGGTGTTTGCCATTCACACCATCAACTCTGGTTTGCTTCCCTGCCCCACCGTCACTGCAATATGGCCAATGTGAAGAACAAACTGTTGGCGCTCTCAACAGCTCAGTGATGCTTCATTACCCACTTGGAAAACATAATTTTAGCCAGAATGGATTTGTTGACGCAGGGGTGGAACTACTTAGTGAAGAAAAATATTCACCCAGTAGAGTAGCACCCTATAGAAGTATTAGCGTTCAGGTGTTAAAAATAAGAAATGCCTGCAAAAACATTATGGACTTGTGTTATGGGTGGACTGATTATATTATATCCCAGGCTTTAATGGCTCCATGCTGTGCCCTGCGAGCCTCTGCTTCCTCCCAGTTGGCAGCCTGTACCACCGAGGTGCCAAACTCCATCTCTGCCATTTGGTCCATTAATATTAGAATATCCATAAAGTAAACATAACAATTTGAAAAACTTTATGAAATTCTAAATTTTCTTTAGTTTATCATACTACTGTCATCAGCATTTTAATGAATTTTAACCACTTTAAAATGGACATGCATCAATAATTTCAAAGCTCACTACATTAAATTACAAACTGGACTATATTTAGTAAATTACTTTGAAGAGATGGTGATTGACTCTAAATAGGTGTTTGTTGTTTGGTAGTATAAATTATGTGTATTTGTCTTTAACTGCCATTTCCCAAAAGTCAGACACACGCCAACTCATTTTCTCAGCTTCAGAAGCATCTGGATTCACCATTTTTTGTTTAGTTATGCTTAGATATATTCTCCATACTTGAATTGTTGATATGTTGTCAATACTTTATTCTAGGTAACATTTTCTTTATAAAAATGTGTAAAAAAGTTATTTTACTGATAGAAATATGAAAAAAGTATTTATCCACAATCTGCTCTGGATACGTCTGGTCCTGGAGTGTCTTAACAAAATGAAGACAAAATATTTACGCTGACTTCATCCTGTGTTCAGAAAAATGGATTTGCGCACTATGCACATATGCAAAACAAATTACCCTATGTGGTGACTGGCATAAAAAAAGTATTACATTTCAACCAGCCAACCCAACTAAAGAGGGTCCAGCCCATTTAGCTTTCTCCAGAATTGCCAGATGGCCAATCTGCCCCTGCCTATTGGGAGTTGATTGCACAGCTATTATTGATTGGTAGCCCGTCCCTTCAAACATGCATGAGGACATGGGAAAGCACAGCCCAGATATTTGAGGTGGCTGTGTAGTCGAAGCATAGGATGTGTTTTCCATTTCGGAGGGGGCAATGTAGCGATCCTTGCTATATGAGCTACGTTACAATTCCCACCTGGTGGGTTAACCCTATTGGCGTTCTGCGAAGGGTGTTTGCCATTCACACAATCAACTTTGGTTTGCTTCCCTGCAATATGGACAAAGTGAAGAACAAACAGTTGTGAACAAACAAAAGCTCAGTGATTCTTCATTAACACACTTGGAAAACATAATTTTAGCAATAATGGATTTGTTGATGCAGGGGTGGAACTACTTTGTGAAGAAAAATACTCACCCAGTAGAGTAGCACCCTATAGAAGTATTAGCATTCAGGTGTTAAAAAAGCAAGATGCCTGCAAAAATGTTATTGACTTGTGTTATGGGTGGACTGATTATACCCCAGGCTTTAATGGCTCCATGCTGTGCCCTGAGAGCCTCTGATTCCTCCCAGTTGGCAGCCTGTACCACCGAGGTGCCAAACTCCATATCTCTGCCATCCCTTCAGCTCAGTTGGCAGAACATCCAACCGGCCTCACAACCACTGACCACGTGCATGGCGTCGTGTGGGTGAGCAGTTTGTCAACGTTGTGAACAGAGTGCCCCATGTTGGTGGTGGGGTTATGGTATGGGCAGGCATAAGCTACGGACAGCGAACACAAGTGCATTTTATCGATGGCAATTTGAATGCACAATGATACCTTTATGAGATTCTGAACTCCATTTCTGTGCCATTCATCTGCCGCCATCATCCGCCGCCATCATCTCCAGAGAAGGTTCCCAGTCCGGAACCTCCAGAGAAGGTTCCCAGTCCGGAGCCTCCAGAGAAGGTTCCCAGTCCGGAGCCTCCAGAGAAGTTTCCCAGTCCGGAGCCTCCAGAGAAGGTTCCCAGTCCGGAGCCTCCAGAGAAGGTTCCCAGTCCGGAGCCTCCAGAGAAGGTTCCCAGTCCGGAGCCTCCAGAGAAGGTTCCCAGTCCGGAACCCCCAGAGAGGGTTCCCAGTCCCGAACCTCCAGAGAGGGGTCCCACACCAGGGCCTCCGGTGTGGGACCCCGAGCCAGCACGGCCGGCACCGGAGCCACCACCTGGGACAGGAAGGCCCACCCGAAGACCCCCCCCAATGGACTTTTGGCGCGGTCGGAGTCCGCGCCTTTGGGGGGGGTACTGTCACGTCCAGGCCTGAGAAGACAGGCTGGAGTGTTTAGTTTTGTTTTGGTGTAGGGTTTTTCTGTTCTAGGTTATATATTTCTATGTTGGGGTAATGGTTCCCAATTAGAGGCAGCTGAGTGTCGTTACCTCTAATTGGGAACCATATATATGTTTGTAGTTTGCACTAGGGGTTTGTGGGTTATTGTTTGAGCATAGCTTGTTGTATGTTTAGTTGTGGTTTGCGGCACGTTCATTTTGTTGTTTTTGCCCAGTTTCGTGGATAATAAACATGTATACTGGATACCTCACTGCGCCTTGGTCTGTCCCTCACGGAGATCGTGACAGCCTGTGGTGCCTGGCCTGTGGCCCATTGTGACTGGTAGGTAGCCCATGGGCCTGTTCATTTGTTTTTGATGATTTTTGCGCAATTTCTCTGTTGTCATAACAATAACAATAATTTATCATAATGATGATGATGATGATGATAATAATAATAATAATAATAATAATAATAATAATAATAATAATAATAATAATAATAATAATATAATGAGCATTTGGCTATTCAATGGGCAAAGCCAGGGCCCCCGTACCAAGATGGGCCGGTCCGGTCACACAAATTCACATTCAAAGTCAAATGCGCATCAGCAAAGAGACCCACTCTGACTCGCTCATCAGTCAGCCAAGATCAGCATACTGCTGCCAGTTAATAATTTGCGTGTACAGTACCAGTCAAAGTTTGGACACACCTACTCATTCAAGGGTTTTTCTTTATCAGTTTTTTTCCTACATTGTAGCATAACAGTGAAGGCATCAAAACTATGAAATAACACATATAGAATCGGGGAATAACCAAAAAAACAAATCAGCCACCCTTTGCCTTGATGACAGCTTTGCAAACTCTTGGCATTCTCTCAACCAGCTTCATGAGGTAGTCACCTGGAATGCAGTATTTTGTTTTTTTATGTATTATTTTTTACATATTTACTCCAGGAAATCTTAAGTCTTATTACATACAGCCGGGAAGAACTATTGGATAAAAGAGCAACGTCAACTTACCAACATTACAACCAGGAATACAACTTTCCCGAAGCGGATCCTCTGTTCAGACCACCACCCGGGACAACGGATCTGATCCCAGTAGGCGTCCCAAAACAACGGCGCTGCAGAAGGGGCAGATGGAGCGGTCTTCTGGTCAGGCTCCGTACACGGGCACATCGCTCACCACTCCCGAGTATACTACTCGCCAATGTCCAGTCTCTTGACAAGGTAGACGAAATTCGAGCAAGGGTTGCCTTCCAGAGAGACATCAGAGTTTGTAAACTTCTCTGTTTCAAGGAAACATGGCTCAATCGGGATAATTTATCATTGTCGGTACAGGCACCCAGTTTCTTCACACATCGCACCGACAGAAACAAACATTTCTCTGGTAAGAAGAAGGGCGGGGGTGTATGCCTTATGATTAACTTCTTAGGGAGCGGCTCCCGAGGTGACGGTTTTGGAGAGTCTGGCGAGCCCAAAGTAAAATGCCTCCCACTCAGGCCCAGAAAATAGGATATGCACATAATTAGTACTATTGGATAGGAAACACTCTGAAGTTTCTAAGAGTGTTAAAATATTGTATGTGAGTATAACAGAACTGATATAACAGGCGGAAATCCGAGGAAAATCCATCCGGATCCATCCGGCTAGAAGACCGGTGACGTTGACCACCGAACACCGCCCGAACAAAGAGAGGCACCGACTTCGGCGGAAGTCATGACAGTTAAGCACATTTCTATTCCTGAACTTATTTAGACTTGCCATAAAAGGGGTTGATTACCTACTTAATTTTTTTTATTAATTTGTAAAAATGTCTAAATACATAATTCCACTTTGACATAACAGGGTGTTGTGGGCCAGTGACAAAAAACAATCTCTATTTAATACGATTTAAATTCAGGCTGCAAAACAACAAAATGTGGAAAAAGTCAAGGGGTGTGAATACTGTATGAAGGCACTGTACATACATACAGGGTCATAACCGATAGAGTACTGCATATCATGCATGGGCTGCTTTTGACTATCAGATTAAATGTCAGAGGAGAATCTGATTTTCCCTCTTATTTTGATGCCTTATGTGTGCCTATCACATTTCAGGTAAGCAAATGCAGACTGCGTTTAAGTAACAATGTTTATTAAAGAAACAGGGGCAGGCAAACGACAGGTCAAGGCAGGCAGGGGTTGATAATCCAGAGTAGTGGCAAAGGCACAGGACGGCAGACAGGCTCAGGGTCTGGTCAGGCAGAGGTCGGTAATCCAGAGAGCGAGAACAAAAGAGACTGGGGAAAAGCAGGACAAAACGCTGGTTGACTTGACAAACAAGACAAACTGGCAACAGACAAACAGAGAACACAGGTGTAAGTACCCAGGGGATAATGGGGAAGATGGGTGACACCTGGAGGGGGGTTGAGACAAGCACAAGGACAGGTGAAACAGATCAGGGTGTGACATGTGCCTGTCTAAAAAGATGTGTACCCCCACTTTCAATAAAGAAAACACGGAACATTCAATGGATCCGTTTTTTAAATAATTGTATTTTGTATTTACGAATTACCATTACCATGCATGTTGAATAAATATAACACATTGTGGACAACAAACATTTAATGGGAAAACAGAGTCAACTGTGCCAAGAACTCTGTCTATCCTAACAATGACAGAGTCGCATCAGAAACATTCCAATCCCTGTACCTTTTGCAGAATATCAGTCTGTCCCTGATGTCTTTCCTGGAGAGGTGGCTTCTTTGCTGCCCTTCTTGACACCAGGCCATCCTCCAAAAGTCTTTGCCTCACTGTGCGTGCAGATGCACTCACACCTGCCTGCTGCCATTCCTGAGCAAGCTCTGAACTGAACCGCTCTCCTTTAAGTTCTTGATGATCCGATAAATGGTTGATTTAGGTGTTACTGGCAGCAATATCCTTGCCTGTGAAGCCCTTTTTGTGCAAAGCAATGATGATGACACGTGTTTCCTTGCAGGTAACCATGGTTGACAGAGGAAAAACAATGATTCCAAGCACCACCCTCCTTTTGAAGCTTCCAGTCTGTTATTCAAACAACTCAATCAGCATGACAGAGTGAACTCCAGCCTTGTCCTCGTCAACACTCACACCTGTGTTAACGAGAGAATCACTGACATGATGTCAGCTGGTCCTTTTGTGGCAGGGCTGAAATGAAGTGGAAATGTTTTTTGGGGATTCAGTTTATTTACATGGCAAAGAGGGACTTTGCAAATAATTGCAATTCACCTGATCACTCTTCATGACATTCTGGAGTATATACAAATTGCCATCATACAAACTGAGGCATCAGACTTTGTGAAAATTTATATTTGTGTAATTCTCAAAACTTTTGGCCACGACTATACACACACACACACACACACAACACACACTGAGTTCATTATACCAAATGATCTGCAATTGTGCAGCTCACATTTTACTGTGATTTTTGCTAATGTGCATACATTCTGACTGCATTATAAAGTGAGACAGACCCCCTTGTTTGCAGGGGGTCTGGCAACCTCAAAAAAGTATGTTTTTGCAATTACTGTACACCTCTAATGTTCCCTTTGTAAAGCAGAGAGCGGGGTGATGCAACCCCAGATAATATGCATTAACAAAAAGCAATGAATAGTTGGTATCTCGCTGAGTAGTAAAGGGAACCTGTTTCCATGCACATGAAAAAACACTGGTCTGGTCTGCTCTGTATACCACACACACACTGTGCTCCCACTCTGTATTGATAAGGCTGGCTAATTCATGCCATCCTCTCCTTACCCTCTCTATCACAGCCTATAGGTCTCAGCCTGGCCTCTCCACTGTTCTCACCTGCAGAGTCACCACACCTCACCCACCTCCCATCACATCCCACAGGGGGATTTGAAGAGCAAAACCATGTGAACCAGAGGTGCTGGGTCCTGGATTAAACCCACATTGGTCTCTAATTAAAGACTATAGGTGGTCATTATGTGTGAAAGGTTGGTAGGTCACTTCTGTTTGGGGAAGTGTTCTTGAACCCTTAATCTGACAAATACTGGCACATACTGTTGTTTTCTTCTTTTGTCTTGAACCATACCGCATTTATCCACCTCATTTTCAAACGCATTGAAAACACGGAAGCCAAATGCGAAAACTATGGATATAACTTCCTCCGCTTCGCGCAAGATCATTTTTCATATGAGTGCCACTACAAATCCATGCATTTTGCATGTTTCTGTTTAACTTCTTAGGGAGCGGCAGCAGAGGTGACGGTTTTCGAGAGTCTGGCGTGCCCAAAGTAAAATGCTTGCCACTCAGGCCCAGAAAATAGGATATGCACATAATTAGTACTATAGGAAACACTCTGAAGGTTCTACAGGTGTTAAAATAATGTATGTGAGTATAACAGAACTGATATAGCAGGCAAAAACCCAAGGAAAATCCATTCGGATTTGCAGTTTTTTTTGTACATTACCTTTTTGTCCAGGCTGCCTTGATTTCTATGTTATGTAGGACTGAAACTGCAGTACCTATGGCTTCCACTAGATGTCAACACTCTTTATACAGTGTCTGGAGGCTCTAGCACTAAGCAGAACCGATAGGAAGAGGAAGTAGTGAAGGGACCACATTTGTCAACAACGTTTCACATGCGCAAGATTGTGAGCGCGCCCCACTTTATTTTCCTTTCCTATTGTTCACGTTATCATCCGGTTTAAATATTATAGTAAATATACATAAAAGGATACCTAAGGATACACAAAAAATGATGTTTGATTTGTTTGGAGAAAGTGTAAAGGTATAATTTGAACGTGTTCTCTTCACGGTTCAATGGGCGACTCCGGTGGATTGTTTGATCATAACGTGCCAACCAAACAGAGATTTATGGATATAATAAATGACTTTTTCTTACAAAAGAACCATTGGATGTCTTCGTTGGACATTTGGAAAGCCCTCAGCAGAAGTTATTCAAAAGGTAAGTGATTTATTTTAGCTCTTATATGGGTTTTGTGTGACCCGCGCTGGATATGAATTTTTGCTAATGTGGAAAATAGCAGAGGTGTTTGAGGATAGCAATAAAATGTTGTGCTTTCGCCGTAAAGCCTTTTTGAAATCTGACCGCTGTGATATTGCCAAGAATCAGAGCTTTTGATGACTATGCAACACTTGTATATTGATGAATGTTTAATAATTCAACTTTGGGATTTTGAATTTGGCGCCTTACATTTCCCCGGGTAGTGTCGGGAGCTAGCGCACCGCTACTCCCTAAGTAGTTAACTGATACATCTATGTTTTTATTTGTAACTTTTACCCTTTTTTCTCCCCAATTTTGTGGTATCCAATTGGTAGTTACAGTCTTGTCTCATCACTGCAACTCCCGTACAGACTCGGAAAAGGCGAAAGTTGAGAGCCGTGCGTCCTCCGAAACACGACCCAACCAAGCTGCACTGCTTCTTGACACAATGCCCGCTTAACCCGTAAGCCAGCCGCACCAATGTGTCGGAGGAAACACCGTACACCTGGCAACCGTGTCAGCGTGCATGCACCCTGCTTACAACAGGAGTCGCTAGAGCACGATGGGACAAGGACATCCCTGCCGGCCAAATGCTGGGCCAATTGTGCGACGCCCCTTGGGTCTCCCGGTCGCGGCCGGCTGCGACAGAGCCTTGATCCGAAACAGGATCTCTACTGGCACAGCTAGCGCCTTAGGCCACCTTGCCACTCGGGGGGCCTAACTGATACATCTTGACATAATCCATAATGTATTTAACTACTTAATTTCGGCACTAAACAGTCTTCATATATATTTCCATTAATTCTTGTGAGGCCTGTGGGTGTCCTAGTGCAAGACAACCAACATGTATGTATTCATGAGAGTCTCATCTTTCTATATAGGGGTCATACTAGTTATTAGGCTAAACCATTCGGACGCTACAGGCGATTTTGTGAGAAGACCTATTTTCTGGTGGTTTCATGGTCTGACAAACATCGTGCTAGTTCTGTCACCTTTCACCACAGAAGCGGAAGTGCGACACAGGAGGATGCAGTGGATTGAGACGCGTTCAACGCAAAAAACTGATACACTACATTACCAAAAGTATGTGAACACCTGCTCATCGAACATCTCATTCCAAACTCATGTGCATTAATATGGAGTTGGTCCCCTCTTTGCTGCTATAACAGCCTCCACTCTTCTGGGAGTTCTTTCCACTAGATGTTGGAAAATTGATGCGGAGACTTGCTTCCATTCAGCCACAAGAGCATTAGTGAGGTCAGGCACTGATGTTGGGTGATTAGGCCTGGCTCGCAGTCAGTTTTCCAATTCATCCCAAAGGTGTTCGATGGGGTTGTGGTCAGGGTTCTATGTAGGCCAGTCAAGTTCTTCCACACCGATCTCGATAAACTGGCTGCTCGGCCATGGACACACATTTCATGAAGCTCCTGATGAACAGTTCTTGTGCTGATGTTGGAACTCGGGAGTGAGTGTTACAACTGAGGACAGACAATTTTTACGCACTACGTGCTACGGCACTCAGCGGTCCCGTTCTATGAGTTTGTGTAGCATATCACTTCATGTCTCAGCCATTGTTGCTCCTAGATGTTTACACTTCACAATACCAGCACTTACAGTTGACCGGGGCAGCTCTAACAGGGCAGAAATTTGTCGAACTGACTTGTTGGAAAGGTGGCATCCTATGACGGTGTCATGTTGAAAGTCACTGAGTTCTTCAGTAAGGCCATTCCACTGACAATATTTGTCTATGGAGATTGTATGGCGGTGTGCTCGATTTTATACACCTGTCAGCTACGGGTGTGGTTGAAATAGCTGATGCCACTAATTTGAAGGGGTGTCCACATACTTTTGTATATATAGTGCATTTCTAGTTTAAACTGACAGATTTTAATTTTTGTTATTATGCTAATTAGATTTCCTCGGGGGCGCAGACATCAACCTTGATGTGCCTGGACCTTCTAGGCTAAACTGCAGAGAACTCCATAACTGATCAAAATGGTTGCCCAGTCAGGCAGTCGAGATGCAGTTATTTTGAAATGAATATGCATTCAAAATGCAGGTTTTTGAGACATTATTTAAATTACATAGGCTGTTCACTGCAGTTTACAGCATAAACTAGAGTTTTGTACTCACTTGAAAGCAACCATAACATTGTTCATTACGTTGTGTTATTGTAGGTATTATACATTTCTTGTCCCTAAAAAACTGAAACAATAGTGTAGCTTTTCGAGCTGTGTAGTCCTACCTGAAGACTGGGAGGAAGGTCACATAGTTTAGGTTACCTATGATGTCATTATATGATAACTTTTTTTTATTTTGCTCTTTAAATCACCTGAATATATTCACTGCAGTATTAAGCCTAACATTGAGCTCATGAATTATGCACTAATATGAATGCGCTTCTAACTTTTATTTTAGCTTTATTTAACAAGGCAAGTCAGTTAAGAACAAATTCTTATTTTCAATGACGGCCTATGGTTAACTTCTTAGGGAGCAGCTCCCGAGGTGACGGTTTTGGAGAGCCTGGCGTGCCCAAAGTAAAATGCCTCCCACTCAGGCCCAGAAAATAGGATATGCACAGCTCCCTGAGCTCCCTAAGAAGTTAACACCGATAGGCTACATCCTGACAAAATACACTATATGAGTGGCCTGCTGATGTACCGTTCTGGACTGACAAGAATAGACCTAAACTGATCCAGATGGTTGCATAATCAGGCCTAGGCTGTAGGCCTAACAGGATGTTTGAGCCATTACAGGACGTTTGAGTGGTTATTAAAATTAGCCTACATCACTGCAGTTTACAGCCTATGAAAAATAACCTAATTGTGTACTGACTTGATAACAATAATAAATTACTCATTGCACTTTATTGTTGTAGCACTGTAATAGTATTTTGATTGTCTATGTTGGCCTAATCGGAGCGTTGCATGCCCGGGGACCACAGAGGAAGGAACGCACAACAGATCTGTCATTTTATAATCTGTAAACATATTTTTCTTGGACTTTGACAGATAAATATTTAGCCTACAGACATAATATTTAGCTCATGAATGGTGCAATATCTAGCTAATACTTAACTTCTTATTTCAGCTACACATCACTAGACTCTCTCTTCCAGCTGTTCCCGTGTGAAATAGTCTATAGGCCATGCAAACCTCTTTTTGTGAAATCCCAGGATTTGTTTTTATACTAGACCTAATTGACTATTCGGGGAAAAAAGCTGCTTCCTCTTGCTAATTGATGAGTGTAAAACAGGCCTAGGCTACAGCATTGAAAATTCATGTTGGGGAAAAGTTGAGTAGAGAAAGTGCATATGTGTGATCACTTATGATAACATTGTTGCACTGATGCATTGCGAATAGCACAGGACATACAGAGAGATGAGCACAGTGAAAAAAAAGATCCAAAGTAATTGACAAACATTAGCAAAATGGAAATCATTTGCAAACCACTTGAGCAAGGAGGCAATGGCATGCTATAAAATATGCTAAACAATGTTTGTTGTTAAATTGCTACAAAATACGAGTTACTATATAATTTTTATTAGGCCTACATGTACATTGAAGTGTTATTTGCAGTTGTCACGATGACAATGAACCCTGAAAGTACTGAACAGTCTAGCTTTGGGACACCAATACACAGACTCCCGATGTCGTGTCCCAAAGCTATGAATGGTCTTGTGTTACCACCTTATTAATAGGCAGCATGCAGTACGTCAGTTGATCAGTTGATTGACAGGTGTAGGACTGTAGAACGATAAACGTTCCTTTAGTGCGGATGCTCACCAACATTTTATAGTTAAGTAGCCTATATTTTATCATTATAGTTATCGTTATAGTTATTAACTTGGTTGATGGCGCTTAACTCTGACACAACACAACTAACATTATTATCACAACATAACAACTAGGTCTAGCTAACTTTAGCGAACTTAAATTAATTAAATATAAATTTACACGTACGCACTTATACATGTTTACTTGACTTTTAAACTCTAGAAATTGACTCTTTCAAATAATTTACTCCGGCAAGTTTGCCACCGGAGCGCTGCAGTAGGGAAGTAAAGCAGAAGTCAAATCCATCACTTGTTTGGCTATGTCCATAGCAACGTTCAAAAACGAGGTGGATATACAGTAATGTACCTGTCTAAGCAGCAGAACTCTATCGTTCTGTCATCCATTGTCTGATAAAAAGGTCTCGAGACAGTAAACCTACAGGATCGTTGTGCTCTTTAGAGATGCTTCATGTCGTGGAGTGATGTTCTTGTTTACTTGTTGCCGGACTGACAGACAACAACAAAAAAAGAAAGAAAGGAAGAAAGAAAAACAGGTCAATTCATCAGAATGGAGGGAAGACAGCAGGATGGGGACCTTTCTGATATCAATATCCTGATCGCTGCTCCATTAGTGGATCACTCTCCTTCATTCATTAATCTACCTTCTATTAAACAAAACAAGCCTCGAGCACTGCCTAAAAGGAGCATAGATAATCTAGACAGGAAGACATGCTGTTTACAGCTCTGCTTGCCCTCTCTACCGTCTACATTCCACACAGCCCTACTGGGAAAAGCTAATGCAATATATAAAAGAGCTGATTGACAGTGGAAAAATTATGTATAGGTCTAATGGTCTTTGAGCTATTATTATTGCCCTTGTGAAAGCAGCAAAGGAGACACAGGGGCCCCTGGCAGGAGAAGCATACAGAAAAAGGGTAGGTGAACATCGAGCAATGCCCAGGCAAATTATAGTTTGGAAAACAGTCGGCAATTTGGGTTGATAGTTTACTGGACTGTGAGGTAGGAGACAAACAGGGTGAATGAATCACACAGGACCTGGTACTGTAACAATGAGAGTGGAGCAGAAAACAGCCCTTAATAGGTTCAAGCTTACCCTGGGGAACACACACATACTCACTCCCTACACACACACACACCTTATTGGCCATCCATTCATGAGACAGCACTGCTTTTTCACCCCTGCCAATTAGCCAATTACAGCCTTATAAAAGATGTCCGGTTCTCTCTGACTGCTCTTTACAAGCCTGCATCCCAGGCAGAGAGCGACGACCCTGTCACACAATCATAACAATGATGAATATCACTGCATGTTTATAGCTCCGGAACCATAACTGGTAATGGAATGTGGGTATGAAACGGTCATAGAGGTATACTGACCTGGACAACCCCTGAGGCTGAGTAAAAATTATTCAAAATAGCATAATAAGAGGAGCAGAGATAAGAGCAGGGTTATCATAGAGGTAAACATTTATTAGAGTTATAAGAAACCGGAGCTTAAATGAGCTTCTCTCTGGTCCTAGCAAACTTCTATTGGATCTGATCAGAGGGGCCAACGTGGAGAGAAGAGCTCTGATTTCATACACTACACACGGCATACTACAGTGGATGCTCTCCGAACTTTATTGAGTAGCATACATCCATTACACTCTGCAATTATAAATCTGTCCACTTCAACAGGATAAAAAGTGTTTCTGGATCCAGTTCTGCATTAGTTGCCTGGCTGGCGTCCACTTCTTTGATCGCTGCTAAGCACCAAATATTCTCTACACCACATGATCTACTCCTCCACTGATGTTGATCATTTAATGATGACCCAGCCAGGCCACACTACGTTTAGCTGCTGACTTACTATCACTTTAATGATAGCCCCACATTTAACAACTTCACTTTTAATGACAACCCTGTGTGGGCTCCAATGAGACCAAGCCAGGAGCATATGTTTGATGCATGTGGTATTGTACGTTTTCAAGCATGTGGGTCCTCGTCACACGTCCATAATTTCGACAAGGTGTAACCTCACATGTCGATGCTCTTATGTTAAACTCCAGTTAGTTAGTCGAGCATCTCATTAGCAGAAGAGCAGAGAACCCTAGGGGGTCTGTACATACAAGAGCCTGGTGACACACATGCACACACACACACACGTTCACCGACGCCCACACACACTGTACCACTCTCCCAAAGCTGGTCTTAGCTTTTGTTGTTATTTTTCTGGTTGTGTCACTAACGACTTTATATTCCCTATACTACTGTTGGCAGAGCCATATTTCTTTGTATACAACTCTGGCCAAAATATCAGTATTGAACCACAGTACATGGGGAATACAGATTGTTTTTAGATTTGGCCTGTGTATAAAACAGGCTCCCATGCCCTTCCACACTTAATGAAATTATGCAATATTTAACTTTGCTGCATCCACCTGCTGACATGTTTCACCTCCATTGATATTCTATTCGGGTTATGTTTTAATGCAGATTCTGGTCTGTCTGGCACAGTGCGACCAAGGGGAGATGGGGCTGGAGAATATAACAGGCAGCAGAAAGTACAGCTCTCTGTGGGTCTTTATCAGTCTGGGCTGGAGGGGGCAACAGATATGTTTGCATATGGCTGTATCTGCCTTCTCTGGATGGATTATTTCTAAAGTCAACTTCTACATAAAAAATGGATGCAGAACATTTGGCGGTTTACAGACTAGTATGCGTTTGATTGTTTGATCAGTGAACCGTGTGGCATCAACGAAAAACAATCACTGAAAAAGTCACTTAAGTTTTGCAATTCACAAATGATGTATTCTGATCAAAAATATAAATGCAACATGCAACAATTTCAACAATTTTACAGTACATATAAGGAAATCAGTCAATTGAAATAAATAAATTAGCCCTAATCTATGGATTTCACATGACTGGGCAGGGGCGCAGCTATGGGTGGGCCTGGGAGGGCATAGGCCCACCCACTGGGGAGCCAGGCCCAGCCAATCATAATGAGTGTTTCCGCACGAAGGGGCTTTATTACAGACAGAAATACTCTTCAGTTTCATCAGCCGTCTGGGTGGCTGGTCTCAGACGATCCTGCAGGTGAAGAAGTCAGATGTGGAGGTCCTGGGATGGCGTGGTTACACATGGTCTGCGGTTGTGAGGCTGGTTGGACGTACTGCCAAATTCTCTAAAACAACTTTGGAGGCGGTTTACGGTAGAGAAATTAATGTTCAATTCTCTGACAACAGCTCTAGTGGACATGCTTGCAGTCAGCACGCCAATTGCATGGTCCCTCAAAACTTGAGACATCTGTGGCATTGTGTGACAACTGCACATTTTAGAGTGGCCTTTTATTGTCTCCAGTACAAGGTGCACCTGAGTAATGATCATGCTCTTTAATCAGCTTCTTGATGTGCTTCACCTGTCAGGTTGATGGATTATCTTGGCAAAGGAGAAATGCTCACTAACAGGGATGTAAAGAAATTTGTGCACACAATTTGAGAGAAATAAGCTTTTTGTGCGGATGGAAAATGTTATTTCAGCTCATGAAACCAAAACTTTACATGTTGCGTTTATATTTCTGTTCAGTATACACAGTAGTTCAGATGTGTGGATGTTTCAGATAATTAAAAGATGCCAATGTTACTCAATAATTATGCGTCAATAAATGCATGAGCTGAAGACCATGGAGGAACAGAATATTTGTTCATACGTCTCTCTCTCTCTCAACTCTCTCTGCATGCTGGGAGTGTTTGTTTGGTGCATTTTGGGAATTGTATGAGCAAATGTTGTCTGGAGTTAGAGCACCTGTTTTTTCCTTCTTGTTTTACTTTTCTTGGTGGTTTTTCTTTTTCTATGCATGATTAAGGTGATTATTTATTTTATTTATTTGTTGTGGTAGAATATTGTTTTTCTTGTCGAAATTGCCCTGGCTTTGGCGGGGATGGTGACCCACACAAGGACACCGTCCCTGTCACTTCGGCACGGCTTTAGGTGTGTTACTGAAGCTACTGTGACTGTGGAGGAGTTTCTGGTCTCCGTATGAGGGAAGGTAGGCTATGAGAATGTTGCTTATTTGTCGCGGATGAATAAAGCGGTGGTGTTTTTTCTTAATGAAGAGCATCTTGTTGATCGTATGGTTGAGCATGGCGTTCCTCTTAAAGGTATGTTTATTCAAGTTACACCGCTTTTTCCTCCATCAATAAGGGTAACGATTTCGAATGTACCACCGTTTATTCCCAATGAGCTGTTGGAGCGCCAGTTATTGCGTTTTGGGAAGTTTGCAGGTTCAATTAAGATTGTCCCCTTGGGTTGCAAACACCCAGCTTTGAAACAGGTTATGTCATTTCCGTGACAGGTGTTTATGTTTTTGGACTCAACGGAGCAGACTTTGGAGTTATCGTTTAAAGTCAAGTGTGATAACATACTATATATGGCTTATGCTAGAACGGGTAGTCGAAGGTGGTTTGAGTGTGGGGTTGTTGGCCATAAGCGACATGCTTGCCCGGAAAGGAGAAGGCGGAGGGAGGGTCGCAGGTGGTCCTCATAATGCCTGGGCCCACTGATGTGGATTGAATCCTACTACACCGGCTCTGACGCTTGTCGGATATGGCAGGGCTTGAAAACTATTACGGACTATAAAGGGAAACCCAGACGCGAGCTGCCCAATGACGTGAGCCTACCAGATGAGCTAAATGCCCTTTATGCTCACTTTGAGGCAAGCAACAGTGAAGAATGCACAAGAGCACCAGTTGTTCTGGATGACTGTGTGATAACGCTCTCGGTAGCCAATTTGAACAAAACCTTTAAACAGGTCAACATTCAGACGGATTACCAGGACGTGCACTTAGAGCATGCGCGTACCAACTGTCATTTGTCTTCACTGACATTTTCAACTTCTCCCTGACCGAGTCTGTAATACCTACATGTTTCAAGCAGACCACCATAGTCCCTGTGCCAAGGAAGTGAAGGTATCCTGCCATGTGGCACACACGTTGGTAGCCATGAAGTGCTTTGAAAGGCTGGTCATGGCTCACAACAGCATCCTCCCGGACACCCTAGACCCCCTCCAATTCGCATTCCGCCTCAACAGATCCACAGATGTCGCAATCTGAATCGCACTCCAAACTGCCCTTTCCCACCTGGAATAAAGGAACACCTGGTATGTGAGAATGCTGTTCATTGACAACAGCTCAGAGTTCAACACCATAGTGCCCACGAAGCTCATCACTAACCTAAGGACTCTGAGACTAAACACCTCCCTCTGCAACTGGATCCTGGACTTCCTGACAGGCCGCCCCGTCAGGAAGAGTAGGCAACAACACGTCTGCCACACTGATCCTTAAAACCTCTTAGGGATCGGTGGGACGCTAGCGGCCCACTTATGACAACATCCGGTGAAATTGCAGAGCGCAAAATTCAAATGTCAAAAATAGTAATATTAAACATTAATGAAAATGCAAGTGTTATACATCATTCAAAAGCTTAGAATCTTGGTAATCGAACCGCGTTGTTGGATTTACAAAAGGCATTACGGCGAAAGCAGAACATTCGATTGTCTGAGGACAGCGCCCCACAACAACGTATTATTCAAACCAAAAACTTTGATAAAATAAATCACTTACCTTTGAAGATCTTCCTCTGTTTGCAATCCCAAGGGTCCCAGCTACACAAAGAATGGTTGTTTTGTTCGATAAAGTCCTTCTTTATATCCCAAAAAGTCTGTTTAGTTGGCACCATTGAGTTCTGTAATCCACTCGTTCAACATGCAGACAAAGGAATACAAAAAGTTACCGGTAAAGTTCGTCCAAACAAGTCAAACAATGTTTAGAATTAATCCTCATGTTGTCTAATATCTAAATAAACAATTATATTTCAGACAGAGAATAGTATGTTCAATAGGGAAGAGAAATATCAAAGAGTGCACCTCATTCACGAGCGCCAAAACACTAGTCTCCTAATCATGAGCCACCTGGATAAACTACAATTTCTTGTTCGTTTTCAAAAAACAAGCCTGAAACCATGTCTAAAGACTATTGACATCTAGTGGAAGCCATAGAAACTGCAATCTGGGAGCTAATGTCAAGTCAATTGGGACTCATTGGAAAGACTGTGACCTACAAAAAAAAAATTCTGGATGGATTTTCCTCGTGTTGTCGCCTGAGTGTTTTCTATCCAATACTACCAATTATATGCATATCCTAGCTTCTGGGCCTGAGTAACAGGCAGTTTACTTTGGGCCCATCAGACTCTCTGTACTTCGTCAGACTCTCCGTAACACTGCCCCCTAGCCTCACTGGGGCCCCTCAGGGGTGTGTACTTAGTCCCCCTCCTGTATTCCCTGTTCACCCACAACTGTGTGGCCAAACATGACTCCCAACACCATCATTAGTTTGCTAACGACACAACAGTGGTAGGCCTGATCACCGACAACGATGAGACGGCCTATAGGGAGGACGTCAGAGACCTGGCAGTGTGGTGCCAGGACAACAACCTCTCCCTCAATGTGAGCAAGACAAAGGAACTGATCGTGGAATACAGGAAAAGGCCGGCCGAACAGGCCCCCATTAACATCAATGGGGCTGTAGTGGAGCGGGTCGAGAGTTTCAAGTTCCATGGTGTCCACATCACCAACGAACTATCATGGTCCAAACATACGAAGACAGTTGTGAGGAGGGCACGACAAAACCTTTTCCCCCTCAGGAGACTAAAAAGATTTGCCATGGGTGCCCAGATCCTAAAAAGGTTCTACAGCTGCACCAATCGAGAGCATCCTGACCGGTTGCATCACTGCCTGGTATGGCAACTGCTCGGCATTTGACCGTAAGGCGCTACAGAGGGTAGTGCGAAATGCCATCCAGGACCTATACAATAGGCGGTGTCAGAGGAAAGCCCATAAAATTGTCAGAGACTCCAGTCACCCAAGAGAGACTGTTTTCTCTGCTACCACACGGCAAGCGGTACCGGAGTGCCAAGTCTAGGACCAAAAGGCTTCTACCCCCAAGCCATAAGACTGCTGAACAGTTAATAAAATCACCACTGGACAATTTACCCCCCCCTCCCTTTTGTATACTGCTGCTACTCTCTGTTTATTATCTATGCATAGTCACTTCACCCCTACCTACAAGTACAAATTACTTCAACTAACTTGTACCCCCGCACACTGATTCGGTACCGGTGCCCACTGTATATAGCCTTGTTATTGTTATTCTTATTGTGTTACTTTTTATTATTTATTTTTATTTGGGTAATCTTGGTAAATAAAAAACTCTTCTTGAACTGCACTGTTGGTTAAGGGCTTGTAAGTATGCATTTCACGGTAAAGTCTACACTTGTTGTATTCGGCGCATGTGACAAATAACATTTGATTTGATTTTGATTTGATGTAGGGAGAGGTGGGCCGACAATAAAAAGCAGTCACAAGCACCTGTTGCTGTGGAAAAAGTTGTCAGTGGGAATGTTATGCAGCAGAAAAATATTGTTGTAGGAGGTAAGGACAGATCTGGCGAGTAATTTCCTCGGACTGGTGAGGAGAAGCCCAATACTAGTGATGGGGTACAGGAGGGGGTTCATGTGGAGCTAGTCTCCCAGGTAGTGGAGGAGATGCCTGGTAGGAGTGATGGGGTGCAAGTGGGGAGTGTTGAGAGGGATGTGGCAGAGGGGAGTCAGGGGTCTGTGGCCTCAGTTGAGGAGGATCAGGAGAAGAATATGGATATCTCTCTTGATATGATAGCCGCTGGTGACGACTCAATTTACAATCTAGAGGAGGTAAATGGGTTTCTGGATCAGACATTTGGGAAATCTGTCAAATTGGCAGATTTTTTTTCATGTTGATAACTTTGTGATGTCAGCTGTGATGTTACAGAAGATGGTGGGGTTAGACCAGTTGAATGAGTAGAAGCGTTTTTGCTTGAGGAAATGTGTTACTGCTGTTACGGCAGCAAAAGGTAGTGGGAAACATGGTAAGGTTAAGAGAAAATTAAAACAATGATGACGATCATGCCTCATAGGGTGTTTTTTATCTCTTTTTCTGGTTTATGTGGTTTCTTCTGCTTTTCCTTTATCTTTTTATATCGAGGTACTAAGTGTAGGTTCTCTCAATATCAATGGGGGAAGCGACAGGAATAAGAGGGCTTGGGTATTAGAAGTAATAAAACAGAAAAGGCTTAATGTAGTTTTTCTACAGCAGACACATAGTGATGAGGCTAATGAAGTTGACTGGGGTATGTGGTGGGAAAGGCAGCATAAACTCGGTCATGTTACTAATTTCAGTGCTGGGGTGGCAATTTAGTTTTCTTCAGGCTTAGGGGTGACTGTGGTATCTACAACATAGATTGTCAAGGGTTGGGTTTTATTGGTCAAGGCGGATGTTATGTATTTTCTATTTTTTTTAAGAAGAGGACAGCTCCACAGCAGTTCTGCAGCTCTCATCAGGCCGAGCCCCTGGCATCGATGGTTTACCATCTGAGTTCTATAAGCACTTTTGGGGGTCTGTTGGGAGGAATCTTTATGAAGTGTTGTGTTAATCTTTTCATGAGGGTTCTCTTCCTGTATCCTGCCATTGTGCTGTGCTTTCATTGTTGCCAAAAAAGCGGGATTTGGCTCTTCTAATAATTGGCGACCTGATGCATTGCTGTGTGCAGAATATAAAATTGTATCTAAACGTCTCTCAAACAGGTTGAAAGAGTATCTGGGGCTGCTGGTCCACAAGGACCAGTCTTACTGTGTATCTGACCGCTCTACTTGTTTCTAATAAGAGATGTTTTATACATTTGTAAACTGTCTGATGTGAATGTGGGTTTACTTTCTTTGGATCAGGAGAAGGCCTTTGACTGTGTGGACCACCAGTACTTGTTCAAAACAATGAAAGCCTTTGGGTTTGGGGATGTTTTTTTGACTTGGATGTGTTTACTGTATGCTGGGGCCTCATGCATGGTGAAGGTGGGGGGTGGTTTGAGTTGCCCTATCCCCGTCCAAAGGGGTATTAGGCAGGGATGCCCAATTTCTGGGCAGTTATATTGTCTGGCAATTGAACAAATGTTTTGTTTTTTAAGAGCGAGGCTTACTGGTTTCTCTGTGCCAGGGGTAATGAAGGGTCCCACGATAGCACTGTCTGCGTTTGCAGATGACGTGACAGTTTTTATTACAGGGGGTGAGGATGTTAAGGTTCTCTCAAACGCTTTAAAGGTGTATGAGGGGGCCTCCTCAGCTAGAATCAATTGGGAAAAGAGCGAATCACTGTGGCAGGTCAGCTTCAGACGGGGTCCGCTCCCTGGTTACCAGGGGGGCTTCAGTGGGGCAGAGATGGGATGAAGACTTTGTTTTTTTTTCTAAGCTCCGATGTCTTTCAGAAAAGGAACTGGGAGGGTGTAGTGGTGAAAGTGTATACCAGATTGTCAAGGTGGAAATGGGTGTTACCCCAGCTGTCTTATAGGGGAAGGGTGCTGGTAGCCAGTAATCTAGCTGCCTCCACCCTGTGGCAGAGACTAATGATTTTACAGTCTAATACAAGAGCTTCAGAGGACCCTTGTCAATTTCTTTTGGTCAACATTGGATTAAAGCTGCGGCCCTGCACCTGCCACTGTACGAGGTTGGGCTTTCCAGCATCATGACTTTCCGGCTTCAAGCAGCCCAGAGACTGTTGTACTGTGACGGTTCTAGCTGGGTCGACACAGCCTATATATTGATGAGGAGAGCGGGCTGTTTGGGCTTAGACAAGCATATTTTCATCTGAGCTAGAGGGGGGTAATTTGTCTGGCTTAACTCCATTTTACGAGTCTGTTATGCAGGCTTGGAGAGTTTTTGCAAAGTCCTGTAAGGCCGGCACGCCACCAGGGATGTGGCTTTTTGAAGAGCCTCTTTTTTACAACACTGCCATCCAGTCCCGTGCTATGGGTTCAGCCAGCCGACGTTCATGCCTGTTAGGTGTGGGGTGTACCTAGCTGGGTCATCTGATGCGGAGTAGGAGCAAGAGCGGGATCCGATCATCTCGCCTACTGAGGAAGGTCGTAGCAGAGGTCTGTAATTCTTTGCCAGTACTTCATCGGCAGTATGTGACTGACACTTCCAATTCTGATCGGTGGACGGAGGGTCTGGATTATGTGTTCCCTGCGCTGAATGTTAGTGCTGCTGTGGGGGCATTCGAGGAGGACATGGGGATGCTGCTTTCCTTTAAAATCCCGGAGCTGGGGGAGTTCAAGGTGGTGGGAAAGAAGACCATGTACAAAATATGTGTAAAAGTGTCCCGTGCTTCTTCCCTGCAAGGAGTAAAATCGACGAGGTGAGCTGGTGTGTTTGGTCCAGGTGCCTCACCAAAAGGCTGTTGGGGGTCTTCATACAAACTGCCTATTGAAAAGAGGACAGCTGACTTCCAGTGGAGGATAATACATGGAGCCATAGCCACCAATATGCATCTGGTACACCTGGATCCTACTGTTGGGGGAACGGTGTCCATTCTGTGCTGAGTCTGAAACTCTGGTACATCTGTTCTTACAGTGTCCCCGGTTGGTCGGGATGATTGACCTGATCACTAGCTGGTTCTTAGCTCTGGTTCTCAGCTCTCTCTTCCCGACAGTTTATATTTGGGCTAAAGTACAGGTTTAGTCAAAGGGGTGTAGTTCTTTTGCTTAATTTTGTGTCAGGGGCAGCTAAATTAGCAATATGGAAGACCCGAAAGAACACTGTTCGGGAATAGGGGTCTGTGGATGTGGTGGGAATGCTGGAGGGGATATTGGCAGCGAGTAAGGGTTGAGTTTATCGTGTTGTGTGTTCCCAGACCCAATAAAGGCTATTTAAATATCTCTCTCTCTCTCTCTCTCTCTCTCTCTCTCTCTCTCTCTCTCTCTCTCCCCATCCGCTGCGCCATCCGCTCTCTCTCTCCCCCATCCCCATCCGCTATTCATGCACTGTCTGTTTCCTGAAAGAGACATGATCCTGTGTCCTACCAACCACTTGGTTTGGGTGGCAGGTAGCCTAACGGTTAAGAGCATTGGGCCAGTAACCGAAAGGTTGCTGGTTCAAATCCTGAGCCAACTAGCTAAAAAATCTGCTCCTGTAAGTCACACTGGATAAGGGTGTCTGCTAAATGACAGCAATGTAAAATGTTTGGTAAACCACTCAGGGATAGAGCTGGAGAAAAGTAACCACTCTCAAATTCATAGTCATCCATGATTTGAGTTCCACCTGTAAAGTTTTGTATGTAATTCTGGCATTAATTTGTGTAAGATATCAGTTTAGCAAACAAACAATGTTAATAAAGCATACAAACAGTCTCTTTGAGTAAGGCAGCTCAAAAATGCAGCTGTTTCAGCCTAGTTCAGTGCTTTCTGTGATGGAGGGGCAGCCAGCAAAAGCACAGAGCGTAGGCATTGTTAATCTTCTCTGATTGCGCCTTGATTGGTTCAGGGTTCTGTCACTCATGGGGACGCTACGTCACTGCAGATTCTACGGGAGAGCTAGGCAGTTCAAGCACCCCTTGGGTGCTGCATAGATTTACAGTAGAAGTTCCCATCCAAGAAGGCTCAAGGTCATTGACCACGGATAAAATTATGTCAGATCACGTTACAGTATATCACGTTACAGTTTTGATTGGACTGATCATGTCAGCATCATACTTTCAAAAGCTAGCAAGCTAGATAAGCAGTCAACATCATGAGTTACAATGACAATCTGCTGGCTAGTCGGAAATCACAAAATTCAACAATGAGCGGTTTGGAAGGAAGCAGTGGCTAACTGCGATTGTGGCAAAGCAATCACTATTTTGCTTCCCCTGCCTGCTTTTCGGTGGAAAGGGTGTATGGTCCATGTCTGGGTTTAAGGATGGTCTCAAAACATGAGAATTGTGCATCACATATAGACAATGCTGTTAAACTCTGATTACTGGGTGAAATCCAATGTTGTGGCTCAGCTAGACACTGCGTATAGATGAGCCATCGACCTTCACAACCAACAAACGGAGAAGAATAGGTACGTGCTTGCCAGAATTATAGTATGCATTAAATTGTGTGGCTATTGTGAGACAGCACTGCGGGGCCATGACGAGTCAGCCGACTCCTACCCAGGAATGTTCAGGTGTATTTTTGAAACCATGCGTGAAGGAGATTACAGGTTACAAAGGCATTATGACAACCAACCCATTTTTATTGGTAACCTACATCAAGCACAATCCAAAATAAACACCCTTAAATGGATAAAAACCTTCCCACGCAACACCATGGGCAGAAAAGGTTGAATGCATTGGCCATGCTGTCAATCCCATCCATTGAATTACAGACTTTGATGACAAAGTCATTGGGAAGTTTTCACACAAGAAGGACCGCCACGCCACCTTCCTGTTCAGGTGGGAACAACAAAGTCCAAAATGTCTTGTATGCTGCTGCATAAGTGATGTAATGTGCCAGGGAGAAACTTTCTTAGCTACAGTATACATAATGTAACACTAAGTGTATGTTGTGTAGTAGGTAAGCTGTTAGTAGCCCATGTGTTTCACCCTAAAAATGTGGCCCCTCTCCCCCTCAGAATTTAGCCTACTGTGTTGACTTGGTGGTGGACATGTAGCCTATAACCTGTTTTAGAGAAATGTCATCATTGAATATTGTAAGTGCTTTCATTGTCTGCTTATGTGCCCCCGTTATTTATCCTACGGTTCTGACTTGGTGTACAGGAAGAAGAATGGCCCATGTTCTGAATTCTATCGCTGTCCATTTCAAAAGTGAATAACGAATAGGCTACATCCGTCTCAGCTTGCTCATGTTAAAATTACGGCTTATCGCTCCCTTATGCCATAGTTTGTACATCTCCATTGTTATATAGTCCTATCTCATTAGTATCTTACTCATCATTTTAGGCAAAGTTAAAATGATGTATTTTTTTATTTTGCTTACTTTGTATATTAAAATTATCTTATGTGTTTTTCTCCACGAGGAGGAGATACTATATAATGTTGTTGGGTCTGTAACCATGTTTGCCAGTGACAGTCTCTTCCCATTCAAATATTTTCGTTCAACAAAAAGTTCAGTAATAATTCCAGTTGAAATTGCGAGGGTTGTTTTGTTTGCGCAATGAGTTGTCCGTGCGTTGGTATATTGTCTACAAAAGTGAACCCTCTGATTTGTATTTTCCTTCTTTTTTAGACCACATAATAAAATACTTCAAATGGTAGGCTAACCGCTGAGTCAGTCTCTCTCTCTCTCTGTGTGTGTTGTGACTTAAAGAAGGGTAAAGTTAAGGCCTCAATATCTTGCTGAATTCATCTGAACTGAATTTCTGTCCATTTCGAAAGTGCTGAACTGTTTCGCTGCCAGACAAGGGTCCGCTGATAGCCATGTGTAGCGGTGGTAAGGATTCACTACATGCATGATGCTGAAAGGAAAGCTCTGCTGCTTTATGTAGGCCCTAACAGTTTATGGGCACCATTTGTCACCGTTAAAGTGCATTTAATGTATTGTTTAATGTTGTGTTGTGGCTTTGCTGGCATGCATAAAACAAATTGTGGAGTCCCAAACAATATTTACATGCTAAAATCGCCACTGGATGCACCTCCATTAATGTGCACTATTTATTTGACAAAGAAGTACTAAACTGAATGTAAAGGAGGGAAGATAGTTTGACATCCCTTCACCCCACACCATACACAAACACACACTTTGACACACGAAATACAATATGTTACAGTATATAGCTCAATGCTGAACCCATTTTACCCCCTATGCCTTTAATCTTGTGTATTGAGTTTTAAATCCAGCACAGTTTATGTTCCCTTAGCCACTGAACTATCCCCAACGACTGTAAACTAACTCAATGTTAAATTGGATTAAAACGAATTACGAATCAACATAAGGCTTTGTTTCTGAAATCATTAGCCCTCTTAGTTCTAATCAAAGGAATGGGTTGGCTCTGGGTCAGAAAGTAGCATTATAAACCCTGTAAGTGTAAGAGGATTTTTTACGTTTATTAACGTCCACCTAATCTGCTGTGGCCAGGGTGGCTCTGTTTTATGTGTTTTGTGATTATTCTGGCCCTCAGCAACACTGCCTATGATTTAACTTCTTAACATCTCCACCGTCGTAAAACGTTTCACAGGCTCAGTTCTCTGGAGCACCGGTCTCTCACTGCCCGTCTCTCTTATTCTCTTTTTCTTCCCTCTCTCTACCTGAGCTGTTCATGTGTCTCTGTCTCGGACATTGTCTCTGCCTCTGAGAGTTTGCCTGTAAGTTTGACTGGGATTGTGGCACAGAGTATGATTTGCAAAGGATAGAGGGGATGCAGAAATAGCTTTAAGAGATGAAATCCAGCTCCACTTCACTGTTTCTAAAGGGGACGGAGAGGCACCGTGGACGTATGCATTTGTGTGTGTGTGCGTGCGTTGCATGCCTGCATTCATGTGCGTGTGTGTGCAGGTCTGTGTCGTTGCCTGTGCTGTATCATCCAGGGCTCTAATTATGTTCCTCCCTCCCGATCACAGAACTCTGCTCCCGAGTGGTGCAGCGGTCTAAGGCACTGCATCTCAGTGCTAGAGGCGTCACTACAGACCCTGGTTTGATTCCAAGCAGTATCACAACCGGACGTGATTGGGAGTCCCATAGGGCGGAGCACAATTGGCCCAGCGTTGTACGGGTTTGGCCGGGGTAGGCTGTCATTGTAAATAAGAATTTATTCTTAACTGACTTGCCTAGTTAAATAAAGGTTAAATATGTAGATCTTCCAAAGGTGCGCAGCTTGTATGCATGGAGTCCTGGAGATGCTAAATGTGTTTATGTCAACTAACGGTCAATTACCGTGAGACTAGCAGTCTTTTGCATGACAATGATCGGCTGACAAAATGTAATGACTGCTACTTCTGGTCTATGATTAGTAGATGTGGGTGAGTGTACATACTGATCTGGGACTATCCTAGCAACAGAAGTTCTTCTCAACTATTGGCAAGGATTTATTTTACATCCAATTACCATGAGAGATGCATTCAACACTTCTGTTGCAGGTGAGGTGAGCACCTATCAGATCCCCTGCTGTACTTCACCCCTTGGTGCAGTCTGCTGACCATCACTGAGGCCAGGAAGAAGTCTGTCAGCCAACATAGGAGCCAAGTTCATCCCCATGCAATGCTCTACTGACTGAGGTAGACTATGCTTTGAGTAGCAACTGATTGACAGGCTGTCAGGCAGGGCAGAGACACACACACACTCACATTCGAATTGACCTTATAATGACAGCACTCTACACACAGATACCCCACTCTCCCTTTCCCTCCCATTCATCTCTCCCTGCCTCCACCCTAGGTGCCATGTGGTCTCCCATCTCCTTCATAGTGGCCCCAGCTGGATCCCACCGCATAACCTCTTGGTCTAACCAGGTGAATCAAGAGCTTCACCCCGGCCCGGCCCGTCTTTGGCTTCCAGGTGGAAGGTCCGGAGCCCATTGAATCATTCCTTTATTAGAGGGGAACAATGAACAAAAGCAGTGGCACTGGCTTCGAGGTCCAGAGTTGAGTTTGAGGGGTCTAGATAGACTACTTTTTGGCTATTGATTGATTACTGATGGTACGAAGCTAACAAACAGAACGTGACAGTGGTTTTAATTGTAACTTAAAGAGAAACTATACAGTTATAACATTTTATATTTTCAATTAAGTATTGTCTGGTCAATTGTAATGCTCAGAACTCATGATTCAACTCAATAAGTGACCACATGTGACCACAACTCAATAAGTTTCCATGTGTTTGATCCCATTCCATTTATTCCGTTCCAGACATTATTATGAGTCATCCTCCCCTCAGCAGCCTCCACTGATGTGTACATATGTGTGTTTCTGTTGTGTCGGTATGTGTGTATGCGTATGTAGTGTGTGTGAATGTGGATTTTGTGTGGGAGTGTCAATGTAGTGTGTATGTGATTGAGTGTGTATATATAGTCTAGTGAGTGTGTGTGGGGTCAGTGTTATTTAAAATATTAATATATATTGATGTCACATGTATCATTAAACATTTTATAATTTTTTACATGACTGTGTGAAGTCTAGCAGTACTAATTATTTCTCTGAGAGTCAGGCAGATATGTAGGTATTTTGGAATTAAACTCAATTACCGCCGTGTTCATGCGTCTTCTGAGTGTGGCCGTAGCATAACAGTAACAGAAACAGAACAGAGATGGATATAATTTGGCCTGTACCTCCCCTGCTTTATTACAGGGCATTACCAATAGGTGGCACTGTACCCATATTGGACAGTATGACTGACTGTAATGAGTACCAGTTGATGAGTCCCAAACATTATCTTGCCATTTGTGAAAGTCTCTTTTGGTTCATGGGGTGTCTGTGTGTGTGAGTGTGTGTGTGTGTGTGTGTGTGTGTGTGTGTGTGTGTGTGTGTGTGTGTGTGTGTGTGTGTGTGTGTGTGTGTGTGTGTGTGTGTGTGTGTGTGTGTGTGTGTGTGTGTGTGTGTGTGTGTGTGTGTGTGTGTGTGTGTGTGTGTGTGTGTGTGTGAAAGAGGGCTACAGTGAGCACCTGCTGTACCTGCTGTCTGAGCGGGACTCAGCCCCTCCAGCGTTTGACACCACTCAGGTCTGTGTGTGTGTGTGTGTTTCAGTGTGTGTCCAGCGCCCTCTACTTTACCTCAGCAGATAATCTATTCTGCATAAAGGTTAAGAGCAAGGACGCGTCAGGTGCAACTAGTTCCTTATTATAAGGCCAACCACCAAATCAACCTCCCACACACACACACACACAGTGAAAGCTCTGGGGAGCCACAGAAATTGCTGTTGATTGCTTATTTTAGTGAGGCCACAGTCGGGCAGCTCGGCTGGCAGGCGCGCAACACCGTGTACTTAATCAAAGCCAGCCCCTGGAAACCATGGAAACCGTGCCAATCACCCAGGTGTGTTTGCTGCTTTGCTCTACATGGGGGTATCCATGGGGTGCATCTCAATACTGGCTCATCTCATCCTTTTCATCTGTACTGACCTGAAAACATACAACAGGTGATTGCATGAATGGTCGATGCCTAATAGCTTTCAGGATTCTTGTTCTTTTTCAGCAGCGTAAATTATGGAAAAAAAGATGAAGAGTGGAAGCCACTGTTCAATATTAAGATGCAACCACAGAGTCAATACCATTTTAGTGCTATTTCATAAAATACTTTTGTAATTTGTGTTTTGAAGGAGAGAGTATTGAATGGACATAATGTTGGGGCCAGGGAGTTGAAATTCTTTCATACAGGCAAGGGTGATGCTATACTGAACACAAATGAAAATGCAACAATTTCAAAGATTTTACTGAGTTATAGTTCATATAAGGAAATCAGTCAATGTAATTAAATTAATTAGGCCCTAATCTATTGATTTCACGACTGGGAATATAGATATGCATCTGCTGGTCACAGATACCTTAAAGAAAGTAGGCGTGGATCAGAAAACCAGTCAGTATCTGCTGTGACCACCATTTGCTTCAATAAAGCTGAGTTGTTGTCACCAGCAGAGGCAGTTCCTTTCTTCATATTTTCCTTGATGTGGCTCCAATGATAACTTAATTTATATGGACAGTTGGAAAATCCCACCTTGGACTAGCTGGTCTCTCTTTTAAAAAATGTTTTTCTCTCAGCAAGCCTAGCCTGGATGAATAATTCAATGTTAAATTACAATTCTAACAAAACAATATATTTTTGTCATTAGGATGAATATTCTCTTTCTTCATCTTGCCCTTTATGGTAGTCTACAGACAACTCCATCATTGGAATGTGACAAGGAATTGGATATTATAATACATCAAGGTTGTTATTTTGAAATAAACTTACTTAAATGTTTTATGTGTAGCTATATAAAGGTTAGCTCTCTCCATTGTGATCTGAACCTGGATCCATCATGGTGGAGTAGTTAAAGTTCTCAGGACTGCCCCATACACTACAGCAGTACATGACCTAAACAGTTACAATGATGAATGGAAGCTTATAAAGTATACTTTAAAAAAGTAGGTATATGTACTAAACAATGAACAGAATTTAAGACATTGAAGGAGTCTCCCAAGGCAATGGATGATTCTTCCATCCTTTTTTTTACTTTGGCCAGCCTCTCATACTTTTCCCAAGCACCAACAAACCGCAGGAGTTTGGGTTACATGCTACTGTGATGGCTTTCTAGCGTTTGAAAGATGGGTTTAGGTAGTGGTGTCACTTAGGGCTCGCAAGTGATGCAGCGTTCTAAGGCACTGCATCTCAGTGCTTGAGGTGTCACTACAGACACGCTGGTTCGAATCCAGGCTGTGTCACAACCGGCTGTGATTGGGAGTCCCATAGGGCGATGCACAATTGGCCCAGCATTGTCTGGGTTTGGCTGGTGTAGGCAGTCATTGTAAATAAGAATTTGTTTTTAACTGACTTGCCTAGTTAAATAAAGGTTAAATAAATGTTTTTAAAAATCTGGGGGGGTAAAGCAATTGGAACTGGAGTGATGTCATGGTGACATCAATGGTAGCAACACCAACATCTTGAAATGGATTCAATGAAGCTTTTCTTGGAGTGCCTAGAGTCCACGCACTGAAAACTGTAAGTCTCACCTGTCTGTTTTTACAGTACCATTAAAACTTGTGCTACTTCATTATACAACTACTGTGTGAATCCTGCAGACCAGGTTGTTTGAATAAAAAGCCCTTGTCTCATATTCAGAGCAGAGCTCTAATAACATAACTTTTTAATAATATAATGGTGTCATTCCAAGTTCCTGTCTGAAGTGCATTAAAACTATTTGGGGGATTTCCATTTGACATTTAACCTTTGGAAGGAGAGTTTTATTTTTCACTCTGGAATCCACTCGACATCCTCAATAAGTACTTAACCACCTGCAAAGTCAGAACCGCAGTGGGACAAATGTAAAACACCCAGTAAGGGAGATGGTTTGAGAGGAGGGGAAGGACAGAGGGGAATGGAGAGGTGTTCGGAATATGAATGCAAATGTGTTGGTAATTGCTGGTTCTTGAAATTGGCTGACACGAGCACCCATCTGCTGTAAGAGTGTAGTGTGCAAAGAGCTTGCAATTTTTATTTGGAAAGTTGTCTATTGAACAGCTACCAAAAAGTGAAGTATATATTCATCATAAATATTCATAGTTGATATTTACGCCTATTGTATCTGTGTGTTTACAGGTCTATATTTCCAAAATGCTTTGAGAAATCCTAATGCTGTTTGTTAGTATATGTAGGGCAGACAATTGACTACTTGTATTCCAAATTGTAGCAATAGCAGAGATTGCAATATTTGGTTACATGAGTTTATGTGCCCCCCCCCTTAATGCCATGCATTATTCTGCACTGTTTGAGTTAAGGGGATGGGTCACTATCTGTCAATGTGACCACTTTTTGCAGGAAAATAGTTTTATACAACTATCCATTTCATATATGGGAGACCGTATGGAAAAACATGGTTGTGCTTTGTTATACCTCAGCTGGGGTATTTCAAGAACTAAAACCTTTTTTGAGGATTGGTCAGTAGCCTAATACATGACATGTACAGTGGGGGAAAAAAGTATTTAGTCAGCCACCAATTGTGCAAGTTCTCTCACTTAAAAAGATGGGAGAGGCCTGTAATTTTCATCATAGGTACATTTCAACTATGACAGACAAAATGAGGAAAAAAAATCCAGAAAATCACATTGTAGGATTTTTTATGAATTTATTTGCAAATTATGGTGGAAAATAAGTATTTGGTCACATACAAACAAGCAAGATTTCTGGCTCTCACAGACCTGTAACTTCTTCTTTAAGAGGCTCCTCTGTCCTCCACTCGTTACCTGTATTAATGGCACCTGTTTGAACTTGTTATCAGTATAAAAGACACCTGTCCACAACCTCAAACAGTCACACTCCAAACTCCACTATGGCCAAGACCAAAGAGCTGTCAAAGGACACCAGAAACCAAATTGTAGACCTGCACCAGGTTGGGAAGACTGAATCTGCAATAGGTAAGCAGCTTGGTTTGAAGAAATCAACTGTGGGAGCAATTATTAGGAAATGGAAGACATACAAGACCACTGATAATCTTCCTCGATCTGGGGCTCCACGCAAGATCTCACCTGGGGTCAAAATGATCACAAGAACGGTGAGCAAAAATCCCAGAACCACACGGGGGACCTAGTGAATGACCTGCAGAGAGCTGGGACCAAAGTAACAAAGCCTACCATCAGTAACACACTACGCCGCCAGGGACTCAAATCCTGCAGTGCCAGACGTGTCCCCTGCTTAAGCCAGTACATGTTCAGGCCCGTCTGAAGAGCATTTGGATGATCCAGATGAGGATTGGGAGAATGTCATATGGTCAGATGAAACCAAAATAGAACTTTTTGGTAAAAACTCAACTCGTCGTGTTTGGAGGACAAAGAATGCTGAGTTGCATCAAAAGAACACCATACCTACTGTGAAGCATGGGGGTGGAAACATCATGCTTTGGGGCTGTTTTTCTGCAAAGGGACCAGGACGACTGATCCGTGTAAAGGAAAGAATGAATGGGGCCATGTATCGTGAGATTTTGAGTGAAAACCTCCTTCCATCAGCAAGGGCATTGAAGATGAAACGTGGCTGGGTCTTTCAGCATGACAATGATCCCAAACACACCGCCCGGGCAACGAAGGAGTGGCTTCAGAAGAAGCATTTCAAGGTCCTGGAGTGGCCTAGCCAGTCTCCAGATCTCAACCCCATAGAAAATCTTTGGAGGGAGTTGAAAGTCCGTGTTGCCCAGCGACAGCCCCAAAACATCACTGCCCTAGAGGAGATCTGCATGGAGGAATGGGCCAAAATACCAGCAACAGTGTGTGAAAACCTTGTGAAGACTTACAGAAAACGTTTGACCTCTGTCATTGCCAACAAAGGGTATATAACAAAGTATTGAGATAAACTTTTGTTATTGACCAAATACTTATTTTCCACCATAATTTGCAAATAAATAAATAAAAAATCCTACAATGTGATTTTCTGGATTTCTTTTTCTCATTTCATCTGTCATAGTTGAAGTGTACCTATGATGAAAATTACAGGCCTCTCTCATCTTTTAAGTTTGAGAACTTGCACAATTGGTGGCTGACTAAATACTTTTTTTCCCCACTGTAGTAGCATAACACACAACAGATTAGATCAACTGTAATTACGCTCACTCACGGTTGCACAGAAAGCGCTGTGAGCAAACCACACCCCCAAAATGTTCTAATGGGAAAAAATTACAATTTTCTGAATTGCAAAGAACTACTGAAGGGCTCAAAGGGTTATTTCAGTTATTATGGTTCCACATAGAACCACCACCCTTACCAAAGAACCCTTGAGGAATCTTCTTTTCTTAATGTGTATTATCAACTAGTGTGTGTGTGTGTGTGTGTGTGTTTGTTGTGGAGTATTTATGATGCACTGTCAGGTTAATGCTATGCAACATTTATTGATGCAGTAATGTTTAATTTAGCATACATTCCAGTGATAAGCCATTAGCTGCTGTGCTTTGATTCAGAATTGTATGTTGTCGTAATGACAAACAGATGCCCTTGAATATTCTACTACAACTACTGCACATCCATTGTGTTCATAGCTGAGATACTGAGATCATGTCATTCAGAATGTACGTACCAGACTGAATCACAGACACACAGTCTGCATGTCATGTCTGTCTCAAATCAAATTTGATTTGTCACATGCGTCAAATACAACAATGCAGTTCAAGAAATAGAGTTAACAAAATATTTACTAAATAAACTAAAGTAAAACAAATCAAATCAATCAAAAAGTAACAAGAAATGTACATAACAATAACGAGGCTATATACAGGGGGCACCGGTACCGAGTCAATGTGCGGGGGTACAGGTTAGTCGAGGTAATTTGTAAAGTGACTATGCAGATAATAAACAGTGAGTAGCAGCAGTGTCAAGGTAAATAGTCTGGGTGGCCATTTGATTAGTTGTTCAGCAATCTTATGGCTTGAGGGTAGAAGCTGTTAAAAAACCTTTTGGTCCTAGACCTCTGGTACCAGGAGAGAACAGTCTATGACTTGGGTGACTGGAGTCTTTGACAATTTTTGGGGTCTTCCTCTGACACTGCCTAGTATATAGGTCCTGGATGTCAGGAAGCTTGGCCCCAATATCCTAGCTGTTGATGTGAACATCTTTTCTGCAGGTCAGCTGTTACGATTTGAGATGTTTCCGGCATTAACAGGATTGAATTAGCTTTGATAATGGATGTCATAAACCAGGCAGCACTTCTTTAATAAATAAAAAATAAAGTAATTTGATGAATGTCTCATAAGGTGATGGAGGTGAACCTTTTAAAATGAGCCAGAGCAACAGCACTCAGATTTAATCAAGACACTCTGAACTACAAGAGGCTCTTCTCCCTAAAAACATAGATTAATAGAAATGGAATGAGCTAGATTATATATGAGTGGCATCACCAAGTTCAAGTATAGTTTGTTCATTTGAACCGGTAAATAATGGCAGACAAATTAGATTTTCAGGTGATTCCACTCTAATGGGAGCGGATTGTACAGGCAATTTTCACATAGAATGTTTAACATGCTTTTTACATTTGTATCACAAACAATTTTTTTGAATATCATGATGGAATCTGCCATTTTTGTATTGCCCTTTTCAGACCCATACATGCCTCCTGTGGGACATTATGATCCGTGAACTGTACATGATACAGACATGTTGGTGTCATTATAGTCATTATAGTATGCTCTAACATATGGAGTATGCTTAGATTCTTAAATACAAATTTTTACATGAATTTAATCAACATAAACAATATGAATATCTCAAAACGACCCTTTTAGATTATGTTCATTTGAATACATATTGTTTGGAACAATATAGAGTATACATCACATTTCCAGAGTGAGTTCTTTGCTAATTCAGAAGTTATGATACATTTTATGAGCATCACCAACACAGTGAATGGTAAATAGATTCAAAAGGAACTCCCTCTGCTGGTGATTTGCTGAATGTCTAATCCAAAAAGAGGGCTGTGATTGGTGGATGACCTATAATTTTAATTGGGTCATATAATTAAAAGTAGCAGGGAGCCAGCTCTGGAAATGTAATGTTTTTGAAGAGTATATTGTTCTCAAAAACAATTCTCCAAATAAGCAAAATCGAAAAGGGTAGTTTGAATTTTAAATGTTGAATATATTAATGTGAAAAATTGCATTTCAGAATCTAGTCATACTCAATTTGAGAGCACACTATCTGGAGTATAATGACACCAATATGTTGTCTGTATCATGTACGGTTCACAGATCATAGGGTCTTCAAGCAGGTATGTATAGGTTTAAAAAGGGCCTAAATTGGCCACTTCGTCATGATTTTCTCAGAACTGGTTTGTGATACAAATGTAAAAACCATGTCAAACATCCTTCCTCCCAATTAAGTTTCTATGTGAGACTTGCAAAAACAATCTGAGATAGTGTGGAATATCACTTTAAAATATAAAAACTTGATTTTGCTTGAACAAGCAAAACCAAGTTTTGCAGGAGACATACAAAGTATGCAGGAGACATACAAACACTCACCATGAACATCCCACCTGTCACTTCTTAGTAGTAACAGTACCGTAAAATTGGAACCATTTTGTTGACTGGGTTTGACCTCACTGCAACAACCCCTAAAGTGCTGCCTCCTAGTCTGTCACTTCATCCACTTCTCATCCTGATTAATGTCCTTAATTTGCTGTTGGAACATTTAATGGATTACGCATGTCTGGGTTGGCTTGGGAGGATAAGGCGTTTCTTTTGACACTCTGAACAGGGTACAGGTGAGCTGATATATTTACATGCAAATCAGAAACCAGTATCATATCAGAAGCACAAATTGAAACACCTCTAGATAACACACTTTCTTTCAGCGCTGGTGTAAGTAATATAAACAGCCTATCATTCTGATCTAGACATCATAGGACCGTTATATACATACAGGTGAAGTCGGAAGTTTACATACACTTAGATTGGAGTCATTAAAACTTGTTTGTCAGCCACTCCACAAATTTCTTGTTAACAAACTGTAGTTTTGGCAAATCGCTTAGGACATCTACTTTGTGCATGACACAAGTAATTTTTCCAACAATTGTTTACAGACAGATTATTTCACTTATAATTCACTGTATCACAATTCCAGTGGGTCAGAAGTTTACATACACTAAGTTGACTGTGCCTTTAAACAGCTTGGAAAATACCAGAAAGTTATGTCATGGCGTTAGAAGCTTCTGATGGGCCACGTTCATCTGTACAAACAATAGTGCACAAGTATAAACACCATGGGACCACGCAGCCATCATACCGCTCAGGAAGGATACGCGTTCTGTCTCCTAGAGATTAACGTACTTCGGTGCGAAAAGTGCAAATCAATCCCAGAACAACAGTAAAGGACCTTGTTTTTGGTGCTGGAGGATACAGGTAATAAAGTATCTATATCCACAGTAAAAGGAGTCCTATATCGACATAACCTGAAAGCCACTCAGCAAGTAAGAAGCCACTGCTCCAAAACTGACATAAAAAAGCCAGACTTCGGTTTGCAACTGCACATGGAGAAATGTCCTCTGGTCTGATGAAACAAAAATAGAACTGTTTGGCCATAATGACTATCGTTACGTTTGGAGGAAAAAGGGGGAAGCTTGCAAGCCGATGAACACCATCCCAACCGTGAAGCACGTAGGTGGCAGCATCATGTTGTCGGGGTGCTTTGAGGCAGGAGGGACTGGTGCACTTCACAAAATAGATGGCATCATGAGGAAGGGAAATTATGTGGATAAATTGAAGCAACATCTCAAGACATCAGTCAGGAATTTAAAGCTTGATCGCAAATGGGTCTTCCAAATGGACAATGACCCCAAGCATACTTCCAAAGTTGTGGCAAAATGGCTTAAGGACAACAAAGTCAAGGTATTGGAGTGGCTATCACAAAGCCCTGACCTCAATCCCACAGAAAATGTATGGGCAAAACTAAAAAAGTGTGTGAGAGCAAGGAGGCCTACAAACCTGACTCAGTTACACCAGCTCTGTCAGGAAGAATGGGCCAAAATTCACCCAACTTATTGTGGGAAGCTTGTGGAAGGCTACCCGAAATGTTTGACCCAAGGGAAACAATTTAAAGGGCTGCATGAAGTAATCAATTTCCTCTCGTATCATTTCACAGGCATGTAGTGCTGCCAGCTGCATGGTGCAGTCACTGAGCTATTTCTGGTTCTTTAATAAGACTTGGAGTGCTTTGGATCATAACTCCGCAATGTTGTCAACACAGCAGCTCAAGCCTTGCATAAGCCTAGGAATTCAGAGGGTCACATTGTGTAGTCATTGATGTCATGAGACAATGACAACAGTGAATGGCAAGAGACAAACAAACCCATTACAACCTGAAGTAGTGTTGCACATTGTGTACAGCTGATTTTCTCTCTCTCTCTCTCTCTCTCTCTCTCTCTCTCTCTCTCTCTCTCTCTCTCTCTCATATATTGCTGTTCTGAATCATTGTTGTTTCTAACAAGCGTCTCAAGCGACGCGGTAAGGTGCCTTCATGCAGATAATGCCCCCTGTTATGGCTCTGAGATATTGTTGCAGACTTATCATTATAATGGATCATTGTACATCTTCCACAATATAATGACAGGGAGATAAAAATGGCTGCATGATTTACTCCATTGGATTTTAGTTTGGGTTAATTAGCATACAGTGCATCCCACCAAGACTGCGGAGGAGGAGGCAGGAGAGAGAGAGGGAAAGGATGACTGTGATACTTAAAAACCTGCCCCCTCTTAAAAGTGTCTACTGAGGACATCACATCAACAACAGCCCCCACCAGAGGTTTATGACCAGGACAGTGGTTGAAACCAGGGGCTGTTGGGTAGTAGACAGACAGTTTCCTCTCTGCTTCCTTAGGCCCTACTTTGTCCATCTGTCTGTTTAGACACAACAACGACCTGTGTCCATTAGTCTTTCAAGGAGTATAAAATATGGATAGAAGGATGAATGAAAGGAGGGATGTGTTTAGTGAAGAATAGAGGCATTCTTTACAAAAACAAATTTGTTGATGCAAACTTCCCGCAAGTTTGTGGCAAGTTTGCTGCAAACTAAATAGTGTGCCACAAAATGTTGCCATCAATTTACAAACATTTTCCACTAATGGCGAATCTGTGGCAAACCTTTGGCAACAATAATATCTATTGCCACTAGCGGCAAACAGTTTACCAGAAGCCGTTTCTGATGAACACATGCATTCAAAGACCAGTAACTGCTTATGACCAATCAATCAAGTAGATTAGAAACATATTTTGGAAAATGGAAACAAAGCTATCTAGGAGCTACAGTATATCAAATCAAATCAAAATGTATTGGTCACTTACACATGGTTAGCAGATGTTAATGCAAGTGTAGCGAAGTGATTGTGCTTCTAGTTCCGACTAGGTGCTTCTACACCTGCATTGCATTGCTTGCCCTCACCTCCTCCCTGTAGGCTGTCTCGTCGTTGTTGGTAATCAAGCCTACCACTGTAATGCCGTTATTGTAGATATTTTAATGATACTAAGTACATTTTCTGATTACTTGGAAAGAATACACAATTAACCATATGAACTCCCAAAAACAGGACATCAGATAACACATGCACCACTCCTCAGCAGAACACATGCCAAAGGTTGTCTCGGCTAGTGACAAGGCTGCAAAGCTGAGACCCGTAAATACATATGTTAAGAGTCAAGTTACTGGGCCTGTAAAATTAGACAGGCGAACCAGAAACAAAATGACTTATAAGGAATAGAAACATATAGGATAGGGCTCGGGCGCCTGAAGGGCTACTAACATAGCCCAAACAGCTGTCAGGTGTGAGCGCCAGCAAGCAAATGCTGAGACAGAGAATGTGGTGAGGAGAGGTCATTAAAACCATAAGGAATAATCCTATACATCAAGTAGAGATAGAATACTAATTTAATCCATTAAGGTCTAAGGGATGACAGCAGAAAGGCCAACACAAGTAATATATGTACACAATAAATGTATTATCTTTATAACATTGAAGGGCCTGCCACCATATAATCTAAACTTGGAACAGATAGGGGCGTTACTGGGCGTGAACAAGCAAGAACTCAGATCAAAAGATAATAGGTGGCAGGAGAGAAAGAGGGAGTGACTGCATTTACATATGGGCTGTACCCATATACTGTAAGGGTATAAAGCAGAGCTTTGTGATCAATCGGATCAGCTGTTTTTAATTACTCTGTATTAAAGTCTTCTTGAATTCACAAGTTTTTTGTACGAGTGTCATATTTTGAAGATCATTATTCCACAACACCGTCTGCAAACTTGATGATTGAGTTGGAAGCGTGCAGGGAGTACAGAAGAGTGAACATGGAGTACAGGAGAGAGCTGAGAACGCACCCTTGTGGGGGCCCCAGTGTTGAGGATCAACGGGGTGGAGATGTTGTTTCCTACCTCCACCACCTGAGGACGGCCTGTCCGAAAGTCGAGGACCCAGTTGCACAGGGCGGGGTTGAGGCCCAGGGTCTCAAGCTTAATGACGAGTTTGGAGGGTAAAATGGTGTTAAATGCTGAGCTGTAGTCGATGAACAGCATTCTTACATAGGTATTCCTCTTGTCCAGATGGGATAGGGCAGTGTGTAGTGTGATTGTGATTGTATCGTCAGTGAACCTAATTGGGGCGGTAAGCAAATTGGATTGGGTCTAGGGTATCAGGTAGGATGGAGGTGATATGGTCCTTGACTAGTCTTTCAAAGCACTTCATGATGACAGAAGTGACTGCAATGTGGCGATAGTCATTTAGCTCAGTTACCTTAGCATTCTTGGGAAGAGGAACAATGGTGGCCATCTTGAAGAATGTGGGAACAGGAGACTGGGAAAGGGATTGATTGAATATGTCCGTAAACACACTAGCCAGCTAGTCTGCACATGCTCTGAGGACGCGGCTAGGGATGCTGTCTGGACCAGGAGCCTTGCGAGGGTTAACACGTTTAAATGTTTTACTCACATTGGCTGCGGTGAAGGAGAGCCTGCAGGTTTTGGTAGCGGGCCATGTCAGTGGCACTGTATTGTCCTCAAAGCGAGCAATGCAGTTGTTTAGTTTGTCTGTGAGCAAGACATCGGTGTCCGCGACTGGGCTGGTTTTCTTTTTGGAGTCCGTGATTGACTGTAGACCCTGCCACATACGTCTTGTGTCTGAGCCGTTGAATTGAGACTCTACTTTGTCTCTATACTGACGCGTAGCTTGTTTGATTGCCTCTCTACAACACACACACTCCTACTCAAAGCCATTATCTGGCAGCATCCCTACTCACACCTGTTTGTGTTTGTCTACGCAGACCCTCTAGCTGAGGGGTTTCAGTCGGCATGCCTGTGTTACTGCTACGAGAACAAACTCTTTGATCTGGGGCAACAATTGGCTCAAACATGAACGGCTTCAGTAGGTTTATTGGCCTTCTAACTAACATTACTTCATTCTCTGTAATAAACTAATTCTCAGGCTCGGAGCTACTCTGTAAATTCAGCCATTTTTGGGAGTTCCAAAATGTTCTCTCCTTCCAGTGACGCAACAATGCCAATATGGTGATTTACAGTTACAGTTAGCTGGCATTCTAAATCCTAGTGTTTCCATTCCCCACAGTGTCACACGCAGCATGCTTTGTTTTTTTCAGATTGCAATCTGAGTGTGCACATCACGTTCAACTGAGGCTTAAATTTGATGTTTGGACTGTTTGGTTCATGAAATAATATAAATAAATTCTAAATTCTAACAATCCTATCTTGTGAAATAATGCATATTTAGACAATAGGGCTTTGTTTCAATGTGCTATTTAATTTTTTTTATATATTTTCTTGTACATTCTGAAATGCAGGAAATATGAATTATTTGAAATTCAACATTGTATCTTGATTGTGTTGACACAGAGCTGGATTGTCGAAATTACCCAATTTGAGTAACAATATCAATTGCCATATTAGGCATAACTCAATTTCTAACTTTTTAAGAATCCAAAATAAAAAAAAAAATCAGTAATTATTTTCAGTATCCTAATTTTGTTTTGTTTTCTGATTGTTTCAGTGCATGCATTCAACAAGCTTTGGACGAAAGACTTCTCCAAAGTTCACTCAAAAAAGGCAATAGTTTTGAACTGGGTTTGATTTAGTTTTACAATTGTGTTAATTATCTTTTAAACTGGTTAATCTATTGCTCATTTATCACTTGGCTTATGTAAATAATTATGTAATTGTCCCTTTAAACATCCTAAGGTCAGCATCCCCATAGTGTTCACATTTCTCTCATGTAAATGTTGTAGCTTCATAAGAAATATTAAATAAAAAAAGATTCTGAAAGAGTTTTTTTTTCTCTGAAGTAAGTTCCTTTACAGTTGTGATTTGGTTTATGTAGATACATTGTAATGTTGTTGAACACACAGTGACCAAAACCCTGATTGAATTTGCATATTCATACTAAGTTTCACAGAATTGTTTGCCAGAAGTTTACAAGTTGCCTCAAATGTACCGCAACAGTCTGCCTCAAAACTAATTTGCATGTGAAAATATGAGCTTGCTGCAAATTTGTGGCAAATTGGCCAATTGTTTGCTACAACTGTTTGCAAGAAGCCTGTTTTTTCAGTAAGGGATGAAGGAATGAGTATAGTGAGGGGTGAAGGGATGTGTGCTTAATGAGGGATATAGAGATAAGTTTAACAAAAGAAGCAGAGGTGGCACCACAGGTTCAAAAGTGGTGTTTTCTGGGGCCAAGAGTTTTTCCTGATCTCATGACCTGGGCTCGGTTTCCCTAAAGCATCTTAAGGCTAAGTTCATCGTGAGCTCAGTGGTTCTAACGATGAACTTAGCCTTAAGATGCTTTTGGGAAACCGGGCCCTGATAAGGTAAAACTCTATTATAGGTAGCTTCCATTTTCATCTGTGCTATCAATATAGCGTTGGGGTGTTTGATGTTGGGTCATGTGAATTGGAAACACTCCTGGCCTAAGGTGGATCAAACCCTTTCATACTAACACAAACCTTGTTATTATTCATTCTGAATCTGATATGAAAACTGCCAGAGACAACAACTTCAATGGACAACATAGTATATAGTTTAGTGAACTACTATAGCAGGGCTGAGTGTTATGCAAAGGATGGTTACAATGTCTTTAAATATTGAATTCACTCTCCACACGCACAATGTTATGCAGTGGACATTGAAAATTAAAAAAGGCAGACAGGTTTCAATGTAGAAAAGTATTACAATTTTATGTCATAAAACCTATTATCTGTTAATCTGATTAGTGCTCTTCTGCAAATGTTCATTCTGTAAGCTTTATGTAAGGCAGGGTTACATTTAACACTATACACAGTAGACCTTGTTTTAGAAAAAAAAAAATATTTCACCTTTATTTAACCAGGTAGGCAAGTTGAGAACAAGTTCTCATTTACAACTGCGACCTGGCCAAGATAAAGCAAAGCAGTTCACACATACAACAACACATAGTTACACATTGGAGTAAACAAACACACAGTCAATAACGCAGTAGGGAAAAAAAAACAAATCTATATACAATGTGTGCAAATGAGGTAGGATAAGGAACATAAGGCAATAAATAGGCCATGGTGGCGAAGTAATTACAGTATAGCAATTTAACACTGGAATGGTAAATGTGCAGTAGATGAATGTGCAAAGTAAAAATACTGGGGTGCAAAGGAGCAAGATAAATAAATGACTACGGTAGGGGATGAGGTAGTTGGTTGAGCTATGTACAGGTGCAGTGATCTGTGAGCTGCTCTGACAGCTGGTGCTTAAAACTAGTGAGGGAGATAAGTGTCTCCAGTTTCAACGATTTTTGTAGTTCGTTCCAGTCATTGGCACCAGAGAACTGGAAGGAAAGGCGGCCAAAAGAGGAATTGGCTTTGGGGGTGACCAGTGAGATATATCTGCTGGAGCGAGTGCTACGGGTTGGTGCTGCTATGGTTACCAGCGAGCTGAGATAAGGCGGGGCTTTACCTAGCAGGGACTTGTAGATGACCTGGAGCCAGTGGGTCTGGCGACGAGTATGTAGCGAGGGCCAGCCAACTAGAGCATACAGGTCGCAGTGGTGGGTGGTATAAGGGGCTTTGGTGACAAAGCGGATGGCACTGAGATAGACTGCATCCAGTTTGCTGAGTAGAGTATTGGAAGCTGTTTTGTAGATGACATCGCCGGAAGTCGAGGATCGGTAGGATAGTCAGTGTTACTAGTGCAAGTTTGGCAGCATGAGTGAAGGAGGCTTTGTTGCGAAATAGAAAGCCGATTCTAGATTTAATTTTGGATTAGAGATGTTTAATGTGAGTCTTGAAGGAGAGTTTACAGTCTAGCCAGACACCTAGGTATTTGTAGTTGTCCACGTATTCTAGGTCAGAGCCGTCCAGGGTAGTGATGCTAGTCAGGCGGGCGGGTGCAGGCAGCGAACGGTTGAAAAGCATGCATTTAGTTTTACTAGCGTTTAAGAGCAGTTGGAGGCAACGGAAGGAGTGTTGCATGGCATTGAAGCTCGTTTGGAGGTTAGTTAACACAGTGTCCAAAGAAGGGCCAGAAGTATACAGAATGGTGTCATCTGCATAGAGGTGGATCAGAGAATCACCAGCTGCAAGAGCGAAATCCTTGATGTATACAGAGAAGAGAGTCGGCCCAATAATTTAACCCTGTGGCACCCTCATAGAGACTGCCAGAGGCCCGGACAACAGGCCCTCCGATTTAACACACTGAACTCTGTCGGCAAAGTAGTTGGTGAACCAGGCGAGGCAATCATTAGAGAAACCAAGGCTGTTGAGTCTGCCAATAAGGATGTGGTGATTGACAGAGTCGAAAGCCTTGGCCAGGTCAATGAATACGGCTGCACAGTAATGTCTCTTATCGATGGCGGTTATGATATCGTTTAGTACCTTGAGCGTGGCTGAGGTGCACCCGTGACCAGCTCGGAAACCGAATTGCACAGCGGAGAAGGTACGGTGGGATTCGAAGTGGTCAATGATCTGTTTATTAACTAGGCTGTCAAATACTTTAGAGAGGCAGGGCAGGATTGATATAGGTCTATAGCAATTTGGGTCTAGGGTGTCACCCCCTTTGAAGAGAGGGATGACCGCGGCAGCTTTCCAATCTTTTGGGATCTCGGACGACACCAAAGAGAGGTTGAGCAGACTGGTAATAGGAGTTGCAACAATGGCAGAAGATAAAAGAGAGGGTCCAGATTATCTAGTCCAGCTGATTTGTACGGGTCCAGATTTTGCAGCTCTTTCAGAACATATGCTATCTGGATTTTGGTGAAGAAGAAGCTGGGAAGGCTTGAACAAGTAGCTGCGGGGAGCGCGGAGCTGTTGGCCGGGGTTGGGGTAGCCAGGAGGAAAGCATGGCCAGCCGTAGAGAAATGCTTGTTGAAATTTTCGATTATCATGGATTGTCGGTGGTGACCGTGTTACCTAGCCTCAGTGCAGTGGGCAGCTGGGAGGAGGTGCTATTGTTCTCCATGGACTTGACAGTGTCCCAAAACTTTTTGGAGTTAGAGCTACAGGATGCACATTTCTGTTTGAAAAAGCTAGCCTTTGCTTTCCTGACTGATTGCGTGTATTGGTTCCTGACTTCCCTGAACAGTTGCATATCGCGGGGACTATTCGATGCAATAGCAGTCCGCCACAGGATGTTCTTGTGCTGGTCAAGGGCAGTCAGGTCTGGAGTGAACCAAGGGCTGTATCTGTTCCTAGTCCTACATCTTTTGAAAGGGGCATGCTTATTTAAGATGGTGAGGAAGTTGCTTTTAAAGAACAACCAGGCATCCTCGACTGATGGAATGAGGTCAATATCCTGCCAGGATACCCAGGCCAGGTCAATTAGAAAGGCCTTCTCGCAGAAGTGTTTTAGGGAACGTTTGACAGTGATAAGGGGTGGTCGTTTGACCGTGGGCCCATAGCGGATGCAGGCAATGAGGCAGTGGTCGCTGAGATCCTGATTGAAAACAACAGAGGTGTATTTGGAGGGCAAGTTCGTCAGGATAATGTCTTTGAGGGTGCCCATGTTTACAGATTTAGGATTGTACCTGGTGGGTTCCTTGATGATTTGTGTGAGATTGAGGGCATCTAGCTTAGATTGTAGCAAGGCAGGGTTACATTTAACACTAGGCATCAAAGTTATTTTTATTGTGTGAGTCATAAAACCACTAACCTTGTGTTGTTGTCCGGGTCTCCATCTTGCCCACCAGAGGTTGGTTCGCTGGCGCTCACTGTAGGAACTGATTTCCTGCTAAATCCATATATTCAATCATTAAATCAATCTACTTTCAACATTTTCATTTTAAATAATATCCCCCTTTTCATGAAGTAGATTTGATAGAATGTCACTCACTCTATTGCACTCTATTCTAACCAAACCTGCATTACCAGTTCATATCAGTAGGTGTCACTAGCTAATCTCTGTATTTGTGAAAGTTATGGTGGTGCTAAAAATTCTAGCCTAGAATCCATAAATGTTCTCTTTCTGTATAAGCATCCACCTGTTATGGTTGGACAAATGTGCTCATATTGTCTGTTGGCGGAATTTGTAGGTTTTTTACTTTTAAGTAAGATTTGCACAATCACCAGCAGTACAAATACAATAATATGCCAATGAACATTACTGGAATAACAAACTGTCTGACTAACTTATTCTGGAACTTCAGTATCCCTTGGCATTGGGTAGCAGCAGCAGATTGGCACAGGATAAAGAAGATGAAACAAACTTTTCTTCAGTGAGTAAATAATTCATGTTAGCTGCTGGCTGCATGATTGCATCAACTTAGCTAGCTAATGATAACTATCTAGCTATCTAGCTAGGCTATTCTAAAGCTATTCTAAAACAATAGTAGTTTTGTTTATATTGGATCATTCTAACTGGCTTCGAAGACAACTAAAATGCTTCTATTAACTGATTTTATTTACACATAGCTTGTTTTCAATGAACATTTGTGTTTGCTCTACCATGATGCAGGCAACCAGGCAGAGAGGAGAGGAAGGTTTCCACTAGATAACACAGCCGCAAAGTCAGATTCCACAGACCATAGAGGAGCATGAAGAAAGAAACCAAGTGCAGAGTAAAACAACGATGTGCTGGTACAACCAAAAATATACAGAACAAAAATCTAAACGCAACATGTAAACTGTTGGTTCCATGTTTCATGAGCTAAAATAAAAGATCAGAGAAATGTTCCATATGCACAAAAAGCTTATTTCTCAAAAATTCAATACGCATATTAGTAAACATCCCTGTTAGTGTGCATTTCTCCTTTGCCAAGATAATCCATCCACCTGACAGGTGTGGGATATCAAGAAGATGATTAAACAGCATGATCATTACACAGGTGCACCTTGTGCTGGGGACAATAAAAGGCCACTCTAAAATGTGCAGTTTTGTCACACAACACAATGCCACAGTTGCCACAGCAAACGGTGGTCACACCAGATACTGACTGGTTTTTGACCACTTTGACTGTGGGGACCGTGTGAAATCTCAGTGACAGGGTTGTATTCACTAGACAAAATAGAGGCAAGTGGGCTGAAATTGGGGAATTTACTATGTCAGCTTGTCCAACAACAAGTGCCTGCTTTATTTTCTATGATGTGAACTAATGAATATGTCTGTTAATCACATTCAGTGCTACTGCTTTGAAAGTGGTGTTGCGGTGCCACACAAGATTGAAAAGTGGAAAGGAAAGGGGGATACCTAGTCAGTTGTACAACTGAATGCCTTCAACTGAAATGTGTCTTCCGCATTTAACCCAACCCCTCAATCTGAGAGGTGGGGGGGGGCTGCCTTAATCGACATCCATGTCCGGGGAACAGTGGGTTAACTGCCTTGCTCAGGGGAAGAACGACAGATTTTTACCTTGTCAGTTCGGGGATTCGATTCAGCAACCTTTTGGTTCTCCCCTCAGCAGCCTCCTGTGCAATGAATGTTAATAAGATAACATCCAGTTCCAGACTGGCCCATCATATCTGTATGTAACATTCATGGTGACAGGGAACCTCAATATCTTCTGACAGGAAGCAGCCCTGTGGTGGCTTAACCCAGGGAGAGATGCTGGCACTGATAGATTGACAGACACACTTCACAAGGTCGCCAGTGCATTTGAGCAGTGTTTCCCAAGTTACCAAACAGCTACCTAGCTAGTTAGTTGCTGTGGCAAGCCAAAAATGACTTGTTTTAAAAGTTGGATCCTTTAATCGTTTGAGGCTTTAAAACTGTTCTTACACTATGATTTTGAACATTCATAGTAACTGGGAAACATACATGGTAGGCATTATTGTCACTTTAGCTTGATAGATAACTTCTGAGTGATACCCCAGAGGAATGAGTCACTGCGAGGTCAGTAGAGCGGAATAGTGGTGGGTAGTGAGGATGCGGCGATGTAGAAAAGCAACAGCTGGACGGAATCATGGTGGAGCAGAAGTGCTGGTTGATTCTGAGCAAGCTCTGCGAGAGTAAGTGGAAGACTGTGGCAATGAATATAGAGCAAAAAGAGCTGAAGTTGTAAATGGTCATCGGTTTCTTGTTGGAGTGCGAATTGTTAATAATTATAAACTCAGCCAAAAAAGAAACGCCCTCTCACTGTCAACTGCATTTATTTTCAGCAAACTTAACATGTGTAAATATTTGCATGAACATAACAAGATTCAACAACAGACATAAACTGAACAAGTTCCACAGACATGTGACTAACATAAATGGAATAATGTGTCCCTGAACAAAGAGGGGGAGGGTCAGAATCCAAAGTAACAGTCAGTATCTGGTATGGCCACCAGCTGCATTAAGTACTGCAGTGCATCTCCTCCTCATGGACTGCACCAGATTTGCCAGTTCTTGCTGTAAGATGTTACCCCACTCTTCCACCAAGGCACCTACAAGTTCCCAGACATTTTTAGGAGGAATGGCCCTCACCCTCCAATCCAACAGGTCCCAGACGTGCTCAATGGGATTGAGATCCGGGCTCTTCGCTGTCCATGGCAGAACACTGACATTCCTGTCTTGCAGGAAACCACACACAGAACAAGCAGTGTGGCTGATGGCATTGTCATGCTGGAGGGTCATGTCAGGATGAGCCTGCAAGAACGGTAGCACATGCGGGAGGAGGATGTCTTCCCTGTAATGCACAGCGATGAGATTGCCTGCAATGACAACAAGCTCAGTCTGATGATGCTGTGATACACCGCCCCGGACCATGACGGACCCTCAATCTCCAAATCGATCCTGCTCCAGAGTACAGGCCTCGGTGTAACGCTCATTCCTTTGACGATAAACGCGAATCCGACCATCACCCCTGGTGAGACAAAACTGCGACTCGTCAATGAAGATAACTTTTTGCCAGTCCTGTCTGGTCCAGCGACAGTGGATTTGTGCCCATAGGCGACGTTGTTGCCGGTGATGTCTGGTGAGGACCTGCCTTACAACAGGCCTACAAGTCATCAGTCCAGCCTCTCTCAGCCTCTTGCGGACAGTCTGAGCACTGATGGAGGGATTGTGCGTTCCTGGTGTAACTCGGGCTGTTGTTGTTGCCATCCTGTACCTGTCCCACAGGTGTGATGTTCGGATGTACTGATCCTGTGCAGGTGTTGTTACACGTGGTCTGCCACTGCGAGGACGATCAGCTGTCCATCCTGTCTCCCTGTAGCTCTGTATTAGGTGTCTCACAGTACGGACATTGCAATTTATTGCCCTGGACACATCTGCAGTCCTCATGCCTCCTTGCAGCATGCCTAAGGCACGTTCACGCAGATAAGCAGGGACCCTGGGCATCTTTCTTTTGTTATTTTTCAGAGGCAGTAGAAAGGCCTCTAGTGTCCTAAGTTTTCATAACTGTGACTTTGCCTACCGTCTGTAAGCTGTTAGTGTCTTAACGACCGTTCCACAGGTGCATGTTCATTAATTGTTTATGGTTCATTGAACAAGCATGGGAAACAGTGTTTAAACCCTTTACAATGAAGATCTGTGAAGTTATTTGGATTTTTACGAATGATCTTTGAAAGACAGGGTCCAGAAAAAGGGACGTTTCTTTTTTTGCTGAGTTTATATACTTGGAAGACCCATTTGATATCACAAAGATATTAAAGGATGCATGAGAAAAGGCAGAATCAGTCAGCGTTACAAGGAGTGGTTTTGTTCTGATTTCATGAGTCTCAGAATAGGAGAAGCTCTGTGGCTCCATAAGTTGGTGACATCTGAAGTGGAGAAATTTGATTTGAGGGTTTTACTAAACTAACATATGGAATTGTGTTAGCTACTTTATTTGGAATTTTAGGTATAAACATAAACAAATATTGAATTTGGCCTTTACTTCTTTAGCTCATAGAAATGCATTGAATAACACATTAATACATTTCCGGGATGTCTCATGGTCTGACAAACACTACTGCAGCTCAGGCACCATTTTTTTATTATTTTACTTGGATTGACACACGGGTGCGTCAATAGACTCTTAAGGGATTTTATGAAGAAGATTCCAGGAGTGGTGGAACGACGACGCCTGCACCGTGTAGTATATGGAAAGAAGGAAGAAAGTCTGTCGGTTTTATTGATGTTTGATGAAGAGTATCTGCCTACTCATGTAAAGATGAGATACGTGAAATATGCTGTAATAAACCGCATCAGTGCCGAAATTGCTAAATGTATGGCCATGTCTTAAGTGTGTGTCGATAGAATCAACATGTAGTTGAAGGCATGTGTAGCTCTGTTGGTAGAGCATGGTGCTTGCAATGCCAGGGTTGTGGATTCGACTCCCACAGGGGACCAGTATGACTATAAGTTGGTCTGGATAAGAGCCAAATTACGTAAATATATGAATCTGATGATGTACAGTGTAGCAATAGTAGTGGAAATCACGTTGTCGAATTCACTGAGTTCCCTACTTGGGTAAAATAGTTTGACGTTGCACTGCCGCTCTGTACAACAGGTCTCCCACAGAGCGGCATGGGAGGAAGTGGTGATGAGGAAGCTATGGCAGTGGATGACTGCTGGACCCCAGGAAGAGTAGCGGAACCATAATAAATACACTCAGCCGGTTCAGAATGTTGCTCAACAGTTGAGGGATTGTAAATAAGGTGGATTTTGTGGTCTTTATTGCGCGGTTCAATAACTGTACTGCCCAAACAAGAAGTCTAAGGAACTAGACATAATTGTAGATGTGGCTGAGAGGTTTTTGGGTCAACAGGAATTAACATCCGAAGCATTGCAGGGAATACTGAATTTAGACGTTCCCCCCTCCCAGACCCCTAAGCCTGTGTTGGTATTTGATTTGGACTTTGATCAAAAGAGTGGGATGTTTTTTTTATCTGTTATTTTTGCTTTTGTTTCTTTGTACAAAAATAGACATTGCCACAATAGACATTTATTTTTTCTACAGTTTACTACCCGTAAAGTAGGTGGTGGAATGCACATCATATTAAAAGTGAATGCAACATCTTCCTCAGACAAGTCGTGGTTAGTACTTGCCCTTGCTCGGGAAATGACTACTCTAGTGAAAATGGGATTCCAAAACGCTGTTCAACCGTCAACCTGAGACTAGTGTGTTGTTGCTAACCTCTCCAGGCACCGGGGGCAGTATTCGGAAGTTTGGAGAATCTGGCGTGCCCAAAGTAAAATGCCTGCCACTCAGGCCCAGGATATGCACATAATTAGTACTATTGGATAGGAAACACTGAAGTTTCTAAAACTGTTAAAATAATGTCTGTGAGTATAACAGAACTGATATGGCAGGCGAAAACCCGAGGAATTTCTGTCCAGAATTTTTCAATGTCTGCCTATGGGATTCTCAGTAAAACAGGACCCAGATTGCAGTACCTATGGCTTCCACTAGATGTCAACAATCTTTAGACAAGGTGTCATGCGTTTATCATGGAAGATCACAGAATAGAAGAAGAATTTGTAAGAGGATAGAGGAAGTGACTTCAGTTTTTGGTGAGCGAGACCGTGTGCGCATTCCTCTGTATTATCGTTTAGGATACTATCCGTGTGAAATATAATTGTTAATATACATAAAAGTATACCTAAGGATACTTTATAAATTATGTTTGATTTGTTTGGGCAAAGTTGATAGGTATAATTTGAACGCTTTCTCTTCACTGTACAATGGGCGAGTCGACGGGGGATTTTCTGAACATAACGCGCCAACCAAATGGAGATTTATGGATATAAACAATTACTTTTTCTAACAAAAGAAACATGGATTGTCTTGCTTGGACACCTCGGATTGCACTCAGCAGATGATCATCAAAAGGTAAGCGATTTATTTTAGCTCTTATATGTGTTTTGTGAGACCCCGCGCTGTTTATGATATTATTCTAATGCATAAAATATGTGAGGTGCTATCCTCAAACAATCAAATGTTGTGCTTTAGCCGTAAAGCATTTTTGAAATCTGTGATATTGTCAAGACTCTAAGCGTTTGAAGAGTATGCAACACTTGTATATTGATGAATGTTTTATAATTCAACTTTTGGATTCTGAATTTGGCGCCTTACATTTCCCCGGGTAGTGTAGGGAATGGGGCGCTAGCGCTCCAATGATCCTTAACTACTTACGGAGTGGTGGGGCGCTGTATCAATATACAAGTGTTGCATAGTCATCAAAAGCTCTGCTTCTTGGCAATATCACAGCGTTGTCAGATTTCAAAAAGGCTTTACTGTGAAAGCACAACATTTGATTGTTTGAGGGTACCAGTTAAAATGCATCCTTAGCTATTGTTTTATGAATATTAGCGATAATATTTCACTCGGATGGTCACCTATACCTTATATAAGTAAAATAAAGTAAGGCAGAGCCAGACTCGCGCCGAGAAAACTTGTTGACATCTGAGCTACCTTGACCATTTCCTGTACCTATTCGTTCTGTTTACTCCAATCTCTCTGAGTCTTTGTATATAGACTGTTGACATCTTGTGGAAGCCATAGGTACTGCAGTCTCAGTCCTGGTTACAATTAGATTCAGAAGGGCGTGTGTCCAACAGAGCAATAGGTCACCAGAAACTGATTTCCGGATAGATTTTTCTCTGGTTTTCGCCTGCTAAATGAGTTCTGTTATACTCACAGACATTATGTTAACACTTTTAGAAACCTCAGTGTTTCCTATCCAATAGTACTAATTATGTGCATATCCTATTTTCTGAGCTTGAGTGGCAGGCATTTTGCTTTGGGCAGGCCAGACTCTCCAAAACCGTCACCTCACCTGCCGCTCCCTAAGAAGTTAAGCGGCTAAGTAGCTATCTAATGGGCACACACTTGTTGAATCAACATTGTTTCCACGTCATGTCAATGAAATTACATTTAACCAATGTGGAAAAGACATAGAATTGAAATAGTGAAATACTGCTGCCACAACAAACAGCATTTACAGACAGACAACTGAATATACGGACATGTTTTGTGTTTTTTGTGGACCCTAGGAAGAGTAGCTGCTTCATCTGCGAAAGCTAAATGGGGATGAAAAATATTATTGCCATAAATGATTTGAGAGAGACATTTCAGCTACATAGGATAGAAAGCTGCAACTATCACCAAGCTATGCTCGCTAGCTGCTGTCAGCTTGGCTAAACACAATGTCAGCACAGTCTTTAGCCTACACTTAGAACTGAATTAGGACCCGATTCAGGAAACTAGGCATATGTCGCAAGTCACGACTTCACAGGAGAGCCGGTTGAACATAAACAAGTTCTTTGGCAGAAATGCCTTCTGGAATATGTGAACTTTCATGGGCCTTAAAATCAGCTTGTATGCCATCTGTAAATATGAATACAATTGTTAAATTACGAGTCTAGTAAGTTTAGCCACAGAAAAAGTGAGCAACCTTCCCCGCTTGCCATGATTGGCTGAGATAATGAGTGGGATGGAAATTCAGAGAGATGAGTTTGGATTGGTCTGCCATATAGCACTCATCTGTCTATTGGAGCTGGTCAGTATGTCTAGGTAATCTTGATGAATGAGGCGGTTTTTTTTATGTATCGTGTAGTAAAACTGCATAAACCTAATGTCAAGTTAAACTGTACTGTTAGCTAGCTAACGTTATGCATACGCTCTCCACCTTCTGGCGGAAAGTGGAATTTGAGTATGATAGCTAAGGAGATGGAGAAAACACCAGCCAAATCAAATCAAAGTTTATTTGTCACATGCGCCGAATACAACAGGTGTAGACCTTACAGTGAAATGCTTAATTACAGGCTCTAACCAATAGTGCAAAAAAAAGTAGATTACATCTGGATTACATCTTCAAACTAAAGGCAACCATGCATGGCATCAGACAGGAGACACGTCCAACCATGATGTATACGGGTAAGATAGTCTAGCTAGCTACATTTTCAGATATTACACATTTCTAATTTTGACAGAAAGTGGTTTCATTTCAAGTGTAATGGTAGCTAGTTAACGTTAGCTGGGTCGCTAGCTAACGTTATTAGATTTATTCATCATATATCAGACATTTGCTTGACTAGTTATAGCCATAGAACCTGGTTGGTTAGCTACCTGTAGATTCATTCAGGGTAGTAACGTCATAAGTTGTGATTATGGTCCATTGTTTAGCTAGCTGCATAGTGGAGTCTCTTAACACGAGACTCCACTATGCAAGTATCCATTTTAATAGAATGTCACTGCAATTGTTGATAAGATGTACTAGCTGGTAAATTTGCTCTGACTATCTACTCCGATTTTTTTGACCACTGGTAAGATAGTCTAGCTAGCTACATTTTCAGATATTACACGTTTCTAATTTTGGCAAAGTTTTTTCATTTCAAGTTAGTGTACCGTTAGCTAACGTTAGCTGGCTCGCTAACTAACGCTACGTCATGCCTTGGGATTCAGTGTTAACCTAGCTAGCTTTCTAGATACATTTTTAACAAAAGACTCTCGTCTTAGTGTGCCAGAGTGCAGAATAACTGATGAATTGTTGAAAGCCTAACACCCGTTGAATATGTCCGGTGTCAGTAGACGTCGGCAACAAAGCGTTGTTGCCAGCAGCACAGTTACAGTCACCAATGCTCTGGATAACATGAAAACAGCCTAACCAGCTCTGCTAGGGTGAGTAAAATGGTCAGAGTGGGGTGTTCTCTCATTATGTGTCTGGAAGTATCCAGCCAATGTTAGCCAGTTAGCTTGGGTGCTTGACTGTCGTTGTGATGTCAGATCTTTCAGATCGACCCTACTTATTGGCCAGAGTGTCCAGTGTGTAATCTGAACACGAAACGCTCTGCCTTTACGAACAGACAGTCTGACAGCACAGTTGAGTCACCAACGCTCTGGATAACATAACAGCCTAACCAGCTCTGCTAGGGCGAGTAATGTTCAGTGAGCTATTCTCGCTTTCTTAAATGTCTGGAAGTAGCTGGCAAGTTAGTACAGAACACTCTGATCAACCCTTCAAGAGATGGGTGGGGCTATGGCTTAAGGTGCATGCCACCACCTACTGTGTGGGAGGTCGTGGTCAATCACGGTTTACAACATTAGCAAAGAAAACTGTTGTTTGCCTTCATCACAGATTGTCCATTATATTCACCAGATACTATAGTGGCCGCTCAAACAATGAAAATGTATGTCTTCAAAAATGGAAGTCGGGAAGAGGCAAGATCAGGTGGACCATTCTAGCCAATGAGAGGGCTATACACAACAGGCACAACTCAGATATAAAGTGTTTTTTCTCAAAGTTGCTGGGATATCACATATCCTACTTATATTAGTACACTGGTAACAACCCTAAGCATTACGAAACAATACCAAATTAGTGCAGTCACCCTTTAAATCATCCTGGAGAGCAACAAATTGTCCTGACGACTGATTTTGCAGCAGAGTTTCCGACAGGTCAACAGAAAATGAATAAACCAAGCCTTCCAAAAACCTCAAGTACTGAAAAATAAATTTCCCTTGATCATTGCATTACAGTTCACACAATTATGACATAGAACATTGACTGATGGGAGGGTAGATAGGAAATTCAGTCTGTAGACAGAATGCTTTTCATTGGAAGATTTAACAGCCTGAAAAAACAGTAGGTTGATCATTAGGAGGGGCAGGTTTGTAGGTCAATAAGCTGCCCCGTGTCACATGATGTACTTTATAAACACAATTATCCAACAACTTCTTATCATAACCCTTGGAGGCAAACCAATCACGCAAGGTGGTGGCTTGTTTTTCAAATTTATCATCAGTATTACATGTTCTGCTGACCCTGAGCAGCTGGCTGTAAGGTAGACTATGTCTTAGAGTAGACAGATGGCAACTTGAATAATGCAGGAAATGAATAATGTAGAAAATCTGTCTTCTTGCGATACTCAGTGGTCTGAAGTCCATTGTCTAGGTGCACCAGTACATCCAAAAAATAATGTTTCCTCACTGGATACGAGAGTGAATTTAATCATAGCCAACTTGGAATGAATGAACAGTCTGAACACTACCAAATGTTATGGAACCACCATTTCAAAGCTGGGCAAAACTCATAAAATCTTTAAAATCAAATAATCAAATCAAATGTTACTTGTCACATACACATGTTTAGCAGATGTTATTGCGGGTGTAATGAAATTCTTGTGTTTCTAGCTTCAACAGTGCAGTAATATCTAACAATAAACACAATCTAAAGTAAAGGAATTACGAATATATACAGTTGAAGTTGGAAGTTTACATACACTTAGATTGGAGTCATTAAAACTTGTTTTTCAATCACTCCACAAATATCTTGTTAAAACAAACTATAGTTTTGGCAAGTCGGTTAAGACATCTACTTTGTGCATGACACAAGTCATTTTTCCAACTATTGTTTACAGACAGATTATTTCACTTATAATTCACTATATCACAATTCCAGTGGGTCAGAAGTTTACATACACTAAGTTGACTGTGCCTTTAAATAGCTTGGAAAATTCCAGAAAATGATGTCATGGCTTTAGAAGCTTCTGATAGGCCACGTTCATCTGTACAAACAATAGTGCACAAGTATAAACACCATTGGACTACGCAGCCATCATACCGCTCAGGAAGGAGACACGTTCTGTCTCCTAGAGATTACCGTACTTTGGTGCAAAAAGTTCAAATCAATCCCAGAACAACAGCAAAGGACCTTGTGAAGATGCTGGAGGAAACAGGTACAAAAGTATCTATATCCACAGTAAAACGAGTCCTATATCGACATAACCTGAAAGGCCGCTCAACAAGGAAGAAGCCACTGCTCCAAAACCGCCATAAAAAAAGCCAGACTACGGTTTGCAACTGCACGTGGGGACAAAGATAGTACTTTTTGGAGAAATGTCCTCTGGTCTGATGAAACAAAAATAGAACTGCTTGGTTATGTTTGAAGGAAAAAGGGGAAGGCTTGCAAGCAGAAGAACACCATCCCAACCGCGACGCACGGGGGTGGCAGCATCATGATGCGGGGGGTAGTTTGCTGCAGGAGGGACTGGTGCACTTCACAAAATAGATGGCATCATGAGGCAGGTAAATTATGTGGACATATTGAAGCAACATCTCAAGACATCAGTCAGGAAGTTAAAGCTTGGTCGCAAATGGGTCTTCCAAATGGACAATGACCCCAAGCAAACTTCCAAAGTTGTGGCAAAATGGCTTAAGGACAACAAAGTCAAGGTATTGGAGTGGCCAGCCCTGACCTCAACCCTATAGAAAATTTGTGGGCAGAACTGAAAAAGCGTGTGCGAGCAAGGAGGCCTACAAACTTGACTCATTTACACCAGCTCTGCCCCCGTTGTGGACCACGATGTCTCGCTCCCTGACAAACTAAACAACTTCTTTGCTCGCATTGAGAACAATCCAGTGCCACCAACACGGGCCGCTACCAAAACCTGCGGGCTCTCCTTCACTGCAGCCAATGTGAGTAAAACATTTAAACGTGTTAACCCCTCGCAAGGCTGCCGGCCCAGACGGCATCCCTAGCTGCGTCCTCAGAGCATGCGCAGACCAGCTGGCTGGTGTGTTTACGGACATATTCAATCAGTCTGCTGTTCCCACATGCTTCAAGAGGGCCACCATTGTTCATGTTCCCAAGAAAGCTAAGGTAACTGAGCTAAATGACCCCGTAGCACTCACTTACGTCATCATGAAGTGCTTTGAGAGACTAGTCAAGGATCATATCACCTCCACCCTACTTGACACCCTAGACCTACTCCAATTTGCTTACCGTCCCAATAGGTCCACAGACGACGCAATCACAATCACACTGCACCCTGCCCTAACCCATCTGGACAAGAGGAATAAATATGTAAGAAGTACAGCTCAGCATTTAACACCATAGTACCCTCCAAACTCGTCATTACGCTCGATACCCTAGGTCTTGACCCCCGCCCTGTGCAACTGGGTCTCAGACTTTCTGATGGGCCACCCCCCAGGTGGTGAGGGTAGGAAACAACATCTCCACCCCACTGATCCTCAACACTGGGGCCCCACAAGGGTGCATTCTCAGCCCTCTCCTGTACTCCCTGTTCAACCATGAATGCGTGGCCATGCACGCCTCCAACTCAATCATCAAGTTTGCAGACGACACTACAGTGGTAGGCTTGATTACCAACAACGATGAGACGACCTACAGGGAGGAGGTGAGGGCCCTTGGAGTGTGGTGTCAGGAAAATAACCTCACACTCAACATTAACAAAACAAAGGAGATTATCGTGGACTTCAGGAAACAGCAGAGGGAGCACCCCCCTATCCACATCGATGGGACAGTAGTGGAGAAGGTGGAACATTTTAAGTTCCTCTGCGTTCACATCACGGACAAACTGAAATGGTCCACCCACACAGACAGCGTGGTGAAGAAGGCGCAACAGCGCCTCCTCAACCTCAAGAGGCTGAAAGAATTTGGCTTGCCACCAAAACCACTCACAAACTTTTACAGATGCACAATCGAGGGCATCCTGTCGGGCTGTATCACCGCCTGGTACAGCAACTGCTCCGCCCACCACCGTAAGGCTCTCCAGAGGGTAGTGAGGTCTGCACAGCACATCACCGGGGGTAAACTACCTGCCCTCCAGGACACCTACACCACCCGATGTCACAGGAGGCCAATAAGATCATCAAGGACAACAACCACCCGAGCCATTGCTTGTTCACCCTGCTATCATCCAGAAGGCGAGGTCAGTACAGGTGCATCAAAGCTGGGACCAAGAGACTGAAAAAACAGCTTCTATCTCAAGGTCATCAGACTGTTAAACAGCCATCACTAACATTGAGTGGCTGCTGCCAACATACTGACTCAAATCTCTAGCCACTTTAATAATAAAAAATTGGATGTAATAAATGTATAACTAGCCACTTTAAACAATGCCACTTTATATAATGTTTGCATACCCTACGTTACTCATCTCATATGTACTGTCAGGCTCTTGTGTTGCTGGTGCATAAAGTCAGGCGCAGGAGAACAGTACTGAGTGAGCAAAACTTTACTCAAACAAAATATACATGCAAAACGCTAAACGCGTAAATACAAAATCAACATGCCATACGCAAAACAGGCGAGGCATTAAATAAATGCACCAGCCGGAAAGAAATGGCTTCACAATAAACAATCACACACAAGGACATGGGGGAACCAGAGGGTTAAATACACAACAGATAATGATGGGGAATGCAAACCAGGTGTGTGAAAAACAAGACAAGACAAATGGAAAATGAAAAGTAGATCGGTGATGATTAGAAGACAGGTGATGTCGACCGCCGAATTCCGCCCGAATGAGGAAGGGGAACCGACTTCTGTTGAAGTCGTGACATGTACATACTGTACTCTATACCATCTACTGCATCTTGCCTATGCCGTTCGGCCATTGCTCACTCATATATTTTTATGTACATATTCGTATTCATTCTTTTACACTTGTGTGTATAAGGTAGTTTTTAGGTAGAAATTGTTAGATTACTTGTTAGATGTTACTGTATTACTAGAAGCACAAACATTTCGCTACACTCGCATTAACATCTGCTAACCATGTGTATGTGACAAATAAAACTTGATTTGATCTGAGGAATGGGCCAAAATTCAACTTATTGTGGGAAGCTTGTGGAATGCTACCCAAAACGTTTGACCCAAGGGAAACAATTTAAAGGCAATGCTACCAAATAATAATTGAGTGTATGTAAACTTCTGACCCACTGGGAATGTGATAAATCAAATAAAAGCTGAAATAAATCATTCTATCTACTATTATTCTGACATTTCACATTCTTAAAATAAAGTGGTGATCCTAACTGACCTAAGACAGGGAATTTTTACTAGGATTAAATGTCAGGAATTGTGAAAAAACTGAGTTTAAATGTATTTGGCTAAGGTGTATGTAAACTTCCAACTTCAACTGTACGTCTCGTGTCTGAGCCGTTGAAATGCAACTCCACTTTGTCTCTATTCTGACGTTTTTTGTGTTTTATTTCACCTTTATTTAACCAGGTAGGCCAGTTGAGAACAAGTTCTCAGTTACAACTGCGACGTGGCCAAGATCAAGCAAAGCAGTGCTACAAAAACAACACAAAGTTACGCATGGGATAAACAAACGTACAGTCAATAACACAATAGAAAAATCTATGTACAGTGTGTGCAAATGTACTAAGATTAGGGAGGTAGGGCAATAAATAGGCCATAGAGGCGAAATAATTCAAATTTAGCATTAACACTGGAGTGATAGATGTGCAGATGATGATGTGCAAGTAGAGATACTGGGGTACAAAAGAGCAAAACATTTAAAATAACCATATGGGTTGCATGCAAGGCATGGCCAGGAAGGGTTGGCGGTGTGGGGTGGGGGAGGGGGGATGTCCACTCTAAAAGAGCATTACAGTCGGGGATGTAGTTGAGCGTAAAACTGTTTATGAACCTTTTTTTATTGAGACCACACCAATCACACTACATTTGTGATTTTAGCATCATTGTTTACATTGGGGTTCAGCAGTCCATCCATTTGATACAGGCTCTGCATGTATATAATAATTAAGTATTGTTATCCAGCAGCAGGTGAACGGTAGTACTTCACTCAAATTAAATGTCCTTTCCTTGTGTTTTTGCTGTGTTGCTGCTAACTTAATTTATCCCATTTCCATGTTGACAACTCCTCCAAACTGATAGATTAATAGCTTTCATGTCACAACCCCTTTTTGTCAAACCTGAAACAAAAAAACCTTGTTGGAAGTTCCACGCTGTTATCTTGCTGTTTGCGTTTGAGTAAACAGAGAACATTAGATAATGAAATGCAATATCTGAGAAGACAGTTTGGATTGTCACAGCATCATGACATATTAGGCTGTTGTGTTGAACATCGTTATGATAATGAACATCCCACAACCTCTTTGGCAACCTTCCTCTGTATACTTTATTCAAATAATGGAATAAAACAATTTTTTATTCACACAGCAAGGTTATTTCAAAAGTCACTTTCAGGAAATTATGTTCAAATTCTCTTGCTGCTTTAAAAAAATTTAAGCAGTGTTTCACAATTCATTACTGTCAGGCTGACTTAAGGAAAACACACTTGGTATGTGGGCCAACCATGTGTTTGTGTGTGTGTGTGTCCGGCTGGTTTGTAACTGGTGGCAGTTGTTTAATAACAATACCAAAAAACCAGTACAAAACAACACGAAACACTAAATTGGGTACAAAATAACCCGTCAAGCAACCACTCACACAAAGCACAAACACTAGCAATAAACAATCCCACACAAAGACATGGGGGGAACAGAGGGTTTAAATACAAAACATGTAATGAGGGAATTGAAACCAGGTGTGGAAACACAGACAAAACAAATGGAAAATTAAAAGAGGATCGAACACCACCCGAACAAGGAGAGGCACCAACTTCGGCGGAAGCCGTGATGGTGTGACTACGTATCAATCACAATGCTGGATTTGGGCTGTACACATCCGGAAATGAGCTGAACATTCTGTTTAAATCTAACATTAAATAATGTATTCCTCCTGCTATACATATTGCATATCTCCTCATACATAAAACGATTGGGCGATGTACTTCATATTAAATAACTTGTAATGATCCTAAATTACTGCAATCCAATGGTGCTGAAGAAGGACAAAATAATTTGAGACGCGGGGGAGCTAGTGGGGAAGTGCTGGGGTGCTGAGGGCTCCTCATGCACTTGATATCAACTCTCGTCATCTCCAAAGTTATAAGAATTTATAGAATTCACACTTTGAGAATGTTCTTAAGTTTCTATAGCTCCCAAGTCCCATACACATTCAGGTTATTACATTTACAGGAATCTATTTAGGTGCAGTCACTTTCTTTGGTGTTATAAATCTTGACTGATACAAATGTGGCGAAGTGTGCCCAGATTGAAGAACTAGCGAGCTCTGTAAAAGCTTTTCTCGGCTTCTCTGAAAACATGAACACACACCGACACATACTCAGACTCAAACACATGCACATGTAACAATATAGCTTCCGTCACTCTCCTCACCCCTGCCTGGGCTCGAACCAGGGACCCTCTGGACACATCAACAACTGCCTCCCACGAAGCATCGTTACCCATCGCTCCACAAAAGCCACGGTCCTTGCAGAGTAAGGGGTACAACTACTTCAAGGTTTCAGAGCGAGTGACATCATCGATTGAAATGCTGTTAGCTAACTAGCCATTTCACACCGGCTACACACACAAAAACAAACATGTTTTGTTTATTTTTACCTGTCACACACAGGCCCACTCCATGTCTCCAGGGCCCACTCCATGTCTTCAGTTTGCCAGTTGGACTTACAGTTGCCATAGTAACCCAAGCCTCATACCAGATACAGTGAGGGAAAAAGGTATTTGATCCCCTGCTGATTTTGTAAGTTTGCCCACTGACAAAGAAATTATCAGTCTATAATTTTAATGGAAGGTTTATTTGAACAGTGAGAGACAGAATAACAACAAAAGAATCCAGAAAAACGCATGTGAAAAATGTTATAAATTGATTTTCATTTTAATGGAGGGAAATAAGTATTTTACCCCCTCTCAATCAGAAAGATTTCTGGCTCCCAGGTGTCTTTTTACAGGTAACGAGCTGAGATTAGGAGCACACTCTTAAAGGGAGTGCTCCTAATCTCAGTTTGTTACCTGTATAAAAGACACCTGTCCACAGAAGCAATCAATCAATCAGATTCCAAACTCTCCACCATGGCCAAGACCAAAGAGCTCTCCAAGGATGTCAGGGACAAGATTGTAGACCTACACAAGGCAGGAATGGGCTACAAGACCATCGCCAAGCAGCTTGGTGAGAAGGTGACAACAGTTGGTGGAAGAAACACAAAATAACTGTCAATCTCCCTCGGCCTGGGGCTCCATGCAAGATCTCACCTCGTGGAGTTGCAATGATCATGAGAACGGTGAGGAATCAGCCCAGAACTACACGGGAGAATCTTGTCAATGATCTCAAGGCAGCCTGGACCATAGTCACCAAGAAAACAATTGGTAACACATTACGCCGTGAAGGACTGAAATCCTGCAGTGCCCGCAAGGTCCCCCTGCTCAAGTTTGCCAATGAACATCTGAATGATTCAGAAGACAACTACGTGAAAGTGTTGTGGTCAGATGAGACCAAAATGGAGCTCTTTGGCATCAACTCAACTCGCTGTGTTTGGAAGAGGAGGAATGCTGCCTATGACCCCAAGAACATCATCCCCACCGTCAAACATGGAGGTGGAAACATTATGCTTTGAGAGTGTTTTTCTGCTAAGGGGACAGGACAACTTCACAGCCTCAAAGGGACGATGGACGGGGCCATGTACTGTCAAATCTTGGGTGAGAACCTCCTTCCCTCAGCCAGGGCATTTAAAATGGGTCGTGGATGGGTATTCCAGCATGACAATGACCCAAAACACACGGCCAAGCCAACAAAGGAGTGGCTCAAGAAGAAGCACATTAGGGTCCTGGAGTGGCCTAGCCAGTCCCCAGACCTTAATCCCATAGAAAATCTGTGGAGGGAGCTGAAGGTTCGAGTTGCCAAACGTCAGCCATGAAACCCTAATGACTTGGAGAAGATCTGCATAGAGGAGTGGGACAAAATCCCTCCTAAGATGTGTGCAAACCTGGTGGCCAACTACAAGAAACGTCTGACCTCTGTGATTGCCAAAAAGGGTTTTGCCACCAAGTACTAAGTCATGTTTTTCAGAGTGGTCAAATACTTATTTCACCTCATTAAAATGCAAATCAATTTATAAAATTTTTCACATGCGTTTTTCTGGATTTTTTTGTTGTTATTCTGTCTCTCACTGTTCAAATAAACATACCATTAGAATTATAGACTGATCATTTCTTTGTCAGTGGGCAAATGTACAAAATCAGCAGGGGATCAAATACTTTTTCCCCCTCACTGTACCATGTTTGTTTTCTCCTTCATTATTTTCCAACCAGCTTGCTAAATGACCACATAATTAGCATCCTTTTATTGCTGCAAACTAAATGATGTACCTCTGAACTAAATGTTAACTTATTTGTGTGCTAAAAGGACCTTTAGCCTCTAACTGACATGCTGCCAATAATGACATCTGTTTCCTAAACTTGAAGCTAATTTGGGTGCCAAATTGAAAATTGTGGTTCAGTGCATTGATTGGCTTTTGCCAAACTGAATATCAGTCTGGTCTTTCAATCACTGTTTCATGAAAACTCTACTGGAGAGCATCTGACGAAGGTGTTGTGTAGGCTACTTGTGGACAATAAGACAAGGTCTTGAAAGCTGAGAGAGAGTTGTGAATGTGTGTGTTTCTGTGTGGGCAAAGATGGCACACAGTGTTGTCCAATAAGGCAGCACCTCTCCAGTGAACGAGAGAGGAGCGGGAGGAGAGGATTTATGTGTCTCAACACAGTAATCCTAAATCTAACCTCCATTATTATGATAAGCCCTTCACATTCTAATGGGCCCTAGGATGCCAAAAACATCCATCTTTCAGTCAGTTCAGATTTGGAATGCTATATTTTATATCCATGCAATAAATGTCTCATTTGGTTGTGATGAGATATTCTATGCCTGGTTGTAGAATTGAGCTTAATATACAAACTTGACCTCAAAAAACCATCTGGGTCAGACACGTTCTTCTTTAATTTTGCTGCCCCTATCTTTGGCAAGCCTATCTCTAAACTGTTTAACCTGTCTCTCCTCTCTGGGGAGGTTCCCATCGCTTGGAAGGCAGCCACGGTTTATCCTGTATTTAAAGGGGGAGATCAAGCTAAGCCTAACTGTTATAGGCCTATTTAAATTTTGTCCTGTTTTTCAAAAGTGTTGGAAATACTTGTCAATAATCAACTGACTGGCTTTCTTGATGTCTATAGTATTCTCTCTGGTATGCAATCTGGTTTCCGCTCAGGTAATTGATGTGTCACTGCAACCTTAACTTCTTAGGGAGTGGCTGCCGAGGAGACGGTTTTGGAGAGTCTGGCGTGCCCAAAGTAAAATGCCTGCCATCCAGGCCCAGAAAATCGGATTTGCACATAATTAGTATGATTGGATAGGAAAAACTCTGAAGTTTCTAAAAGTGTTAAAATAATGTATGTGAGTATAACAGAAGTGATATAGCAGGCGAAAACCAGAGGAAAATCCATACGGATTTGCAGTTTCTTTTGTAAATGACCTTTTTCTCCATTGTGCCTATTAATGAGACTGCAGTACCTATGGCTTCCACAGGATGTCGACAGTCTTTAGACAAGGTTTCAAAACAATAAGGCTAAAGGGAACCGTATAGAAGAAGATTTACTGAAGGAAGTGGAAATGAGAAATACTTTTTTTCGGTCACGAGAACGAGAGCGCGCCTCACTTTATTTTCCTTTCTTATCAGTCAGGCTACAATCCGGTTGAAATATTATAGTAAATATACATAAAATGATACCTAAGGATACATTAAAAATGATGTTTGATTTGTTTGGAGAAATATGATAGGTATAATTTGAACGTGTTCTCTTCACGATTCAATGGGCGACTCAACGATAGATTTTTCTCAGGTTTTCGCCTGCTATTTCTGTTCTGTTACACTCACAGACATTATGTGAACACTTTTAGAAACTTCAGAGTGTTTCCTTTCCAATAGTACTAATTATGTGCATATCCTATTTTCTGGGCCTGAGTGGGAGGCATTTTACTTTGGGCACACCTGACTCTCCAAAACCGTCACCTCGGGAACCGCTCCCTAAGAAGTTAACATTGGTACATTCAGAAACCACTCTCACCTACAGTAACCATACACTTTGCACACGAACCACCGCCCGCTTTGAGTAAGAAATCATGAATATATTTACGTGAAATGTCTGGGTTCGCCAGGGATCTCTCGGTGAACAGGGTAGCCTTAGAAGGGGAGTTGGGCCTTTTCACGGCACACCTGTAAGGCTCTGATTGTCCAAAATAGTTCCAACAAGTCTTCTACTGTTTTCCTTCTCTGTAGTCGTGTAGTCCTGAACATAACTACAGAGTTTACTTTCTTTCCATTATCTATCTTAACAAAAACACTTTAATAATTGTTCATATTCCATGCACAACGCATAGCATGGAAACTTTGCATATGTAGTGGGTATACTTTCCAAGTTACTGTATGTCCTTAATAACATAATTAATGACATCACAATTAACAAATAAAATTACATTGGTGTTCTATAGATCGCCTCTGACCATTCCTCATGTTCTATGTTAGAAATAATGTTCCAGTATTTTTTATAGAATATTTAAAACATACAATATACTTGCAGTGAATCCGCTCAAAAGCTACATCACATTAGTCCTCTACCAGACTCCCATCCAGAGTTACACACAGAAGCAACTAGGGAAGGGGAAAGAGTCAACGCCCTGCTCAAGGGCAAGTCAACAGATCATCCACAAGGTCAAAAACGGGGACCAGAACCAGTGACAACTGTATGTAAACATTATTAAAGTGACTAGTGTTCCATTCCTTAAAGTGGCCAGTGATTCCTAGTCTATGCCTATAGGCAGCAACCTCTAATGTGCTAGTAATGGCTGTTTAACAGTCTGATGGCCTTCAGATAGTAGTTGTTTTTCAGTCTCTTGGTCCCAGCATTGATGCACCTGTACTGACCTCGCCTTCTGGATGATAGCGGGGTGAACTGGAAGTGGCTCGGGTGGTTGATGTCCTTGATGATCTTTTTGGCCTTCCTGTGACATCGGGTGCTGTAGGTGTTCTAGAGGGCGGGTAGTTTGCCTCCGGTAATGTGTTGGGCAGACCGCACCACCCTCTGGAGAGCTTTGCGGTTGCAGTTGCCGTACCAGGCGGGTGATACAGCCCGACAGGATGCTTTCAACTGTGCATCTGTAAAAATGTGTGAGTGTTTTAGGTGACAAGCCAAATGTATTTAGCCTCCTGAGGTTGAAGAGGCTCTGTTGCACCTTCTTCACCACACTGTCTGTATGAGTGGTCCATTTCAGTTTGTCAGTGATCTTGAAAGGATCTTGAAGCCAAGGATCTTGAAGCTTTCCACCTTCTCCGCTGTGGTCCTGTCGATGTGGATAGGGGGGTGTACCCTCTGCTGAAGTCCACGATCATCTCCTTTGTTTATCCTCCAGTAAACTTTGATTAAATTTCCAATATCCCGATTGATGTGGAAATGCTATAAGAGTCATGTTATGGCCAATTAGATGATGATCCGATCGCATTCTGTCTCCTATTAAAAAGTTTTAACCTTTGATGCAAGAGAGAAGGAGACAAGAAAGTAGTCAAGACTACTTGCTTGATTACGTCTCCTCCGTGTATATCTCACTAGGTCACCCCATTCTTTTTCCACGCAACTTCATCTAAGGATGTAGAGTGAGTTTTCCTTCAGGGTTATCTTTGGTCTCGTTGTTGCCTCTGATTAATGCCCCCCTTGCCTGGTCCGTGATTTTTGGTGGCCGGCCCTTTGGTTTGTTTGGCAGGTTTGTTGTGGTGCCATATACTTTCAATTTTTTTATAATGGATTTAATGGTGCTCCGTGGGATGTTCAACATTTCGGATATTTTTTTTATAACCAAACCCTGATCTATACTTCTCCACAACTTTGTCCCTGACCTGTTTGAAGAGCTTCCTGGTGCCGCTTGCTTGGTGGTGCCCCTTGCTTAGTGGTGTTGCAGATTCTGGGGCCTTTCAGAACTGGTGTATATATACACTGAGATCATGTGACACTTAGATTGCACTTTATTTAACTTGTTAGGCAACTTCTGAAGGTAATTGGTTGCACCAGATTGTATTTAGGGGCTTCATAGCAAAGGGGGTGAATACATATGCATGCACCAGTTTTCCTTTTTAAGTATTTTTTTTTCATTTCACTTGTGTATGTCCATTACATGAAATCCAAATAAACATCCATTTAAATTACAGGTTGTAATGCAACAAAATAGGAAAAACGCCAAGCGGGGTGAATACTTTTGCAAGGCACTGTATATCAAAGCTTACTTTGTCACAACACAACTGAAATGCATTAAGAAGGAAAGAATTTACACAACTAAACTTTTAACAAGGTGAACATGTTAATTGAAATGCATTCCAGGTGACTACCTCAGGAAGATGGTTGAGAGAATGCCAAGAGTGTGCAAAGCTGTCAACAAGGCAAAGGGTGGCTCTTTGAAAAATGTGTTTAACACTTTTTTGGTTACTACATGATTCCATATGTGTTATTTCATAGTTTTGATGACTTCACTATTAGTCTACAATGTAGAAAACAAAATTAAGAAAAACACTTGAATGAGTAGGTGTGTCCAAACATTTGACTGGTACCATACATGTGAAAAAAATTCTAAAATCCTGTTTTCGCTTTGTCATTATGGGGTATTGTGTGTAGATTAAAGAAAAGCGATTTTAGAATAAGGCTGTAATGTAACAAAATGTGAAAAAGAAAAGGGGTCTGAATACTTTCAGAATGTACAGCATGTGGGCTCAATTGGAAATTACCTTTACATTTCTATCGCACAATCTGTTTTGTAATATCTTGACTCAGTTGTTTGTATTATGTGGATTGTGTAAGCAGCTTTTGAATTATTCAACTAGCTGCAAAACATGAATTACTCAGAAAAGTTATAGTCTTCACAGTGAAAATATAGTGTTTTATGCAAAAAATATACATAGCAATTTTTTGGAGTGGCGTGATGAAAATTTCTGTGTACAAATCAGATTAGTACACAAAAGAAAATTCAAAGTGGTTAAAATACTGTTGAGTGACCCTGTACTTACAGCCTACACTATAAACTGATTTTCAGATGTTTGCTCTGGATAACTTCCTGATTTAAAGTGTCACTTCAGATTTGTTTCGTCCTAAAATATCCAAGAGCCTTCATCTATTAGGACAAAACAAAAGGAAAACACAAAGACAATAAAGGCTAATGTAACCTCGAAGCCATGCGATTGTGAGTGACGTCCTCAGCAGAGCAGAAATACCTTGAGTTGGACCACAGATGAGACCGCTCCATCGCTGACAAGGTTCTGTGTCTCTATCTCTAGGGAGAGAAGCTCTAGCAGGGAGATGTTTTACAAGCATTTGAACAGAATACTCTATTCTCCTGGGACGCTCAAGCAGACACCAATCACTTTGACTTGTACACTGTTTTTCATAGTGCACAGAGATGAGCACTGGTATATTGGACACACGTGCAGCCCACGCAAGGCGGGGAAGGGGTGGGGTGGGTCACGAGCTCTGGGGACGCATGCACCGGTCATCGAAGTATTTTTTTTTTAATGTAATTAATCATTTTGACAGTAACTCTCAAAAAAAGTAATTCATAAATCTTTTTCATTTCCATCTGTACTAGGAAGCTAACTGTTTGTTTCTTCGGGTTCCGGAATGTGACTGAAAAAGCAAAATCAAATCAAATTGTTTTTGTAACATACACCGAATACAACATGTTTCAACCTTACTGTGAAATGCTTACTTACGATCCCTTAACCAACAATGCAGTTTTTAAAAAGTAAGTAACATTTGCTAAAAAAACTAAAGGAAAAATAGTAACACAATAAAATAACAATAACGAACGTATTTACAAGGGGAACCGGTACCAAGTCAATGTGCAGGGGTATGGGTTAGTCGAGGTAATTGAGGTAATATATATGTAGGTAGGGATAAAGTGACTATGCATAGATAAACAGAGAGTAGCAGCAGTGCATTTGAAGAGTGTGAAGGAACGTATCAAATCAAATCAAATTTTATTGGTCACATACACATGGTTAGCAGATGTTAATGTGAGTGTAGCAAAATGCTTGTGCTTCTAGTTCCAACCGTGCAGTAATATCTAACAAGTAATATCTAACAATTTCACATCAACTACCTTATACACACAAGTGTAAAGGGATGAATAATAATATGTACATATAAATATATGGATGAGCGATGGCCGTGCGGCATACGCAAGATGCAGTGTGTGTGTGTGTGGTGTCAATATTCGTGTGTGTGTTTTGTGTCTGTCTGTGTGTGTTGGAATGTCAGCGTAGTACGTGTGAGTGTGTGGTTAGTCCAGTGAGTGGACATTGAGCCTGTGCAAGATAGTCAGTGCAACAAAAAAATATATAACAAAATAAGGGGGTCAATGCAAATAGTGAGGTTAGCCATTTGATGCACTGTTCAGCAGTCTTATCGCTTGTGGGTGGAAGCTGTTCAGGAGCATTTTGTTCCCAGACGTAGTGCTCCGGTACTGCTTGCCGTGCGGTAGCAGAGAGAGCAGTCTATGACTTGAGTCTTGGACAATTGGAGTGGCTGGAGTCTTTGACCATTTTTGACACCGCCTGGTATAGAGGTCCTGGATGGCAGGAAGCCCGGCCCCAGTGATGTACTGGGCTGTAAGCACTACCCTCTGTAGCGCCTCATGGTTGGATGCCAAGCAGTTGCTATACCAAGTGGTGATGCAACCAGTCAGGATGCTCTCGATGGTGCAGCTGTATAACATTTTGAGGGTCTTAGATCCCATGCCACATATTTTCTGCCTACTGAGGGGAAATAGGCATTGTCATACCCTCTTCACAACTGTTTTGGTGTGTTTGGAACTTGAAGCTCTCGACCCGCTCCACTACAGCCCTGTTGATGTGAATGGGGGCGTGCTCCGCCCTCCTTTTCTTGTAGTCCACGATCAGCTCCTTTGTCTTGCTCACGTAGAGAAAGAGGCGGTAGTCCTGTCACCACACTGTCAGGTCTCTGACCTCTTCCCTATAGGCTGTCTCATCACCATCGATAATCAAGCCTTCCACCATCGTGTCGTCTGCAAACTTAATGATGTGGATGCAGTCATGGGTGAAGAGGGAATACAGGAGGGGCCTAAGCACGCACCCCAGAGGGGCCCCCGTGATGACCGTCAGCTTGACGGATGTGTTGTTGTTTACTCTCACCACCTGGGGGCAGCGTTTTCAGGAACTCCAGGATCCAGTTGCAGAGAGAGGTGCTTAGTCCCAGGGTCCAGTAACAGACTGGCCACCGGAGCAGCCTGCCTTATACAAAAAAAAAGTTGGCAGAAGGTTGAGCGACACGGGCCAACCACCACTTCCCCCCAGGCCTGTTTGTCCATTCCAAACAAATGTCTATGCAACCCTTAGCCCCGCCCTCTTTGTCTCGCTCACACACACATTGACACTGACAGCTCGAAAACTAGCTACAATAGAAAATGGAAATGCAGAGTAAAAAATGTAAGGGTGGGGCTAAATGCAAGTAAATGTAAAAAACTAACCAACATATTCGGTAGTACTAGTACCAGTGCCACCGACGCTAACATCGAAGTGCTAGACTGGCAAGAGAATTATGCGACAACCCGGTTCGCGGGTAAAAAAATTAGATGGAGAGGACAGCGAAGCCAAAGATAGTGCAGCCAAAGCAGTTGATATGTGCCTAAATTTGTTACAAATACAGCATGTTATATCAGCATTTATGAGTGAAATGCAAATACTATTTGTCAGCTACTGCTATGTAAATGTACCAGAAAGAAAGAATTGAGGTAAAGACGAACAGTAACTGGATGATCAAACCGGCTAGCGGAAAAACACAAATTTGCCGCCTAGCAAAGCTCTGAATGGCTAGATTTCGCCGTCCTGTCGGGATTTTGTGTGAAATGGCAATCACTTGAGTATCAGTGATTTACTGTCGTAAAATCGGAAGTTTACATACACCTTAGCCAAACACATTTCATCTCAGTTTTTCACAATTCCTGACATTTAATCCTAGTAAAAAATACGATGTCTTAGATCAGTTAGGATCACCACTTTATTTTAAGAATGTGAAATGGCCGAATAATAGTAGAGAGAATGATTTATTTTAGATGTTACTTCTTTCATCACATTCCCAGTGCGTCATAAGTTTACATACACTCAATTAGTATTTGGTAGCATTGCCTTTAAATTGTTTAACTTTAAGTTGGGTACATTTTGGCCCATTCCTCCTGACAGAGCTGGTGTAACTGAGTCAGGTGTGTAGGCCTCCTTGCTCACACACGCTTTTTCAGTTCTGCCCACAAATTTTCTATAGGATTGCGGGCTTTGGGATAGCCACTCCAATATCTTGACTTTGTTGTCCTTAAGCCATTTTGCCACAACTTTGTAAGTATGCTTGGGGTCATTGTCCATTTGGAAGACCCATTTGCGACCAAGCTTTAACTTCATGTGATGTCTTGATGTTGCTTCAATACAGTGAGGGAAAAAAGTATTTGATCCCCTGCTGATTTTGTACGTTTGCCCACTGACAAAGAAATGATCAGTCTATAATTTTAATGGTAGGTTTATTTGAACAGTGAGAGACAGAATAACAACAAAAAAATCCAGAAAAATGCATGTGAAAAATGTTATACAGTGGGGCTAAAAAAGTATTTAGTCAGCCACCAATTGTGCAAGTTCTCTCACTTAAAAAGATGAGAGAGGCCTGTAATTTTCATCATAGGTGCACTTAAACTATGACAGACAAAATGTGGAAAAGAAATCCAGAAAATCACATTGTAGGATTTTTAATGAATTTATTTGCAAATTATGGTGGAAAATAAGTATTTGGTCAATAACAAAAGTTTATCTCAATACTTTGTTATATACCCTTTGTTGGCAATGACAGAGGTCAAACGCTTTCTGTAAGTCTTCACAAGGTTTTCACACACTGTTGCTGGTATTTTGGCCCATTCCTCCATGCAGATCTCCTCTAGAGCAGTGATGTTTTGGGGCTGTCGCTGGGCAACACGGACTTTCAACTCCCTCCAAAGATTTTCTATGGGGTTGAGATCTGGAGACTGGCTAGGCCACTCCAGGACCTTGAAATGCTTCTTACGAAGCCACTCCTTCGTTGCCCGGGCGGTGTGTTTGGGATCATTGTCATGCTGAAAGACCCAGCCACGTTTCATCTTCAATGCCATTGCTGATGGAAGGAGGTTTTCACTCAAAATCTCACGATACATGGCCCCATTCATTCTTTCCTTTACACGGAACAGTCGTCCTGGTCCCTTTGCAGAAAAACAGCCCCAAAGCATGATGTTTCCACCCCCATGCTTCACAGTAGGTATGCTGTTCTTTGGATGCAACTCAGTATTCTTTGTCCTCCAAACACGACGAGTTGAGTCTTTACCAAAAAGTTCTATTTTGGTTTCATCTGACCATATGACATTCTCCCAATCCTCATCTGGATCATCCAAATGCTCTCTAGCAAACTTCAGACGGGCCTGAACATGTACTGGTTTAAGCAGGGGGACACGTCTGGCACTGCAGGATTTGAGTCCCTGGCGGCGAGTGTGTTACTGATGGTAGGCTTTGTTACTTTGGTCCCAGCTCTCTGCAGGTCATTCACTAGGTCCCCCGTGTGGTTCTGGGATTTTGCTCACCGTTCTTGTGATCATTTTGACCCCACGGGTGAGATCTTGCGTGGAGCCCCAGATCGAGGAAGATTATCAGTGGTCTTGTATGTCTTCCATTTCCTAATAATTGCTCCCACAGTTGATTTCTTCAAACCAAGCTGCTTACCTATTGCAGATTCAGTCTTCCCAACCTGGTGCAGGTCTACAATTTTGTTTCTGGTGTCCTTTGACAGCTCTTTGGTCTTGGCCATAGTGGAGTTTGGAGTGTGACTGTTTGAGGTTGTGGACAGGTGTCTTTATACTGATAACAAGTTCAAACAGGTGCCATTAATACAGGTAACGAGTGGAGGACAGAGGAGCCTCTTAAAGAAGAAGTTACAGGTCTGTGAGAGCCAGAAATCTTGCTTGTTTGTATGTGACCAAATACTTATTTTCCACCATAATTTGCAAATAAATTCATTAAAAATCCTACAATGTGATTTTCTGGTTTTTTTTCCTCATTTTGTCTGTCATAGTTGAAGTGTACCTATGATGAAAATTACAGGCCTCTCTCATCTTTTTAAGATAGAGAACTTGCACAATTGGTGGCTGACTAAATACACTGCTCAAAAAAATAAAGGGAACACTTAAACAACACAATGTAACTTCAAGTCAATCACACTTCTGTGAAATCAAACTGTCCACTTAGGAAGCAACACTGATTGACAATAAATTTCACATGCTGTTGTGCAAATGGAATATACAACATGTGGAAATTATAGGCAATTAGCAAGACACCCCCAATAAAGGAGTGGTTCTGAAGGTGGTGACCACAGACCACTTCTCAGTTCCTATGCTTCCTGGCTGATGTTTTGGTCACTTTTGAATGCTGGCGGTGCTTTCACTCTAGTGGTAGCATGAGACGGAGTCTACAACCCACACAAGTGGCTCAGGTAGTGCAGCTCATCCAGGATGGCACATCAATGCGAGCTGTGGCAAGAAGGTTTGCTGTGTCTGTCAGCGTAGTGTCCAGAGCATGGAGGCGCTACCAGGAGACAGGCCAGTACATCAGGAGACGTGGAGGAGGCCGTAGGAGGGCAACAACCCAGCAGCAGGACTGCTACCTCCGCCTTTGTGTAAGGAGGAGCACTGCCAGAGCCCTGCAAAATGACCTCCAGCAGGCCACAAATGTGCATGTGTCTGCTCAAACGGTCAGAAACAGACTCCATGAGGGTGGTATGAGGGCCCAACGTCCACAGGTGGGGTTGTGCTTACAGCCCAACACCGTGCAGGACGTTTGGCATTTGCCAGAGAACACCAAGATTGGCAAATTCGCCACTGGCGCCCTGTGCTCTTCACAGATGAAAGCAGGTTCACACTGAGCACGTGACAGACGTGACAGAGTCTGGAGACGCCGTGGAGAACGTTCTGCTGCCTGCAACATCCTCCAGCATGACCGGTTTGGCGGTGGGTCAGTCATGGTGTGGGGTGGCATTTCTTTGGGGGGCCGCACAGCCCTCCATGTGCTCGCCAGAGGTAGCCTGACTGCCATTAGGTACAGAGATGAGATCCTCAGACCCCTTGTGAGACCATATGCTTATGCGGTTGGCCCTGGGTTCCTCCTAATGCAAGACAATGCTAGACCTCATGTGGCTGGAGTGTGTCAGCAGTTCCTGCAAGAGGAAGGCATTGATGCTAAGGACTGGCCCGCCCGTTCCCCAGACCTGAATCCAATTGAGCACATCTGGGACGTCATGTCTCGCTCCATCCACCAACGCCACGTTGCACCACAGACTGTCCAGGAGTTGGCGGATGCTTTAGTCCAGGTCTGGGAGGAGATCCCTCAGGAGACCATCCGCCACCTCATCAGGAGCATGCCCAGGCGTTGTAGGGAGGTCATTCAGGCACGTGGAGGCCACACACACTATTGAGCCTCATTTTGACTTGTTTTAAGGACATTACATCAAAGTTGGATCAGCCTGTAGTGTGGTTTTCCACTTTAATTTTGAGTGTGACTCCAAATCCAGACCTCCATGGATTGATAAATTTGATTTCCATTGATAATTTTTGTGTGATTTTGTTGTCAGCACATTCAACTATGTAAAGAAAAAGTATTTAATAAGATTATTTCATTCATTCAGATCTATGATGTGTTATTTTAGTGTTCCCTTTATTTTTTTGCAGTGTACTTTTTGCCCCACTGTAAATTGATTTGAATTTTTATGAGGGAAATAAGTATTTGACCCTCTCAATCAGAAAGATTTCTGGCTCCCAGGTGTCTTTTATACAGGTAACGATCTGAGATTAGGAGCACACTCTTAAAGGGAGTGCTCCTAATCTCAGTTTGTTACCTGTATAAAAGACACCTGTCCACAGAAGCAATCAATCAATCAGATTCCAAACTCTCCACCATGGCCAAGACCAAAGAGCTCTCCAAGGATGTCAGGGACAAGATTGTAGACCTACACAAGGCTGGAATGGGCTACAAGACCATCGCCAAGCAGCTTGGTGAGAAGGTGACAATAGTTGGTGCAATTATTCGCAAATGGAAGAAACACAAAAGAACTGTCAATCTCCCTCGGCCTGGGGCTCCATGCAAGGTCTCACCTTGTGGAGTTGCAATGATCATGAGAACAGTGAGGAATCAGCCCAGAACTACACGGGAGGATCTTGTCAATGATCTCAAGGCAGCTGGGACCATAGTCACCAAGAAAACAATTGGTAACACACTACGCCGTGAAGGACTGAAATCCTGCAGCGCCCGCAAGGTCCCCTGCTCAAGAAAGCACATATACATGCCCGTCTGAAGTTTGCCAATGAACATCTGAATGATTCAGAGGACATCTGGGTGAAAGTGTTGTGGTCAGATGAGACCAAAAAGGAGCTCTTTGGCATCAACTCAACTAGCCATGTTTGGAGGAGGAGGAATGCTGCCTATGACCCCAAGAACACCATGCCCACCGTCAAACATGGAGGTGGAAACATTATGCTTTGGGGGTGTTTTTCTGCTAAGGGGACAGGACAACTTCACCATCAAAGGGACGATGGACAGGGCCATGTACCGTCAAATCTTGGGTGAGAATCTCCTTCCCTCAGCCAGGGCATTGAAAATGGGTCATTGATGGGTATTCCAGCATGACAATGACCCAAAACACACGGCCAAGGCAACAAAGGAAAAAAAAAAGAAGAAGAACATTAAGGTCCTGAAGTGGCCTAGCCAGTCTCCAGACCTTAATCCCATAGAAAATCTGTAGAGGGAGCTGAAGGTTCGAGTTGCCAAACGTCAGCCTCGAAACCTTAATGACTTGGAGAAGATCTGCATAGAGGAGTGGGACAAAATCCCTCCTGAGATGTGCGCTAACCTGGTGGCCAACTGCAAGAAATGTCTGACCTTTGTGATTGCCAACAAGGGTTTTGCCACCAAGTACTAAGTCATGTTTTGCTGAGGGGTCAAATACTTATTTCCCTCATTAAAATGCTAATCAATTTCTAACATTTTTCACATGCTTTTTTTCTGGATTTTTTTGTTGTTATTCTGTCTCTCACTGTTCAAATAAACCTACCATTAAAATTATAGACTGATAATTTTTTTGTCAGTGGGCAAACGCACAAAATCAGCAGGGGATCAAAAAACTTTTTCCGTCACTGTATATCCACATAATATTCCAGCCTCATGATGCCATCTATTTTGTGAAGTGCACCAGTCCCTCCTGCAGCAAAGCACCCCCACAACATGATGCTGCCACCCCCGTGGGTGGGATGGTGTTCTTCGGCTTGCAAGCCTCCCCCTTTTTCCTCCGAACATAACGATGGTCATTATGGCCATCTATTTTTGTTTCATCAGACCATTTCTCCAAAAAGTACAATCTTTGTCCCCATGTGCAGTTGCAAACCGTAGTCTGGCTTTTTTTATGGCAGTATTGGAGCAGTGGCTTCTTCCTTGCTGAGTGGCCTTTCAGGTTATGTCGATATAGGACTCGTTTTACTGTGGATATAGATATTTTTGTACCTGTTTCCTCCAGCACAAGGTCCTTTGCTGTTGTTCTGGGATTGATTTGCACTTTTTGCACCAAAGTACATTCATCTCTAGGAGACAGAACGCGTCTCCTTCCTGAGCGGTATGATGGCTGCGTGGTCCCATGGTGTTTATACTTGCGTACTATTGTTTGTACAGATGAACGTGGTATCTTCAGGCGTTTGGAAATTACTCCCAAGGATGAACCAGACTTGTGGAGGTCTACAATTGTTTTCTGAGGTCTTGGCTGATTTCTTTTGATTTTCCCATTATGTCAAGCAAAGAAGCACTGAGTTTGAAGGTAGGCCTTGATGTACATCAACAGGTACACCTCCAATTGACTCAAATGATGTCAACTAGCCTATCAGAAGCTTCCAAAGCCATGACATCATTTTCTGGATTTTTCCAAGCTATTTAAAGGCAAAGTCTACTTATTGTATGTAAACTTCTTACCCACTGGAATTGTATCACAGTGTATCACTTATCTGTCTATAAGCAATTGTTGGAAAAATTACTTGTGTCATGCACAAAGTAGATGTCCTAACCGACTTGCCAAAACTATAATTTGTTAACAAGAAATTTGTGGAGTGGTTGAAAATGAGTTTTAATGACTCCAACCTAAGTGTATGTAGTCTTCTGACTTCAACTGTATATGTGCTTTCCATTTGGCACAGACATAAATGTGGAAGTCATTGCTGCTATAGTTGGACACAACTATAGCAGAAACTGAAATTCTCAACCTTCAAAATGACACTCAGCTGAAATCCAGGGCAACCACCGAGATGAAGGAAGAGTTCTGAGAGCTCCTACTAGAGAAGTATCCCAACATAAGAAGATGTGCTGTCAACTTATCAGCCCTTTTTGGATCAACCTACCTCTGTGAGTCTGCATTTTCTCACATGAAGATAATAAAGTACATATCTACTATTACTGATGACCACCTTGTGGCCTGCATGAGACTTGCAACAAGCTGCTACAGCCCTGACTATGAAAACTACTTGCCTCCACTTAATGCCAAAAGTCACACTAAGGTAGAAAATGAAATTAGTTGCACTTACAGTGGGGAAAAAAAGTATTTAGTCAGCCACCAATTGTGCAAGTTCTCTCACTTAAAAAGATGAGAGAGGCCTGTAATTTTCATCATAGGTACACTTCAACTATGACAGACAAAATGAGGAAAAGAAATCCAGAAAATCACATTGTAGGATTTTTTATGAATTTATTTGCAAATTATGGTGGAAAATAAGTATTTGGTCAATAACAAAAGTTTATCTCAATACTTTGTTATATACCCTTTGTTGGCAATGACAGAGGTCAAACGTTTTCTGTAAGTCTTCACAAGGTTTTCACACACTGTTGCTGGTATTTTGGCCCATTCCTCCATGCAGATCTCCTCTAGAGCAGTGATGTTTTGGGGCTGTCGCTGGGCAACACGGACTTTCAACTCCCTCCAAAGATTTTCTATGGGGTTGAGATCTGGAGACTGGCTAGGCCACTCCAGGACCTTGAAATGCTTCTTACGAAGCCACTCCTTCGTTGCCCGGGCGGTGTGTTTGGGATCATTGTCATGCTGAAAGACCCAGCCACGTTTCATCTTCAATGCCATTGCTGATGGAAGGAGGTTTTCACTCAAAATCTCACGATACATGGCCCCATTCATTCTTTCCTTTACACGGAACAGTCGTCCTGGTCCCTTTGCAGAAAAACAGCCCCAAAGCATGATGTTTCCACCCCATGCTTCACAGTAGGTATGCTGTTCTTTGGATGCAACTCAGTATTCTTTGTCCTCCAAACACGACGAGTTGAGTCTTTACCAAAAAGTTCTATTTTGGTTTCATCTGACCATATGACATTCTCCCAATCCTCATCTGGATCATCCAAATGCTCTCTAGCAAACTTCAGACGGGCCTGAACATGTACTGGTTTAAGCAGGGGACACGTCTGGCACTGCAGGATTTGAGTCCCTGGCGGCGAGTGTGTTACTGATGGTAGGCTTTGTTACTTTGGTCCCAGCTCTCTGCAGGTCATTCACTAGGTCCCCGTGTGGTTCTGGGATTTTTGCTCACCGTTCTTGTGATCATTTTGACCCCACGGGTGAGATCTTGCGTGGAGCCCCAGATCGAGGAAGATTATCAGTGGTCTTGTATGTCTTCCATTTCCTAATAATTGCTCCCACAGTTGATTTCTTCAAACCAAGCTGCTTACCTATTGCAGATTCAGTCTTCCCAACCTGGTGCAGGTCTACAATTTTGTTTCTGGTGTCCTTTGACAGCTCTTTGGTCTTGGCCATAGTGGAGTTTGGAGTGTGACTGTTTGAGGTTGTGGACAGGTGTCTTTTATACTGATAACAAGTTCAAACAGGTGCCATTAATACAGGTAACGAGTGGAGGACAGAGGAGCCTCTTAAAGAAGAAGTTACAGGTCTGTGAGAGCCAGAAATCTTGCTTGTTTGTATGTGACCAAATACTTATTTTCCACCATAATTTGCAAATAAATTCATTAAAAATCCTACAATGTGATTTTCTGTTTTTTTTCCTCATTTTGTCTGTCATAGTTGAAGTGTACCTATGATGAAAATTACAGGCCTCTCTCATCTTTTTAAGATAGAGAACTTGCACAATTGGTGGCTGACTAAATACACTGCTCAAAAAAATAAAGGGAACACTTAAACAACACAATGTAACTTCAAGTCAATCACACTTCTGTGAAATCAAACTGTCCACTTAGGAAGCAACACTGATTGACAATAAATTTCACATGCTGTTGTGCAAATGGAATATACAACATGTGGAAATTATAGGCAATTAGCAAGACACCCCAATAAAGGAGTGGTTCTGAAGGTGGTGACCACAGACCACTTCTCAGTTCCTATGCTTCCTGGCTGATGTTTTGGTCACTTTTGAATGCTGGCGGTGCTTTCACTCTAGTGGTAGCATGAGACGGAGTCTACAACCCACACAAGTGGCTCAGGTAGTGCAGCTCATCCAGGATGGCACATCAATGCGAGCTGTGGCAAGAAGGTTTGCTGTGTCTGTCAGCGTAGTGTCCAGAGCATGGAGGCGCTACCAGGAGACAGGCCAGTACATCAGGAGACGTGGAGGAGGCCGTAGGAGGGCAACAACCCAGCAGCAGGACTGCTACCTCCGCCTTTGTGTAAGGAGGAGCACTGCCAGAGCCCTGCAAAATGACCTCCAGCAGGCCACAAATGTGCATGTGTCTGCTCAAACGGTCAGAAACAGACTCCATGAGGGTGGTATGAGGGCCCAACGTCCACAGGTGGGGGTTGTGCTTACAGCCCAACACCGTGCAGGACGTTTGGCATTTGCCAGAGAACACCAAGATTGGCAAATTCGCCACTGGCGCCCTGTGCTCTTCACAGATGAAAGCAGGTTCACACTGAGCACGTGACAGACGTGACAGAGTCTGGAGACGCCGTGGAGAACGTTCTGCTGCCTGCAACATCCTCCAGCATGACCGGTTTGGCGGTGGGTCAGTCATGGTGTGGGGTGGCATTTCTTTGGGGGGCCGCACAGCCCTCCATGTGCTCGCCAGAGGTAGCCTGACTGCCATTAGGTACAGAGATGAGATCCTCAGACCCCTTGTGAGACCATATGCTTATGCGGTTGGCCCTGGGTTCCTCCTAATGCAAGACAATGCTAGACCTCATGTGGCTGGAGTGTGTCAGCAGTTCCTGCAAGAGGAAGGCATTGATGCTAAGGACTGGCCCGCCCGTTCCCCAGACCTGAATCCAATTGAGCACATCTGGGACGTCATGTCTCGCTCCATCCACCAACGCCACGTTGCACCACAGACTGTCCAGGAGTTGGCGGATGCTTTAGTCCAGGTCTGGGAGGAGATCCCTCAGGAGACCATCCGCCACCTCATCAGGAGCATGCCCAGGCGTTGTAGGGAGGTCATTCAGGCACGTGGAGGCCACACACACTATTGAGCCTCATTTTGACTTGTTTTAAGGACATTACATCAAAGTTGGATCAGCCTGTAGTGTGGTTTTCCACTTTAATTTTGAGTGTGACTCCAAATCCAGACCTCCATGGATTGATAAATTTGATTTCCATTGATAATTTTTGTGTGATTTTGTTGTCAGCACATTCAACTATGTAAAGAAAAAAGTATTTAATAAGATTATTTCATTCATTCAGATCTATGATGTGTTATTTTAGTGTTCCCTTTATTTTTTTGAGCAGTGTACTTTTTTTGCCCCACTGTAAATTGATTTGAATTTTTATGAGGGAAATAAGTATTTGACCCCCTCTCAATCAGAAAGATTTCTGGCTCCCAGGTGTCTTTTATACAGGTAACGATCTGAGATTAGGAGCACACTCTTTAAAGGGAGTGCTCCTAATCTCAGTTTGTTACCTGTATAAAAGACACCTGTCCACAGAAGCAATCAATCAATCAGATTCCAAACTCTCCACCATGGCCAAGACCAAAGAGCTCTCCAAGGATGTCAGGGACAAGATTGTAGACCTACACAAGGCTGGAATGGGCTACAAGACCATCGCCAAGCAGCTTGGTGAGAAGGTGACAATAGTTGGTGCAATTATTCGCAAATGGAAGAAACACAAAAGAACTGTCAATCTCCCTCGGCCTGGGGCTCCATGCAAGGTCTCACCTTGTGGAGTTGCAATGATCATGAGAACAGTGAGGAATCAGCCCAGAACTACACGGGAGGATCTTGTCAATGATCTCAAGGCAGCTGGGACCATAGTCACCAAGAAAACAATTGGTAACACACTACGCCGTGAAGGACTGAAATCCTGCAGCGCCCGCAAGGTCCCCCTGCTCAAGAAAGCACATATACATGCCCGTCTGAAGTTTGCCAATGAACATCTGAATGATTCAGAGGACATCTGGGTGAAAGTGTTGTGGTCAGATGAGACCAAAAAGGAGCTCTTTGGCATCAACTCAACTAGCCATGTTTGGAGGAGGAGGAATGCTGCCTATGACCCCAAGAACACCATGCCCACCGTCAAACATGGAGGTGGAAACATTATGCTTTGGGGGTGTTTTTCTGCTAAGGGGACAGGACAACTTCACCGCATCAAAGGGACGATGGACAGGGCCATGTACCGTCAAATCTTGGGTGAGAATCTCCTTCCCTCAGCCAGGGCATTGAAAATGGGTCATTGATGGGTATTCCAGCATGACAATGACCCAAAACACACGGCCAAGGCAACAAAGGAAAAAAAAAAGAAGAAGAACATTAAGGTCCTGAAGTGGCCTAGCCAGTCTCCAGACCTTAATCCCATAGAAAATCTGTAGAGGGAGCTGAAGGTTCGAGTTGCCAAACGTCAGCCTCGAAACCTTAATGACTTGGAGAAGATCTGCATAGAGGAGTGGGACAAAATCCCTCCTGAGATGTGCGCTAACCTGGTGGCCAACTGCAAGAAATGTCTGACCTTTGTGATTGCCAACAAGGGTTTTGCCACCAAGTACTAAGTCATGTTTTGCTGAGGGTCAAATACTTATTTCCCTCATTAAAATGCTAATCAATTTCTAACATTTTTCACATGCTTTTTCTGGATTTTTTGTTGTTATTCTGTCTCTCACTGTTCAAATAAACCTACCATTAAAATTATAGACTGATAATTTTTTGTCAGTGGGCAAACGCACAAAATCAGCAGGGGATCAAAAAACTTTTTCCGTCACTGTATATCCACATAATATTCCAGCCTCATGATGCCATCTATTTTGTGAAGTGCACCAGTCCCTCCTGCAGCAAAGCACCCCCACAACATGATGCTGCCACCCCCGTGGGTGGGATGGTGTTCTTCGGCTTGCAAGCCTCCCCCTTTTTCCTCCGAACATAACGATGGTCATTATGGCCATCTATTTTTGTTTCATCAGACCATTTCTCCAAAAAGTACAATCTTTGTCCCCATGTGCAGTTGCAAACCGTAGTCTGGCTTTTTTATGGCAGTATTGGAGCAGTGGCTTCTTCCTTGCTGAGTGGCCTTTCAGGTTATGTCGATATAGGACTCGTTTTACTGTGGATATAGATATTTTTGTACCTGTTTCCTCCAGCACAAGGTCCTTTGCTGTTGTTCTGGGATTGATTTGCACTTTTTGCACCAAAGTACATTCATCTCTAGGAGACAGAACGCGTCTCCTTCCTGAGCGGTATGATGGCTGCGTGGTCCCATGGTGTTTATACTTGCGTACTATTGTTTGTACAGATGAACGTGGTATCTTCAGGCGTTGGAAATTACTCCCAAGGATGAACCAGACTTGTGGAGGTCTACAATTGTTTTCTGAGGTCTTGGCTGATTTCTTTTGATTTTCCCATTATGTCAAGCAAAGAAGCACTGAGTTTGAAGGTAGGCCTTGATGTACATCAACAGGTACACCTCCAATTGACTCAAATGATGTCAACTAGCCTATCAGAAGCTTCCAAAGCCATGACATCATTTTCTGGATTTTTCCAAGCTATTTAAAGGCAAAGTCTACTTATTGTATGTAAACTTCTTACCCACTGGAATTGTATCACAGTGTATCACTTATCTGTCTATAAGCAATTGTTGGAAAAATTACTTGTGTCATGCACAAAGTAGATGTCCTAACCGACTTGCCAAAACTATAATTTGTTAACAAGAAATTTGTGGAGTGGTTGAAAAATGAGTTTTAATGACTCCAACCTAAGTGTATGTAGTCTTCTGACTTCAACTGTATATGTGCTTTCCATTTGGCACAGACATAAATGTGGAAGTCATTGCTGCTATAGTTGGACACAACTATAGCAGAAACTGAAATTCTCAACCTTCAAAATGACACTCAGCTGAAATCCAGGGCAACCACCGAGATGAAGGAAGAGTTCTGAGAGCTCCTACTAGAGAAGTATCCCAACATAAGAAGATGTGCTGTCAACTTATCAGCCCTTTTTGGATCAACCTACCTCTGTGAGTCTGCATTTTCTCACATGAAGATAATAAAGTACATATCTACTATTACTGATGACCACCTTGTGGCCTGCATGAGACTTGCAACAAGCTGCTACAGCCCTGACTATGAAAACTACTTGCCTCCACTTAATGCCAAAAGTCACACTAAGGTAGAAAATGAAATTAGTTGCACTTACAGTGGGGAAAAAAAGTATTTAGTCAGCCACCAATTGTGCAAGTTCTCTCACTTAAAAAGATGAGAGAGGCCTGTAATTTTCATCATAGGTACACTTCAACTATGACAGACAAAATGAGGAAAAGAAATCCAGAAAATCACATTGTAGGATTTTTTATGAATTTATTTGCAAATTATGGTGGAAAATAAGTATTTGGTCAATAACAAAAGTTTATCTCAATACTTTGTTATATACCCTTTGTTGGCAATGACAGAGGTCAAACGTTTTCTGTAAGTCTTCACAAGGTTTTCACACACTGTTGCTGGTATTTTGGCCCATTCCTCCATGCAGATCTCCTCTAGAGCAGTGATGTTTTGGGGCTGTCGCTGGGCAACACGGACTTTCAACTCCCTCCAAAGATTTTCTATGGGGTTGAGATCTGGAGACTGGCTAGGCCACTCCAGGACCTTGAAATGCTTCTTACGAAGCCACTCCTTCGTTGCCCAGGGCGGTGTGTTTGGGATCATTGTTATGCTGAAAGACCCAGCCACGTTTCATCTTCAATGCCCTTGCTGATGGAAGGAGGTTTTCACTCAAACTCTCACGATACATGGCCCCATTCATTCTTTCCTTTACACGGATCAGTCGTCCTGGTCCCTTTGCAGAAAAACAGCCCCAAAGCATGATGTTTCCACCCCCATGCTTCACAGTAGGTATGGTGTTCTTTGGATGCAACTCAGCATTCTTTGTCCTCCAAACACGACGAGTTGAGTTTTTACCAAAAAGTTATATTTTGGTTTCATCTGACATTCTCCCAATCCTCATCTGGATCATCCAAATGCTCTCTAGCAAACTTTAGACGGGCCTGAACATGTACTGGCTTAAGCAGGGGGACACGTCTGGCACTGCAGGATTTGAGTCCCTGGCGGCGAGTGTGTTACTGATGGTAGGCTTTGTTACTTTGGTCCCAGCTCTCTGCAGGTCATTCACTAGGTCCCCGTGTGGTTCTGGGATTTTTGCTCACCGTTCTTGTGATCATTTTGACCCCACGGGTGAGATCTTGCGTGGAGCCCCAGATCGAGGAAGATTATCAGTGGTCTTGTATGTCTTCCATTTCCTAATAATTGCTCCCACAGTTGATTTCTTCAAACCAAGCTGCTTACCTACTGCAGATTCAGTCTTCCCAACCTGGTGCAGGTCTACAATTTTGTTTCTGGTGTCCTTTGACAGCTCTTTGGTCTTGGCCATAGTGGAGTTTGGAGTGTGACTGTTTGAGGTTGTGGACAGGTGTCTTTTATACTGATAACAAGTTCAAACAGGTGCCATTAATACAGGTAATGAGTGGAGGACAGAGGAGCCTCTTAAAGAAGAAGTTACAGGTCTGTGAGAGCCAGAGATCTTGCTTGTTTGTATGTGACCAAATACTTATTTTCCACCATAATTTGCAAATAAATTCATTAAAAATCCTACAATGTGATTTTCTGGATTTTATTTCCTCATTTTGTCTGTCATAGTTGAAGTGTACCTATGATGAAAATTACAGGCCTCTCTCATCTTTTTAAGTGAGAGAACTTGCACAATTGGTGGCTGACTAAATACTTTTTTTCCCCACTGTATTTGAGGAAAACATGTTATTGGTCCACATTATATTTGGGTATCAAATAGGTATCATAATTGCAGGTCAGTACTCAGTTGTGTGTTGCGTTTCATACATTTTGTTGGTTGGTTTAGATTTAGAGAATGGTAGATGTCATCAGGCCAGCAAATTATAAAGTAGATCTCACGTCAAAGAAGGTTGGGTACACCTGCTTTACACAATTCATGTACTGTTAAAACCAGTGAAAAAATGACACCGAAATAGAAGAGATGAAAAAATTGGATCTGCAATGGAGGACAGGCAGTTGTGGAAGTCCGATTTTTCATCTCGTCGACTCGAGGACTAGATGATGTCCTGTATTGAGACATAGTAAACTAAGCAAAAAAAGAAACCTCCTCTCACTGTCAGCTGCGTTTATTTTCAGGAAACTTAAGGTGTAAATATTTGTATGAACATAACAAAATTCAACAACTGAGACATAAACTGAACAAGTTCCAAAGACTTATATTTCCCTCACTAACTTTAAACATCAGCTATCTGAGCAGCTAACCGATCGCTGCAGCTGTACATAGCCCATCTGTAAAGAGCCCATCCAACCAACTGCCTACCTCATCCCCATATTGTTTTTATTTACTTTTCTACTTGCACATCATCATCTGCTCATCTATCACTCCAGTGTTAATTTGCTTAATTGGAATTACTTCGCTACAATGGCCTATTTATTGCCTTACCTCCTCACGCCATTTACACACACTATATATTTAGACTTTTTTTTCTTTCTATTGTGTTATTGACTGTACGCTTGTTTATTCCATGTGTAACTCTGTGTTGTTGTTTGTGTCGCACTGCATTGCTTTATCTTGGCCAGGTCGAAGTTGTAAATGAGAACTTGTTCTCAACTAGCCTACCTGGTTAAATAAAGGTTAAATAATATTTCTTTTAAATAAAGACATGTGACTAACAGAGGGGAGGGGGGGTCAAAATCAAAAGTAACAGTCAGTATCTGGTGTGGCCACCAGCTGCATTAAGTACTGCAGTACATCTCCTCCTCATGGACTGCACAAGATTTGCCAGTTCTTGCTGTGAGATGTTAACCCACTCTTCCACCAAGGCACTTGCAAGTTCCCAGACATTTCTGGGGGGAATAGCCCTAGCCCTCACCCTCCGATCCACAGGTCCCAGACGTGCTCAATGGGATTGAGATCCGGCCTCTTCGCTGGCCATGGCAGAACACTGACATTCCTGTCTTGCAGGAAATCACGCAAAGAACGAGCAGTATGGCTGGTGGCATTGTCATGCTGGAGGGTCATGTCAGGATGAGCCTGCAGAAATGGTACCACGAGGGAGCAGGATGTCTTCCCTGTAACGCACAGCATTGAGATTGCCTGCAATGACACCAAGATCAGTCCAATGATGCTGTGACACACTGCCCCAAACCATAACGAACACTCCACCTCCAAATATATCCCGCTCCAGAGTACAGGCCTCGGTGTAACGCTCATTCCTTCCGATGATAAACGCGAATCCGACCATCACCCCTGGTGAGACAAAACCGCGACTCGTCAGTGAAGTTCACTTTTTGCCAGTCCTGTCTGGTCCAGCGACGGTGGGTTTATGCCCATTGGCGACATTGTTGCTGGTGATGTTTGGTGAGGACCTGCCTACAACAGGCCTACAAGCCCTCAGTCCAGCCTCTCTCAGCCTATTGCAGACAGTCTGAGCACTGATGGAGGGAATGTGCGTTCCTGGTTAACTCGGGCAGTTGTTGTTGCCATCTTGTGCCTGTCCTGCAGGTGTGGTGTTCGGATGTACCGATCCTGTGCAGGTGTTGTTACATGTGGTCTGCCACTGCGAGAACGATCAGCTGTCCGTCCTGTCTCCCTGTAGCGCTGTCTTAGGCGTCTCACAGTACGGACATTTCAATTTATTGCCCTGGCCACATCTGCAGTCCTCATGCCTCCTTGCAGCATGCCTAAGGCACATTCACGCAGATGAACAGGGACTCTGGGCATCTTTCTTTTGGTGTTTTTCAGAGTCAGTAGAAAGGCCTCTTTAGTGTCCTAAGTTTTCATAACTGTGGTCTTTTTTGCCTACTGTCTGTAAGCTGTTAGTGTCTTAAGGACCGTTCCACAGGTGCATGTTCATTAATTGTTTATGGTTCATTGAACAAGCATGGGAAACATTGTTTAAACCCTTTACAATGAAGATCTGTGAAGTTATTTGGATTTTTACGAATTATCTTTGAAAGACAGGGTCCTGAAAAAGGGACATTTCTTTTTTTGCTGAGTTTGTGTTAAAATACTGCAAATGGAGCAACAAACACTTCTGTTTCCCAGATAAAAATGGAAAACAGTGCATTCATATAAAAGTCTTACTCATGGTTTGAGGCACCATTAATGAAATGAAACCCAACTGTGAAAGTGTCACTGAATTCTGATGAGAGTTCCAAACATTGCTGACAGACGCACATAAATATTTCCTTTTCCACCTATACCTGAGGACTGAATATTAACTCTGTGGCGTTCTGGTAAAATTACCTTTCAAAATCCTAACAGTTAGCTCAAACCTATTTCTAAAGTTCAGATACCCACAGTCTTTCATTTTCTTGTTCCCTTTCTTTCTCACCATTGTTCTCTTGGTTGCCTTTAACTAGTTAGTCTGTAATGAGTATTATACTCGGGTGCCTTATGACAACAATATAATGAACGGAAAGTAATTGTAACCCTATTCTAACTGACAAAACACTCTACGTCACCTCTCCTCAACTTTCTGCCAGTGTTCTAGGCCCTCCTGTGATGCATTACATAACCCAGACTGTCACCCTGGTGGTTCTGCTGAAGCGTGATCAGGTTGAGGTGCCGTTCACTTCCTGCCTTCTCACATACTGTATCTCCACCATCTCCCTTGGCCTCAGTAGATTACTGACCTGTGAACACTCCCGGTGTAATTCCTTGCTAGTGGGGGAGCACGGGGATGGTGTCACACACCAGCTTACCCACAGTCCTTTTGCCTGACCTTTCACAGAACATGGGCTCCAGCTGCACAGGCTAATAATACTGCACAGGCTAATACTATATCTAGCCTAGCATCACACCCCAACAACTATCCACAGGACCAGTCCTTTCACATCACCAAGCTAGAACAGGTGTGTCGTAGGTGTTGATGACGAGATAAACATAATAGTTTTTATGACTAAATTACCTGACCAGCAAAACTAGGGACACTTATACATCAATTACATGATTATTGCAGGTGTTGAAGTTACGTGTTATGCTTGGTAAATAAACAAAACTCATGTTACCTCCTACCTATGCTGAGACATTTATGAAGCAGACATTTTCAGTTACTGATATTAAGTTTTTTCCTCCCTCCTCTCTGCTGATGTCATTTCTCTCTTCTTTTGATACTCATACATCTTTATTATTTTCATTTGCATAGTGAGTTGATTTTGAGTGACTTGTCTTTTGTCAGCTGCTAAAACATATTTTTTTAACTTCTTGTCTGAGATCTCAGGAGGAATCAGGGCAATTCATTATTATTGGTCATTTAGAGGATGGTGGGGGTGAATTTAAATGTCTGTTAATGTTTATTTGACAAATATGTCTCAGGGCTTTTGTTGTTTTAGTTGCCAGTGATATGAAGTCAGTGCAGTTGATAAGTCAGAATCTTCCTTACCTTGGTAAACTGATGTAGACCAACTACTACCATTAGTAAATTATCTCAGAAAACTATTTCACCAGGATAAACTGCATGTATAGTAGATTATGGTTATGTGTAAATACATCAACCTATTGTCAGGATGGCAATATATATGATTTGTCAGGATTGTCTGAGGATAAACACATTAAATATTATTTTTCCTCCCATGTTCGTGAGCTCCCATACATTTAGAGACACCACATCCATCTTCCAAACAATAAAAACTTCTAGTGAGGTCTCTTCCTGTCCCAGATGGGTCACTGAGTGATTGCTGGTCATACACTTTACAAAAAGAAAACCCTTTTCATGCCAGCTCGACCTTAGGAATTGGAAAGAATGGCGCTGACAGCAATTTGAGACTCAGTGGCATACACACAAACACATTCACTGCAGCACACGTACAGTAAGTAAGTTGTTTAGTAGTCTAGTTGTTGTCCTAGTAATATTGGATCCCATTGATCAGGTAGCTCATCATGAAGGAAATGTGCTGGTTACCATAGAGATTCTGTAATATTCATGAATTTGAATCACAGTGAAAATAATATAATATGGGCTTCCTGTGGATGTAGTTCCCCAAGCATTGCTTAACGAAGGGGAGTAAAATGACATGTTTCATTATATGTTGTATACAGGTGTAGGTTCTTAATTTGATCATCCTGTTGCAGGAGAACTTTCCTGCAATGCAGGAAATGTAAAACATTGTGTATTTGATGTTTTAAAAGGCTTCTGAAGTTTGTAATGTCCACTTTGAAATGTTAGACTTTATTTTCTCTAATGTACAATGTATCAAACCCTACAAAACTTTCCATTAATTAATCCACATAATAATTTACATTTCCTGTTGCTGCAGTATTATTTTCCTGCTATAGCAAACTGGCTCAAATGAAGATGCAACATCTGTATAGTAATTGGATCCCATAGGACTATATTTAGTACCTCTTGTGCCAAAGCAGTAAGCATTTCGTGATTTATAATAATTTGGCACAATGATAGTCTGAATGGTAAATTACCTTCAGTGTCTCTATTTTAATAATTACATTTTTATGGTAATGTACTTGAGATATAAAACAACAGTCCTTATTCTTAATCCTCCCCTTTTTTTTCCTTTTTCTACTAGTGTAGGCCTACAATTGTTTGTTGTTTTTGTTATTAAGTTAAAGTCAGTCTGGAAAAGTTTACTTCTGTGAGGTTACTAAATACATTTTATTAATTTAAATTTGTCTGCTCAAAGTGGTGTACCACAGGTCTCTGGTATACCCTCTATCAAACAGCACAGTACAGGACTACCATCAAGAGGTTGCTATAAATGCTCCTCATAGAATGCTGTACATATGTCATTCATTTCTACTGCCATTATATAATGCCAGAGCAAATAACTTGTAATAATGTTTGACCGGAATGAGAAACATAAAATTAATGGTATAAAATAATATGCTTGTGAAACATTGAGCATTTCAAAGGCAGTTAGTATGTGCCCCTGAGGAAAATTCGCAATGGTATGCAAACCATATTAGATGTTGAATTTGACTGCATGTGCAGCTAAATTGGTGTTTTGTATCCATATATTATTCATTACATAGTCAGAGTTGTTTATACTTTGGAAAAGCAAACACTCAGTTACAGCGGAATATGCTTTCGGTATCCACATTTCAGTTTTTGGGTTTGTCCTTGATCAGTGATCAATTATAAATGTGAACAACATACTGAGACATCCACTCACAAATGACTCAAAACACTCACCGAGCCCTGAGACAAAAAAATCTTGCTTTTTAAAACCTCTCTTTCTATCACGGTCTGCTTTCTCTGTATTGCCGCCGGTGATGACGTGAACTTGGCTGTCTATGAAAAATTGAAATTGTTGGGAGCCATTTCTTCCAAACCATTTAAGGAAGGCGGGCTGCAATCTCATGCAATCATCTGTCCTATTTTTCTTGATGCTCTCTACGCTTGGGAATGGGTCACTGAAGTGGAGATGTGAATGATCCAGTCGACACATGAATCCCGGATGACTTTCTTAGCCTGGGAGAGAGGCCATGTCTAGACTTGACAGTTAATGCAGTATTTGAATTCTGATCATGGGGTTCAGTACATGGAACACGTCACGCGTCTACAATTACATTTAAATGTGTCCACCATGTTCACATTGTGTCCGGATTCCTTTTTCCCGCACTATATTCAAATGCAAGTATTAATTTTGCAAATGGTGGAATAGGCAAAATATGATAATATCACAGAAACAACTTGATGGGAAAAGCTAACTACTGAAGCTAACTAGCCAGCTAACTGCTGTAGCTAGCCAGCAAGCTAGCAAGCAAAGCTAAAGAGATTGTAAAACGGGTTAGCATAACTATAGCCAAACAAAACATTTGCTATTATACATATTAGCTAGGTGTTAGCATTTATGAGGCCAGCAAACACGTTGCTCACATGCTAGGAACGTATTTCCTCCAATGTTATAACTAAAAGGTGCCTCTCACTCCAAAAACACACGTTTTCTGGAGGCTTGTGGGTGGAGTGCTGATGACATCATCCACTGCGTGCCCTTTCGGCACCCTGATTGTGTCCAGACTGAGGAGAAATCCGCACAATGCGTCTCTGACCACCACCTAAGCCTCTTGAGCCAGATTTGAACACTATCAGACCTCACTGTGACTTTTGTGCATCTAGACCGGTCTTTTCCATGTGATTGTTTAATTCTGATAGCAGAAGTCACATGTAAGTATTGTGTGTAGACACGGCAAGAGAGAGCAAGAAAGATAACTCGTCTCTAATGTGATGATAATAGGAAAAACTCAGCAGGTCAGAAGTGATGTCATGGGAGGGTATTGCCCTTGACATGCAGCTAGCTCACATTCCACTGTGCATTCCTAAAACCTTTCAAGTATGTACAGTACCATAAAGTTTATGTACACACAACTTTAAACATGATCAATATTCAGAGCTTGCTTCCTGTACAAGTGTAAGACGATTAAGTTATTTAAAGGGATACTTTGGGATTTTGGCAACAACGCCAATTACTTCCCCACAAACCATTTTTATGTCTCTGCATCCAGTATCAAGGAAGTTTAAAAATGTTTTTATTTAACTAGGCAAGTCAGTTAAGAAGAAATTCTTATTTACAATGATGGCCTACCCCGGCCAAACCTGGACAACGCTGGGCCAACTGCGCCGCCCTATGGGACTCCCAATCACGACCGGATGTGATACAGCCTGGATTCGAACCAGGAAATGTAGTGATGCCCCTTGCACTGAGATGCCGTGCCTTAGACCGCTGCGCCACTCAGGAGCCCAATGACTGGAAGTCTATGGTATCTACTAGCATGCTAGAAGGTTTTATAAACTTCCTGTTATTGAGCTAACGCTAGTTACCAATTGTGCTTACGCTAGTTAGCAACTTCCTTCAAACTACACGTAGTCATAAAAATTGTATCCACAAGTTCATCTGACTCGTAAAGGGCTTCAGTGCCAAAATCCTGAATTACTGTATCACCTCAGCAGGGCACAAATACGCTCTCTCATTTAAAGACTCTTAAATTCCACATTTAGTCAGACTAAAGCAGTCAGCCTGTGATGTGCCTTGCAGGGAGGAAACAAAGACGGCTTGTCTGTTTTTCCTCTCTAATTGTTCCTCCTTGGCTTAGCCGCTGTGATAAAATACAAAATGACATGCTATTACCATAAAGTATCATCAAGTACTCTCACGGCTTGCTAGAGCGTTGTGAACTGTGGTGGCGCAGTGGTCAAAGCAGTGTGCTCTGTGTCAGCATCATGAGTTTTTTGTGAGCGCAGAGAAAGGCGCAGTTGTGTAAGCTGCTTGCTCTGGCTCCGAACACAGAGGAAGGCATATATCAACATTCTAAGGACCTTTTCAAACATCCAAAATCTAGTGATCAGGCTGGCTTTTACATATCCTGTAACCTTGCATATTCCACTCACCGGTATCCGGTGAGGGAGGGAACATGATAAATATGTATACGTTGTTTTGAATGTATTGAATATACGAGAGCACAATGCTTGGATTAATTAAACAACTGGATTTTGAGAAATGCACACTGAGAAGCATGTTTTTTTGGGGTGGGGGGGCAGAGTAACTTGTTGTAAAGTTAGAGCACTGCTGCACTTTTTTCAAAGCTAGGAAATAATTGGTTGCATTCTGTGAGAGAAGGCATACATGTCAGGCTTTATAGAGTCTGCAGCCATTGATGTGGTGAAACATATAAAAACAGCCATGTCTCAAGATTAGCTTGGTTTAGACGTAGGTGTGTTTGTAATGGATATTCCTCAGTATTGCATAGTCAAAAACATTGATAAGAAATACTTATGTCTATATTTCTCTTTATCTGTCTCTGGTCTCTATTTCCGGCTGCTGAAAAGCCAGTGCAATTTCAACCTGTTAAAGCTGGCACTGCTATTTTCCGCTTTGAAATAAATCATATTCACCAAGTATTTATTAAAAGATCATATTTGGGAGCAGCAAAACAGTGTGCGAACATCCCCTTTTTATCTGTGTATTGTACATTATCTTATCCAGCTACTGTTACTATTTTGGATGTGCGTAAATCCCCCTCCATATAGGCTACATGTTCATATGCCCATCATGGAACAAGAGATATTAGAAAAGTAAAATAAACTACAACATTGTATGCCCAGGTCTGGAATTCTCTCTCTCAACATGAACAGCCTTTTCTTCATCTTCATGACGCCTGTATTTGTGGTGTCCCGGTAACATTTCTATTATGCTAATTAACCGGGCTTTAACACTTCTGAGAGACTTCAAAGTCCATCTCGGGGAGAGTTGCTGCCATGGAAAGTGGAAGGTTGCAGCATTTTGATCCCCACTGGTGAATTACCATCTTTTCAGAACCTCTCTCCCCAGAGTGTCTATCTGCCACTTGGCTCTTTCTGATGTGGTTCCTGAATTCTGCTGGTTGATAGTTATTATTTGGGGGATTGCATTTTAAACAGAGAGTGAGAGGGGTAGAAATGAACAAGAGTTAGCCTTTTTGTGTGTTTGCAGGGGCAGCAAAGTAAATACACATGGCATCAGAATGGCTTTTTTGCATAAAGATGGCAGAAATCAGATATGACATCCTTGTTTTAGCACTATCTACTGAGTTTATCAACAACGGTGCGCGACATGGTTCAATGTGCCAATAAAACAGCACAATCTACCTTTTAGGTTTTCCAAATTGGCGCTGCCTTGAAGCTAAAATTGGGATCATGAGGTACAGTGGTTCCTCCTTTAAAAGTTGCGTCATACTGCAGCACACCTTGCGGGCTGCTGCAGCATTCTGTGGCCCGTTATCTAATTGTCAGCCATTTTTTCTGTTAATGGAAGTTATTGCTATTTTGACCACCAGAGGGCATCTTTGAGAAGCATTTGATAGTCTTCCATATTGCAGGCACGCGGGAGGCCGGGGCTCAATTCCCCGACGGGGAGGAAGGAGTAGGCTGTCTTAGTAAATAAGAATTTGTTCTTAACTGATTCCATATGTGTTATTAGTTGTGATGTCTTCAGTATTATTCTACAACATAGAAAATAGTAAAACTATTTAAAAAATCCTGGAATGAGTAGGTGTGTCCAAACCTTTGACTGGTACTTGCTTAATTCATTTGATTAATGTGATGATGGTATCTCAGGTAAGCAGCACTGGGTGTTCTTCCGTCTCACTTCAACATAGCTAGTAGTAAGCTCCTACGATTCAGTGTTGGTTCAGAACATTCTACTATATTACATAGATACATACATAGGATGATATATCATGCAATTATTATTCTCAAGCTAACCAAAAACATTTAGCTACAAACGCCTGTTCTCGCCATTTTCAGTTGAATTCATCTAACTTTCTTCCATGGCAACACATAAGCAGGCCATGTCCTATTTGTTTCATAGTCAATATATAATCATATTTCATGAGTGTAACGATTAGCTTTTTTTACAGAAGAATGAAAGAACACAATATGTTTGTCAGGGAATGCTATTCTGATATGTCAGATGAAGAGTTAGACCAGAAAATCAGGGCCATTAACTACTTAGGGAGCAGCGCTAGCGCCCGCGCCCCACTCCCGACACTACCCGGTGAAATGTAAGGCGCCAAATTCAAAATCCAAAAGTTGAATTATTAAACATTCATCAATATACAAGTGTTGCATAGTCATCAAAAGCTCTGATTCTTGACAATATGACAGCGTTGTCAGATTTCAAATAGGCTTCACGGCGAAAGCACAACATTTGATTGTTTGAGGATAGCCCCTCTCATATTTTATGCATTAGCATAAATCCATAACCAAAGCGGGTCTCATAAAACGCATAAAATCACTAATATAAAATTCCTTACCTTTCGAAGAACTTCTGCTGACGGCTTCCCAAGTGTCCAACGAAGACATCCAATTGTTCTTTTGTTAGAAAAAGTAATTTATTATATCCATAAATCTCCGTTTGGTTGGCGCATTATGTTCATAAAATACAGCGTCCACTCGCCCATTGAACCGTGAAGAGAACTCGTTCAACCTTTACCTATACACTTGTCCAAGAACAATCAAACATCATTGATAATGTATATTTACTATAATATTTCAACCGGATTATAAACTGGACGATAGGAAAGGAAAAAAACACAGCACGCGCGAGCCCGTGAACGCGCCTCGTCTTCTGTTTACATCCTGTGACTAGTTCTAAATTCTTCTTCTATTACCATCCAGAGCAACTATAACATCACCAAACACTGTTTAGAGACTGTTGACATCCAGTGGAAGCAATAGGTACTCCCATATATGGCTGTTTTCAATAGGGAGGGGTTCAAAAACACTTTTTCCAGGACAGAAATTTCTCGGGTTTTCGCCTGCTATATCAGTTATGTTATACTCACAGACAATATTTTAACACTCTTAGAAACTTCAGAGTGTTTCCTATCCAATAGTACTAATTATGTGCATATCCTAGTTTCTGGGCCTGAGTGGCAGGGCACGCCAGACTTTGGGCACGCCAGACTCCAAAACCGACACCTCAGCTGCCGCTCCCTAAGAAGTTAAGACAAGGATGCCCCATGCGGGCTTTGAAATGGTCAAAGAAAGTCTCCAAGCAATGGGCCATCGTGTACAATGGCGAAGAGTTAGGGAGTCTTTGCAGCGTGTAGATGGTGCAGGTATCATTGCCAGAATTATCCAGCTTTGTTGCATTGCTCGGCAAAAATATTCGGTTCCTGCTCCCGTCCACATTGATACAAATCATAAATTGATTAAGGTACTAAGATGTATAATGTCTCCATTAAAACTAAAAAGTTATTTAAACTTTTTTATTCTTACTCATTTACTCATTTGTAGACACATTTTCAACGATGTGTGAAATTGGAGTTGTTCTTCATCAATGAAGCAGGTTATAGGTATAAACATTTCATTTTTAATGCTAATGCTTTTTTTCAAGATACAACATTGTCATCTTTGGCGGTATAGATGGATTTTCAAGGAAGGTAAGTATATTATTTTGTATGCATATTGCATGTTTCCCATCACCTAATGAACAATCACAATACCAGTCTGGTGTTAAGCTTCTGTGCTGTATTGACGTATCCTGAAAATGACATCTGCTGCTTTAGATTGAACAGTCATATCTCAGTTATTGTTTTCATATCTACAAAAAAGCTATTTTCTTTACTTTCAGAGTGCGAGCTGATCAAGGGGTCGAAAATGTAGATATTGCCAGATGTATGTTCACTGTCCGAGGAACAGGCCGTGGAAGCTTTATTGGTTGCAAAAAGGGTCCAAAACCAGAGGTAATTAAACTGTTCTGTGTTCTTTTTCTGTCTTCCTCTCTGCCTGTCTTGCTGTACATGGAACCTGTCTCACATGCATTAATTAAAAAAGATGTCAGTTGCTAATTCTAAGATTTACACCACATAAACACTCATTTTCACTGGACTATCAAGCCCCTGTTGCTACCATCACTAATACAGATTTGTTTCTTTTGAGCATTCCAGATTTAGCAGGTGGAGGACCTGCTTTATCAGGAGGATAATCTGGAAACACTGACAATGGGGTCATTGTTCCTGACATCCCATGCCCCATCTTCTGAGAATCTTGCTGTGCTGCAACGTCAAGTGAACTCTACCACTGACTCCTCATCTTTTGGTCAGGACATATACATGCATGCTCTTCGATCAGTTAGGAGTCTCCAGCCTATTTAGGTGCAGTCCTCCCACACTTTGTAGGATATTGTTTTGGCCCCAGTGCCACTCTTGATAATGGCAAACATTTGTATTTTTTGGAGGATAGTGAAAGGATAGCAGGCCCAGTTGTCAAAGTGAGAGAGTAGGATATTCTGGATAGGTACTTTTGTGTAGTCTATTTCTTGTGAGGTTTTCTGTCCTCATATACAGAGAGCTGTGAAAGCCTGTGTGCAGATTAAGAGGTCCCAATGAAGAGCAGCGGTTCTCAGTCCTGGTCCTGGGGACTCAAAGGGCTGCACATTTTTGTTTTTTCCTTAGCACTACACAGCTGATTCAAATGATCAAGTAATCATCAAGCTTCAAGTGGTATTTATGTATTCATTTGTGACGCTATCCTTGATATGATCCTGCTATTGTCACATGCTACACATGCACATGTATCTATCTAGTCAATGTTATCATGATTTGTTATAAGGGATATTATACTTTATTTTATACAGGAAGTATTATTAAAGAGATGCTTAACATTGAAGTACAGATAGAGATGTAGTTGTCACAGAGTTAGTGATGCAAGGTCAGTTTTGCATTTCACCTCCTGATGACTGTGATGAATGACCGTGTTAGAATAAAAAAACAAAGCTTAATCATGCTCTCTCTCTATCCATCTGTCTCTCGTCTGCAGGAATGTTTTGATGTGAGAGAGGAAGCCAGTCCCATCATCGCCACCTCACCCGCTCTTAAGATAACCAGTCTTGGGCTCCCAGTCGGCCTGAAGGTTAAGAGACACTATGTAATTGTGATGAACTGAGAGAATATTAGGGTAGCACTGTAATTCATTAAATCATATGCTATCTTCCTTGCTCTTCTGTTTTACCTCTTTCCTTTTCTGTCTTTACTACACCTCTCTCCCCACCTTTTTCTTCCACTTTTTTTTTATAATGCAGACCATATGTGCATTGAAGTACAGATTGAACTTGTATTTACAATAAGATATTACAATTAAAATATTTATAATGCATGCGGCAGGTAGCCTAGTGGTTAGAGCGTTAGACTTGTAACCGGAGGGTTGCAGGTTCGAATCCCCAAGCTGACAAGGAAAAATCTGTCGTTCTGCCCCTGAACAAGGCAGTTAACCCACTGTTCCCCGGGCGCCGAAGATGTGGATGTTGATTAAGGCAGCCCCCCGCACCTCTCTGATTCAGAGGGGTTGGGTTAAATGCGGAAGACACATTTCGGTTGAAGGCATTTGGTTGTACAACTGACTAATAATGGTGACTTTGACTTTGACTTTATTCATAACACCTGGATAATGAACTTTCAATAAAGCATTTCACATTCTCCACTGGTTGAAATTAAGAATCTCATTAGAATACTACACCTATCCTGTGTCCTCAGATTAATGCAGATGAAGGGAGTTAGATATACAAAGGTGTATTTCTGTATATACTGCATGAATTACAAATCAGGCTTAAACTTCTTAAGTCTAGGCATCCCGCTAGCAGGACAACTTCCGGTGAAACTGGAGGGCACGCAATTCAAATAAATAATCATAAAAATTATGGATACTAAACATTAGGTACATGTAAGTGTCTTATAACGGTTGAAAGCTTAAATTCTTGTTAATCTAACGGCACTGTCCGATTTACAGTAGCTATTACAGCGAAAGCATGCCATGCGAGGACGGCGACCCACATCAAAAGGTTTCATAAATTCACAAATAGCGATTAAATATTAACCTACTTTTTGAAAATCTTACTCTGATTTGTCATCCAAAGGGTCCCAGCTATAACATGTAGTGTTGTTTTGTTAGATAAACTCATTCTTTATATCCTAAAAAGTCTTTAGTTGGCCCCATCGATTTGAGTAATCCACTCGTTCAACATGTAGAGAAAGGAATCTGAAAATCTACCCCTAAACTTTGTTTCAACAAGTCAAAGTACATTTCTATTTACTCCTCAGATACCCTAAAATGTAACTATATTTCTTACGAAAAGAAGTATGTTCAAAAGGAAACACGAATTTCCAAGACTGTGTCCCTGTACTAAAAGTGATATTTCTTATTCGTTTTGAAGTTACAAGCCTGAAACCTTTAACATAGACTGCTGACACCCCGTGGAAGCCATAGGTATTGCAACCAGGGAGCTAATTCTCAGTATGACCTTATACTTACCATTGTAAGAGGATGGTCTCAAAACATTTCCAGTTGGTTTTTCTTTTGATTTTCTCCTACCATGTCTATTGCGTTATATTCTCCTACATTATTTTTACATTTCTACAAACTTCAAAGTGTTTTCTTTCCAATGGTACCAATTACAGTTGGAGTCGGAAGTTTACATACACTTAGGTTGGAGTCATTAAATCTAGTTTTTCAACAACTCCACAAATGTCTTCTTAACAAACTATAGTTGTGGCTTGTCAGTTAGGACATCTACTTTGTGCATGACACAAGTCATTTTTCCAACAATTGTTTACAGACAGATTATTTCACTTATGATTCACAGAATCACAGTTCCAGTGGGTCAGAAGTTTACATACACTAAGTTGACTGTGCCTTTAAACAGCTTGGAAAATTCCAGAAAATTATGTCATGGCTTTAGAAGCTTCTGATAGGCTAATTGACATAATTTGAGTCAATTGGAGATGTACCTGTGGATGTATTTCAAGGTCTACCTTCAAACTCAGTGGCTCTTTAATTGACATAATGGGAAAATCTGGTTCATCCTTGTAAGCAATTTCCAAATGCCTGAAGGTACCACGTTCATCTGTACAAACATCCTAGAGATTAATGTACTTTTGTTCGAAAGTTTCAAATCAATCCCAGAACAGCAAAGGACCTTGTGAAGATGCTGGAGGAAACAGGTACAAAAGTATCTATATCCACAATAAAACGAGTCCTATATTGACATAACCTGAAAGGCCGCTCAGCAAGGAAGAAGCCACTGCTCCAAAACCACCATAAAAAAGCCAGACTTCGGTTTGCAACTACACATGGGGACAAAGATTGTACTTTTTTGAGAAATGTCCTCTGGTCTGATGAAACAAAAATAGAACTGTTTGGCCATAATGACCATCGTTATGTTCGGAGGAAAAAGGGGGAGGCTTGCAAGCCGAAGAACACCATCCCAACCGTGAAGCATGTGGGTGGCAGCATCATGTTGTGGGGGTGCTTTGCTGCAGGAGGGACTAATGCACTTCACAAAATAGATGGCATCACAAGGAGGGAAAATTATGTGGATATACTGAAGCAACATCTCAAGACATCAGTCAGGAAGTTAAAGCTTGGTCGCAAATGGGTCTTCCAAATAGACAATGACCCCAAGCATACTTCCAAAGTTGTGGCAAAATGGCTTAAGGACAACAAAGTCAAGGTATTGGAGTGGCCAACACAAAGCCCTGACCTCAATCCCATAGACTCAGTTACACCAGCTCTGTCAGGAGGAATGGGCCAAAATTCACCCACCTTATTGTGGGAAGCTTGTGGAAGGGTACCTGAAACGTTTGACCCAAGTTAAACAATTTAAAGGCAATGCTACCAAGTACTAATTGAGTGTATGTAAACTTCTGACCCACTGGGAATGTGATGAAAGAAATACAATCTGAAATAAATCATTCTCTTTACTATTATTCTGACATTTCACATTCTTAAAATAAAGTGCTGATCCTAACTGACCTAAAACAGGGAATTTTTACCAGGATTAAATGTCAGGAATTGTGAAAATCTGAGTTTAAATGCACTTGGCTAAGGTGTATGTAAACTTCCAACTTCAACTGTATATGCATATCCTGGCTTTAGGGCCTGAGCAACAGGCAGTTTACTTTGGGCACGTCATTCAGGCGGAAATTGAGAAAAAAGTGGCCTAGCCCTAAGTTAGAACATGTTTCTACTCTATTGCATAGTTACAATGTGTAATCATTGATGTCCCGGTAGCAGGAGTGGTAAACACTGTTGAAGTGTATAATTGTAATCCATACATGAAGACACAATATCATTCAAAGAATGGAGTTTGATACACCTGGTATTAAATATGTCTGAAAAATAATGTCTCAAAGATTCATACCTGAACCACACCTTTACTTGCCAAGGAAGAGTACATGATCAGTGAATATATTCAATGTACAGGCTACAATGTGGGGATCTCATGCGTGGTAATAACTACAGTACATGTATATAGGACTTGTATCCTTGGCACAATAAAGTTATTATATTCTACTCAATCCATAGGTTTCTTAATGCCATTCAGAATTGAAGTCGATACAACTATGATAGCTGAGGTTAATAGCTTGGTATTAATATTAGTTCAGAATCTAAGGTTTTAGGGTTTATCTCTTTAGGCATCATCAGCAGTGGTGACGGTTTTGGAGAGTCTGGCTTGCCCAAAGTAAGATGCCTGCCACGCAGGCCCAGAAACTAGGATATGCACATAATTAGTACTATTGGATAGGAAACACTCTGAAGTTTCTAAAACTGTTAAAATAATGTCTGAGTATAACAGAACTGATAAAGTAGGCAAAAACCCAAGGAATTTCTGTCCTTTTGTGACATTTACTCTGTTTGATAGACTTCCTATTGAAATCCATGTATAATAGCTCCCAGATTGCAGTACCTATGGCTTCCACTAGATGTCAACAGTCTCTAGACAGTGTTTGAAGGCTTTATAACTGAACAGAACCGAAAGGATATCAATAAGTTTTCCTGGGCACGAGACCGTGAGCGCGCCCCTCTTTATTTTCCTTTTTATATCGTTTAGGATATCATCCGTGTAAAATATAATCGTTAATATTCATAAAAGGATACCTAAGGATGCATTATAAATGATGTTTGATTTGTTTGGGCAAAGTTTCCCTTCACTGTACAACGGACAACTCGACAGTGGATTTTCTGAACATAATGCGCCAACTAAACAGAGATTTATGGATATAATAAATGGCTTTTTCTAACAAAAGAACCATTGGATGTCTTCATTGGACACTTGGGATGCCCTCAGCAGAAGTTATTTGAAAGGTAAGTGATTTATTTTAGCTCTTACATGGGTTTTGTGTGACTAACTCTGGTTATGAATTTATGCTAATGCATAAATATGAGAGGTGCTGTCCTCAAACAATCAAATGTTGTGCTTTCGTCATAAAGCCTTTTTGAAATCTGACAACGCTGTGATATTGCCAAGAATCAGAGCTTTTGATGACTGTGCAATACTTGTATATTGATGAATGTTTTATAATTCAACTTTTGGATTTTGAATTTGGCGCCTTACATTTCACCGGGTAGTGTCGGGAGTGGGGCCCTAGCGCCCTGCTACTCCCTAAGTAGTTAAAGACTATCAGAAATAATGTTATTTATTTTGATGCAAAGCCATGAATGAGTGAGTCACTGAGCTTTATGTAGGTGCCGCTATATGAATGTCATCAACTTGATAATATATAACAATATTTTGGAGGTTATTTCGTTTTCAAAAAAAACTAAAGAGAGTGATTGTATTCTGAATAAAGGCCAAAATAATTATTTATGTTTGTAGAGGGAGAAAAACGCTGGGCCAATTGTGCGCTGCCCATAAAGGCCAAAATATAGTCCTGCTAATAGCCATAATGGCGCTGTACAACATGACCATATGTGTTTGAAAGAGTATTTTTATAATAATTTTATTAACGAAAGCATAAAGATGCTGATGAAGAAATACAGTACTGTACAGTATATGCTTTTAAAATTTGGATAATAAAGTATTTCAAACATTTTGAAGAAATATGGCACCTGAAATTGTTTATTAGGCTACTGTGCAGTCTGACAAGTAAACATAGCCTGCAGTACATACTGTAGTAAACATGGGAAAGTGCCTAATTCCTTACATAAGGGAGAGCAGGCCATGTCCAGACTTTCTCAGTGACCTCAAGTACTCATCAACTCTGTCTTTAATGCTTTTTCGGGTTGCATCAGTCATGGACAGAATCTTCTGAGACACAGTACTAATGATGAACACCCGGAGGTTCACTGGTAAGCCACATCTGTGTCCAGTCGTGGTATCTCTCTTCGGTTAGACATCGAATAGCAGAACAGCATTGCTGTCCGGACGGCCCTTGCTGTGCCAGGTGAGCAGTTGGTCAAGTTCTGTTGTCAGAAGAGGAATGTAAATGTCAGGGTGAACCGACGACCTGATGAACCCGCCAGGTATGTTGACTCTGCCTGTCAAAGATGGAGTTCCAGAGCTCACAGGTGTGGATGTAGAGACTGAGCTACCATAACAGTGCTATGACTTGTTTGTGCATCTATTTGTGAAAGCATTTCCGCAGGCCGGGCTCTCAGAATTCCCTCAATGTGAAGTGTTTCAAGTGCGCAGACACATGAGGCGCTGGGATGAGATTTTCTTAATTGTGACAAAGACCGGGAGGAGAGGTGTTTTGTTATAGTTCTGTAATATTAACCACAGGATATACTCTAATCCAAGGCAATGAGCAGCAGTGGATTAATAGTTTGAGAGTAGAGCCTCACTCTCCCTCACTGAGGGACTGGAAAGGAAGTTCAACATACAGGAGAAATAATTGTTTATTTTGTATAACAATGCTTCTCAGTGAGGTAAACATTTGAGAAGTGGGTACAGCGGGTGCCTCGTAGAGCTTCTGAGAGTTATTGGCATTCACAAACACCCTCTCATTTGTCCCCACTCAAAATTGTTGTCATTTTTTTCAGGGACTCTTGTATTTCTGTGTGCTTGGCACGGTGCGCTGGTATGGGTTACAATGGTTTGCCAAACAGAATAAAAATATTGATGCTTGTCACTTGCACCCCTGTAGTATCTGATCCCTAGCCCTCTTTCTCCAAGGTGTCCCCTCATTTAGGATAGGTTTTCACTCATGGATCTCTCTCCCTTTCTCTCTCTCCCTCAACCACCTGATTTAGGGCACATCCTGATTATGTGCATCCTGATACCTGCCACGGCTAATGAGGAGAGGGACTGGAGCAGCAAAGTTGGAGCGTTTAGATTAATGGGAGTTGTACAGCAGTGAAATTTGGGAATAGTGTGTACTCTAGTCTCCCGAGCTGTTCATTACTGTGGATATATGACATTTTATAACGGGGAGCTGAGTCGCTGCCTAATGATACAGTGGGATAAACATTGGGGACAGGTTGGCTCAGTTAGAACTGGAGACACCTACAGAGGTTTCTGCCAGAGGGAACGTCAACAAAGACAGCACTATTCTTCCTGTCTGAAGTATTTGCATTATGTAGAGTTGATCCTGTCCCATGTTTTTATTAATTGAAAAATAACAATTTTGTACTGTAGAGCCTTATAGAGGTACTGAAGAATACCTCTATAGACCTACCTCTGAAGAATAAAAGTTAGGAAACCTGTATAGTCATAAAAATATATATATTGTGATGAGAATGCATCCAACTCTTTGAGTTAGTAGCTTTTGGGGTCAAAGTTAAAAAGTGTTGATCAACTCTGGAACAACAAACCCTCTCTGATTTGAAGAAGACATCAAATGGAGGTCATATTTTAACTGTATTGAGTCAGCGAAATCCCTTTCAAAATGACTAAACCCAAACTTATTTTGGTGTCTAAATATGCTGTTTAAACACAGTATTTATCACATCTCAAATTAAAAGTCAACATTCCACCCTTTAGCATAACTGAGCCACAACACATCTGCAGTCCAATAACCAAGGCCTATCCATCCTCTCAGAACCCCAGCCCTCAAGACGGAGACAAATTATCCTTTGATTTGAAATTGACCATTTCATTAAATACCTGCATTCCTAACAAACACTCCCCCTCTTCTCCCCTACGGTTGTCTCTCTATTAGTGTCGGGGGACGTAGTAGCGAGCCGAGCTGTACGCAGGACGTGGAGGTTGGCTGAGTGATTAACTAAACCTTGGGGCTGACAGGACTGCTATCCCCAGAGGGGGCCCCAGTTAGACTAATGTGGTTCTCTGTTTAGCAAGGCTGGAAGAGGGAGAGAGGGGTGGAGAGGGAGGAGGTTGTAAGAAAATGGATGAAGGGAAGGATGGAGGAAATAGGAAAGTAGTTAGAGGTGAAGAAGCGGAGAAGTGTAAGGGGGTAGTTAGAGAGAAGGAGGTGGTACAAGGGGATGAGAAGAATCACAGGTTTACAGGGAGGACCGTAGCGATGCGTGGGTAAAATCACTTGGGAAGCCAAGCCCAGCCCCCTCCCCCTCCAAAAATCAATTTTACAACCTGTGTTGTGATAATTGCATAGTTTGCTCTATAACCTGTTAATGCATATGCCTTGTGACCTGTTAATTCATTTGCCGTTGACAATAAGACACAGTGGCAGAATAAATTCAACCACATCTTTGTTTTATCACGAAACAGGATAGCAACCTCTGTCCAGTTTAGTGCACAAAGCATATTGCAAGTTAGACTGTTTGGGTATTGGTTAGACTATAATTCGAAATTTAGGGTGTATAAATGTTATGCTCTTAGTGTAACCTTTATTTAGCTAGGCAAGTCAGTTAACGCAGTTATTATGGACATGATTTTTTATCTTTCAAGAAAAGGCACCAATCAATGTTAGTAATTGGAGACCTAATGGAAAGTAGATTCCTTTGAAATGCCGCTCCTAAACGGCCCCCAGAATCAAACGAGGTAAGGAACATAAATCAGAATTCCCCTCCTCTCTTCTTCATTATCAAATGCATCTAATGTATTAAAGAGCTATGCACAAATCTGATGATTTGGAGAAAAGCGTTGCCTTTTCTAATCCAGCGGAAATGTTGATTGATTGAAAGTTGGAGGAGTTGCAGAGTCGAGTCAAGTGAAAGGTGAATTTGCATTTGGCCGACCAAATCACAATTTTTATAGGCTCCTTTTTCACAATTGCACTGTTAGGATGTTAATGTAACTTTCAGACAGAATTACACCTTTATGTGTTCTGATCCCTGCACTCCATTAATTTAGTTGTATTGCCAGTAAATTAGTTTCACTTAGCCCCTGTCAGAGAAACCTAAAGCGTATAAATATAATTTATGCACCTAAACATCTGCACTCAAAATATCGCATACTGAAAAAACATGCTTCTGGCAAACAGTTGTGGCAAACCTTTGGCCAATTTACCACACATTTGCTGCAAGCTCATATTTTTAAATGCAAAAAATTCTGGGAAACTTTAATATGAATATGCATATTAGATCAGGGTTTTGGCTACTGTGTGTTAAACAACATTTTTATGTATCTACATAAACCAAATCGCATAACTGTAAATGAACTTACTTCACAGAAAGAAAAACGAAACATGCTAAATGTAGTAAATAAACTGTGTTCAATGTCTTTAACTACTTAGGGAGCAGTGGGGCGCTACCCGGTGAAATGTGAGGCGCCAAATTCAAAATCCAAAAGTTGAATTATTAAACATTCATCAATATACAAGTGTTGCATAGTCATCAAAAGCTCTGATTCTTGGCAATATCACAGCGTTGTCAGATTTACGGTGAAAGCACAACATTTGATTGTTTGAGGATAGCCCCTCTCATATTTTATGCATTAGCATAAATCCCAAAGCGGGTCTCAAAAAACGCATAAAATCGCTAATATAAAATCCCTTACCTTTCGAAGAACTTCTGCTGAGGGCTTCCCATGTGTCCAACGAAAACATCCAATGGTTCTTTTGTTAGAAAAAGTCATTTATTATATCCATAAATCTCAGTTTGGTTGGCGCGTTATGATCATAAAATCCACCGTTGAGTCGCCCATTGAACCGTGAAGAGAACACGTTCAAATTATACCTATACACTTTCTACAAACAAATCAAACATCATTTTTAATGTATCCTTAGGAATCCTTTTGTGTATTTTTGCTGTAATATTTCAACCGGACGATAACGTGAACGATAGGAAAGAAAAATAAAGTGGTGCGCGTTCACAATCTCGCGCGTCAAACCTTGTTTAAAAAAGTGGTCCTCTGGCTTCTTCCTGTCCCTATCCTTTCTGGTTACTCCTAGAATTCCCAGTCTTTGACTGTTGACATCTAGTGGAAGCCATAGGTACTGCAGTCTCAGTCCTACATAAGATTGTATGCAATAGGCACAATGGAGAAGATGGGCATTTACAAAAAAAACTGCAAATGAATTTTCCCCCGGTTTTCGCCTGCTATATCAGTTCTGTTATACTCACATACAGTGGGGCAAAAAAGTATTTAGTCAGCCACCAATTGTGCAAGTTCTCTCACTTAAAAAGATGAGAGAGGCCTGTAATTTTCATCATAGGTACACTTCAACTATGACAGACAAAATGCAAATTATGGTGGAAAATAAGTATTTGGTCACATACAAACAAGCAAGATTTCTGGCTCTCACAGACCTGTAACTTCTTCTTTAAAAGGCTCCTCTGTCCTCCACTCATTACCTGTATTAATGGCACCTGTTTGAACTTGTTATCAGTATAAAAGACACCTGTCCACAACCTCAAACAGTCACACTCCAAACTCCACTATGGCCAAGACCAAAGAGCTGTCAAAGGACACCAGAAACCAAATTGTAGACCTGCACCAGGTTGGGAAGACTGAATCTGCAATAGGTAAGCAGCTTGGTTTGAAGAAATCAACTGTGGGAGCAATTATTAGGAAATGGAAGACATACAAGACCACTGATAATCTTTCTCGATCTGGGGCTCCACGCAAGATCTCACCCGTGGGGTCAAAATGATCACAGGAACGGTGAGCAAAAATCCCAGAACCACACGGGGACCTAGTGAATGACCTGCAGAGAGCTGGGACCAAAGTAACAAAGCCTACCATCAGTAACACACTACGCCGCCAGGGACTCAAATCCTGCAGTGCCAGACGTGTCCCCCTGCTTAAGCCAGTACATGTTCAGGCCCGTCTGAAGTTTGCTAGAGAGCATTTGGATGATCCAGATGAGGATTGGGAGAATGTCAGATGAAACCAAAATATAACTTTTTGGTAAAAACTCAACTCGTCGTGTTTGGAGGACAAAGAATGCTGAGTTGCATCCAAAGAACACCATACCTACTGTGAAGCATGGGGGTGGAAACATCATGCTTTGGGGGCTGTTTTTCTGCAAAGGACCAGGACGACTGATCCGTGTAAAGGAAAGAATGAATGGGGCCATGTATCGTGAGATTTTGAGTGAAAACCTCCTTCCATCAGCAAGGGCATTGAAGATGAAACGTGGCTGGGTCTTTCAGCATGACAATGATCCCAAACACACCGCCCGGGCAACGAAGGAGTGGCTTCAGAAGAAGCATTTCAAGGTCCTGGAGTGGCCTAGCCAGTCTCCAGATCTCAACCCCATAGAAAATCTTTGGAGGGAGTTGAAAGTCCGTGTTGCCCAGCGACAGCCCCAAAACATCACTGCTCTAGAGGAGATCTGCATGGAGGAATGGGCCAAAATACCAGCAACAGTGTGTGAAAACCTTGTGAAGACTTACAGAAAACGTTTGACCTCTGTCATTGCCAACAAAGGGTATATAACAAAGTATTGAGATAAACTTTTGTTATTGACCAAATACTTATTTTCCACCATAATTTGCAAATAAATAAATTAAAAATCCTACAATGTGATTTTCTGGATTCCTTTTTCTCATTTCATCTGTCATAGTTGAAGTGTACCTATGATGAAAATTACAGGCCTCTCTCATCTTTTTAAGTTGGAGGACTTGCACAATTGGTGGCTGACTAAATACTTTTTTGCCCCACTGTGTATGATTTTAACACTCTTAGAAACTTCAGAGTGTTTCCTATACAATAGTTCTAATTATGTGCATATCCTATTTTCTGGGCCTGAGTGGCAGGCATTTTACTTTGGGGACGCCAGACTCTCCAAAACCGTCACCTATGCAGCCGCTCCCTAAGAAGTTAACAGATAAACATAAATCCAATACATCAGCATGGTAATGAAGAAAATAGCAAAACACCAGTCTCAACGTCAACAGTGAAGAGGTGACTCTGGGATGCTGGCCTTCTAGGCAGAGCTCCTCTGTCCAGTGTCTGTGTTCTTTTGCCCATCTTAATATTTAATTTTTATTGGCCAGTTTGAGATATGGCTTTTTCTTTGCAACTCTTCCTAGAAGGCCAGCATCCCGGAGTTGCCTCTTCACTGTTGACGTTGAGACTGGTGTTTTGCGGATACTATATAATGAAGCTGCCAGATGAGGACTTGTGAGGTGTCTGTTTCTCAAACTAGACACTTTAATGTACTTGTCCTCTTGCTCAGTTGCGCACCGCGGCCTCTCACTCCTCTTTCTATTCTGGTTAGAGCCATTTTGCACTGTTCTGTGAAGGGAGTAGTACACAGCGTTGTACGAGATCTTCAGCTTCTTGGAAATTTCTTGCATTGAATAGCCTTAATTTCTCAGAACAAGAATAGACTGACGAGTTTCAGAAGAAAGTTCTTTGTTTCTGGCCATTTTGAGCCTGTAATCAAACCCACAAATGCTGATGCTACAAATACTCAACTAGTGTAAAGAAGGTCAGATTTATTGCTTCTTTAATCAGAACAACAGTTTTCAGCTGTGCTAACATCATTGCAAAAAGGTTTTCTAATGATAAATTAGCCTTTTAAAATTATAAACTTGGATTAGGTAACACAATGTGCCATTGGAACACAGGAGTGATCGTTGCTGATAATGGGCCTCTATACGCCTATGTAGATATTCCATAAGAAATCTGCCGTTTCCAGCTACAATAGTCATTTACAACATTAATTAACAATGACTACACTGTATTTCTGATCAATTTTATGTTATTTTAATAGACAAAAAACAAGGACATTTCTTAGTGAGCCCAAACTTTTGAACGGTAGTGTATCTAGTCTCAAAGTGGCTGCATGGTTCTAAGAGGCTATGGTGAAGTTAAGTCTTTCAAGATTCCATTAAGGTTGTAGTATTGGTAATAAATGACAATGTGGAAGATGTAGATGCTGTTTTACACAGGGTCAATGGAAATCAGTGTCCCCCACCCCACCAAAGCTCTATCCCAAATCTCAAAAAGGATTTCTCAGTTTTATTTACCGTCAAACTTTGCAATCGAAGAGGCCAGGTTCCACTCATTTAGTGTATCTTTACAAAGCTATCCATTCATTGGACTTTTACCTAGGCATTTAAGTACAGAAATAAAGGAATGTTAGAAACTAACTTGGCTAAATCAAACTTAAGGTCAACTAATGTTAGCTAGCTTACAGAATTTGCATCTATCCTCCACAACTTCACAAGTCTGACTAAAGCTGCCACTGCCAAAAAACATTTAAAACCAGTACAGTAACGCTAACAAACTCAATGAATCCCCATGCAAGATTGAGATAAGCCTGCCACGTAGCTTGGCTAAATTAATCCATATGGAGAATAAGTAAAATCTAGATATGGTAACGTAGCCAGCTAATTTAGCTAACGTAGCTAACGAGTGAAACAGTGTCCGATACAGTCCAGAAGAAGTGTCGGACTAAACTAGGTAAGTTAGCTAACTACCGTTACAGACACTGACATAGCTAGCCAAAGGTCAACAAAAAACGTACATTTAGCTAGTTATATTCCATGACAACACTTCAGTAAGCTAGCGTCACGAGCATGGTCGCGAGGCTAAAGTTAGCTCGCTATCTAACGTTACCACAGCCATAGATATTAGCACAGAAATTTGCTAGCTAGCTAACGCTCAAGCTAACATTAGCTAGCTACTTAATTATGATAGGACAACCTATTTAACCTGGGTGACCATCAAATTCATAATTTGTAACGTTTGTTACTTACCGTTTTCAGTCAACCAAAACACCCTTAGTCTGCCGAAATAACATTAGCTGTTTTCCACTTGTCAGTCACTCAGTCACACTAGCTAGAACTAGAGTACTTCACATGCTAATGGTGGGAGAATTAACCCACTGACTGGGTCAAATATCCATAGACCAACCTTAAATACCCAGCACCAACAACCCAACCTTGCTGTATTTACAGTAAACAACCCAACTATTGACTCAATGCTTGCAAGCCAGCAATTGGGTTATCCAAACAACCCAAAACATTTGAGTGTAACTTACATCTCAGTTTGATTGAAGGCCTCAATCTGTATTTTGGCATTGTAACTGATTGCTTCTAGAAAGAGAAGGAACAACACATGATTGAGATTTAGCTAGCTACTAGTTTAAAGTAATGAAAGATTTAATTGTTACAAAGAATGAATGTGCTACATGTATGAGAATAATACATGCATTTACTTACCTTATCAATCTTGAAGATGATATACTCATTTATCACTCTAACTAAGCACTAGCCAGTCAGTCAGTGGAGCTGACAGATTGAAACTGGTATCAACAAAATGCGTTTCACTCTATCCCATAAAACATGGCATTGCTAACTAGGCATCATTTAGCTAATACAATTTAAAAGTTTATAAATTAGACACTCACCGGACAACTTTGGTAGGTAGCTAGGTTTCCATTTTCGAACCCCTTTCTAATCATCAACGGTTACTGGTCTTAAATCTTGTTGCCGCAGGTTTGCCACAAATTTAAATTGAATCATGAGAGAATTGTCTGCAAGAAAAAAACTCTGGCAAACTGTTTTCCACTAGTGTCAATACATATTATTGTTGCCAAATGTTTGCTGCAGATTCAACACTAGTGGCACACTTTTGGTAACATTTTGTGGCACACTATTTAGTTTGCAGCAACAAATGCATTTTTCTAAGGTGAGTCAGATTTGTTAAAGCAACACAGTAGCTCTTCGGCAGGAGGTTTGGCCACCTCTGTTTTCTATTTACTATTTTCCCCCTTCTACAGCTAATGCTGTAGAATGTTTGAGTGTCATTGCCTGCAGTTGTCATTCTGAGTGATGGAGCTATAGCTCAGCTTGGGTTGGTAGATTTAAACCAGAATGTAAACACTTGACTCCCATCAGGCCCGCTGCTGGGACAACCAAAAGCTTTCTCTCTCTGAGGCCTCTCAGCTGAATACCTTTATTCCAGGACCCAGAGTAAAACATAAAAGTCTACAGATTACAAGAGACTACCAGCTAGTGAGAAAAACACCTTGAGATAATGGGCTTTGATACGCTGCCTGTCTCTCTTCCTCCAGCCGCCATCCATCAATGGAAATGGAAGAGACAGATAGGGCCAAAGCTGGGTTATTCTCGTTTTGTCACTGGAAACTGGATTTCACAGACCTGCCTGACCTTTGGTGAAGCAATTTTCTGCACAGTATAGCCTGCTGCTGCCCTGCCAACTACGCCAACCACTGGAATGAGTGATGGGATTTAATTAGGGATGGCCATGTCTCATTAATAACCAAACATAACATATACCTGCACCCACCTACCTGTAATTGAAACAAATACAATTAAAAGTCCTTCAACTCACATTTCAAGTGTATCCATGCCACTTTTGTTTCACAGTTATCTCATCAGACATTCCAATTAAACTCAGTGTTTTCTTTTCTTAACTGGATTTGTACCTAATATTCCTTAGATTCATGTCTCATATTCCCCATCATTCTGAAAAGGTACTAAATAATGACAGCCAAACTGAAGAGAAGAAAGTAAATCAATAACTAATGAATGCCCCCACTCTGGCCATCATAAATGATAGAAAACTTTCCAAGCTGCCTCTCTTAGTATTTGACCCTTTTTTCTCACGCAATGCATTGGCTGGATTGTTTTCAAGGATATCCAAGGGATAAAGTCATTAGTCTAAGAACAAGTCACCTGGCATTTAATGGCAAACACTGGAGCAAGTGGTGCTCTAGGGTTTGTTGTGACTTTAATGTATTATACTGTTATCTGGCAATGTAGCCTTGTCTAAATATTTTACACAGATTAATTGCAAAGATTCACATAAGGAAACATTTCATGGAACATCTGTTTGTCCTGCTCCTAAAATATGTGATAAGAAATCCTCTCGATGCGCTAAATGAATGAATGGAACATCTTAATGAGATTTTATGTGGTTTGCATGAAGCTTGTCCTCCTTAGAGAAGATATTGAGATTTAAATATAATCTTAACTGACACACTTCCATTTAACTCTGTCATTTAGTGAATTGGTACTAATTTACAGGATCTGGGAACAACTAACAGTACTAGTATGTCTAATTTTGTTCTAGATTAATGAACTAAAGATCAAATATAAATATGAGATGAATTTAAGTAATAGATTATCTCTGATAAAAATAGACACTAGATGGAATATCTACACTATTTACAGACAGAACATAAAAATGACTTTTATTTAGTGAATTAACAAATTCAGAATGTGTTATACAGCATATCGACATTGCTTAGTAACTTTTCACAAACAACTGCATATAAAAAATAAAATTACATGTAACATAACAAACTAGCCATTGCATTTATGGTGTTTTATTTCTGTACGTCTGAAGATTTGTTGTAACTCCAATTTGTGGGAATTTAAACATATGAAAAAAATGTGGAACAAGGAACAGTTCATTTCCTTAGTGACTCATGTAGCTCTGAACATGGGTTTGAGTAGGATTAAACTGAAGAGTGTGAGTATAAAAACATGGTGTGAGTTTAAGAAAGTGAAGGACCTAAAGCCATGCTGGTGTCAAACCAAACACACTGTCGAGATAACACTTCATTATCAGAAAAGCATCACATTGTAAGTGATTATTGAGATCTGTGCAATTTACGGATTTCAGGACATAGGCAACATATCAGTGATGATAAATCTTGATATCAATAATGGTCAGAAAGTCTGAGTTTTATTGGTATTATGTAAAAAGGCAAAGTGAACATGGTGAAGCCCCCTTATGTGTCTATGACACTGCACATTTCCGGAAAGTTATAATTTTACATTAATCCCAATGCATATCTCTTGAGATCATAAACAAAATGTCCCTCAGTGCCTTCCAAAATTGATCTTAACTGTAATCAGGTCAGTGTGATACCAGCACAAGCATCTGTGCATCTGGACTCCGGCACCTTATTAGCTACATAATTTGGTTGTTTCGTATTCCATGGAGTTCGGCTGTTTGGCAGAGAAAGCCTGCAATGCTGCCTGTATTCGGACAACATCTGTGGTGGATAATTTGAGGCGGTGGCGCAGGAGACAGGAGAACAGGTCCAGGAGCTGAGGTCCGGGAGGGGACAGTCTGTTGACCCGGTCCCTGATCTCCAGCAGCTGCAGCAGGGCTGAGTCCTGAGATCCCTGAGTGTACGGGTAGTCCAGCTGCAGAATCAGGTCCTGGATCGCTTCCGGGTCAAAATGCATACTATAGCCAAACACCTGGATACTGTTTATTTTCATGTAGCCCAGGTTCTTTCCAGGCTCCAGAAACTCGAAAGGTTCGTAGTACACCGAGCCGTTCCCTTGGGGCAACGGAGCCCTGATCCTGCTCCGCAGGTAGAAGTGGACAGTCTCAAAAAAAGTTTTCCACTTGTTGCCCAAAGTCAATGTCCAGTTGTAACAGTCCAGGGGAATGTTTAGTTTAGTCCTCTCCCAAACGGGGTAGTTTTTCTGGTCAATGGGCATGCTCCAGCTCTCAGAGTGACTTCCCCCAAAGGGGTTGATGTAGACAGACAGCACTGGCTCCAGGGAGCTGTTCCTTGTTAGGCAGATCTGCAGGGTCATCCCCAGGAGCATGTGGACGTGGTTGGATTTGTACTTGTTGCTCTTCAGTGTCAACAGCATCCTCTTCCTCCACGACGGGTCAAACCAGTTGTTGAGTCGGACGTCGTTGCTGACGAAGATCCCATGGATGCTAATTCGGCTGTCTTTCTTCTGCAACAGGTATCTCAGCTCCAGGTCCTGCAGGTCCGTCTCGAAGCCGATGTAGTGGTCCGTGGAGTCTGGGACCTCATTGCGACAGACCCCCTGGCTGAGCATGTACCCAGGGTTGCAGCTGGCACAGCGGGAGCGGTTGTCATAGGAGCAGGAGGCGCAGAAAGAGCCCTCGCCCACAGTGCAGGGGATGACACCCTGGCAGGACGGATGGTCGTAGGGGCAGGAGCAGCTCCTTGTCTCCTCCAGGTAGGAACCTATGTGGTTGTTCTCACTGCAGTACATGATGGACAGGATGTAGTTCAGCCAGTAGCTGAAGGACCTGCAAAACACACTCAAACACAAATACGGATCACCTTCCAGACAGTATATTATTATTTTATTTTGGGGGAAATGCACTTAGTATGGCCATTCACTGTATAGTGCACTTTGCAGTTCTGGGAATACTATCTGCACTATGATATCAGGTTCACTAGAATAACCACATATTCCCGAATAAATAGTTCCATCTCCCATAGGTCCATGTCATCTTATAGCTGTATTTTCCTGAAGAAATAACAATATATAAATTATTCCCCTGCCGTATTTATGTCTGGCCATGTCAGTGGGTTGTCAAAGAGTGTTAACTTCACATGTACGCAAGCAGGGTGTCATGGTATTTTCCCAACCCCACATGAGACATAAACAATGATAAATGCAGTATCTAATCTATGTAGGTACAGTACAGGTCAAAAGTCTGGACACACTTACTCATTCATGGGATTTTCTTTATTTTTACTATTTTCTACATTGTAGGAAATAGGATGTATGCAATAGGCATGCCCTTTTTAAAAAATGCAGGATTAAGGGCAGAGTGAACTCTTGGTTTACTGAGGAATAATAAGGGAATGAAATGCAATGTGGGCTAAAGCAAGAGGGTCTGGTTCAGCGGATGATTGGATGGCTTTTAAACGTCTTCAAAATACGGGTGTGGCTATGATCCGAAAATTGAAAGCAAACCACTACCTGAAATCTACTTCGGATAATTACAATAATCCATCCACATTTTGGCAAGTAGTGAAAGATTTGGAGTGCAAAAGGATACAACGCTTCCCAAAGAATTGTTGGTAGACACACAGATTGTAACTGAGAGAACCTCCATTCTGAAAACCTTAAATCAGCATTTTCTAGATGCAGGCAGTTTATTTGAAAAGGTCAAATGTATAATTGAGCACTGTATTAATTTACCTGAGACCCCTGTGCATTCGCCAGGTTCTCCTTTTCATCCTTCTCTGTTTCAGAAGTGCGTAAAGCCTTTAAAGAAATTGATAGAAAAAAAATACCCTGGCCCTGATGATCTAGACCCCTGTTTCCTACACCTAGCTGCAGACATCATTGCTCCCCCCAAGTTATGGAAATCTGCTTTTGTACTGCCTCACCTGAAAGGTGGAGATACTTTGTTATTGACCCATATCAAAATTGTTTGTACTGTCAAAGGTACTGGAGTCCTTAGTTAGTAGGCAGATGAAAATATCTTAAATGGAATGCAATCAGGCTTTAGGTCTGGCAACAGCACTGTTTCAGCAACATTGAACGTTTTAAATAACATCCACTGTGCTCTTGACAAGAAGTTACATTGTGTGTCTGTCTTTATTGATTTGTCAAAGGCTGTGTTAGTGCAAAGGAAAACATGTTGTGGAATTACTGGTCATGTTCTAGATTGGTTTATAAAATACCTATCAAATCGTACACAATGTGTAATGGCGGATGGTTGTAAATCTGAGTCCATAGAGTTGTGCTCAGGTGTTTTGCAAGGTTCTATTTTGGGCCCACTGTTGTTCATTTTGTATATCAACAACATTGGGGATCATATTTAAAAAGTGGATGTTCATTTTTATGCAGATGATACTGGTCTTTATTCAAGTGTTAGTAGTTTATCTTTAGCTTTGAAAATGCCCAAAGAGCATTTAACAGAATCTGTATGATATGAAACTGATTCTGAATTTGGGTAAAACAAAATGCATGGTATTTTCAAATGCCAGGCATGTTACTAATCATGTCATTGCTACATTGGCTGGACATACCACAGAGCAAGTCAAAGTGTACAAATATTTGGGTGTGTGGGTTAATGACAAGCTGAGCTTCATTGTTTATGTGGAGAACTTGATAAGGAAGCTTAAACTGAGAATAGGTTTTTATTATCGGCATAAGGCTTGTTTTTCTTTGGAGGCCAGGAAGGAGCTTTTTGATGTTATACATATATATATACACAGTTGAAGTCGGAAGTTTACATACACCTTAGCCAAATATATTTTAACTCAGTTTTTCACAATTCCTGACACTTAATCCTAGTAAAAATTCCCTGTCTTAGGTCAGTTAGGATCACCACTTTATTTGTAGAATGTGAAATGTCAGAATAATAGTAGAGAGAATTATTTAATTCAGCTTTTATTTCTTTCATCACATTCCCAGGGGTCAGAAGTTTACATACACTCAATTAGTATTTGGTAGCATTGCCTTTAAATTGTTTAACTTAGGTCAAACATTTCAGGTAGCCTTCCACAAGCTTCCCACAATAAGTTGGGTGAATTTTGGCCCATTCCTCTTGACAGAGCTGGTGTAACTGAGTCAGGTTTGTAGACCTCCTTGCTCGCACACACTTTTTAAGATCTCCCCACACATTTTCTATGTGATTGAGGTCAGGGCTTTGTGATGGCCACTCCTAAACCTTGACTTTGTTGTCCTTAACCTCTTAGGGATCCAATCCCGTGAACGGGTTCGATTTTGCCAACATCTGGTGAAATGCAGAGCGCCAAATTCAAATTACAGAAATTCTCATTTCAAACATTCAGGAAAATACAAGTCAACTTAGTGTAGGCAAACTTCTGACCCACTGTAATTGTGAAATAATCTGTCTGTAAAGAATTGTTGGAAGAATTACTTGTGTCATGCACAAAGTAGATGTCCTAACCGACTTGCCAAAACTCTAGTTTGTTAACAAGACATTTTTGGAGTGGTTGAAAACCAAGTTGTAATGACTCCAACCTAAGTGTATGTAAACTTCCGACTTCAACTGTATATATATTTATATATTTGCAGGCCTCAACCACTACCCTGAAAGCACTTGATTCTTTATATCATGTGGCCGTTACCAATCAGGTTCATTACCAATCAAAAACGTCTAACACATCATTGTTATCTCTACAGCACCGTTGGCAGGTTGTTATTGACCTTGTGTAGGCTTAAACACTGGTATACACTGATTTATAAAGCCATACTGGGTAAAATGCCATTTTATCTCTGTTATGTTTTAGTCAGGTCAGTAAATAAATATAAATTACAGTCCCATTCTCATTTGCTTTTAACAGTACCAAGAATTAGAACAGGTCATAGTTGAAATAGTTTTAGTTACTCAGCTTCGTGGTCCTGGAATTATCTCCTGAACATTAAAAAATTTGATGATCTAGTCACGTTGGTGGAGTTTAAACACTTGATTGATATAAATATCATAGAAGAGTGTTATTGTCTTTAGGACAGCTGTATTTTTTGTCATGACATTCATGTTTTTTTTACATAATATGTAATTGTTGTACTGTATGTGCGTCTATAGTTTTGTTTAATGTTGTGTTAGTAAGTTGTTTTGTCTGAAACGTTGTTCCCCCTGCTGCTATTGGAACAGGTCTCTCTTGAAAAATAGATGTCTCAATGAGAAAAACCTATATAAATAAAGGTTAAATAAACATATTTAAAAAATTGAAATTATGAAATTGCACATATGTACAGTGGCTTATAAAAGTATTCACCCCCTTGGCATTTTCCTTCCTTTGTTGTCTTACAACCTGGAATTAAAATAGATTTGTTTGTGGGTTTGAATCATTTGATTTACACAACATGCCTACTACTTTGAAGATGCAAAATATTTTTTATTGTGAAACAAACAAGAAATAACACAAAAATTGTTTTTACTTGAGCGTGCGTAACTATTCACCCCCCCGAAGTCAATACTTTGTAGAGACACCTTTTGCAGCAATTACTGCTGCAAGTTTCTTGGGGTATGTCTCTATAAGCTTGGCACATCTAGCCACTGCTCCAGTTCCTTCAAGTTGGATGGGTTCCGCTGGTGTACAGCAATCTTTAAGTCATACCACAGATTCTTAATTAGATTGAGGTCTGAGCTTTGACTAGGCCATTCCGAGACATTTAAATGTTTCCACTTAAACAACTCAAGTGTTGCTTTAGCAGTATGCTACTTGTTTAGTGGCGTTGCAGACTCTGGGGCCTTTCAGAACATGTGTATATATACTGAGACCATGTGACAGATCATGTGACACTTTGTGCAATCTAAGGTGGACTGATTATGTGACTTCTGAAGGTGATTGGTTGCACCAGATCTTATTTAGGGGCTTCATAGCAAAGGGGGTGAATACAATGCACACACCACTTCAGTTTCACATTTTTCTGGTATTTTTTAATTTCACTTCACCAATTTGGACTATTTTGTGTATGTCCATTACATGAAATTAAAATAAAAATCTATTTTAATTACAGGTTGTAATGTAACAAAATAGGAAAATGCCAAGGGGGAGGAATACTTTTGCAAGACACTGTAATTATGTAGTAACCAAAAAAGTGCAAAATATATTTTATATTTGAGATTCTTCAAAGTAGCCATCCTTTACCTTGATGACATCTTTGCACACTCTTGGCATTCTTTCAACCAGCTTCATGAGGTAGTCACCTGGAATGCATTTCAATTAACAGGTGTGCCTTGTTAAAAGTTAATTTTTGGAACTTCTTTCCTTCTTAATGTGTTTGAGCCAATCAGTTGCGTTGTGACACAGCAGGGGTGGTATACAGAAGCTAGCCCTATTTGGTAAAATACCAAGTCCATATTATGTCAAGAACAGCTCAAATAAGCAAAGATAAATGACAGTCCATCATTACTTTGAATCTTTGAAAGTGTTGATGTCTTCACTATTATTCTACAATGTAGAACATAGTACAAATAAAGAAAACCCTTTGACTGGTACTGCATATGTGCACTCAGCAACAGTGTATGATGAATTGAGGACATCTCATGAAAATATATGAGAGTGGAAGAGCAGAAAATAATTAAATGTATTTTAAAGGCCAGCTTCATTTATGAATACCCTATTATAGATGCCATAAGACATTTTGCTGTGTACGTTAATCAAATGAAATTATAGCTGCAGAAACATTTCTAAGACAAATGTTTGTATATTTTTTTTAATTCAATTTTTCCCCTACTGGGCCTGGTGTTGTCTCCCACATGGGTAGTGTTGCCAAGAGAGATGAGGTGAGAGAGGAGGTGGGTGGCAACGGAAGAGGTGTTACATGTAGCTGTCGGTCTGTCAGCGCTTTACACAAATGCCAGAGACCAGGGATGTTACTTTGTCTCTGCTCTGTCACACAATTCTCTGTGACTAACTGGATTTACTTTATAAATTGCCTCCATGAAACAATAGGGGGGAAACAACAATAGGTTGAGAAGAAAACCTAGAATGGAAATGGAAGGGGCAGGAAGCAGCTTGTATTGTTATACTGAAACCCATTAAGACGAATCTCTCACAGAGTCAGACTTGAACAAGATCACTTCTGTGTTACAGCCACAATAGCAGTAGTGCTAGGAGACAGAGTTTTATGTGGCAGTGCCTGCATTTTCACAGGTTATGAGAATAAAATGTCCATGCCACAACCCATTTATTTATTTATAGAGTATCAATCTAACTACTGTATTCTCTTTATGTATGAAGAAAAAACATTCTCCATAAACTAGGACAAGTAAACAGGACACACTATTAAAATAAAGGCTTTCACAGTACATCTAATGTATGAAATAGTTTCCGATTTATTAATCAGTCCTATATGATTGTTAACGAAGAAATACATGCTGATTTTGCCAAGTGAAACCATTTCTACAACACATTTAGAAGAAAATGAAGAGAAAAAAACACAAGCACAGCAGTTTTACCCGACAAGCGGGTTGGTGAAATTGGAGCAGCTATCCAATGTTCTGATTGATTGCCTTTGAACTATTTTGAACATAAGAAACAGAAAACACCAGTGCAGAACTGTCAAAGCAATATGCAGAGTACTGTACATCATTTATCTCCCCTCACCTATCAACAATGTGTATGTCTGAACATGAACATGGGGACATGAGGCAGCCATTTGCGACTGGGACATTCACAACACACCAGAGTGTATTCAGGCACAAAGGAGATACTCAAGTGAATTTCTTAGATAGCCTGGGTGTTTTACTTTCACGTCACTTAGCATACAATGATATCCAGAGCAACTTTCAGTAGCAATTAGACTTAAGTGCCTTGCTCAAGGGCATATCGACAGATTTTTCACATATGGAACAATTGTCCTATTTATTTATTTTTTTTACAAATAATACACATCTCTCCTACTCTGAAGGGTGGGATGAACTTAAATTAATCTCGGTCCTTCGCAATTTCATATTTTTTACCGAATTAAAATCCTTGTGTCATTGCACTTCTTGTGCAATATCTGGTCACCATAGCAGCACGCACCTGTAGCACGCGCTCCAGCCGGTATATCTCACTGGTCACCCCCAGAGCCAATTCCTCCTTTGGCCGCCTTTCCATCCAGTTCTTTGCTGCCAATGACTGGAACGAACTACAAACATCACTGAAGCTGGAGACTCATATCTCCCTCACTAGCATTAAGCACCAGCGGTCAGTGCAGCTCACAGATCTCTGCACCTGCACATAGCCCATCTGTTAACAGCCCATCCTACTACCTCATCCCCATACTGTATTTATTTATTTATCTTGCTCTTTTGCACCCCAGTAACTTTTATCTTCTGCACATCTACCATCCCAGTGTTTAATTGCTATATTGTAATTACCTCGCCACCATGGCCTATTTGTTGCCCTACCTCCCTTATCTTACCTCATTTGCAGTCACTGTATATAGACTTCTTTTTTTTTTACTGTATTATTGGCTGTATGTCTGTGTATTCCATGTGTAACTCTTTGTTGTTGTATGTATCAAACTGCTGTGCTTTATCTTGGCCAGGTCGCAGTTGTAAATGAGAACTTGTTCTCAACTAGTCCACCTGGTTAAATAAAGGTGAAATAAATAAAATGAAATTGTAAATATAGAAAATAATAAATAAAAAACAGATAATAATACTAATAGTTAGCATAGACTGCTGGATTTAGAACCATAAAAGACTATACCTGAGGTCCCACTACAGACAATACATAATATACAACTAGGCATACATATTATATATGATACAGTACAGTCATGGCCAAAAGTTTTGAGAATGACACAAATATTAATTTTCACAAAGTCTGCTGCCTCAGTTTGTATGATGGCAATTTGCATATACTCCAGAATGTCATGAAGAGTGATCAGATGAATTGCAAAGTCCCTCTTTGCCATGCAAATTAACTGAATCCCACCGAAACATTTCCACTGCATTTCAGCCCTGCCACACAAGGACCAGCTGACATCATGTCAGTGATTCTCTCGTTAACACAGGTGTGAGTGTTGACGAGGACAAGGCTGGACATCACTCTGTCATGCTGATTGAGTTTGAATAACAGACTGGAAGCTTCAAAAGGAGGGTGGGGCTTGGAATCAGTTCTTCCTCTGTCAAACATGGTTACCTGCAAGGAAACATGTGCCGTCATCATTGCTTTGCACAAAAAGGGCTTCACATGCAAGGATATTGCTGCCAGATATTACTATTGCTGCCAGTAAGATTGCACCTAAATCAACTATTTATCGGATCATCAAGAACTTCAAGGAGAGCGGTTCAATTGTTGTGAAGAAGGCTTCAGGGCACCCAAAAAAGTCCAGCAAGCGCCAGGACCGTCTCCTAAAGTTGATTCAGCTGCGGGATCGGGGCACCACCAGTACAGAGCTTGCTCAGGAATTGCAGCAGGCAGGTGTGAGTGCATCTCCACGCACAGTGAGGTGAAGACTTTTGGAGGATGGCCTGGTGTCAAGAAGGGCAGCAAAGAAGCCACTTCTCTCCATAAAATACATCAGGGACAGACTGATATTCTGCATAAGGTACAGGGATTGGACTGCTGACTGTGGTAAAGTCATATTCTCTGATGAATCCCCTTTACGATTGTTTGGGGCATCCGGAAAAAAGCTTGTCCGGAGAAGACAAGGTGAGCGCTACCATCAGTCCTGTGTCATGCCAACAGTAAAACATCCTGAGACCATTCATGTGTGGGGTTGCTTCTCAGCCAAGGGAGTGGGCTCACTCACAATTTTGCCTAAGAACACAGCCATGAATAAAGAATGGTACCAACACATCCTCCGAGAGCAACTTCTCCCAACCATCCATGAACAGTTTGGTGAGGAACAATGCCTTTTCCAGCATGATGGAGCACCTTGCCATAAGGCAAAAGTGATAACTAAGCGGCTCGGGGAACAAAACATAGATATTTTCATCGATATTTTGGGTCCATGGCCAGGAAACTCCTCAGACCTTAATCCCATTGAGAACTTGTGGTCAAATCTCAAGAGGCTGGTAGACAAACAGAAACCCACAAATTCGGACAAACTCCAAGCATTGATTATGCAAGAATGTGCTGCCATCAGTCAGGATGTGGCCCAGAAGTTAATTGACAGCATGCCAGGGCGGATTGCAGAGGTCTTGAAAAAGAAGGGTCAACACTGCAAATATTGACTCTTTGCATCAAAGTCATGTAATTGTCAATAAAAGCCTTTGACACTTATGAAATGCTTGTAATTATACTTCAGTATTCCATAGTAACATCTGACAAAAATATCTAAAGAAACTGAAGCAGCAAACTTTGTGGAAATTAATATTTGTGTCATTGTCAAAACTTTTGGCCACAACTCTGTATATACACAATCATACTTTTTTGTTCACATCCCCAAGCTCACAACTACTTCTCCTCTTAGCTGTGTAGAGAGTTTATTTATGTTTTTCACTAATAGTTTGTGTGTAGGCCTACACCTGTAGGTGCCTGACCTTGAATATCTACAGTCACTCAATAGCCAGAGATGTGGAGCTCATTACATGTGATGTGAAAGGCTGCCACACCTTTGACTTTTTTTCAGTAGCGCCTTGGGTAGTGAACCAAATTTTCTCTAATTTAAGGAGAGATAAAACGTCTCTCACCCATCGTGAATGGGAGGTTGCGGCAGCAGATTTCTATTAAAAAAGGATGAGTCAGCGGGCTAACAGAGATGTGAATACTATCAGTTCTGATAGATTATTTGTGACATTGTTCCCTGGGATTATTCCAAATATGACGGTGTATGGGTTGCGGCCAATCGGTCGAATGCAGACGCTGCATAAAGTGTTGAAAATGGGGAACAAAAAAGGGGATAAAGACGGAAATTCCCAAAACATATGATGTCATAGCGGGAGCCGAATAGCACTTAATACATATAGGGTCCAATTCCAGGTTCATTTTTTACATCCTAAATCTTGAAATATTGCCACATGTCTTCCGGTATCTCTGCCCTAATTTCTTTTTTTTTCTCCAGGATGTCTACAATTGTTGGTTTCTTTGCGCAATTCGACTATGAAGGCCTGATTCAAGCAGACTCCTCTGAACAGTTGATGTTGAGATGTATCTGTTACTTGAACACTGAAGCATTTATTTGGGCTGCAATTTCTGAGACTGGTAACATCCTCTGCAGCAGAGGTAACTCTGGGTATTCATTTTCTGTGGCAGCCCTCATAAGAGTCAGTTTCACCATAGCGGTTGATGGTTTTTGCGACTGCACTTGAAGAAACTTTCAAAGTTCTTGACATTTTCCAGATTGACTGACCTTCATGTAATGATGGACTGTTCTTTCTCTTTGCATATGTGATGCTGAAAGACAAATTCAAGATGAAAATATTTTTGAAGTATTAGATTAGGCTTACCCAGTTGAGATGGTTTGGGATGAGTTGGACCGCAGAGTGAACGAAAAGCAGCCAAGTGCTCAGCATTTTTGGGAACTCCTTCAAGACTGTTGGAAAAGCATTCCAGGTGAAGCTGGTTGAGAGGATGCCAAGCGTGAGCAAAGCTGTGAGCAAAGCTGTCAAACGGTGGCTACTTTGAAGAATCTCAAATATAACAAATATTTTCATTTAACATCTTTTTGGTTATTACATGATTTCATATGTGACCCGTTTCAGGAAACTAGGCATAAGTCGCGGGTCACTATTTCACAGGAGAACCATTTGAATGTAAACTTTTTTGTCCGAAATGCCTTATCGAACATGTGTGTTAATAACAAACTTGTATGCCAAATGTAAATACGACGACAATTGTTATATTACGAGACTAGTTGGTTTAGCCAAAGAAAAAGCCAGCATCCTTCCCGCTAGCCATGATTGGCTGAAATAATGAGTGGGCTGGACATGCCGAAAGATCCAAGGTCCACTTTCTGGAGGACAGAGTTTTGAAATCAGTGGAATTCGAGAATGACACCTAACGAGATGGAGAAAACACCTTTCTTACATCTTCAAACTAAGGGCAACCATGGCATCCGACAGGAGATGCATCCAACCATGAATGATGTATGTGGGTAGATAGTCTAGCTAGCTATATTTTCAGATATTACACGTTTTAATTTTGATAGAAAGAGCCATTTGCTTGGCTAGCTATAGCCTAATGTTAGCTAGCTAACATTAAACCTGGTTGGTTAGCTACCTGCAGATTCATGCAGGGTAGTAACATCATGACTTGTGAATATGGTTCATTGTTTACCTAGCTAGTTGGCTAATGTTAGCTGGCTGGCTCGCTAGCTAACGTTACGTGTATGACATTCATATCTCAGAGCCATTTGCTTAGCTAGCTATAGCCTAATGTTAGCTAGCTAACGTTGAACCTGGTTGGTTAGCTACCTGCAGATTCATGCAGGGTAGTAATGTCATGAGTTGGACTTATGCTTCAATGTTAAGCTAGCTAGCAAAATGTCTTAAAAAAAAGACTCCACTATGCAAATAACCATTTTGGGTGCGTTTGTAAATTCAGTCTGGCCATCTACTCCGATTTCAGAGCACTCTCGTCTGAGTGTGCCAGAGAGCGCAGAATAACTGATGCATTTACAAATGCTCAACACCCATTGAATATGGCCGGTGTCAGTAAACGTTGGCAAAAAAAAACTATATTAAATTCACCAACGATAACATGAAAACAGCCTAACCAGTTCTGCTAGGGTGAGTAAAATGGTCAGAGTGGGGTGTTCTCTCATTATGTGTCTGGAAGTAGCTAGCAAGCTAGCCAATGTTAGCCAGTTAGCTTGGGTGCTTGACTGCCATTGTGAGGTCAGAAGTTTCGGATCAACCCTACTCATCTGCCAGAGAGTCCGGTGTGCGCTCTGAACGCGAAACGCTCTCTGAATTTACGAACGGACAATCTGACAGCACAGTTGCAGTCACCAACACTCTGGATAACATAACAGCCTAACCAGCTCTGCTAGGGTGAGTAATGTTCATTGAGCTGTTCTCTCTCACTTAGATGTCTGGAAGTAGCTAGCAAGCTAGCTTGGGTGCTTGACTGCTATTGTTAGTACATTCAAAAGTGAGTTTACAAGTTTACCAACTTTTAAAGCAAAATGTATTTCCCATTGTTCTTTAATTGTAGTGTATGATATACCACTGTGTAGCTCTGAGTCTACTTTTATCCAATGTAAGAAACAACATTTCAAATTTTTCTACAAAAGACCAATTTGAGCAGGTCGGTCACATATGCATTATTTTGATTACTTCACTATTATTCTACAATGTAGAAAATAGTGAACAATTAAGAGAAATCCTTGAATGAGTACAGTGGTTCTTCCTTTAACCTGTTTGAGCTAGGGGGCAGAAAAACATGCCCAAAGTAAACTGGCTGTTACTCAGGTCCAGAACCTAGGAAATGCATATAATTAGTATCTTTAAAATAGAAAACACTCTGAAGTGTTAAAAAAAACTAAAACTGTTCAAATAATGTCTGTGAGTATAACAGAACTGATATGGCAGGCGAAGAAAACAGAGCAAAACCCATCCAGGAAGTAGGATTTTTTTGAGGTGACCAGTTTTCAATTAAAGGCCTATTGGTTACATAGGGGAATAGCTCCCAGTTCCTATGGCTTCCACTAGATGTCAACAGTCTTTAGAAAAAGGTTTCAAGCTTTTATCTTGAAAAACCAAAGAGTTAGAGAAGTTCTTCCTGAGGCCACGTCAAGTGTACTGTTATGGATTTCGTGCGTAACAGTCAGCGCACTCTTAGCTCTTTTTCTCTTCTATTCATCAGACTATATTCCGTTTGAAATATTATCGTTTATATTCATTTTAGGGTATCTGAGTATTGATTAGAAACGCTGTTTGACTTGTTTCGACGAACTTTACCAGTACTTTTGGGATATTGTTTGTCTGCATGGATGAACGCCTTTGGGCAGGTGGATTACTGAACAAAACGTGCCAACCAAACGGAGCTTTATGGATATAAAGAGGGACTTTATCGAACAAAAGGACCTTTTATTGTGTAACCGGGACTCTTGGGTATGCCATCAGATGAAGAACTTCAAAGGTAAGGGATTTATTGTACGCTATTTTTGAGTTTTGTGACACCTCTGCTGGTTATGTTATTATGCTAATTGAATATGTGCGGGGCGCTGTCCTCAGACAATCAAATGTTCTGCTTTCGCCGTAAAGCCTTTTTAAAATCTGACAACGCTGTTAGATTAACAAGATTCTAAGCTTTTGAATGATGTGCAACACTTGTATTTTCATGAATGTTTGAAATGAGTATTTCTGTAATTTGAATTTGGCGCTCTGCAATTTCACCGGATGTTGTCGATGTGGGACATGACCGTCCCACCTAATGCAAAGAAGTTAAAAGTTACGAGCTTATGCTGCGACCGTTAGTGGTAGATGGTGGCATTCTGTCATTGCACCACACTATCACAAGGGGGAGGTAGAACGCTGATCTATCGGTAGTTTAAACTTTGGCAGTTAATGGAGACGTTTTCAGTCTGAGTGTCCCTCCTCTGGCACTAGAGTCCTGCATCAGGCAACAACAACAAAAACTGTCGGTGGTCCTGGAGTTAAGAGAGAACTTGGGTAAATACAATGGTGGAATTTCACTTGACATGTGGACTGACGATTTTCTAAAAATAGGCACGGTGGGCTTTTGGTTTCTCTCCCTCTAAAAACAAAAATAAATAATTCTGAATAACAAACTGGCTAAATAACAAAATGATTAAGAATGCCTCACCCCATGTTCAAGAATGGTCTTTTTCCCTTTATTCATATTACAATCACTCACTTTTGGTTATTTTAAATGATATAATCTCCAAAATATTGTTATTTTTTAAACAAGCCATAGACAAGCAATTTCAGTAAAAAAAAGTAATTTAAAAAAGTAAGGAACTTGTCTGTCGGCCCTGCATTAAAGAACAAAATTGGTTAAAGAAAATTGTGATAAATAAAAATATCAGTTTCATTTAAGAACCATCTGACATCTGTGCCATATAGATTGCAAAATAGTTGGGAATAGATTTTCGGATGTACCGATTCCATGGCACAGGCTTTATGAATTGACATGCAATTTTCCAATTATTATAACCTACTGCAGGCATAAAACCTATGGGTTTAACCCTCCTGTTGTGTTTGTTTCATGTTAATTAATTCTGTGTTCCTGGTCCAAAATGACCGCTCCATTATAGTTGATTGTAAATCCATAATAATACATATAGTATAACCTAATGTTGTTTTAGCTCTTTTTATCAACTTAAGTTCTTGTGAACATTACAAGTTTCAAACTTCTATTTGCTATTTATGGCTTGTAGGCCTCATTGACCTGAGCTCACAACTCGTTTTTGAGTAAAGAAATAATAATGTATGGACTATTTTGACTATAACAAATACTTAGATGAAACATAGTGCTATTTATCAAAGACTACTTTTGGTCAAAGTTTAACAAGGACATTTGTTTTGAAACCATTTCAAATAGTTTAATAATGACAAGATTTTATGTCATCAACCCAGGATATGGGGTATCTTGGGTGACCCTGGGGTCACCCTGATAACCTTTCAGCCGACAGCCGACCTCTTCTCTCAGGTGGGGATGAAGACCAGGTCAAATTCCCATTCTTTGACCGGAATGTAACAACCTCAGCAGGGCCCTCTTCCTCATCACCGGATTGTTCCACATCGGTTGTCTCTTGGTCTGGATCATATTCTGTGTTGTCTTCAACTTCTGACACTTCCTCCTCTAATGTATCTTCACTGTCAGTTTCCTGGTCTCTCTCCTCACCAGTGTCATGATCTAAGATATGATCAAGAGCCTCCTATACAGTACATTGTTTGGTCATTGTGCTGCCACAGAATGAATTGTGAGCAAGGCCTCAAAAAAGCTTTTATATACCAGAGCTGCGAGAAAAGTTATATATATTATTGAAACAATGTTGCGATTGTTTGTGAGAATGCCAACAAGTGTGGTCCCCATGGGGGAAAGATTCTATTGGGGAAAGGTTCCCGTGGGGGTTGCCATGGAAGCCAAGAAGGGGAGTGAGGTGTGTGTGTGTGTGTGCTCAAACACACATTTATGTGGGGGTCTGGGAGAGGATGCCAACAGGTGTGGTTCCAGTGAGGGAAAGATTCTACTGGGGAAAGGTTCCCGTGGGGGTTGCCATGGAAGCCAAGAAGGGGAGTGAGGTGTGTGTGTGTGTTTGTGTGCTCAAACACACATGCATGTGGGGGTCTGGGAGAGGAAGTGTGTCCATCCGATGAATGGGCATGTGCCTGAACAAAATTTTATACACTAATTGTAGTCTCACCCATTAATTTCTAATGACTGGTCATTTTTGACCAGGAAAACCACAGGTGTACAAAAGTTAACTTCTTAGGGAGCGGCAGGTGAGGTGACGGTTTTGGAGAGTCTGGCGTGCCCAAAGCAAAATGCCTGCCACTCAGGCTCAGAAAATAGGATATGCACATAATTAGTACAATTGGATAGGAAACACTCTGAGGTTTCTAAAAGTGTTAACATAATGTCTGTGAGTATAACAGAACTCATTTAGCAGGCGAAAATCAGAGAAAAATCTATGCGGAAATCAGTTTCTGGTGACCTATTGCTCTGTTAGACACTCCCTATTGAATCCATTTGTTACCAGGACTGAGACTGCAGTACCTATGGCTTCCACTAGATGTCAACAGTCTATATACAAAGATTGGAGTAAACAGAACAAATAGGTAAAGGAAATGGTCAAGGTAGCTCAGATGTCAACAAGTTCTCTCGGGCGCGAGTCTGGCTGCGCGCCCCACTTTATTTTACTTATATAAGGTATAGGTGACCATCCGAGTGAAATATTATCGCTAATATTCATAAAAGGATAGCTATGGATGCATTTTAACTGGTATTTGATTTGTTTAGGAAAAGTTTATAGGTATATTTGAACGCGTTCTCTTCACGTTTCAATGGGCGATTCGACGTTGGATTTTCTGAACATAACGCGCCAACCAAACTGAGATTTATGGATATAATAAATAAATTTTTCTAACAAAAGAACCATTGGATGTCTTGGTTGGACACTTGGGAAGCCCTCAGCAGAAGTTCTTCAAAAGGTAAGGGATTTTTTTTCGCTGTGAAATGTGTTTTGTGTGAACTAAATTTTAGTTGCACTTCCCTCCAGCTCAATGGGTAAACGGGTAAAACCTTGCTGAGATGATCAATGTCTTTGTTGGATTGTTGTATCGTCAATTTCTCAAACCAAAACATCTTGATGGCCTTCACCAGTTAATCTTTGCTTGTAGGCTTGGCAGAGTTACGGATTAATGTTTTCAGTTGATGCCAAACAAGTTCGATTGGGTTTAAAATCAGGAGACCTACATGTAGAGCTTAAAATATTTTTAGATCTACGGTAGACCTACAGTATGCGACATGAGTCTCACTAGAGTTGAGACTAGTCAGTTCACCCTGACATTTCCATTGCTCTTTTGACAACAGACTTAATGAACTGCTCACCAGGCACAACAAGGGCTGTCTGGACCGTTATGCTGTTCCGTTATTCCAAGGACGTGTCTCCGAAGAGAGATACCACGAGTGGACACAGAATACCAACTGGGATGGATCCCGAGGCAAATGTGGCTTACCAGTGAACCTCCGGGTTTTCATCATAATACTGTGTCTCAGAAGATTCTGTCCATGACTGATGCAACCCGAAAAAGCATTAAAGACCGAGTTAATGAGTTATTGAGGTCACCGAGAAAGTCTGGACATGGCCTGCCCTCCCTTAGGTAAGGAATTAGGCACTTTACCATGTTTACTATGTACTGTAGGCTATGTTTACTTGTCAGAGTGCACAGTAGCCTAATAAACATATACACTTTAAAATAGTTATTTTTTACCGTGGTGTTTTTGCTTGACGGCCAATATTAAAAACTGTCACATTTGTGAATTAAATCGCGTTATTGTTTAATTACTTAAGGCTCCTTTCGCTTCTCTGTGCTGGAGTTCTTTTAAGAATAAAGTAGGCTAATGAAGGCAACAAATTGTTGCTTACTGGAACACCCAAAGTCATCCAATTGTTATAATAGTATTTGAAGCAATAGCATACCCGCGTGTGGTCAACTATTTCAGCACAGTTTCATGCTGCTCTAAGACAAGCATGGGGACTGGTCTTGATAAATCAATGTTAGGATGATTTTGCTCTTCACTCGCAGTCACTTAGTAGCCTACTCTCGACCGGCCACGTTGTACAGCGCCAACTTTTGAAAGCCAGTCACTGCTTACCCCCATGTTAACAAAACTTTTTTTTTCTTTCTTACGTCAACAGTGAAGAGGCGACTCAGGGATGCTGGCCTTCTAGGCAGAGTTGCAAAGAAAAAGCCATATCTCAGACTGGCCAATAAAAATAAAATATTAAAATGGGCAAAACACAGACACTGGACAAGAGGAACTCTGCTTAGAAGGCCAGCATCCCGGAGTTGCCTCTACACTGTTGACGTTGAGACTGGTGTTTTGCGGATACTATATAATGAAGCTGCCAGATGAGGACTTGTGAGGTGTCTGTTTCTCAAACTAGACACTAATGTACTTGTCCTCTTGATCAATTGTGCACTGGGGCCTCCCACTCCTCTTTCTTTTTTTGGTTAGAGACAGTTTTGCGCTGTTCTGTGAAGGGAGTAGTACACAGCGTTGTACGAAATCTTCAGTTTCTTGGCAATTTCTCACATGGAATAGCCTTCATTTCTCAGAACAAGAATAGACTGACGAGTTTCAGAAGAAAGTTCTTTGTTTCTGGCCATTTTGAGCCTGTAATTGAACACACAAATGCTGATGCTCCAGATACTCAACTAGTATAAAGAAGGCCAGTTTTATTGCTTCTTTAAATCAGGACAACAGTTTTCAGCTGTGCTAACATAATTGCAAAAGGGTTTTCTAATGATCAATTAGCCTTTTAAAATGATAAACTTGTATTAGCTAACACAACGTTCCACTGGAACACAGGAGTGACGGTTGCTGATAATGGGCCTATGTAGATATTCCATAAAAAATCTGCAGTTTCCAGCTACAATAGTCATTTACAACATTAACAATGTCTACACTGTATTTCTGATCAATTTGATGTTAATTTAATGGACAAAATGTTTAGATTTTCTTTAAAAAACAAGGACATTTCTAAGTGACCCCAAACTTTTGAACGGTAGTGTACATGTCTGTCGAAGAACTCCATTCCATGATTAGATGGTGAAAAAAAACAGACCCATTTATTTAATGTTCTTTAAACAATAAAATCAACTTAACCTCTCAGGGATTGCTGGGGCGCTAGCGCCCCAATCCCGACACTACCAGGTGAAATGCAAGGCGCCAAATTCAAAATCCAAAAGTTGAATTATTAAACATCCACCAATATACAAGTGTTCCATACTCATCAAAAGCTGTTTCTTGGCAATATCACAGCGTTGTCAGATTTCAAAAAGGCTTTACGGTGAAAGCAGCACATTTGATTGTTTGAGGGTAGCACCTCACATATTTTTCCCATAGCCATGAATCCATTAGCTATCAGGGCACACACAACACATTTATTATTCAGCAGTGTTCTCCAAAACTCAGAACACTGCTGCCGCTCCCTAATAGGTTTTAAAGAAAACAATAAGCAAGCACGTTTGGTGTTCGCCAAAAGGCATGTGGAAGAAAGTAATTAACTTGTTAGGGAGTGGCAGCTGAGGGGTCGGTTTTGGAGAGCCTGGCGTGCCCAAAGTAAAATGCCTCCCATTCAGGCCCAGAAAATAGGATATGCACATATTTACCATTGGATAGGAAACACTCTGAATTTTCCAAAAGTGTTAACCATTTGTCTGTGAGTGAAACAGAACGCATATGGCAGGCGAAACTCTGAGGAATTTCTGTCCTGGAAAAAGTGGTTTTGACAGAGTGCCTCATTGGGAACCCCTCCCTCATGAAAATGACCATATAAGGGCATATGAATGCAGTACCCATCGCTTCCTTTAGATGTCAACAGTCTCGAGACAGTGTAAAATTTCATTTTGGATGAATTAGACCAGAGAATAAGAGCAAACCAGGAAGTGACCTTTTATGTAAAAAGTACCCAGTGCGCGTTCCGACAAAGCGCGCAGTGTCTTTACCGTCTTTATCGATCAGTTTATATTCCGGTTGATTTATAATAGTAAATATACGTAAAAGTGTTCCTAAGGATACATTTAAAACTATGTTTGATTGTTCTTGGACAAGTTTATAGGTATAAGATGAACGAGTTCTCGTCACGTTTCAATGGACTAGTGGAGGCTGTCGTTTCTGATTATAACGCGTGAGCCAAATGGAGGATTTATGGATAAAATACATTACTTTTTCTAACAAAAGAACCATGGATTGTCTTTGTTGGACACTTAGGATGACCTCAGCAGAAGTTCTTCAACAGGTAATTGATTTGTTTTCGCTGTGAAATGTGTTATGTGTGTGCCATGATGGCTAATCGATTCATGGCTATGGGAAAAATATGTGAGGTGCTACCCTCAAACAATCAAATGTGCTGCTTTCGCCGTAAAGCCTTTTTGAAATCTGACAACGCTGTGATATTGCCAAGAAACAGAGCTTTTGATGAGTATGGAACACTTGTATATTGGTGGATGTTTAATAATTCAACTTTTGGATTTTGAATTTGGCGCCTAGCATTTCACCTGGTAGTGTCGGGAGCAGCCCGCTAGCGCCCCAGCAATCCCTGAGAGGTTAAACAACAATTAAACAAAATTTGTGCTTTTTTGGCCATCAAGGAAAACGCTATGTCTGGCGGTATGTCTAATCGGCAGGGACTGGGAAACTGGTCAGAATTTAAGAAATGATGGATGGTGCTAAATACAGGGAAATTCTTGAGGGAAACCTGTTTCAGTCTTCCAGAGATTTGAGACTGGGATGGAGGTTCACCTTCCAGCAGGATAACAACCAGAAGCATACTGCTAAAGCAACACTCAAGTGGTGTAAGGGGAAACATTTACATTTATTTAATGGCCCAGTCAAAGCCCAGACCTCAATCCAATTGAGAATATGTGGTATGACTTAAAGATTGCTGTACACCAGCGGAACCCATCCAACTTGAAGGAATTGGAGCAGTTTTGCCTTGAATGGTCAAATATCCCAGTAGCTAGATGTGCCAAGCTTATAGAGACATACCCCAAGAGACTTGCAGCTGTAATTTCTGCAAAAGATGGCTCTACAAAGTATTGACGTTTGGGGGTGAATAGTTATGCACGCTCAAATGTTCTGTTTTTTTGTCTTATTTCTTGTTTGTTTCGCAATAAAACATATTTTGCATCTTCAAAGTGGTAGGCATGTTGTGTAAATCAAATGATAGAAACCCCCCAAAAATCCAATTTAATTCCAGGTTGTAAGGCAACAAAATAGGAAAAATGACAAGGGGGTGAATACTTTCGCAAGCCACGATTTAAACTTCTCTAAAAATAAGCACAAATGTTTGCTATAAATCTAAACCCTGTACCTTGATCTGATGTATAGGCTATGCATCAACCTAATTTATTTAGCATTGATTATCAAATATAATCTCAGCAATTGATCAACCAATTAACCCAACATTGTTATTAGAACCCTCACAAAAAGGTATTTTGTTTAGAAGTAATATCTACATGATTCTAGGTAAAATAGCTTCTTAACTACTTACGGAGTGGTGGGGCGCTGGAGCTATTAAACATTCATCAATATAGTGTTGCATAGTCATCAAAAGCTCTGATTCTTGGCAATATCACAGCGGTCAGATTTCAAAAAGGCTTTACGGCGAAAGCACAACCTTTGATTGTTAGCACCTCCAATATTTTACCATTAGCATAAATTCATAAACCATCGCAGTTCACACAAAACACATTTCACAGAAAAAACAAATCCCTTACCTTTTGAATAACTTCTGCTGAGGGCTTCCCAAGTGTCCAACGAAGACATCCAATGGTTCTTTTGTTAGAAAAAGTAATTTATTCTATCCATAAATCTCAGTTTGATCATAAAATACAGCGTCCACTCGCCCATTGACCGTGAAGAGAACGCGTTCAACCTATACACTTGTCCAAGAACAATCAAACATCATTGATAATGTATCCTTAGGAACACTTATTTATATTTACTATAATATTTAAACCGGATTATAAACTGGACGATAGGAAAGGAAAAAAAAAACACAGCGCGCGCAAGCCTGTGAATGCGCATTCTCTTCTGTTTACATCCAATGACCAGTTCGAAATTCTTCTTCTATTACCATCCAGAGCAACTATAACATCACCAAACACTGTCTAGAGACTGTTGACATCCAGTGGAAGCAATAGGTACTGCAATCTTACTCCCAGAAATGGCTGTTTTCAATAGGGAGGGGTTCAAAATGAGGCAATGTGTCAAAAAACATTATTTCCAGGACAGAAATTCCTCGGGTTTTCACCTGCTATATCCGTTCTGTTATACTCACCGACAATATTTTAACACTTTTAGTCTGTGTTTCCTATCCAATAGTACTAATTATGTGCATATCCTATTTTCTGGGCCTGAGTGGGAGGCATTTTACTTTGGGCACGCCAGACTCTCCAAAACCGTCACCTCAGGAGCCGCTCCCTAAGAAGTTAAGATTCAACACCATTGTCCCCTCCATGCTCGTCACCAAGCTTAGGACCCCCTCTGCCACTGGATCCTGGACTTCCTGAAGGGCTGATCCCAGGTGACCCTCAACACGGGACCCCACAGGGATGTCCCCTCCTGTACTCCCTGTTCACCCACGACTGTGTGGCCACCCACGACTCCAACACCATAATCATGTTTGCAGACGACACAACATTGTTTAGGCCTGATCACAGGCGTCGATGAGACAGCCTACAGGGAGGATGTCAGTGACCTGCTGTGTGGTGCTGGATCGACAACCTCTACCTCAACAAGACCAAGGAGCTAATCGTGGACTACAAGAAATGGGGGGGATGAGCACGCCCCCATCTAGGTCAACGGGGGGCTGCAGTGGAACGGGTTGAGAGCTTCCTCTGTGTCCAAATCACTACGGACTTAAAATTGGTCCAGATTTGCGCGCATGAAGAGGGTTCTAAAGGTTTGTCACGGGCCTTCAAATCCACAAAAAGTTGTACAGCTGTACAATTGAGAGCATCTTGACTGGCTGCATTACTGACCATGTTAACATGCACACCAATGTCCCGTTATTATTCAGGATACTCAAGTAGTGTGTTTTGGAGTTGACACATACAGTATACAACAACTCCAAAAAACTTGTATCCCAGTTATGAGAAACCCAAATAAGATGCCTGGGATATGTTGATCTTAGACAGGATACTGTGAAATGTAAACATCTTATCCTATTTACTGTTGTTTTTTGCAGTCTCAATTTTGTGTGATGTTTCATCTGATTATCAAACAAATCACTTCAGAAAGTAGGCTACCTGCGCAGTTCGAGCCACCATAATGATTCCATAGTATTTTTTTTGCTGATACACCATACTGGACTGTATAGCCTACTAGTTTATGCTAATTTTACCACTAATTTAGATATGTTTCTGCTAATTTCAGACATTTTGGTAGGCCATTTGTTTGTCAACTATAGTTAGATACATGCAACTTCTCTTCTGTCATAACTTGTTGCCCTTAAAATGAAGTAGTGTTCACCAAAATATTGTCTTACATCGATAGAATGAATGCACTAGTAATCTACTAGTAATCCACTTTATTTTCCTTTTATATCATTTAGGATATCATCCGAGTGAAATATTATCGTTAATATTCATAAAAGGATACCTAAGGATGCATTATAAATTATGTTTGATTTTTTTTGGGCAAAGTTGATAGGTATAATTTGAACGCTTTCTCTTCACTGTACAATGGGCAACTCAACAGTGGATTTTCTGAACATAACGCGCTAACCAAACAGAGATTTATGGATATAATAAATGCATTTTTTTCTAACAAAATAACCATTGATTGTCTTGGTTGGACACTTGGGATGCCCTCAGCAGAAGTTCTTTGAAAGGTAAGTGATGTATTTTAGCTCTTATATGGGTTTTGTGTGACCCGCGATGGATATGAATTTATGCTAATGCAAAATATGTGAGGTGCTATCCTCAAACAATCAAATGTTGTGCTTTCGCCATAAAGCCTTTTTGAAATCTGACAATGCTGTGATATTGCCAAGAATCAGAGCTTTTGATGAATATGCAACACTTGTATATTGATGAATGTTTAATAATTCAACTTTTGGATTTTGAATTTGGCGCCTTACATTTCACCGGGTAGTGTCGGGAATGATCCCTAAGAGGTTTTTAACACTGGTAAAGTTGTCTGTTTCATTTAGGGACCGGTGAGAAATAGCAATAACTCAAATCGTGGAAAGATTGTTCCCGTGCTAAATGGCTGGTTTTAAGGAAATAAAAAAACAGAGAAAATGATCAGAAACATGTTAAGACTTTTAAAAAACATATTTCTCACGCCTATTCCAGAGACAAAAATGTAGATTTTTTGTATAATGTTACTGCAAGAAATACCTAATTCTGCAGGAATTAATATTATATTATGCTACATGTGAGAGGATATAGGCCAGTGTCCAGATTTCAATTACTATTCCGTTTAACCCATATGAACTTCAATTAGGAGTAGTCTGTTTATTCATGGCTATAGGAATACTCCTGAGGGGGATATTAAAAAAGGTACATGTAAACAGTTTATCCCTAATAATACCTTAAGCGGGATATGAGCTACTATCTGGAATACAGGGCGCATGCAAACATGGTCACTGCTTAGTATGGCAATACCCTCAATCGCATGACGTTATAGAGGATGGTGCAAACAGCCCAGTACATTACTTGGGCCGAGTTCTCTGCTATACACCACTATCAGGCGGTGTGAAAGGAAAAATTGTTAAAGACTCCAGCCACCAAAGCCATAGACTTATTTCTGCTTCTGCATGGCAAGCAGTACCGGTGCATCAAGTTTGACACCAACAGGCTCCTGAACAGCTTCTATCCCCAAGCAATAAGACTGCTAAATAGCTAACAAAATGTTTACACGGACTGAGTTGACCCTTTTGCACTGTCTCTATTCACTCACTTTTGCCCTCAGAAAAGCCTAAATTCGTTGGGGCATGGACTCTACAGAGTGTCAAAAGCATTTCACAAGGATGTTGGCCCATGTTGACTCCAATGCTTCACATAGTTGTGTCATGTTGGCTGGATGTCCTTTTGGTGGTGGACCGTTCTTGATACACACGGGAAACTGTTGGGCGTGAAAAATCCAGCAACGTTGCAGTTCTTGACGCAAACCGGTGTGCCTGGCACCTACTAACATACCCCGTTTAAAGTCAATTAATATTTTGTCTTGCCCATTTACCCTCTGAATAACACAAATACAAAACCCATGTCTCAAATGTCTCAAAGCTTAAATCCTTCTTTAACCTGTCTCCTCCCCTCAATCTACACTGATGGAAGTGGATTGAACAAGTGACCTCAATAAAGGATTATAGCTTTCACATGGATTCACCTGGTCAGTCCATGTCACGGAAAGAGGTGTTCTGAGTTTTAGGTCAGGGCTCTGTGCAGGCCAATCAAGTTCTTCAACACCGATCTCGACAAACCATTTCTGTATGGACCTTGCTTTGTGCATGGGGCATTGTCATGCTAAAACAGGAAACGGCAATCCCCAAACTGTTGCCACAAAGTTGGAAGCACAGAATTGTCTAGAATGTCATTGTGTGCTGTAGCGTTAAGATTTCCCTTTACTGGAACTAAAGGAGCCTAGCCTGAACATGAAAAACAGCCCCAGACCATTATTTTTCCTTCACAAAACTTTACAGTTGGCACTATGCATTGGGGCAGGTAGCATTCTTCCGGCATTAGCCAAAACCCAGATTCGTCCTTCGGACTGCCAGATGGTGAAGCGTGATTCATCACTCCAGAGAAAGGTTTTGACTGCTCCAGAGTCCAATTGGGGCAAGCTTTACACCACTCCAGCCGACGCTTGGCATTACGCATGGTGATCTTAGGCTTGTGTGCAGCTGCTCGGCTATGGAAACCCATTTCATGAAGCTCCCGACAAACAGTTAATGTGCCGACGTTGCTTCCAGAGGCAGTTTTGAACTCAGTAGTGACTGTTGCAACCGAGAACAGACACATTTTACACGCCACGCACTTCAGGACTCGGCGGCCCCATTCGGTGAGCTTGTGTGGCCTACCATTTCACGGCTGAGCTGTTGTTGCTCCTAGACGTTTCTACTTCACAATAACAGCTCTTAGTTGACCAAGGAAGCTCCAGCAAGGCAGACATTTGACAAACTGACTTGTTGGAAAGGTGGCATCCAATGACGATGCCACATTGAATGTCACTGAGCTCTTCAGTAAGGCCATTATATTGCCAATGTTTGTCTATGCAGATTGCATGGCTGTGTACTCAATGTTATGCACCTGTCAGCAACGAGTGTGGCTGAAGTAGCCGAATCCACTAATTTCCACAATCTTTTGGGTATACAGTACCAGTCAAAAGTTTGGACACATACTCATTCAAGGGTTTCTTTATTTTACTATTTTGTACATTGTAGAAAGACATCAAAACTATGAAATAACACATATGGAATCATGTAGTAACCAAAAAAGTGTTTTTGCCTTGATGACAGCTTTACACACTCTTGTTATTCTCTCAACCAGCTTCACCTGGAATGCTTTTCCAACAGTCTTGAAGGAGTTCCCACATATGCTGAGCACTTGTTGGCTGCTATTCTTTCACTCCGCAGTCCAAGTCACCCCAAACTATCTCAATTGGGTTGAGGTCGGGTGATTGTGGAAGCCAGGTCATCTGATGCAGCACTCCATTACTTTCCTTCTTAGTCAAATAGCCCTTACACAGCCTGGGGGTGTTGGGTCATTGTCCTGTTGAAAAACAAATGATAGTCCAACTAAGAGCAAACCAGATGGGATGGCGTGTCGCTGAGGTAGCCATTCTGGTTAACTGTGCCTTGAATACTAAAATCACCAACAGTGTCACCAGCAAAGCACTACCACATCACACCTCCTCCTCCATGCTTCACGGTGGGAACCACACATGCGGAGATCATCCGTTCACCTACTCTGCGTCTCACAAAGACACGGCGGTTGGAACCAAAAATCTCATATTTGGACTCAGACCAAAGGACAGATTTCAGTCTAAATCAAATTGTATTAGTCACATAAGCCGAATACAACAGGTGCAGACCTTACAGTTGAAATGCTTACTTACGAGCCCCTAACCAACAATTAAGTTTAAAAAACCCCAGCTAAGAATAAGAAATAAAAGTAACAAGTAACTAAAGAGCAGCAGTAAAATAACAATAGCGAGACTATATAAAGGGGGGTACCGGTACAGAGTCAATGTGCAGGGGCACTGGTTAGTTGAGGTAATATGTACATGTAGGAAGAGCTATTAAAGTGACTATGCATAGATGGTAACAACAGAGAGTAGCAGCAGTGTAAAAGAGGGATGCCTGGATGCCTGGGTAGCCATTAGATGTTCGGGAGTCTTATGGCTTGGAGGTAGAAACTGTTTAGAAGCCTCTTGGACCAATATTTGGCATTCCGGTACCGCTTGCCATGCGGTAGCAGAGAGAACAGTATATGACAAGGGTGGCTGGAGTCTTTGACAACTTTTAGGGCCTTCCTCTGACACCGCCTGGTATAAAAGTCCTGGATGGCAGAAAGCTTTGCCCCAGTGATGTACTGGGCCGTTCGCACTACCCTCTGTAGTGCCTTGCGGTCAGAGGCCAAGCAGTTGCCATACCAGGCAGTGAAGCAACCAGTCAGGATGCTCTTAATGGTGCAGCTGGATAACCATTTGAGGATCTGAGGACCCATGCCAAATCTTTTCAGTCTCCTGAGGGGGAATAGGTTTTGTCCTGCCCTCTTCACGACTGTCTTGGTGTGCTTGGACCATGTTAGTTTGTTGGTGATGTGGACACCAAGGAACTTGAACCTCTCAACCTCAACCTGTGTGTTGTGGATCAGCATGGCGGTTGTGTTGTTACCTACCCTTACCATCTGGGGGCGGCCCGTCAGAAAGTCCAGGATCCAGTTGCAGAGGGAGGTGTTTAGTCCCAGGGTCCATAGCTTAGTGATGAGCTTTGAGGGCACTATGGTGTTGAACGCTGAGCTGTAGTCAATTAATAGCATTCTCACATACAGTGAGGGAAAAAAGTATTTGATCCCCTGCTGATTTTGTATGTTTGCCCACTGACAAAGAAATGATCAGTCTATAATTTTAATGGTAGTTTTATTTGAACTGTGAGAGACAGAACAACAAAAAAATCCAGAAAAACGCATGTGAAAAATGTTATAAAATGATTTGCATGTTAATGAAATAAGTATTTGACCCCCTCTCAATAAGAAAGATTTCTGGTTCCCAGGTGTCTTTTATACAGGTAACGAGCTGAGATTAGGAGCACACTCTTAAAGGGAGTGCTCCTAATCTCAGCTTGTTACCTGTATAAAAGACACCTGTCCACAGAAGCAATCAACCAATAAGATTCCAAACTCCCCTCCATGGCCAAGACCAAAGAGCTCTCCAAGGATGTCAGGGACAAGATTGTAGACCTACACAAGGCTGGAATGGGCTACAAGACCATCGCCAAGCAGCTTGGTGAGAAGGTGACAACAGTTGGTGCGATTATTAGCAAATGGAAGAAACACAAAAGAACTGTCAAATCTCCCTTGGCCTGGAGCTCCATGCAAGATCTCACCTCGTGGAGTTTCAATGATCATGAGAACGGTGAGGAATCAGCCCAGAACTACACGGGAGGATCTTGTCAATGATCTCAAGGCAGCTGGGACCATAGTCACCAAGAAAACAATTGGTAACACACTACGCCGTGAAGGACTGAAATCCTGCAGCGCCCGCAAGGTTCCCCTGCTGAAGAAAGCACATATACATGCCCGTCTGAAGTTTGCCAATGAACATCTGAATTATTCAGAGGACAACTGGGTGAAAGTGTTGTGGTCAGATGAGACCAAAATGGAGCTCTGTGGCATCAACTCAACTCGCCGTGTTTGGAGGAGGAGGAATGCTGCCTATGACGCCAAGAACACCATCCCCACCATCAAACATGGAGGTGGAAACATTATGCTTTGGGGGTGTTTTCTGCTAAGGGTACAGGACAACTTCACCGCACAAAGCGACGATGGACGGGGCCATGTACTGTCAAATCTTGGGTGAGAACCTCCTTCCCTCAGCCAGGGCATTTAAAATGGGTCGTGGATGGGTATTCCAGCATGACAATGACCCAAAACACACGGCCAAGGCAACAAAGGAGTGGTGTAAGAAGAAGCACATTAAGGTCCTGGAGTGGCCTAGCCAGTCTCCAGACCTTAATCCCATAGAAAATCTGTGGAGTGAGCTGAAGGTTCGAGTTGCCAAAACGTCAGCCTTGAAACCGGTAGCCTAGTGGTTAGAGCTTTGGACTTGTAACCGGAGGGTTGCAAGTTCGAATCCCCAAGCTGACAAGGAAAAAAAATCTGTCGTTCTGCCCCTGAACAAGGCAGTTAACCCACTGTTCCCCTGGAGCCGAAGACGTGGAAGTCGATTAAGGCAGCCCCCCGCACCTCTCTGATTCAGAGGGGTTGGGTTAAATGCGGAAGACACATTTCGGTTGAAGGCATTTGGTTGTACAACTGACTAATAATGGTGACTTTGACTTTCTTTGAAGATCTGCAAAAAGGAGTGGGACAAAATCCCTCCTGATATGTGTGCAAACCTGGTGGCCAACTACAACAAACGTCTGACCTCTGACTGCTAACAAGGGTTTTGTTATTCTGTCTCTCACTGTTCAAATAAACCTACCATTAAAATTATAGACTGATCATTTCTTTGTCAGCAGGCAAATGTACAAAATCAGCAAAGGATCAAATACTTTTTTCCCTCACTGTAGGCGTTTCTTTTGTCCAGGTGGGAAAGGGCAGTGTGGAGTGCAATAGAGATTGCATCATCTGTTGATCTAATGACCATTGCTCGTGTTTCTTGGCCCTAGCAAGTCTCTTATTATTATTATTATTATTTGTGTCCTTTAGTAGTGGTTTCTTTGCACCAAATCGACCACGAATGCCTGATTCACCCAGTCTCCTCTGAACAGTTGATGTTGAGGTGTGTCTGTTACTTTATCTCTGTGAAGCATTCATTTGGGATGCAATCTGAGGTGCAGTTAACTCTAATGAACTTATCCTCTACAGCAGAGGTAACTCTGGGTCTTCCTTTCCTGTGGTAGTCCTCATGAGAGCTAGTTTCATCATAATGTTTGATGGTTTCAATCAAATGTATTTATAAAGCTTATCTAACATCAGCTGATGTCACAAAGTGCTGTACAGAAACCCAGCCTAAAATCCCAAACAGCAAGCAATGCAGGTGTAGAACCTTTAAAAGTTCTTGAAATGTTCCATATTGACTGACCTTCATATCTTAAAGTAATGATGGAATGTCGTTTCTCTTTGCTTATTTTAGCTGTTCTTTCCATTATATGGACATGGTCTTTTACCAAATAAGGGTATCTTCTGTACACCAACCCTACCTATTCACAACACAACTGTCTCAAATGCATTAACTTAAATTCCACAAATTAACTTTTATCAAGGCACACCTGTTAATTTAAATGCATTCCATTCATGAAGCTGGTTGAGAGAATGCCAAGAGTGTGCAAAGCTGTCATCAAGGCAAAGGGTTGCTACTTTGAAGAAGCTCAAATATAAAATATATTTTGATTTGTTTAACACATTGGTTACTACATGATTCCATATGTGGTATTTCATTGTTTTGATGTCTTCACTATTATTCTACAATGTCGAACATTGTAAAAATTAAGAGAAACACTGGAGTGAGTAGGTGTGTCAACTGTTTTGACTGGTACTGAATAATTCAGCTACATTCATGACGAGAAAACTAACTAGCTAGCTAGCTAGCCAAGTTGCTAGTTAGCTAGCTAAGTTAGTTAGCTTATATTAACCAGTAATACAAAATATGCCTAAACCTTTTAAAACCTTAGTTGTCACCTTGAGGCTTGATAGGGGGTAAAAATAATCTGTAATTCCTCATTTATTTAGCTAGCTAGGTGACCAATTAGCTTTTATTCCTCTATCAAGCTAGCTAGACCTACTGGCTGCCGGCTAAATTAACCAACGTTCTTGATTCTAGTTACTAATATAAATAAAATATCTAAAATGAGCTACTCAATTTAGCATGAACTTCTTTGAAGTATTTTCTGAACAGCTTCTCAAGTCTTTGTTTCCCCAGTTGTCAACCATACACCATTTACACACATTTGTGGCAACCAAATTAAAAAATGACAGTTGAACTATGAAAATAAGTGATTCTTGTTTCTAGGCTACCAGTTAGTGCTTTTTAGCTTGCGGATTGCAGGTGCCTTTAAAAGTATAGCTTGTGTCTGAAAGAATTATATGGATTTAATATTTGTCAAATTATTTAGCATATCCTCAACTAAAATAAGCATCAGAAATTGTCCATATTGAGCATGTCAAAATTCATATCAAGATCCTGATTTGGACCTCAGTCAAGAGCCTATGCATTGTATGTCCTGAGAAAATATACTATGTAGGCCTACAGTCAGTATTTGTCATCATATACAGAAATTCAAAGGGAATCCAAAAGTGATTTGTGCATGAAAGAAAAATATGGATTTAATATTTGTCAAATTATTGAGCATGTGGTGAAAACTCAGAAATGCCTCTGAAATCCTCTTTATTTTCAGCAGATCAAAAAGCATATTGAGATCCGCATATGGACAGCCAAGAGAAGCATATCTGGAATCAATATAGTTTCATATCTTGAATGTGCTCAGAAAACACATATGTAATGTATACAGTCAGTATGAGAGAAAATAGGATGTCACATATTTCAGGATATAGTAATCCCAATAGCATACATGTCTAAAAGGCACATCTGCATTGGAAATTGTCTGTATTCTGTAGAATATCAAAAACGTGTCATGTAAAGATATCCCCTGATTATAGACCCTTTTTGCCCAGTGCTTGTGTCTCCCATTTGGTTTGCTCCATGTTTGTTTTTACACCCTACCGTAAGTTGGTGGGGGCACCCCCATGGTTGCCTTTCAGAACCCATTTTAAAACCCCACACGTTTTCTTTTGGTTGTCAGTGGCTCATTTGTTAGTTCCATTTTTCTGTTGAGTGACTATTTTTGATTTCTTATTGGTGAATGTAACACCCAGTACACCACCATTTTACTATTTCCTTTTGCAATACATCCTATCTTACTATGATGAAACTCTCTGTCACATTTCTACTGATTTCACTAAAAATAAAAACCTTCCCAATGATCGATTGTATTTTCTTACAGTACTTTCTGTATGTTCATCTGAACAGACATTATGACTAAACAACCACTCCTCACAGGGACTGTTTATCATTTATCATAACATGTTCTCACCTCTTTCTCAGCACAATGACTATCAGCTGTGTCCGACACCTCTTGCTGAGGGTGAAGAGTTTGTCGACGATCCGTCTGGATTTGGCGATAAGCTGTCTACTGCTGAGCTCTAGCTGTCTGTAGCGCTGATGGACGGCCGGCTCCATTTTCCAGAAGTACTGGATGGCAGATGTGTTGAGGGCGTAGAATGTCGGGAGTCTCCGTACAAAGTTCTGGAACTCCTCTGAAAGACAGACAGGTGTAGAGGTTTAATGCTCCATCGCAGTTCTGCTCCGCTTAGTTCTTTATATGATTCTGTTAATTCTGCCTCATAGTCAAAACTGATCACTTTAGGGAGATGGCACATGGGACTTGGTTTGCCGGGTCACCGTGGGGGAAACTGGAAGTGATACTGTGTGACGCATATGCTAATGGGGAGAGGCTGAACTAAATGTGGGTCTGTGTATGAAATGCCAGCTCCTAGCAGAGCAAGCTCATCTGTGTGCGGAGGCCAAACAGAAAATGAAAATGTTACCTTGCTTCAGGGCGTCCAGTTTAATGAGTGAATAGGGGCATTACAGGAATTAACCAAAATATTTTCAGAGCTATCAATAACCGTACAATCAATTCAACCTAATCTGTAATAAGAAAGTGACTGTGATATTTACAATTAACAGTGGTGTTGATTTATATCTGATTACAATAGTCATTCGTTCTCAGATTAGCCATTGTGTAATACACTACATGACCAAAGTATGTGGACACCTGCTCATTGAACATCTCATTCCAAAATCATGGGCATTAACATGGAGTTGGTCCCCCTTTTGCTCCAGCCTCCACTCTTCAGGGAAGCCTTTCCACTAGATATTGAAACATTGCTATGGGGACTTGCTTCCATTCAGCCACAAGAGCATTAGTAAGGTAGGGCACTGATGTTGGGTGATTGGGCCTGGCTCACAGTCGGCATTCCAATTCATCCCAAAGGTGTTCGATGGGGTTGAGGTCAGGCCAGTCAAGTTCTTCCACACCGATATTGACAAACCATTTCTGTACGGTCCTCGCTTTGTCCAGGTAACAGGAAAGGGCTTTTCCCAAACTGTTTCCACAAAGTTGGAAGCACAGAATCATCTAGAATGTCATTGCATGCTATAGAGTAAAAATGTCCCTTTACTGGAACTAACAGGCATAGCCCTAACTGCTCAGCCATGCAAACTCCTTTCATGAAACTCCCGACAAATATTTATTGTGCATACGATGCAAAACGCTACATATGGGGATGGTTTCTGTATTTTTAAAGTTACAAATGTTGAAAACTTGATTGCTGACAAGCAAAACCTTTCAGGACAATGCCAACAATGGACTAATGAAACAAATACAAAAATATTGTTTTGGGGTGGAATTGTCCTTTAAAGCTGTTGTGTTAGTCCGCTTGTAGTCCTGATTGTTGCAAAAGTTGTTCAAGATATGTGACTCGTTTCAAGAAACTAGGCGAATGTCGCACGTCACTACTTCACAGGAGAGGCATTTGAACGTAAACATATCATTTTTTCAAAATGCGTTTTTGGGGTGAAATGCCTTCTGGAACATGTGAACATTCATGTGCCTTAATAACAATACAATTGTTAAATTATAAGCCTAATTGGTTTAGCCACAGAAAAAGCTAAGAACCTTCCCGCTAGCCATGATTGGCTGAGATAATGGATGGGCTAGACATGCCAAGAGATGAGTTTGGATTGGTCTGTCATGTAGCATGCTTCTGTCTAGAACATGAGCTGCTCAGTATGTGTAGGTAATCTTTTTTAACACAGCTTTTTTGAAGGATATCACAAAGAACTGCAAATGTGTTGCTAATGCTCTCCAATTTCTGGAGGGCGATCATGCCATGAATCAGACGATGAGGAAATCCCTGATTTAAGGAAAAACATTTTAATTGAACCAGACATTGTAGAGTCTTCTGGAACAGCGATGAACAGTGTTGTCACAGAAGAAGTTCACTGAGTTTTGAAATCGGTGGAAGCAGCGTATGATAGCTAAGGAGATTTATTGCAAATATGCGGAGGGAGTTGAAAAGAGACCACACAGAAGGCTGATGTATTAAACACCTGTATCTGGATTACATCTTCAAACTAAGGGGGAACATGACATCTGTGACAGAGAGGTAGAAGTGTTCATCCATGTATACTGGTAAGAGAGTCTAGCTAGCAACATTTTCTGAAATTTAGTCAGAAAGTTGTTTTCATTGGCTAGCTACATGTCTAAACAAACGAATCCACTATGCAAGTAACCATTTCACTGTACCATTTACACATTCTGTATCCTGTGCATGTGACAAATAAACTTTGATTTTATATAGTGCGTGTTTACCAGGGACAGTAATGTGAAGAACATGACCTGCACCAAAGTCAAATTAGGATATAATGCTAGGCCAACGAGACAGTGTCCAAGTTCAACAATCCTCCAGTAAAATGCCCTGCTTTTATTTCGTCACACTCACAAACATAAGCTATTTTCTGTAATTACCTCGCCATTAACTTGTAAATAATGATCTTGTGAGTTTATTTTCCTGTAATAATGAATAAAAAAAAAGTTAAGACGTTGTCAGCTAGGATATGGTCATTATTTGAGCTGGCTAGCCAGCTAACTTAACTTTAGAAAGTTGTTAGTTGCCTGGTTTCCTAGATTGACATATGTGACCCGTTTCAGGAAACTAGGTGTATGTCGCGGGTCACTACTTCACATGCGTCGTTTGAACGTAAACAATTTTTTTTTAAATCAAAATGCATTTTATTTTGCCTGAAATGCCTTCTCGAACCTGTGAACTTTCATGTGCCTTAATAACAAACTTGTATGCAATCTGTAAATACGAATAAAATTGTTAAATTACGAGCCTAGTTGGTTTAGCCCCAGAATTTTTTTTATTGAATCCATTAATTACAATGTGTCTTTAAAAAGTATAGTAATTTGTTATCAAGACCGGGGGGGAAATATCCCTACACTCGCCATATTTGAAATGTGTAACTAAAATCAAGTCAATCCAGATTAGTTATCGAATCTATAATTTATCTAATGAAAATAGTCTAATTAAGTTATTTCCAATGGCACACACATATTAATTTGCCATTTCAGATGAAACGTTGGAATGAAGTATAGGCCTACTACTCCTATAGTATTATAAATATTTTACATTTATCCGCTTTATCAGCCTTTTCCTTTTCTTGATAGGTCATTATTTCATTGGGAGCGGGAATAGAAAACCTAGACAACGAATTTTGCACATTTCAATGTAAGATCAAGCTAAATCACTGGTTAATTCTTGTGGGGTTTTCATTGGAATCAAGCTTATATTAGCACGCAGGTGCATGTAATCTCCCATTTAGTATTGTTTTAAGAATTCTCTGATGAATTAACCACTTAAGCCTTTTACATTCAATAAAGCAAAAGATAATTTCATGAATTTCCGAATTTGTTAGTAAAAGTTAATGTAAACATCCTTTTGTATCTTATTATTTCAACTCAAAATGAAATATTATTCTAGCAAACCCATTTAACACAAAATCAATGGAGACAATGCTTCAATGTGTTCCATGACCAATCTACACAGCAGTTAACATAGCTCAAACATTTTAAACAGCATTTCAATCACCATGAAAGTAAATAAAACATTTCACTGACCATTGGCGTCTCTGGACTGAACCTACGAGTGAACTTGGAGCGTCTTCTCTCTGAAGTTTGTTTCCCTAAATGACTGAGGACCTCCAGGTTCTCACAGGTGCTCCAAATCAGTGAAACTGATTGATCAGGTGACAAGCAGCCGGTTTGCTGCTGCTGGTGCACTCTGGGAAGTGTAGTTCTCTCATTCATGAGAATTGAGAACACTCATTCATGAGATTCAGCTCAACATGTATAAAACATTAGGAACACCTGCTCTTTCAATGACATAGCTTTCACCTGGATTCACCTGGTCAGTCTATGATCCCATATTGATGTCACTTGTTAAATCCACTTAAACCAGTGTAGATTAAGGGGATGAGACAGGTTAAAGAAAGATTTTTAAGCCGAGACAATTGAGATTTGGATAGTGTATTTGTGATATTCAGAGGGTGAATGGGCAAGAAAAAAGATTGAAGTGCCTTTGAACGGGGTATGGTGGTAGGTGCCAGGCACACCAGTTTGAGTGTGTCAAGAACTGCAACGTTGCTGGGTTTTTCACGCTCAACAGTTTCCTGTGTGTATTAAGAATGGGCCATCACCCAAAGGACATCCAGCCACAATGACACAACTGTGGGAAGCATTGGAGTCAACATGGGCCAGCATCCCTGTGAAACGCTTTTGACACCTTGTAAAGTCCAAGTTGCTCCTTTGCTCCCCAGTATCTCTATTTGCACATTCATCTTCTGCACATCTAACATTTCAGTGTTTAACTTCTTAGGGAGTTGCGCACAAGGTGACCGTTTTGGAGACCCTGGCGTGCCCAAAGTAAAATGCCTCCCATTCAGGCCCAGAAAATAGGATATGCACATATTTAGTACCATTGGATAGGAAACACTCTGAATTTTCTAAAAGTGTTAACCATTTGTCTGTGAGTAAAACAGAACGCATATGGCAGGCGAAACCCCGAGGAATTTCTGTCCTGGAAAAAGTGGTTTTGACACATTGCTCATTTGGAACCCCTCCCTCATGAAAAAGCCCATATAAGGGCATATGAATGCCGATCGCTTCCTCTGGATGTCAACAGTCTCGAGACACTGTTCAGAATTTGTTTGCATGCACTAGAGCAGAGAAGAAGAGGAAACCAGGAAGTGTCCCCTGAACGTCAACAGAAGGCTGCGCGCGGTCCCGACAAGGCGCGCTTTGTGTTTTTTTCCGTATTTATAGCCCAGTTTATATTCCGGTTGATTTATAATAGTAAATATACGTAAAAGTGTTCCTAAGGATACATTTAAAATGATGTTTGATTGTTCTTGGACAAGTTTATAGGTATAAGTTGAACGAGTTCTCGTCACGTTTGAATGGAGGAGTGGAGGCTGTAGTTTCTCATTATAACGCGCAAACCAAATTTAAAAAACAAGATTTAAGGATACAATACATGACTTTTTCTAACAGAAGAACCAAGGACTGTCTTCGTTGGACACTTTGGAAGCCATCAGCAGAAGTTCTTCAACAGGTAATTGATTTGTTTTTGCTGTGAAATGTGTTATGTGTGAACCGTGAAGGCTATTGAAATCCTGGTCATGAGAAAATAGTGAAGGTGCTACCCTCAAACAATCAAATGTGCTGCTTTCGCCGTAAAGCCTTTTTGAAATCTGACAACGCTGTGATATTGCCAAGAAACAGAGCTTTTGATGAGTATGAAACACTTGTATATGGGTGCATGTTTAATAATTCAACTTTTGGATTTTGAATTTGGCGCCTTGCATTTCACCTGGTAGTGTCGGGATTGGGGCGCTAGCGCACCACCAATCCCCAAGAAATTAATTGCTATATTGTAATTACGTCGCCACCATGGCCTATTTATTGCCTTACCTTCCTTATCTTACCTCATTTGCACTCACTGTATATAGACTTTTTGTTTTCTTTTTCTACTGTATTATTGACTGTATGATTTGTTTATTCCATGTGTAACTCTGTGTTGTTGCATGTGTCGAACTGCTGTGCTTTATCTTGGCCAGGTCACAGTTGTAAATGAGAACTTATTCTCAACTAGCCTACCTGGTTAAATAATGGTGAAAAAAATATATATATATAAAAAAAAAAAATACCCAGATGAATTGAGGCTGTTCAACTCAATATTAGGAAGGTGTTTCTACTATTTCGAACACTCAGTGTAGACATGCACACATATCTCTTGTCAAAGACAGACAGCAGATGTCACATTAATCTCTGTGTTGTGTAATGTTATGTGGCATACCTACAGTACCTGGCTCTGTGTGCAAGTATCTTTAATGTTACAAACTCTTTTTATACTCTGTGAGTGTATCGTCAATCTCATGCTCCCTACCTGACTCCTCAAAGTCCTGGTTGGCCATGTTCCAGGTGTCCCTGATGTGCATTAGGCTGGCCTCCATGGCCCTCAGGTCCACGTCGGGGCAGTTACACTGGGGGAAGCCTGGGCTGCAGAGGCACCAACAGTCATTGTCCCGGCACACAAACTGACCCTCCTCATTACAGCCAATGTAGTTCAGAGCCGCCTGGACAAACCTAGCCCTCAGGTACTCTGGTAGGATGGTCTGGATACCTGGCAGAGGAGAGGATATGGTACTGTTTATATGGTATATGACAATACTGGGTAAACTACAAAACAAATTACTGTAATATTAACTAGACTCTCAAATACTGTAGTTTAAATAGGACAGAAGGAGGTACTTTCTAGTCACTTTATAGATACAGTGAGGGAAAAAAGTATTTGATCCCCTGCTGATTTTGTACGTTTGCCCACTGACAAAGAAATGATCAGTCTATAATTTTAATGGTAGGTTTATTTGAACAGTGAGAGACAGAATAACAACAACAAAAATCCAGAAAAACGCATGTGAAAAATGTTATGAGGGAAATAAGTATTTGACCCCCTCTCAAACAGAAAGATTTCTGGCTCCCAGGTGTCTTTTATACAGGTAACGAGCTGAGATTAGGAGCACACACTTAAAGGGAGTGCTCCTAATCTCAGGTTGTTACCTGTATAAAAGACACCTGTCCACAGAAGCAATTAATCAATCAGATTCCAAACTCTCCACCATGGCCAAGACCAAAGAGCTCTTCAAGGATGTCAGGGACAAGATTGTAGACCTACACAAGGCTGGAATGGGCTACAAGACCATCGCCAAGCAGCTTGGTGAGAAGGTGACAACAGTTGGTGCGATTATTCGCAAATGGAGGAAACACAAAAGAACTGTCAATCTCCCTCGGCCTGGGGCTCCATGCAAGATCTCACCTCGTGGAGTTGCAATGATCATGAGAACGGTGAGGAATCAGCCCAGAACTACACGGGAGGATCTTGTCAATGATCTCAAGGCAGCTGGGACCATAGTCACCAAGAAAACAATTGGTAACACACTACACCGTGAAGGACTGAAATCCTGCAGTGTCCGCAAGGTTCCCCTGCTGAAGAAAGCACATATACATGCCCGTCTGAAGTTTGCCAATGAACATCTGAATGATTCAGAGGACATCTGGGTGAAAGTGTTGTGGTCAGATGAGACCAAAATGGAGCTCTTTGGCATCAACTCAACTCGCCATGTTTGGAGGAGGAATGCTGCCTATGACCCAAAGAACACCATGCCCACCGTCAAACATGGAGGTGGAAACATTATGCGTTGGGGGTGTTTTTCTGCTAAGGGGACAGGACAACTTCACCGCATCAAAGGGACGATGGACGGGGCCACGTACCGTCAAATCTTTGGTGAGAACCTCCTTCTCTCAGCCAGGGCATTGAAAATGGGTCGTGGATGGATATTCCAACATGACAATGACCCAAAACACACGGCCAAGGCAACAAAGGAGTGGCTCAAGAAGGGGCACATTAAGGTCCTGGAGTGGCCTAGCCAGTCTCCAGACCTTAATCCCATAGAAAATCTGTAGAGGGAGCTGAAGGTTCGAGTTGCCAAACGTCAGCCTCAAAACCTTAATGACTTGGAGAAGATCTGCAAAGAGGAGTGGGACAAAATCCCTCCTGAGATGTGTGCTAACCTGGTGGCCAACTGCAAGAAACGTCTGACCTCTGTGATAGCCAACAAGGGTTTCGCCACCAAGTACTAAGTCATGTTTTGCAGAGGGGTCAAATACTTATTTCCCTCATTAAAATGCAATTCCATTTATAACATTTTTCACATGCGTTTTTCTGGATTTTGTTGTTGTTATTCTGTCTCTCACTGTTCAAATAAACCTATCATTAAAATTATAGACTGATCATTTCTTTGTCAGTGGGCAAACGTACAAACGTCAGCAGGGGATCAAAATACTTTTTTCCCTCACTGTACATTTCTACTGGCTTGTTCATACATGTCTATAAATCCCTGTGATTCACTTTGGAATCCAGTGGTTCGGTTTCCAATGCCAGACTGAAACACAGATTGAAGCTAAATTACTTCTGACACTCTGGTGCCTCTTGTCTAATGCTTGGCAGAAAATAGAAACTGTGACAATTCCATCAGAATGTCTGGGTGTGTTCAATTCTGGATGGCCGACCTTGCAGATGAATCTTGTTTTCAGGGCTCTGAACCAGAACAGAGCTGACTGAGTCCAGGTTGTCATAGTTACTGCATCCAAGAGGGCCTGTCCTTGTTTCGGTCACCTAAAGGGAAAGACAGAGGCACATGGCAATAATCCACTGCACTGTGAGAGAGAGCCACTAAAGTCATTAAAAATGCAGGGATGCAGAGTTGAATGTCATGTGGAATGAGATGAACAGCTAATCGTACACTCACTCACTTTCTCCCATCTGCCCTTCCACAGGACAAAATATTTTACACCTTATTCAGACACATTTAATTGTTCACATCTACAAACATTACAAGTAGTCTAGATACAGTAGTTCAGTTGTTTGATGTATGACGCAATGCCAAGGTTGTGCATTTCGACATATTTAGTATAGTCTGTTATATGAAAACTCAGAGGCCATGTGAGATTATATCCAAAAAGTATGGTACACGAAGAAGCTTAAAGGTGCAGAGTAGGTTTGTCTACTCAGAGAACGTGATGACATACAGTAGCAATGCAACCCAAAGCCCTGTCATCTGACACAGGGGAGATAATGTGGATTTTGCAAAAAATAAAAAACATTTTCGGAGACCAAGGGAAGAAAGAAAAGAAATCACTAGATTCACGCTGACAAACCAGGAAGACGGGATCTCTGGGTGGTTAGATTGTGAACAATCACAGCTCAATCATCATTGACAAAAGGCTGATTTAAAGCTCCCGTATATCAAGGTTCCTCTGCCATCCTCCCAAGACAAACTGGCAACCTGCAGGCTTATCCATCTCCCTCCCTGTCACCTAAAAAGTGTTCTCCCCTGCCACCACAGTGGCTCCTTAAAAGTAACTACATTGCCAGTGTAGATTAATGAGTACCTGTGATTCTACTGTACATCCAGCAGAAAGGACACCCTTTTCCTTTCCGTTTGTGGGCAGAAAAGTTGGCTTTCTTTGACACTTACTTTAAGGTCACTGGGAAAAAAGGATGAGACACGAGAAAGAAAAAGAAAATAAACTGAACTGTGTCAAAAGGTCTCTATCCTTCAAAGCATTAAGACACCAGAACCATGACCAACCTTATTTAACCATGACATAAGTAGCAGTTATTCATTATATGATAATCACAAGATGTTAATTAAAATTTTCACTCAACATTGAGGTTTGAGTTACTTTGAAACGGAGAAGGAGAGGGGGAGAGAATGAGTGAGTGTGTGAGAAATAGAGAGCGAGACAAAGCGAGGGTGTGTGGGAGAAAGAGAAAAAAGAACCATAACTATAGCAGCCCCATCGCCAGCATTTCCAATTTTTTTTTTATTGATGCTTCGACACAGTGAATTAAAATCCCAGATGTGTCTACAGGGATGGGCAGATTAATTTCTAACACAGACAGATGTCCAACTTAAAGGGAAAATTGACCGAATGCAAATCTAAAGCTGGGTTTTCAATGCATAGCAATGAGACCATCTGCAACAAGGACCCAGCGGAGCAGAGCATGTCGTTTCGTTAAGAAATTGATTTTTGAAAAAAAAAACTACTATAAACAGTGATTTGTATATTTCAGTATGGACAGTAATTTACGGGGGCTTTGGGTGCTGTCATTGACTGGGAGATTGCCTGAATACAAATTGAAACATTTAAATGAGATGGATTGGAGATGGGGAGAGTGGATGGAGAGAGGGAGGAATGTATTAATATGCCATAATCGAGTGCAATTAAATCACGCTGACTATCATAAATTCTAACAGCTACAATTAATGGGTCTGGTGATTGCTCTTAAAGGGTTTCCTGGAATAATTAGTTTGTGTTGCATGGTTATGTGATTAGGAGGGGACAGGGCCGGCCCCAGGTATAAGCGACATAAGTGGTCATTAGGGGGCCGACAAAACAACTAAACTTAGTCGGGGTCTCTACTTACTGTTGAGAGTGAGGTACAATTTCAAAATGTGGTTGTGCATCAGCAGTTGTCAATTAGCCCATGTCAAAAAAAATAAATTATTGGTAAATTAATCTAGCCAGCTATCTGAACTTGTAGTAATCATGGCCCGAATTACCAACCGGGCACGAACCCCGTGGGGGCCCCCATTGATTTTGTTAGTCACTCTCCGTAAGATATCATATTAACATGGCATAAATCATGGCAAAATGTGTAGAATTTCAGGAAATTAGCTGTAAAACTGCACATTTCTCTCCACCCCAAAAGTAGAATTATATTGATTTTAGTTTTAAATTGCTAAACTCTCTCCACCCTATGAACAAAAAGTGTAAAATTGCAGAAAACTTGCTTTAAAATATTAAGTTATACAATATTACCTGTACGCCCCATGGAAAGAATTGTCAAATTGCAGGAAATTAACTTTTTCTTACTCTGGAGAGGGGAAAATAAGAGTGGAGCCAGTAAAATGTTTTGTCCATGAGATGGAGGGGTCCCCAATCAAATCTCGCTTAGGGCCCTCAAAAGGCTAGGGCCGGCCCTGGGAGAGGATGCGTCATCATACAGTACTATTAGTCAGCACCAGCATTCTTTCACTCACTCCTCATGAAGCATACATTCTTCCTCTGATTCAGGCAAGGATGACTTAAAATGCCTCAGACAAAGAATCTGCCACTGGGGACTTGTTTAAAGGTCTACTAGAGTTTAGTGTTTAGGAATAGCTAATGGTTTAAAGGGAGAACGGCGAAAGTGCTCAAAAGTAGTGCAGCAACAACCCTTTTATATTTTAATATGCATGGTGCATTGCCTCAAGTGTCTTGGATGCTCAATTATTTTCTAAATGCAGGCGTTAATATTATTATACTACCACTAAGGCAGAGGAATTGAAACTGAAAGATTCATGCTTTTTGTTAATTCAACCAATGGATAATTCCACAAAAGCAGCATAAAATGCCAGTAAATGAGCCAGAGATGTCAGATATTTGAATAACAATGGGTATTAAGAGGCCTGTACTCCAACCTGTTTAAAAAAATATGAAATGCCATTAATGTTTCATAAGGACCGGCGCTTCTTTGGAAATTGCTTCTTTCACAGCGCCACAAAGAATCGGCCTGTTTTTAATCACTGAGGCATAGCCTTAGTCAACGCTGCATATCCCCATTTACATCCTAGATGTGTTTATGATTGTTTAGACATTCTTTGAGGATTACGGAAAGATGATCCACCCTACGGAAACTGTTTTCCTGGCTTACACTATCATCGCTAGCATAGCTGACGTTAGCTAGCTGCCTACTTCAATTCAACTTGGATTTGGCTTGGAAACACGATAACATTTCAAAAGAAGGCAAATAATTAGCAGGAAAACATTTAGTCATGATTGTGATGTTGCCAGATTGACTTTACATGCAGTTAAAACTTAGCCAGCTAACCAAGATTGAGGGGACCACCGAATTCTAGCTAGCTAACATTAGCATTGCTAGCTATTCCTGACTAATTTTACTAGTAACAGTAATGGATCGATTGAGCGGTCCTCTTCCCTTCTCTCAGAGCCTAATAATTCAGGTGCTCTGACCAGACAACGTTGCAGAGAGTAAACCGAGCTGGCTAAAGTTTACTCACAGCTTGCAATTGGGAAGCTTGACTGACGACCCACACAGAGGTTTAACGGTAAGCGAAGCTGGCTACAGCTCATACCTTTATCTAAATGTGTTATGTTCCCCCAGATTCTATGACCTTGATAGAAAATAACAAAGTTCCTCTTGTTTTTGCATCCAAGGGTACCTTTTTCTTGAGGGGGAGGACATAGAAACTTATAGTATCAAGGTCTCAATCTGACATTTTTGTCAAAAATCTGTCAGTAACATATCTTCAGATGGTTCTTCATATGTCTGTGGAGTTAGATTTTTGAAAAAGTAAAGTGAAAAAAAGGATCTGCATACACCCATTTTAACCCATTGGCTCTATACGGTTCTATCTGAAATTGGATCACAAGCCTTAACAAATACAGACGGGCCAATCAGATCATCTCTTTGCCATCTGCCGCTAAGTATGGCCTAGGCCAGGTGTGGGCAACTCCAGTCCCCAGGGTCCTGATTGGTGTCACTTTTGTCTAAGCACCAGCTTACACACCTGACACCAATAATCAACTAATCATGATTTTCAGTTTAGAATGCAATTAGTTTAATCAGCTGTGTTTGCTAGGGATGGGGGGAAAGTTACACTGTCCTCAAGGACTGTAGTTGCCCATCCCTGGTCTGGGCTAGTCTTGCCAACAATCAAAATCTTAAAGTCAATTCTGTTGTCAAATCATTCAGTGATGACAGTAATTTGTCTGATGATCATAATACATTTCTTTATTTGATGATGTGTTCTGACTATCTTGGTGTTAGTGTTATTCTATCATTTACATATTCAAATAGCTACAGTTTCCAATCAAATCCGTTCTACATCTTGAACTGCTGCTACTGTCATTTCTCTCTAGATTTCTCTTGCATTCCAAAGCTCAGCCTAACAAATGATCTTAATTCTCATACAAATGAACCATAACAGGACATGAATGACTGAACACCACATCTTAGAAGACCAGAACATTTGGAGAAAAACACTCCTTTGTTCTTTCTCACATCGATGGTTAGTTTCTTTTCAGGCTAATTGTAATAAACCTCAGTAGAAATTGACCTGAGTTGTAAATCAAACTTATTATTGATATGGAACCGATGATTCATCTCTCATGCGTAATTGTAGAGGCACCACTTCCCCTCCTCTCTTTATCTATTTCATTTTCCCATTCCCTTTATTTTTTACCTGGAGTGTTACACTACTTCCCAAAAGTTTTGGGACACTGTAAAGTCAATGGAGAATAAGAGGACCTCCTCCCAGCTGCCCACTGCACTGAGGCTAGGAAACACTGTCACCACCGATAAATCTATGATAATCAATAATTTCAATAAGCATTTTTCTCGGTCCCAGCTTTAATGCACCTGTACGGACCTTCGCCTTCTGGATGATAGCGGGGTGAACAGGCAGTGGCTCGGTGGTTGTTGTCCTTGATGATCTTTTTGGCCTTCCTGTGACATCGGGTGCTGTAGGTGTCCTGGAGGGCAGGTAGTTTGCCCCCGGTGATGCGTTGTGCAGACCTCACTACCCTCTGGAGAGCCTTAGGGTTGTGGGCGGAGCAGTTGCCATACCAGGCGGTGATACAGCCCGACAGGATGCTCTCGATTGTGCATCTGTAAAGGTTTGTGAGTGTTTTTGGTGACAAGCCACATTTCTTCAGCCTCCTGAGGTTGAAGAGGGGCTGTTGCGCCTTCTTCACCATGCCGTCTGTGTGGGTGGACCATTTCAGTTTGTCCGTGATGTGTACGCCAAGGAACTTAAAACTTTCCAACTTCTCCACTACTGTCCCGTCGATGTGGATAGGGGGGTGCTCCCTCTGCTGTTTCCTGAAGTCCACGATCATCTCCTTTGTTTTGTTGATGTTGAGTGTGAGGTTATTTTTCTGACACCACACTCCGAGGGTCCTCACCTCCACCCTGCAGGCCATCTCGTCGTTGTTGGTAATCAAGTCTACAACTGTAGTGTCGTCTGCAAACTTGATGATTGAGTTGGAGGCGTGCATGGCCACACAGTCATGGGTGAAAAGGGAGTACAGGAGAGGGCTGAAAACGCACCCTTGTGGGGCCCCAGTGTTGAGGATCAGCGGGGTGGAGATGTTATTTCCTACCCTCACCACCTGGAGGGAGGCCCGTCAGGAAGTCCAGGACCCAGTTGCACAGGGCGGGGTCGAGACCCAGGGTCTCGAGCTTAATGACGAGTTTGGAGGATACTATGGTTTTAAATGCTGAGCTGTAATCGATGAACAGTATTTTTACATAGGTATTCCTCTTGTCCAGATGGGTTAGGGCAGTGTGCAGTGTGACTGCGATTGCGTCGTCTGTGGACCTATTGGGGCGGTAAGCAAATTGGAGTGGGTCTAGGGTGTCAGGTAGTGTGGAGGTGATATGATCCTTGACTAGTCTCTCAAAGCACTTCATGATGACAGAAGTGAAAGCTAAGGGACGATAGTCGTTTGGCTCAGTTACCTTAGCTTTCTTGGAAACAGGAACAATGGTGGCCCTCTTGAAACATTTGGGAACAGCAGACTGGGATAGGGATTGATTGAATATGTCAGCCTTGCCAGGGTTAACACGTTTAAATGTTTTACTCACGTTGACTGCGGTGAAGGAGAGCCCGCAGGTTTTGGTAGCGGGCCGTGTCAGTGGCACTGTATTGTCCTCAAAACGAGCAAAGAAGTTGATTCGTTTGTCTGGGATCTAGACATTTGTGTCCGCAACAGGGCTGGTTTTCTTTTTGTAGTCTGTGATTGACTCTGTATTCTCTGTATATATCAATGACGTTGCTATTGCTGCTGGTGATTCTCTGATCCACCTCTACGCAGACGACACCATTCTGTATACATCTGACGCTTCTTGGGACACTGTGTTAACTACTTAGGGAGTGGTGGGGCGCTAGTGCGCCAAATGTTAAAAAAACTTTTTCCAGGACAGAAATTCCTCTGGTTTTCACCTCTTATAAACTTCAGAGTGTTTCCTATCCAATAGTACTAATTATGTGCATATCCTATTTTCTGGGCCTGAGTGGGAGGCATTTTACTTTGGGCACGCCAGACTCTCCAAAACCGTCACCTCGGGAGCCGCTCCCTAAGAAGTTAACAAACCTACAAACAAGCTTCAATGCCATACAACACTCCTTCCGTGGCCTCCAACTGCTTTTAAATGCTAGTAAAACTTAATGCATGCTCTTCAACCAATTGCTGCCCGCACCCGCCCGCCCGACGAGCATCACTACTCTGGGCGGTTCTGACTTCTGAATATGTGGACAACTACAAATACCTAGGTGTCTGGTTAGTCTGTAAACTCTCCTTCCAGACTCACATTAAGAATCTCCAATCCAAAATTAAATCTAGAACGGATTCCTATTTCGCAACAAAGCCTCTTTCACTCATGCTGCCAAAACATACCCTCGTAAAACTGACTATCCTACCGATCCTTGACCTCGGCAATGTCATTTACAAAATAGCCTCAGTCTACAGTCTACCACAGTGCCATCTGTTTAGTCACCAAAGCCCCATATTCTACCCACCACTGTGACCTGTATGCTCTCGTTGGCTGGCCCTCTCTACATATTCGTCGCCAAACCCACTGGCTCCATGTCATCTAGGTAAAGTCTTATCTCACCTCACTGGTCACCATAGCAACACCCACCCGTAGCATGCGCTCCAGAAGGTATATTTCACTGGTCATCCCCAAAGCCAACACCTACTTTGGCCGCCTTTCCTTCCAGTTCTCTGCTAACAATGACTGGAACGAATTGCAAAAATCACACAGCAAAAATTACACAGCCCATCTGTAAATAGCACACCCAACTACCTCATCCCAATATTGTAATATTTTTTATTCTCTTTTGCACCCCAGTATCTCTACTTGCACATCATCGTCTGCACATCTATCACTCCAGTGCTAATGCTAAATGGTAATTATTTCACTGTCTATGGCCTATTTATTGCCTTACCTCACTAATCTTACTACATTTGCACACACTGTACATGGACTTTTATATTGTGTTATTGGCCGTACGTTTGTTTATCCCATGTGTAACTCTGTGTTGTTGTTTTTGTCACACTGTTTTGCTTTATCTTGGCCACGTCGCAGTTGTAAATGAAAACTTGTTCTCAACTGGCCTACCTGGTTAAATAAAGGTGAAATATATATTTTTTACAGTAGCTACAGGGTTTTCCCCTCTTGAAAATCTCTAAAAGCCATTGTCCGGTGCTCTCTCTCTGAGACTCTTATGTCTTGCCCTTCGTTTTCATCTTAGTGAGGTAGAAATCCATGGCCTGAATTAAAGCATGCTGATGCAGTGAATGTTTCACATCAGTCACCTGAAACTGCCTCCCAAACAAACCCAACTCTGAGGACGTCTGCTCCATTCATCTTAATCAGAGGATTTTAGCAACACTTTGTCCACGAGGACACGTCCAACGCAGCCATGATGTGTCCTTTTGCCAATTCAATTTCATGACTATGCCTTATCTGTCTGTGGATGCCCATGATGGGATAGCACTGGGATGAGTCAATGATAAATGGACGGACGCTTTTAAACAGCAAGTGAGTTTTTAATTAATCTCAGATAATGTAAGGAGTCAACACTCAACTGTATAATTCTGTTAGGGACGACTGTCACAGTGGTTCCCAAAAACCTCATTATGAACAAAACAGTCCAGCAGTGTAGTTTTATACAATGACTTAAAGAAACGTAAATTAGCTGGGATGGCTTACCAGCTCATCCAAAAATACCCTTTGGGAAACACCGCTCTAATACAAGGTGCCTGTGCAAGGGAAATTCCTCATTGATAATCCTGTCATTGTCACAGGTACATGTAAATAAATCACAGGCTCACATGGAAACTGCCAAACGTCCTGCTGTGCAAAGGGCAAACTCAGCTGATCAGACTCATTATTCAGTAATAAAGATGGTCCCAGAGCTAGAGGGCTCTGGGATTGAAAAAAAAATGGATTGATGATATTTAAATCAAACACACATCCTGCTATGTAGGAAACTTCCATCCTGGTACCAACACCACCACCACCAAGCCAACAGACACAAATACAGCACACATCACAGATAGAACTACAAAGCAAAACTGCTAGGTTTATTCTAACCATTGTATGGTTACCTTGATGGCTGTGGATGCTATTTGGATGTGGTGCAGCTTGCGCAGGGTGCTTTCTCTGTCGATGAAGTAGGATGCAGCCAGCTGGTGGAGTGCCTCCAGAGTCACGGCCGTACCATTGGCCTCGCTTGCCTCCACTGTCCTACTCAACCTCTGCTTGTCCACAAAGATCATTAACGACTCCTCCCCTAAACAAGGGCACAGAACGGCGCAGAATATGCACTGAGAACTGGGCCGGGATTAGTCCACATCCAACATGACACCTATACAGCACAGAGAGAATGTGTTTCTAAAGCTGAGAATCAGCAGCATACCGATTGAGTGGAAAGAAATAGGCCTTCCCATCATTACACCAATAAATAAATGGTTTATTATTCTTACCCCCCAGGGTGGCTGAGAGTAGGAAGTGTGTTCCGTACTTCCTGATGATGCTGTCTGTGATAGAGCTGAGGCTGGGCCGTCTGCCCAGGTGCCTTATGGTCTGAAGGAACTCGGGGTCCAGAGGCAGGGCCAGACCATTGTTATCCTGTCTCTCTAGAGCCAGGCTGTTCACCTTCCAGCGGCCAAACTCCCTGCAATGTCACACACAAACATTAGTACGTGCACACACACACACAAACTCACAGGCAGGGATGCACACACACACAGGCAGGGCACACTCCATTAGCAAACACCCTCTATCATAGTCATAGTGAAGAGAGAGAAAAAGGGCTCAAGAGCATGATACAGCCAGACCCAGCCCACAACCCCAGTGCCCTCTGCCAAAATGAAGAGTGGCCGTCTAAAGGTAGGCAGTAGCCCTGGCCCCGCCCCAAGACGAGGCCAATGTCTATCTGTGCTCTGAGTATTGAAATAAGAATACATAGGATTATACTGTTACAATTGCAGAGTGGATAGAACGACACAGCTTGGGCTACATTAGAAGACTCATAATCAGATTCAGGCCATGCTGGGTGGAAAATATCATGTCTGCCCAGCAACTCTGGTGACATTTGGATCTTTATGTGCCATTTCCTAAAAGATGAATGGTGCCATGCTGTTTTCAATATGTACTGATAATTGCTCTGTGCCTATCGTGAAAACACTGTCCTTCCCCAACACTTTTTACACAATGGTGCAATCTCGGGTTGTGTAGAGTGACTTGTGATGCCCTGCGGCTGGACTGGTTTGAAATCACTGGGGAAGACATTCTGCTCAAATGGCGCAAGCACACACACACACTGTGCTGATGAGCTGCTCTCAAGGGTCCTCTGTAGAGGCCAAGACCCTCTGATGAGGATAAAGGGTCTTGATATCCATGCTGGCAGAGCAGGGTTCCAACGGTCTTTATCTAGTGCACACAGATGCTGCTGCTTGATGTATAGATTACCATGTGGCTCAAATAGCCCATAATAACCAGGCTTTAGTGGTCAAGCCTGTTATGGAAAGAAGAAAGGATAATTGTAAAGCTGTCAGACATGAGTGCTGCTGAGGTGTATTAAAAGCAGTCCATGTTGCGGGTGTTCCACCACAGCAAAGATACTATATCTATAACTCACATTTTTATGTGAATTTGGTCAGGTCGCCCCAAAAGTTACATATTGCAGCTTTAACACCAGTGGGATTGCAATTGACACCACGTGTGGTGAATAAAAGAAGTGTTAAATGAATCACATTGGAATCAACACTGTGTGATGTTGTTACTCAACTGTGTTGAGTTCATTTCCATTAACCCTGAGTAAAAAAGACGTGGAAGGGGTCTTGTTTACATTTTCCCAGAATGCTTTGTTGCGGGTTGATTTTTAAGTTTATTTTAATATCTGTGTTTCTGCATAAACATTGATTGATTATTTGAACTAAACTAATCCAAACTGTAATTGCACCTGTTACTGAGATGGTTGTTACAATTTAGATGGTTTAGGTAGTCTTATTTGTCAAGTCCTTCACCATAGCAGTCATTTTGAATACAGGTTGTGGGTAATAAAATATTCAAATTGTTGGATATACTTACTCTGGCTGGATTCCGATTGGAATTACTAATCACTTCACAAACCATCTTATTGTGACTTGGAGGTCTGATGTGGCCCATGAGCCAAGAGTTTCAGACCACAATGTTGAGGATAACTAGGCCATAACTAAAGTCATTATGAAATGTACAGAGTATACAAAACATTAAGAACAGTTCTTTCCATGACATAGACTGACCAGGTGAAAGTTATGATCTCGTATTGATGTCACTTGAATCCACTTCAATCAGAGTAGATGATAGGGAGGAGACAGGTTAAAGAAGAATTGAGACAATTGAGAGACGGATTGTATATTGTCGTGGAAATTCTAATCAATAATGAGGAGAGACAAGGTCGATCACCAATCAGGATATTACTTTATTCAAACCTTATTAATAAGGGAGCATAGAGCAATTGCTTCCACAATAATGAGGCTGGTCGGCTCAACACTCCCAAGAGTTGTGGTGAGCAGCTCTGATACAAATAATACAACATGTATTTTATTGCAAAGATACACCCTCTTGGTCTACATGACAAACAACAGATGCATGGAATGGGTCACAAGGTGAGACTTGATATATGAGAAAGGATTATCCCCCAGACAGATAACAAATGCTATGAAGACTGTTCTTATTGTACAGTTTGGCCCCTAAGACGAGGCTCTGATCTCGTCCCTGGTACTTCACAGTACAGAAACACCAACTCATTCTATGGCATAAATGAAATGTTAAGTCCTGAGGGGAGTGAGCCTCTGGGTCATACACTATCCCAGGATAGGTGACGTACAATTGTTCCAAACACTACCCCACACATCTTGTCTCAGACCGTATCTTCCACAAGGTCAAAGGAGGGAGTAACTGGCACATAGACATTGTGGACACAACTAATTGGTTCCCCATTAATCACGTCATCCCTTCACATGGTTTAAAATAGGTAAAGACACATTCACAGATGAAGACAATGTTCCCTCCTGTCCTCTTCTGTACCTGATATTCTGCATAGCACCAGGGACATGACAAGCCTGACTTCTCCCCTCTCTGGAAGGAGTGCAACTGCCAACACCAGTCCGAAGGGATACATTCTAATAACAAGAGTTCAACAGTTCAATCATATCTGCATAATATGATTCTAAGACATCTTAATTATCTATGTTACCGAGCTAATTCTGATTCTTCCGTGAATGGGCAAGACATAAGATTTAAGTGACTTTGAACGGGGTATGGTAAGTAGTTGCCAGGCCCACCGGTTTGTGTCAAGAACATCAACGTTTTCTGGGTTTTTCACAATCAACAGTTTCCCATGTGTATCAAGAATGCTCCACAACCCAAAGGACATTCATCCAACTGTGGGAAGCATTAGAGTCAACATGGGCCAGCATCCCTGTGGAACGATTTCGTCACCTTGTAGAGTCCATGCCTGACAAATTGAGGCTGTTCTGAGGGCAAAAGGGGGTGCAACTCAATATTAGGAAGGTGTTCATAATGTTTTGTGCACTCAGTGTATAACAGTGCATTCGGAAAGTTTTCAGACACCTTCACTTATTCCACATTTTGATACGTTACAGCATTATTCTAAAATGGATTAAATAGTTGTTTAAAAAAAAGATAAGATATAAGTATTCAGACACTTTACTTGGTACTTTGTTGAAGCAGCCATTACAGCCTTGAGTCTTTCTGGGTATGACGCTACAAGCTTGGCACACGTATTTGGGGAGTTTCTCCCATTCTTCTCTGCAGATCCTCTCAAGCTCTGCCAGGCTGGATGGAGAGCGTCGCTGCACAGCTATTTTCAGGTCTCTCCAGAAATGTTAAATCGGGTTCAAGTCCGGGCTCTGGCTGGCCCACTCAATGACATTGAGACTTGTCCCGAAGCCACTCCCGCATTGTCTTGGCTGTGTGCTTAGGGTCGTTGTCCTGTTGGAAGGTGAACATTCACCCCAGTCTGACGTCCTGAGCGCTCTAGAGTAGGGATCAAGGATCTCTCTGTACTTTGCTCCGTTCATCTTTCCCTCGATGCTGACTAGTCTCCCAGTCCCTGCCAGTGAAAAACAACCCCACAGCATGATGCTGAGACCACCATGCTTCACCATAGGGATGGTATTGGCCAGGTGATGAGCGGTGCCTTGTTTCCTCCAGACGTGACAGTTGGCATTCAGGCCAAAAAGTTCAATCTTGGTTTCACCAGACCAGACAATCTTGTTTCTCATGGTCTGAGAGTGCTTTAGTTGCCTTTTGGCAAACTCCATGCGGGCTGTCATGTGCCTTTTACTGAGGAGTGGCTTCTGTCTGGCCACTCTACCATAAAGGCCTGATTGGTGGAGTGCTGCAGAGATGGTTTCCTTCTAGAAGGTTCTGCCATTTCCACAGAGGAACTCTGAAGCTCTGTCAAAGTGATCATTGGGTTCTTGGTCACCTTCCTGACCAAGGCCCTTCTCCCCTGATTGGGCGGCCAGCTCTAGGAAGAGTCTTGGTGGTTCCAAACTTCTTCCATTTAAGAATGATGGAGGCCACTGTGTTCTTGCGGACCTTCAATACTGCAGACATTTTTTGGTACCCTTCCCCAGACAAGTGTGTACCTTTCCATATCATGCCCAATCAATTGAACTTACCACAGGTGGACTCCAATCAAGTTGTAGAAACATCTCAAGGATGATCAATGGAAACAGGTTGCACCTGAGCTCAATTTAGAGTCTCATAGCAAAGGGTCTGAAAACTTATGTAAATATGCTGTTTCTGATTTTTATTGTGAATACATTTTCAGAAATATCTAAAATCCTGTTTATGCTTTGTCATTATGGGGTATTGTGTGTAGACTGATGAGGAAAACATGTTAATACATTTTAGAATAAGGCTATAATGTAATAAAATGTGGGAAAAGTGAAAGTCTGAATACTTTCAAAATATACTGTATAGTCATACAGCATTTACTTTTAATTCAACACATTCACTTGGTTAAGGCTTCAAGAATAGAAGTAATTGAATGCAACAACCATGTCTCTGTCACTTACAAACACAGTCATGGGTGGGTATCTCTCACATTCACTTGAAAGGCATGCTGGAAAATATGCAAATAAAGCTTTACAAACTACAATATTAAAACACTGTGTAAAAATTCTGATCTCATATGTGCTGTGTAGGCAGGCATGCTGACATGATGTTACACACTGCCATTACACTGGGTGTTCTGTCGTGGAATTTACAACAAGCAGATATGCACACATATACACACTCGTGCACACACACAGCAACACTCATTTATTTCTGGAGAGAACCCCCCAGGTGTCCGTGCTAACTGTCAATCAAAATCTCACCAATGAGATTTTCCCCAGAGGAAAAAACAAGCGAAAAAATAAAGTAGCCAACAGGAATCAGTTCATTAGGGCCTGTTTCATGACGCATTTCTCTATAACGAGGGACCATTACTGGTACTCCTTCCACTAAGCTGAGGGGGAGAAAGGGAGGGAGGGAGAGGGAACAAGGGAATAAAGTAGCGAGGGAGTGGAGGAGAGCTTAACCGTAATCGACACAAAGCTTCTGGGGATTTCTGATGGACAGTTATGGATTCCGCTGCAGGTTAGCAAGGACACACGCACACACATACAGGCGGGTTAGCTAGAATTCACGCTGGGCAATTCCACCACTGGCCCCTGGCAGTATGTGAGCGACAGGGGTTCCAACTAGTTTGTGTGTGAGTGTCTGTGTCAGACCTATGTTCAAATACATGTGTATTTAGTATTAGTTATTTAAAATACTTTTTCCTGTATATTTGAACCAGTTTATGTCAAAGTCTATGTCTGTAGCAAAACAAGGCCAAATTGATATTGCATTGGCTAAAATTATTGCCCCCCGATTTCCAGCCATTTTCGATCGTGGAGGACAAAAAGTTTTAGAAATTACAGCAATAGTCTATATCCAATGTACACAATTCCAAGCAGGAAAACCATTTCAAAATCACTTATTCCACAACTGTACGAGAGCACACAGGCTTAGGTGCTGGAAAGAGTCCAAAAAGCTACTGCAGTTTGCCTTACCACTGACTGCTGGACATCAAGGGTAACCACTTCTTACGTGTCAGTTACATGTCACTTCATTGAAGATTTTTTTATGTCTAGCTGTCTTCTGGACTGCTTTGAGTTCAGCGACATACACACTTCAGAGAACTTGGCAGAGGAACTGTTGAGAGTGGCCAGAGAATGGCAAGTAGATGGAAATGTGGTCTGTTGTGTTAGCGACAAGGCAGCTAGCATAACCAAATTGACCCATCCTCCATGTCTTGCCCACACAATCAACCTGATTGGAAGAGATGCTCTGAAGGTGATGAAGCCCACTGTGGACAAAGTGAAAGCAGCTATGGAATACTTCCACAGGAGAACAGTAGGTGCTGAAAAACTAAAGTCTACACAACGCCAGATGAGGATGCCTGAGCTGAGGCCTAAACAAAACTGCACTACAGGGTGGAATTCAACATTTTATATGTTGAAGCGGTTTCTTGAATCAAAGGATGCCATCATATCTACCCTGGTCATTGTCAATGCACCTGTTGATGCTCTGACCCAAGAGGAATGGGAGGTGGTGGAGGAGGTGTGCAGAGTCCTGGAACCCTTTGAGCAGGTCACTGTCAGGGACCGGGAGACTAGTCAGGATTGAGAGAAAGATGAACGGAGCAAAGTACAGTGAGATCCTTGATCCCTGCTCCAGAGCGCTCAGGACCTCAGACTGGGGTGAAGGTTTAGTGTGTCTATGTTTGCGGATGACTCAACACTGTACACGTCAGCTACAACAGCGACTGAAATGACTGCAACATTTAACAAAGTTCTGCAGTTAGTTTCAGAATGGGTGGCAAGGAATACGTTTAGGTGACTAAACTGCTTGGAGTAACCCTGGATTGTAGTAAACTGTCTAGGTCAAAACATGTTGATACAACAGTAGCTAAGATGTGGAGAAGTCTGTCCATAATAAAGCACTGCTCTGCCTTCCTAAAAACACTATCAACAAGGCAGGTCCTACAGGCCCTAGTTTAGTCGCACATGGACTACTATTCAGTCGTGTGGTCAGGTGCCATAATGAGGGACTTAGGAAAATGACAATTGATTCAGAACACGGCAGCTCGACTGGCCCTTAAATGTACACAGAGAGTTAACATTGAATGCACCGAGCTGTCTGTTTAAACTACTAGCACACAGCTCGGACACCCAGGCGTACCCCACAAGACATGCCACCAGAGGTCTCTTCACAGGCTACGGGAGGCGCACAGTACTACATAGAGCCACGACTACATGGAATTCTATTCCACATCAGGTAACTGATGAAAGCAGTAAAATCAGATAAAAACCAAAAAACATAAAAAAATACACTTTATGGAACAGCGTATAAAGGCAAAGAGAGACACTGACACAGGTACAGACACATGCATACGCTCACACGCTAGCAGACACACTCTACACACACATACATTTTGAATTGTAGATATTTAGTGGTGTAATGATGTTTTATGATGTACTGTTTTATCTTTTGATGTAAGTGCCTTAATGTGTTTGCACCCCAGGAAGTGTGTGATCCCCAATAAATACAAAATCATGTGGAAATTTTGCATGCTAATAAATCAAATAATATTCAGACACGTGTTTTGTGGACACTTGAAAAATGTCACATGGAAAAACACATGGTTTTCAGATGTGTTTTCAGACAAGTGTGAACTTTCACATGGATTTATCACATTTTATACGTTACTGTAATTTATTACATTACTGATATTATACATCTCACGTGTGCTTTTGTAACCGGCGGGATTAGAACCCAGGTCTCCAACGTGAGAAGCCAACGTCTTGACCATTAGACCTCATCACGTGACCAAGAGCAACTTTCACATGTGCGTTTTCACCTTTTGTCCCTCCTCTTCGGAGGAAAAAAAGTAACTTTTCTGTTACATATTTTTTGTTACATATACATTTTACATAGACGTACTCAGTGTACATTATAGTGTTTTCATTAATAACTGTTACTGATCATGAGCTTATTAATCCCATCCCACCTTTCTCCGAAGACCACCCTCTATATATTTTTCAACTGTGCTGTGATGCCTTACATGAATTTGGAACTTTTATAACTGCATAGTATCCAGATTGTAAATTAAAGATGAATATTTTTCTTCTGAGTATTATTATATTGTTGACTAATTGACTATGCCTTTCCAAAACGCCCAACACTTCGATTTGTAGGGTTAATTTTAAATGAATGTCGTGATATTTCACTTATTCCTGAACCTGTGACCAGTAACAAGCTACATGGGGGCAATACCAGAATAAATGATCTAATGATTGTCTCTATGCAGAAAAATCTGCGTAGCTGAGATTGTTGAATGCCACATATATATAACATTATTTTTTTATTGCAAAACTCAAAGCATTGAATAAAACATTTTTTTGTGTATCAGTTCATATACCATGTGCCATGGAATCGGTACATTGAAAATCTCTGTCGACCTAGTTTGCAACCTGTCTTTTTGTAACCACATTTGCAAGGCTTGTTTAAGAAAGGGTCATACTTTGAACAAGGTTTCATTTTCAATAAACCGAAAATTTGAAATTGTCACCTGTATTTATTCATTTTTTATTTTACCAGGTAAGTTGACTGAGAACACCGCAGATTGCCAGGCTTGTTTTACTCCTCATGACAATCCAATAATTTACGACAAATAACCATTATTTACTATTTTACATCTATGGATGAGGTAACATAACATTTTACAGCAGGGATGCTGTAATATGTTTTACAGTAAGGAAAATCATGCTGTAAACTATTACAGCAGCACTGCTGTAAAGCAAAATTACAGTATTAAAACTGGCAACTGTGGAGCCAGTATAATGCTGTAAATTTACAGGGAAATACCTACAGTAATATACAATTATTTTACAGTACTAAGCGGCATTGCAGATTGTCTTTTAAGACAGCTCCCTGAAATGTAATATTGTAAGAAAAACAGTGTACAAATATATATATTTATTCAAATTCATAACATGAATTGCACTTTAACCACAAAGAACAACATTTGAAAAAGCAACATTACAACTCCAGATAGTAGGGGGAGAGAGAGAGAGAGAGAGAGAGAGAGAGAGAGAGAGAGAGAGAGAGAGAGAGAGAGAGAGAGAGAGAGAGAGAGAGAGAGAGAGAGATACAGTGACAAGAATATTGACAAATACTGGCCAAAGATGTACTTCACCATACACATGTTCTTGAAAATGCAGGATTATGTAAAAAAAAAATCTAAACAGATCAATGAAAAATATGAAAAACAACAGTTGAACAGGGAGACATTTTTACAAAAAACTATAACAAGAACTGCTTCCCTGCCTGTCTTTGAGAAACGAGAGCGAGATATCGAGAGAGAAAGGGGCTGAGAGAGAAGGATGGATAGAGAGGAGCGAGCAGGACTAGACTGGAGCCAGAGAAGCACGCTAACGCAAGCCAACACAGGCTCCGGAATGGCGCAAGCAGATCATTTGCTGTGCATTTGGCATGGCAGGATTTCTGAGAGAATGAGAGATGCAAACAAGTCTCAAATAAATCTTGTTGGCGTGCAGATTATCACCCCAATCTTTGAAACTCTGATCCTTCTTAGGTCTGATACGTCAACTAGGACAAACATGGAAATAGAAAGAATAGAAAGAGAGAGATTTCTATTACTATCACTACTACTATCAATACTACTACTATCAATACTACAACTCGCAGGGTAAAAAGTCAGATGACAACTGACAAATAAAGTTTGTGTTCATCAGGTATGCGTGTTTGTGTACTTACATGTTGGGAGTTTTTCCGCACAAACTCCTTCAGGTTTGCGAGAAAGCGTGTAACATGTGGGTCAATTGGTAATGGCTTCTTCTGAAGGACCTTTCCGGTCTTGCTGCTCACTCCTGCTTTCGCTGTGCATTTGGTTCCTTCAGGGTTTATTCGAACCAGGAACCTGCACAACTCAACATAGAATATATTAAATCAGTTGAGGCATTCAAGAAATATAATTGCAATGTAACTAACAAATGCTAAATGTAAGTGTTGGATCAGTGAACGTTCAATGCTTAACTCTGTATCAGCTCCAAGGTTGCAGAGGGCGACTCCTGGTATTCTATGTTAAAAACATAGAAAGTGCTGAAGAGCACAGAGGGCAGCAGCAAAGTTGGACTCACTGTCCTAAACACAGACCACTCTCCCCTCGATCGACACCATCCATTTTGAGGAACCCAAGAGTTTACCATAATTCACAAAAGTAAGGGTGTTAGTGTACACTTACTAGACATCTCTAGATAGGTACCACAATACTACATATTTCTGTTCCACCTTAAAACAAATAAATGTATTACCGAGCATGATCAGCCTTGGTGTGTCTGGCAAAGGAATTTGCGCCTTGACATCAACCCGAGTCGCAGTGACCTAAAATCACAAAAAATACATAGAAAAAATATTTGAATCATGTGAAATAGTACAGTATAAACACCATTAATCATATAAACTTCATAAGTATAAAAACACTTCCTTACATCTGCCAAGAGGAACAGAGATTCGTCCTTCTCTTTGAAGTGGGTCATCAACAAAAGAATGACAGCAGTGGCTGTTAGATCGTAATTGCCATTTATGTAACCATCGATTTCATTCAGCAGAAACTGGATCTCTCTCCTCAACTTGGGCTTTTGGCTTTTTAAAAAGTTTACTATTCTCTTACTCTTGTTCAGGAGAGCTTGAGTCAGGTGACTGTCAATCACGAGAATTGAAGTGGTCGCAGAGCCATAACTTGGTAAAAAGAACAAGTGTCCTATCCATTGTTACAGACCCTTCTTATTCTGTTAGGCTATGCGCTGCACTCCATACCAGCACAAGAGGACAAACAATTTACAGAAACATTTGTACATCTTTGTACTTGTACAGTTTAAGTCGGAAGTTTACATATACTTAGGCTGGACTCATTAAAACTTCTACTTTGTGCATGACACAAGTAATTTTTTTAACAATTGTTTACAGACAGATTATTTCACTGTATCACAATTCCAGTGGTTAGAAGTTGACTGTGCCTTTAAACAGCTTGGAAAATTCCAGAAAAAGATGTCATGGCTTTAGAAGCTTCTAATAGGATAAATTACATCATTTGAGTCAATTGGAAGTGTATCTGTGGATGTATTTAAAGGCCTACCTTTAAACTCAGTGCCTCGTTGCTTGACATCATGGGAAAATCAAAAGAAATCAGCCAAGACCTCAGAAAAAACTGTAGACCTCCACAAATCTGGTTCATCCTTGGGAGGAATTTCCAAACGCCTGAAGGTACCACGTTCATTTGTACAAACAATAGTACGCAAGTATAAACACCATGAGACCACGCAGTCGTCATACCGCTCCGGAAGGAGACGCGTTCAGTCTCCTAGAGATGAATGTACTTTGGTGCGAAAACTGCAAATCAATCCCAGAACAACAACAAAGGACCTTGTGAAGATGCTGGAGGAAACAGGTACAAAAGTATCTATATCCACAGTAAAACGAGTCCTATATCGACATACCCTGAAAGGCCTCTCAGCAAGGAAGAAGCCACTGCTCCAAAACCGCCATAAAAAAGCCAGACTATGGTTTGCAACTGCACATGGGGACAAAGATCGTACTTTTTGGAGAAATGTCCTTCGGTCTGATGAAACAAAAATATAACTGTTTGGCCATAATGACCATCGTTCTGTTTGGAGGGAAAAGGGGGAGGCTTGCAAGCCGAAGAACACCATCCCAACCGTGAAGTACGGGGGTGGCAGCATCATGTTGTGGGGGTGCTTTGCTGCAGGAGGGACTGGTGCACTTCACAAAATAGATGGCATCAAGAGGAAGGAAAATTATATGGATATACTGAAGCAACATCTCAAGACATCAGTCAGGAAGTTAATAAAGCTTGGTCGCAAATGGGTATCCAAATGGACAATGACCCCAAGCATACTTCCAAAGTTGTGGCAAAATGGCTTAAGGACAACAAAGTCAAGGTATTGGAGTGGCCATCAAAGCCCTGGCCTCAATCCCATTGAAAATGTGTGGGCAGAACTGAAAAAGTATGTGTGAGCAAGGAGGCCTACAGACCTGACTCAGTTACACCAGCTCTGTCAGGAGGAATGGGTCAAAGTTCAACCAACTTATTGTGGGAAGCTTGTGGAAGGCTACCTGAAACATTTGACCCAAGTTAAACAATTTAAAGGCAATACTACCAAATACTAATTGAGTGTATGTAAACTTCTGACTACCTGGGAATGTGATGAAAGAAATAAAAGCTGAAATAAATCATTCTCTCTACTATTATTCTGACATTTCACATTCTTAAAATAAAGTGGTGATCCTAACTGACCTAAGACAGGGAATTTTTGCTTGGATTAAATGTCAGGAATTGTGAAAAACTGAGTTTAAATCTATTTGGCTAAGGTGTATGTAAACTTCCGACTTCAACTGTACTTCTTTACGTATGAAATATTATAGTTTAATTACATTTTAGTGTACCTGAGTTTTAAATAGAAACGTAGTTTGACTTGTTTTAACAAAGTTTAGCAGTAGCTTTTTGGATTCCTTTCTCTGCATGTTTAACGAGTGGATTACTCAAATCGATAGCGCCAACTAAACAGACTTTTTGGGATATAAAGAAGGATTTTATCTTTTTTTATTTCACCTAAATTTAACCAGGTAGGCTAGTTGAGAACAAGTTCTCATTTACAAATGCGACCTGGCCAAGATAAAGCAAAGCAGTGCGACAAACAACAACACAGTTACACATGGAATAAACAAGAGTACAGTCAATAACACAATAGAAGAAAAAAAAGTATATATACAGTGATGGCAAACGGCGTGAGGTGGTAAGGCAAAAAACAGGCCATAGTAGCAAAGTAATTACAATTTAGCAAATTAACACTGGAGTGATAGATGTGCAGATGATGATGTGCAAGTAGAAATACTGGTGTGCAAAAGAGCAGAAAAGTCTATAAAAACAATATGGGGATGAGATAGGTAGATTAGATGGGCTATTTACAGATGGGCTATGCACAGCTGCAGCGATCGGTTAGCTGCTCAGATAGCTGATGTTTAAAGTTAGTGAGGGTAATAGAAGTCTCCAGCTTCAGTGATTTTTGCAATTCGTTCCAGTCATTGGCAGCAGAGAACTGGAAGGAAAGGCAGCCAAAGGAAGTGTTGGCTTTGGGGATGACCAGTCAGATATACCTGCTGGAGCGCATGCTACGGGTGGGTGTTGTTATTGTGACCAGTGAGCTGAGATAAGGCGGAGATTTACCTAGCAAAGACTTATAGATGACCTGGAGCCAGTGGGTCTGGTGACGAATATGTAGCGTGGGCCAGTCAACTACAGCATACAGGTTGCAGTGGTGGGTGGCATATGGGGTTTTGGTGACAAAACGGATGGCACTGTTATAGACTGCATCCAGTTTGCTGAGTAGAGTGTTGGAGGCTATTTTGTAAATGACATCGCCGAAGTCGAGGATTGGTAGGATAGTCAGTTTTACGAGGGAATGTTTGGCGGCATGAGTGAAGGAGGCTTTGTTGCGAAATAGGAAGCCGATTCTAGATTTAAATTTTGGATTGGAGATGTTAAATATGAGTCTGGAAGGAGAGTTTACAGTCTAGCCAGACACCTAGGTATTTGTAGTTGTCCACATATTTTAAGTCAGAACCGTCCAGGGTAGTGATGCAAGTTGGGCGGGGGGGTTCGGGCAGCGAACGGTTGAAAAGCATGCATTAAGTTTTACTTAAGCAGTTGGAGACCACGGAAGGAGTGTTGTATGGCATTGAAGCTCGTTTGGAGGTTTGTTAACACAGTGTCCAAAGAAGGGCCAGATGTATACAGAATGGTGCCGTCTGCGTAGAGGTGGATCAGAGAATAACATAACAAAACGACCATGCATGTTGTAGCTGGGACCCTTTGGATTGCAAACAGAGGAAGATTTTCAAAAAGTAAGTACGCTATTTGGGATTTTATGAAGCCTGTGCTGGTTGAAAAAATATGTTGATGTGGAGCGCCGACCTCAAACAATTGCATGGTATGCTTTCGCTGTAAAGCCTATTGTAAATCGGACAATGCTGTTAGGTTAACCGATATAAGATACTTGTACGTACCAAAATGTTGAATATCCATAATTTATGATTATTTATTTGAATTGCGCGCCCTCCAATTTCACCAGAAGTTGTCAACAGGTGTCCCGCTAGTAGGATGACTATCCCAGAGAGGTTAATGGTTGGATAAGGATCACTTCTGAAAGATTAGCAAAAGCATAAGGAAAATTCAACTCACACGGGAAAATGCCACGACCATCGCCCTGAATAATGCTAGCAAGATAACCACACAATCTGAAGAAAACTAAAATAAAAGATAACTTTAATATCAATGTGTGCCTGTTGCTGCTGAAATAATTACTTTAATGGACTAATAAGGATAAAAAAAACATAGGGGGAATATTCCACTACACTTTTGCTAAATCACACGAACCCCTGAGACTGAATAGAGCTAACGTTAACCAGAGATATTTAGAGAAATGTGTCCAATGGAGTTCGCCATCTCTGAGCTATAGCTAACATTAGCAAGCACAATTCCCCTTTCATCTGAGCGCTTCTATTCCTCTCATTCCAACTACAGACTCACCAAAAAGTATACATCCAAAAGCAAAATGTCAGTCTGTGCCTGCTGACAAACTAAAGGTGTATTCGACATAGCTAAACTCTCGCTCCCTCCCTAGATTAACTGTATTTTTGTCCAGTGAAGCCTACGACCACTGTGCCACTAATACCATAGTGTTAGCACCATGTCACCCATGTCATGCACCCACCGATTACAGTAAATATACATAAAAGGATACCTAAGGATACATAAAAAATGTTTGATTTGTTTGTAGAAAGTTTATAGGTATAATTTGAACGTGTTGTCTTCAACCTATACGGTTCAATTGAGCGACTCAACAGTGGATTTTCTGATCATAACGCGCCAACCAAACAGAGATTTATGGATATAATAAATTACTTTTTCTAACAAAGAACCATTGGATATCTTCGTTGGACACTTGGGAAGCCCTCAGCAGAAGTTCTTCGAAAGGTAAGTGATATTCTTTAGCTCTTATGAGTTTTGTGTAACCCACGCTGGATATGAATTTATGCTAATGTGGAAAATATGAGGTGCTATCCTCAAACAATCAAATGTTGTGCTTTTGCCGTAAAGCCTTTTTGAAATCTAACAACGCTGTGATATTGCCAAGAAGCAGTTGCTGTGATATTGCCAAGAAGACTATGCAACACTTGTATATTGATGAATGTTTAAACGAGTCACAAATATTATACTGTTTAAAAAGGAAGTCCTACTGAAATGTGGGTGGGCTAAAAAAAACGCACTTATCCCACCCATGTTCTATACAGGAAACGCAACTCTGATCCCCCACTCCACCAACCCGTTCTCCGACCAACCACATCAGATCTCTTGGTCGAAAGACAAACCAGTGAAAAAAAGATCAGAACCGAGCCGCCCATGCAAGTGCAGCCCTTGATTCGCCCTCAGGATTCTACTTTCAATGCATCAGTGTATTCGTTAATGCATATCGGCTGTGAGTTATAGAATTATGCTACCGCTCTGAATATTAGCATAATCAATAACACAATATCACAAATAAAGGTAGGCCTATAGAGAGTGAGAGAGATAGCGAAATAAGTATGTAGTGTTGTGTATGCCTAATTGGGAATTACTGGATCAGCATTGCAGGGTTACTCACAACCAGGTTGTTATCTTGGAGTCTCTAAAGAGTTGGTTGTGTATGTACAACTTGTCCAATACAAGGCGTACTTTTTGGAAATGTGCCCTGTGGTGTTTTAGAATAGGTGTTATACCGAAAAAGCAGACCTCTGGCAAACAGTTGTGGCAAACCTTTGGCCAATTTGCTGCAACTTGTGAACTTCTGGCAAACAATTCTAGGAAACTTGAGGCAACATTATGTTTCCTGCACACTCAGTATGAATATACAAATTAGATCAGGTTTTTGGTTACTGTGTGTAAAACATTGAAATGTATCTACATGAACCAACTCACATCTTTAAATTAACTTACTTCAGAGAAAACTGAACATACTAAATACACTAAACAACATGTATTCAATGTCTAACAGATAAAAATAAATCAAATCATCAGCATTGTAATGAAGAAAATTGCAAAGACTGGATATTTCCCAACTAAATTGTTTAATATTTTAATGCAGCTACAACATTTACTGTACAGTCGTGGCCAAAAGTTAAGAATGACACAAATATTAATTTTCACAGTCTGCTGCTTCAGTTTGTATGATGGCAATTTGCATATACTCCAGAATGTCATGAAAAGTGATCAGAATTATTGCAACTAATTGCAAAGTCCCTCTTGCCATGCAAATTAACTGAATCCCATAAAAACATTTCCACTGCATTTCAGCCCTGCCACAAAAGAACCAGCTGACATCATGTCAGTGATTCTCTTGTTAACACAGGTGTGAGTGTTGACGAGGACAAGGCTGGAGATCACTCTGTCATGCTGATTGAGTTTGAATAACAGACTGGAAGGTTCAAAAGGAGAGTGGTGCTTGGAATCATTGTTCTTCCTCTGTCAGCCATGGTTACCTGCAAGGAAATACGTGCCTTCATCATTGCTTTGCACAAAAAGGGCTTCACAGGTAAGAATATTGCTGCCAGTAAGATTGCACCTAAATCAACCATTTATCAGATCATCAAGAACTTCAAGGAGAGCAGTTGAATTGTTGTGAAGAAGGCTTCAGGGCGTGGGGAAAGTCCAGCAAGCGCCAGGACCATCTCCTAAAGTTGATTCATCTCCGGGATCGTGGCACCACCAGTACAGAGTTTGCTCAGGAATGGCAGCAGGCAGGTGTGAGTGCATCTGCATGCACAGTGAGGCGAAGACTTTTGGAGGATGGCCTGGTGTCAAGAAGGGCAGCAAAGAAGCCACTTCCACCCAGGAAAAACATCAGGGACAGACTGATATTCTGCAAAAGATACAGGGATTGGACTGCTGAGGACTGGGGTAAAGTCATTTTTTCAGAAGAATGCCCTTTACGATTGTTTGGGGCATCCGGAAAGAAGCTTGTCCGGAGAAGACAAGGTGAGCGCTACCATCAGTCCTGTGTCATGCCAATAGTAAAGCATTCTGAGACCATTCATGTGTGGGGTTTCTTCTCAGCCAAGGGAGTGGGCTCACTCACAATTTTGCCTAACACCACAGCCATGAATAAAGAATGGTAAAAACACATCCTCCGAGAGAAACTTCTCCCAACCATCCAGGAACAGTTTGGTGACGAACAATGCCTTTTCCAGCATGATGGAGCACCTTGCCATAAGGCAAAAGTGATAACTAAGTGGCTCGGGGAACAAAACATTGATATTTTGGGTCCATGGCCAGGAAACTCCCCAGACCTTAATCCCATTAAGAACTTGTGGTCAATCCTCAAGAAGCGGGTAGACAAACAAAAATCCACAAATTCAGACAAACTCCAAGCATTGATTATGCAAGAACGGGCTGCCATCAGTCAGGATGTAGTCCAGAAGTTAATTGACAGCACGCCAGGGCGGATTGCAGAGGTCTTGAAAAAGAAGGCTCAACACTGACTCTTTGCATCAACTTCATGTAATTGTCAATAAAAAAGTATTTCACACTTATGTGATGCTTGTAATTATACTTCAGTATTCCATAGTAACATCTGACAAAAATATCTAAAGACACTGAAGCAGCAAACTTTGTGGAAATTAATATTTGTGTCATTCTCAAAACTTTTGGCCACACCTGTACATGTGAGAAATGTGAACATTATGGGGATGTTGACCATAGGATGTTAGGGACAACCACATAATTATTTACATGAGCCAAGTGATAACTGAGCAATAGATTAACCAATGCAAGGTTAAAAGATAATTAACACAATTGTAATATTTAAAACAAAATCTAAATCAAACCCAGTTCAGAACTACTGCCTTTTTTGAGTGAACTTTGGAGAAGTCCTTCTTCCAATGCTTGTTTAATGCGTGCACTGAAACAATCAGAAAAAGAAAAGAAAATTAGGATACTGAAAACAATTACTGATGTTGGCATCTTAAAAAAGATAAAAATGTGAGAACGCCTAATATGGCAATTCCTATTATTTTTCCGAAATGAATTATTATTAAAAAAAAATAAAAAAATGCTGGGTAATTTTGACAACCCAGCGCTGTGTCATTTTGACAACCCAGCGCTGTGTCAATATTGGGTTAATTCAACCGAGCGGGTTTGGGTTTTGCTTCTATCCCAGTGCCTTGGATTGAGCATGTGACCCAACTGCTGGGTAAATTGGACTATATTGCAACCCAATGTGTTGGGTTGTGACATAAACCCAGCACATTAGGTTGGGGGATTGACCCAGCAGCTGTGTAATTTATGTAATCCTTGGGTTATTTTCAGTGTCATCCTAATTTCAATTTTTCTTTTATATTTGCCTCTAACATCCCACCCCTCCCTTTCCCACACACACAATCAAGATAGAAATGAATTTGAAATTCAACATTGTATTGCCTGTATTTCAGAAATTACATGACGTCAGAAAATGTACAAGAATATATACACTTTTTAAATGGTACATTGAAACAATGCCTTATTGTCTAAATATGTATTATTTTAGAAGATAGGATTGATTAAAATGTATTTATGTTATTTAATGAACCAAACAGTCTAAGCATCAGACTAAAGCCTCAGTGCATACTCAGATTGCAATCTGAGAAAAACAAAGCGACGCTGTCTGTTTTAAGTGGTATTAACACATCGGTCTCTCAGACAGTGCCAGAGCTAATCCATAGAGATTCACATTCACTGACACACTTTGGCAATTTTAGGTGACAGCACACACACCATGCTGTTTGCCATACAATAATGGTCTACATTTGAGTTGAGTTAAAACATTGTTACACAGAACAAGTGTCAAATACTACATTTGAAGGTCACTCTACTAAGAGCATGGACTAACAACTCATTACTTAACTGTATTTCATTCACAAAGAACTTTTCAAAATCCCCAAAATGTAACATTTGTACTTAAAACAAATTGTTGTGATAGAATGAAAGCGTACCAGAACACGCTTCAGTAGATGAACAAATGAGCCACATACAGTACTGTAGGCAAAAATCAGGCTCAAACGCATAAAAAAAATAAAGTCAATTTAACAGAGCTATAAATAGTGCCTTAAGAGCATATTAGCATTGGAATGAGACATTCATGGCCCATCCATCGATCTATTAATTCACAGGAGCACATCAGCCAGAGGGCTGTGCTTCCTCCTGTCACTTCTCACACTATATACAAGAGCAGATACTTATCCACTATTGTTCAGTGGGAAAAAACATGCTCGCAACAGTCTTACTGCGGGGGATTCTGTTCCTGGCTGCTGATACACCGTGGTCTGTAGGAATTCCCATGATAGGGCAGTGGCAAAGTTGATATCAAACACATAATAGGACTTGAAGCACACATCTAGTGCCCCAAACAGTGTACAGTACCTTGCTCCAATGCCGGTCCACTAATGACTGTAAACACCTGTGAGCAGTCCCCAAGAACCAACACAAACGGTTAGGGTCTGGTCACCTCCACCTGGTGCAAGTACTCAACCATGTTGGTCCCAACCTGTCAGAGAAAATCAATTGATTTTAGAATATGAGTACTTATCCAAAGCATGGAGGCACACTGACAATGCTTTCACACACAATTTATTTTGTATATTTTATATCCATTTACATCAATCAACACCCAATCCCTTTTTTATGCCTACATCTTCCATTCATTTGGGGCTGGGGCTCATAGGTTCATTTACAGAACACTAACCACATTTCCAGCCAATAATTTCATGAAGTACCAAATGCATTAAAAAGGTTACAACCGGGCTGATGGAAACATGAAATGCCAGTACAATTTTATAAATGCCTACAGACAATTTGTTCATTAGACATTTTTTTTTTACTCCTTTATGTGCAAATATAAATATAATAACCATCATATCGAATTAAACTTGGAGTCAAGCGATGATATGTTGTGTGGTCCTCTCACTATGACTCGGGAAAGCATGCAGTTTAAGGCAAATTATGATGAAGTTAAATAAATATTAAGGGTCATATTCTGGTGATTTGATGATTGATTCTTGGATGCCTTTTGACAAATAACAGTCGCTTTTATCCATAACAATCTCATAATGTAGATAGACTACCCCCACTGTATGTGCGAGATGACGGCTAGAGTGCATGTGCCAAGATCAGTTTGTGACAAAACCATCAGTAGAGTTGAAAATGTGATGGAAACCCATTTTAACTTATTTGTTTTTGTATTTGGTACATGGGAATTTAATGGCAAAAAGTCTGCTGGGAACCAATTTGCTGTGAACATCTCCGGTGGGAAAATGTGCATATTGTTTCATTCAGTTTTTCTAATATTAGCATGAAAATCTGTCGCAAATTAGATGTAATCTTGAAGTGTGCAGTTATGCATACCAGATTTACAAAAGGTTTACAAAACAGCATCATCTAAATTTCCCCATCAATCTCGCTATGCCTATCCACTATTAAACTTACAGGCAATGAAGAACTTTCTGGTCTCATTAAAGCTGGGTCGGAATGTCTTCCTGCCTGTCTTGTAGACTGTTGTTGGGAGGACCACTGGCAGAAGTCTTAAAGCAATGTCACCTTGTGTATCTGGAGAGAAGAATGTTTAGTGAATAACTTGATTGATTCAGGATAAAAATAAATGCATCGTGGCACCACCAGCAGGGTCATTTCAAACTATACCTGCACTTTCGAAGAGAAGATCTTAAGCCTGCTTCTCTATGGGCTTTTTTGTCCTTGAAGACCGCGATCCAGTTATCAGTGAGTTTCCCCGAGTAGTCCGGGTTTAAAATGGAGAAGTCCAGAGCAATCTGTAGTAAATCTTTCAGTAATATTTTATTTTTTTGTTTTTTTCCCACAAAAAAAACATACATTGACAAAAACAATAGACAACTTAACATTTACATACATATCCACAAACATTGATGACATCACACTTGCTCAGATCCACATGTTTTCGCCTATACACACCAGATGATGTTTCTAATGCTTGTGAGACTCTGCCCCATATGACTTCAAATGTTGTTATGTTGTAGCCAGACAAACAATTACTTTTCAATTGCAGTTAATCACTAGTCTGGCTAACTCCTAACTCTTGTGACTCCAGAGTCTGGAATGGCTCTTTGATTTTGTCAGCACAATGCGTTGATAATGAAGGGGGCTGTGCTTTTAATGGTTGGCTCTCTTCTCGTGTCTTTCACACTCAAACACCCACAGCCACACACAGCCCCAGAGCATTGCTCCCTTTATTACAATGGTTGGATGTTCTAATCCAAACAATGACAGGTCTCAACCCAGAGAAGAAAAAAAAAAACATTTCAGAGAACCAATAAAAACCTCTCGCAATTGATTATCAAATATTGCATTATCAAGCAGCCTCCTTTCCAGAATAGTGTGGTCACAGCTAGGGATGCACGATATATCGGTGAACATATCAGAGCTAAAAATTCCAACATGTGTAGTTTAACGCTGATGTTAAACACCAATGTCAAAGCTGCTATGCATACCTATATGAAGTAGGTAAATAACATTTTGCTCTTCCCTAACCTAGCCCACAATGTCTGCTGTGTGGATCGAGCAGTCAAGAAGTCGAGCAGTCGTTTGAAAGAGTAAGACAATCAACCGTTCTCTGTCGTGGGTGATGTTGGCTTTCGCCAACTGGTCGAGCACCGGTACACACTACCAAGTGCGCTATATGTCAGATGTTGCCCTACCGGAGTTACACAGTAATAGCGTCACTGCTATTAGCTTCACGACATACATACTATGGAACGCCAGTAGAAACTGCAGTAATTTTCATTATTCTTAGCAATGATTTAGGAATCCTTGTGAGTAAGTATTAGTTAGCCAGCTACTTCAATCTGTTGCCCAAAGCTAACGTTATAAGCTGCCAGGCTCGACCGGACCGGACAATGTGTTGTGAAGCTAGCCACAATAAGGAATAGGCACAATAGTGGAATTTGCGGTTTGCCTTTAAAGTAAAAGTATGCCATTGACAGTGACGCAAATGAATACAAATAGTAGAATTATTCCATACTTTATTTTGACAGCTAACCGCAAAGTCCACTATTGTGGCTAATCCTTATTGTGGCTAGCTTCACATAGATGGGTCTGACCACCATTAATCAAATAAGAACGGTCTTATAAATTAGGGTTATTTTAGATGATGACACCTAGCTATATAGTTAGCTAGCTAACTAACTATAGCTACTGAAACAGAGTGTCGTTTTGCTATGTTTTTGGGGAAAAACATTGTTTGCATCCATGACCTAGCTAGCTTTTATTATGACCAGCACTGTAGGTGCGCGAGACAACTTTACCAACATCACAGCATACGTATCGCTGAATCGTTGTAACATATGAAATACGAGTGATAGTAGTCCATGTGTAATAACTACGTAAAAAATGTATGAACACGTAAAATTGTGACGTGGAGTCATATTCAGATACTGATTGGTCAACAAGCTTATTTGACACGTGTATCTTTTTTGACACGCAAAGACCCAAAAGGCGTACAATAGATATCCTGGTTGAGAATGAAACGACTGAAGAAATTAACAATGAAACAACACAGCAAGTAAGTGAAATACATTGTTTTTGATTATGCTTTACTGGTAATGGGGACATACGTAAATGGCAACAAAATAATTTTTGGGTCAGTGTGGTGTGTGTGTAACCTTTATTTAACTAGGCAAGCCAGTTAAGAACAAATTCTTATTCACAATGTCGGCCTGCCCCGGCCAAACCCGGACGACACTGGGCCAATTGTTCGCCGCCCTATGGGACTCCCAATCATGGCCAGATGTGATAGAGTCTGGAATCGAACCTGGGACTGTAGTGACACCTCTTGCACTGAGATGCAGTGCCTTAGAACGCTGCGTCCATGTGTGTTTGTGTTTTAACTATTTAACTGTACTAGAATGCTTAAAAGGCCGCTAAAATGTTACATTTCGGTTATCGGTATCGTTTTTTAGGGGGCAAGGAATATATTGGATATCGGTATCGGCAAAAATGTCATTACGGTGCATCACTAGTCACAACTCTCCCTGCGCTGTGAGTCACGTGGGTCATGTCAGCCAGGCTAGTTAATCACAGCAAACAGATTATAATTTATATATAATGTTTTTGATTTAAAAAAATAAATTTAAAAAAAGACATGCCTAGAGTATCCATCAGACGTGGATACTCCTGGACAATCTCGACTGTCTTGGCCCCATTCTGTCTTGTCCACTGAGCCCTCTGGATCGGAATCTCCATCATGTACTCCGCTAACTGGTTTGCCAGCCAGATGTTGTTCAGCCACTTGGTCATCTGGGCTGCCCTCTCTCAAATATGACTGTTGTGAGCACAAAGTATTCAATGGATTATAAATTCCTTTGTGGAAATCTGCAGGGAGTGATCCGTCAGCCTGATAGTTACCAACTACAATATCTCTACACTACCTACTGCTGTTGTGCCCTTGAGCAAGTGCTTATGAGCTGCTCCCAGCCTGTGATGTGTGTTGTGTGTCAGGTTGGTCACTGTGACAGAATATTTGTTCAAATGACCAATAAAGCAAGTATGGTAAAATGGCCAGACTATCTATGGTAGCTGTGCATGTAATGCATCTAGTCCCAAAGTGGCTGCCAGGTTCTAAGAGGCTCTGGTGAAGTTAAGTCTTTTACATTAATTTTACATTACTATTGGTTATCGATGACAATGTGGAAGACATAGATGCTGTTTTACACAGGGTCAATGAAAATATGTTTCCCCCCTTCTGTCTCCACTCAGTTTAACTTACCCTCAAACTTTGGAATCAAAGAGGCCAGGTTTGACTCATTCAGTGTATCTTTGCAAAGCTGTCCATTCATTGGCCTTGACCTCTGCATTTAAGTACAGAAATAAATTTGTTAGAAACATAGCTAGCTAAACTAACTTGGCTACATCAAATTTAAGGTAACTAACGTTAGCTAGCTAACAGAAATAGCATCCATCCTCCTCAACTCCACAGCTGCCACTGTAAGAAACCATTGAAAACCAGTACAGTAACTCTAGCTAACTCAATCAATCACCATACAAGCATGAGATAAGCCTGCCAAAAAGCTTGGTTAAGTTAACCCTTATGGAAAATTAAGTCAACTCTATCTATGGTAACATAGCTAGCTAGCCAGCTAGCTTAGCTAGTTAACGTAGGTAACGAGTGAACACTGACATAGTTAGCTAGCTAGCCAAATGTCTTCAAAAACCGTACATTTGTTATATTCTGCAACAAAACTTCAGTAAGCTTGCGACGCGAGCGTGGTCGTGAGGCTAACCTTAGCTGGCTAGTTAGAAAATGGCTCATTAGTTATCTAACGCTCAAGCTAATGTAACCTAGCAACCTAATTATGATAGGACAACCTATTTAACCTGAATCAAATTCATAATTCGTAACATTTGTTACTTACCGTTTTCAGTCAGCCAAAGCACCCTTAGTCTGTCGAAATACCGTTAGCCGTTTTCCACTCCTCGGTCACACTAACTAGAACTAGAATAGCATTCTGGTGGACTTCACATGGTGGTGGCGGGAGAATTAACTGGCTGGGTCAAATATCCATAGCCCAACCTTGCTGTATTTACAGAAAACAACCCAACACTGCTGTATTTACAAAAAACAAACCAACTATTGACCCAATGCCTGAAACTCAGCAAGTGGGTCATCCAAACAACCCCAAAAATATTTTTGTGTAACTTACATCTCACATCCATGCATGCAAAAAAGCCTTGACCAGTCTGGTGCACACATATTTCTCGGTCCTCAGTTTGATTGAAGGCCTCAATCTGTATTTTTGCCTTGTAACTAGAAAGAGAGAAGGCTATGGCTGATGTCAATGTTTTACTGCTAACCTACAAAGCATTACATGGGCATGCTCCTACCTATTTCTCCGATTTGGTCCTGCCGTACATACAGGGCAGGTGTTGTGCCGAAAATCTCCCCCCTGCCAGAATCCCCCCCACCCCTTCGCGTGAACACGCACACACTGAATTCTTCATTGCTGCGGCTTGCTAGTTGAGATTTCTGTTCTTCACTCCGTTGTCAGTTTAGCCTACATTTAACTGATCTTAGTAGCAGAAACCATGTTTTATTTGTGTCCTTCAGGGCAGCTGTCAATGATCACGTTAGTCTGCGTTTCATTACATATTTTATGGCGGTTTGATCCCGGGCGAGGCACTAGTAATGACTGCAGTTTTCGGGTTGGCTATTTGTATTAGTCTATAAATAAATCTCTTTGCCAAAATTTGTCATCTCTCCCATTTCTTATTCGACTAGTAGTTGTTCTGAAATGTTTATTGCTTGCCTACATTTTACTCCCTTCTCTATGTTAAATATAACACACATACATGAATTATTAATTTCGGTTGCCTATCCTGACGTGAAGTTTGTTCTATAGAAAGTATTTGACTCTAGTGACAAAATTGAGGAAATTAGATAGGGGGGGATTTCGGCAAGATCGTTTTCTTGCCTGCCAAACCCCCCCCCCTATCTTGGGACTGCATTGCCTGGTACACATCATCATCATTTTGGTAGCTCATGTTGACCAGTGATGTCTGCCACAGAAAGTATTTGACGCTAGACACAAAATTAAGGAAATTTGAAGGGGGGAGGAGTATTTCGGCAAGGCAATTTTCTTGCCTGCTGAAATTATCCCCCCTTCTAATTTCCTTTATTTTGTCAATTACTTTCTGTGGGGGGAAAGAATTTTGGCAGGCAAGAAAATGGCCTTGTCGAACCCCCACTTCTAATTTCCTTACATTTTGTCACTAGAGTCAAATACTTTCTGTGGCACACATCAAAATCAAATACTTTCTTATAGAACAAACTTCACATCAGGATAGGCAACCAAAATTAATAATTAATATATGTGTGTTATATTTAACATAGAGGAGGGAGTAAAATGTAGGCAAGCAATGAACACTGAACTACTAGTCGAATGAGACATGGGAGAGATGACGAATTTTGGAAAATATATTTATTTGTAGACTTATGCACTTGAAACAAATAGCCAAACCGAAAACTGCAGACATTACTAGTTTCTCCCCCACAATCAAACCACCATAAAAAAATAAAATGAAACACAGCCTAAAGTGATCATTGACAGCTGCCTTTAAGGACACAAATAAAAAAACTTTCTGCTACTAAGATCAGTGTAATGTAGGCTAAACTGAAAACAGAGTGAAGAGCAGAAATCTCAACATGAATGGGGGAATTCTGGCAGGGGGAGATTTTTGGCACAACACCGGTCCTGGACATATATAAAATATATTTTAATATTCCTGTAGAACTCTAAAACAGAGTAAGATCATTTGAGCTTTGGAAACAAGTGCTTTCATGAATGCATTGCGGGCCTCATTTCTGGAGCAGTGTAAAAAAAGATTTATGTCAATGACCCATCCTTACCGAATTGGGGGCTCGTTGTTCTCGGCAAATTAATGGCCTGTCCAGGTAGGCTTGTCATTCTCCACACCGGCTGATAGACATTTCTTGGGTTTAGAGATTGTGCCTCTTTACTCATAGTTTAAAAAAAATATTAGTTTCCTGAAAATGTTTGTCTCTTAGACATGGTAGCAAATTGTTTCAAATCTCCAACGTTAACAGGCTAGGTTAGGCTACAGCCTTAATCACTAATCGTCTTTGTCACCACACACACACACACACAAAAAATACAATAATTTATTTGGCAGATTCATTTTTATTAATGTTTCACAATTCGATAATCCCATATAATCACACACATCACCATAGCTACCAAGAATAGTGGGAGTGGGGTGACTGGGGTGAGCTGGTGACTGGGGTGCCGCGGGCGGTGTAGTAGCCGATCAGGGCGGCAGCCAATTGTAAAAATTCCACCTCAAATTCAAGCCTAATCTTGCCTAATGGGTGGGCTGGCCCTGCGTACATACCTACACTTACGCTACATACACAAGATGCAGGCCTCCTAATTGTCCCTTTAATTTCTAAGCAAACAGCTGGAGGCAGGGCTTTCTCTTATAGAGCAAAATTTCAATGGAATGGTCTGCCTATCCATGTGAGAGACACAGGCTCGGTCTCGACCTTTAAGTCTTTATTGAAGACTCATCTCTTCAGTAGGTCCTATGATTGAGTGTAGTCTGGCCCAGGGGTGTGAAGGTGAACGGAAAGGCACTGGAGCGACAAACCACCCTTGCGGTCTCTGCCTGGCCGGTTCCCCTCTCTCCACCGGGACTCTCTGCTTCTAACCCTATTACGAGGGCTGAGTCACTGACTTACTGGTGCTCTTCCATCCCGTCCCTAGGAGCGGTGCGTCACTTGAGTGGGTTGAGTCACTGACGTGATCTTCCTGTCCGGGTTTGGTGCCCGCCTTGGGTTTGTGCAGTGGGGAAGATCTTTGTGGCCTATACTCAGCCTTGTCTCAGGGTAGTAAGTTGGTGGTTGAAGATATCCCTCTAGTGGTGTGGTGGCTGTGGTTGGCAAAGTGGGTGGGGTTATATCCTGCCTGGTTGGACCTGTCCGGGGGTATCGTCGGACGGGGCCACAGTGTCTCCCGACCCTTCCTGTCTCCAGTATTTATGCTGCAATAGTTTGTGTCGGGAGGCTAGGGTCAGTCTGTTATATCTGGAGTATTTCTCCTTAGGTTTCTTCCTAGGTTCCTGCCTTTCTAGGGAGTTTTTACTAGCCACCGTGCTTCTACATCTGCATTGCTTGCTGTTTGGGGTTTTAGGCTGGGTTTCTGTATAGCACTGAAATTGGCTGATATAAAAAGGGCTATATAAATACATTTGATTGATTGATTGATAAGGAACAACACACGATCAAGATGAACTAGGTACTAGTTTAAAGCAATGAAATACCTAATTGTTACAAAGAATGAATGTACTGTATGGGCTACATTTCTGGACCAGAGTGCCATCAACACTCCTCACTCAGCTGTCTCTGAGAGTGAAAGCTCTGTCACCACCGACACAAAGCACAGGCTCTGGAATAAATGCTACCACGGACCTCTGCTCCACAAACACACACACACACACACACACAGACAATGGCTGTGGCCATGGCAGCGGAGACACCACCACGGACCTCTGCCCCATATAACTTCCCCCATCACGCACATGTCAGGAACAATAAGTCCTGTGCTCTATGAGCTCCTCGTCACGACTCCCCGAGCTATAGGGACACGCTACTGTGACTGTCCTGAGGCAGAGAAGAGGTCATGCTCCGCAGTACATCATGAGTCTATATATTAACCATTTGAAGCAGTAAATGTTATGTGACTGGAAACTTGGTGTGATTTTAAGGAGTCTGTGAAAATGATGTCCCTCTTGAAAGACCATATATTATTATATTTATATAGGCAATGAGGAGTGGCTGTTTGGAGAGGTCCTTGGTCTTCATAGTGCCGCTTGCTTGGTGGTGCCTGCTTAGCAGTGTTGCAGACTCTGGGGCCTTTCAGAATAGGGGTATATATATTGGGATCATGTGACAGATCATGTGACACTTACATTGCACATAGGTTTGATTTGGATCTCTTTTAGTTCCCATTTGGGCTAATCTTCCAAGAGTCCTTAAACATTAAAATACAATTTATAATATAAACACATTTTCACATAAAACACACTATTACAAACATACATAATATACTAACATATTGACCCGATAAATACTAAATCTAAAAGATATTGATTCTTCATCTACTATAGTTCCACAACATTTCTATGTATTATATTTAAGTGTCTTTAAAATAATGTTTAAATTTATATATTGAAAGGTTTCTGGTTTGCTCAGTTAATTTATTCCATTTCTTTATTGCTCTAAATCGAAATGTTATTTTCCCTATTTCTATTTTCTGTCTGGATAAAGCATAGATGGTGGACAATCTATTCCTAGTATTTACGGAATCTGTCTCTTACCAACTGAATACCGTTGTGAATAGATTTTGGCCGTTTTAAATGGTGTATATTATGAATTTAAATAAGCGTTTTTTTTCAATGATCTTGTTGATTGATGACCAACCAAGAGTATTGCGCATTACTGCAACAGAAGAACCATATCTCCACCTAAAAACAATCCTTGCTGCTTTGTTCTGTGCAATCTGCAGCCTCCTAATTTCACTTGATGATGCATTTCCCCAAACCACAAAACAGTAGTTCACCGGACTCTCAATTAGTGTTATTTGCTTTAGAATTTTTCCTGGTAAATATTTAGCTATCCTTCTGATTATGCATGCTGTTTAATAGATTAGATTAGTTATTTGAGACGACCATGATAAGCAGTTAACTAGCTGCACTCCGAATAGTTTGGTTTCTGCCACTTCTTCAATTTGGACTCCTCCCATACTTAATTGTATCCCATGCTGTTTTGGCATTTTCCTAGTGGAACAGACCAACATAACTTTGGTTTTCTTGGTGTTTGTAACAAGTTTGTTCCGGCAACCCCACTCCCTGATATCCTCCAAATCTCCTTGTAAAGCTTGCTGTACCTGTTGAACCGATTGTCTTGCTGCATTAATTGTAGTATCATCTGCAAATATAGTAGTTTGAGTTTCAGCTAAGGCATAAGGAAGGTTGTTGGTATATATTAAATAAAGAAGTGGCCCAAGGCAGCTGCCCTGCGGTATTCCACAGTTTAAAACATGAGGGGAATAAAATGAACCATTGATATAGGTGGACTGTTTCTTGTCAGTTAGATATGACTGTACCCAATTCAATGCTACCTCCTTAAAACGATAATGCATTCATTTTGTCAAAATGATTTCATGATCCACTAAATCAAATGCTGCACTGAAATTTAAAAATAGTACACCCAGAAACTTGCCATTATCCATAATGTTTGCGATAAGCATGCTGATTAGCTGTAATCAAATAATTATTTTCCACATACTCCCATATTAGTCTACGCACAATACCCTCCAATATCTTACTGAGTAAAGGGAGTAGACTAATTGGTCGACTATTGGCAGGAGTAACGGGTTCTTTGCTGTCTTTCGGAAAAGGACACAGTTTCGCATGCTTCCATACAAAAATCCACTTGTCCAGTGACCAATGAAGTATCTATCTCAGTGGAGCTGCACAGCGATGCAAATTTTTTTCCATAAGACCATAACTTGTAGATTTACAATTGGGTAATGACTTCAATAGGTTTAACACCTCCTCTACTGACACCGTTTGCAGACTAAAAGAGCAGGTCTTGTTTCTCATAATATGATCATCAATCCATTGGACAAAATCTTGTTTGGAAGAATGTATGTTTACATTATTGCTCAGTAAATTAATTTTCTTTGTGAAAAAATCTGCAAAATGATTGGCAATATCAACTGGTTTTGTTATGGTTCTCCCTTCAACCTCCACACTAGATGGGCATGATGAGAAAGATGTACCAAGTAAGCCCTTAACTGTGTTCCATTGCTATTTAGAATAATTTTTACAATCAATAAAAGCATTGTTGTAAAATATATATTTTTTCTTACGATTCAATTTAACTGCATAATTACGTAATGTTCTATAATTCTGCTCATCAATTTCTAATTCTGATTTGGCTGCTAAGACTTTTGACATATTTCATTGAGAAAAAGCCTCACCCAGTTCATCATCAATCCATAGAGATGGACGAGCCCCAACTGTACTCTTTCTTATAGGGGCATGATGGTCCATTACCTCAGTGAGCAAATCAAGAGATCTTGTGACACTTAGATTGCACATAGGTGGACTTTATTTAACAAATTATGTGACTTCTGAGGGTAACTGGTTGCACCAGATCTTTTTAAGGGCTTCATAGCAAAGTGGGTAAATACATACGCACTCACCACTTTTCATTATTATTATTTTTTTTTAAAGAAGATGTTTTTTTCATTTCACTTCACCAATTTGGACTATTTTGCGTATGTCCATTACATAAAATCCAAATAAAAATCTATTTAAATTACAGGTTGTAATGCAACAAAATAGGAAAAATGCCAAGGGGGATGAATACTTTTGCAAGGCACTGTATTAGCAACTGGAATAAGCAATTTCATAAATGTGTCAAGTGCAGTGTCTGTTTGCTCCTCTTTACACACCATGGACCAACAGATATTCTTTACAACAGTAACATAGGAATCACTGCAAAACGTATTGTATGACCTCTTATACACTATATTAGGTCCAGCCTTTGGAACTTTGGTTTTCCTAGATTTGGCTACAATAATGTGATCAATACATCCGATGGATCTGGATACTGCTTTCAAGCTAATTTCTGCAGCATTAGTAAAGATGTGATCAATAAATGTTGATGATTTCATTTCTGTGCTGTTTGTAACTACCCTGGTAGGTTGACTGATAACCTGAACCAGGTTGCAGGCACTAAATACAGTTTGAAGCTTTTTCTTGAGAAAATATACCTCTCTGTTGATAACACACACATTATCAAGCATTTCACACATATTATCCAGATACTGACAGTTAGCACATGGTGGCCTCTAGCAGCTTCCCACCAGAATGGGCTTTAGGTGAGGCAGATGAACCTGTAGACATATTACTTCAACAGTATTTGACATGAGATCCTCTCTAATCTTTACAGGAATGTAGTTCTGAATATAAACAGCAACACTTCCACCATTGGCATTTCTATCTTTTCTATAAAATGTTATAACCTTGTATTGCCACCACTATATTGTCAAAGGTATTATCTAAGTGAGTTTCAGAGTATAGAATATGAATGTCATCTGTTACTAGCAAATTATTGATTTCATGAACCTTGTTTCATAAGCTACATATATTAATGTGGGCTATTTTGAGCACTTCTGGGATGCTTACTTGCTTTACTGGGAGGCTTAGCAGCAGTAGATGTGCTCATGTTCTTTATGTTAGTGCAGGGTGAGCTGCTCACAGTGGACTTCCTCCTAGGGCACACCGGCTTAGTACAAACATTATACATCTGTTTCATAGGCACATGATTACTGCATACAATAGCTGTAGGATCAGTTGAGGCATTCAGGGCAGTTAAAGGGACATGAATTAGGTTACTTAAATTGTGCCTACTGGTGTAATGTACAATTGCTGAAGCATTATGACAACTCTGCGTCACAATGGTAGGGATTAGCTGATAATAATAATCAACCCATTGCTTCTTGAAGAATATAATGTATAAATGCCTCATGAGTTTAGTTCAACTTTCATACCCCATCAGAACCCAAAATATAAGCTTGTTTTACTTCAATATTTGTAAACAAAGTAAATGTAAACAACCAGCCTACAAACATGGTTAAAACTAAAATGTTTATATCATGGATGGTCAGTCCTTGCGTCCAATAGCGTAGTCTATGGATTTGAGAGTGGTTGCATTTCTCCAGCCCCATCCCTTTGCTCTTTACTGAAATTGTGGTAGGAGTAAGTGTAATAGAGAAATTGTGTTATTATATGGTGCAATCCTCTAGTGAGTGAGTTACGTTTGTGCCATTAATATCAAGCAACATTTCTGAAGTTGATAACAAAATTCTTAGTATTTCAAACAAAAATAATGATATTGAAAGCAAAACATAAACCCCAAAGTACTGATAGTGAAACAAAATAGTTAAAGGAAATATATTTTAAGAAAAATCTCATAAATGGATACAAATGTTATTTTATATTTTGTGTTTTTTTTTTTTTTTTGGATAATGCGATAAAAAAAATGCCACCCTCTTTCCTGCAATTTTCCTTATCTTTGGTTATGTTACCCTGTTTTTGCTTTCGCTGCCTTTTTTCCAGTTGCATGTTTTGGTACGTTCATTCCAGCAACATAGCACCCTGCATCCCACTGTTGGTTTGCCTCTGAAGTTAAGCAGGGTTGGTCCTGGTTGGTCCTTGGATGGAAGACTAGATGTAGCGGGAAATGTTAAAAATAAACATACAATTTTTTCATGTGTTTTTTTTTGTAAAGGCGGTGGCACGCAGAGTTACATTTACCATTCATATCCCCATTAAAGACTATTGTATGATTCAATCTTGTAGGGGATTATCAAGGCACTTCTCTGTGCCCCTTCCTGACAAACATGGTTGTGTATCTAATTAAACAGCAATTACTCCCTAATTACACGCAATCACCTCTTAGATCAACCAGAGTCAAGGTCATTTTCAGCTGAGAGGATGAGTTGTATCTGTGGTCAGAATAATAGCGTGGTGATATGTACACAAATAAAAGGAAATTAAGTACAGTAGCTCTTGGCTAATTCTACCAATGTCTTACATTTGTATGGTATAGGAGTTGGCATGTTTTGGCAGACAGTCACAAAGCTAATCTGTCACAGCACCAAAGTAATCCCTGCTCTCGACAAATACCCACAGCTACTACACTATCCCTGGGCTGGGTGAGGAATGTCATCAATAATATTCCATTCAAAGCTTTAGTTGATTCAGGGTGTCTTTGTCTCACATTATATAGGCTCAACCACAAACATAACAGCACAACAATGTGGATACAAAAGACAGATAATAATGTAATATGTAAAAGCTCATATTACATAATAATATTCAACTCCTATGGTTAATTTAGAGTCTGTACTACTTCTTATCTTAAAATAACTATGTTTATGACATGAGAAGGGAGAGTTTATCCCCGACAAGGGATGAGAATCACTGAGGTGTTGCAATGCTAACACACTATTCCTCTTTCACTTCCAGAGTCGGCAGTGTAGCAGAGGCAGCAATATTCTCTGCGCTAAGAGTCACCAGCAGGGGGGAGTAAGGCACTGAGACAGAGCGAGAGGGAGAGCTAACACTATCACACTCCTCCTGCCTCCCTTTCCCCTGTCCCGACTTAAAAGGTCACTGGAACACTGGAGTGAGAGTGCAAGACAGAGAGTGTGTGTGTTGGGGAAGGTACACAGAGCCAGAGAAAAGGGAGGGAGACAGAAAGACAGACAGATAAATATACAAATCAGAGAGATCAGAGTAACCAGAGCAGTGTTACATTCCCCTTCTGTGCCTGGCCGTGTCACCTCAGCCGGCTGCAAAACGTCAGTGTGTGTCAGTTAGGACCCTTCAGCTGGTATCATCCACTACGCTGTTCCAGCTATGCCATGCCCAACAACATCACACTCAACACTATTCATATGACCTGGCACACTCACACACAATCACACCTAGGACACACCGCACAAACACCCACGAGCGTGCCCTGCGCCTGAATGTAAAAAAACTACAAACTATGGGTGTGGACAGGAGACAAAGCGTACAACACTCACTACACCAAACAACGCCAGTATTCAACCCCTGACCTTGTCAGTAGTCAGAGCAGTACATATTATTGATGAAGACCACTGGTGGTGAGCTAAGATATATGAGGCTACTCTGTTAAGACTTTGCAAACTGCCTCGCCCTTCCTATTCTTTTGAAACTAGAGGTACATGCCAGTTTAGGTAGACATACTGGCAATCTCACATGCAGCAATCTCACCTTTACAGGTATCTCTAAAGCATAGTGTCAATTTTACACAACCTTGCTACTCAACAAACTCTCAATGATCTCACATGTATATCACTTAACCTTGCAGCCATCTTTAATTAATCCTCTCAGCCAGACTCACCTGTATATTGTGTACTTGGTGGTGAACCCTTGATGGTAGCGCTCCGTAAAGTCAGAAAACTCCTGGGAGTGATGAAAGGGCCCTTTGTCAGACAGGAGCCAGGCAAAGGGCCCCGTGGCATTGCTGGATCCCCCTGCATCTGCAGCGGCCCCAACTCCAGTACGGCTGGCCCCCGCGGCTGCCGCCACTACCACCCAACACTGGAGGAGGCTTAGAGTTGTACACTCCCATAGAACCATCAGAGCCGCCCGTCTAACAGTGATACACCGGCCACTCATGCTTCCCCCGCACCCGACGACTCTTCATTCTCCCCAAACTTCTCTCCCAGTGTCCTGGAGGAAAGAATCGTGACAGAAAGGATGGTTAGATGTTAGAGAGGGGGATGAGTGTGTGTTGGAATGAGAATAATAAACAGAGGCTAACATGTTGTCACTGTGTGTGTGTTTGATCTTAGTGAAATAGTGTAGGTTCAGGAGCTTGTTGTTTCTTGACCTTTTGCTTTACTGTAGGCTTCCTGACATTTTTCATATAATCAAGTAGGCTTTTAAAAAGATGATCTCCTGAATTACCACTATGTAATTTAAATACTATAGTATAGTGTGTATTGTTAATGTTCCATGTTTTCCAATCAATACACAGCCTACTTCATGTAATTAGGTAAATAGCCTTTTCTACACAGGTGTCAAATTGACTGCATTTAATAGGCTATTGTATTTTCACACATTAGTAAATAATTGGTTTACCTGATTCTGCAAGCTGTGTTGTACTAAGCGGATCACTGAAGTTGTTACAATGTCTCCCTGGTAGACCAGACTGTAAAGTTGTTATCAGCACAATGCAGAGGAGAACGCGCATGAAATGGAGACCAAACGAGAAAAATCTATTTTCATTGGGTCAGATGCACATACGCTAGTTGATGAATGAGCAAACTGAGCGACATCCACCTGAATGGCTGGATCCCCCTCTCACCGCACCATACCTCCAGTGGGTACCCTCGATGATATAAAATCCAAAGGAAGGAGAAGGCAACACAGCGCACCAGACAGTCGAACAAGTGCGCGTCGCTCGTTCCAACGAAGGAAAATAAATGTCACCTTCTGCAGGTGAATCTTGTGTTTTTCCAGAAATAAAATAAGTTATTTATGATGTTCCATAGAATAAACAACACATGCATGCACTATCACCCATGCATGCACTATCACCTGGTTGCTTTGCCCTCTACGTCAAACATGCCAAATGTCCTCTTTTCTAATCGATTTTTACATTTGATTGGAGAGACTCACTTGGATCACTGTGCTCTCTTGTACTCCAGTCAGTGTAGTGGCATGTATCTGAGTGATATTCGCTTGCTTGCTCTCTAGCACTATTAAAATGTCCAAGTTATTCCTAAACCGAGCCTCCTCCACTCCCCATTGGCTGAAGCGAGATAAGAGAGGCATGGCTTAGGTCTGGCTGTATAACAGGACGGATGGTCAATGTGCTTACCCAGACAAAAATGTGAGTACCCAGAGAAAATGTGTATGTACATATATGCAGGGGAATTAAAAATATATTTACATATATGTCCAGAATATATTGATTAAATGTATGGCTTGAGCACATCATCGTATGTAAAAAATAAAAAATTATATATGTTAGTTAAATATATTTTTACACCGCATGTATCATGCTGAATTGTAATGTTGAGTCTATTGACATCTGTTACCTTGGCATTATGTTCCCAAAGTGGGGTTTTCATGCAACAGTAAAACATTATTATACAGCTATTGAGGCAACTTAGTAGCTATGTTTCTTTCGAAAAGAGAATAATGAACCTAGAACATATTTCTCCCTAACTGTCAATCACAATTTGAAATGTTCCTGAGCCATGCCCCCAGCCACCTCAAACTGACAGCAGCCATTCCAATTTTGAATATTCTTCAGATGAAGGAGAAGAGCAGTAGTCAGCGCCAAAAATCTTTCTCATGGATAATGGCATTTTATGTGATTACAGTGAGGGAAAAAAGTATTTGATCCCCTGCTGATTTTGTACATTTGCCCACTGACAAAGAAATGATCAGTCTATAATTTTAATGGTAGGTTTATTTGAACAGTGAGAGACAGAATAACAAAAACAATGTCCAGAAAAACGCTTGTGAAAAATGGAATTGCATTTTAATGAGGGAAATAAGTATTTGACCCCCTCTCAATCAGAAAGATTTCTGGCTCCCAGGTGTCTTTTATACAGGTAACGAGCTGAGATTAGGAGCACACACTTAAAGGGAGTGCTCCTAATCTCAGGTTGTTACCTGTATAAAAGACACCTGTCCACAGAAGCAATCAATCAATCAGATTCCAAACTCTCCACCATGGCCAAGACCAAAGAGCTCTTCAAGGATGTCAGGGACAAGATTGTAGACCTACACAAGGCTGGAATGGGCTACAAGACCATCGCCAAGCAGTTTGGTGAGAAGGTGACAACAGTTGGTGCGATTATTCGCAAATGGAACACAAAAGAACTGTCAATCTCCCTCGGCCTGGGGCTCCATGCAAGATCTCACCTCGTGGAGTTGCAATGATCATGAGAACGGTGAGGAATCAGCCCAGAACTACACGGGAGGATCTTTTCAATGATCAAGGCAGCTGGGACCATAGTCACCAAGAAAACAATTGGTAACACACTACACCGTGAAGGACTGAAATCCTGCAGCGCACGCAAAGTCCTCCTGCTCAAGAAAGCACATATACATGCCCCTCTGAAGTTTGCCAATGAACATCTGAATGATTCAGAGGACATCTGGGTGAAAGTGTTGTGGTCAGATGAGACCAAAATGGAGCTCTTTGGGATCAAAGACTCAACTCGCCGTGTTTGGAGGAGGAGGAATGCTGCCTATGACGCCAAGAACATCATCCCCACTGTCAAACATGGAGGTGGAAACATTATGCTTTGGGGGTGTTTTTCTGCTAAGGGGACAGGACAACTTCACCGCATCAAAGAGACGATGGACGGGGCCATGTACCATCAAATCTTTGGTGAGAACCTCCTTCCATCAGCCAGGGCATTGAAAATGGGTCGTGGATGGGTATTCCAGCATGACAATGACCCAAAACACACAGCCAAGGCAACAAAGGAGTGGCTCAAGAAGAAGCACATTAAGGTCCTGGAGTGGCCTAGCCAGTCTCCAGACCTTAATCCCATAGAAAATCTGTGGAGGGAGCTGAAGGTTCGAGTTGCCAAACGTCAGCCTCGAAACCTTAATGACTTGGAGAAGATCTGCAAAGAGGAATGGGACAAAATCCCTCCTGAAATGTGTGCTAACCTGGTGGCCAACTACAAGAAACGTCTGACCTCTGTGATTGCCAACAAGAGTTTTGCCACCAAGTACTAAGTCATGTTTTGCAGAGGGGTCAAATACTTATTTCCCTCATTAAAATGCAATTCCATTTATAACATTTTATGTGTTTTTCTGGATTTTTTTTGTTGTTATTCTGTCTCTCACTGTTCAAATAAACCTACCATTAAAATTATAGACTGATAATTTCTTTGTCAGTGGGCAAACGTACAAAATCAGCAGGGGATCAAATACTTTTTTCCCTCACTGTATATAATCAGAAGATATTTTCTTCAACTGCCTGCAAGCAAGAGTTTTTACCGAGATATAGTAGCTAACACAGCTAGTAAGCTAGCTAGCTTCTTTAGTTTGACACCACGACATGCAGTGTGACTGACCAAGATAAGAATTGTTTTGGATATTAATGTCATGTAGGTATGTGTTAGATATCATTTAATTGCCAAAGCTAGCTAGTTAATGGTACATATTGCTTGCCTAGTGTCACCTTTGTTCCCTCTCCGTCGTCTAGGTCACCAGGCTGCTTGTTATGGTGCACACCTGTCACCATCGTTACGCACACCTGCACATCATCAGACTCACCTTGACTCCATCACCTCCTTGATTACCTGCCCTATATATGTCACTCCCTTTGGTTCCTTCCCCAGGTGTCATTGTTTCTCTTCCTGTGTCATGTCTGTGCGTTGTTCATGTTTCTTATTTTGTATTATGTTGTCTTTAATTATTAAAATGTATTCCCGACTCTCAGCACACATCGTTACAGAATGACGCCTCACCAAGGGAAGCGTCGGGGGGGGTGTTTTATTTTTTTGTGTTGGAGGTGATGTCAGGTCCGGGTGTCCGAACTGACGGGTTTCCATACCTCAACGGAATCGTTAGGCTCCCATACCTCAGCGGGATCGTTAGGCTCCCATACATCAGCGGGATCGTTGGCTCCCATGCCTCAGCGGGATCGTTCGACTCCCATGCCAGCGGGAATATTAGGCTTCCATGCCTCAGCGGGATCGTTAGGCTCCCATGCCTCAGCGGGCTCGATAGGCTCCCATGCCTCGACCGAGGCAACCAGGGAGGTATCAGCCGACTCATCAGGCTCTCACACCTCAGCCGGTTCGTCAGGTTTATTTATTAAAACACTCACTCCCTGAACTTGCTTCCCGACTCTCAGCGCACATCGTTACACCAAGCAATGTGTTGCTTGCTAGCTATCTAGCTTTGTAGTGAGGGCTAAGTTTCTCTGACGACGATATAGCTAGAACTGGCTACTGTTAACTAACCCCATTCCGTGCAAAGTTGCGCAACCGGGGCATTCAAACGAGGTGGCATTGAAAACTAATGGGACTGTAGCGACTTTGTTGGTATCATTCAAGAATTGATTGACATGGTAATGGCCTGATAGTATTGAAGAAAACAAACCCCTCTGACGCTGTATGTTAAATCGTGACGTGACATACCGTACAGCACGCATAATGCAACTCATTCTGTGTCATACAGCCTCTCTCCACCAGGTGTAGCACTTCTCTCACAGATAAAAAACAAGAAAGGGACAGGGTATGGGGGGGAGTCAATTGTACTGAATGTACATTTTCTGCGTCATCACTGCAAGCGATCATGACTCTCAAAAGCCACGACAGCTGCTGTTTACGTCTAAAGATAACTTTAGTGCCGCCCTAAAAACCAGATTCAAATTCGACACAAACCTTCAAATAGGTATGTAATGACACATTATATAAACTCTGTATAGTGTTTTATTTACATTTTAGAGGTGATACGTTGGACAGTTCAGGTGAAAAAAAGCAGTTTCCCCACACGGCTTATCTCGCCTCTTTCACTATCATGCAGTAGGTTTCGCTTCCCATCCGCCATTTTTAAAAAGACCAGACGGAGCTCATTGCCTTCTTTAACCATGCAGCATGAAGATCTTGTCATTGATTTTAGTGGAAAGGGGAGAAATTATGCTTTACAATGGTATTCATATTACAGTTGACCTGGAAGTATTTTTTTTTTTGGATGCTAAAATAAGGTCAATTGTACGTTACAGCTATACAAAAGTGTGTTAGTTACCGTTAGCTATATTATATTTTTCCCTGCAATTTTTGTCCAAAAGGAAAAGGCATGCTGTCGTACAAGGTAAGTAGCTGCATTTTACAACAGATACAGCTTTTTTTTTTGTTTTTTTTTTGACATTTTACGACAGATACTCCAGTAAAGCCCAGCTCATTGGCTATCTAGCTAGCTTTGTTTGACCCCCGATTGGTGCTTATTTGACAAAGTTAGAGTCATTCAAGTGAATACCGCCCGCATCAGCGGCGTCCCATGAAGACGTCGCTCTCTGACCAAAGATGGTGTCCTATAGGATATACTACACCCCTAATGATATAGTGAAGTCTGGTTATGTTCTAGGGTCTCTGAGGAATACATACGAATGTGATTTGACTGGTTGAAACAACGTTTAGGGTTAGATTTTCACAATTCCTTTCTTTAAAAATTGAACGAGTGGAAATACAAAATTGATCGTGCATGCTATATGGACCTTTTTAGGATATGAAAAAGGATTTTATCTAACAAAACAACACTTTATGTTGTCTCTGGGACCCTTTGGATGATAACGCAAGTTTTCAGAATGTAAGTACACATTTCACATTTAGAGGTGAATTTATCAAACCTATCGCGGTGAAATAAGTGTTAGGGGCTCCCCTCAAACAATAGTAAGTAATAGCTACTGTAAATTGGCCAGTGCAGTTATATTAACACAGTAATAGCTACTGTAAATTGGCCAGTGCAGTTATATTAACAAGAATTTAAGCTTTCAGCCAATATAAGACACTTATATGTCCCGACATTTTTGGTTCTCTAAAATCTGTGATCGTGACACAATGCGCTGTATGATTTACAACTGTCCCGTTGACGGAACGCCTATCCCTAAGACGTTTTAAGAGTACATTTGATGTTGCTTTTGTCTTGTATGTTCTAAGTCAACCAGCTATTTCAACCAGCTATTGCTATTTCTCCTTTTTCAAGTCCTTTTTGACCCTTGCCTATTTCTGGACTCTGTACCCGCCTGCCTGATCATTCTGCCTGCCTTGACCACGAGCCTGTCTGCCACTCTGTACCTCCTGGACTCTGATCTGGCTTTAACCTTTTGCCTGTCCAGGACCATTCTCTTGCCTACTCCTTTTGGATTATTAAACATCTTAAACTCCAACCATCTGCCTCCTGTGTCTGCATTTGTGCCTTGCCTTGTGTCATGATAGCTTTAGCAATATGCTTAGGGTAATTGTCCTGCTGGAAGGTGAACCTCCGTCCCAGTTTCAAATCTCTGGAAGACTGAAACAGGTTTCTCTCAAGAATTTCCCTGTATTTAGCGCCATCCATCATTCCTTCAATTCTGACCAGTTTCCCAGTCCTTGCTGATGAAAAACATCCCCACATGATGCTGCCACCACCATGCTTCACTGTGGGGATGGTGTTCTTGGGGTGATGAGAGGTGTTGGGTTGATTTTAGTCTCATCTGACCAGAGTGCCTTCTTCCATATGTTTGGGGAGTCTCCCACATGCCTTTTGGTGGACACCAGAAGTTTTTGCATATTCTTTTCTTTAAGCAATGGCTTTTATCTGGCCACTTTCGTAAAGCCCAGCTCTGTAGAGTGTATGGCTTAAAGTGGTCCTATGGACAGATACTCCCATCTCCGCAGTGGAGCTTTGCAGCTCCTTCTGGGTTATCTTTAGTCTCTTTGTTGCCTCTCTGATTAATGCCCTCCTTTCCTGGTCTGTGAGTTTTGGTCAGCAGCCCTCTCTTGGCAGGTTTGTTGTGGTGCCATATTCTTTCCATTTTATAATAATGTATTTTATCGTGCTCTGTGTGGGATGTTCAAAGTTTCAGATATTGTTTTATAACCCAACCCTGATCTGTACTTCTCCACAACTTTGTCCCTGACCTGTTTGGAGAGCCCCTTGGTCTTCATGGTGCCGCTTGCTTGGTGGTGCCCCTTGCTTAGGGGTGTTGCAGACTCTGGCGCCTTTCAGAACAGGTGTGTATATATACTGAGATCATGTGACACTTAGATTGCACACAGGTGGACTTTATTTAACTAATTATGTGACTTTTGGAGGTAATTGGTTGCACCAGATCTTGTTTAGGGGCTTTTTAGCAAAGGGGGTGAATACATATGCATGCACCACTTTTCCGTTTAAAAAAAATTATAAATATTTGAACAAGTAATTTTTTTTATTTCACCAATTTGGACTATTTTGTGTATGTCCATTACATGAAATCCAAATAAAAAATCGAATTAAATTACTGGTTGTAATGCAACAAAATAGGAAAAACACTAAGGAGGATGAATACTTTTGCAAGGCACTGTACTTCCATTCATTGTAGTATGGGTTACCTTCAGATGAGTCCTGTGACACTTGTGGTGGTTGTAGAACAAAACTGAGAAAAGCAGTGGGGTCAAACCGTTCAGACACTACAGACGTTTTTGTGAGATACCAATTTTTGGAATCTCTCATGGTCTGACAAACACAGCTGTAGCTCAGCCACCTTCCACCGCAGATGCGGAAGGCCAACATAGGTGGATGCGGTGGATTGAGACGCAGCTCATGCAAAAACACTGATATCTCTAGTTTAAACTGAAAGATTTTGATGTGGATTTTTTATTATGTTACTTAGATTGACACATGGGATGTCAATAAACTCAAGGATTTTAACTTCTACAGGATCAGTGTAACGAAATCGGAATATACAATATGTGACCAGAATGGCGTTGTAAACCACAGCCAACCTTCCAGGACATAGACATGTGTTATATTGTCATAAAGCTTAAATTATTGTTAATATATCTGCAGTGTCCAATTTACAGTAGCTATTACATCGGAAAAATACCATGCTATTGTTTGAGGATAGTGCACAACAAACAACAAAACAATTTGATCAAAGCAACTTTATCAAAGCAACTACCTCTGACGGTTAATAATGTGCTTACATTAAGTAATATTGCTCTGATTTGTCATCCTGAGCGTCCCAGAGATAAAATGTAGCATAGTTTTGTTTAATAAAATAAATGTTTATATCCTAACACGATCCATGATGTATACAGCGTTTTGCATGAATTCCGACTCTTTCAACTTGCAACAAACTATTTATGAAATCTAATCAGCAATATTTTCTTTAACCCGGTCAAGTTTGGCTTCTGTGCAATTCTCAGACACTCTAGAAGGCAACTAAACTTGTTTCATCATTTTACATTACATGTTGGCTACATGTGGGAACTCCAGGTGAAGCAGGTTAAGAGAATGCCAAGAGTGTGCAAAGCTGCCATCAAGGCAAAGGGTGGCTACTTTGAAGAATCTAAAATACAAAATATATTTAGATTTGTTTTTCACTTTTTTGGTTACTACATCATTCCATTATTTGTTATTTCATATTTTTGATGTCTTTAGTATTATTCTACAAAGTAGAAAACAGTAAAAAATTAAGAAAAACACTTGAATTAGTAGGTGTGACCAAACCTTTGACTGGTACTGATATATAAAGCTTGGTCGCAAATGGGTCTTCCAAATAGACAATGACCCCAGTCATACTTCCAAAGTTTTGGCAAAATGGCTTAAGGACAACAAAGTCAAGGTATTGGAGTGGCCATCACAAAGCCCTGACTTCAATCCTATAGAAAATGTGTTAGCAGAACTGAAAAAGCGTGTGCGAGCAAGGAGGCCTACAAACCTGAGTCAGTTACACCAGCTTTGTCAGAAGGAATGGGCCAAAATTCACCCAATTTATTTTGGGAAGCTTGTGGAAGGCTACCTGAAACGTTTTACCCAAGTTAAACAATTTAAAGGCAATGTTATCAAATACTAATTGAGTGTACGTAGACTTAAACTTTTGATGAAAGAAATAAAAGCTTAAATAAATCATTCTCTCTTCTATTATTCTGACATTTCACATTCTTAAAATAAGGTGGTGATCCTAACTGACCTAAAACAGGGAATTCTTCTAGGATTAAATGTCAGGAATTGTGAAAAACTGAGTTAAAATGTATTTGGCTAAGGTGTATGTACACTTCCGACAACTGTATCTACAGGCCTATGTTATTCAAACCTAATTTGAAAGCTAATCCAGGTCTCAAACATTAGCCTACTTGTGCTATTCCTCTGAATTGATGTGTTTGACACTGAGCATGCCACACCGAGATAGGGAAGAGGAAATTATGCTTTCCTGCAGACGTTCAAGAGTGGTAATATTGAGTCATAATGCTGTGCTGTTCAAAGAAGAGTTGAAATCCCATAGCACAGTCTCTTCACAGGCTGAAGTGGAAAACTGAGTTGATTCTTGAACTTGTCAGCAGCTCTCAGAAAGTTGAGCTCATAGAAATAGAATTCTCTTAAAGTTGTGCCTTCTCTCCAATCTTCTGAAATAACACAAATGATTTCCTCATCGATATTATACTATCATAGGGAATGTGTCAACTCACACCATAATCCCCATACGCCTAGTACACCAGTTTTGATAAAAGCCCTGTTTGTGTGCAGACTATGACAAAGGAACACAGCCAACTCTGTAGCACTGGGTCCTTTGACAATAAGACTGATGTTGGACCCTTCACTATGATTCTTCACTTTCTTTGGATAAGACCCAGAAGTCTGGTTCCGCTCTGGTCATGGCCGGTCCACCTGCTTCTATTTGGTGCATGAAAAGGTGACATATACCGTTTAGGCTCCACATGGCATAACTACGCAATGGTGGAGAGAACCTCCATGCATTTTGTTCGTAGGTCAAAATCTATTATAAGTGTGACTGGACTATGTGTGTGTGCGTACCTGCCTGCGTTCCTGTTTGAGTGTGACTGTGTTTAAAGATGGTCAAAAGCGATTTGCAATTGATTGCTAATAGATTGTATCTTACTGACCATGGAAAGAACAGTTGAAAGTAGAGCAATCTCAGAGGAAAATCAAAGTGTGTCAAAGTAGAGTCATTGTACGGACAGAAAGCACAGGGCTTCTTTCCAGGTCGACGTGGCTCAACAGAATAACAAGGACTTGCCTGGATAGGTTTGGGTTGCAGAAGTTGCTGTTTACAGAAAACATTTCCCTGAGCAACTGCAGGTGCGGTGAGGATAACATTGATATGAAAGTTGGCTTGTTAAAAACGGTTGGTATATCAATGCCATTTTTCATTTCTTTGATAATATTGGCAAATAAATCACATAATAATCTTGATAAACAGCTTATAAGCACACCCTCCAATAAAGTGTCACTATTTCCTCTACACACGCTCTGCCAAGCAGTCATTTGAAGAGGTAAATATTCACTTTAGCCTGAGACTGTTCAATAACACCACTGAAGTGTCTCTGTGACAAGCAATCAGGGAAGAGATACCAAAGAGGATATTTTAATTAGCCAGATACTTGACAGCTTTTGTCAGTACTTATCCAGATCAGTACCATGTGTTTTATCTTTTGTTCAGTGAAGCCAGAATGTTGGGTGGTTATAGTACAGACGCTTGGAAGGAATATACATCCCAAAATAGACCTTTGAAGTCATGCTGCTGCACAGACATTCATTCAGGTCCAAAATGATTGTCACACTTGATAAAGAAGAGCAAAAAAAAGACAATAAAATAAGTAATACTAATACGGAGCTATATTGCATGATCAAACAAATTGGAAAATTACATTATTTTATACCAATAGAATTGCCCCGAGATAGAGATTTTGTTTATCAAGTAATATTTTTTTTAATTACATTTTTTATAGGGGTCAATTTTATTGCCACCTGTTTTCAATACCTTTCAATACCTCACCTTGTGAGGATAATGACACTGAGCCCTTTTCGAATGTTTTATGAGATTGGAGAACACATTGGGGGGGATCTTAGACCCTTCCTACAGAATATTTACAGATCCTTGATATCCTTTGTCTGGGCTTATGGACTGCCCTTTTCAATTTAAACTGCAGGTTTTCAGTGTGCTTCAAGTCCAGAGACTGATGTTGATTTTGTGGTCAATTAACCCTTTTTTGTAGATTTTGATGTGTGCTTGGGGTTCTTTTCTGGCTGTAAGATCCACTTGAGGCCAAGTTTCAGCCTCTTGGCAGAGGCAATCAGATTTTGGGCAAAAATGTCCTGGTACTGGGTAAAGTTCATGATGCCGTTGACCTTAATAACTTGTTAGGCAGCGGCAGCTGAGGGGTCGGTTTTGGAGAGTCTGGCGTGCCCAAAGTAAAATGCTTGCCACCCAGGCTCAGAAACTAGGATATGGACATAATTAGTACTATTGGATAGGAAACACTCTGAGGTTTCCAAAAGTGTTATCATTTTGTCTGTGAGTGTAACAAAAGTCATTTGGCAGGCAAAAACCAGAGATTTTTCCATCCGGAAATCTCATTCTTGTGGCTTATAGCTCACTTTGAGACAGTGCCTATAAAAAAGTATTTATACCAGGACCCTGAATGTAGTACCTATTGCTTCCACTGGATGTCAGCAGTATATAGGCAAAGTTTAATGGAAATCGGAACTAATGTGTTCTATTGGGAGAAGTTTTAGCCGGGGGACCTCTTTTTCGGTTGCACGTTTTTGGGCGCACATTTTGCTGAGCGGTCCACTTTATTTGACTTATATAACGTTTAGGTGACCATCCAAGTGAAAGATTATCACTTTTATTCATAAAAGATAAGCTAAGGAAGCATTTTAATTGTTTTTTGTTTTGTTGAGGGAAAGTTTATAGGTATAGTTGAACGCGTTCTCGTCACATTGGATTTTCTGAACACAAGGTGCCAACCAAATGGAGATTTAAGGATATAATAAATTACTTTTTCTAACCAAATACCCATGGATTGTCTTTGTTGGACACTTAGGAAGCCCTCTGCAGACGTTCTACAAAAGGTAAGGCACAGGTTTTCCCTGTGAAATGCATGAGTATATGTAACCAACTAACATTGATAAGTAATCAATTATATTAATAACAATATTATCATCAGTAGCAATATGCTAGTGATGGTAATATTCTACTTCCGGCGCCGAGAGATGGCAGCCTCGCTTCACGTTCTCTATGCTTGAATTGAACTTAGAAACAAATATTTTCAGTGGCTGAAGCATGACAAGAAATGGCTTCACTGAATGAACTGCACCGTAGCTTTGTTTTTAGCTGCTTGTCTGCGTGCAGAACGACTACTCAACTTCCTGTTTTCGCACAGTCTTTTTAAGTACCAGAAAGCTCCACTAAGGGCCATAAACACCATTGAAGACAATGAAGGCTCCAGAGTGGCTCGGTGGTCTAAGACACTGCATTTCAGTGCAAGAGGTGTCACTGCAGTACCTGGTTTGAATCCAGAATGCATCACATCCAGCTGTGATTGGGAGTCCCATAGGGTGGCGCACAATTGGCCAAGTGTTGTCCGGATTTGGCCGGGGTAGGCAGTCATTGTAAATAAGAATTTGTTCTTAACTGACTTGCCTATTTAAATGGAAAAAAGCTCACTCCCTGCCTGGTATAATGAAATTGTGCCACTATGAAATAAAACACGTATCAAGAAACAAATAATGCTCCATCTCTAGGATGCTTCAGAAAGAAGAACAATAATCTCAGAAACATTTTAGCAGTCCCTTGCTTGACAATCTTTTTCTATTTTGCTGACCTTTTTGTCAGTACTGGGAAAGGTTTTGACCACAAGCTCGACTGACCTGTAATTTCTGTGCGCCTGACTGTCTTTCAATAAGACAACATATCCCACTTTTACATGTGGCTTTTCTGCTGTCCATTTTCTGCGTCTCTGCAGTGTTTTCAGGTACTCCTGGCTCAACCTTTTCCAAAAGGTGTCAGCGAGACACTGGACTTGCTTCCACTGTTTTCAATGAAGGTCTTTCATGTGGAAGTATCCAGAAGGGGCTGGGGTAGTGCTGGTCTTTTGTGTCAGTAACATTGAGGGTGTGAGAATGGCAGGTTCGGTTGACACTGACACTAGGGGTCTCGCATTGATTATTGCCAGACGAGTGTGGGGGATTAAATATCCAAGTACATCCCTTGTCAGAGAGGTATTTAGTCATTTCTGAGTCATTTGTGTTGATTCCCAGTTCCCTGCAGGCACCTTTAAAGTTTGTACCTCGATCAGAGCGTAGCACTTTTGCTGGACCACGGAAGGAGAAAAAATGCCTCAGCTAATTGATGAGGCTGGATGTGGACATGGATTTGATGAGCTCAATATAGACTGCTCTAGTAGACATACATGTAAAGAGTACCGCCCAGCGCTTGGAGTCTGCACTACCACCTCTAGTGCGACAAGTTATGACATTCCATTGTCTGAACACATCAAGTCCAACACTGGTGAATGATGGCTCAGATGTGAGTCTGTCTGCAGGCATCACAGCCATATTTTGGTCAACTAAGCCTCTAACCTTGTGGCAGGTGACACACTTGTGGATGATACCAGAGACCAGACTTTTTGCTCCCAAAAATCTAGAAGCCTGCTATTCAAAAAGAAGCCTGCTGCTCTGAAAAATTATGGCCCCGGTGAGCCACATGCTCATGATAATGTCTTACCAGCAGAGTGGCGACATGGTGCGTCCGTGGGATGATGAGAGGACGTTTTTTCTTGTGATAGGTCGGCAGAGGACAAGCGGCCTCCCACCCTCAGCTGGGTTCAGCTTTTTGAGTGAACTTTGTTTTGGGAACTCTTTTCCTTTCTCAAGGCATTTTAATTCCTCTTTTAAAACTACTTAGGGAGTGGTGGGGCACTAGCCACTCCCGACACTACCCGGGTGAAATGCAAGGCGCCAAATTCAAAATCCAAAAGTTGAATTATTAAACATTCATCAATACACAAGTGTTGCATAGTCATCAAAAGCTCTGCTTCTTGGCAATATCACAGCGTTGTCAGATTTCAAAAAGGCTTTAGCATAAATTCATAAACCATTGCGGTTCACACAAAACACATTTCACAGCGAAAACAAATCCCTTACCTTTTGAAGAACTTCTGCTGAGGGCTTCCCAAGTGTCCAACGAAGACATCCAATGTTTTTTTTGTTTGAAAAAGTCATTTATTATATCCATAAATCTCCGTTTGGTTGGCGCATTATGTTCATAAAATACAGCGTCCACTCGCCCATTGAACCGTGAAGAGAACGCGTTCAACCTATACACTTGTCCAAGAACAATCAAACATCATTGATAATGTATCCTTAGGAACACTTTTATGTATATTTACTATAATATTTCAACCGGATTATAAACTGGGCGATAGGAAAGGAAAAAACCACAGCGCGCGCGAGCGAGCCCGTGAACGCGCATCCTCTTCTGTTTACATCCGATGACCACTTCGAAATTCTTCTTCTATTACCATCCAGAGCAACTGAACATCATCAAACACTGTCTAGAGACTGTTGACATCCAGTGAAAGCAATAAGTACTGCAATCTTATGCCCATATATGGTCATTTTCAATAAGGAGGGGTTAAAAATGAGGCAATGTGTCAAATACACAGTCACGACTTCCACCGGTGGTGCCTCCTCTGCCTGTTCGGGCGGCGTTCGGTGGTCGTCGTCACCGGCCTACTAGCTGCTACCGATCACTTTTCCCTCATTGTCTATTGTATTGGTTTCACCTGTGTCTTGTTCAGTTTATTGGCTAGGGCTATTTAAGTTGGTTAGGCCCGCCTCCTTTTGTGCGGGCTTGTTTTCTGTTTGTTGGTAGACGTTTCATTTCATTCTCATTCTCGTTAAATTAATATTCGGTTTTGTTGGCCGTCTTTGTTAAGTGCGCCTGTTTGGTGTATTTCGTGATTGTTTAATTTTTTGCACCTTATTAAAAGACGGTTCTGCATTTAAACCTCTGCTCTCTGCGCCTGACTCCACACCTTACCAGCCTGCCTTGTGACAGAAGCCCGCACCAAAATACAGATGGAGTCAGCAGGAGCAGCTTCTTCCCCCTCTCCCTTCGATGGAGGAGCGTGTTCTCCATCATACAGCCATCCTCCACCGAATTGGGTCGGCGATGGATCAGATGATGGAGAGGATGGACCGATGGGAGAGGAGTGGTCTCCCTTCCTCACCTCCAGCTCCTCTTCCTCAACCTAGTCCTCCAGTGGTGTCCGGATCCAGCGCACTTCGTCTTGCGCCCCCAAGGGAGTACGATGGGACGGCGGCTGGATGCAAGGGTTTCTTGCTCCAGCTAGAACTTTACCTGGCCACCATTCGCCCGACTCCCTCGGGGGAGGAGAGCGTCAGCGTCCTCATCTCCTGTCTAACGGGTCGAGCCTTGGAGTGGGATAATGCTGTGTGGAGTAGCCCTGACTCCGCTAGAGAAGACTACCCTGAGTTCACCCGCCGGTTCCGGGCCATGTTCGACCACCCACCAGAGGGCCGAGGGGCCGGGGAACGGCTGTTCCATCTAAGACAGGAGATGAGGAGTGCCCAGGACTTCGCGCGCTGGAGTTTCGGACCTTGGCTGCTGGAGCGGGGTGGAACGAGAGGGCTCTAATGGACCACTACAGGTGTAGTCTCCGGGAGGACGTACGAAGGGAGCTAGCCTGTCGTGACGCTACCCTCTCTCTGGATGAGTTAATAGACATGTCGATCCGACTAGACAACTTGCTGGCTGCTCGCGGGCGGACTGAGGGCACTGTTAGTTCCACCACCCGCTCCTCCTGGTCCTATTCCTATGGAGTTAGGGGCGACTGGTTCAAGGTCTCCTCTTGCACCAATTGTGGTCGGAGAGGACACACTACCGATCGGTGCTGGAGGAGCTCTTCTGGGAGTCGAGAGGGCAGTCAGAACACTACTCGGTTACCCCAGGTGAGTCAGCACCAAACTCACCCAGAACTCCCTGTTGGTCACATGTTTTTACCTATCTCTTTCCTTGATTTTTCTCCCTCTCTCCAGCATAAGGCGCTAGTCGATTCAGGCGCAGCTGGGAATTTTATAGATCGCGGACTCGCTTTGAAATTAGGGATTCCGCTAGTGTTAGTTGATCAACCTATCCCGTGCACTCCCTAGATAGCAGACCGTTAGGGTCAGGGTTGGTCAGGGAGATTACGGTTCCACTGGACATGGTAACGCGGGGGGATCATAGGGAACGGATTAGACTGTTCCTTATTGATTCACCTGCGTTTCCGGTGGTGCTGGGGATTCCCTGGCTGGCTAGTCACAACCCCAGGATTTCGTGGAAACAGGGGCTTCTTCAGGGGTGGTCAAAGGAGTGTTCAAGTAGGTGTAGAGGAGTTTCCATCGGTGCCACAACGGTGGAGAGTCCAGACCAGGTTTCCACTGTGCGCATTCCCTCAGAATATGCCGATTTGGCTCTCGCCGACTCAATTACCACCTCATCGACGAGGGGATTGCGTGATAAATCTCCAGGTAAACACAGCACTTCCTAGAAGTCACGTGTACCCATTGTCACAGGAGGAGACTGTGGCTATGGAGACATATGTCACTGAATCTCTGAGACAGGGGTACATTCGGGGGCTAGGCATCCTTTTCTCATCTGGACTGACCACCGGAATCTGGAGTATATCCGGGCAGCGAGGAGACTGAATCCGCGGCAGGCTAGGTGAGCTATGTTTTTCACTAGATTTCAGTTTACTATTTCTTATAGACCTGGTTCCCTTAATACGAAGGCTGACGCACTGTCCCGTCTCTATGATACTGAGGAGCGGTCAATCGAGCCTACCCCCATCCTTCCAGCTTCATGTCTGGTAGCACCAGTGGTATGGGAGGTGCACGCGGACATTGAGCGGGCGTTACAGTTGGAACCTGCGCCTCCGGAGTGTCCAGCAGGTCGTCAGTACGTGCCGCTTAGTGTTCGCGATAAACTTATTCGGTGGGCTCATACGTTACCCTCTTCGGGTCATCCGGGTATTGAGAGGACGGTGCGGAGCCTTAGGGGGAAATACTGGTGGCCCACTTTGGTTAAGGACGTGAGGTTTTATGTCTCCTCCTGTTTGGTATGCGCCCAGAGTAAGGCTCCTAGACACTTACCTAGAGGGAAGTTACAGCCCCTCCCCGTTCCACATTGACCGTGGTCTCATCTGTCGGTGGATTTTCTCACCAACCTTCCCCCATCTCAGGGAAACACGACGATCCTGGTTGTTGTGGATCGGTTCTCTAAGTCCTGCCATCTCATCCCGTTGCCCGGTCTCCCTACAGCCCTGCAGACTGCGGAGGCCCTGTTTACCCATGTCTTCCGGCACTACGGGGTGCCTGAGGATATCGTTTCTGATCGGGGTCCTCAGTTCACTTCACGAGTGTGGAGGGCGTTTATGGAGCGGCTGGGGATCTCAATTAGTCTGACCTCGGGTTTCCACCCTGAGAGTAATGGGCAGGTGGAGAGAGTGAACCAGGATGTGGGTAGGTTTCTGCGGTCGTATTGTCAGGACCGGCCTGGTGAGTGGGTGAGGTACGTCCCATGGGCGGAAGTGGCTCAGAATTCACTTCGTCACTCCTCCACTAACATGTCACCGTTCCAGTGCGTGTTGGGCTACCAGCCGGTCCTGGCACCGTGGCATCAGAGCCAGACTGACGCTCCTGCGGTGGAGTTGTGGGTGCAGCGCTCAAAGGAAACCTGGAAAACCGTCTAGGACCATATCAAACAAGCTGATGGGCGGCAGAAGAGGAGCGCTGACCGTCACCGCAGTGAGGCCCCCGTGTTTGCTCCGGGGGACCGGGTCTGGCTCTCGACCCGGAACCTGCCCCTCCGCCTGCCCTGCCGGAAGCTGGGGCCGCAGTATGTAGCGCCATTTAAAGTCCTGAGGAGGATAAACGAGGTGTGTTATAGGTTACAGCTTCCTTCTTACTACCGTATTAACCCCTCGTTTCATGTGTCTCTCCTCAGGCCGGTGGTAGCTGGTCCCCTGCAGGAAGGTGAGGTGCTGGGGGTCCCTCCGCCCCCTCTAGACATCGAGGGGTCCCCGGCATACGCAGTCCGCTCCATTCTGGACTCTAGGCGCCGGGTGAGGGGTCTGCAGTACCTCGTGGACTGGGAGGGGTACGGTCCGGAGGAGAGGTGCTGGGTACCGGTGGAGGACATCCTGGACCCTTCGTTGCTACAGGAGTTTCACCGTCTCCGTCCGGATCGCCCTGGGGGGGAGGTACTGTCATGACTTCTGCTGAGGTCGGTCTCTCTCCTTGTTCGGGCGGCGTTCGGCGGTCGACGTCACCGGTCTTCTAGCTACCGCCGATCTACTTTTCAATTTCTATGTTTTAACATAATTACATGTTCCTTATTTAAACCCTCTGTTTCCCCCATGGTTTTGTGCGTGTTTATTCTATGTTAGAGGTTCTTGTTTATGTGAGCTTGTATTTGTACTACCAATTTTGTTACTTTTGTATTTTGAGTAAATATACGTGATTACTCCGTTGTCCTGCGCCTGACTCTTCTTACCTGCTACATTGAGACTTCTGACAGGAGGGGCTTCGGGAAGCATGGGGTGAAATCTCTTCAGATTACATCAACAAATTGTCAACTAGAATGCCAAAGGTCTGCAAGACTGTAATTGCTGGAAATGGAGGATTCTTTGATGAAAGCAAAGTTTGAAGGACACAATTATTAAAAATCATTATTAATAACTTTGTCAACGTCTTGACTATATTTCCTATTCATTTTGCAACTCATTTCATGTATGTATTCATGCAAAACAAGGACATTTCTAAGTGACCCCAAACTTTTTAACTGTAGTGTATAACAGTATATATATATATATATATATATATATAATTTTCCAGAATAGCAACATGTTAAATATTCTTATTGGTTTGTTTGCAGTCCTCGCCCTCAGGTATATCTACATTCCACACAGAGTTGTGTGTGATGCAGAGCAGATTGAGTTCTAGCAAGCTGTTAGCGTTACTGCTGTAATGAAAATTATGACAATCAGCCCAGGCTTCAATGCTTCATGGAGCAACAAATGGAAAATAGTGAGACAAACCTCTATGATAAGGTCACTGTCCTACAAGCTCACAGCTTTCTGGGTCAAAGTAATTTATCACTGGGCTACTGCATTACTCAGCTGCAGCAGTACTTTCTGTCAGTGACCTATATGCCCCATAAACCCACACCACAAAGTTCACACATATAGTAAAGTTCTCCTAACGAACGCTGCTTTTTTATCTCCCAAAAATATGCTCTCAAGCTGCTCTATGAGTCTGCATCCGGTTTGTTTTGTTTAAACTGTGCTTGACCTTGAAAGTACAGTCATGGCCAAAAGTTTTGAGAATGACACAAATATTAATTTCCACAAAATTTGCTGCTTCAGTGTCTTTTGATATTTTTGTCAGGTGTTACTATGGAATACAAAAGTATAATTACAAGCATTTCATAAGTGTCAAAGGCTTTTATTGACAATTACATGAAGTTGATGCAAAGAGTCAATATTTGCAGTGTTGACCCTTCTTTTTCAAGACCTCTGCAATCCGCCCTGGTATGCTGTCAATTAACTTCTGGGCCACATCCTGACTGATGGCAGCCCATTCTTGCATAATCAATGCTTGGAGTTTGTCCAAATTTGTGGGTTTTTGTTTGTCCACCCGCCTGTTGAGGATTGACCACAAGTTCTCAATGGGATTAAAGTCTGGGGAGTTTCCTGGCCATGGACCCAAAATATCGATGTTTTGTTCCCCGAGCCACTTAGTTATCACTTTTGCCTTATGGCAAGGTGCTCCATCATGCTGGAAAAGGCATTGTTCGTCACCAAACTGTTCCTGGATGATTGGGAGAAGTTGCTCTCGGAGGATGTGTTGGTACCATTCTTTATTCATGGCTGTGCTCTTAGGCAAAATTGTGAGTGAGCCCACTCCTTTGGCTGAGAAGCAACCCCACACATGAATGGTCTCAGGATGCTTTACTGTTGGCATGACACAGAACTGATGGTAGCGCTCACCTTGGCTTCTCCGGACAAGCTATTTTCCGGATGCCCCAAACAATCGGAAAGGGGATTCATCAGAGAAAATGACTTTACCCCAGTCCTCAGCAGTCCAATCCCTGTACTTTTTGCAGAATATCAGTCTGTCCCTGATGTTTTTCCTGGAGAGAAGTGGCTTCTTTGCTGCCTTCTTGACACCAGGCCATCCTCCAAAAGTCTTCGCCTCACTGTGCGTGCAGATGCACTCACACCTGCCTGCTGCCATTCCTGAGCAAGCTCTGTACTGGTGGTGCCCCGATCCCGCAGCTGAATCAACTTTAGGAGACGGTCCTGGCGCGTGCTGGACTTTCTTGGGTGCCCTGAAGCCTTCTTCACAACAATTGAACCTCTCTCCTTAACTTCTTAGGGAGCGGCTCCCGAGGTGACGGTTTTGGAGAGTCTGGCGTGCCCAAAGTAAAATACCTCCCACTCAGGCCCAGAAAATAGGATATGCACATAATTAGTACTATTGGATAGGAAACACGCTGAAGTTTCTAAAAGTGTTAACATAATGTCTGTGAGTGTAACAGAACAGAAATAGCAGGCAAAAACCCAAGAAAAATCTATCCGGAATTACTGTTTTTTGTCACATTGGCTCTGTTTGACAGTCTCCCTTTTGAGTTCTATGGCAAGCAGCTCCGAGATTTCAGTACCAATGGCTTCCACTAGATGTCAACAGTCTATATATAAAGACCTTAGAGAGATTGGAGGCAGCAGGAAGAATAGATACAGGAAATGGCCAAGGTAGCTCAGATGTCAACAAGTTTTCTTGTGCGCTAGTCTGGCTACGCGCCCCACTTAATTTTACTTATTTAACGTTTAGGTGACCATCCGAGTGAAATATTATCGCTCATATTCATAAAAGGATAGCTAAGGATGCATTTTAACTGGTATTTTATTTGTTTAGGAAAAGTTTATAGGTATATTTGAACGCGTTCTCTTCACGTTTCAATGGGCGATTCGACGTTGGATTTTCTGAACATAACGCACCAACCAAACGGAGATTCATGGATAAAATAAGTGACTTTTTCTAACAAAAGAACCATGGATTGTCTTCTTTGGACACTTGGGAAGCCCTTAGCAGAGGTTATTCAAAAGGTAAGGGATTTGTTTTCGCTGTGAAACGTGTTTTGTGTGAACTGCAATAGTTTATGAATTTATGCTACCCTCAAACAATCAAAGGTTGTGCTTTCGCCGTTAAGCCTTTTTGAAATCTGACAACGCTGTGATATTGCCAAGAAGCAGCGCTTTTGATGACTATGCAACACTTGTACAGTGGGGCAAAAAAGTATTTAGTCAGCCACCAATTGTGCAAGTTCTCTCACTTAAAAAGATATGAGAGGCCTGTAATTTTCATCATAGGTACACTTCAACTATGACAGACAAAATGAGGAAAAGAAATCCAGAAAATCACATTGTAGGATTTTTTATGAATTTATTTGCAAATTATGGTGGAAAATAAGTATTTGGTCACATACAAACAAGCAAGATTTCTGGCTCTCACAGAACTGTAACTTGTTCTTTAAGAGGCTCCTCTGTCTTTCACTCGTTACCTGTATTAATGGCACCTGTTTGAACTTGTTATCAGTATAAAAGACACCTGTCCACAACCTCAAACAGTCACACTCCAAACTCCACTATGGCCAAGACCAAAGAGCTGTCAAAGGACACCAAAAACCAAATTGTAGACCTGCACCAGGTTGGGAAGACTGAATCTGCAATAGGTAAGCAGCTTGGTTTGAAGAAATCAACTGTGGGAGCAACTATTAGGAAATGGAAGACATACAAGACCACTGATAATCTTCCTCGATCTGGGGCTCCACGCAAGATCTCACCCGTGGGGTCAAAATGATCACAAGAACGGTGAACAAAAATCCCAGAACCACACGGGGACCTAGTGAATGACCTGCAGAGAGCTGGGACCAAAGTAACAAAGCCTACCATCAGTAACACACTCGCCGCCAGGGACTCAAATCCTGCAGTGCCAGACGTGTCCCCTGCTTAAGCCAGTACATGTTCAGGCCCGTCTGAAGTTTGCTAGAGAGCATTTGGATGATCCAGATGAGGATTGGAAGAATGTCATATGGTCAGATGAAACCAAAATAGAACTTTTTGGTAAAAACTCAACTCGTCGTGTTTGGAGGACAAAGAATGCTGAGTTGCATCCAAAGAACACCATACCTACTGTGAAGCATGGGGGTGGAAACATTATGCTTTGGGGCTGTTTTTCTGCAAAGGGACCAGGACGACTGATCCGTGTAAAGGAAAGAATGAATGGGGCCATGTATCGTGAGATTTTGAGTGAAAACCTCCTTCCATCAGCAAGGGCATTGAAGATGAAACGTGGCTGGGTCTTTCAGCATGACAATGATCCCAAACACACCGCCCGGGCAACGAAGGAGTGGCTTCGTAGAAGCATTTCAAGGTCCTGGAGTGGCCTAGCCAGTCTCCAGATCTCAACCCCATAGAAAATCTTTGGAGGGAGTTGAAAGTCCGTGTTGCCCAGCGACAGCCCCAAAACATCACTGCTCTAGAGGAGATCTGCATGGAGGAATGGGCCAAAATACCAGCAACAGTGTGTGAAAACCTTGTGAAGACTTACAGAAAACGTTTGACCTCTGTCATTGCCAACAAAGGGTATATAACAATGTATTGAGATAAACTTTTGTTATTGACCAAATACTTATTTTCCACCATAATTTGCAAATAAATAAATTAAAAATCCTACAATGTGATTTTCTGGATTTCTTTTTCTCATTTTCGTCTGTCATAGTTTAAGTGTACCTATGATGAATATTACAGGCCTCTCTCATCTTTTTAAGTTGGAGAACTTGCACAATTGGTGGCTGACTAAATACTTTTTTGCCCCACTGTATATTGATGAATATTTAATAATTCAACTTTTGGATTTTGAATTTGGCGCCTTACATTTCACCGGGTAGTGTCGGGAGTTAAAGTTCTTGATGATCCGATAAATGGTTGATTTAGGTGCAATCTTACTGGCAGCAATATCCTTGCCTGTGAAGCCCTTTTTGTGCAAAGCAATGATGACGGCACGTGTTTCCTTGCAGGTACCCGCGGTTGACAGAGGAAGAACAATGATTCCAAGCACCACCCTCCTTTTGAAGCTTCCAGTCTGTTATTCAAACTCAATCAGCATAACAGAGTGAACTCCAGCCTTGTCCTCGTCAACACTCACACCTGTGTTAACGAGAGAATCACTGACATGATGTCAGCTGGTTCTTTTGTGGCAGGGCTGAAATGAAGTGGAAATGTTTTGGGGGGATTCAATTCATTTGCATGGCAAAGAGGGCCTTTGCAATTAATCTGATCACTGTTAATGATGTTCTGGAGTATATGCAAATTGCCATCATACAAACTGAGGCAGCAGAATTTGTGAAAATTAATATTGTGTCATTCTCGAAACTTTTGGCCACAACTGTAGGTTCATGTCAAAATGGAAGGCTTTGGAGATGAAAGAAAACCAAATCCAAAATAATTATGTATACTTTTAGGATTCCCTCTTCTTAAAACCTTTCCAAATGGTAAATGTTTTGTTGTGCAACATGATATGCATCCCGTCCTATAAACGTATATAGGTTTCTAACCGGCGTGGATACATTCTAAATCTTTCGGACCACAAATGGTGTTTGTTCCCTGGTGGTTAGAATGTCTGGTAGCGGCCATTCAGCAGCTTAACCTCAGCATATTACCACAGTGTGTTTCGCCAGCCCTCAGGCCCCAATTCCCTTCCCTGATAAATGGCCAGCGGTAATTTGAGGTGACGTATTCCCTTCTGATACATTTCATGCCTTAACTGTTAATAGATAATGTTGCTGTGTATGTGAGTGGAATCATAATGCTGCTGGGGAAGGAATTTGGTTTCTAGAGTGCTACAGCACTGTAGTGCAGGGTATATGGCCTTAGCATAGAAGTGGTTAATTATGCATGGCATTTGTTGTCATGTTGTTTGCCTCAATTGTGCACGTTTAAACTGTAAATTCTATGGATCAGGTCCAAAACAACATGTGCCCCCTTATGGAAAAACACATGATTTCACACATTTATTCGTGTTTACTATTTTCTACATTGTAGAATAGTAGTGAAGACATCAAAACTATGAAATAACACATATGGTATCATGTAGTAACCCAAAAGGTGTTAAACAAATCAAAATATATTTTATATTTGAGATTCTTTCAAGTAGCCACCCTTTGCCTTGATGATAGCTTTGCACACTCTTGGCATACATAACAAGCCTATTGTAAATCCGACAATGCGGTTCGATTACCAAGATTCTAAGCTTTTGAATGGTGTACAACACTTGTATTTTCATGAATGTTTAATATGACTATTTTTGTAATTTGAATTTGGCGCTCAGCATTTCACCGGATGTTGTCGTAGGTGGACCGCTAGCGGTCCGGTGATCCCAACAGGTTAACTTCTTAGGGAGCGGGTCCCGAGGTGTCGTTTTAGAAAGTCTGGCGTGCCCAAAGTAAAGTGCCTCCCACTCAGGCCCAGAAAATAGGATATGCACATAATTAGTACTATTGGATAGGAAACACTCTGAAGTTTCTAAAAGTGTTAACATAATGTCTGTGAGTATAACAGAATGGATATAAATAAACCCGAAGAATTTCTGTCCTGGAAAAAGTGTTTTTGACACATTGCCTCATTTTGAACCCCTCCCTGAAAACAGCCATTTCTGGGAGTAAGATTGCAGTACCTATTGCTTCCACTGGATGTCAACAGTCTCTAGACAGTGTTTGGTGATGTTATAGTTGCTCTGGATGGTAATAGAAGAAGAATTTCGAACTGGTCATCGGATGTAAACAGAAGAGAATGCGCATTCACGGGCTTGCGCGTGCTGTGGTTTTTTCCTTTCCTATCGTCCAGTTTATAATCCGGTTGAAATATTATAGTAAATATACATAAGTGTTCCTAAAGATACATTATCAATTATGTTTGATTGTTTTTGGACAAGTGTATAGGTATAGGTTGAACGCATTCTCTTCATGGTTCAATGGGTGAGTGGACGCTGTATTTTAAGATCATAACGCGCCAACCAAACAGAGATTTATGGATATAATAAATGACTTTTTCTAACAAAAAAAACATTGGATATCTTCGTTGGACACTTGGGAAGCCCTCAGCAGAAGTTCTTCAAAAGGTAAGGGATTTGTTTTCGCTGTGAAATGTATTTTGTGTGAACCGCAATGGTTTATGAATTTATGCTAATGGTAAAATATTGTAGGTGCTACCCTCAAACAATCAAATGTTGTGCTTTTGCCATAAAGCCTTTTTGAAATCTGACAAAGCTGTGATATTGCCAAGAATCAGAGCTTTTGATGACTATGCAACACTTGTATATTGATGAATGTTTAATAATTCAACTTTTGGATTTTGAATTTGGCGCCTTGCATTTCACCGGGTAGCGCCCCACCACTCTGTAAGTAGTTAATGCACTTCACTCAAATTACATTTCTTCCTGCACAATAAGCAATTTTGCTCCAGTCGATAGTAAATCAAGTAAATACGTTTTTTTTTACTTGATATTAAGGCCTTTCCCTGAGAGCGTGTAGCCCGGGTCCTGGGTGATTACAAAGCAAACTGCTATAACCTCTCTCTGGAATCATACGGACCTCTGCACTAATTACCATCTCTCCTCTCTTTCTTGCCTCAGGTACCAGAAAATTACCCAGGTATATTAAAGTACTGTATTTAAATGGTTGAATGAAACCAGTGGATTTGTAAAGCAGAGAAACATAGGAACAACCAACCATGTGCAGCTGAGTATAAATTTGCGTGCGGAGAACATGGACGGAATCCAATCATTAATCCTTAAGAGGCGCGTTATGTTCAGAAAATCCTGTCTACTCGCCCATTGAACAGTGAAGAGAAAGCGTTCAAATTATAACTATCAGCTTTGCCCAAACAAATCAAACATAATTTATAATGTATCCTTAGGTATACTTTTATGTATATTAACGATTATATTTCACACGGATAGTATCCTAAACGATAGAAAAGGAAAATACAGAGGAGCCGCTCACGGTCTCGCGCACCAAAAACTCAAGTGACTTCCTCCATCCTCTTACAAATTCTTCTTCTGTTCGGTTGTCTTCCATGATAAATGCATGAAACCTTGTCTAAAGACTGTTGACATCTAGTGGAAGATATAGGTACTGCATATGGGTCCTATTTTACTGAGAATCCAATAGGCAGCCATTGAAAGTGAGGGCATGTCACAAAAAAAAGAAATTCTGGACAGAAATTCCTCTGGTTTTTGCCTGCCATATCAGTTCTGTTATACTCACAGACTTTATTTTAACAGTTTTAGAAACTTCAGAGTGTTTCCTATCCAATAGCACTAATTATGTGCATATCTAGTTTCTGGGCCTGAGTGGCAGGCATTTTACTTTGGGCACGCCAGACTCTCCAAACCTCTGAACACTGCCCCGGTGCCTGTAGAGGTTAAACTGCCATCAATAACATTGAGTGGCTGCTGCCAACATACTGACTTAAATCTCGATGCAAAAAGTCAGGGTAGCCATTTGATTACCTGTTCAGGAGTCTTATGGCTTGGGGGTAAAAACTGTTGAGAAGCCTTTTTGTCCTAGACTTGGCACTCCGGTACCGCTTGCCATGCGGTAGTAGAGAGTACAGTCTATGACTGGGGTGGCTGGGGTCTTTGACAATTTTTAGGGCCTTCCTCTGACACCGCCTGGTGTAGAGGTCCTGGATGGCAGGCAGCTTAGCCTCAGTGATGTACTGGGCCGTACGCACTACCCTCTGTAGTGCCTTGCGGTCAGAGGCAGAGCAATTGCCGTACCAGGCAGTGATGCAACCAGTCAGGATGCTCTCGATGTTGCAGCTGTAGAACGTTTTGAGGATCTCAGGACCCATGCCAAATCTTTTTAGTCTCCTGAGGTGGAATAGGATTTGTCGTGCCCTCTTCACGACTGTTTTGGTGTGTTTGGACCATTCTAGCTTGTTATTGATGTGGACACCAAGGAACTTGTAGCTCCCAACCTGCTCCACTACAGCCCCGTCGATGAGAATGGGGGTGTGCTCGGTCCTCCTTTTCCTGTAGTCCACAATCATCTCCTTAGTATTGGTTACGTTGAGGGAGAGGTTGTTGTCCTGGCACCACACGGCCAGGTCTCTGACCTCCTCCCTATAGGCTGTCTCGTCGTTGTCTGTGATCAGGCCTACCACTGTTGTGTTGTCTGCAAACTTAATGATGGTGTTGGAGTCGTGCCTGGCCATGCAGTCATGAGTGAACAGGGAGTACAGGAGGGGACTGAGCACGCATCCCTGGGGAGCTCCAGTGTTGAGGATCAGCGTGGCAGATGTGTTGCTACCTACCCTCACCACCTGGGGGCGGCCCGTCAGGAAATCCAGGATCCAGTTGCAGAGGGAGGTGTTTAGTCCCAGGATCCTTAGCTTAGTGATGAGTTTTGAGGGTACTATGGTGTTGAACGCTGAGCTACAGTCAATGAATAGCATTCTCACATAAGTGTTCCTTTTGTCCAGGTGGGAAAGGGCAGTGTGGAGTGCAATAGAGATTGCATCATCTGTTGATCTGTTTGGGCAGTATGCAAATTGGGGGGGATCTAGGGTTTCTGGGATAATGTTGTTGATGTGAGCCATTACCAACATTTCAAAGCACTTCATGGCTACGGACGTGAGTGCTACGGGTCTGTAGTCATTTAGGCAGGTTGCCTTTGTGTTCTTGGGCACAGGGACTATGGTGGTCTGCTTGAAGCATGTTGGTATTACTGACTCAATCAGGGACATGTTGAAAATGTCAGTGAAGACACCTGCCAGTTGGTCAGCACATGCCCGGAGCACACGTCCTGGTAATCCATCTGGCCCCGCAGCCTTGTGTATGTTGACTTGTTTAAAGGTCTTACTCACGTCGGCTACGGAGAGCGTGATCACACAGTTGTCTGGAACAGCTGATGCTCTCATTCATGCCTCAGTGTTGCTTTCCTCGAAGCGAGCATAGAAGTGATTTAGCTCGTCTGGTAGGCTCGTGTCACTGGGCAGCTCTGGGCTGTGCTTCCCTTTGTAGTCTGTAATAGTTTGCAAGCCCTGCCACATAAGACGAGCATCAGAGCCGGTGTAGTATGATTCAATCTTATCCCTGTATTGACGCTTTGCCTGTTTGATGGTCCGTCGCAGGGCATAGCAGGATTTCTTGTAAGCTTCCGGGTTAGACTCCCGCACCTTGAAAGCGGCAGCTCTACCCTTTAGCTCAGTGTGAATGTTGCCTGTAATCCATGGCTTCTGGTTGGGGTATGTACATACAGTCACTGTGGGGACGACGTCTTCGATGCACTTATTGATAAAGCCAGTGATTGATGTGGTATACTCCTCAATGCCATCGGAGGAATCCCGGAACATGTTCCAGTCTGTGCTGGCAAAACAGTCCTGTAGTTTAGCATCTGCTTCATCTGACCACATAAAAAATGCTAAAATCAATCTCTTACCTTTGAACAATCCATGTTCCTTTCGTTAGAAAAAGTCTCTCTTTATATCCATAAAGCTCTGTTTGGTTGGCGCGTTCTGTTCAGAAAATCGACTGTCCACTCGTCCCATTACACAAGACAAAATATATACCTATAAACTTTGTCCAAACAAATCAAACAACATTTCTAATCGATTAATATACATAATAGGTACACTATTATGTATATTAAGTATAATATTTCACACAGATAATATCCTGGGTGATAGAAATGTAAAAAACTGAGGTGCGCGCTCCCGGGTCTCACGCGCCACAGACAGAAATTACTTCCTCACTCCACTTGGAAAAACATCCTGTATTCCTCTATTTTTCAAGGTAAATGATTGAAACCTTGTCTAAAGACGGTTGACATCTAATGGAAGCCATAGGTACTGCAACCTGCGTCCTGGATTAAAGCATTTTCAATAGCAACCCATTGAAAAAGGAGGCATGTCACAAAATCAGATTTTCTTGGATGGATTTTTCTTGGGGTTTTGCCTGTTCTATCAGTTCTGTTATACTCACAGACATTATTTTAACAGTTTTAGAAACTTCTGAGTGCTTTCTATCCATTCCTACTAGTTATGTGCATATCCTATTTTCTGGGCCTGAGTACCAGGCATTTTACTTTGGGCACGCCAGACTCTCCAAAACTCCGGACACTGGGGGCCTGTTGGGCACTCCTTATCCTATAGTCCACAATCAGCTCCTTTGTCTTGCTCACATTGAGGGAGAGGTTGTTTTCCTGCCACCACACTGCCTATAGGCTGTCTCATCGTTGTCGGTGATCAGGCTTACCGCTGTTGTGTCACCAGCAAACTTATTGATGGTGTTGGAGTCGTGCTTAACATCTGTGTGACCGATACAGCAGAGAGGTTTTCAATCTTAGGATGTGCAGGAGGAGTTGGGCTAGGCCTGGAAAATCTAGGCATATATTTCCCCCACTTAATGTCCATTTGTCTCGCTAGCTGTCCATTAATAACAAACAGGGCTTGCCGAGCTGTTTATCAGCCTAACGTTACACTCTTTATTCCTATGCCATCGTTCCTGACACACACACATATTCAAGAACACAGGCATGCACACACATACACAGATGCAGACACACCTTAGTGTTCACTCATCCCATCCTCCCTCTACTAAATCAACCGTCAGCTCCACATGTCAACATGATTTGTCCTCATAGTGTAGGAAAATACACCATCAAAAGACAAGCAGGCATTCATTTTTGTGACTCGACCACATCCTTGTGAAATATTGAAACTCTGAAGGCTACTTGTGTTCTAATGGAAATGCTACAGGCTGTGCTGGAATAATTGCGACATCACGTTCATCAGTGTAGACTAGAGTGAAAAAAATACAACCTTATGATCATTATTTAATCAAGATATCTTGTTTTATCATCATGTATTTTTAATGTTCTTTTGATGGCGTTGTTGGCTTGTGGAGTGCTCATCATGGCAACACACACCCTGCTGATTAGAATCCACCTCAGAGGCAACACACACAGACACACACACAAGCCCACAAACAGACGCACACACATACTCACACCTAGCTAGGGGGGATAACTGCAGACTGTATGTCAGTACTCCTTGATACCAGCAGTGGAGGGGACCACTGGTTTTCATGGCACTGTAATCTATGATGGCAGCTGGGTGGCAGGGACAGAAAGAGGTGGGTATAGGGTAGAGGAAAGTCTTGGTAAGAGTGTAAAGCAGGAAATGGCTAGAGGTTTCCTCCAAGCCTTTGTCCTAGAGTCGATTGACGCATACACACCTACTCATTCAAGGGTTTTTCTTTATTTTTACAATTTTCTGCATATTAAAACTATAAAATAACACATATGGAATCAAAAGTTTTAAACAAATCAAAATATATTTAAGATCGTGGATTCTTCAAATTAGCCATCCTTTGCCTTTTTGACAGCTTGGAAAACTCTTGTCATTCTCTCAACCAGCTTCACCTGGAATGCTTTTCCAACAGTCTTGACGGAGTTCCCACATATGCTGAGAACTTGTTGGCTGCTTTTCCTACACTCTGTGGTCCAACTCATCCCAAACCATCTCAATTGGGTTGAGGTCAGGGGATTGTGGAGGCTAGGTCATCTGATGCACACTCCATCACTGGTCAAATAGCCTTTACACAGCCTGGAGGTGTGTTGGGTCATTGTCTTGTTGAAAATGATAGTCCCACTAAGCGCAAACCGGATGGGAGGGCATATCGCTGCAGAATGCTGTGGTAGCCTTGCTGATTAATTGTGCCTTGAATTCTAAATAAATCACCGACAGTGTCACCATCATAGCACCCCCACACCATCACACCTCCTTTCTCATGCTTCACAGTGGGAACCATACATGCGGAGATCATCCGTTCACCTACTCTGCGTCTCACAACGACACGGCGGTTGGAACCAAACATCTGACAAATTGACAGATTTCCACCGGTCTAATGACCATTGCTCATGTTCCTTGGCCCAAGCAAGTCTCTTCTTCTTATTGGTGTCTGTTAGTAGTGGTTTCTTTGCTGCAATTCGACCATGAAGGCCGGATTCACGCAGTCTCCTCTGAACAGTTAATGTTGAGATGTGTCTGTTACTTGAACTCTGTGAAGCGTTTATTTCGGTTGCAATTTCTGAGGCAGGTAACTCTAATGAATTTATCCTTTGTAGCAGAGGTAACTCTGGGTCTTCCTTTCCTATGTCGGTCATCATGAGAGCCAGTTTCATCATAGCACTTGATGTTTTTTTTGACTGCAATTGAAAAAACGTTAATAGTTATTGAAATTTTCCGGATTGACTGACCTTCATGTATTAAAGTAACGATGGACTGTTGTTTCTCTTTGCTTATTTGAGCTGTTCTTGCCATAATATGGACCTGGTCTTTTACCAAATAGTTTTTTTTTTGTCTTTTACCAAATCTTCTGCATACCACCCCTACCTTGTCACAACACAACTGATTGGCTCAAATGCAATAAGAAGCAAAGACATTCCACAAAATAAAGTTTAACAAAGGCACTACCAAAGGTGACTACCTCATGAAGCTGGTTGAGAGAATGCCAAGAGTGTGCAAAGCTGTCATCAACGCAAAGGGTGGCTACTTTGTATCTCAAATATAAAATGTTTTTTGATTTGTTTAACACTTTTTGGGTTACTAAATGATTCCATATGTGTTATTTCATAGAAGTAAATGTAGAAAATAGTAAAAATAAAGAAAAACCCTGGAATGAGTCTAAAACTTTGATGGTACTGTACTTCGATCCCTAGTTTTTGCGCTGCTGGGTTGGTGTACGGTATATAAAACTAGGCTACACTTCATTACACACTGCAATGGATAGGCGTTCCCAATCAAGAGCCCCGGACCTGCCCTGCTCTTGCTGATGTAAATTTGTGTGTGCTGCCTAACCAACCAATGACTGTGCTGTAAAAGGTGGCACATCAGGAATCAAAGGCTTCTTCCAAAAATAATGTTTTATTTGTCCAGAAAATGCAATATCTATGCACACGGACTAGGCCTACTGATGTCGTTTTCAGTTTGAGTGGGAGAGCATGAAGATGATAGGGGGGACCCAAGGTAAGCTTGCTACTGATATGATTGATGCTAATAGAATCCACATGTTTCGTTGCCCATGATGAAGCTATTTATCAGAGTTACTCCCAATAAGCTATATTCGAGTAATTTACATAACTTACATTACTATAAAGCGGCAGGCAGGAAGATGGACAACGCATGGGTCCTGATAGTAGGCTAATCAATAAATTACAAAATTATAGTTTCCCAAATTAAAAAAAGTTACAAGTGCATATAGGTCTGTCTGATGATATGCGGCTGCTGTGTTAAAACAACAAATGTTTTTTTCTCAAATTCATTGATGATTTGATACTTCAGTTATAAGTCATTCTGTTGCTCTCAATTTTTACAGTTGATAGACAACTTTTGGACTGTCCCAAATTTCTTATTTTTTAACAATAGCCTGTATAGAAATCTAAACATCTCCGGTGCTGCAGCATGCACTCATTCGTTGTAATGCTCTGTTGGGGTATTAAAAAGGAATCTGCTTGTCTTCAGACATGTAAAATTACGTAGAATTGCATGAATTGGGTTTATAAAAGTTTTTCTTGGATCGCAAATAAGATGATAGATTCATGCAGTGCTTTTATTATAATGGATATCTCTTCACCCCTACCCTTGTCTGCTGTGGTCCGCAAATGCACAACATTCTGGCTAGTTTGCCATGTAATGCTTATAAAACTAAGAACAGTTTCTAAAACTGCATGCCGACAGGATCCGGCACCTCTCAGATTTTACTTTGTTCGTTCCGGCACCTATTTGCCCGGATCTGATACCTCTCGCAGCATGATTTATTAATTGTTTCACTGTTCGCACTGTAAACATTAGAATAACAGTGATCAGTGTTAAATCAAGTTGCCTCCTCGTTATTTCTCCCGCCACCCCAGATAGACAATCAAGTAAAAGCGTGGTGATCCTTCTGTGTAATTATTATATCCTGCCACACTGATTCCAGACCTGCTCTCTTATAGAGGTTTTGGGGAGGGCCGGAGGGGTAAGTAACTGATCTTGACACAGTTCTTGGTAGTGGTGGTCAACTAGTGAAGAGGTTCATACGTAATCAATTCACATAGCCAAGGCAAAAAAATCCAGAGAAAGATGATGAATCGAACCCAGAATGAAACAGAGAACTGTTCCTGATGGGCAAACTGATGGGCAAACTGTTCCTGATGGTGAAACCTTAAATAACAGCGCTGCTGATGCCGCCAGTTCAGAATCACTACCAGCACCTTCACTAGCTAGGGGGAGGTGCAATTTTCAGTTCAAGAACTAGCAAACAAACGTATAACCCTTGGCTTGTCATGCAGAATTCAAAGCTGAACTGTACAACATGCAAAAAGGTAGAGAGCTTGGGTATAGAAACAACTGAACGGGTTAAACTAGCAAAAGAGGGGGTGGAATGTAAAGTAACATCCTCTGCCTCAGACATAAAAAAAACAAGAGCCCTCAGAAAAAGGTTTCGAACATACGCAAACCAATGTGCATTTGGTGGCCTCAAGCATTGTAGACAAGGCTAAAGAGGACACCAAGGTTATAGTTAACACTCATAACAAAAAAATTGACACTATAGCCAGAGTCTTCCGAACAGCCTCAGAAGGAGGCTAAACGTTGCCCACATTGTTTTATTTTATTTTAAGTTATATTCCGATATTGTTATATAATGATATTGTTCTACTGCTACATTGATGTCTTGAAAATGATAGGAAATTCGGGTCTTGTAAGCCCCACAGCTGAGTATGTGTTCATATGCATATGGTGGGTGTTCTGCAGTAAAATCAAAAAAATGTTGCTGTACACTGAAATTCGGACTTGTGTAAGCCCCACATCCACACTCAAGTATGTGGGCATACTGCAGTGATGTCTAAAATGCTTTGAATTAATCAGCACCTTGGAGAGTGATGTCCCTTTCACCACCATAGATAGTAGGCTACTTGGTTGTTTACTCTGTCTGCTGCGCTGTTACGTTGTGATTATCCCTTTTTTTTTCCTCAATGTGTTCCAGTACCTCAGAGCCCCCCGGATAACCCCCCCTCTTGTTTTTTTCAAGAGTTCAGGGAGGGTAAAAATGCGAACAAAAACATAAAGTCAGTGGCAGGCCTGTGGTCGAAAATAGCTTGTTGATGAGGAGAATGGCAAGAATCATGCAAGCAACAGGCGGGCCACAAACAGGCAAATAACGGCGCAGTACAACAATGGTGTGGGGAAACGGCATCTCGGAACCCACAACTCGTCGGTCCTTGTCATGGATGGGCTATTGCAGCAGACGACCCCACCCGGTTCCACTCCTATCAGCAAAAACAAGAAGCGTCTCCAGTGGGAATGCGATCACCAACACTGGACAATTGGGGAGTGGACGAACATCACGTGGTCCGACGAATCCCGGTTCCTGTTGCGTCATGCTGAGGGCAGAGTCAGGATTTGGCATAAGCAGCATGAGTCCATGGACCCATCCTGCCTGGTGTCAATGGTACAGGCTGGTGGTGGTGGTGAAATGGTGTGGGGAATGATTTCCTGGCACACCTTAGGCCCCTTGACACCAATTGAGCAATGTTTGAATGCCACACCTTGTAGAATCTATGCCCAGAAGAATTCTGGCTGTTCTGGAAGGATCCGACACAGTAATAGATGTGTGTACCTAATATATCTGTGCAGCATTTGCCACATGCACATCTTTTGGAATACAATATGTTTTTGGATGAACAAAGGAAACCATTGGAGGCCCAGCCCTGGAAAAATGCTGCCAGTTTTATTTCTGTACATATATTTTGTATTGTTTGTGCATTTTGCCTTTTTTTGTCATTCCTTCTCTCTCGATTGAGGCTTTCTCTCGAAGTCGCTCCATGTGACTGACTTTCTGTAAACTTGCTTGGGCATGAAATTGTTCTATATTCACAACAGGGTCCACACACAGTATCGCAGACGTGTACTAGATATCTGTTTTCTTTGCAATATGAATTATAGCAAGCTTTTTTATTACTTTCCAATGCACGTCGCAAGTAATCAAGTCTTACATCTGAAAGCACAAGTGATATTCAATATATGTAAATACTTTTTTTGGAGGAACATATCCTGGGGAAAATATGTTGCTTCAGGAAAACAATATCCCAAATGGTTTCCTAAGCTCAGTATGTTCTGGCTGTTAGTGGGAAACAGTTGGGTTGGGGAAACAAAGTTCAAGAGAATTACCTGCCTGTAAATGAATAAAAGAAGAAACGGCTTCGTTTTTTTTTTTTTATTCAAAACTTCATAGTTTAGACATCAGCAGAAGATATCCATTTGATTTCATTCATTCATTAATAACACATTTGTACGTTTTTATAGGATCAAATAACCTCCAACAGTGAGCCAGGCCAGTCAATGCAAAGCAAAGCAATAAAAACATCATATAGTCCCGTCTCCACCAAACAGAATGTTATTTCATTGGATTTTCAATAAAGAGGAACAGGCTTTCACAAGGATGCTAAGGGAATGGGGTGTACAGTATACTGTAATGACAATCATATCTTTGTATTTCACACTATAGGAAACGGGGAAGCAGTGGGTTGTGGGTTACAGACAAAACTAGAGCATAGAGTTGGGCGACCATAGGATGTTAGAAAGAGTATGTATAAAACGAGGTGGAATCTTGCCTGTTGTGCTCAGGACTAGCAAGGTGAGGAACAACATGGCTGTTTTTTTTTTATTATTTAACTAGGCAAGTCAGTTAAGAACAAATTCTTATTTACAATGATGGCCTACCCCAGCCAAAATCTAACGACACTGGGCAAATTGTGCGCCGCCCCATGGGACTCCCAATCAGGGCCGGTTGTGATACAGCCTGGAATCGAACCAAGGTCTGTAGTGACATCTGTAGAACTGAGATGCAGTGCCTTGGACCACTGCCCCACTCTGGAGCCCCCCCGTACATGAAGGTGTTAATGTACTGGTAATGGGAATGAATAATTTAATACGGTTTTGTACCAGCCACTGAGTATCACGTTTCAGGTAAGACCCAGATGCAGACAGTGTCGAAGTAACAAAAGTTTATTACTAGTACACGGGCAGGCAAGACGACAGGTCAAGTGCAGGCAGAGGTCAGTAATCCAGATAGGGTGCAAAAGTTCCAGAACAGCAGGCAATCTCAGGGTCAGAGCAGGCAGGGGTGAATAATCTAGTGTGGTGTGGCAAGGTACAGAACGGCAGGCAGGCTCTGGGTCAGGACAGGCAGAATAGTAAAAACAGGGAAAAAATAGAAAACAGGAACTATTACAGCCAGGCGCAAGGGGAAAACCGCTGGTAGGTTTCACAAAACAAAGCGAACTGGCAACAGACAAACAGAGAACACGGGTATCACTAGCACCAACAACCACACCAGATTGAGGATTCTACAGTATTTGATGTGCATTACTTCATGGGAACACTTGATACTCCCAAACTTTCTCAACATGTCTCATGTTATCGATTGTTTTTTTAATGTTTTCTTTCAGTAACTTGCACAGAGGAACAAACTCTCTTATAATGGTCTTGTTGTCTTAATCTTGAATCAATATTTCTTAATTACTAACAGGGACATGAATGTCTGTATTGTAGCCATGACAATCTCATTTACAGATAACTCCTTTATTTTCTTCCTAAAGAGCAAAATAAATATCCTTGACATTCAAGGAACAATATGAATCCAGTAAATAGAAAGGCCCTGCCAGATAACAAAATGTCATGCATAGAAAATTGGTATGAAAATGACTGTCCAGCACAGTTCACAATTAAAGACGACAGCATCCACCCTGCCTCTGATACCACCAGGCCTCTCTCTAACAGCACTCCCAGCATGGATGTATACCTGCTCTGGCTGATAACTGTGTGTACCTTCACCTTCTCCCTTCTACTATTCTCCAAGCCTCTTTCTCTCTTACATTCTCTCTCTTGCCATTTTCCTCCAGCAGTCCTGAAGACAAAGTACCACCAAAGTAGACAATGATGGTAATAATGGTATTTGAGTGGTAAATCTCTTGATTAAACTGAGTAAATCAAGATGGCATAGGCCTACTCATAATACAGGTGAATGCATGAGTGTTGAGCTGGTTTTGGATGATTTCAGTGTAGTCTGAGGCTACAGATGACAAACAACAAATCAAAATGTATGCTGTCTCTTTAAACCCTGTTGGTCTAAGCCTTTAGATGGTGATATCTACTACGGTATAATATGGAATTGTTTTAAGATGTTCATACCATGGATCATTTAGCTATTTGGTTTGGAATTTTAGGACACTTGTAGATATAAATTATTTTGTTATTGTTTGAAACATTGAATTTGGCTTTATAGCTAATAGTCCATTGAAATGCATTGAGTACCAAAGGGTTTAAACACTGTTTACCATGCTTGTTCAATGAACCATAAACAATTAATGAACATGCACCTGTGGAACGGTCGTAAGACACTAACAGCCTACAGACGATAGGCAATTAAGGTCACAGATATGAAAACTTAGGACACTAAAGAGGCCTTTCTACTGACTCTGAAAAACACCAAAAGAAAGATGCCCAGGGTCCCTGCTCATCTGCGTGAACGTGCCTTAGGCATGCTGCAAGGAGGCATGAGGACTGCAGATGTGGCCAGGACAATTAATTGCAATGTCCGTACTGTGAGACGCCTAAGACAGCGCTACAGGGAGACAGGACGGACAGCTGATCTTCCTCGCAGTGGCAGACCACGCGTAACAACACCTACACAGGATCGGTACATCCGAACATCACACCTGCAGGACAGGTACAGGATGGCAACAACAACTGCCCGAGTTACACTAGGAATGCACAATCCCTCCATCAGTGCTCAGACTGTCCGCAATAATCTGAGAGAGGCTGGACTCAGGGCTTGTAGGCCTGTTGTAAGGCAGGTCCTCACCAGACATCACCGGCAACACCGTCGCTGGGCCAGACAGGACTGGCAAAAAGTGCTCTTCACTGACAAGTCACAGTTTTGTCTCACCAGGGGTGATGGTCGGATTCGTGTTTATTGTTGAAGGAATGAGCATTACACCGAGGCCTGTACTCTGCAGCGGAATCGATTTGGAGATTGAGGGTCCGTCATGGTCTGGGGCGGTGTGTCACAGCATCATCGGACTGAGCTTGTTGTCATTGCAGGCAATCTCAATGCTGTGCGTTACAGGGAACACATCCTCCTCCCTCATGTGGTACCCTGCCTGCAGGCTCATCCTGACATGACCCTCCAGCGTGACAATGCCACCAGCCATACTGCTTGTTCTGTGCGTGATTTCCTGCAAGACAGGAATGTCAGTATTCTGCCATGGCCAGCGAAGAGCCCAGATCTCAATCCCATTGACAACGTCTAGGACGTGTTGGATCGGAGGGTGAGGGCTTCCCCCCAGAAATGTCTGGGAACTTCCAGGTGCCTTGGTTGAAGAGTGGGGTGACATCTCACAGCAAGAACTGGCAAATCTGGTGCAGTCCATGAGGAGGAGATGCACTGCAACACTTAATGCAGCAGGTGGCAACACTAGATACTGACCCTCCACCCCCCTTTGTTCAGGGACACGTTGTTCCATTTCTGTTAAACACATGTCTGTGGAACTTGTTCAGTTTATGTCTGTTGATGAATCTTGTTATGTTCATACAAATATTTACACATGTTATTTTTTCTGAAAATAAATGCAGTTGACAGTGAGAGGACTTTTTTTTTATTGTTGCTGAGTGTGTGAGTGTGTGTGTGTGTGTGTGTGTGTGTGTATATATATTTATATATGGGAAGCAGGCAAATGTCTTTCACTCAGCTGTGTAAAGACAGACTGACAGTTAATTCTAATTTATCTTATTTTGTTGTTTGCAGGTGCACCATACTTCTGACCCTACTGTATGCAGCCAGGTCCCATCTACTTTTTAACTCCTCGCAAGTGTGGCTTGTTGGTGTCTGCTGTGAAGGAATACCACAACAAGTCAACTGCTTGATTGAATGCATTTCATCCAGCATAGGCAGAAGCACAGTCACTACATGCACCATTTCTTCACCAACTATGGAGTTGAGGAAACATGTGTTGACCTGAATTGTGAAAACTCCAGCGGCCAAAACAAGAACAAGTTTGTGCTCTGGTATCGTGCCTGGCGGACCATGCACAAGCCCCACCACAGTCTGGACCTTCACTTTCTGATCACAGGCCACACCAAGTTTGCCTACGACTGGTGCTTCGGCCTAATCAAGCAGCACTTCAGAAAAACCAGAGTGAACACTGTCTGAGAATGCTGGTATTGTGAAGGACAGCACTGTGACAGGGGTCAACATCTGGTGGAAAGCTATAGGTGGCAACAACACCTGACTCCGTACTTCATGCCACTGCCACAGATCAAACATTACCTTTTTGATGTAGAAATGCTCAATTAAATTTTATAGATTTTTCCCGGGTTACCTTCAGATGAGTCCCCTGATGCTTGTGGGCATCATAAAGCAACCAACATTCCCATGTTCGTGAGAGTCTCAGATTTCAATAGTGGGGTCCATATAGTTTCTACCTCAAACCATTCGGAATAGATAAATTATTTCCTGAAAAGTAACCTTTCTGCATTTTATGTCTGACAAACATGAGTGGCTTAAACAGAAAGTCTCTAGTGTCAACACAGGGTTTTAATCAATAAAACATGATGACCTCACAGATTTCCGCACCAGTGTTTCCATCGACCTCTAGGGGTGACCGTTTTTGGAGATAATCAGCTTTGAAATCAGCATACTTTGCGTTATGGTTTGCATAGTATCAAAAATAAAGTTCTAGGGTAGTTAACTAACTTTAGCTTCAGCTGTAAGATAGCTAGCAAAGTTAGCTTTCTATGACTGAATGTAACTTTTTTTGCAAGCTACCTAGCAAGCTAGCTAGCCTCTTAGGGATCCAATCCCGTGAACGGGTTCGATTTTGCCAACATCCGGTGAAATGCAGAGCGCCAAATTCAAATGACAGAAATACTAATTTCAAACGTTCATGAAAATACAAGTGTTACACACCATTCAAAAGCTTAGAATCTTGTTAATCGAACAGCTTTGTCAGATTTCAAAAAGGCTTCACGGCGAAAGCAGAACATTTGATTGTCTGAGGACAGCGCCCCACCACACCACATAACATAACCAGCAGAGGTGTCACAAAACTCAACAATAGCATAAAATAAATTGCTTACCTTTGAAGAGCTTCATCTGATGGCATACCCAAGCGTCCCATTTACACAATAAAAGGTCCTTTTGTTCAATAAAGTCCCTCTTTATATCCATAAAGCTCCGTTTGGTTGGCTTTTTTTTTTCAGTAATCCACCTGCCTAAAGGCGTTCATCCATGCAGACAAACAATATCACTAAAGTACTGGTAAAGTTTGTCGAAAAAAGTCAAACAGCCTTTGTAATTAATACTCAGATACCATAAAATGAATATAAACTATAATATTTCAGACTGAATATAACCTGCTGAATAGAAGAGAAAAAGAGCTAAGCGTGCACTCCCTGTTACGTGCAAAATCCATAAAAGGACACTAGACGTGACCTCAGGAATAACTTGTCTTTCTGAAAACTGGTCACCTCAAAAAATCCCACTCCCTGGATGGATTTTGCCCAGGGTTTCGCCTGCCATATCAGTTCTGTTATACTCACAGACATTATTTAAGTTTTAGAAACTTCAGAGTGTTTTCTGCCCAAAGTTACTAATTATATGCATATCCTAGCTTCTGGGCCAGAGTAACAGGCAGTTTACTTTGGGCACATTTTTCATCCGAACTTTAAAATACTGCCCCCTAGCCCAAACAGGCTAGCAAGCTACCGGTAATCTTGTTTTGTAAAGTGCCTGTTATCAACATAGTTTTGCCGAACAGTGAATTAATGAACACTTTCAATATGTTTACATGACGTGTCGCATTATGCAAGTGTGCTAGGTAAATGATATGCTGCATTAGTGGGTAGGTAACCAGTTGCAATTCAACAGATTTAACTTCTTAGGGAGCGGCTGCATAGGTGACGGTTTTGGAGAGTCTGGTGTGCCCAAAGTAAAATGCATGCCACTCAGGCCCAGAAAATAGGATATGCACATAATTAGTACTATTGGATAGGAAACACTCTGAAGTTTCTAAGAGTGTTAAAATAATGTATGTGAGTATAACAGAAGTGATATAGCAGGTGAAAACCAGAGGAAAATCCATCCGGATTTGCAGTTTCTTTTGTAAATGACTAGCGCCCCACCACTCCGTAAGTAGTTAACAGAATTTACTTTAGTGGATCATCCTGAATGAATTGTGAATAATGATTTATGAGAAAGTGAGGGCCAAAGATCATCCTCTCACCATTACCAATAACAGGGGAGATTAGCATGATCTTTGACCCTCTGAGAAAGTTAGACATCATTATTCACAATTCATTCAGGATTATCTGTTATCATGGTAGGATCCACATGAATGTAGAAGTGTTCAGAAACATACTATTATCTTATTTACGCTAAAAGTGACTCCAAAATGACACAATACATTATGCACCATCTGTTTCTATTGGGCTTAAGATTATCTGGAACACAACCAAAATAAACTGCAAAGAGTGACAAGCTTGATGTAGGCATTGTGTGCTAGGAATATCGGACCAAATACTAAACTTTTGATTACTTGATTTATAAGAATCGTTAAGAGTGTTAATAAGTTTGACCCCAACTTAAAAATAAAATATTATTTAAAAGTAATGTTTCTCTGAGCAACTGTATTAGTACAAAATAATTTAATTCCCCAATTTTTGGAGCATACAATATAGCTCACATTTATACAGTCAATATTGCTCATCTTTATCAAGGGTGTCAATAATTTTGGGCCCCATTGTATGTGTTACATCATCCAGTATCACTACGGTATTAGTTTCATGAGCTAAAGCCTAGGCATTAGCTTGGGAGGCTAACACATGTCTTCAAACAAGGTCATCATCACGCAAATAGTCTAATAAAACTCCTAAGCACACAGACAGACAAAACAAAGTATCATTGTCAATCACAAAATGTCAATACTTCATTTGTGAATGAGAAACCATCCCTCAAGGACAAATGTCTTAAAATCTGTTAAAACTAGCATGCAGTTAACATTAGTTTAACTTCCTATCTTCCACTGTCACGATCGTCGTGAAGAACGGACCAAGGTGCAGCGAGGTATCCAGTATACATATTTTATTTATTACGTAACTGGTAAAAATAAAGAATAAACCGACCGTAACGTTGGTGTAGCACATACAGGTACTCACACATAGACAATGACCCACACCGCAAGTGGGGAAAAGAACAAACATATATATGGTCCCCAATTAGAGGTAACGACACTCAGCTGCCTCTAATTGGGAACCATCCACAAACCAAACCTAGAAAATAAAACATAGAACAAAAAACACCCCTGCTCACATCCTGACCAAAAGGGCTATCTATGGCCAGGACGTGACAGTACCCCCCCCAAAGGCGCGGACTCCGACCGCAAAACCTGACCCTATTGGGGAGGGTCTGGGTGGGCATCTATTCGCGGTGGCGGCTCTGGTGCGGGACGTAGACCCCGCTCCACCTCTGGCTCCCTCAGTTTTGGTAGCGCCTCTGAGGTGGGGGCCCTCGCCGCCGACCCTGGACTGGGCACCCTCGTTGCGGGCCCCGGCCTGGGCACCCTCGTTGCGGGCCCCGGCCTGGGCACCCTCGTTGCGGGCCCCGGCCTGGGCACCCTCGTTGCGGGCCCCGGACTGGGCACCCTCGTTGCGGGCCCCGGACTGGGGATAGTGGCAGGACGAGCCGGGCCCTCGACGCGCACTGGAACTCTGGTGCGAGGAGCAGGAACGGGCCTCGCCGGGCTCTGAAGGCACACAGGGGACCTGGTGCGTGGAGCAGGGGCAGGACGTGCTGGGCTCTTAAGGCGCACAGGGGACCTGGTGCGTGGAGCAGGGGCAGGACGTGCCGGGCTCTGAAGGCGCACTGGGGACCTGGTGCGTGGAGCAGGGACAGGCCTCACCGGGCTCTGAAGGCACACAGGGGACCTGGTGCGTGGAGCGGGGACAGTGCATGCTAGGCCCACAACGCGCACAGGAATCCTGGAGCGTGGGACAGGGACAGTGCATGCTGGGCTCACAACACGCACAGGGATCCTGGAGCGTGAGACAGGGACAGTGCACGCTGTGCTCACAACACGCACAGGGATCCGGGAGCGTGGAACAGGGGCAGGATACACTGGGCCGTGAAGATGCACTGGAGGTCTCGGGCGTACAGCCTGCACAACCCGTCCTGGCTGAATGGATAAATCCACTCTGCACCTGCGGTGCGCTGGCACAGGACGTACCGGGCTGTGGAGACGCACCGGAGACACAGTACGCAGAGCCGGCGCAGGATATCCTGGTCGAGGAGGCGTACTGGAGGCCAAGAGCGCTGAGCCGGCACACTCCTCCCAGGCTGAACACTCCTACTCGCAAAAACGATGCGGGAAGCTGGCATGTCGCGCACCGGACCGTGAACACGCACTGGCAACACTGTGTGTTTCGCCGCCTCACACGATGCCCTACCATGTTTGGGGGGCTGCCTCTCGGGCTTAAAGGCCAGCCGTGTTCCCGCATATTTTTGCTCATAGAAGCGTCGCTCCTTCTTAGCTGCCTCCAGCTCCTCCTTCGGACAACGGTATTCCCCCGCCTGCCTCCCGGGTCCCTTCCCGTCCAGGATCTCCTCCCATGTCCAGGACTCTAGATGGGCACGCAGCTTGGTCTCTTGGAGGTGGGTCATTCTGTCACGATCGTCGTGAAGAACGGACCAAGGTGCAGCGAGGTATCCAGTATACATATTTTATTTATTACGTAACTGGTAAAAATAAAGAATAAACCGACCGTAACGTTGGTGTAGCACATACAGGTACTCACACATAGACAATGACCCACACCGGGGAAAAGAACAAACATATATATGGTCCCCAATTAGAGGTAACAACACTCAGCTGCCTCTAATTGGGAACCATCCACAAACCAAACCTAGAAAATAAAACATAGAACAAAAAACACCCCTGCTCACGTCCTGACCAAAACCACCATAGAGCAGCCAAAAGGGCTATCTATGGCCAGGACGTGACATCCACTATACATCAACTGTAAATAATGGTGCCTGGGCCTTACCAGCTCAAGTTGTTGGTTGCAATTATGAAGTTAACAGTGGGAGAAAACAAAGTTCCATAGTTGTCTGGTAACAGTAAATAGATTTATGTCAGTTTGGTGTGCATCATATTAAAGCGTCTGTCCCTTTTTGTTTTAACACAACCCATTTCAGAGAAAAAATCATCTGAAGAAGGAACTCAATGTGCTTCTCTCTCTCTTTAATCTCCACAAAATCTGCCTGCTGCGAGCTTTCTTTTCACGCACTTAGTGCTGCCGTGACAACACATTGATCAGCACTCAGAACTGTCCTGTGAGGATCCAGATGGGTCGGTTCAGTTTTGCAGTGTATCACTTCGGCCAGACCCCCTCTCGCAGAGGGGGGAGAAGGAACTGGTGGGGGGTTGACACCTCACGCCCTGTTGTAAATTAAAGGAGAGGAGATCCAGGGTCTCCCCCTCCAAACTCACAAAGGAATGTGCATTGTCTCCAGAGACTTTTCACGTCAAAACTCTAACACATTCTAAGGCGAATCCTGGAACAATATTTCTAACATAGAACGTGGGGAATAGACAGGGGGGACCTAAAATAACACTAATGTCATATGGTGTGTTATTTTGTGATCTCATTAAAAAGGAAATACTGTAACTTAAAGTATACACACTATGTGTGAAGTGTCCATCCGATGCATTATGTATGAACAATTATGAGTGTTTTAGTTAAGAGGGATGTGAGCTTGGAAATTGTTTCTATAACCTTGTCTAGAAAAGTGAACTTAAGTGAGACCATTCTACTACTCTTCAAATCACTGTAGTATGCTACTCTCATCACCCAATGGGAACCATCGACACGGCTCTTCAAAGAGGCAGTTTCAGGAGCGAATGGAAGGGAAATCAACTCTGTAGTTCTGTTCTGGACAACAGCAAGCACCAAGACCATTACATTCATGATAAATACATTCATGATTTCTTACTCCAAACGGGCATTGGTTTGTGTGCAAAGTATTAGAAACTACTCTCACAGTAATCAAAATGTACCAATGTATTATGTCTCTGCCCCTCTTTCTCTCTCGCCCTCAATCTCTTTTGTAACAAGCTGCAATATTGTCAGTCCGCTAGGGACCTGTTTCTAATGTATTAAGTGTGTATGTTTATCCTATGTTATCATTTACTTAGCTAGTAAATACATGATTAACCCAATTTGTGTAGTACTGAATCATAAATAAGGCTTGGGTTTTTGCAGATACAGGTTACGACTGTTCAGAATGATATGAGGTTATAATTAATACGTTGACTGTTTTATGGATGTGAACAACCGCTCTCGTGGTGCCCCAAATCCTAGCAAGTCAATTGTTACATGATTAATTTAATCGGGTAACAATTAAACCTAGTTAGTTGATTTCGATAAATAAGTCATCAGATTAATGAAAGTAAAGTTACAACACTGCTCTAACCTCACAAAGCAGCTTGATCTCGTGAGCTTCCATATATAGACGCTCACGAGATCAGGCGGCATTGCGAGACAAAGGCTACTCTGCTTGGTTCATCAACTTGAATCTTGTCACAGTTCTGAGAGAGAAGTATAGAGAAGAGAGAGAGTGAGAAACTAGGAGTATATTTTTATTTCATTTTAAAGCTGGAATCCTTAATGGTGAAAGTGCCACGTTCGTTTGGGATATTACAACAACAAAGAAGTTACGGCAGACAACGAACACTGTTTTTTTCCCTCGGACATCCCTTGCACGCGCGAAAGAACAGCAGCATATGTACTGATTTTGGTTTTTTGCACACTGTTCAACACACCTCGACCCCTTCAGTTTTGTCCACAAAACAAAAACAATAACAAAGTTGCTGGAGTGGACCGTGGCACTGTTTCCCCTAATGCGGTCTCCATCTTTAATGAGTTGAGCATGGCTAACTATGTGCAGGTATTCTTACTGCACTGAACTCCCAGCAGAATCATAAGTGATGTGCACTGTTGAACAGAGCTTTGAAGCTAAAGCTGTAGTATACAATGCCAGACACCAAAAGCCTGGCCAAAGATTTTCAGATATCGTGTTGTTGTATCAAAGATAATTTATTATTATTATTTATTACCGGTAATTAACTTTTTTTAAAGAATAAACCTGGCCCACACAATTACTACAAACTCATCCATTTCTCCTGGGCTGACACCACTGAAGGTTCTAGTGGTTTACATTTTGCTTTCATGTCTGATTGTAGGGGTTGTTAAACTGGCTCTCTCTCTCTCTCTCTCTGACTTTGCAGTCCACTCACACAGGCTCAGGGTTCTTCTTTGAACAAATACAGCAGTCTCCTCACTGATGTTTGTGGAGCCTCCACTGTTTCCAGACCACAAACTATTTTTCCCCTCACACCACAGCCTCCTCTAGCTCCACACTGGCTGCTCTGTTTGGCCTCTGTGACCAATACATTTGCACCTGTTCCAGCTCTCTCTCTTAGCTTGACTCGAATTCTCTCTTTATTTCTTTCCCCCATGTTTCATTTCTTCTCACTGCAAGGTGCCTTTCAGAAAATACACTGGCAGCTAGCCCTATGCAAATTCCCCCAACAATGGTGTGGGTGAGGGAAAACATCCTGCCTGTTAAAGTATAGATTGTTACTTTTTCTCTGTGTCTCTCTGTCTCTCTGTGTGTTAATGTTATGCTGCATGCCTCCATACATTCAACTGAGTTTATTATAGTTTCTATGATGCTATATTAGGGAGAAAGTATAGTTGCTCTCAAGGATCCCAGTCGCAGATGGTTTGCTCATCCTTGGCACATTTGCTGAGATTTGTTAAAATAAAGATATTGTTTCACTGCAGCAATAGATAGTCCTGATCCAGAGCAGAAACGGAGAGGGCCATATACTAGAGCAGACACTAGCCGAGCATGAAGGAAAGATATCAGCACTGAACGCCTCAGAGAGAGCGCGAGAGAAATATACTATAAAATTGAATTAAAAAATAATTAGGGAAATCATTACCTGACACTACTGCGGTGGGTGTTTGGTTAATTCACTGATCAATCCTTCAGTGAATGGACTGTGTCTTAGCAAAAAAGTCTTAAGGTTAACTGACTTGCTATATGAGAAAGAGGAGCTGAATTCATAATAGTTTCATGTTTTATTTTTCACATGCACAAGTACAGTGATTGTTCACATAGTGCAGTATTCAATATCAAAATAGTATAACTAATTTCAACAACAAAAAATTACACTGTGCAGGGATACTGGACCATTTGAGATAAGTACATGTAGGCAGGGATTAGGAGAAAGTGACTAGTAGTGGGATAAGTATTAATGATAGCAAACCGTATGGCAGCAGCATAAGTGATGTGTGTGTGTGTATGTGTGTGTAAGAGTGTCAGTACATTTCTAAAAACCAGTTTTTGCTTTGTCATGGGGTATTGTGTGTAGATTCAGGGGGAAAAAATGATTTAATCCATTTTAGAATAAGGCTGTTACGTGACAAAGTGGAAAGTCAAGGGGTCAAAATACTTTCCGAATGCACTGCATATGTAAACAGGGTTGAAAAGTGACTGATAGCAGGAATATATAAATACTTATGGTAACATACTAATAATCATGTAGCCTAGCGGTTAGAGCGTTGGGCCAGTAACTGAAAAGTCACTGGTTCAAATCCCAGAGCTGACTAGTTGAACAATCTGTGGCCTTGAGCAAGGCACTTAATCCTAATTGCTCATGTACTGTAAAATGCATTGGATAAGAGTGTCTGCTAAATGACTCAAATGTAAAACAGGAGTAATATTGACCAGTAGCAGGATAAATAGAAAGATGGAAATCAATTAACAACAGTGTAGTGGTATTAATAAATCTAACCAATAATTATTTGAATAAATAATTCCCAAGCAATGTCAACCTAGTTTTATCTAAGTAGCCTACACATCAGTATTTGATAAGCTGGGGGTGTCATTAGACATCAAATGTATTGGGGGGTGTCATCAAATTGATCTGATGACTGACAAAGTTATGTAGAATACATTTGTTACTGCTTAGGGTTAATGGGTGTTTGAGTCATACTTCTCCTTGCTTTACATTGAAAGACAAGTATATCATATAGTTAAACAAGGCATTTATTTTGAATCAATATACTTTAGTAGCATCATGCATCTTTGTCCACTTGTTACAAACAACAAGCTCATGATTAAACTACTGTGAGGGTGACTAATTAATCTAAAGAGTGATTTGTTGTTTTTCAAAACCTGTATGCCACTTCAACTACAAAGTGACATCCATCATATCTATCTTCATGAATAAACACAACATGATCCAATACATAGCACTTGAACATGTGTGTGTGTCACTTAATTACTTCTTATATGCTTGCTTGCTTGCTTAATTACTTACTTAGGTCCATCACCTCTCTAGGACTGTAGAAGCGGAGGAGAACTGCTATCTTTTCTGCAATACAAAACATTTCACTCTTTCCGGAAGACACAACCTTGACTCCACCACTCATCTCTTCACACGTCCTGGTATTTAATGACAGGTGAACATCTTTTACTTGGGGACTATCCAAATAGTGTCTTCCGAACATAACCACCTATCTCTGTCCCAGTGTTGGTGACAGCTGATGGGTTGTCGTACAGTCATCCTACCAGTGACCTATGGCAAATAAAGCTCTATTACAGCCTGGCTATGTAATCTCCTGTCAGTTTATGTCCAAACAGCATCTGGCCCAGCCTTCCACTGCCTACCGACCTCTCAGGCAGACATACTGCCCCACTGTCTCCATCTAAACCCACTGATTTATAATCCATAGCCCTATACCTCCATCTATTCTCACTATATTAGGAACCATACCCCGATCTGTACTTTATAACCACACAGATGCAGGTGTACTGGTACAGTACCTCAATGCTACTAAGCCAATCAACTCAAGGGTTTGTATGTTGTTGTGTCATCATGTATAAGCCCTTGACATGGCCCGAGGAGATGTGCACAGTAAAATCTGACCATTTGGTAAAACTAGGCAATCAGCCATGGAGCCTGATATCATCATGATGGTTGGGATGACGTTATCCTTGACCCAGCAAGATGTCAATGTTGTTGGGATCATGATTCTGAACAGGATTCTTGCACAAACACACACAACCACACACAGATTGATAAGCAAGGTTATATCAGGATGCTGGTAACCTAAGGTGAACTCTTATCAGATAAAAAAGCACAATCTGTTTACTGATCCAACATAATCACAGACTTGACATGCCAGGATTATCTCCAATATTCAACTGCACTCTGTTCCTTGCATATTGAGCAATAGTCATTCAACCATTGCTTGTTATTTGAACAAATAACAAAGACACACACACACACGGTATATACAACAAACCAATCAGAATATTCAACATGTTGCTAATCCGAAACATTACACAAAAATATAAGCGCAACATGTAAAGTGTTTGTACTATTTTTCATGAGCTGAAATAAAAGATCACAGAAATGTTCCATACGCACAAAAAATATATTTCTCTCAAATTTACATAAAGCCCTGTTAGTGAACATTTCTCCTTTGACAAGATAATCCATCCACTTGACAGGTGTGCCATATCAAGAAGCTGATTAAAACCTCTTCTGGATAGGACCCTTCATCTCAATTTCAACCTAAAATGACATACCCAAATCTATCCTGAAGCAAGGATATGCATATTCTTGATACTATTTGAAAGGAAACACTTTGAAGTCAGTGGAGATGTGAAATGAATGTAAGAAAATATAACACAACAGATCTGGTAAAAGATAAAACAAACAAACAAAAAAACATGAGTTTTCATCTTTGAAATGCAAAATAAAGGCCATACATTGAGATAAGTAGCTGTCAACAGTGTGTACAAAGTTTCAGACTGATATATTCAAGAATGAGAGAGCTACATAATATTTAGTATGAAGTCTCCCAGGTGTCCATCACGAGTTTGCTCAAATGTACCAAAGTGGCCGAATTGGTCAATTGATACATTTTCAAGTAGATAACTATAAAGAACATACAAAAATGCTATGGTAATAAAACATTTAAGATTACACACAAAGATGAAGGGGGCTGTACTTTACAGACATGTCCATCTGAGGTCCTGGCTGCCTGTAGCACAGTAGGCCAACGGTCCTCCACTTATGGGCTGGCCTCTTCACACCTCTAGATGGCCGGGCAGGGTTGGATGTGGAGCCAGAGACAGCAGCAGGGGTCAGACTGGAGGATCCAGTTCCTACGTTTGAATGAGTGGGGCATGGAGGACTTGAATGTGGTCTCTTTGGAGTTACCGCTACCACTAATGAGGATTTCTTTCAAAACAGTTAGAACTCAAGTTTACTATTATAATTTTTTTTAGCGGGGTGTGAGCCCTGCGTAAACACATAAAATACACAACACATATCTGTAAACAAATATATTATATAGAGTATGGGGAACACCATCACTATAAAGAAATATGTGGACCAAACCACAGCCACAGCAATTCATAGCGAACATAACATAACATACATATAGGCTATGCTAATGCACTCTATGCCTCAGGTCTATATATACATATATATATATAGTACCAGTCAAAAGTTTGGACACACCTATTCATTCAAGGGTTTTTCATCAGACCAAATTGCTGATTTCCACCGGTCTACTGTCCATTGCTCGTGTTTCTTTGCTTTGATGACAGTTTTCCACACTCTTGGCATTCTCTCAACCAACTTCATGAGGTAGTCACCTAGAATGCACTTAAATTAACAGGTGTGCCTTGTTAAAAGTTAAATAGTGGATTTTATTTGAGCCAATCAGTTGTGTTGTGATAAGGTAGGGGTGGTAAACAGAACATAGCCCTATTTGGTAAAAGACCAAGTCCATATTACGGCAAGAACAGCTCAAATAAGCAAAGAGAAATTACAGTCCATCATTACTTTAAGACATGAAGGTCAGTCAAACCGGAAAATTTCCTTAAGTGCAGTAGCAAAAACCATCAAGCGCTATGATGAAACTGGCTCTCATGAAGACCGCCACAGGAAAGGAAGACCTAGAGTTACCTCTGCTGCAGAAGATAACTATAACTTAACTTCCCCTCAGATTGCAGCCCAAATAAATGCATCACAGAGTTCAAGTAACAGACACATCTCAATATCAACTGTTCAAAAGCGACTGCGTGAATCAGGCTATCATGGTCGAATTGCTGCAAAGAAACCGCTACTAAAGGACATACAGTTGAAGTCGGAAGTTTACATACACTTAGGTTGGAGTCATTAAAACTTGTTTTTCAACCACTCCACAAATTTCTTGTTAACAAACTACAGTTTTGGCAAGTCGGTTAGGACATCTACTTTGTGCATGACACAAGTAATTCTTCTAACAATTGTTTACAGACACATTAAATCACTTATAATTCACTGTATCACAATTCCAGTGGGTCAGAAGTTTACATACACTAAGTTGACAGTGCCTTGAAAAATTCCAGAAAATTATGTCATGGCTTTAGAAGATTCTTATAGGCTAAGTTGACATAATTTGCGTGCGTCAATTGGAGGTGTACCTGTGGATGTATTTCAAGGCCTACCTTCAAACTCAGTGGCTCTTTGCTTGACATCATGGGAAAACCAAAATAAATCATCCAAAAGCTCTGAAAAAATTTTTTAGACCTCCACAAGTCTGGTTCATCCTAGGGAGCAATTTCCAAAAGGGGGAGGCTTGCAAACTGAAGAACACCATCCCAACCGTGAATCACGGGGGTGGCAGCATCATGTTGTGAGGGTGCTTTGCTGCAGGAGGGACTGGTGCACTTCACAAAATAGATGGCTTCATGAGGAAGAACAATTATGTGGATATATTGAAGCAACATCTCAAGACATCAGTCAGGAAGTTAAAGCTTGGTCGCAAATGGGTCTTCCAAATGGACAATGACCCCAAGCATTCTTCCAAAGTTGTGGCAAAATGGCTTGAAGACAACAAAGTCAAGGTATTGGAGTGGCCATCACAAAGTCCTGACCTCAATCCTATAGAACATTTGTGGGCAGAACTAAAGAAGTGTGTGCGAGCAAGGAGGCCTACAAACCTGACTCAGTTACATCAGCTCTGTCAGGAGGAATGGGCCATTCACCCAACTTATTGTGGGAAGCTTGTGGAAGGCTACCTGAAATGCTTGACCCAAGTTAATTTAAACAATTTAAAGGCAGTGCTACCAAATACTAATTGAGTGTATATAAACTTCTGACCCACTGGGAATGTGATGAAAGAAATAAAAGCTGAAATAAATCATTCTCTCTACTGTTATTCTGACATTTCACATTCTTAAAATAAAGTGGTGATCCTAACTGACCTAAGACAGGGAATTTTACAAGGATTAAATGTAGTTTAAATGTATTTGGATAAGGTGTATGTAAACTTCCGACTTCAACTGTATCAGATGAGTAATTCAAAATATGTAAACATTATTAAAGTGTCTAGTGTTGCATTATTAAAGTGGCCAGAGATTTCAAGTCTATGTATATAGGACAGCAGCCTCCTAATAATTTAGTGAATGCTATTTAACAGTCTGATTGCCTTGAGATAGAAGCTGTTTTTAAGTCTCTCAGTCCCAGCTGAATGATAGCGGGATGAACAGGGAGTGGCTTGGGTGGATGTTGTCCTCTATGATCTTTTTGGCCTTCCTGTGACATCGGGTGCAGTAAGGTGTCCTGGAGGGAAGGTAGTTTGCCCCCGGTGATGCAATGGGCAGACCGCACCACACACTGGAGAGCCCTGCGGTTACGGGTGATGCAGTTGGCGTACCAGGCGGTGATATTGCCCAAAGGGAAGCTCTCAATTGTGCATCTGTAAAGGTTTGTGAGAGTTTTAGGTGACAAGCTACATTTCCTAAGCCTCCTGAGGTTGAAGAGGCACTGTTGCGCCTTCTTCACCACACTCTCTGTGTGGGTGGACCATTTCAGTTTGTCAGTGATGTGTTCCCTGAGGAACTTTAAGTTTTCCACCTTCTCCACTGCGGTCCTGTTGATGTGGATAGGGGGGTGCTCCCTCTGCTGTCTCCTGAAGTCCACGATCAGCTCCCTTGTTTGTTGAAGTTGAGAGAGAGGTAATTTTTCTGGCACCACACTCCCAGGACCCTCACCTCCTCCTTGTAGGCTGTCTCGTCATTGTTGGTAATCAGGCCTACTACTATTGTGTCGTCTGCAAACTTGATGATTGAGTTGGAGGCGGCGTGGCCACACAGTCATGGGTGAACAGGGAGTACAGGAGGGGGCTGAGCATGCATACTTGTGGGGCCCAAGTTTTGAGGATCAGCGAAGTGGAGGTATTATTTCCTTCCTTCACCACCTGAGGGTGGCCCGTTAGGATGTCCAGGGCCCAGTTGCACAGGGCAGGGTTCAGACCCAGGGCCTCAAGCTTAATGATGAGCTTGGAGGGTTTTTATTTTACTTTTTATTTCACCTTTATTTAACCAGGTAGGCCAGTTGAGAACAAGTTCTCATTTACAACTGCGACCTGGCCAAGATAAAGCAAAGCAGTGCGACAAAAACAACACAGAGTTACACATAAACAAACATACAGTCAATAAAACAACATAAAAATCTATGTACAGTGTGTGCAAATGTAGAAGATTAGGGAGTTAAGACAATAAATAGGCCATAGAGGCGAAATAACTACAATTTAGCATTAACACCCTTTGAAGAGGGGGATGACCGCGGCAGCTTTCCAATCTTTGGGGATCTCAGACGATTTGAAAGAGAGGCTAGAAGGCTAGAAACAGGCTAGAAATAGGGGTTGCAACAATTTCGTGTGATCATTTTAGAAAGAGAGGGTCTAGATTGTCGAGCCCAGCTGATTTGTAGGGATCCAGATTTTGCAGCTCTTTCAGAACATCAACTGTCTGGATTTGGGTGAAGAAGAAGTGGGGGGGGCTTGGGCAAGTTGCTGCAGGGGGTGCAGAGCTGTTTACCGGTGTAGAGGTAGCCAGGTGGAAAGCATGGCCAGCCATAGGAAAAGGCTTATTGCAATTCTCGATTATTGTAGATTTATCGGTGGTGACAGTGTTTCCTAGCCTCAGTGCAGTGGGCAGCTGGGAGGAGGTGCTCTTATTCTCCATGGACTTTTCCCAAAACCTTTTGGAATTAGTTCTACAGGATGCAAATTTCTGTTTTAAAAAGCTAGCCTTAGCATTCCTAACTGGCTGTGTATATTGGCTCCTGACTTCCCTGAAAAGTTGTATATCGCGGGGGCTATTCGATGCTAATGTGGAATGCCACAGGATGTTTTTGTGCTGGTCAAAGGCAGTCAAGTATGGGGTGATCCAAGGGTTATATCTGTTCTTAGTCCTACATTTTTTAAATGGGGCATGCTTATTTAAGATGGTGAGGAAAGCACTTTTAAAGAGAAACCAGGGATCCTCTACCGCGGACCCATTACGGACGCAGGCAATGAGGCAGTGATCGCTGAGATTCTGGTTGAAGACGGCAGAGGTATATTGAGAGGGCAAGTTGGTCAGGATGATATTTAAGAGGGTGCCCATGGTTACGGATTTAGGGTTGTACCTGGTAGGTTCCTTGATAATTTGTGTGAGATTGAGGGCATCTAGCTTAGACTGTAGGGGGGCCGGGGTGTTAACTTTGTATGATGGCAATAGGCACAATGGAGAAGATACTCATTTACAAAACAAACTGCAAATCCGGATGGATTTTCCTCGGGTTTTCGCCTGCTATATCAGTTCTGTTATACTCACATACATTATTTTAACACTCTTAGAAACTTCAGAGTGTTTCCTATCCAATAGTACTAATTATGTGCATATCCTATTTTCTGGGCCTGAGTGGCATGCATTTTACTTTGGGCATGCCAGACTCTCCAAAACCGTCACCTATGCAGCCGCTCCCTAAGAAGTTAAAAGACTGCTCAGAAGGGAGAGGTTTTTTTGCCCTCTCTATTGTTGCTTTTATTACTCCTCATCACAGATGTCCTCTGTGGCTGTTATTACAAATAGTAATTCAGCTGCTGTGGGAGACGAGAGGCAATGGAGTTGACTGGGCGTTATCAAAATAAACTGTCTAGATTGCACAATTTACGTTCACACACACACACACACATGTACGCAACCACCCACATACAGACACACGCAACTATGTATAAACTGACCTTTTAGGTTGACGGGTCTGATATGTGCTTCATGTGGGAACCCAAAGGCCTGGTAATAGGGATCCCTTTAAGTGTGTTATCGCATCCACATAATAACATAGACAGGGTTATTTCCTTCTGCTGTATGTCTGAACCATGATGTCATGAGTTGGTGAGAGCTGAAGAAGCATCTTTACCATGCTTGATTATTTCCCAAGTCTTAAATCAAGCCATGGCTGTTCCTACCAGTAGACATGTCTCCTATGTCTTACAATGCTGTATTTGTTTCTACCCGATAGAACAAGCATGCCCATCTAAGATAGGTGTGTAGTGGTAGATTAAGGGTTGGGGGTTGATTTTGCTGGCGAGACTAGGGCCAGACTGCAAGGTTCAGAATGTTCCAAAACAATATCTAGAATTTGGAAAGGTTGCCATTACCACATTGTTGAGTAACTGACTCCACATTAGAGGGGTACAAGCCAAAGTTAAGCCCCTCTTCAAAGACATTGTGAATGCCTCTCCCCAACACATCTCTCCAACGCATTCCTACTAGCACTGACTTTGCTGATAACTTATTAATTGAGGAAAAATGTACTTACTACTATGTGGTTGTCTCACTTAGCTACCTGTAATGTAATCCAAAAAATATAAAATCAATGTTTTCTTTACATCAAAAAGTTTAAAATGTAATATGTGCACTGCGTATACAAAACATCAGGTGAATCCAGGTGAAAGCTATGATCCCTTATTGATGTCACCTGTTAAATCCACTTCAATAGGTGTTGTGACGGATCAGCTAGTCCGAAACACCCTAACACAGGCGGGAGGCATGAAATGAACAGAACGGAGGCAGTAGGTTATTTCGCCCAACAAAATAATTCCAGTACAAGGTAGTGTCCAACGATGAAACAACAGCGTAAAAATTATAAACATAAACTAAGCAGATTGACCAAAAGGCTGTTGCCAAAAAGGGAACACAAAATAATAAACAGCTCCCCTTGTCTTTAGACTATCGTCTACACATCATATTTACAGGGGGAAGTCAAAATATTTAAGTGCCTTTGAATGGGGTATGCAAGTAGGTGCCAGGCGCACCGGTTTGAGTTTGTCAAGAACTGCAGCACACGCTCAACTGTTTCCTGTGTGTATCAAGAGTGGTCCACCACCCAAAGGACATCCATCCATCTTGGCACAAGTGTGGTAAGCATTGGAGTCAACATGGGCCAGCATCCCTGTGGAATGGTTTCGACACCTTGCCTGACACCATGCCCTGACTAATTGAGGCTTGACTTTAGGAAAAAAGGTGTCATCATTATTGTCATTATCCACAAGCCATTTGGTGCATCCTCCAATTTGATATCCATGTTATCCGTGAGATTAGTGTCCATGCCAGAGAATGTATGTTCACCTGAAGTATGTTTCCACAGGTGGCTTCTCTGTTTATAAGTTTGTTTATTTCTCAGGGACCATGCCCAACTTATACATAGCACCAGAGTTGGATAATTTGCAAGCCAATTTGCATCTGTGGTTCCTAGCTAGCTTGAAGATAAATCATATACGGTTCTGTATTATCATAATAAAGAACCCACCCTGCAGTTTTTGCTCAATTCCAATGCACTGTGGCTAATAACACCTCATCAGACTACCTTACAGAGGGGAAAAAAACTCTGGACCACCTTTACTCCACACACAGAGACGCATTCAAAGCTCTCCCTTGCCCTCCATTTGGCAAATCTGACCATAATTATATCCTACTGATTCCTGCTTACAAGCAAAAAATTTAAGCAGGAAGCATCAGTGAATCGATCAATAAAAAAGTGGTCAGATGAAGCAGATGGTAAGCTACAGGACTGTTTTGCTAGCACAGACTGGAATATGTTCCGGGATTCCTCCGATGGCATTGAGGAGTACACCACATCAGTCATTGGCTTCATCAAAAAGTGCAGCGATGACGTCGTCCCCACAGTGGCTGTACGTACAGACCCCAACCAGAAGCCATGGATTACAGGCAACATTCACACTGAGCTAAAGGCTAGAGCTGCTGCTTTCAAGGAGCGGGACTCTAACACGGAAGTTTATAAGAAATCCGTCTATGCCCTCTGACGAACCATCAAACAGGCAAAGCACTACACCGGCTCTGATGCTCATCAGATGTTGCAGGGCTTGCAAACCATTACAGACTACAAAGGGAAGCACAGCCGAGAGCTGGCCAGCGATACAAGCCTACCAGATGAGCTTAACTTCTTAGGGAGCGGCTGCATAGGTGACGGTTTTGGAGAGTCTGGCGTGCCCAAAGTAAAATGCATGCCACTCAGGCCCAGAAAATAGGATATGCACATAATTAGTACTATTGGATAGGAAACACACTGAAGTTTCTGAAAGTGTTAAAACAATGTATGTGAGTATAACAGAATTGATATAGCAGGCAAAAACCCGAGGAAAATCCATCCGGATTTGCATTTTTTTTTGTAAATGAGCATCTTCTCCATTGTGCCTATTGCATACAACTTTATGTAGGACTGAGACTGCAGTACCTATGGCTTCCACTAGATGTGAACAGTCTATATACAAAGTCTGGGAATTCTAGGAGTGACCAGAACAGATAGGAACAGGAAATTGTCAGGCGACCACTTTTGTAAACAAGGATTGTCGCGCGCGAGATTGTGAACGCGCACCACTTTATTTATCTTTCCTATCGTTCACGTTATTGTCCGGTTGAAATATTACAGCAAATATACCCAAAAGGATACATAAAAAATATTAGCGGTGCTGCCCTCAAACAATCAAATGTTGTGCTTTTGCCGTAAAGCCTTTTTGAAATCTGACAACGCTGTGATATTGCCAAGAATCAGAGCTTTTGATGACTATGCAACACTAATAATTCAACTTTTGGATTTTGAATTTGGCGCCTTACATTTCACCGGGTAGTGTCGGGAACTACTCCCTAAGTAGTTCAATTCTCTTTTCTAGATACTGTGTCGGGAGTGAGGCGCTTTGTTTGTAGAAAGTGTATAGGTATAATTTGAACATGTTCTCTTCACGGTTCAATGGGCGACTCAACGGTGGATTTTATGATCATAACGCGCCAACCAAATGGAGATTTATGGATATAATAAATTACTTTATCTAACAAAAGAAGCATGGATTGTCTTCGTTGGACACTTGGGAAGTCCTCAGCAGAAGTTCATCAAAGGTAAGCGCCCCACCACTCTGTAAGTAGTTACCTACTTCTATGCTCGCTTTGAGGCAAATAACACTGAAACATGCATGAGAGCACCAGCTGTTCCGGAAGACTGTGCGATCCCTCTCTCCACAGCCGATGCGAGTAAGACCTTTAACTACTTAGGGAGCAGTGGGCACGCCTGGCTCTCCAAAAACGACACCTCAGCTGCCGCTCCCTAAGAAGTTAAACAGGTCAACATTCACAAGGCCGCAGGGCCAGATGCATTACCAAGACGTACTGTGAGCATTCGCTGACCAACTGGCAAGTGTCTTTACAGACATTTTCAACATCTCCCCGTCCGAGTCTGTAATTCCAACATGTTTTAAGCAGACCACCATAGTCCCTGTGCCCAAGAACACTAAGGTAACGCTGATCCGCAACACAGGGGCCCCTCGGGGGTGAATGCTCAGTCCCCTCCTGTACTCCCTCTTCACTCATGACTGCACGGCCAGGCACGACTCCATCACCATCATTAAGTTTGCCGATGTCACAACAGTGGTAGGCCTGATCACAGACAACGTCGAGACAGCCTATAGGGAGGAGGTCAGAGACCTGGCCGGGTTGTGCCAGGACAACAACCTCTCCCTCAACCTGATCAAGACAAAGGAGATGATTGTGGACTACAGGAAAAAAAGGATAGAGCATGCCCCCATTCTCATCGACGGGGCTGAGGTGGAGCAGATTGAGATCTTCAAGTTCCTTGGTGTCCACATCACCAACAAACTAGCATGGTCCAAGCACACCAAGACAGTCGTAAAGAGGGCACGACAAATCCTATTCCCACTCAGGAGACTGAAAAGATTTGGCATTGGTCCTCAGATCCTCAAAAGCTTCTACAGCTGCACCATCGAGGGCATCCTGACTGGTTGCATCACTGCCTGGTATGGCAACTGCTCAGCCTCAAACCGCAAGGCACTACAGAGGGTAGTGTGTACGGCCCAGTACATCACTGGGGAAAAGCTTCCTGCCCTCCAGGACCTCTATACCAGGCGGTGTCAGAGGAAGGGCCTAAAAATTGTCAAAGACTCCAGCCACCCTAGTCATATACTGTTCTCTCTGCTCTCGCCTGGCAAGCGGTACCGGAGCACCAATTCTAGGTCCAAGAGGCTTCTGAACAGCTTCTACCCCCATTCCATAAGACTCCTGAACATCTAATCAAATGGCTACCCAGACTATTTGCATTGCTCCCCCCCTTTTACACCGCTGCTACTCTCTGTTGTTATCAACTATACATAGACACTTTGATAACTCTACCTACATGTACATATTACCTCAATTACCTCAACTAACCGGTGCCCCCGCACATTGACTCTGTACTGGTACCCCCTGTATATAGTCTCGCTATTGCTATTTTACAGCTGCTCTTTAATTATTTGTTACTTTTATTTCTTATTCTTCTTCCATTTTTTTAAACTTTTTTTAATACGATTTGATTTGATTTAAAACTATAACACAAAAAATTGACAAAGGGTCATGATGTTATTACCTACAAGACTAGCCAAACACACTCAACTTTGTTCTACAAAGCATTTTTGCCTTTAATATGGTGACTGTTAGTTACTGTTAGTGTTACTGTGTTTACCTAATGTGTTGGCTACGTAATGCTCATCCTCTGCCTGGCTGGCAGTCTGGCTGTACTAGCTTAGTTCCATGCCTGGGAGGGTAATTACATGAATTTGAAACAGAGGGAGGATCCCTCTGACAGGAGCTGTCGATGGGGAGGCAGGGGAGACAATGCTGCTAATGGACTGTGGTGGATGGGGAATTCATGAGTACTCTCTACTGTACCAACCAACCACCCAATGCCCAGGATGCTGCAGACTCCGGTGCTACTTCAGACAGATGCCTCATCATCAAGCATTGGGTGGCATGGGAGGGGAAAATCAATCAAACAGAGGCTAATAATCTAGCATCTAGATTTTTAAACACATTCATATTTCAGTGTTTTGTTGAAAACATTATACAGCTATTTGCTTTAATAGCCTAACCGTGTACATATGGCATACACCTCATACAACATGGTAGGCAAGTCTATGCATGGCATAGCTACTGGGACTTAGACAATTTTACTCTTCCCAACTCTCCAATCTCCCTTTGTTAAGTGCAGCCATGCACAGTTATGGCTAACACAAGTAATCGTGTTTCACTACGTCCTTGCCTTATCCTGCGTGAAGGGTGGTGACGACATGCCCTGACAGTATGGAGCCTTGCTGTATGAATGCACTGACCCAGTTAGGGGACAGAAACACACTCCAACACAATACATAGATTTTACTGTGCTGTATTAGCCCAACATATATGGGGGGTTTCTTTTGTATGAGAGTGTACAAGGATTATGCCAAGGCCTGCATGGTCTGCCATCTAGGTCTCTCTCTCTGTCTGTCTGTCTGTCTTTTTCTCTCTCTCTGTTGTGTCAATGTGTAGTTCGAGCTCCTTTCAGACACTTTCAGCAGAAATAGGGGAGATTTATCCATCTTCTCCTGGAAAGTAATAGATTAACCTGGCAAGATTTAGGTTTTGCATAAATCAGGAGGCCACACCATCGGGAAAACAGATTGCAGAGAATTTTGAGTGCGGAGCGGAGCGAGGGAGGTGGTTGCACAGTTTAAATGAATGTGTCTGCCTGCTTTACAAAATGGCTCAGAATCTACAAGTGCAATGTAAGCTGAAACTTAAATGTGAAATATGTTTTCCATAACAGTTACAAACAACTTATTTCTAAGTAATATGCATCTCTACACATTCCCAGCTGACTATGCGTAGGTAGTTAGCTACTCCTATTAAATATCATTGTCACATTGGATGAATCAACATTATGAATCAAAGCTAAGTAGAACATGTAATTGGCACAGCATTTGATGTTCCAACATGGCCAGTAGTTATCTGAGTAGCTGAGTTCAGCCTCGGTCTCCATGGTCCATTGCTGCGGATCTTAGATGAAATGTCTTACTAATTACGTCTATCTTCTGCCCTGCAGCGCTCACTGCCCTCTGAAAAATGTATATCTGTGTCCAGTTCACTGTCTAAATTTATCAGGGCTTTTCACTTTTTCTAGCTTGTCATGCAGGAGTGAGAGGAGGATATAGACTGTCTGTCATCAGTAACGTCACAAACATGTTGTCTGATTGTCTGGTGTTGCTTGTTAATTAATGTTACAATTTATCCATCCGGGAGGGTGGTAATGACAGAGAGATCTGCCAAGCCTCATCTCCACCACCTATGAAGATCTGTCAAATAAAAATAAAGCGGTGGCTAAAGTCAGCTGAAGTTTGTAGTGGTTGTTTAAAGAAAACTGAACCATAGATTATAGTTTAAACTACTTTCAAGGTGAGGAACCATCTAACATCATGTTGTAAAATACTGTTCTTCCCCTTAAAGGGGGGGTGGGACCAGATACAGATTTCTTATGACAGTCCCCTCATGTGAATAAAATATGGTAAACACGTAGGCATTGTGATTGAGATGTGCCTTTGGACATTATTTTTCTGTTGTGTTGTTCCATTTAGAAACATTATGCAGTTGATTATTTCAGCTTGCAGCCCACAGTACAACAACGGGGGTTCTGTGGTCCCTACAGTTCTCATGTACGATGCACAATTCCACCGCTTCAGGTCATACAGAAAACCAACAGGCTATTTGAAATGTCTGACATCCTCTCCATAATGTTGATTCCTGTTTCAGAGGCAGTATATGTGCCACAAGGTCTACACCGAGCGTGCCCACACATTGTTCCTATGTGACTATCTGTGGTGAGTCTTGGCCTTGTGACTGCACTACAGTGACACCAAACATATATACATGTGGATAATGAGCTGATGTGACCAACAAGGTGCTACGTGCCAAGCGTTGTTAGAGCAGTTGCTTTTGACTAGCTTTTTATGGGCTGAAAACACACATAATGGGAATAGAAGAAGAAAATAAATATTGCTTTCTTGTCTTAAATTTTGTAATAAATTGGATCGTAATCTAAACAACATTGTCAACCAAATGTAGCTCAAAACACACATTATCAATTAAGCCTGATAAAAAAATGTATAGAAAACTTGCTGGATAAGACCAAAAGTCATTACTGAGACCAACGCCATTAGTGTTGAATAATTAGTAAGTTTTACGCCAGACATGAGTTTCCTTCAGCCATCCAAAGAAGTACATCAATATGTTTTATGATGATACTGCATTATGTTTTTTTGCACGGCTACTTAAAGTAAGGGGTTGGCTTCTTAGATATAAACAGTACTTATGAAAACAACCACATTTTTTCTCAATCACAACACACATGGAATTCATTTTACACACAAACTCAAACACAGTGCAACTTGCATGGCAATTTAGCAAAAGCAATTCTATGAGTCTGAACTGAAAATTGCTCTTGTACCCTTTCTGAGCAGTGTAGTTCTGTTTATATGGCTGTGAAGAAGGCACAACACTAGCAGCATTGTGAGGATTAAAGAAATAACCAATACAAACGCAGGCCAGGCCAGTGTATAATCCGCTCAAGCAAAAGCCTGACAAACAATTTCCAGCGAGGCCAAGCTGAAGTATGATGGCTGCTGTCAATGTTGGGTCAACTTGATCTGGTGAAGGACGGGTGAGGTTGGTGGGGTTGGGGAGGTGTCAGTGGCATCCTCCATATCTGTCAGCGCATGGAAGAACCTCATCACGATCTGGAGAGGCTGCTGATTGGGGTAAATAGCAGTAGAGAAGGACAACCACGATGTTACAGCTTTGTATTATAAGCCATAAGCTTTGTATTATACTTTCTAGTATCTATGAAGCTGTAGTAACCCACATACAGTGTATCATATTTGTATGCATTTGAAAACAGATGGTAGTCAAACTGAATGTTGGGTTGTTGCATAAGGCTCTACCAAATAACTAGAAGCCATTTTTACTTGTTACATTTCTTTTTTAGCAAATATGTGAATCTGAAGTGATCAACACCTAAATAGTCTATATGACCTCCCTCTTCTAGTTGTTTGTAAGAGGGACTGGCTTCTCCATGCTGCCATTCCATATTTACAAAAGGCTGTTTGTCACAGTGCACACCTTTAACCTGACTGCTATTTTGAAAATCACTCAAGTTGTATTCAACAGAGAAAAAGAGTGAGCATGAAATCAAAAAGAAAAAAGAAAATATCTTTATCGCCACCCTTTAAAATGACAAAAACTCTTTATTCACCCCCCTGTGACGTTCAGGGGATTTTAATTCCCCAAATTCAAAGAGAGACGAGAAGCATTCTCACCCCAATCCTGAATGGGAGCTTTATATACTCAGCATACAGACGCAGTACAGCCTGTATCACTCTTCACAGTTGCTGCATTCATTCCTCTAATTCTCCATTATTATTCAGTGAGCTGTTAGGTGTGCTCTCATTTACAATAGGATTGAAGACAGACCTTTCCCCTTGGGGCACAGAGGCTGAATGCATTTCTCCTTTTTTAATTGCAGCTTAAATGTTTTATGCTAACCGTTCAGTGAATTTGGGATGCAGAGGGGATTATTATAAGGAATGTATTTTAATAACGCAATAATATTTTTCTTGTGTCGTGGTTGATTATGGGGATTTTGTTGTTTAGAGGGACTATGTGATTACTTGGTCTGGCCCTGTGATTGTCAGGTCCTCCTAGTATGGATTTATTGTGTAGCAACAGGAGTTTAGATAGCATACCCTCATTAAAAACAATCTCTCAGTTAAACACGTTTGATCATTCAAAATATATTTTAATCGATCGCATTGATGGACTAGGGATCACTAATAGGTTAATGCTGACCTTGCATGTACTGTTGTCGTTAAACAAATAATCTCTAGATCTCTCTATGACCGGGTGCCACTCCTCTCCCCTCTCTTTAGTAATCCAACTAAGAATCCCCAATATTGTCTCATTAACCCTTGGAACTCCTCTATGTGAACAGATAAAAGTGTGTGTCCCTGGCGCCAGAGTTAAATGGGGAGATGAATAATGGATGTTGGATGTCTGTGCGTGGTCCTCTACTGTGTGTGTCAGTGATCCTGTCCACCTGGAGGGCACCAGAATAAGATCGTCCACTGGATGAGCAGAGTAGAACAGAACGCTGCACATTGGTCCATTGATTCTTACAGTGGGTTTTGACCAAAGGCTGTACCTCCTCTTGACAACTCTTCGCTTCCCTTGAAATGTGCATAAAGTTGTGCAGACAGTAGCGAGTATTCATGGAAGCCAGGCTTCCCCCCCACAAAACGAGAAAAAAAGATACAAAATTACTTATCTTTTGTCTCTGTGTTTCATAAACTTCCTTCAATTCGCAAGAGGCTGAATGTCCCTCACTGGAGAAAGCATCCAATTGAACAAAACAGTGCCCCACTGTCTCTGTATGTGTAGCCCATCTATGCTGTCTGGTAAAAAAGAGTATGACATTGTTGCTGCCCGTAGCATTCAATGGCCTCCCTTGATAAAAAATATAAAATATTAGCCAATCAATGTTGAACTAAGTGAGCAGCTGTGAATGATCCTGGTGCACCAAAAAAAATCCAGTTTGGATTTAGGCTTCAGACCAATCACATCACATTAGAAGCCAAACGTTATTGACAGAACTTGAATTGTTTCATCCTGTTGTGTCGTTGCACTCCGGTGGCTAGCTAGCTAGTTAAATTAGCCATGGATGGAGGTAAGGATTTGTACTTGGGATTTTACTTAATTCTCCATACTGGCCAATGACTTTAATAGCAATTCTGAGCCAACCATAAATGCATACATTGTGCCCCTGGCCTTAGAGGATGGAAGTTCTAGATGTAGTAACGTTAAGCTAATGTTAACTAGCTGGCCTGGCACATCGTTGCCAATGAAAGGAAGATGAGACTAGTGAGAAAGCATTCTAGCTAGGAAGCCTGGGACAACAAAAACGTAAAGCGTGTATGACAGAGTCATAGAGTGTTTAGGCAACATGAAAGAGAATGGCATTGCCATTTCCGTACAAGTAGGGTAAGTCAACATGCTTTTTCTACTTGCACTTGCACTTGCTATGCTATGTTGTCTCTCTTTATGTAGTGTTGTGGTGTCTCTTGTCATGATGTGTGTTTTGTCCTATATTTGTCAGAAGTCTCTGTGTAGCAGGTAGGCAGGCGCAGGACAACGGAGATGAGTAAATCACATATCTTTACTAAAATAACAAACTACCAACATAGGTAGAAAAAAAACAAGCTCACAATAAAAAGAACATCTAACATATAACAAACACGCACAAAACCACGAGGGAAACAGAGGGTTTAAATAAGGAACAAATAATTAAGTGATTGGAAACCAGGTGTGTATAATGAAGACAAAAACATAGAAAATGAAAAGTAGCTAGAAAACCGGTGACGTCGACCACCGAAAGCTGCCTGAACTTTGGCTGAAGTCGTAACAACATTTTTATTTTTAATCCCAGCCCCCATCCCCGCAGGAGGCCTTTTGTCTTTTGGTAGGCCGTCATTGTAAAAAACATTTTTTTTCTTAACTGACTTGCCTACTTAAATAAAAGTTAAATAAAAAATAATTTAATAAACCATACATTTAAAAAAATATATATATAAAACATTCCAGGAAGCTAGGCATATGTCACACATCATTACTAAACAGAATAGGAATATGAATATATATTTTTTATAAAAATGCATTCTGTTGCAGAAATGCCTTCTGGAACATGTGAACTTTCATGCGCCTTAATAACAAATGTGTATGTCATCTGTAAATCCAAATAAAATGTATGAATTGTGAGATGGATTAGCCATGGCAAGGCAGGAACCTTCCCACTAGCCATGATTGGCTGAGATAATGGATGGACTGGACATGCCGAGAGATGATTTCGGATTGGTCTGCTATGTAGCACGCTTCTGTCTTTAACATGAGCTGCTCAGTATGTGTAGATAATCATTGCTACAGCGTCTTTTTTGAAATATTTAATGTTAGCTATGGAGAACTGCAAAAGTGTTGCTTCTGCTCTCAACAACATTGCTGACCAGAATTTAGCAGGCGCTATCGCCAAAGATCAGTGAGAAAAAGTTGTGAGGGACTACTTTCTGCACACAGTCAGTGTGACCCGGAGTGACTTGACACAACAGGCCAAACAAGCTGTAGCTACAAACAAAACGAAAATGACACAGGACGTCTTACTTAGTTAAAGTGGTTCCAGTCTGCCGTAAAGCGTTAATCCATGTACAGTGAGGGAAAAAAGTATTTGATCCCCTGCTGATTTTGTATGTTTGCCCACTGACAAAGAAATTATCAGTCTATAATTTTAATGGTAGGTTTATTTGAACAGTGAGAGACAGAATAACAATGAAAAAATCCAGAAAAACGCATGTGAAAAATGTTATGAATTGATTTGCATCCTGGTTAACTCTCTCCACCTGCCCATTACTCTCGGGGTGAAACCGAGAAACAAGAAACCCCTAGAAACAACAACGTTTTAAATGCCTTAAACAACGCTCAATAAACCCTCCTCAGGGTTGCAACAGCGCCTCTTCAACCTCAGGAGGCTGAAGAAATTTGGCTTGTCACCAAAAACACTCACAAACTTCTACAGATGCACAATCGAGAGCATCCTGTCGGGCTGTATCACCGCCTGGTACGGCAACTGCTCCGCCCACAACCGCAAGGCTCTCCAGAGGGTAGTGAGGACTGCACAACACATCACCGGGGGTAAACTACCTGCACTCCAGGACACCTACACCACTCGATGTCACAGGAAGGCCAAAAAGATCATCAAAGACAACAACCACCCGAGCCACTGCCTGTTCACCCCGCTATCATCCAGAAGGCGAGGTCAGTACAGGTGCATCAAAGCTGGAACCGAGAGACTGATAAACAGCTTCTATCTCAAGGCCATCAGACTGTTAAACAGCCATCACTAACATTGAGTGGCTGCTGCCAACATACTAACTTAAATCTCTGGACACTTTAAATAATAGAAAATTGGATGTAACAAATGTCACTATATACTTTAAACAATTTTGTATATATCCGACATTACTCATATCAAATGTATACACTGTACTCTATACCATCTACTGAATCTTGCCTATGCCGTTCGGCCATCGACTCAAATCTCTAGACACTTTAAAGCATACTGTTAGCTAGCTAGCGAGCGTTAGCTTTCTGGCTCACTAGCTAACGTTACGTGTAGCTATGATATGTGTAGTGATATTATTCATATCTCAGAAATTATTTTGCATTGCTACAAATACAAACGTACTCTGTACATCAGTACCATGGACGGCCACATCATATTTAGCTTAAATTCGTTTGATTACACCGAACAAAAATATCAATGCATCATGCAACAATTTCAAAGATTTTACTGAGTTACAGTTCAGTCAATTGAAATAAATTAAATACAGATATGCATCTGTTGGTCAAAGATACCTTAAAAAAAAGGTAGGGGCGTGGATCAGAAAACAAGTCAGTATCTGGTGTGACCATTATTTGCATCATGCAGCGTGAAATGTTATTCGCATAAAGTTGATCAGGCTTGTCATGACTGTCCTGTGAGGATCAGCTTTGCAACAAATAACTTCAGAGGGGGGAGAAGGGAACTGGTGGGGGTTGACAGCTAACACACTGTTATAAATCAAGGACAGAACATTCAGCTTTCTCCCTCTCCAAATTCACTGGAGGAATGTGCCTTTGTTTCACAGATTTTCTCACTGAAACTCTGACACGTTCTAAAGCGAATACTGGAACCATATTTCTAACAAAGAACATGGGGAATGGTAAGAGTCAACCTAAAAGAACACTGATGTCAGTTTGGTTGTTATTTTGTGATGTCATAAAAAATGTGTTAGGGGAAATACTGTAACTTCACACTACATCCTCTACGTTGTGCATGCTATATGATAAATAATGAAAGTGTTTTTGTTAAGATATGGATGTGATTTTAGAAAACTATAAGAGGAAATTGTTTCTATAATTGTGCACAGTAAGTAGTCACCGCCCCCTTGTATGAGGTCAGAGAGCATGTCAGCCTAACGGAACAGCCCCCTTTGAACGAACTGGATAAAATGATGGTTGAAGAATTAACATATCAGACCAAAAAGACGTAGAGCTGCAGCTCACGTTTAAAGTGGTATGGCTGATTAGCTGTCCTAAGTAAAGTATCTAGAAAAGAGAATTGAACTACTTAGGGAGTAGTTCCCGACACTACCTGGTGAAATGTAAGGCGCCAAATTCAAAATCCAAAATTGAATTATTAAACATTCATCAATATACAAGCGTTGCATAGTCATCAAAAGCTCTGATTCTTGGCAATATCACAGCGTTGTCAGATTTCAAAAAGGCTTTACGGCGAAAGCAGCACAACATTTGATTGTTTGAGGATAGCGCTTCATATATTTTCCACGTTAGCATAAATTCATATCCAGCGCGGGTCACACAAAACCCATATAAGAGCTAAAAAATTACCTTTCAAAGAACTTCTGCTGAGGGCTTCCCAAGTGTCCAACGAAGACATCCAATGGTTCTTTTGTTAGAAAAAGTTATTTATTATATCCATAAATCTCAGTTTGGTTGGAGCGTTATGATCATAAAATCCACCGTTGAGTCGCCCATTGAACCGTGAAGAGAACACGTTCAAATTATACCTATACACTTTCTACAAACAAATCAAACATCATTTTTAATGTATCCTTAGGTATCCTTTTATGTATATTTACTGTAATATTTCAACCGGACGATAACGTGAACGATAGGAAAGGAAAATAAACAGTCCTAGTTAAAATACAAATGAATAGGCAGCCTGGAAAAGAAGGTCATTTACAAAATAAACTGCAAATCCGGATGGACTTTCCTCGGGTTTTCGCCTGCTATATCAGTTCTGTTATACTCACATACATTATTTTAACACTTTAAGAAACTTCAGAGTGTTTCCTATCCAATAGTACTAATTATGTGCATATCCTATTTTCTGGGCCTGAGTGGAAGGCATTTTACTTTGGGCACGCCAGACTCTCCAAAACCATCACCTCTGCTGCCGCTCCCTAAGAAGTTAAGTGGGACAATTCTACTACTCCTTTCAAACCATTGTATTCCGCTGCTCTCATCACCCCACTGGGAACCATTGACACGGCTGGCTAGCCTATCTGTAATAAACTTTGTAGTTCTGTTCAGGACTACATGACAAGTCACCGGATCCCGGACGTCTGCAGAGGAGAACAACAGTAGAAGACGGGTCAGAACCATATTGGACAATCAGAGCCTTACAAAAGTGCCGTGAAAAGGCCCAACCCCCTTTTCAAGGCAGCCCGGTTCAAAGAAATACACTGCGAACCAAGGCATTTACACATAAATATGTTCATGATTTCTTACTCCAAGCAGCGGGGGTTCGTGTGCAAAGTATATCATTACTAAAAATGTACCAACGTTAAGTCTCTCTCTCTCTCTCTCTCTCTCTCTCTCTCTCACCCTCTCCATGTCTTTTGTAACACGCAGCCATGTTGTTTTCAGTCCACTAGGGACCTGTTTTTAATGTATTAAGTGGGTATCCTGTTTTACCATTTAGTTACCTAGTAAATAAATAATTCAACCAATTTGTGTAGTACTGAACCATAAGTAAAGCCCAGGTTTTTGCAGATGCAAGGTTACGACTGTTTAGAATGGTGATTTGATACAAGGTTGTGATTGGTGCCCCAAATCCTATTGAGTTAATTGCTACATGATTAATTTAATTGGGTAACAATTAAACATAGTTAGTTGATTAGATAAATAACAGTCATCAGATTAATTAAATTAAAGTTACAACAGGCTGTTGATTGTGGCCTGTGGAATGTTGTTCCGCTCTTCTTCAGTTGCAGGACATTGGCGGGAACTGGAACACACTGTTGTACACGTCGATCCAGAGCATTCCAAACATGCTCAATGGGTGACAAGTCTAGTGAGTATGCAGGCCATGGAAGAACTATGACATTTTCAGCTTCCAGGAATTGTGTGCAGCTCCCTGCGACATTGGGCCCTACATTATCATGCTGAAACATGAGGTGTTGGCAACGGATGAATGGCACAACAATGGGCCACAGGATCTCGTCACGGTATCTTTGTGCGTTCAAATTGCCATCGATAAAATGCAAAAAAATAACCGCATTGCCACCATGGGGCAGTCTGTTCACAACGTTGACATCAGCAAACAGTTTGCCCACACGACTCCATACATGCTGTCTGCAATCTGCCTGATCCAGTAAAAACGGATTTATCCATGAAGAGCACACTTCGCCAGCGTGCCAGTGGCAATCAAAGGTGAGCATTTGCCCACTGATGTCAGTTACGAAACCGACCTGCAGTCACATCTAGACCCTGGTGATGATGACTTGCACGCAGATGAGCTTGTCTGAAGAAGCCGGATATGGTGGTCCTGAACTGGCGTAGTTACACATGGTCTGCGATTCTGGGGCCGGTTGGATATACTGCCAAATTCTCTAAAACGATATTGGAGGCGGCTTATGGTAGAGAAAGGAACATTCCATTATCTGGAAACAGCTTTGGTGGACATTCCTGCAGTCAACATGCCAATTGCACGGTCCCTCAAAACCTGAGACATCTGTGCATTGTGTTCTGTGACAAAGCTGCATATTTTAGAGCTGCCTTTTATTGTCCCCAGCAGAAGGAACACCGGTGTAATAATCATACTGCTTAAGGCCAGATCATTCTTCAAAACGTTCATAGATGACCACCAGGGTCGAATAATAACCTTACACTCCCCATAGTATCCATATCCTTATGGAAATGTCATTTCACTGCTGTTGAGCGATTAAGTTCAACAACCCAATTTGGGTAAATATTGGACCACACCAGTGTTGTTGCTTTCATGAGGCTTACACAAGAGTATGAGTTCCTCAAGTGCCTATGCATATCCCAATGTTAGGAGAATTACCAATTTGTTAAAATATTTAAATAATGTTAAAGTTTTTTTGGGAGGGTAAATGTTAAAGTTTATGTAAAAATATTTAATGTGCAAAAACATTGCAGGAAAAGTTCAATTTTACAGTGTACAAATTTAACATGATGAACAGGAATGACATTTACTCTCATGGAATAAATAACTAGCCCATACTAAGCCGCGCCTCAAGTTCTCTGATCTGACCCGGTGGGCAACCTGTGAGAGTAAATATCATTCCTGTTCATCATGTTAAATTTGAACACTTTAACATAAATGTAACCGTTTACACTTGTGGGAATTGTTCTGCATGGATAAGGTTAAATGTAAATATTTCTTATAATATATATATTAAAAGCCTATGCATAAGCATCGTAGCAATTAAAAGGTAACAGTTTGTAGATTATGGTGAAATTATTTGAACAAAGTTGAGGACACACCAGTTCACCTGACACAAGACTGAATCCAAACTTTACACTGTTGATTTTATGTGCATTTTACATTTACTGTACTTTTCACCGCATTTGTTGATAACGAATTCTGAAAGTAGTCTAGATACACTCAGTAACATGATAAGAATTTTTCTGCAAAATTTGGCGTAGGTGCAACATCAGACAAAAAATTGAAAAGGGATTGAGTGAGACGACTAACTGGTGTCTCCATGTGGCCACACACCTCTCCAAAGTGTGAAGAGTTCCTAAGTCATTTCAATGCACTTTTATAACTCAAAGAAGTGTCTTCAACTTTTTTTTAGCTCTCCAAGTTGTGCCATTAAGGAATTGGATCAAGCACACCTGTAGTTGTTTTGTTTGGAACAAGCCATGCCGCACAGTGTGGTGCTGAGCCCATCAGGTCTTTGACACATTCGCCCACTCCCCCGCTGAAATATCAGGCACAAAATGTTGGCTCCATTGTAACAGGTTGTAATCAAGCCCTGGTCTCCAGCATGGCAACAGAATAGGGATACCTGGTGCAGTAGTCTCAAGTTGGACTACTCCAAATCATCTCAGTTCTGACACACACACACACAAATGGAAGCTTTGCAGGTCCATCAACTCATGTAAATACCTCTCACACACACTACAGTAACCTGTGGATCATGAGAGAACATTCATAAATCAGTAGAACATTGATAATATATTTAATGACACTTAATACTTAGTTTGAAGTGAGACACTTTCGGTCATTCATAACACATCAATAAAGACTATATATGCCATTACACTGTAAACAATTTAAAGTCAGACCCCTTTGGTCATTTGTAACACACACATAAATGCCTTGTATCATATGACGCTGTACTTACTATAAAGTCAGACCCTTTGGTCATTTATAACACATACATAAATGCCTTGTATCATATGAAGGTGTATTTACTATAAGGTCAGAGACCTTTGGTCATTCATAACACATACATAAAGGCTTAATGATGTAAACACAAGTGTATTAAACTTAGGGAATTATCACTAACAGCTAAAACAAATAACCATTAAAGACATGTTTAAACCATACACTTCCTTTTATTTGTACATTTTTAAAACAATACAAATACATTAAGTTTCAAAAAGTCCAGTAATGCAATTACATTGAACATTACACAGGGCTGTGAATACAGTAGTTGTCCCTGAGCTGGAGGACAAATGGTTATTTTCTTTATATCCTGCTGTAGGTACTGCATGTTGGTTCTAACCTTAAAAATAGCAACAAAGAAAGCTTAGTTAGAAAGCAATGGTTAGCAGGTTTGTTAGGACATGCCTTTGTGTCACGACTTCCGCCGAAGTTGGTTCCTCTCCTTGTTCGGGCGGCGGTCAGCAAGCCATCATCAATCTATTTTAAATGTTTCCATTTGTTTTGTCTTGTCTTCCCACACACCTGGTTTCAATTCCATCATCACATGTTGTGTATTTAACCCTCTGTTTCCCCCATGTCCTTGTCTGGAATTGTTATTTGTAAATGCTTGTGCATGTTCATTTGGTGTGTAACGGGGTTTTTAACCAAATTGATTGTTTGTTCTGTGTCCGGTGGGTTTTCATTATTAAACCGCACCATTCCGTGACACAGTTTTGCTTTCCTGCGCCTGACTTCTCATCCGCCAGTACGCACGCATTACACTTTGTTACACCATCTGGACAAGGGCATTTCTGTGCTGCTCAAGAAACTATACATGGGAAGATGGGAAACTCCATTCAATTCCGATTTTTGTATAATGTTTTTATTTACAAATTTCATAGTTCAGCAAAGGTAACTGAACTAAATGACTATCTCCCAGTAGCACTCACTTCTGTCATCATGAAGTGCTTTGAGAGGCTAGTTAAGGATCATATAACCTCTACCTTGCCTGACACCCTAGACCCACTTCAATTTGCTTACCGCCCCAATAGATCCACAGACGATGCAATCCCCATCGCACTGCACACTGCCCTATCCCATCTGGACAAGAGGAATACCTATGTAAGAATGCTGTCAATTAAACTCTACAGGCACCGGGGAAGTATTCGGAAGTTTGGAGAGTCTGGCGTGCCCAAAGTAAAATGCATGCCACTCAGGCCCAGAAACTAGGATATGCACATAATTAATACTATTGGATAGGAAACAATCTGAAGTTTCTAAAACAGAACTGATATGGCAGGCGAAAACCCAAGGAATTTTTGTCCAGATTTCTTTTTTTTGTGACATGCCCTCACTTTCAATGGCTATGGGATTCTCAGTAAAATAGGACCCAGATTGCAGTACCTATGGCTTCCACTAGATGTCAACGCCTTTATCATGGAAGACAACCGAACAGAAGAAGAATTTGTAAGTGGATAGAGGAAGTCACTTTAGAGACCATGTGCGCGTTCCTCTGTATTTTCCTTTTCTATCGTTTAGGATATTATCCGTGTGAAATATAATCGTTAATATACATAAAAGTGTACCTAAGGATACATTATAAATGATGTTTTATTTGTTTGGGCAAAGTTGATAGGTATAATTTGAACGCTTTCTCTTCCCTGTACAACGGGCGAGTGGACAGTGGATTTTCTGAACATAATGCGCCAACCAAACGGAGATTTATCGATATAAACAATGACTTTTTCTAACAAAAGAAACATGAATTGTCTTGCTTGGACAATTCGGATTGCCCTCAGCAGAAGATAATCAAAAGGTAAGCGATTTATTTTAGCTCTTTTATGTGTTTTGTGAGACCCGCGCTGGTAATGAATTTATGCTAATGCAGAAAATATGTGAGGTGCTATCCTCAAACAATCAAATGTTGTGCTTTCACCGTGAAGCCTTTTTGAAATCTGACACTGCTGTGATATTGCCAAGAGTCTAAGCTTTTTGAAGACTATGCAATACTTGTATATTGATGAATGTTTCATAATTAAACTTTTGGATTTTGAATCCATGGTTCTTTTGTTAGAAAAAGTAACGTATTTTATCCATAAATCCTCCATTTGGTTCGTGCGTTATAATCAGAAACGACAGCTTCCACTACTCCATTAAAAACGTGACGCGAACTCGTTCATCTTATACCTATAAACTTGTCCAAGAACAATCAAACATAGTTTTAAATGTATCCTTAGGAACACTTTTAAGTATATTTACTATTATAAATCAGCCGGAATATAAACTGATCGATAACAACGGTAAAATAGACACTCCGTGACTTCTCGTGCGCGCGCCACGGGTACTATTCTCATAAAGAGGGGGTCTTCATTGTTTGGTCATTTTCTCTGCTCTAAATTCATCCAAAATGGAGGAAAACACCATCTCGAGGCTGTTGACATCATAAGGAAGCGACGTGTACTGCATTCATATGCCTTTATATGGTCATTTTCAATAGGGAGGGGTTCCCAAATGAGCAATGTGTCAAAATCACTTTTTCCAGGACAGAAATTCCTCGGGGTTTCGCCTGCTATATGCGTTCTGTTTAACTCACAGACAAATGGTTAACAGTTTTGGAAAATTCAGAGTGTTTCCTATCCAATGGTACTAGATATATGCATATCCTATTTTCTGGGCCTGAATGGGAGGCATTTTACTTTGGGCACGCCAGGCTCTCCAAAACCGACCCCTCAGCTGCCGCTCCCTAAGAAGTTAAGCTCAGGGCCCTGGGACTGAACCACACGCTGTGCAACTGGGTACTGGACTTCCTGATAGGCCGCACCCAGGTGGTGAAAGTAGGAAACAACACCTCCATTTCACTGATCCTAAACCCTCCTGTACTCCCTGTTCACCCATGACTGCGTGGCCACGCAAGCCCTCAACTCAATCAAGGCCAAAAAGATCATCAAGAACATCAACCACCTGAGCCACGGCCTGTTCACCCCGCTATCATCCAGAAGGTGAGGTCAGTACTGGTGCATCAAAGCTAGGACTGAGAGACTGAAAAACAACTTAAGACCATCAGACTGTTAAATAGCCATCACAAGCCGGCTTCCACCCAGTTACGCAACCCTGCACCTTAGTGTCACGCCTGCTCCCGTTCTCCCTCTCTGGCGCTCGCCTTTCACCTGTCACCATCGTTATGTGCATCAGCGCTCATTGGACTTACCTGGACTCCTTCACGTTTTGATTGCCTTCCCTATATCCGTCTTTTTCCTGTTTCATCCCTGTGTCAGCATTGCTCAATCTAATATTTATATATTTCTTAATTCCATTCTTTTACTTTTAGATTTGTGTGTATTGTTGAGAATCGTTTTTAGTCACAACTGCACTGTTAGTGTCACGACTCGTCGTCTCCTCTCCTTGTTCGGGTGGCGTTTGGCATCGCCGGTCTTCTAGCCATCGTCGATCCACATTTCATTTTCCATTTGTTTTGTCTGTGTTTTCCACACCTGCTTGCAATTCCCTCAATTACATGTTTTGTATATAACCCTCTGTTCCCCCCCATGTCTTTGTGTGGGATTGTTATTTGTAGTGCTTGTGCACATTATTTTGACTGGTGCGTTACGGGTTATTGTACCCATTTATTCTCGTGTTGTTTTGAATCGTTGGGTTGTCTATTAAACGACTACGATTATAACCCAGTTTTGCTCTCCTGCGCCTGTCTTCTCTGCCACCAGTTACGCAACCCCTACAGTTAGATACTACTGCACTGTAGGAGCTAGGAACACAAGCATTTCGTTACACCTACAATAAGATCTGCTAAATATGTGACAAATAAAATTTGATTTGACCTGACTATGAGATGTGGCTGTATTAAGGGGTATTAGTATTTAGCTGAGCCTGCTAGATAGCTAAATGTCGGCTAGTAATGATACAGAGTGTTGCTGGCCTTTTACTCCACCCATTCCATTGGCGGCCGAATCACATCAAGTGTGCTTATTGCACTACAGAAAACCTATACTGCAGAAAACAGTGCAGGGCATGCTCACTGAATTAAGGGCAACTACACAATCTAAGTTTCTTAGATTTTCCTCAGACCTCAAAAGTCATCCCTTGGTGTGGCAGGTAGCCTAGTGGTTAGAGCATTGGGCCAGTAACCAAAAAGGTTTCTAGATCAAATCCCTGAGCTGACAAATCTGTTGTTCTGCCCCTGAACAAGTCAGTTAACCCACTGTTCCTAGGCTGTCATTATAAATAAGAATTTGTTCTTAACTGACTTGCCTAGTTAAATTTCAAAAATTTTAAGCATTGTTGTGAACACAGAAAGTCCAATTTTGTTGTATAAGAAAAAAATTGAAATCCGAAACCTCGAAAAACAAAACCAAGCTAATGGAATTTGGGGAAAAAATAATGCAAAAAACGTAAACGGCTTATCAAAGGCCCATACCAACGTTTTATTTTTCTGTGTATAACTGCACTTTAAGAGGGAAAGAGGTTACACCATCCTAGAAATGTTTCAGTAAAATATAATATATAACATTTTGCAGACGTTTTTATCCAAAGCAATTTACAGTCATGCTTGACAATTTTTACAATGGGTGGTCCCGGGAATTGAACCAAATATCCTGCCGTTGCAATGCGCTACCAAGATGCATGACCGGGTTATAAATTCTTTCTGAAGCCTCAATTTAATGATGTATAAGGCCTTTATTATTAAGCAGTGCTTATGCCACCCTTTATAAAGAACAGGTTTACGTCATACTTGACATCGTGGGTGATGTCACATTTGACATTACTGGTCATGTCACACAGTTATGCCACATTTATGAACCCTTTATAAAGTATTACATATGGTTATAGATTAGGTAGGCTCTGTAATGTTTATGAAGGCTTTATGAAGCTTTTACAAGCTGCACCTCATTTAAAGCGGGACCTTTATGGTCTATTTTGCCTTACAGCGGTTTGACTGTGTTTGTCCTCTGTTATGACAAGGACTTGTGTTAGCAGAGATTAATGGCGTGGTGCTAGAGTCAGCACAAATGCTGTGGCACTCCGGAGATGCCTTTGCTGACAAGCCACTGGTCGTGTCCGAATACTCATACTTGCGTCCTAAATAGTAGGTCATATGAGTATGCAAAAAAAAATAGTATGTGACATTTAATAGTATGTGACAATTAGAAAATCGAGTATACTTTAAATACCCGGATCTCATACTAATTTCGGCTTTGACAATAGCTGCTCAATAAGATATGACTATGCATTACCGAAATCTACACATAGTGGAAAACAAAACAATCGCGCATAACACATTCTCAGTATGCGAAAATAGAATGTTTTATAGTATGTGAATTTTCTAAAATAAAATATGGTTTAAATGCCTGGACGTAAAACACATTTTTACTCTTCTTCAAGTACAATTGTTATTTATTTTGTAAGATACAGTACCAGTCAAAAGGTTGGACACACTTACTCTTCCTGGGTTTTTTCTTAATAGTGATGAAAGTACAGGTATGGAATCATGTAGTAACACCAAAAATTGTTAAACAAATCAAAATATATTTTATATTTGAGAAGCCACCCTTTGCCTTGATGACAGCTTTGCACACTCTTCACATTCTCTCAACCAGCTTCAACTGGAATGCTGTTCCAACAGTCTTGAAGGAGTTCCCACATATGCTGGGAACTTATTTCGCTGCTTTTCCTTCAATCTGCGGTCCAACTCAATGTTGAGTGATTGTGGAGGCCAGGTCATCTGATGCAGCACTCCATCACTCTCTTTCTTGGTCAAATAGCCCTTACACAGCCTGGAGGTGTGTTGGGTCATTGTCCTGTTGAAAAACAAATGATAGTCCCACTAAGTGCAAACCAGATGGGATTGCGTATCGCTGCAGAATGCTGCTGTCTCCTCTGAACAGTTGATGTTATGATGTTTCTGTTAAATGAACTCTGTGAAGCATTTATTTGGGCTGCAATATGAGATGCAGTTAACTCTAGTGAACTGATCCTCTGCAGCAGAGGTAACTCTGGATCTTATTTTCCTGTGGTGGTCCTCATGAGAGCCAGTTTCATCATTGATTGGTTTTGCGACTGCACTTTTTTTTTGCACTATTTTGGTTAATACATGATTCCATATGGGTTATTTCATGGTATTGATGTCTTAACTATTATTCTACAATGTAGAAAATAGTGAAAATAAAGAAAAACCCTTGAATGAATAGGTGTGTCCAAACTTTTGACTGGTACTGTATATACAGTTTGGGGTCACTTAGAAATGTCCTTGTTTTTGAAAGAAAATCACATTTTGTGTCCATTAAAATAACATCAAATCGATCAGAAATACAGTGCAGACACTGTTAATGTTGAAAAAGACTATTGTAGCTGTAAACTACAGATTTTTTATGAAATATTTACATAGGGGTACAGTGGCCCATTATCAGCAACCATCACTCCTGTGTTCCAATGGCACGTTGTGTTAGCTAATCAAAGTTTATCATTTTAAAAGGCTAATTGATCATTAGAAAACCCTTTTGCAATTATGTTAGCACAGCAGTTGTGCTGATTAAAGAAGCAATACAACTGTCCTTCTTTAGACTAGTTGAGTATCTGGAGCATCAGCATTTGTGGGTTTGATTACAGGTTCAAAATGTCTAGAAACAAAGATCATTCTTCTGAAACTCATCAGTCTATTCTTGTTCTGAGAAATGAAGGCTGATCCATGCGAGAAATTGCCTAGAAACTGAAAATCTGGTACAACGCTGTGTCCTATTCCCTTCACAGAACAGCGCAAACTGGCTCTAACTAGAATAGAAAGAGGAGTGGGAGGCCCCGGTGCACAACTGAGCAAATATACCTATAAACTTTTCCTAAACAAATCAAATACCAGTTAAAATGCATCCTTAGCTATCCTTTTATGAATATGAGCGATAATATTTCACTCGGATAGTCACCTAAACGTTATATAAGTAAAATAAAGTGGGGTGCGCAGCCAGCCTTGCGCACGAGAAAACTTGTTGACATCTGAGCTACCTTGGCCATTTCCTTTCCCTATTCTTCCTGCTTCCTCCAATCTCTCTGAGGCTTTATATATAGACTGTTGACATCTAGTGGAAGCCATAGGTACTGAAATCTCGGAGCTGCTTGCCATAGAACTCAATGGAGAGACTTTCAAACAGAGCCAGTGTGACAAAAAACAGTAATTCCGGATAGATTTTTCTTGGGTTTTCGCCTGCTATTTCTGTTCTGTTACACTCACACACGTAATGTTAACACTTTTAGAAACATCAGACTGTTTCCTATCCAATAGTACTAATTACGTGCATATCCTATTTTCTGGGCCTGGTGTCAGCATACTTAGGTATAATTTGAATATAAAATACAACATTTGTTTGTAGCTCCAACGGTTCAGTCTAGACAGTCAGTTTTTTGAGAAGACAGATACCTTTTTACAGATGATTTAGTGCGATTTCCATGTCCAGATTCTCTCACCTGTAGAATAGGCGCAAGCTTCATATCGGCGGAAACAGGGGACTGAGCTGAAGCCACTGCAAGAAATGGTAAGTCTCTAGCATAAACACAGCATATACATTTTCGACAACTCTGAAATGAGTCATCATCATCATCATCATCATCATCAGTCTAAAGTTATACAGAGGCTTGTAAATGATTTAGTGGTATGATGCAGGAGATAAATCCCCAGTAGGACCTACAGCATGGTGCTGGCTTTAACAATGCATGGGTCATGTAAACGTTGCTTTGTTTTAAGCATTATTTCAAGTTGGTTATTTGTTCATACTTTATTTTAAATATAATATTACATTGCATAAGTGAAAAGAATAGAAATAAAACATTGAGAATGATCTAAATTCATATTGTACACTTACATGTTTTGTCATTTAGCAGATGCTCTTATCCAGAACGACTTACAGGAGCAATTAGGGTTAGGTGCCATTCTCAAGGGCACATCGACTGATTTTTCACTCTGTCGGCATATATGAAGTTGTGTTCTTTTGAGGTTTTTTGGACTCAGCGCTATAAATCAGTGGCGTCATGAGAGGCGTTTTGGGGAATTGCAGAGTGCCTGTATTTACTGCCAAAGTGGAGTCGACTGTGTTCTGCTGCCGCCCATACGTACATCAGTCAAAACCTCAGAAGAGCTTTCTCTTTGTATCAAACCGGGCAAATTGGCTCCCACCAAACCGGCCCAGCATGAAGACAATCAGAGGCTGAGGTGCGTGCAAATCAAGTCAGCTTTCAAAAGCAGGGAAAAAATCAATGTGTGCTAACCTGTTGGAGCAGAGAGGCTGACAGACAGACATAATCTCTGCACGAGTCAGAGTTCTGCACCGGGAATGAGGGATGAGGGGAAGAGGGGTGGAGAGGCAGAGGGTTCAGGGTGAGTGTATGTTAAAAGCCCTTATTTTACCAAGCTCTCTCCCCTCCGCTCACACGCTCTTTCACCCTTTCTCACCATCTTCCTCTCTCTTACTCTTATTGTCTTTGCCACCAGCTCTGTATTTGTACAGAGCTGCTTTAACAAATTTTACTGCATGCATGATTGTGAGTGACAGGGTATGGCTGGTGCATTATGTGGCCCTCTCTGGTGAACCAGAAGGGCTGAGACAGATAAGGACTGGATAAGAACTTGTCACACTGCTACCCTGCTTAGGTTAACCAATTATGCTGTGGTTGCACACGGACTGCATTCACACACACACACACACACACACACACACACACACACACACACACACACACACACACACACACACACACACACACACACACACACACACACACACACACAGAAACACTTAGATTCAGACACACACAAACAGAGACAACTACACACACAAACTCCTCTAGTGTTTCCTATGGAAGAATGTGTAGCAGTGGGGGTAAAGGTTGTGTACGGGTGGGGGTTGAAGTGTCTTGAGAGAACCCTGTTTTGGATAATTTTTATGTAGAAGGACTGAGCAGCTCATTTCTGATTACTTTTTAAAAAGACATTCTACTCCAAAATGTATGGGGGAAAAGTATGCTGACACCATCTGCAATTCCATTTCCACCTCCAGAAATGAGCCAAATATCATGGTAAAATTATTTGTTAAAATTATTTTAACATATTGGACCATGCATTTAGCGTATGCATGGTCCATATTATCAGATATGCTTATTAGTAATGAGCATAAATCGCTTGTAGCCCAAATGTGTGCAGCATTGTGGCTATGAATACTGTAAATAGGCTGACACATTTGGTTGCATATCTGCATTTACCCAATTGGGCTAATTATTAGTAGAGTCCTGCATCGGGTCGGATACCCTTGGTTCCCCGCAGGTAAGTCACAAAAAACACAAAATCATTCTCTCAATAAAGGTTAAATAAAAGATCACACAAAAATGATGCAAGGTGGTAAATGTTTGAGTAGCCCACTAAATAAATGTAGCCTATGTTTGCAGTATATATTCAATTATTTGTTTTGTTTGCAGAAGAAAAGTAAAATGTGAACTGTTCCAGCATCTTGAAAGTGCGCTTTGGCTGAAGTATTTTACTGGAGTGGAGGCAATGATTTTGCCGTGGCACAGCGTCACAATTAAATGACTACAGCATAAAAACTGCACTAGGGTTGCAAAATTCCTGGAACTTTCAATAAATTCCCTGGTTTCCCCTAAATCCTGGTTGCAGGATTTCTGGAAAACAAGTGAATTTATTGAAAGTTCCTGGAATTTTGCAACCCTACACTACACTCCTCGTCAGGTAAGACAGCTCTACATCTGGGATCAGAGCTCGAGGTCAGCCAAATCCTTTCAGAAATCAGTGGTGTGAAGTACTTAAGTAAAAATACGTTCAAATACTACTTAAGTAGTTTTTTGGGGTATCTGTACTGTACTATTTATATTTTTGACAACGTTGACTTTTACTTCACTATATTCCTAAAGAAAATATTGCACTTTTTTAATCCATACATTTTCCCTGACACAGGAAATACTCATTACATTTTGCATGGCTAACAATAGGTCATCCCTATTGCCTCTGATCTGGCGGACTCACTAAATACAAATGCTTCGTTTGTCAATTATATCTGAGTGTTGGGACTATGCCCCTGGCTATTCTTAAATGAAAAAAATATATAATAATGGTGCCGTCTGATTTGTTTGATAAAGGGAATTTGAAATGATTAATACTTTTTCTTTCAATACTTAAGTGTATTTTAGCAATTACATTTACTTTTGATACTTAAGCATATTTAAAAACAAATACGTTTAGACGTTTACTCAAGTAGGATTTTACTGGGTGGCTTTCACTTTTACTTCAGTAATTTTCTATTAATGTATCTTTACCTTTACTCAAGTATGACAATTGGGTACTTTTTCCACCACTGTCAGAAATCTCACTGGTATTGATGGCAACGGGGTTCATGTGAACGGCTTCTTGTGCATCTCTACTGAGTGTGGTGGCAGATCCAAGGCCTGTCACACAAAATAAGGAGGGGCTGTTTTGATGACTGGCCCATGGATGACGACTGGCCCACGGATGACTGGCCCATGGTGTGTATGAAATGTCACCATGGTCTCAAAGATGACTAGTCGTGCACAATTATCAGTTCATTATTTGATTTATATTGCCCATTCATTGTCAGTTAGAGACACAGTAGTGAATTGGGACCCAAAAGCATAATCAGTGCTCTAACTTCCCCTTTGTCGTGAGGGGACAGGGGTTTTTCACACCTAGATCGGCTATGAGACAATTCTTTAGTAAAGGTTGAATAGTCCATTGTTCAGCTATTATCCCCCCTCCCCAACTTGATGTCTTTTTGTTGAGAGCAAAACTTTTTTAAATAAAAAATTATCTTTCTGAAAGCAACTTTTTTATTTTCAATCAAAAATAATTGTTCTGAAAGCAAAAACGAGGCTTCAAAGTAAAAACAAATGTTTGCAATCAAATATTTTGTAATAGAGTGCAAAACTTTATTCATTTTATTCCCCCAAAAATGTATTTTGAGAACAAAAAATGTATTTGAAAACAAAACTCTATCAACCACCCTCCATTTTGGCCATTTTTTGAGTTTGTCTACAACCAATACTGTTCAGCCTTTCTTTCCGACACAAAGGAAGTCATAGTGGAAACCCACGAAGGACTGTGTGATGATGGCATCTCAGGTAAGCAGCACTGGGCGTTCTTCCGTCAAACTTCTACATAGCTAGTAGTTAGCTCCAACAATTCAGTGTTGGTTTCAAAAAATTCTACTATATTACATAGATACTTACATACCATAGAATGATAAATCATGCAATTATTATGTTTTGATGTGAGAGAGTGAGTCCCGTCATCGCCACCTCACCCACTCTTAAGATAACCTTTGGGCTGACTGGGAGCCCAAGGCTGGCTAAGAGACACTGATAGAGACACTATGTAATTGTGATGAACTGAGAGAATATTAGGGTAGCACTGTAATTCATTAATCATATGCTGTCTTCCCTTATCCTCTGTTTTACCTCTTTCCTTTTCGGTCTTCTACACCTCTCTCCCTACCGCCTCTCTCTTCCTTTTTTTTATAACGCACACCATATGTGCATTGAAGTACAGATTGAACTTGTATTTGTAATATAATATTTATAATGTATGTATTATGTATTTATAACACCTGGATAAAGAATTTTCTACAAAGCGTTTCACATTCTCCACTGGTTGAAATTAAGTGTCTCATTGGAATACTACACCTATCCTGTGTCCTCAGATTAATGCAGATGAAGGGAGTTAGATATGCATAGGTGTATTTCTGTGTATCTGAATTTCAAATCAGACTTTACTTAAATCATGTTTCTAGTCTATTGCATAGTTACACTTTGTAATTATTGATGTCCCAGGAGTGGTAAACACTGTTGTAGTGTATAATTGTAATACATACATGCAGACACAGCATAATTCATAGAATGGAGTTTGATACACCTGGTATTGGATATGACTGAAAAAAAGAATGTCTCACAGAGATTCATACCTGAACCGCACCTTTATTTGCCAAGGAAGATTACATGATCAGTGAATATATTCAATGTACAGGCTACAATGTGGGGATCTCATGTATATACAGTTGAAGTTGGAAGTTTACATACACTTAGGTTGGAGTCATTAAATACAATTTTTCAACCAGTCCACAAATTTCTTGTTAGCAAACTATAGTTTTGTTAAGTCGGTTAGGACATGTACTTGTGCATGGCACAAGTCATTTTTCCAACAATTGTTTACAGACAGATTATTTCACTTATAATTCATTGTATCACAATTCCAGTGGGTCAGAAGTTTACATACACTAAGTTGACTGTGCCTTTAAACAGCTTGGAAAATTCCAGAAAATTATGTCATGGCTTTAGAAGCTTCTGATAGGCTAATTGACATAATTTGAGTCAATTGGAGGTGTACCTGTGGATGTATTTCAAGACCTACCTTCAAACTCAGTGCCTCTTTACTTGACATAATGGGAAAATCAGCCAAGACCTCAGAAAAAAAATTGTAGACCTCCACAAGTCTGGTTCAAGGTAACACGTTCATCTGTACAAACAATAGTATGCAAGTATAAACCCCATGGGACCACGCAGCCGTCATACCGCTCAGGAAGGAGAAGCGTTCTGACTCCTAGAGATTAACGTACTTTGGTGCAAAAAGTGCAAATCAACCCCAGAACAACAGCAAAGGACCTTGTAAAGATGCTGGAGGAAACATCGACATAACCTGAAAGGCCTCTCAGCAAGGAAGAAGCCACTCCTCCAAAACCATCATTAAAAAGTCAGACTACGGTTTGCAATTGCACATGGGGACAAAGATCGTACTTTTTGGAGAAATGTCCTCTGGTCTGATGAAACAAAAATAGAACTGTTTGGCCATAATGGCCATTGTATTGTTTGGAGGAAAAAGTGGGAGGCTTACAAGCCGAAGAACACCATCCCAAACGTGAAGCACGGGGGTGGCAGCATCATGTTGTGGGGGTGCTTTGCTGCAGGAGGGACTGGTGCACGTCACAAAATAGATGGTATCATGAGGAAGGAAAATTATGTGGATATATTGAAGCAACATCTCAAGACACCAGTCAGGAAGTTAAAGCTTGGTCGCAAATGGGTCTTCCAAATGGACAATGACCCCAAGCATACTTCCAAAGTTGTGGCAAAATGGCTTAAGGACAACAATATTGTCACAACTTCAGTTGAAGTTGGTCCCTCCCCTGATTCGGGCGTCTACCGGCGGTCGACGTCACTGGAGTTCTAGCCACCACCGATCCATTTCTCAGTTTCTGTTTTGTCTTGTCATTAATCACACCTGGTCATCATTACCCTAATTACATGTGTTATTTATTCCTCTGTTCCCCCATCAGTGTTGTCCATGATTGTTTCATGTTTGTGGCTCGGTGTGTGAGCAGGTATTATCTACGTTGGTAGAATATTTGTCCCTTATTAAAATAAGGAGTGTGTAAACCGGCTTCCTGCGTTTGTTTTCTTGAAGACCTGCTGTAGAGCCACTACAAAGGTCAAGGTATTGGAGTGGCCATTACAAAGCCCTGACCTCAATACTATAGAAAATTTGTGGGCAGAACTGAAAAAGTGTGTGCGAGCAAGGAGGCCTACAAACCTGATTCAGTTACACCAGCTCTGTCAGGAGGAATGGGCCAAAATTCTCCCAACTTATTGTGGGAAGCTTGTGGAAAGCTACCCAAAATGTTTGATCCAAGTTAAACAATTTAAAGGCAATGCTACCAAATACTAATTGAGTGTATGTAAACTTCTGACCCACTGGGAATGTGATGAAATAAATAAAAGCTGAAATAAATTGTTCTCTCTGCTATTATTCTGACATTTCACATTAATTAAAATAAAGTGGTGATCCTAACTGACCTAAGACAGGGGATTCTTACTTGGAATAAATGTCAGGAAGTGTGAAAATGTATTTGGCTAAGGTGTATGTAAACTCCCGACTTCAACTGTAGGACTTGCATCCTTGGCACAATAAAGTTATTATTCATTAATGCTATTCAGACTTGAAGTCGATACAACAACTATATAGCTGAGGTTAATAGATAGGTTCTGAACTAATATTCAAACTAAAAGGTTTAGGGTCCATACACAGATCGGCTACATACTGTAGCTAGCTAAACATCCAAAGGCATACAGTTATTTGTATCATCCACTACACAATAAGCAAATAAATAGTTAGCTAGCTATGTTACTTCAGCTGCATTGCAAGGCAAGCTTGCACAATTGTACATTCAATTTGAAGTAAATGCTTTAGCTAGCTATATTCTTGCATCCACTGTTTCACAAGACGACAGCCTGGCTTGCTGGTTTTCTCAGGAGTCCCTAAAACATTAAACAACACGAATTACAAATTCATTCTCATGTCATAACACTAGCTAGCTAGCTGGCTAATGTTAGCTAGTCAGCTAACTTGCTAAATAGCAATTTTCGTAAATTAACTTTATTACAAAATATATGCACAAACGTTTGTCTCTACATTAACTAACATATACCTCTCAATTGTACATGTTTTGCTTGACTCGTTATGACGTTATAACTACTTACATTTGCTTAGACCGTAATGTTTTGTCAACCATCTTTGCTGAAGAAAGTCACTAGGGACGGGCGGCTCGCATCAAATCATTGGAACCACTCGATACGATTGGTCATATAAAAACCTTGGGACCCAAATGCATAATGAGTGCTCTAACTCCCCCGTGCGGTGGTCTGGAGCAATGAAGCAGTGTCGCAGGGTTGGGTTCTAAAAAAATATCTGAAACTTTGAATATCCCACGGAGAAGGGACCAAGCAAGGAGGGCATTAATCAGAGAGGCAACAAAGAGACCAAAGATAACCCTGAAGGAGCTGCAAAGCTCCTCAGCGGAGATTGGGGCATCTGTCCATAGGACCACTTTAAGCCGTACACTCCACAGAACTGGGCTTTACGGAAGAGTGTCCAGAAACAAGCCATTGCTTGAAGAAAAAAAGGCATGTGGGAGACTCCCCAAACATATGGAAGAAGGTACTCTGGTCAGGTGAGACTAAAATTAAGCTTTTTGGCCATCAAGGAAAATGTCTGGCAAAAAACCCAACACCTCTCATCGCCCCGAGAACACCATCCCCACAGTGAAGCATGGTGGTGGAAGCATCGTGCTGTGGGGATGTATATCATTGGCAGGGACTGGGAAACTGATCAGAATTGAAGGAATGATGGATGGCGCTAAATACAGGGAAATTCTGTTTCAGTCTTCCAGAGATTTGAGACTGAACGAGGTTCACCTTCCAGCAGAACAATGACCCTAAGCATAGTGCTAAAGCAACACTTGACTGGTTTAAGGGGAAACATTTAAATGTCTCGGAATGGCCTAGTCAAAGCCCAGACCTCAATCCTATTAAGAATCGGTGGTATGACTTAAAGATTGGTGTACACCAGTGGAACCCATCCAACTTGAAGGAGCTTGAGCAGTTTTGCTTTGAAGAATGGGCAAAAATCCCAGTGGCTAGATGTGCAAAGCTTATAGAGACATACCCCAAGAGACTTGCAGCTGTAATTGCTGCAAAAGGTGTCTTTACAAAGTATTGACTTTGGGGGGGGGTGAATAGTTATGCAAACTCAAGTTCAGTTTTTTTGTCTTATTTCTTGTTTGTTTAACAATAAAACATATTTTGCATCTTGAAAGTGGTAGGTATGTTGTGTAAATCAAATGACACAAACTCCCCAGGTAGTAAGGCAACATAATAGGATAAATGCCAAGTAGTGTGGATGCTTTGGCAAGCCACTGTACTGAAGCTATCAGTATGATTCACCTATCATGCTCAGAGGCTGAGCAACACAGATCTTAAGAGAATTTGAAGTCAATTTGACCTTGACCTTTGTGCTAGAGACAAATGGTATTCTGTGCAGTGCAGATCTATCCATGTTGATCACTTAAGTGATAATGCCTGAGAAGCCGGTGTTTGGAGGATATATTTGCATGGGTGTTGTTTAGTCGAATGCCGGCAAACCGTCCTCCAAACACTGGCTTTGAGGGCATTATCACTTTTATACAACGGGTTACCAACATATACAAATAATGATTCACATATTTTCATAAAAAATATGTTATTTGGATGAATTTATTCATACTATTTCATTCTTCCACGAGATATAGTCCCCACACAAATCTAGGTTAGCTTCCCAAACCGGCTGGTCATTCGTTCTACTGTTTCGGTTGCCATGATGTCTGGCAACGTTCTTGCTAGCTAGCCAACTTTGGCTAACAACTTAGTCATATCAAACAATGCAGCCAGAATAACAGCAAAGTTTGTTAAGCTGTTTTATCGTGATTTGTTTGTGATACATCCATAACAATGAGCTAATGTTGTGCGATTTTGCTTGGCATAGTACATTTGCTCTCTCGCCAGGCCACTGTTCAGAAGAGATTGCCAACTACACAGATAACACAATCACTTCAAACTGAAGCTGGAATGATAGCATCCTAGCTGCATTTCGTGTTTTTCTATTGACATTTCTCTGTATATATCCATACCAATGATGCTTATTCATGATTTCCACTGGTAGGGAAAAGCTGCCAGCCTGTCTGTCTGTCTCGTCCTGACAGTTTTATTACAAATCTGTCATGTGTGCTCCCTCTCTGGCCTCTGGGTCACCAGGCTGCTTGTGGCGCACACCTGTCACCATCGTTACGCGCACCTGCGCTTCATCACTAACCTGGACTCCATCACTCCCCTGATTACCTTCCCTATATATGTCACTCCTTTTGGTTCCTTCCCTAGGTGTTATTGTTTCTGTGTCATGGCTGTGCATTGTCCGTGTTTCTTAATTTGTATTATGTTGTGTTTATTTATTTAAACACTCACTCCGTGAACTTGCTTCCCGACTCTCAGTGCACATCTTTACAAAATCTCTGCTTTTGAAAACCAAAGGCTAGTCTAAAAGAATAGATAAGAGATAATGTTTAGATGCTTTTTACAGTGTAGTATAAACATTTCCTAACTGAGCTGATGAGACAGTGGATTGCACAGTCAGATGGAACAGAGTAAATACATGTAGGCATTTCAATGTCATAGATTTAGCCAGTGGTAATTTGTGGAATAGACACCGGCTGGAATATTACAGCCTTATTCTAAAATTGATTAACTTCTTAGGGCTAGGGTCCCATTTTCTGTATTTTCACCTGTCTGACGTGCCTAAAGTGAAATGCCTGCCACTCAGGCCCAGAAACTAGGATATGCACAATTAGTACTATTGGATAGGAAACAATCTGAAGTTTCTAAAACTGTTAAAATAATGTCTGTGAGTATAACAGAACTGATATAGCAGGTGAAAACCTGAGAAATTTCTGTCCGGAAATCATTTTTCTTTTGACCTTTGCTTACTTTGAATGCCTGTTTATTGAATTTTTAGGGTAATAGGACTCAGGTTGCAGTACCTATGGCTTCCACTAGATGTCAGTCTTTAGACAACGTTCTATGAGTTTGTCTTGAGAAACAACAACATACAGGATGTTTATATCAGTGGAGCCACGAAGACATTTCTGTCTAGTGCGTGAGAGACCCGGGAGCGCGCAGCTCGGTGTTTACCTTTTCTATCGTGTAGGTTATTATCCGAGTGAAATATAATAGCCAATATAGATAAATGGATGCCTAAGAATAAATTATAAATGATGTTTGATTTTTTTGGGCAAAGTTGATAGGTATAATTTGAATGCGTTCTCTTCACGGTTCAATGGGCGAGTGGACGCTGTATTTTCTGATCATAATGCTCCAACCAAACAGAGATTTATGGATATAATAAATGACTTTTTCTAACAAAAGAACCATTGGATGTCTTCCTTGGACACTTAGTATGCTATCCTCAAACAATGAAATGTTGTGCTTTCGCCGTAAAGCCTTTTTGAAATCTGACAACGCTTGATATTAACAAGACTCTAATCTTTGCAACCATATGCAACACTTGTATATCCATGAATGTTAAATATTACGAATTTTATTTTGAATTTGCCACGCTTTGTTTGCTCCGAAAATGAACCCGCTCACGGGATCGGATCCGTAAGAGGTTAAATTGTTGTTTTCCCTCCTCAACAGAATACCCCATAATGACAAAGCAAAAAACTGTTTATAAAAAATATTTAAAAAACTGAATTATCACATTTATATAAGTATTCTGACCCTTTTACTCAGTACTTTGTTGAAGCACCTTTGGCAGCGATTACAGCCTTGAGTCTTCTTGGGTATGACGCTACAAGCTTGGCACACCTGTATTTGGGAAGTTTCTCCCATTCTTCTCTGCAAATCCTCTTTTGCTCTGTCAGGTTGGATGGGGAGCGTCGCTGTACAGCTATTTTAAGGTCTCTCCAGAGATGTTTTATCGGGTTCAAGTCCTCCCAAGAACATTCAGAGGCTTGTCCCGAAGCCACTCCTGCATTGTCTTGGCTGTGTGTTTAGCGTTGTTGTCCTGTTGGAAGGTGAACCTTCACCCCAGTCTGAGGTCCTGAGCACTCTAGAGCAGGTTTTCATCAAGGATCTCTCTGTACTTTGGTCCGTTGATCTTTTCCTCATTCCTGACTAGTCTCCCAGGCCCTGCCGCTGAAAAACATCCTCACAGCATTAAAATCATATATTTATAATCTTGATGTACTTACTGCACATACTGTATGGGTCATGTTGACCCGGAAAGTAAACATTATAGGTTGAATCAAACGTAAGGTGTATACCTTTCCTCAACTTTCTGATGTCCATCTGAGGAGATAAGCCCTTGGTGCAGTGTAACATAAGGTTTTCAACAACAACTAATTTGGCAGGATAAGTTCTGCCCACATTCATTTTCAACAAAGACACGCAGATAAATGTGAAGGGGATCATGTGAAAGTGAGTGGTGAGAACCGTGCTTGCGTGGTGGTATAAAAAGTTGAGCTTAGCGGTCCGTGTGTAAAATCACTGGTGGAAGCCAAGCCAGGAAAAAAAAGCCATATTACAACCTACAGTGACGGAAAAAAGTATTTAATCCCCTGCTGATTTTGTACGTTTGCCCACTGACAAAGAAATGATCAGTTTATAATTTTAATGGTAGGTTTATTTGAACAGTGAGACAGAATAACAACAAAAAACTCCAGAAAAACGCATGTGAAAAATGTTATAAATTGATTTGCATTTTAATGAGGGAAATAAGTATTTGACCCCTCTGCAAAACAAGACTTAGTACTTGGTGGCAAAACCCTTGTTGGCAATCACAGAGGTCAGACGTTTCTTGCAGTTGGCCACCAGGTTTGCACACATCTCAGGAGGGATTTTGTCCCACTTCTCTTTGCAGATCTTCTCCATGTCATTAAGGTTTTGAGGCTGACGTTTGGCAACTCGAACCTTCAGCTCCCTCCAGATTTTCTATGGGATTAAGGTCTGGAGACTGGCTAGGCCACTCCAGGACCTTAATGTGCTTCTTCTTGAGCCACTCCTTTGTTGCCTTGGCCGTGTTTTCGGTCATTGTCATGCTGGATTACCCATCCACGACCCATTTTCAATGCCCTGGTTGAGGGAAGGAGGTTCTCACCCAAGATTTGACGGTACATGGCCCCTTCCATCGTCCCTTTGATGCGGTGAAGTTGTCCTGTCCCCTTAGCAGAAAAACACCCCCCAAAGCATAATGTTTCCACCTCTATGTTTGACGGTGGGGATGGTATTCTTGGGGTCATAGGCAGCATTCCTCCTCCTCCAAACACAGCGAGTTGAGTTGATGCCAAAGAGCTCCATTGGTCTCATCTGACCACAACATTTTCATCCAGTTGTCCTCTGAATCATTCAGATGTTCATTGGCAAACTTCAGACGGGCATGTATATGTGCTTTCTTGAGCAGGGGAACCTTGCGGACACTGCAGGATTTCATTCCTTCACGGCGTAGTGTGTTACCAATTGTTTTCTTGGTGACTATGGTCCCAGCTGCCTTGAGATCATTGACAAGATCCTCCCGTGTAGTTCTTTGCTGATTCCTCACCGTTCTCATGATCATTGCAACTCCACGAGGTGAGATCTTGCATGAAGCACAGGCCGAGGGAGATTGACAGTTCTTTTGTGTTTCTTCCATTTGCGAATAATCACACCAACTGTTGTCACCTTCTCACCAAGCTGCTTGGCGATGGTCTTGTAGCCCATTCCAGCCTTGTGTAGGTCTACAATCTTGTCCTGACATCCTTGGAGAGCTCTTTGGTCTTGGCCATGGTGGGGAGTTTGGAATCTGATTGATTGATTGCTTCTGTGGACAGGTGTCTTTTATACAGGTAACAAACTGAGATTAGGAGCACTCCCTTTAAGAGTGTGCTCCTAATCTCAGCTCGTTACCTGTACAAAAGACACCTGGGAGCCAGAAATCTTTCTGATTGATAGGGGGTCAAATACTTATTTCCCTCATTCAACTGCAATTCCATTTCTAAAAATGTTCACATGCGTTTTTCTGGATTTTTTTGTTATTCTGTCTCTCACTGTTCAAATAAACCTACCATTAAAATTATAGACTGATAATTTCTTTGTCAGTGGGCAAACGTACAAAATCAGCAGGGGATCAAATATTTTTTTCCCTCACTGTATGTGTGGTTATAATTGCTCTATAACCTGTTAGCTCATATTCCTTGACACCTTGATATATAGGCCTAAGGCCGAGACAATAAGAAGACACAGTGACAGAATAAATTTAACCACGACTTTGTTTCATCTCAAAACCGGAGAGCAACATCTGTCTCGTGATGTCCACAAAATATATTGCATGTAACAAAAAGTAATATGACCTACAGCATGGTTGAGCAAGTTAATGTTAATGCTTAGTCTTATACAGTGACAACTAAAACATAATTATTTATACTGAACAAAAATATAAACACAACATGTAAGGTGTTGGTCCCGTGTTTCATGAGCTGAAATAAAAGATCCCAGACATTTTCCATATACACAAAAAACTTTTGTGCACACATTTGTTTACATCCCTGTTAGTGAGCATTTCTCTTTTGCCAAGGTAGTCCATCCACCTGACAGGTGTGGCATATCAAGAAGCTGATTAAATCCTTTTAAGGGTTGTACCCTTTTCTTTTTGCCTAAAATGACATACCCAAATCTAACTGTCTGTAGCTCAGGACCAGAAGTAAGAGTATGCATATTCTTGATACCATTTGAAAGGAAACACTGAAGTTTGTGGAAATGTGAAATTAATGTAGGAGAATAAAACATCTTAGATCTGGTAAAATATCTAAGATGTGCACTCTCCTCAAACAATAGCATGGTATTCTTTCACTGTAATAGCTACTGTAAAGTGGACAGTGCAGTTAGACTAACAAGAATTAAGGTTTTCTGCCAACAATCAAATATGTCTATGTCCTGGGAAATGTTCTTGTTACTTACAATCTCATGCTAATCACATTAGCGCACGTTAGCTCAACCATCCCGTGGTGGGGAAGGGGGCACACTATTAATTTACCCAGCTGAAATGTTTGCCTGACTCACCTGGACATATGTCAATATCTGGGAACCTTCGCCTTCTGAAATTGCAGATGCTGTAAAGGAAACAGTACCTTTCAGGTCCCATTTCCATATCCCTTCAGGTGGGGCAAAACAGTTGTCAGGGAGCATCACTATGGAAGTATGGATAACTGTGGCAGTCTTATAGACCCGTATCCTACCTGTTCCAGCAGTATCCATCACTGTATGTAAATGCCACACTTACTACTGAGCCTAATCAATCAATAAAATTTTATAAAGCCTTTTGTACATTAGCAGTTGTCACAAAGTGTTATACAGATACCCAGCCTAAAACTCCAAAGAGAAATCAATGCAGATACAGAAGCACAGTGGATAGGAAAACCCCCATAGAAAGGCAAGAACCTAGAAAAAACTTAGAGAGGAACCAGGCTCCAAAGAGTGGCCAGTCCTCTTCTGGCTGTGCCACGGTGAGATTATAAGAGTACATGGTCATTAATAGACTTTGTTAACATATTAATTGCTTCATCTTATTACAGGTCGCATGTGAGGCATACTGTATATACACCGTATAATATACTTATATGATCAATATTGCCCCACTACACTCAAGGCAGCAGTATCTGTTATAGGGGAGTGTACTGAAGTCAAGACATTGTACTGACAGTAATACAGTTGTTCTCCTGGCCATATTCTTCTCTCAGACTCCTGTGTGGAAACTCTGAGGTGTCGTTGGCCTCATTTACTGTACTTCAACTCTGTCTGAAATGGCCAGGGAGAGGAGGACTGTGATTGAGCATTTCCGTTACGCAGTCGAGTAGCCATGACACAGCACTTCTGTCCTCGAGTCAGGCTTTGTTCTCGAGTCGTTGGCTGTGTTTGCCTTTGGAAAAAGCCAACTGTTGGAAATCTGTTGAGGAATCTCAACAACAACAGATGCTGCATATTTGTTGACATGCTCACTGGAATCCAAGTCATCTTCCCAGTGTTTTTTCTCTCAGCGTACCATGCAGCTAAAAACAAGGCAAACAAACCAGTTAATGAACATAGATTATTGTTCATTACATTCATCTATCCTAGTTTCTACTCCCTCTACCAAAAACTTTTTGTTATCAATGATTTCAAATAAACACTTTACCTTCCAAACTACTCGCATCAGGAAATAGCCTTGTTCCATAGAAAACCATACCACGCTATTGCAGAGAAGATGCTGAGCATGCATGCTCTGGAGGTCCATAGAAAAGCTGTTACTCTCTTAGAGTCTACCGAGGTACTCTGAACGAACATCTGAAAGTCTTCAAACACCACAGTAAGTATGTCCCGCTCTCTCCTGAGATTAGTTGTGCCTTGAGGACAAACTGCAGTGATGAATCTTTATTATCGCTCCTCTCCCTCATATTCGTTCTGCCCAAACCTTGTTCTCTATAGACAGGCACAGCCATCCGCACCTGGGTAGATAGATAGTAGGTCACACACACACACAGTTTCAGGGGACGATGAAGTCCGTCTATATTCTAGGCCTGCTCTGTCAGCAGCAATCAGGGCTGTGTGAAAAGGTCCAGATGAGAAGCAATAATATGCACTGTGGCTCTATTGTCCTTCCCATTCCCTGAAAATCCCTGTCTATTGGCTCACCCTGATGAAGGTTGGATTTCATTTTCTGTTAGTCCCAATGGTTTAGGGATCCTCAGAACCTTATGGTGTCCTTCACACTTTATCTCCAAAAGTACTTTCGTTGATCGTATAATTCAAGAAAACAACAGTTTCTTGGATCTTCTAATAATGCTACAATAATACGTAGCCTACGGTGTGAATTTGCAGCATTGGCAGAGAGACAGAAAGAGAGAGGTAGATGTGGTGCCGAGAACAAACGAATGAGAGAAACAATATCATTGTTCTTCATTCGGATAGTGTGCCCATACGACTCAGAAGCAGCTGTCAGTTGGGGCGATTTCCTCTGGTTAAAATGCATTGTAGGAGTGATGATCTCATTGTACAGTACACTTCTCTAACTCTGCTGAAACAGATCCCCTTCCCTCTCTTCCTACTTCCTCTCTCTACCTACCCCCTCTCTCCGAAACACTGCAGCACTCCCTCTCCTCATCTGGGGAACGTTATTACAGGTGATACATACTACCCCCCTCCATAGCAGGTGCTGTGGGCGCACTGCCCACTCCTAGACTGGCCTTGGAGGATAATCTGTCAAGCCTGGTTACCGTGCCCGCTGCTTCCTCACCCACACCCGCTACCTGGGCCTCTGTCTGTCTGTATGGGGAGGAGGATGGATTTAGCGGAAGGAGTGGGGAGTTTGTGAGGGTGTTGTGTTTTGTTGTGAGGAGTGGGGGCTGAGTAGAGCTGGAGCAGGAAAACAGTGTATTCTTTAAGGTTACTGTGGGGATGTGTGAAGATGCAATATTCTTTTTTTTTAACTAAATCTAATTAAAGCAGAATTTTGAATTGAAAGAGCTTCCCTAGAATGAACAGTTTCTTGGCAGTATTGTGTTCAGAAAGGTATTCTGCAGCAGTACAAATTATTTGATTTCACACCCTTACTACAAATGTAACAATTGAAAGTAGTATGTGAGGAAGACATACTCACTACACATCACATTTGTGATTGGAATTTTAACACCCACAGTGTTAAAACCTCACAAGCTCCAGCAGCAGAGGTGACTGTTTTGGAGAGCCTGGCATGCCCAAAGTAAAATGCCTCCCATTTAGGCCCAGAAAATGGGATATGCATATAATTAGTACCATTGGATAGGAAACACTCTGAATTTTCCAAAACTGTTAACCATGTGTCTGTGGGTCAATCAGAACGCATATAGCAGGTAAAACCCTGAGGAATCTCTGTCCTGGAAAAAGTCATTTTGACACATTGCTCATTTTGGAACCCCTCCCTATCGAAAATGACCATATATAGGCATATGAACGCAGTGCACGTCGCTTCCTTATGATGTCATCAACCACGAGACGGTGTTTTACTCCATCTTGGAGGAATTTCGACCATTGATAAACAGCATGGCAATGGGACACCACGTTCTGAAAACTCTTCAGATTCTTGGCATACGAGAAAGCGCTGTGCCTTATTTATCGTCTTTAGCGTTCAGTTTATATTCGGCTGATTTATAATAGTAAATATACGTAAAAGTGTTCTTAAGGATACATTTAAAACTATGTTTGATTGTTTTTGGACAAGTTTATAGGTATAATTTGAACGAGTTGGCGCCGCGTTTCAATAGAGGAGTGGAGGATTTATGGATAAAGGACGTTACTTTTTCTAACAAAAGAACCATGGATTGTCTTCGTTGGACACTTAGGATGACCTCAGCAGAAGTTCTTCAACAGGTAATTGATTTGTTTTCGCTGTGAAATGTGTTGTGTGTGTACCATGATGGCTAATCGATACATGGCTATTGGAAAATATGTGAGGTGCTAGCCTCAAACAAATGAATGTGCTGCTTTTGCCGTAAAGCCTTTTTGAAATCTGACAACGCTGTGATATTGCCAAGAAACAGAGCTTTTGATGACTATGGAACACTTGTATATTGCTGGATGTTTAATAATTCAACTATCGGATTTTGAATTTGGCGCTTTAGATTTTAGCTGGTAGTGTCAGGATGAGCCCTCTAGCGACCCACTGGTAATTGAGAATGCTTAAGAGGTTAAATTGAACACTTTCTTAGTAATTATATTTCTTAGCCGGTCAGTGGTGCGAAAGGGCTGGGTTTGATGAATTAACAAGTCAAAGGTGTGTCAAGGCTTGACCCCTCAGTAGCCAATCAGAATGTAGCTCCATGGCTAAATATGTGGTTGCTTCAAGTTGTGTACTGACAGTCTTTTTATCACGACTCAGGATATGACCCGGATGCAGACACAGGAGGCGGATAGTACAGTTCTCATAATATTTATTATACAAGGGGACAGACGAGGGCAGGCAGAGGTTAGCCTGTACGGGCTAGGGGGCAGTGTTTGGAAGTGCCGAGAGCCTGACGTGTCCAAAGTAAACTGTCTGTTACTCAGGCCTAAAAGCTAGGATATGCATACATTGGTAGTATTGGATAGAAAACACTCTGAAGTTTCTAAAACTGTTAGAATAATGTATGTGAGTATAACAGAACTGATATGGCAGGCTAAAACCAGAGGAAAATCCATCCAGAAAAATAGCTTTTTTTGATGTCACAGTTTTTCCATTGACTTGCCATTAACTATAGAGGGATTTAGCTCCCAGATTGCAGTTCCTATGGCTTCCACTAGATGTCAACCGTCTTTAGACATGGTTTCAGGCTTGTTTTTTGAAAAACTAACAAGAAATTGAAGTCCTGAGAAGTGGCTGTTGGAACTGACACTACTCTTTTGCGCGCGTGACTGTGTGCACTCTTCGTTATTTTTCTTTTCTATTGAACAGGCTGTCTGTCTGGAATATTATCGTTTATTTACATATTAGGGTACCTGAGGATTGATTAGAAACTTTGTTTGACTAGTTTGGGCGAAATTTATCTGTAACGTTTTAGGTTTCCGTGGTCTGTATGTTGAACGATGAAACGGGTGGATTACTGAACAAAACGCGCCAACCAAACAGAGTTTTTGGGACCCATGGGATTGTGTTCCTGGGACCCGTGGGATTGCAAAGGTAAGTGATTTATTTTATCGCTATATTTGATTTTGTAATGCCTGTGCTGGTTTGAAATATATTTATATGCAGGAAGTATGCGGGCGTTGTCCTCAGATAATCAAATGTTATGCTATTGCCGTAAAGCTTATTGTAAATCGAACAACGCGGTTCGATTACCAAGATTCTAAGCTTAAGCATGGTTTACAACACTTGTATTTTCATTAATGTTTAATATTACTATTTTAAATTAAGATATGGATTTCTCACCCTTCCTGTAGTGTTGCTGATAGGTCCATTTGCCTTTCATCTAGTGGACATTTTGCTCAATTACCCTCAGCTATGTTTGGACTGTTGTTGTTCATGTTTGCTGTTTTCTAGTGTACTATGGTATATATTGCTTTCTTTTTTTTGACACTCCTCCCAGTCATATTTAAGGTTAGAACTACCGTTCTAGGCATTCTGATACTTCCAGCTTGGAGTTGTATTTTTTGGTAACATAGCTACAGTATTTCACTATTCAATGTGTGTAGTCTTGCTTACTAGGTGTGTCCAATCAATTTTGTAACCACTCCCTCTTCAAATTAGGGCTAATTGGAAAATCCGTAACAGGTTAATTAATCATTTCCTCATCTCATTCATTCTCATTCTGAATGTCGTAGACTCCGTAAATCTGCACAAAAACGGGTCTTACTGTTCATTCCGTACCACACAAATTGATTTGATTATTTATTTACTTACAAGCTAAATGATAACATAAGATACACATACACGGTATAGGTCATTGATTAGAAACTTAATACGATGACAAGTCCCTAGCGGACTAATACAATATGGCATACACAAGATGGAAATTTAAAAAGAGAGAGAGAGCGAGAGAGAAACAACACTTGGATACATTTGTAAACTGTGTTTAGCTTAGCCCTAATACCTTGCCCCGAACTGCCGCTCTTATGGGTAAGAACTAATGCATACATTTACGTGTTGAAGGTCTTTGTCGGGTGTCTTTGTTGGGCCCAAGCCTTCGCAGGCTGGGTTCCTCTTGGTGATAAGAGTTAAACGGAGGCTTTGTTCTTTGGAATGCCCTCTTCTTTGTTCTCGGGTGTAAGTCTCTGATTGCCTACAAGATGTCACACTGTCCTTCTTAGTTGTCTGTTTACTTGCAGTCGTTCTGGAAGAGTGGTCTCCTGAGGTCGGCTGATCTGCCGTGTCGATGATCCCAGAGTGGTGGTGAAAGCCGTGTCGACAATCGATGATTTGAAGAGAATAACCTGATGGTCCTGCTTAAACTCACCTTAGATACAGCTACTCAACCGTAGCATTGATTGTTAAGAAGTTCCTTTGTCTTCTTCAACCTTGTGTTGCATTTCGGGGTCGTGACTAATCGTAGTCCTCAGCTGCAGCTCATGGTCATTCTAGTCTGATATGTTAATTCTTAACTGAAATGCTTTATACCATCAGGTAAAAAGGTGGCGTTTACATCACGTTGACACACTCTCTGGGTTCCCTAGGGCATGTCTAATTACAAGGCAAGGTACCACAATTTACTATGATCTTGTTAGAGAACTAAAAACATTATCTTTATCCTGGCTATTTTCTACACAACGTAAAGTATGTAAACATGATATACACATTGTGAAAGCCCTTCAAGTTACAATGTCTTCAGTTAACTTTTAATGACATCACAAAATGTACATTAGTCTTCCACATTCCATTTCTCATCACTACCAACATTCGGTGGATGAAATATATTGTCCTGGTGTCCATTGTTTGATGTTGAAGGTCTTGGGCGGTAAGCTCTTCAAAAGGCACACAGACATTCCGATCACCCTAACTAGGCCCCAAAGGGAATCGTCTGCTTCCTATGGTTTACGATCGAGTGAGGTGTCGTAAAACCTCCACATCCATCCTTCTCCCCCCTCTGCGGGAGAGAGAGAGTGCTGTAAAGCTGATCCACTGTAACCTGATCATTTGGATCCTCACAGAAGAGTCATGACACTAGTCATGTGAAATCCATAGATTAGGGGCTAATTAATTTATTTCAATTGACTGATTTCCTTATATGAACTGTAACTCAGTAAAATCGTTGAAATTGTTGCCTATAGCATTTATTTTTTTGTTCAGTATAGATGTAAAGTTGAATAAACTAAGAACATTTAATAAAAAAACTGGAAAGTATAGTCATACAGTGGGGAAAAAAAGTATTTAGTCAGCCACCAATTGTGCAAGTTCTCTCACTTAAAGGTTGAGAGAGGCCTGTAATTTTCATCATAGGTACACTTCAACTATGACAGACAAAATGAGGAAAAGAAATCCAGAAAATCACATTGTAGGATTTTTTATGAATTTATTTGCAAATTATGGTGGAAAATAAGTATTTGGTCACATACAAACAAGCAAGATTTCTGGCTCTCACAGACCTGTAACTTCTTCTTTAAGAGGCTCCTCTGTCCTCCACTCGTTACCTGTATTAATGGCACCTGTTTGAACTTGTTATCAGTATAAAATACACCTGTCCACAACCTCAAACAGTCACACTCCAAACTCCACTATGGCCAAGACCAAAGAGCTGTCAAAGGACACCAGAAACCAAATTGTAGACCTGCACCAGGTTGGGAAGACTGAATCTGCAATAGGTAAGCAGCTTGGTTTGAAGAAATCAACTGTGGGAGCAATTATTAGGAAATGGAAGACATACAAGACCACTGATAATCTTCCTCGATCTGGGGCTCCACGCAAGATCTCACCCCAAATGGACCTCTGTGGTCCATTTGGCCTCTTCCGCAGCAATCGTCAGTGATGGATTATGGATGGCTGTGTTGATGTACTTCTGGCCAATGATTGACTGTCTGTCTTTGATTGATGTGAGTCTGGAGTCCAGCAATATAAGACAGTTAGATACAGTTTAAAAAACAACATGACATTACATTTCATAACACCTTAACCAACACATTCAGTGTTCCCTCAGGCCACCACTCCACCATCTCAGATTTACAATACAACATCCATGTGCACGTTTTTGTAGTGTCTTATCATGTGTTTCTGTGTGTCTATTCACAGGCCCTGATGTTCCATGAGATTTATTTTTTATCTGTTTTTATAGTTCCATGTAGCCACGGCTCTATGTAGTAGTGTGCGCCACCCCTAGTCTGTTCTTGCGTTTCTTGTGGGGTATACATGGGTGTCCAAGCTTTGTGTAACTAGTTTAACTTCTTAGGGAGCAGCTCCAGAGGTGACGGTTTTGGAGAGTCTGGCGTACCAAAGTAAAATTCCTCCCACGCAGGCCCAGAAAATAGGATATGCACATAATTAGTACTATTGGATATGAAACACTCTGAAGTTTCTAAGAGTGTTAGAATATTGTCTGTGAGTATAACAGAACGGATATAGCAGGCAAAAACCCGAGGAATTTCTGTCCTGGAAAAAGTGTATTTGACACATTGCCTCATTTTGAACCCCTCCCTATTGAAAATGACCATATAAGGGAGTAAGATTTCAGTACCTATTGCTTCCACTGGATGTCAACAGTCTCTAGACAGTGTTTTGATTCTGTTTAGTTGCTCTGGATGGTAATAGAGGAAGAATTAGGAAGTGGTCACCAGATGTAAACAGAAGAGGATGCGCGTTCATGGCCTTGTGTTGCGCTGTGGTTTTTTCCTTTATCGCCCAGTTTATAATCCGGTTGAAATATTATACTAAAATATACATAAGTGTTCCTAAGGATACATTATCAATGATGTTTGATTGTTCTTGGACAAGTTTATAGGTATAAGTTGAACGAGTTCTCTTCACGGTTCAATGGGCGAGTGGACGCTGTATTTTCTGATCATAACGCACCAACCAAACAGAGATTTAAAGATATAATACATTACTTTTTCTAACAAAAGAACCATGATTGTCTTCGTTGGACACTTGGGAAGCCCTCAGCAGAAGTTCTTCAAAAGGTAATTGATTTGTTTCCGCTGTGAAATGTGTTTTGTGTGAACCGCGATGGTTTATGAATTTATGCTAATGGCAACATTTTGGAGGTGCTACCCTCAAACAATCAAATGTAGTGCTTTCGCCGTAAAGCCTTTTTGAAATCTGACAACGCTGTGATATTGCCAAGAAGCAGAGCTTTTGATGACTATGCAACACTTGTATATTGATGAATGTTTAATAATTCAACTTTTGGATTTTGAATTTGGCGCCTTGCATTTCAAGGCTAGCGCCCCACCACTCCCTAAGTAGTTAAACAGACACCTTGGTGCATTCAGCATCTCAACACTTATTACAAAAACAAGTCATGATGAAGTCAATTGGCTACAATTCCTTTCCTGTGGTGGTCCTCATGAAATGTTCTGGATTTACTGACATTCATGTCTTAAAGTAATGATGGACTGTTGTTTCTCTTTGCTTATTTGAGTTGTTCTTGCCATAATATGGACTTGGTCTTTTACCAAATCTTCTGTATACCAACCCTACCTTGTCACAACAACTGTTTGGCTCAAACGCATTAAGAAGGAAAAATAAATTCCACAAATTAACAAGGCACACCTGTTATTTGAAATGCATTCCAGGAGACTACCTCATGAAGCTGGTTGACAGAATGCCAAGAGTGTGCAAAGCTGTCTTCAAGGCAAAGGGTGGCTACTTTGAAGAATGTCAAATATAAAATATAATTTGATATGTTAAAATCTTTTGGTTACTACATGATTCCATGTGCAATTTCAAATTGTCGAAAAAAAACCTGGAATGAGTAGGTGTGTCCAAACTTTTGACTGGTACTATATGTATGTATGTATGTATACACACACACTACCATTCAAAAGTTTGCGGTCACTTAGGAATGTCCTTGTTTTTGAAAGAAAAGCAAATGTTTTGCCCATTTAAAATTACATCAAATTGATCAGAAATACAGTGTTGACAGTTTTAATGTAAATGTTCCCAGCTAGGTCCTGGAAACAGACGCCTCACAAGTCCTCAACTGGCAGCTTCATTAAATAGTACCCGCAAAACACCAGGCTCAACATCAACACTGAAGAGGCGACTCCGGGATGCTGGCCTATCAAGGCAGAGTTCCTCTGTCCAGAGTCTATGTTCTTTTGTCCATCTTTTCTTTTTTTGGTCAGTCTGAGATGTCTTTTTCTTTGCAACTCTGCTTAAAAGGCCAGCATCCCGGTGTCGCCTCTTCACTGTTGACGTTGAGATGGGGACGGCCCATCAGGAAGTCCAGGACCTAGATGGGAACACTCCCGGGCCAGTCTGCTGGCGGATCCAGCTCCTGGGGGTCCTGTGTTGTTGCTTTAACTTGTTAGGGAGTGGCAGCTGAGGGGTCGGTTTTGGAGAGCCTGGCGTGCCCAAAGTAAAATGCCTCCCATTCAGGCCCAGAAAATAGGATATGCACATATTTAGTACCATGAATTTTCCAAAAGTGTTAACCATTTGTCTGTGAGTGAAACAGAACGCATATGGCAGGCGAAACCCCGAGGAATTTCTGTCCTGGAAAAAGTGATTTTGACACATTGCTCATTTTGGAACCCCTCCCTCATAAAAATGACCATATAAGGGCATATGAATGCAGTACCCATCGCTTCCTTTAGATGTCAACAGTCTCGAGACAGTGTAAAATTTCATTTTGGATGAATTAGACCAGAGAATAAGAGCAAACCAGGAAGTTACCTTTTTATCTCAACAGTACCCAGTGCGCACGCCCGACAAAGCGCGCAGTGTCTTTTTTACCGTCGTTATCGATCAGTTTATATTCCGGTTGATTTATAATAGTAAATATACGTAAAAGTGTTCCTAAGGATACATTTAAAACTATGTTTGATTGTTCTTGGACAAGTTTATAGGTATAAGATGAACGAGTTTGCGTCACGTTTCAATGGACTAGTGGAGGCTGTCGTTTCTGATTATAATGCTCGAACCAAATGCAGGATTTATGGATAAAATACATTACTTTTTCTAACAAAAGAACCATGGATTGTCTTCGTTGGACACTTAGGATGACCTCAGCAGAAGTTCTTCAACAGGTAATTGATTTGTTTTCGCTGTGAAATGTGTTGTGTGTGCCATGATGGCTAATCGATTCATGGCTATGGGAAAAATGTGAGATGCTACCCTCAAACAATCAAAGGTGCTGCTTTCTCCGTAAAGCCTTTTTGAAATCTGACAACGCTGTGATATTGCCAAGAAACAGAGCTTTTGATGAGTATGGAACACTTGTATATGGGTGGATGTTTAATAATTCAACTTTGGGATTTTGAATTTGGCGCCTTACATTTTACCTGGTAGTATCGGGAGCAGCCCGCTAGCGCCCCAGCAATCCCTGAGGGAGGGAATGGCATTTTACTTTGGGCATGCCAGGCTCTCCAAAACCGACCCCTCAGCTGCCACTCCCTAACAAGTTAACCAGGATCAAGGGGCAGGGAAATTTGTGACTTGTTTTGGTAATCAGTGGCTCTATTGGGGGGGGGGAGTGGTTTCACCTCTCCTAGGCAATCAGCAATTAGTGTTATTTCTTCAGTCTCCCCTGGTTTCTCAGCAGCAGCTCTAAGTTACGATCGTGTAGGCTTTACAGAAGTTCCCCACCACTTGGCTGCAACCCTTCTAATTTAGTGTACCCTGCGTGGAATTCCTGGTCTCTGGCAGAGTTAATCTCCGCCTATGCTGCCCTTCAGTCCCTTGACTTTTTGGCCCTGACAGAGACATGGATCACTCCAGAGAACACTACTACTCCAGCTGCTCTTTCTTCATCTATGTTTTCTCTGATAAGCCAAGAGCATCTGGTCCTCGCTGTGGTGGCACACGTCTACTCATCTCTTAAGTGGAGATTTTCTCTTTTCTCCCTCTCACCTGTCCATCTCCTCATTTGAATTCCATGCTGTCACTTGTCCACTCAAGATTAACATTATTGTTAATCTATTAACCACCAGGTGCCCTTGGAGAGTTCCTAAATGAGCTTGACACCTTGATAATTTCCTGATGATGGCTCACCGTTCTTCATACTTGGTGACTTCAACCTTCCGATATCTGCCTTCAAATTAATTTCTTTCCAACTCTCCTGCCTCTTCTGACCTCACCCTTTCCCATTCCCCTCCATTTCACAAGGCAGGCAATACGCTTGGCCTCATCTTTACAAGAGGCTGATCACCTTCTAATCTCACTGCAACCCCCTCCAGGTCTCTGATCACTACTTTGTTTCCTTTTCTGTCTCCCTTTCCTCCAACCCTAATCGCTCAGCCCCTACCCATGGTCATGCGTAGTTGCAATTTTCTCTCACTCTCTCCCACTACTCTATCCTCTATCCTATCATCTCTCCTCTCTGCTACATCCTTCTCCTGATTCTACCTCTTTGAAAAAAAGTGGAGAGCAACACTACTAAGCAATATATATTTTTAAAAAGCCATGTAATACAGGATTACACACACATACTAAGGGGGGGAACTAGATCCAACTGGAATTCCAAGTCGGAAAATCTGGTATCTTTCTGGAGCTCAGATTTTCTGACCTGACGTCATGATATGACCAGTTTTTTTTTTTTTTTCGAGTTCCCAACTGTCTTGAAATCATCATGACCATCAGATGCTAATTTAATAATTTCAATTTATGGTCTGCAGTGACTCAAGTGCTACAACAACTAATCTATTTAGTTATCAAAGCTTGAGTTTTGAAATATAATATGGTCTGAGAATAACAATATTGGCAGGCTGGGCATATAGCCAATATGATGTTATAATGTATTAGGTCTACTGCTTAAACATCATTCCGATATAATTGTTTATATTAGATTAATACTACAAGTCATGTTTTTAATCTGAGCTGTAGATCTTGGCTTGCTTTTTGACTGCAAAATTGATCTTGACTCAAAGGTTGGTGACCACTACCCTAAAATGTTTAACTATTTGAATGTTGTATGTTTCACTGTTGTACAGTCGTGGACAAAAGTTTTGAATGACACAAATATTAATTTCCACAAAGTTTGCTGCTTCAAGTGGCTTTAGATTTTGTCAGATGTTACTATGGAATTCTGAAGTATAATTACAAGCATTTAATACGTGTCAAAGGCTTTTATTGACGTTAATATTTGCAGTGTTGACCCTTCTTTTTCAAGACCTCTACAATCCGCCCTGGCATGCTGTCAATTAACTTCTGGGCCACATCCTGACTGATGGCAGCCCATTCTTGTATAATCAATGCTTGGAGTTTGTCAGAATTTGTGGGATTTTGTTTGTCCACCCGCCTCTTGAGGATTGACCACATGTTCTCAATGGGATTAAGGTCTGGGTTCCAGGCCATGAACCCAAAATATCGATGTTTCGTTCCCCGAGCCACTTGCCTTATGGCAAGGTTCTCCATCATGCTGGAAAAGGCATTGTTCGTCACCACACTGTTCCTGCATGGTTGGGAAAAGTTGCTCTCGGAGGATGTGTTGGTACCATTCTTTATTCATGGCTATGTTCTTAGGCTAAATTGTGAGTGAGCCCACTCCCTTGGCTGAGAAGCAACCCCACACATGAATGGTCTCAGGATGCTTTACTGTTGGCATGACACAGGACTGATGGTAGTGCTCACCTTTTTTCCGGATGCCCCAAACAATCGGAAAGGGGATTCATTAGAGAAAATGACTTTACCCCAGTCCTCAGCAGTCCAATCCCTGTACCTTTTGCAGAATATCAGTCTGTCCCTGATGTTTTTCCTGGAGAGAAGTGGCTTCTTTGCTGCCTTCTTGACACCAGGCCATCCTCCAAAAGTCTTCGCCTCACTGTGCGTGCAGATGCACTCACACCTGCCTGCTGCCATTCCTGAGCAAGCTCTGTACTGGTGGTGCCCCGATCCCGCAGCTGAATCAACTTTAGGAGACGGTCCTGGCGCTTGCTGGACTTTCTTGGGCGCCCTGAAGCCATCTTCACAATAATTGAACCGCTCTTCTTGAAGTTCTTGATGATCCGATAAATGTTTGCAATATTACTGGCAGCAATCTACTTTCCTGTGAAGCCCTTTTTGTGCAAAGCAATGATGACGGCACGTGTTTCCTTGCAGGTAACCATGTTTGACAGAGGAAGAACAACGATTCCAAGCACCACCCTCTTTTTGAAGCTTCCAGTCTGTTATTCAAACTCAATCAGCATGACAGAGTGATCTCCAACCTTGTCCTCGTCAACACTCACACCTGTGTTAACGAGAGAATCACTGACATGATGTCACTGACATGGTCCTTTTGTGGCAGGGCTGAAATGCAGTGGACATGTTTTGGGGGGATTCAGTTCATTTGCATGGCAAAGAGGGACTTTGCAATTAATTGCAATTCATTTGATCACTCTTCATGACATTCTGGAGTATATGCAAATTGCCATCATACAAACTGAGGCAAAAATGTGAAAATGTATATGATGTGTCATTCTCAAAACAACTGGCTACGACTGTACATGGCCTGCATTCAGTATATAAAAAAATTATGCAACGATCAATTACATGAAAATGGTGCATTTCTTAACGCTCAGTTAAAAAATGGGGTTGGTTTGTGGGTTTAAAATGCACCGCTCCCCTTTAAATACACCACTTATTGCTTCAAGCCACCGCCAGCCACACCCACCAAATGGAGCAAGTGTGCCTCAATCTGTTCAAGAGCATAGAACAACATTTTTGGGAAATGTAATTCAGTACAAGCCGTTATGAAACATAGCAAACTTTCAACCAAACTGAACTCACCCCAGGCACCAGTTTCAATCCACTATTCATGTCCAAGCAGTATCCCAAAGGAAGAGAGCTTTGGTGCGTAGTCATTAAATCTCCCAAGAGAAATGCATGGAGACAGTTCTGTTCTACAATAGGCTGAGGTGGGCAATGGTTGGTCCATGTTGAAGATGATGACTGGAAGAAGCAAAAGCACTTAATTTAAGGGTGACAATCTGGCTGTATCAGATCAAGAAAAAGCTGACCTGTTTGGGAAAACATTTGCTAATATACACAGTGGTGTTACTTTGAACAAAGTGTACAAGCAATGCAGGAGTGAGATTTGAAATGCTCATACCATTGTGTATAAGAAGAGGGATATTGTAAATATCTAAATATTCTCCCTGGATTATTTAATAAGATCTGGAGTGAAGGGGTTATACCTTCTGGATAGAAATGTGCAGTTATATTACCCTTTGTAAAGCATGGTAAGGATGTGGTGATAGGTACAGACCAATAGCACTGACCTTTAACCTATGTAAACTGATGGAAATGATAATTGTTAAGAGACTTTCCTATTTGCTGGAACAACTGCCTTTAAAAAATCAAACATAGCTGATATGGCTGACTTGCTTAAACAGATATGGTTTCTACTGACAATTGAGATGTACAAACTATGGCATAAGGGGATGACAAGCGGATAAGAGGCAATCCGTAATTTCGATTTAAGACATTAATGAGCGAGCTAGGATGGACGTAGTCAATATAACTATTTGTTCATCACTTTTGAAATACACAGCAACAGAATTCAGAACATGTACCGTTCTTACAGTGTTCTACACCAAGTCAGAACCGTAGGATTAATAAAGGGGGCATATAAGCAGACAATGAAAGCTCTTACAATAGTCAATGATTACATTTCTCAAAAACAGGTGATAGGCTACATGTGCACCACCAAATCAGAAAAGTAGGTGAAATTAAGAGGTGAAAATAGACCAAATTATTAGGGTGAGGCACATGGGCTACTAACAGCTTGCTACACAACATACACTTAGTATTACTTTCTTAGCTACAGTATACATATCTCCCTGGCATATTACATAATTTATGCAGCAGCGTATAATACTCACCACTCATTGTTGAATTTGCATTTTCCAACTTGTTGTTTAATGTTTATGTCCAATGGCCGATGAGCACCGATACGTGTTATCTATAATTTCTCTTCATTATTTATCTTCATATGACAAGGATTAAAAAGGATTTGCCAGTAGATTGTCGACTTGATTCATGATGTTGACTGCTAGCTAAGATTGAAAGTATGATGTCCAATCAGTCCAATCAAAGCTACTGTAGATATAACATGATTTGACGTCATATCTGTGGCCAATGACTTTGAGCCTTGGGCACTTCTAATGTAACTCTTTGGCAGCACCCAAGGGGCTTGAATTTTTTAAGTCTAACCTTAGACTTGGCGGTGAAGTTTGATCCTAGATCCTAGACCTAATAAGATGCACTGCTAGCTAGCTATAACATTCGGCTACAGTACATTCTGGGTATAGCTAGCTACCTCAACTTGTAGTGGTACAAGCAAGCCCCGTTATATCTGAATCAATCACAAAATTATACTGTACTGAACAACACTGACTCGTGTGAAAAGAGAACTTTGCTATATTACTAGCTTGCTAACGACAGCAAATCAACTTACTGTTGGGGTAATGGTTCCCAATTAGAGGCAGCTGAGTCTCGTTACCTCTAATTGGGAACCATATATATGTTTGGGGTTTTTGCACTAATTTTTGTGGGTTATTGAATGTATTTTTTGTTCGTAGAGATTGTTCATGCCACCGTGTTTAGGTTCATGCCACCGTGTCTAGTTCAGGCCAGTGTTTAGTTTAGGATTTAGCGTGTTTAGGTTTGAGCTACAATGTTTGTTTCATAGCTTAGTTAGATTCTTTATTTCGGTTCCACGTCATTATCTTCGTTCTTTGTTTTGTTCAGTTACGTTCGTCAATAAAGATGTATTCTGGATACCTCGCTGCGCATTGGTCTGTCCCAAGAGGAAATCATGACAGAATAACCCACCAAACTTAGTGCAAAAACCCCAAACATATATATGGTTCCCAATTAGAGGTAATGAGACTCAGCTGCCTCTAATTGGGAACCATTACCCCAACATAGAAATACACACCCTAGAACAGAAGAAACCCTACACCGAAACAAAACTAAACACTAGAGCCTGACACTCAGGCCTGGACGTTACAATAATTCACTGTCTCACAGTTCCAGTGGGTCAGAAGTTTACATACACTAAGGTGACTATGCCTTTCAACAGCTTGGAAAATTCCAGAAAATGATGTCATGGCTTTAGAATCTTCTGATAGGATTATTGACATAATTTGAGTCAATTGGAGGTGTACCTATGGATGTATTTCAAGGCCTACCTTCAAACTCAGTGCCTCTTTGCTTGACATCATGGGAAAATGAAAAGAAATTAATCAAGACCGCAGAAAAAAATGGTAGACCTCCACAAGTCTGGTTCATCCTTGGGAGCAATTTCCAAATGCCTGAAGGTACCACGTTCATCTGTACAAACAATAGTACGCAAGTATAAACACCATGGGACCACGCAGCCGTCATACTACTCAGGAAGGAGACGCGTTCTGTCTCCTAGAGATGAGCGTACTTTGGTGCGAAAAGTGCAAATCAATCCCAAAACAACAGCAAAGGACCTTGTGAAGATGCTGGAGGAAACCGGTACAAAATTATCTATGTCCTTTATCGACATAACCTGAAAGCCCGCTCAGCAAGGAAGGAGCCACTGCTCCGAAACTGCCATAAAAAAGCCAGACTACGGTTTGCAACTGCAGAAAGATCGTACTTTTTGGAGAAATGTCTTCTGTTGTGGAAAGTTGTGGCAAAATGGCTTAAGGACAATAAAGTCAAGGTATTGGAGTGGCCATCACAAAGCCTTGACCTCAATCCTGTATACATTTTGTGGGCAGAACTGAAAAAGAGTGTGTGAGCAAGGAGGCCTACAAACCTGAGTTACACCTGCTCTGTTAGGAGGAATGGGCCAAAATTCACCCAACTTATCGTGGGAAGCTTGTGGAAGGCTACCCAAAAAGTTTGATCCAAGTTTAAACAATTTATGCTACCAAATACTAATTGAGTGTATGTAAACTTCTGAACCACTGGGAATGTGATGAAATAAATAAAAGCTGAAATAAATCATTCTCTCTACTATTATTCTGACATTTCACATTCTTAAAATAAAGTGGTGATCCTAACTGACCTAAGACAGGGAATTTTTACTAGGATTAAATGTCAGGAATTGTGAAACTGATTTTAAATTTATTTGGCTAAGGTGTATTTAAACTTCTGAATTCAACTGTATGTAAGGCTCCCATCAGGCGGTAGTCTTTACAAAGCTAGGGAAAATGAGTCAACCTACATATCCTGCCAAGTTATGGCAGACAGGAACATCGTTGAGAAGTCCAATGGCTCTATTGAACAAAAACAACCATATCTACTCACTGTTAGTGTGATCATGCAATCGGCGAAACACAAAGGCCACAACAATTGATATAATAAATGACTCCATTCATTTTTAGATCAGACAGCAGGCTCAATCAACCAATGGCGTCATTGGTTGAATTCTCCCGGTGAGAAAATAAAAAAAAATGTAGGGAGACTGGAAAAACACACCAAATAGTGTCAAGCAGTGAAGTTTCCCTTTAATATTATATTATGTGTATCTGGATTACCTTGTCATATGTAAGACTCAATGTTTTTTGTCATGTGTTTTGGTGCAGATATGCTTAATTTACTATCCGGATAGGAAAGTGTCTAATCACAGAAAATTCCATCGAATTTTAGAAAAGTACGATCAGTCACTGAAGCAGGTGTTCCTTATTAAGGATCAGAATAGAAATACATTTTACTGTGAGTTATATCTAGCATAATAAAATAATCCTAATAAAAATCTGTCAGTTTAAGCTAGACACTTACGCATCTACGGTGAAAGGTGACAAAGTCGTCTGTAGCGTCAAAGCTATTATGACCCCTCTATGGAAAGATGAGACTCTCACAAACACTCTAGCAGCTCTAGCTGGGCAGAAATTTGACGAACTGACTTGTTGGAGAGGTGGCATCCTAAGTTACTGAGCTCTTCAGTAAGGCCATTCTACTGTAAATGTTTGTCTATGGAGATTGCATGGCTGTGTGCTCGATTTTATACACCTGTCAGCAACGGGTGTGGCTGAAATAGCTGAATCCACTAATTTGAAGGGGTGTCCATACTTTTGTATATATAGTCTATCTAACCAAAGCTTACATGGCTTTAGAGATGAAGGCAATGTTTTACAAAACTATTAGTGTTAAAGTTAGTGATTCAGCATTTTTTTGTAGGTACCAGTAATGTAACACGTTTTAACAAGCTGAACAAACATATGGATTTGGGCTCACGAGTGGCTCAGTGGTCTAACATCTGGCTGTGATTGGGAGTCCCATAGGGTGGCGCACAATTGGCCCAGCGTCGTCCAGGTTTGGCCAGGGTAGGCCATCATTGTAAATAAGAATTTGTTCTTAACTGACTTGCCTAGTTAAATACAGTTTAAAAAATATATATATTTAAAAAATGTGGTCAGGAGTACAGCTGGCGATTGGCAGAAATCATTGTCTGGTCTGTTTACATAGGTAAATAAACACAATACATGACAAAGTCTTTAGAAAAGTAGGTTAAAAGCTTACACAACAACTTGTACAGTGTATCAGTTGAATCAAGACCATTCTAACAGTGTACTTAATACATTTCATATATGCTATTGCAAAAATAATGTTGTTGTGTTTATGAAGGTCTAAGGTAACAGTTACCTAACCAAGCAACATTTAATCTGTAATACAGTATATTTTAAAACGTTTTAATTGTCAAATAGAGCAGGGCCACCAAGTGTCACATAAAGCATTGTATGAAGAATGTATCCAAGTATAACCTTAGATGTTTAATAACAAAAAAGAGAGCTGAGTGTTCATACTGAAGTTTGTCTAGTTAACTCAACTCAACTACAGCCTCACACAACCCCTTCCATAGAGAAGCTGTGAAATCTGATTGCATCAATTAAAAGGGTGAAGTTGTGAAGAAAGCAATTTTACGTTTTAATTAAAAATCAAATTATTGACAAGATAATGGATGTAGGAAATTAATATCAAATTGTCTTGTGATTAACACAACTCTGTCCTCTGATATGTACCATAATTGATGTCTATTTGACTAGATTCTTATCATTTTCTTAAACACATTGAAAAGAGGGAGATATAGCCTGTAAGGTGCATTGACAGCAACACAAAGTCTGTGGTTAGATGGTAAAGCTGTTTATGCATTCAAAGCCTTTATAACAGTTTCTACTATCACAGCATGCATTTATTCGTCGACATTAGAACTGTTTAACGTTGAAGTGTCCAGAAAGACCCATTTAGCAGATTCCTTTCAAATTGTAATGCCTATAAAATGGGATTTCTTGAATCCGTCTTTTGCAGTGTGAATATTAATGTCCCTTTGCTCTCCCTTTCTATTTCTCTCTCTCTCTCCCCGCTATTACTTGCTTCTCTCTCTTGCTCTCCCCACTCTCTCTTGCTTCTCTCTCTCCCCTCTCTCTTGCGTCCCTCTCTTTCACCCTCTTCTCTTTCTCTCCCCTGCCTCTCTCTCTGGCTGTGTGGGGGCGTTGGGTTTGGTTGTACATATATTAAATAAACTCAAGTCAAACAGAGAGGCCAATGAATTAATGGAGGAAGGAGGAGGCTAGATGAAAGCTATTGGTGAATCAATATCACAAATACCGGTGAAAATAAAGGCTAATTTTCTTCCCAATTCCATCTCTCTCCAAACTCTGAATGCTTAAAGTTCATATAAACATTTTGCTATTGATGTTCTCTGATTTCTTTAGAGTTTAGTTTCCCCCATCAAATCTATAAACCATTATGAAAGACTAATATGCCACGTTACTCTTGTCAGGTAGGCCGATCTCACTGAAGAGGGGGATCTGGTGATATGTTTTCCAATATCAAAGTGATGAGCGATGTGTTGTCCTTAAATTGTTCCACATCAGATCTCCCTTATAGATTTCTGTCTTCTTGTGGCAGAAATTGTTGAGCCCGCTATGTGCTTCCAAAGGAAATTATAACTTTTAAATTTCTCAAAGATATTTCATCATTATTTCTTCAATAAAAATATTACCATCTGTTCGTGTGAAAGGTAGTATGATCATGGACATGTCCAATATTTCCCGTTATGAGACAGATGAAGTCCCCTTGCCACGACTCCCCCTCCTCGACACTCAGGATTTTATTCCTGTGTATCGGAGTTTGATGCTTCTCCATTGCTTACTCGGAGCTACAGTGAGGGAAAAAAATATTTGATCCCCTGCTGATTTTGTGCATTTGCCCACTGACAAAGAAATGATCAGACTTTAATAGTAGGTTTATTTGAACAGTGAGAGACAGAATAACAACAAAAAAATCCAGAAAAACGCATGTGAAAAATGTTATAAATTGATTTGCATTGTAATGAGGGAAAAAAGTATTTGACCCCTCTGTAAAACATGACTTAGTCTTTGGTGGCAAAACCGTTGTTGGCAATCACAGAGGTCAGACGTTTCTTGCAGTTGGCCACCAGGTTAGCACACATCTCAGGGGGGATTTTGTTCCACTCCTCTTTGCAGATTTTCTCCAAGTCATTAAGCTTTCGAGGCTGAAGTTTGGCAACTCGAACTTTCAGGTCCCTCCACAGATTTTCTACGGGATTAAGGTCTGGAGACTGGCTAGGCCACTCCAGGACCTTAATGTGCTTCTTCTTGAGCCACTCCTTTGTTGCCTTGGCCGTGTGTTTTGGGTCATTGTCATGCTGGAATACCCATCCACGACCCATTTTCAATGAGATTCTCACCCAAGATTTGACGGTACATGGCCCCGTCCATCGTCCCTTTGATGCGGTGAAGTTGTCCTGTCCCCTTAGCAGAAAAACACCCCAAAGCATAATGTTTCCACCTCGGTGGGCATGGTGTTCTTGGGGTCATAGGCAGCATTCCTCCTCCTCCAAGCACGGCGAGTTGAGTTGATGCCAAAGAGCTCCATTTTGGTCTCATCTGACCACAACACTTTCACCCAGATGTCCTCTGAATCATTCAGATGTTCATTGGCAAACTTCAGACGGGCATGTATATGTGCTTTCTTGAGCAGGGGGACCTTGCGGGCGCTGCAGGATTTCAGTCCTTCACGGCGTAGTGTGTTACCAATTGTTTTCTTGGTGACTGTGGTCCCAGCTGCCTTGAGATCATTGACAAGATCCTCCCGTGTAGTTCTGGGCTGATTCCTCACCGTTCTCATGATCATTGCAACTCCACGAGGTGAGATCTTGCATGGAGCCCCATGCCGAGGGAGATTGACAGTTCTTTTGTGTTTCTTCTATTTGCGAATAATTGCACCAACTGTTGTCACCTTCTCACCAAGCTGCTTGGCGATGGTATTGTAGCCCATTCCAGCCTTGTGTAGGTCTACAATCTTGTCCCTGACATCCTTGGAGAGCTCTTTGGTCTCGGCCATGGTGGGGAGTTTGGAATCTGATTGATTGATTGCTTCTGTGGACAGGTGTCTTTTATACAGGTAACAATCTGAGATTAGGACCACTCCCTTTAAAAGTGTGCTCCTAATCTCAGCTCGTTACCTGTATAAAAGACACCTGGGAGCCAGAAATCTTTCTGATTGAGAGGGGGTCAAATACTTAATTTCCTCATTAAAATGCAATTCCATTTATAAAAAATTTCACATGCGTTTTTCTGGATTTTTTTGTTGTTATTCTGTCTCTCACTGTTCAAATAAACCTACCATTAAAATTATAGACTGATCATTTCTTTGTCAGTGGGCAAACGTACAAAATCAGCAGGGGATCAAATACTTTTTTCCCTCACTGTAGTTGTGTGTGTGCTTGGTGAGGTGGAAATCGATGTGTGTGTTTGGAACCTTTGTGCTACGCCAACAAGCTGTGCACTGCAGTGATGGTACTTCTTTTTTTCGGAAATAATTCTCTCTGCCCTTTCCCAGCTCCTTAACCTGTGTCATTCAACCTCTTCTTACTGATGCAGGCTAATGATCATAATTCCTCCCTTTACCATAGATACATGAATACAAGCAAGGGTTAACATTTAGATGCATATTAACGGTTTAGTTGGCATATTCTGTAGATTGCCTCTAAATACTCCTACTAGCATTTTGACATTGGCACAACTGATACTGCTATTGGTGCCTCTAGTACTGTTGAATGATAGTACACAAACTGAAAATACTGCTCATATATTAGGGGAGAGGATATAACTATAAAAAGAAAGGTGATGGGAAGGAGATAGAAGTGGAAGTAGAAATGGCAGTGTGAACTGATATTCCTGTGTGTGTGAAACTCAGCAGGAGACTGTCCCATACTGAGGCGTGGTGGGAGGTGGGCTGGTTTGACAGGTCAGTGTGTGATGTCTGTGAGAGGAAGGATGCCTGCGGACCTGCACCATGCACACTGCACATGACAGGACACACACACGCATGCACACACACAGACTAGGCTTGGGCGGAATCCAGTTTGTCATACCTTCATACAGACTTTGTGCCATCCCGGTATATTCGGTAATACAGGCACCTAACACAAGGGGTGCTATTTTCAAACCCAACTGAGTCTCTGTAATCCGAAGGTTAGCAATGCTAACAAGTACATGTAAAACCCCATGGCGAATGCTAGCTAAATGCATTCCGAACATTTTACAGTCTCTGACATAAACTATTTGCAGGAAAGACATCCCAACTCATAAAGTTAAACAAGTAACTCAAACATTCTTCTCACAATTTGCTGCTTGCACAAAACAAATATTAGACAGCAAGGCTCTTGATCCAGGAAGGGATTTTCTGCTGTTACCAAGAGAAGCTTGATTTTGCAAGAAGGTTACCACTTAGCTAGCTAGATAACTAGCTACAAAATTAGCAAACCACATTTTAGACAGTTAACTTAATAGTTATAAGATATCTATCTGGAAAACAGATTCCATACTTTAAATTCTTAGGGAGCGGCTCCCGAGGTGATGGTTTTGGAGAGTCTGGCGTGCCCAAAGTAAAATGCATGTCACTCAGGCCCAGAAAATAGGATATGCACATAATTAGTACTATTGGATAGGAAACTGAAGTTTCTAAGAGTGTTAAAATAATGTATGTGAGTATAACAGAAGTGATATAGCAGGCGAAAACCAGAGGAAAATCCATCCGGATTTACAGTTTTTTTTGTAAATGAGCTTCTCCATTGTGCCTATTGCATACAATCTTATGTAGGACTGAGACTGCAGTACCTATGGCTTCCACTAGATGTCAGCAGTCAACAGTCAAAGACTGAGAATTCCAGTGACAAGAACGGATAGGGAGAGGAAATTGTCAGGCGACCACTTTTGTAAACAAGGTTTGACGCGGGCGAGATTGTGAACGCACACCACTTTATTTTCCTTTCCTATCGTTCACGTTATCTTCCGGTTGAAGTATTACAGCAAATATACCCAAAAGGATACCTAAGGATACATTAAAAATGATGTTTGATTTGTTTGTAGAAAGTGTATAGGTATAATTTGAACGTGTCCTCTTCACGGTTCAATGGGCGACTCAACGGTGGATGTTATGATCATAACGCGCCAACCAAACAGAGATTTATTGATATAATAAATTACTTTTTCTAACCAAAGAAGCATGGATTGTCTTCGTTGGACACTTGGGAAGCCCTCAGCAGAAGTTCATCAAAGGTAAGTGATTTTATAATTGCGATTTTATGCGTTTTGTGGGACCCGTGTTGGGTTATGGATTTATGCTAATCCATAAATATTAGAGGTGCTACCCTCAAACAATCAAATGTTGTGCTTTTGCCATAAAGCCTTTTTGAAATCTGACAGTGCTGTGATATTGCCAAGAATCAGAGCTTTTGATGAATATGCAACAATTGTATATTGATGAATGTTTAATAATTCAACTTTTGGATTTTGAATTTGGCGCCTCACACTGCTCCCTAAGTAGTTAACTAGATCACCTGACTCATGCTGCACAACATTGAGTGACTTACAAGGCTCCCGGTCTTTCTTCACTGTGTGCTCGTAAACAAACAACACCATGTGACTGGGGACTACTGGTAAGCTTCATAATGAAAAATTATGTGACAGGTAAAATGAAAAACGTGTTCTGCTTCATCTTCTAACATATTGCACAAGTTCAATGCAGGTATTTACTTGAAGTAGCTACAAATATTCAAATGTATTAAAACATTTCAAATAAATAGTTAATGGTATTGACGGTATTGAAAAACCATCCCGTGGCTATTTCCAAATACCCCGGTATAGCGTATATACGGTATACCGCCAAAGCCTAATGCACACACACACTTATGTACACACACTCACCGTGCAGCACAGGATGCTATTAAGAAAAATGTGGTCTAAGCAACAGCAATTCAACACTGCTTATCACAGGGACTACCAGAGGAGTGAGTGGGCATGCTGGTGAGAAACCAGAACCACAAGCTCGAACTGTCAGGCTGTGTGTGTGTGTGTGTGTGTGTCCATGCGCATGTATTTGGGTCTTGGGCAATGGAAAAAAATTATTTCTCCTTGAAGCAGAAGCAGATGACACTGAGTCTCTCACACAGAACAGGTCCAAGCAAGGCCATGGCAGCCAAGTGCCTCTACACCAAATGTAAAATAAAAGGGAGTAAGTAATAGACTGGAGTAGGGACATCAATCTGTCAGGCAGGACAGCCTGCCACAGTGCCTCTGTAATGTAACCAGGCCCAGATAGAGGAGTGGAGAGCAGGACAGCCTTGGTATCTGGTTTCTGGTGTCTCAAACCTGGTGTCTCAGACCTCCCGGCTTAAGTGCTGGTGACATCACACTTGCCAGAGTGAGATGGAAATACAATCACAGCTCAATTGCTTCACAGGGTAGAAGACGAGGTTATTGTGTTAGTGTTTACTGGGAAGAAAATTAGCAATGCTCCTTTGGCAAACCGTACACCGTAGAGCAGTGTTTCTCAACCCAGTCCTCAAGGACCACCAGTCATTTCAGATTTGATCTATTTCAATATTACCACACCCGATTCAATTAATGGAAAGACGGTGGTTAATTGCTAAGTAAAAGCATGGTAAGTGTCTGTTCAAGTGTCTCTCCAGTCCCACAGACAATCAGATAAATGAGAGTCTGAGTCCCAATGAGTTTCTTGGTGAATTAAGGTTACGCATGTTGAGAAAGGGCATAGAAAGATAATATGGATAAAGGGATTGAACTGATACATTTTATTGCCAACATTTTGAACTAGGCCTTTTTCAAGACAAGTCTTTGTAACGGAAAGTATTATTTCAACAACTAATCTAATGGGCTCGATGGAAATAATAGTAAAAAACAACAGTGGTAGAGTAAATGTTATATTTACAAAATAGCATCAGCGATTGCATCAGAGATTCTCACTTGAAGTATTTCCAAGAAAAGGGGATAAAACAATACATATCTGACAAAACCCAATGGTTACAGATGGAGCGCATTAAAACGCTTGATTATGCTGCTGTTGACAAGTACAGGATAAAACAAGTCTATAGGGGATTATAAAGTAATACTCTCAGCTTGTTCAATGGCAGACTGTGAGAAGTGCTGTGAGACAGTTGACACAATAATGACAGCCCAGAGAGAGCAGATCTTTATAGAAGTTGAAGCATTTTTATGATTTAATGTCACCCGTTTAAGAACCTGCAGACGCCCCTCCTCTGTTCACTCTTTTCTCTTAAGTCCAGCTTTGGAGAGTAGTGAACTACATGTAGTTCTACTAGTAACTACATTTTGCAGTAGCGTGGTGGTAGTTCAACTAAATTCAAATCTAGGTAGTGTTTTCAGTAGTTGATTTAACGTTTTGCCATGTAGTGGTGGAGCTAACTACTGGAATTACACTCTTAAAAAAATGATTTCCCCCCAAAATGTGGCATTAGACCTGCCTAATTCTCACTTAAGCATAGTTTTTGTTTTTTTGTAGAATAATAGTAATCAAAAAAGTGTTTTAAAAAAAATCCAAATATGTAGGTTTATTTGAACAGTGAGAGACAGAATAACAACAAAAAAATCCAGAAAAATGCATGTGAAAACTGTTATAAATTGATTTGCATTTTAATCAGGGAAATAAGTATTTGACCCCCTCTCAATCAGAAATATTTCTGGCTCCCTCTCAATCAGAAAGATTTCTGGCTCCCAGGTGTCTTTTATACAGGTAACGAGCTGAGATTAGGAGCACACTCTTAAAGGGAGTGCTCCTAATCTCAGTTTGTTACCTGTATAAAAGACACCTGTCCACAGAAGCAATCAATCAATCAGATTCCAAACTCTCCACCATGGCCAAGACCAAAGAGCTCTCCAAGGATGTCAGGGACAAGATTGTAGACCTACACAGGCTGGAAAGAGCTACAAGACCATCGCCAAGCAGCTTGGTGAGAAGGTGACAACAGTTGGTGCGATTATTCGCAAATGGAAGAAACACAAAAGAACTGTCAATCTCCCTCGGCATGGGGCTCCATGCAAGATCTCACCTCGTGGAGTTGCAATGATCATGAGAACGATGAGGAATCAGCCCAGAACTACACGGGAGGATCTTGTCAATGATCTCAAGGCAGCTGGGACCACAGTCACCAAGAAAACAATTGGTAACACACTACGCCGTTTAGGACTGAAATCCTGCAGTGCCCGCAAGGTCCCCCTGCTCAAGAAAGCACATATACATGCTCGTCTGAAGTTTGCCAATGAACATCTGAATGATTCAGAGGACAACTGGGTGAAAGTGTTGTGGTCAGATGAGACAAACATTGAGCTCTTTGGCATCAACTCAACTCGCCGTGTTTGGAGGAGGAGGAATGCTGCCTTTGACCCCAAGAACACCATCCCCACCGTCAAACATGGAGGTGAAAACATTATGCTTTGGGGGTGTTTTTCTGCTAAGGGGACAGGACAACTTCACCGCATCAAAGGGACGATGGACAGGACAATGTACCGTCAAATCTTGGGTGAGAACCTCCTTCCCTCAGCCAGAGCATTGAAAATGGGTCGTGGATGGGTAATCCAGCATGACAATGACCCAAAACACACGGCAAAGGCAACAAAGGAGTGGCTCAAGAAGAAGCACATTAAACATTCATCAATATACAAGTGTTGCATAGTCATCAAAAGCTCTGCTTCTTGGCAATATCACAGCGTTGTCAACAATAAGAAAGGAAAATAAAGTGGAGCGCGCACTTGGTTGCGCGCCCGCAAAATCTTGTTGACATCTGAGCTCCCTTGACCATATCCTGTTCCTATCCGTTCTGGTCAGGGCTACCGTTTCCTGGCTTTGTATAGAGACTGTTGACATTTAGTGGAAGCCATAGGTACTGAAATCTTGGAGCTGCTTGCCTTTGAAATCAATAGGGAGACTGTCAAACAGAGTAAAGGTCACAAAAAACTGTAATTCCCGGATGGATTTTCCTCGGGTTTTCGCCTGCTCTATCCGTTCTGTTATACTCACAGACATTATGTAAACTTCTTAGGGAGCGGCAGGTGAGGTGTCGGTTTTGGAGAGTCTGGCGTGCCCAAAGTAAAAGGCCTGTCACTCAGGCCCAGAAACTATGATATGCACATAATTAGTACTATTGGATAGGAAACACTCTGAAGTTTCTAAGAGTGTTAACATATTGCCTGTGAGTATAAAAGAACTGATATAGCAGGCAAAAACCCAAGGAATTTCGGTCCTGGAAAAAGTGTTTTTGACACATTGCCTCATTTTGAACCCCTCCCTATTGAAAACAGCCATATCTGGGAGTAAGATTGCAGTATCTATTGCTTCCACTGGATGTCAATAGTCTCTAGACACTGTTTGGTGATGTTAGGTTGATCTGGATGGTAATAGAAGAAGAATTTCGAACTAGTCATCGGATGTAAACAGAAGAGGATGCGCGTTCACGGGCTCGCGCTAGTGCCCCACCACTCCCTAAGTAGTTAAAACTTTTAGAAACTTCAGAGTGTTTCCTATTTAATAGTACTAATGATGTGCATATCCTATTTTCTGGGCTTGAGTGGGAGGCATTTTATTTTGGGCACACCAGACTCTCCAAAACCGTCACCTCGGGAGCCGCTCCCTAAGAAGTTAAGGTCCTGGAGTGGTCTAGCCAGTCTCCAGACCTTAATCCCATAGAAAATGTGTGGAGGGAGCTGAAAGTTCGAGTTGCCAAACTTCAGCCTCAAAACCTTAATGACTTGGAGAAGATCTGCAATGAGGAGTGGGACAAAATCCCTCCTGAGATGTGTGCAAACCTGGTGGCCAACTACAAGAAACGTCTGACCTCTGTGATTGCCACCAAGGGTTTTGCCACCAAGTACTAAGTCTTGTTTTGCAGAGGGGTCAAATACTTATTTCCCTCATTAAAATGCAAATCAATTTATAACATTTTTCACATGCGTTTTTCTGGATTTTTTTGTTGTGATTCTGTCTCTCACTGTTCAAATAAACCTACCATTAAAATTATAGACTGATCATTTCTTTGTCATTGGGCAAACGGACAAAATCAGCAGGGGATCAAATACTTTTTTCCCTCACTGTACATGTAGGTAGAGTTATTAAAATGACTATGCATAGATGATAACAACCGAGAGTAGCAGCAATGTAAAAGAGGGGGAGGGGGGAGCAATGCAAATAGTCTGGGTAGCCATTTGATAAGTAGTGGTTTCTTTGCAGCAATTCAACCATGAAGGCGTAATTCACACAGTCTGCTCTGAACAGTTGATGTTGAGATGTGCCTCTCACTTGAACTCTGTGAAGCATTTGTTTGGGCTACAATTTCTGAGGCTGGTAACTCTAATGAACAACTCTGGAGCAGATGTAACTCTAGTTCTTCCTTTCCTGTGGTGGTCCATCATGAGAGCCAGTTTCATGATAGCTCTTGATGGTTTTTGCAACTGCACATTAAGAACATTTTCCAAATTGACTGACCTTCATGTCTTAAAGTAATGATGGACTGTTGTTTCTCTTTGCTTATTTGATCTGTTCTTGCCATAATATGGACTTGGTCTTTTACCAAATAGGGATATCTTCTGTTTACCACCCTTACCTCGTCACAACACTGTCTCAAACGCATTAAGAAGAAAAGAAATGACACAAATTAACTTTTAACAAGGCACACCTGTTAATTGAAATGCATTCCAGGTGACTACCTCATGAAGTTGGTTGAGAGAAAGCCAAGAGTGTGCAAATCTGTCATCAAGGCAAAGGGTGGCTACTTTGAAGATTCACAAATATACAATATATTTTGATTACTACATAATTCCATATGTGTTATTTCATAATTTTGATGTCTTCACTATTATTGTACAATGTAGAAAATATTAAAAGTAAAGAAATCCCTTGAATAAGTAAGTGTTTCCAAACTTTTCACTGGTACTGTACGTATGATAACTCTTCACTAAGAAGTTTGGATGTAGTGAGCTACTTTTTCAAAGTAACTTTAGTTTAGTTAAGTATACTATACTTTTTGTAGGGGGTAGCTTTTTGTAGGTTAACTTCTTTAGTTGTGAAGTAATTTGTAGCTTGGTAAACTATCTTTTCAGAGTAGCTTCCCCAACACTGCTCTCTCCTCAGCTTGTATTCTGCCCTGGAATTGCGTTCGCATGCAAAACTAGACAGACTCATGTGTAATCATAACAACATACAGGAACTCAAGTCCTTCTGCTCACCCAACCTAGAATTCCTTACAATCAAATGCCGGCCATGTTACCTCCTAAAATAATTCTCGTCAGTTATCATCACAGCTGTGTACATTCCCCCCCTCAAACAGACACCAAGACAGCCCTCAAGGAACTTCACTGGATATGTAAACTAGAAACCATATATCCTGAGGCTGCATTCATTGAAGCTGGGGATTTTAATAAAACAAATTTGAGAACAAGGCTACCTAAATTCTATCAGCATGTTGATTGCACTGCGCGAAAGGGATAATACACTCGATCACTACTACTCTAACTTCTGCGATGCATACAAAGCCCTCCCCCGCCCTCCCTAAGGTAATTCTGACCACGACACCATCTTACTCTTCTTATAGGCAGAACCATTCAACTCTGGTCTGACCAATTGGAATCCACGCTTCAAGATTGTTTTGATCACACGGACTGGGATATGTTCCAATCAGCCTCAGATAACAACATCGATCTATACGCTGACTCTGTGAGTGAGTTCATAAAGAAGGTCATTGGAGATGTTGTACACACTGTGACTATTAAAACCTACCCTAACCAGAAACCGTGGATGGTTGGCGGCATCACGCGCATCACAGCATTTAACCATGGAAAGGTCTGAGAATATGACTGACTATAAAAAGCGCAGTTATTCTGTCCAAAGCAATCAAACAAGTGAAATGCCGGTACAGGGACAAAGTGGAGTCGCAATTCAACAGCTCAGACACGTGACGTATGTGGCAAGGTCTACAGGAAATCACAGACTACAAAAAGAAAACCAGCCATGTCACAGACACCGACATCATGCTTCCAGATAAACTAAACACCTTCTTTGCCTGCTATGATGATAATACAGTGCCACGGTCGTGGCCCACTAACAAGGCTTGCACCAACCCCTCTCCTTCTCTGTGGCCGATGTGAGCAAAACATTTAAACGTGTTAAAACTCGCAGGGCTGCTGGCCCAGATGGAATCCCTAGCCGCGTCCTCCGAGCATGTGCAGACCAGCTGGTGTGTTTATATTCAATCGCTCACTATCCCATTCTGCTGTTCCCACAAGCTTCAAGATGGCCACCATTGTTCCTGTTTCCAAGAAGGCAACAAGATAACTGAACTCAATGACTACCACCACGAAGCACTCACTTCTGTCATCATGAAGTGCTTTGAGAGACTAGTCAAGGATCATATCACCTCCACGGGCCGCCCCCAAATGGTGAAGGTAGGAAACAACAACTACACTTCGCTGACCCTCAACACTGGGGCCCCACAAGGGTGCGTGCTCAGCCCCCTCTTGTGCTCCCTGTTTACCCACGACTGTGTGGCCATGCACATCTCCAACTCTGTTTTTTTTGTCTTATTTCTTGTTTGTTTCACAATAAAAAATATTTTGCATATTCAGTGGTAGGCATGTTGTGTAAATCAAATGATACAAACCCCTCAAAAATCTATTTTAATTCCAGGTTGTAAGGCAACAAAATAGGAAAAAAGCCAAGGGGGTGAATACTTTTGCAAGGCACTGTACATATTCTTATTCACCCCTTTTAGATGGATGTGTATTAGGTAGTTGTTGGGAAATTGTTAGATATTACTGCACTGTCGGAACTAGAAGCACAAGCATTTCGCTACACTCGCATAAACATCTGCTAACCATGTGTATGTGACCAATAAAATGTGATTTGATTTGAGATAGCTAACAACTGAGTCTTCAATAAAATTCCCAAGGCGTGACTTTTCTTGAACGAATATATTGAAAATGTTTATGTTGTGAAACTGTAAAATACAGAAAATAATATACTTTAGTATTCAATTCACATTGACATACTGTATTGTTACATTATACATTTCAAGTTGAAGTTGCATAAATACAAAGCACGTGCCAAGGTACCATGTATCTGGTACATACAAATTTGCACATTCGCGTCATTCAAACGAGACTGCAATGAAAACGAATGGGACTGTAGCAACTGTGTTGGCATCAAAATCTGGGGTGTGAACTACGTTTCTATTCAAGCATTGATTGACATGGTAATGACCTGATCGTATTGGAGACAAGTTGAAAAAAACGGACCGCTCTGAAGCTGTACATTAAATTGTGACGTGCCATGACTGTCACGACTTCCACCGAAGTCGGTCCCTCCTTGTTCGGGCGGTGTTCGGCGGTCGACGTCACCGGTTTTCTAACCATCACCTTTCCCCTTTTTTTTGTGTGTCTTTTGGTTTTGTCGTTATTGTCTACACCTGTTGTTAATTATCTCCCAATCACGCTCCTACTTATATTCCCTCCTTCCCCTGTGCGTGATTATCAGTATTTTTTAGTTTTCCCAGTCTGTCTACTGAGGGCTAGTATCTTTTGGTTCTCGTTGTTTCCGGGTTGTTTGTTCGCCCGTTATTTTTCAGTGTGTGAGTATTTTGCCTCCAGCGTGTGTTGTACTATTACTGGTGGCTTTATTAAGTACTTTTTTACACGCATCTCAACCTCCTGTGCCTGACTCCTTTCCACTACGGAACCAGATCCATGACAGAATCACGCACCAATACCAGAGTCAGCAGGAGCAGCTGCCTCGGATCATGGAGTAGAGGAACGCGTACGAGAGCACTCGGTAATGTTACAACTTCTCGGTGTCACAATGGATCGCGTGGTCCAGACTTTGGATCGCTTGGAGAGACAGGAGGTCTCCCCAGCGCCTCGACAAAACCAACCAGCGTTATCTCTACCTATCCCTCAGGAATCCGGTCTCAGTGGGATTCGTCTCTCCCTACCTAGGGAGTATGATGGGACAGCAGCGCGGTGCCAGGGTTTTTTTTACTACATCCACCGAGGGGAGAGCGGGGGGGAACGGCTCTTCCATTTGAGACAGGGGACAAGGAGCGCACAGGAGTTCGCCCTTGAGTTTCGGACTTTGGCTGCAAGAGCGGACTGGAATGAAAGGGCCCTCATCGACCATTATAGGTGTAGCCTACGTGAGGACGTCCGGCAGGAATTGGCCTGCAGGGATGCCACCGTGACTTTCGACCAACTGGTGGATTTGTCCATCCGGTTGGATAAACTGCTGGTCACCCGTGGCCGTCCAGAGAGGGTCCTGGGTGCTACACCTTCCGGGATCCTCTCTTCGGAGCCCATGGAGCTAGGAGGGGGTGCGTGTAGAGAGGATGGAGGAGAGGCTTTCACCTGCACCATCTGTGGCCGCTGAGGGCACACTGCCGGTCGGTGCAGGGTTGGTCCTTCTGGGAGTAGAGGCAGCAGGCAGGGCACTCTGGGGTCACCCCAGGTGAGTCTGCACCACACTCATCCAGAGTCCTCTGTTGACAAACTGTTTGTCTGTTTGTTTCCCTGATTTTTTCCCCCACATTCCCAGCATAAGGCGCTCGTCGATTCAGGCGCAGCTGGAAATTTCATTGACAGAGCGCTCGCTCTTAGTTTAGAGATTCCTCTTACCCCTGTGGTCAGACCTTTCCCTGTTCATGCTCTGGATAGTCAACTATCAGGGTGTGGTATAATCAGGGAGGCCACCATCTCTCTCACTATGGTAACGCAGGGGAAGCACGAGGAGAGAATCAGTCTCTTTCTCATTGACTCTCCTGCGTTCCCTGTGGTACTAGGCCTTCTCTGGTTAGCCTTACATGACCCCACCATTTCCTGGCAACAGAGGGCTCATACGGGGCGAGAGTGCTCAGGGAGGTGTGTAGGGGTTTTCGTTGGTGCGACCACAGTGGGAAGTCCAGACCAAGTACAGAAAGTCCATCCCCCCAGAATATGCCGCTTTGGCTCTCGCCTTCTGTAAAAGGAAGGCGACTCAATTATCACCCCATCGACGGGGGGATTGTGCGATAAATCTCCTGGTGGACGTTGCACTTTCCAGGAGTCACGTGTATGCCCTGTCGCAAGCGAAGACAGAGGCTATGGAAACATATGTCTCCGATTCCCTGTGTCAGGGGTACATTCGGCCCTCCACTTCACCTGCCTCCTCAAGCTTCTTTTTTGTGAAGAAGAAGGATGGCGGTCTGCGCCCGTGCATTGATTATCGAGGTCTCAATAAAATCATGGTGAGATACAGTTACCTGCTGCCTCTTATCACCACGGCGATTGAGTCAATGCATGGGCCAGCATTTAGTACCACCTCAGGCCATTACGAGTACCTCGTCATGCCGTACGGGTTGATGAATGCTCCCGCAGTGTTCCAATCTTTTGTAGACAAGATTTTCCGGGACCTGCACGGGCAGGGTGTAGTGGTGTATATCGATGACATTCTGATTTACTCCGATACACGCGCCGAGCATGTGTCTTTGGTGCGCAAGGTGCTTGGAAGACTGCTGGAGCATGACCTGTACGCCAAGGCTGAGAAATGCTTGTTCTTCCATCAGGCCGTCTCCTTCCTAGGGTATCGCATTTCCACGTCTGGGGTGGAGATGGAGAGTGACCGCATTGCAGCTGTGCGTAATTGGCCGACTCCCACCACGGTAAAGGAGGTGCAGCGATTTTTAGGGTTTGCCAATTACTACCTGAGATTTATCCGGGGTTTTGGTCAGGTGGTTGTTCCCATTACTTCACTGCTGAAGGGGGGTCCGGTGAGTCTGCAGTGGTCAGTGGAGGTGGACAGGGCTTTTGGGCACCTGAGGTCTTTGTTCACCTCGGCTCCCGTGCTGGCTCAACCGGATCCTTCTTTGGCATTCATAGTAGAGGTGGACTCGTCTGAGGCTGAGATAGGAGCCGTGCTCTCCCAGCGCTCGGGCACGCCACCGAAGCTCTGTCCCTGTGCTTTCTTCTCGAAGACACTCAGCCCGGCGGAGCGGAACTATGATGTGTCTTACAGACTAGGTTCCCAGAATAAGAAGGCAGACGCGCTGTCCCGGCTGTATGACACAGAGGAGCGGTCCATGGATCAGACTCCCATACTCCCGGCTTCTTGTCTGGTAGCACCGGTCGTGTGGGAGCTGGACGCGGACATTAATCAGGCATTATGTACAGAGCCTACTCCCCCCAAGTGTCCCGTCGGGCGTCTGTACGTTCCGTCTGCGGTCCGTGACCGGCTGATCGATTGGGCCCACACGTCACCCTCCTCTGGTCATCCGGGGATTGGTCGGACGGTGCGCTGCCTATCTGGGAAGTACTGGTGGCCCACTTTGACGAAGGACGTGAGGGTTTATGTTATCTCCTGCTTGGTGTGCGCCCAGTGTAAGGCTCCTAGACACCTACCCAGAGGTAAGCTACATCCCTTACCCGTTCCACAACGGCCTTGGTCACACATATCAATGGATTTCCTAATGGATCTCCCTCTTTCACAGGGGAACACCATGATCCTGGTCATTGTGGATCGTTTCTCTAAGTCCTGTCGTCTCCTCCCTCTGCCTGGTCTTCCTACGGCCCTACAAATTGCGGAGGCTCTGTTTACACACGTCTTCCGGCACTACGGGCTGCCCGAGGATATTGCGTCTGATCGGGGTCCCCAGTTCACTTCGAGAGTATGGAGGGCGTTCATGTAACGTCTGGGGGTCTCGATCAGCCTCACCTCGGGTTTTCACACCGAGAGCAATGGGCAGGTGGAGAGAGTGAACCAGGATGTGGGCAGGTTTCTGCGGTCGTATTGCCAGGACCGGCCGGGGGAGTGGGTGGCATTCATGCCCTGGGCAGAAATGGCGCAGAACTCGCTTCGTCACTCCTCCACTAACCTCTCCCCTGGGGTACCAGCCGGTTCTGGCACCATGGCATTCGGAGTCAGACCTGGGCTCCTGCCGGAACCCCCTCGATGTCCAGAGGGGGCGGAGGAACCTCCTGCACTTCAGAGTCCTGGAGTGTACAACTGAATGCATACATTTTTTGCATCATCACTGCAAGCCATCATTACTCTCAAAAGCCGCGACAGCCGTTGTTTACTTCTGAAGATAACTTTAGCGCCACCCTAAAAACCAGATTCAAATTCGACACAAACTTTCAAATAAGTCTATAATGACACATTCTATAAACTCTTTAGTGTTTTATTTACATTTTTGAGGTGAGAAGTTGGACATATCAGGTGAAAATGCCGTTTCCACACATGGCGTATCTGCCCCTTCCCATATCACGCTGTAGGTTTTGCTTCCCCACCAACCATTTTTAAAAAGACCCGACGGAGCTCATTGCCTTCTTCAATCATGCAGAAACAGGCCACATGAAGGTCTCGTCATTGATTTTGTTGGAAATGGGATAAATTGTGCTTTACAATGGTATTCATATTACATTTTACCTGGAAGTATTACGTTTTTTGGGCGCTAAAATAAGGTAAATTGTACGTTACAGCGTGATGTACAAAAGTGCGTCAGCTTACTATAACATTGATAAGTAAGTAATTTTATCAATAACAATATTGTCATCATTAGCAATATGCTTGAATTTAACTTACAAACAAATGTTTTCAGAGGCTGAAACGTGACAAGAAATAGCTGCACTTAAAGAACTGCACCGTAGCGTTGTTTTTAGCTTCTTGTCTCCTCTACTTCCTGTTTTCGTCCAGCCTTTCTAAATACCAGAAAGCTCCACTAGGGGGGCGATAAACACCATGGAGCACAATGAAAGTCAATCTTAACCACTATAATAAAATGATATGTTACCTTCTAACAGGACGACAGCACTGCTTGACTCCCTGGAGAGTGAAATGGAGGTGTAGTTTTGCTTCAGCACTCGCAAAGCAACCTCTCTGCTTCCATTTAGTGATTTGTTGCCTCTCAAATGATGCAGAAAATTACCTCATCCAAACCTCTCATGTTAAATGCTTGTTTGCTGAAAAGTGTTTCTCTTGTGAATAGTGAGTAGCGGGGAAATGTAGGTCTCTAATGAAGTACTGATTATTCTGAAGCTTGAGCTGCACATTTACAATGTCTCACTCAGAGGGCTTGCAGACTGGTGGTCAGTTGCCAACTGTTTGTTTGTTTAATATCTGCTTCCTAACACATTGCATCACTCTTGTAAGTTCCTTGCACCTGTACTGTTGGGACATGGTCTCTCTCTATCTCTCTCTCTCTCAAATCGCAATACATATACAATAGTGCTAAATCGTGATACATATTGAATCACAATGCATATCGTTCCAGCACCAAGTATGATGATAATATCGTATTGTGAAGTCCCTGGCAATTCCCAATCTCAATTTAGACTGTGCTGTGTAGTGAAAGAGGAAAACACACCGGAAAATGTTTTTATTTAATTTCATCTTTATTTTGTTTAACATTTACTTAACTAGGCAAGTCAATTAAGAACAAATTCTTATTTACAAAGACAGCCTGGCAAGAGGCAAAAGGCCTCCTGTGGGGACAGAGGCTGTGATTGGATTTAAAAAAATAATATATATATATATATACACTACATAACCAAAAGTACGTAGACACCTGCTCGTCGAACATCTCTTTCCGAAATCACTTCTGGGAAGGCTTTCCACGATATGTTGGAACATTGCTGCGGGGACTTGCTTCCATTTATCCACAAGAACAATAGTGAGGGCAGGCACTGATGTTGGGTGATTAGACCTGGCTCGCAGTCGGCGTTCCAATTCATCCCAAAGGTGTCCGATGGGGTTGAGGTCAGTGCTCTGTGCATGTCAGTCAAGTTCTTCCATACCGATCTCGACAAACCATTTCTGTATGAATCTTCCTTTGCGCACGGGGGCATTGTTATGCTGAAACAGGAAAGGTTGTTCCCCAAACTGTTGCCACAAAGTTGGAAGCACAGAATCGTCAAAAATGTTATTGTATGCTGTAGCGTTAAGATTTCCCTTCACTGGAACAAAGGGGCCTAGCCCAAGTCATGAAAAACAACCCCAAACCATTAATCCTCCTCCACCAAACTTTACCGTTGGCACTATGCATTGGGGCAGGTAGAACTGACTTGTTGAAAGGTGGCATCCTATGGCGGTGCAATGTTGAAAGTCACTGAGCTCTTCAGTAAGGCCATTCTACTGCCAATGCTTTCCTATGGAGATTGCTTGGCTGTGTGCTCGATTTTATACACTTGTCAGCAATGGGTGTGGCTGAAATAGCCATATTTACATATGAAGTGTGTAAATGTTATATTTGATATGATTTATTTGACATTGAAAAAACACACACAATACAACCCCACATGTGGATACAATGCATTGAAAAATCATTGAGGACAACAAAAAACATTTTTATAAAATTATTTCCATTGTGGTCCTTTTGTTAACAAAACACAATGCATCAATGAATAACAAATGAAAGATGTAAAACGAATGGAGTTGAGGCAGCTTCGAAAATCAGTATGGTTTGAGCGGCGGGCGCATCGATGGTACAATACAGCCAGGGAGAAGGTCAGTATGTAAGACAAGCTAGGAGCTCTTCATCAGGGCCCATCGCTTTGTCCGACATTCCCAAGTTCCTCAATAGTAGCCTCTCCTCCGTAGGTAGCTGATCCCCCATTGCGGACAGTGTAGCATCCACCTGGGAGATGCTTCGGCTGCAGTAAAGTGCCAGAAAATCAACTACACATTGTTTGCAGTGGTCAATAACTTCCTTCTGCTCCTCTGACATCTCAGACACCGCAATCTCAACCTTCCAACCGGTAGGTGAAACAAAAAAGCTGGAGCTGCTGCTGCATTATATAAATACAATAATTTGCCAACCAGCTAGCTAGCTAGCCGAAACAAACAGATTTAACATCGAAGTCCTGTAACTTTGACATTGAAGACCACAATATTTATGTGATCAAAAGAGATATTTATAAAAAATAAATTGTAGATCATTTTTGTAGATCATGTAGATCATCATTTTTTTTTATTCAATATTTACAAAATGTACAGGAGCTCTCTGCCTGGGTGACCTCACAGCACCTATGGCAACAGGGCCGTTGGCTGGAGGACCTTTTAAGGGAGCATCACAAATTTCTACAAGCATGTTCTCAGTGTTTATATGGCAACCCTCAGGTGATCTGCTGTCATATTATTACCCAGGATCCCACTGTGTTTTGAGTTCCGTTGTGGAAGTGTTACATTGGATTTTCATTAATATAGCGCTGAAAAAGTATTCTATGTGTGACATTGAAATGTAGTGAATGTAAGTGAAACTCCTGTACACAAACACAAATCTAAATTAAGCCGGCATACATTTTGAATGGATGTGATCTTCATCACCCGCTTGAGGTCCCCTCTGTCGAGTGCCAGACATTTTGACGACACAGATGGCTTCTTCTTATTTGAATTTTCATGGGCATGACATGAAAAAATGTGGATGGCAGTGGTCCCAATTTCAATGTGAGAAGTCCAACAGTAAGCAGAGTCTCTTCTCTCGGCTCAAAGATGGCCGCGACTGTGAATTCTTGGATCCAACTGCCAGCACGGCTTGCTGGCCAACTGTCGGCTAAGCAGATCTGAAATAATGTGCTACCCATTAGCCAGGGGCCTGATCCTTCACTGGTATGGCTACATGACCATTCCCATGGATTTCTTGTCTTAAGAATTGTGCACCTGCACCATTGAATCAGGGGACAGTCCTTGATGAGGTGTCGCTCTAGAATGTTCTGTGTTCCGTGGCTGATGATGATCATTCCGGAAGGTTTGCTCCTATGGTCTAAACAGGAAACTCATGTTCCATTAGAGTCTGAGAGCCGAGGCAGGGTCTGTCATGCCAAATACTGTCCCCCTGCCAAAAAGTGTCCCCCTTCCCGCGTTACAATGGGAATCGATGAGTTCTAGCTTCCGTTGCTAGGGCTGTTGCTAGAAATTCTGACCGGGTTATGTAATGAACCAAAGCGTCCATTGCTGTGCTGGTTGCTTGGCTCTATTTTACCTGGTAGCGGTCGCAAAGCTGGAGGACGCTGGCAGTTCTATTTCACCTCATAAGCGCTCGCTCAGTCCGCACAAAATTATTACCTTAGAATTGCTCTCCAAGGACTGTTTTTGACGGTAATTACCTGCTGACTACCTACTGATTCAGAGGACAGAAAAGACAACACTTTCTTCACCATATATTTGTCTTTATATAAGAACATATTGTTAAATAGGAAGAAAAAATTTAAGCTTTTTTTAGATTGAAGTTGCTAGCTACTGTACTTATTTAATTCAGCCTGCCTAGTCAGCTAGCTAGCTATACAGTTTTATTTAGCTAACTTTAGCTAGGTAGCTAGTTACTGTAACTGTTATTGTAGCTTTCTGTTTGTATGGGGTGGCAGGGTAGCCTAGTGTTTAGAGTGTTGGACTAGTAACCGAAAGGTTGCAAGTTCTAATCCCCGAGCTGACAAGGTACATATCTGTCGTTCTGACCCTGAACAGGCAGTTAACCCACTGTTCCTAGGCCATCATTGAAAATAAAAATGTGTTCTTAACTGACTTGCATCTCTTGAGGAGATTTTCTTTTATCTTTCCAACCAGGTGAAGAACTATGAAGGCACCACTGATTAGTTAACTTATATTAGATAACTGGACGGATTTAGCTATGTACGGCCATTTTCCATCTAGCTAACGTTAGGGGGTCATCTACATGTTGCTAGCTATAAATATAGTGCATTGGAGGCTGCTGAGGCTGTAGGATGGCTTATAATAATGTCTGTAATGGAGTCAATGTTTCCATGTGGTTGATAGCATTCCATTAACTATGTTCCAGCCATTATTATGAGCCTTCCTCCCCTAAGCAGCCTCCACTGAATTGTTATGTCTGTCATATTGAGGTATCTAGCTAGAAGTTAAACCTGATCAATCAAATGGATAGGTGTAATCAATTATGGTAATTCCAAATGCCCTTAACTAGGTTTCTTCGCTAGACAGACACAGAGAGAGGGGGTGAAGAAAGTGAGAAAAAAAGGATGAAAGGGAGAGAGAGAGGTGGGAAGAGAGTGGACGAAAGACAAAGAGAGAGAGAGAGAGAGTTGGAAACAGAGAGAGAAAGACAGCAGTGTAAATGGAGGAGGAGAAAGGGACAGTGCTGACCATGATGCATGCTGGCCATTTCGGAGTGAAGCGCATGATTACCAAAATCAACCTACGCTTCTTCGGACAGCGAATTATCAAGGAGGTGGACAGCTGGGCAAGTGAAATAATATTTTGTTTATCAATCACGTTCTATTACATCTGAAATGATTATGATTTCAATGAATGTCATATCAGAGAGCACACAATGTTTCAATTTGTAATTCATCTTGATTGACCGAGGTCATGAACGCTCAAACAAGGTACGGATGTTCTAAGTTATATTCTCTCACCAACGGTTGGTTTTATTTTTTACAATTTGTTTTTCCATGGTACATAATCAGACATATTTCAATATCTGACAGTGACAGTAGATATTGCTTTCCTACCCCCTCCAGGTTTGGTGAATGGACCAACCAGACCCTCAAGACTGCCATGGACAAGTCCCTTGTCGGATACCAGAAACGGTGAGAGAACAACCTGAAGGTAATTCTCTTTACACGCAACAGCAGCGTCCAGGCCTCCACCGAGTACGGACAGGAGCCGCAGCTGTTGACTGAGGTAAACAATGCAATTGCAAATACAATTATTGCATATACTGTAGTCTTTCAAATCTGTGATTGACTCAGTGTTGTTTGTCTATTGCTATTTTTGTATAACGTCCTTTCAGGTCTCTGATGGAAGTTGTCGAACCAGATCAGAACGCTTCGAGGACCACATTCAGGCCCGTATTGAGAAGGAAGTGGAAGTTTTTACCAGATAAAAATGATTGTCCGCTGTTAATTTATGTTCTGGCCCTCCAAGAGATATGTAAGAAATATATGTGTAATATGAAATTCAATTGCATTTGTTCCTGTTATCAATCAAGGTTAGACTGAACATCGACAAGGCGCAGGAGAAACTGAAGGAGAGCTACCGGAGCAGAATCAAGAAGAGGACCAAGTGCTACAACATCTGGGTGAGTTACTTGGTTTGGAAAAAGGACAAAAGGAAAGCGAGAGCTGGGAAACCTCACTGCTCTTTCGCTCCTAGCTGGGTTCACTATCTGTTACGGTGAATATAAAACATCTCAGATAATAACTATTTGCATTTGCACAAAAAATAACCTGAAGCTAGTTTTAGTTTCCATTACACTAATATTTTCTCTACGTCTTCCTAGGGTTACCTTGGTGGAAGCAAACCATATTCTTCAGTTGGAGCAGTTGGACGGTCGACCACTGAAAGCCCTGATGTCCTACACTTCGGTGAAGCCCAAAAGACAAAGCCCAGCACTGCAAACACTCAGAACAAAGGGAGCAGCTGTGCCTGGACTTTGCAGTCTCCCTCTTCAAGTCCCCTTTCCGAGACTGGCTTCCTGTTGAGAACAAGTGACAGACAGAACCTCCCACCCACACAGCAACCACCTCCTCTATATTGCCATGGGAATGTACAAAAAAAATCTACATTTATATATTAAAATCTGAAATAATTCTCTGTTGGTTTTCACAGCTGTTTCACAGCTGTTTTATTTTAAGTTGTAAGGTATCCTTTTTTGGTATTTATTTGTTCCATATTATTTGTTGTTGTATCCTAGGATCTAAAATAGATACATATATATTCAACCACAAGGGTCTATTAATGAGCTATGGAAAAAAATATACATATATCATAATAGAGGACTACTGAAATTATATTATTTCAGTGTAGATAAGGGAAGGGCAGGTTAAAATAAAAGCATGCCAGCCAGACAAGCCAGTGTATGAATCAAACAGATTTGCATATGAATAGAAATTAGATGACTTTGTGATCTGTAAGGTTACATGTTTTCTTTGCTATTTGTGAAACATAGCAACATATTTTTTTTTATTTGTATTTATTTAACTAGGGAAGTCAGTTAAGAACATATTCTTATTTACAATGATGGCCTACTGGGGAACTGTGGGTTAACTGCCTTGTGCAGGGGCAGAACTACAGATTTTTACCTTGTCAGCTAGAGGATTCGATCCAGCAACCTTTTGGTTACTGGCCCAACGCTCTACCCACTAGGCTACCTGCCACCCCTTAGACATGGATTTCATGTTATAATGTTAACAAGGTACCCAAAAGTAGTTCAAAGTAATGTTTTCATCTTACAACTTACTGAGTCAGACTTTTTCCTTCAAATTCGGGGTGTAGCCATGGGCTCCCCCTTTGCCCCCAACTATGCAAACCTGTATGTGGGACAATTTGAGGAAGCACTCCTTTACAAAACAAAGACACACACCCTACTTTCTAAAATCCTCCTATGGAAGAGGAATTCCAAACTACTAAATGAATCATCTAAATACCTTAAATTCACCATGCAGACTGATGACATAAAAATAAACTACCTGGATGTATGGATCATCAAAGAGAATGATGCATTACACACAGACTTATACACAAGCCCCACAGACCACAATACTCTGCTATCTGTGGATAGTATGCATCCCCTTCCACTCAAAAATGGTCTACCATATAACCAGTTATGCAGTGTTAAACGAATCTGTGGCCACCAGACAGATTTTAACAGCAAAGCAAAAAAAATGACAGATAAAAAAAAAATATCTCAAAAACCAAGAGACTAAAGAAGAAAATCAACGCAACTGTGTTTTGCATCAAGTACACCAAGTGTTCGGAGAACATGGAAAGCAATCATGAAAAAGCACTGGCATATTCTGCTATCAGACATAAAAATCGCACACCTCTTCAAGGAATCCCCACTGGTGGTCTATAAGCATGGTCAAAATATTGGAGAGAGCTTGGTGAGATCTGACCTGCCCCCTGAGCCCACTCAGACACTTTTGACACCCATTCCAAATGAGGACTACATATGTGGCTCATGCGCACAGTGATATAGCACTATAAAAACATCCTTCTTCAGACACCCACATACAGGTAAAAAAAATCCCTGTTAGGGTTATCATCTCATGCAAGACCAAGGGAGTAATCTATTTTATCACATGTTCATGTAGGAAAGCCTAAGTAGGACAAACAAAAAAACAGTTAAAACAAAGCATACCTGAACACCGCAGCTCAATCAGGTATAAGAACATTGACTCTCCAGTAGCAGCTCACTTGGTTGAAGCTAACCATCCTATCTCCTCCCTAAAGTACACAGGCATTGAGCATGTTGCTCTCCCAAGGAGAGGAGGTAACATCGAGATCCTACTACTACAAAGGGAGGCTTACTGGATATTGACTTTGATCTCAGGCCCTTCTTATGAACAATTGTCTCTTTTATGAACAAGTCATATAAATGTATGTATTCTTCCTGGGGTCCTGCAACATTAAGGCAGTTATATACAATAAAAAATATTACATGACACTTTTCAAAACACATTAAGTGTGTGCCGTCAGTCCACTACTTTACCATCAAATATCTGCAATGCAAATTCCATGTGTACATGTGTGTAGAGTGCATGTGTTTTCATGTGTATGTGTATGAGTGTGTCTGTGTCTGTGCCTGTGTGTGTGTCTCTTCACAGTCCCAGCTGTTCCATAAGGTGTATTTTTATCGTTTTTTTTTGGTTCTACTGCTTGATTTAGTTACCTGATATGGAATAGAGTTTCATGTAGCCATGGCTCTATTAGTACTGAGCGCCTCCCATAGTCTGTTCTGGACTTGGGGATTGTGAAGTGACCAATGGTGGCATGTCTTGTGGGGTATGCATGGGTATCAGAGCTGTGTGCTAGTAGTTTAAACAGACAACTCGGTGCATTCAGCATGTCAATACTTCTTACAAAAACAAGTAGTGATGAAGTCAATCTCTCCTCTCTGAGCCATGAGAGATTGACATGCATATTATTATGTTAACTCTCCATGTACATTTAAGCGCCAGCTGTGCTGCCCTGTTCTGAGCCAATTGTAATTTTCCTGAGTCCCTCACACGACCGGACAGTAGTACAGGTGCAAAAAACTAGGGCCTGTAGGACATGCCTTGTTGATAGTGTTGTTAGGAAAGGCAGAGCTACTGTTGCATCAACATGTTCTTGAACATGACAGTTTGCAATCCAGGGTTACTCCAAGCAGTTTAGTCACCTCAACTTGCTCAATTTCCACATTATTCATAAAAATATTTTGTTGAGGTTTAGGGTTTAGTGTCCCAAATACAGTGCTTCTAGATTTTGAAATGTTTAGGACTAACTCATTTCTTGCCATCCATTCTGAAACTGACTGTAGCTCTTTGTTAAGTGTTGCAGTGATTTCACTCGATGTAGTAGCTGACGTGTACAGTGTTGAGTCATCCGTATACAAAGCCAGTGGCATGTCATTAGCAAAGATTGAAAAAAGTAAGCCTAGACTGCTGCCAAGGGGAATGCCTGATTCTACCTGGATTATGTTGGAGAGGCTTCCATTAAAGAATACCTTCTGTGTTTTGTTACAGGTAACTCTTTATGCACAATATAGCAGTGGGTGTAAAACCACAACACAAATGTTTTTCTAGCAGCAGACTATGATCAGTAATGTAAAAAGCCACACTGAGGTTTAACAAAACAGCTCCCACAATCTTTTTATTATCAATTTCTCTCAGCCAATCTTCAGTCATTTGTGTAAGTGCCGTTCATGTTCAATGCCCTTCCCTATAAGCATGCTGAAAATCTGTTGTCAATTTGTTTACTGTAAAATATCTGGTCAAAACCAATTTTTTCCTTAAGTTTACTAATGGTTGGTAACAGCCTGATTGGTCAGTAATTTGAGCCAGTAAAGGGGGCTTTACTATTCTTGGGTAGCAGAATTAATTAATATATGGCAAATAGAAGTGGCAATATAATCCTCTATTATCCTCAGTCATTTTCAATCCAAATTGTCAGACCGAGGTGGCTTGTCATTGTTGATAGACACACAATACTTTTTCACCTCTTCCACACTCATTTTAGGGAATTCAAAATTATAATGCTTGTCTTCAATGGATGTGTAGGGTTGGCATTTGTTGCTGGCATATTATGCCTAAATTTGCTAACCTTGCCAATAAAAAAATTATTAAAGTAGTTAGCAATATCAGTGGGTTGTGTGATAAATGAGCCATCTTATGGAGCTGAGTTTGTCTATTTGCCAAAAAATCTGGATCTAGGAGCTCCAAAGCTTTTTACAATAATTTCTCATGGCATTTATCTTTGTTTCAAACTATAGTTTCTTTTTTCTTTTTCAGTTTAGTCACATGATTTCTCAATTTTCAGTACTTTGTCAATCAGTTGTGCAGACACTTATTTGCCATTCTTTTTGCCTTATCCGTCACAACCATACAATTTTCCAATTCCCCATCAATCCATGGGGATGTAACTTTTAATTTAATTTTTACAGTCATTTTCTTAATTGGTGAATACCAGTGGAGACCCCTTTAGAGGGGTAAGGGAAGACCCCCATGAAATGGACAAAAATGAATGGTTACTTATTGGCATTGGACGAAACATATACACAATCGCAAATACCACTCAAATGGACGGCAGATCATTCAACGCTGATGGCAAGTGGCATATGGCAAATGCCAAGTGTCATACAGCAAAAATACCATAGATGGCGAGCGCGCTCCACCGTAAATGTTTATATTGCAAATGAACATAAAGTCAAGACCCAAGGGTCAAATTTTTTCCCAAAAAACAATACCCTCAAAAAAAGATTTTTTTTTGTCAATAATACATATATAACAACCATATAGGCCATATGTTGCGCCTTCCATAAGGCCTATGTATTGTGCATTTGCAATATATGACCATAGGAAGTCAAAAGTCAATGAACCATGGCCAAATGGCATAAGAAATGTCCAAATGCCATATATAAGTATCGAAAGTGCCAAATCAGGATGTTATGTCCATTTGCAATACATGATCATAGGAAGTTAGTTTCCGAACCCAAGTCAGTGAACCATGTCCAAATGGCCTAAGAAATGTCCAAATGTCATTTATAATGAGCAAATTATATATATCACTATGTTAAGCCCTGAATAAACCCAGAAGGTCTATTTGTCATGTTTGATCATAGGAAGTCATAGGAAGTAAGAATTTGATGTAATGAGAGAAAAGTGGGACCCTGTTGTTTTTTTAAAGAGTTTTTAAAAAACGTCCAAAATGACCAGGGGCACCCCCTATTGGATGGGGACAGGTGGGGGGTGCTCCCTACCCAGCCATGGACCCCTTGCACAGCTTAAAGTAAACACATATCCTCATTGGGGTAGGCTTTTACAGAATCCTGAGTTTTAAGTTTTTACGTCAAGAACTGATTGATTTATACAGGGTTGAATGCAGTGTTTTTCACAAACTGCAGGTTGGGTATATAAAAAAACACCTTTAGGGAGAATATAACCGCTTCCAGTTGCTCCAGGAAGCTTAGAATCAACACAAGTAGTCTTCATAGTGGCCCGATGGATTGACATCAAAGACAGGTTCATACGGCATTCATAACCCACATAGGCTTCAGGTTGAAGTTAGGGGAGCAGGCAATGTATTCCTATGGGGAGAGATGTCATTGTAAACTGTTAGATGAAAACTGTCTGTCACCCAAAAGCACCTGAAATTTAGGCCAGGCTTCATTTTGGGCCTACTTTTTCTGGACGGTCGCTGCGGTCAGACCGAGCGAGCTACAGTCAAGTGGGGCATCTCGTTGATCTCGGCACATCCTAGAGACTGGTGATGCCATTTTAGTGTTGATTTCAGTCTGTCATTTTGGTGATGGTTCATCACTGTTTTAACTTATTGCAAATGTACAAAATGCAGCCAGCAAGTCAGCATCCATTAGTACAATAAGATATCATTCTGACACCAAACTGATACAAACTGACACCAAACCCACTTTGTCCAACTCGTTTAGAAGCCAACTCGTTTAAACTATCACATATTTCAGAGCAGGCTCAACATTCACAGCTCCTTCTGTTTAAACCATAATAAAAATGTAAAACAAATAGTTACGTTCTAGCTGCGTGTCCAGTTCTGACATTATGTGTAGGCCTAGCTGAGGCGACCCCGAATCCCGAGTTTCGGCTTGGTTGTTCATTCGGAGCCCGAGCAGCGACCTTATTTGGTGCTGAAAATCCACTTTTTCCGGGGTCCTTTTTTGCTACGGGGTCCTTGAATGAGCTATCGGACAGAAACGTTAGGGTCCGTCTCTATGGGCCGAGGCGGTTTCAATGCACCTAGTCTTGTGACTCTGGGACTTTTCTTAATGTCGTAATTTTTGCGATGTCAAAATGAATTGAAGTTATTGCAAATGTACAAGGCTGTTTCTTGGCCTAACAACCTTCTAGAGCCACATAACTCACCGACTTAAGCTCTAGAAAAGGTTTCTAAAGTTTCAGAGCTCTAGGTCTGACAGTTCTTTGATAGTTCGAACGAAAGGTAACTATTGCAGGCTCTGTGTCTCTGTAAGCCCCACACTGTGTCACTCCCCATTGACTGTGTGTGTGTGTGTGTGTGTGTGTGTGTGATTTCAGAAAATCACAGAAATAAGAATGCAGGTTTTGGAGCTCTAACGGATTCGTCTGAATACGCCGCAACTGGATCTATAACTTAAAAAAAAAAAACATTTCTTTAACCATCACCAATTGTACATTTTATGATTTCTCGTAAATTACAATAGATAAATCGGTGGTTATTTTTTTCCTTACACCGTAGATTTATGTACTTTGACACGAAGCGGTCAAATTACCGCTCTATTACCGTTTTTGACCTTTAATCCCAGAAAATGGGCCTTAACTCAAAATGCGCTGAGGCCTCGACACCATCTTGTTTCTGGGCTAAAAGCCAATTTGGCCAAACCCGTGCTCACCGAGTTTCGTCTTTGAAGTATTTTCCGTTTAGGAAGGAGAATGGCCTTGTCACTTTGGTGATGTTTTGTACATTTGCAATAAGCAGCCAGTCGCCATCTGGTGGAATTTTCCAGAAGGGCGGAAAAATGTCAAATGTAAACATTTTATAAAACGGAAACCAAATGTCCGAGAGACTTCATTTAATGACTTCCCGGAAGATCTGGCCCTGGGGCACGACCCGAGACCGCCGGCCTATTTTAATAACACTCGCGGACGTCTAGTCAGGGGACCGTACATTTGCAATATGGAGTTCCTCATCAATCATACTTCAAATGCCGAAACGTGCCCTTCATGTAAGGAGGAAGGGGAGGACCATCCTCCTTAGTGAAATAAAAATAGTGAAACATTAAAAAAGTTATCCTTTTTAGATAATACTATATTAAATATATTCATATGTCACCAAATAATTGATTAAATAACACTTTTAACTAACTTCAACAGCACTGTCTGGGGTAGCACAATTGAGGTATATTTTAAATTATTTTCTTAGTTTTAGAACTTTATTTTTGTGTCCAGTTAGTGAAATGTATTTAAATGTGCCTTGTTAACTTCAATAGCTTGCTAGCTAGCTAGCTACCAGCGTGAGTGTGCAGTTTTCTGTGCCAGAATGGTAGAATGGCCAATGCTGCCGAAAATGTATGTGGACTTTTTGTTGAAGAACCCCTTTCATGCTCTGGGGCACACGGAAAAGGTGTGAATTAAAAGTGAGGGTCGATCTCTGCCTGAGATCAGTTTCATGAAGAGGGACGAAAAGGTGAGGGCATTCAATACCACCTGGTATCAAAAGTATAGCTGGTTAACGACTCAAATACCAGTGGGTCGCTAGCGGGATCATCCCGACACTACCAGCTAAAACCTGTAGCGCCAGATTTAAAATCCGAAAATTGAATTATTAAACATCCAGCTATATACAAGTGTTCCATACTCATCAAAAGCTCTGTTTCTTGGCAATATCACAGCGTTGTCAGATTTCAAAAAGGCTTTACGGCGAAAGCAGCACATTCATTTGTTTGAGGGTAGCACCTCACATATTTTCCAATAGCCATGTATCGATTAGCAATCATGGCACACACATAACACATTTCACAGCGAAAACAAAGTAATTACCTGTTGAAGAACTTCTGCTGAGGTCTTCCTAAGTGTCCAACGAAGACAATCCATGGTTCTTTTGTTAGAAAAGTAACGTCTTTTATCCATAAATCCTCCATTTGGTTCATGCAAAACGACAGCCTCCATTACTCTTTTTGAAACGCCTTGGCGCCAACTCGTTCAAATGTTACCTATAAACTTGTCCAAAAACAATCAAACATAGTTTTAAATGTATCCTTAGGAACCCTTTTACGTATATGTACTATTATAAATCGGCCGAATATAAACTGAACGCTAAAAGCGATAAATAAGGCACAGCGCCTTCTCATGCACGCCAAGACTCTGAAGAGTTTTCATAGCGTGGTCTCTCGTTCCAAGCTGTTTATCAATGGCCGAAATTCCCAAGATGGAGTAAAACACCGTCTCGTGGTTGATGACATCATAAGGAAGCGACGTGCACTGAGTTCACATGCCTATATATGGTCATTTTGGATAGGGAGGGGCTCAAAAATGAGCAATGTGTCAAAATGACTTTTTTCAGGACAGAGATTCCTCAGGGTTTTGCCTGCCAAATGCGTTGTGATTGACGCACAGACAAATGGTTAACAGTTTTGGAAAATTCAGAGTGTGTCCTATCCAATGGTACTAAATATATGCATATCCCATTTTCTGGGCCTAAATGGGAGGCATTTTACTTTGGGCACGCCAGGCTCTCCAAAACAGTCAGTTTTTCTGCTGGAGCCGGTGAAGTTTTTAACAGGGAGCCTTTCATCTAGCCGCCTGTATTGCCTTCGTTTTTGGGCATGCAAGAATTTGCTTTTAGAGGACACGACAAGATGGTTTTGCCGACAAGGGCAACTACAAGGAGCTTGCAGAGGTAATTGCATGTTACGATGCTTTACTTGCTGAACATATCGAACTTTCAACTGTCTTTTCTGGGATGTCGAAAACAATTCTGAATGATTTGATAGCTTCCATTGCATCATCCATTAAAAGATTAAAGAGAGAGTTTGACGCAGAGCATTTTTTTGCGTGCGCTCGAGAAGGCTTTCCACTTTGCTCCCGTATTTATTTAGCAAAGATGATAACACATAATTACATATAATTCACTCCAGACAGACACAAGCAAAAACTCATGATATAAATGTTGCATCACCTAAACATTAGAAATCTGACATGCTGTATTGGATGAACACAAGATCATTTTCCAGTCTGATCAACTGTAGGCTACTAATAATAGCAGCTGCATACAGCCTATATGCCCTGTACATCTGGTCAGGGTAAACTAATTGGTAACGTTATGTATTTATAGTCCATTTGTGTGTCAGGAGAAAATGTGAAAGTGATCAACTGTTTAACAGTCTGATGGCCTTGAGATAGAAGATGTTTTTCAGTCTCTCGGTTCCAGCTTTGATGCACCTGTACTGACCTCGCCTTCTGGATGGTAGAGTGGTGAACAGGCAGTGGCTCGGGTGGTTGTTGTCCTTGATGATCTTTTTAGCCTTCCTGTGACATCGGGTGTTGTAGGTGTCCTGGAGGGAAGGTAGTTTGCCCCTGGTGATGCGTTGTGCAGACCTCACTACCCTCTGGAGAGCCTTGCGGTTGTGGGCGGAGCGGTTGCCGTACCAGGCGTGATACAGCCCGACAGGATGCTCTCGATTGTGCATCTGAAAAAGTTTGTGTTTTAGGTGACAAGACAAATTTCTTCAGCCTCCTGAGGTTGAAGAGGCGTTGTTGCGCCTTCTTCACCACCCTGTCTGTGTGGGTGGACCATTTCAGCTTGTCTGTGATGTGTTGCCGAGGAACTTAAAACTTTCCACCTTCTCCCCTACTGTCCCATCGATGTGGATAGGGGGATGCTCCCTCTGCTGTTTCCTGAAGTCCATGATCATCAACTTTGTTTTGTTGACATTGAGTGAGAGGTTATTTTCCCAACACCACACTCCGAGGGCCCTCACTTCCTCCCTGTAGGCTGTCTTGTCATTGTTGGTAATCAAGCCTACCACTGTAATGTTGTCTGCAAACTTGATGACTGAGTTGGAGGTGTGCTTGGCCACGCAGTCATGGGTGAACAGGGAGTACAAAAGAGGGCTGAGAACGCACCCTTGTTGAGGATCAGCGGGGTGGAGATGTTGTTTCCTACCCTCACCACCTGGGGGTGGCCCGTCAGGAAGTCCATGACCTAGTTGCACAGGGTGGGGTCGAGACCCAGAGTCTCGAGCTTGATGTCGAGTTTGGAGAGTACTATAGTGTTAAATTATGAGCTGTAGTCAATGAACAGCATTCTTACATAGGTATTCCTCTTGTCCAGATGGGGTAGGGCAGTGTGTAGTGTGATGGCATTTGCGTCATCTGTGGACCTATTGGGGCGGTAAGGAAATGGGTCCCGAGTGGGTCTCGGATATCAGGTCGGGTGGAGGTCATATGATCCTTGACTAGTCTCGCAAAGCGCTTCATGATGACAGAAGTGAGTGCTACAGGGCGATAGTCATTTAGTTCAGTTACCTTAGCTTTCTTGGGAACAGGAACAATGGTGGCAGTCTTGAAGCATGTGGGCACAGCAGACTGGGATAGGGATTGATTTAATATAAACACACCAGCCAAATGGTCTGTGCATGCTCTGGGTCAGCAGCCTTGCGAGGGTTAACCCGTTAAAATGTTTTACTCACATTGGCCACAGTAAAGGAGAGCCCACAGGCTTTGGTAGCAGGCCTTGTCAGTGACACTGTATTGTCCTCAAAGTGAGCAAAGAAATAGTTTAATTTGTCTGGGAGCAAGACGTCGATGTCTGCGTTGGGGCTGGTTTTATTTTTGTAATCCGTGATTGACTGTAGACCCTGCCACATACGTCTCATGTTTGAGCCGTTGAATTGCGACTCTACTTTGTCTCTATACTGACGCTTTGCTTGTTTGATTGCCTTGTGGAGGGAATAGCTACACTGTTTGTATTCGGTCATGTTTCCAGTTGCGCTTTCAGTTTTGCGCGAATGCTGCCATCAATCCACGGTTTCTGGTTATAGAAGGTTTTAATAGTCACAGTGGGTACAACATCACTGATGCACTTGCTAATAAACTCACTCACCGAGTCAGCGTATACGTCAATATCCCAGTCCACGTGATCGAAGAATTCTTGAAGTGTGGAATCCGATTGATCAGACCAGCGTTGGATAGACCTGAGCACGGGCGTTTCCTGTTTGGTCAGATTTGCCGAAGGGAGAGCGGGGGAGGGCTTTGTTTGCATCGCGGAAGTTAGAGTAGGAATGGTCCAGAATGCTACCAGCTCATGTCGCGCATTTGACATGCTGATAGAATTTAGGAAGCCTTGTTCTCAACTTGTCTTTGTTAAAATCCCCAGGTACAATAAATGCATCCTCAAGATGTATGGTTTCCAGTTTACATAGAGTCCAGGGAAGTTCTTTCAGGGCCGTCAAGGTGTCTGCTTGGGGGGGGATATACACGGCTGTGACTATAATCGAAGAGAATTCTCTCGGTAGATAATGCGGTCGGCATTTGATTGTAAGGAATTGTACGTCAGGTGAACAAAAGGACTTGAGTTCCTGTATGTTCTTATGGTTACATCATGAGTCGTTTATCATAAGGCATAAACCCCCACCCTTCTTCTTACCAGAGGGATACTTGTTTCTGTCGGCGTGATGCTTGAAGAAACCAGGTGGCTGTACCGACTCTGACAACATATCCCGAGTGAGCCATGTTTCCGTGAAACAGAGAATATTACAATCTCTGATCTCTCTGGAAAGCAACTCGTGCCCTAATTTCGTCCACCTTGTTGCCTAGAGATTGGACATTGGCAAGTACTTTGCTTGGAAGCAGTGGATGGTGTGCTCGCCTTCTAAGTCTGACCAGTAGGCTGCCTCTCCTGCGGCGACCGCGTTGTTTTGGGTCGGCCTTTGGGATAGGATCCCATGTCCAGGTTGGAGGTCCGAACAAAGGATCTGCTTCGGGAAAGTCGTATTCCTGGTCGTTTGTAAGTTGACGTCGCTTTTATATCCAATAGTTCTTCCCGGCTGTATGTAATAACACTTTCTGGGCTAACAATGTAAGAAATAATACATAAAATAACTAATTACTGCATAGAGTCCTAAGGACCTGAAGCGAGGCGACCATCTCTGTCAGCGCCATTGTTGCATAGGCCTGATGAATGATGCAAACATGCATAACGCAAGCTCAGCCCTGTGAGTTCTATTGTCTATTAGTTGTTGTTTATGTGTCTGGGTAGAAGAAATCCCCCTCCTAATCTAAATATAATTTATATGAACAAATATAAGGTAGCTGCAGTTTGACAGGGTTTTCATCCCCCCCAAGGGCCAAGAGTTTTTTTAAGGAGTTAAATAAAATTATGTGACCTGATTAGGAAAAACTGGTCCCATCATAGCCTATATGAAACCTTTTTACAACTGATTAATCACTGTCATACTTTATAGGGTCCAGAGTTTTGCAAGTTAGGTTAACATATATGGATAAACTCCAGGCCCCAGGGGGTAAAAATGTTCCACCGCTCTGGGACCTATGGTGGCGCCAGTCTGCTTGCAATTATCAGTTATCGTCAGGTATGTGAATTATCAGGGCTTTATTCAGGAACATTTCTTGGCATACTTTGATGTGTCAAGTGGGCGAGATGCACATTCTGTTTGACTTTATGAATTTTGAGATGTCTTGAGTTTAACTTCATAGAGAAACTCGTTGTCCAAACCTACAATGGTGCAGCTGTAATGTCTCCACTCCACTACCTTTGTCAACTTTCACCTGACATGAACTGAAGCCACGTCTCATGTGCCCACTTTTCCACTGGCACATTTCCCTCCAAGCACTGTGCGAGTACCCCTATACATTTTCTATCATTCCTGTATGTAGAGTCAATCACATACACAATCACATTATTACACATCAATGATTTTACTCCTTGCTTGGAGTAACTCATTCTTAGCTCTTTTTTCTAACTATGTAGTGTGTTGTGTTATTGTTTTTTTGTCTTCCCAGTCAAATCTTGACTTGCGCTGGTCAAGCCTCTGAACACCTCAACTCATGCCTCATACTCTCATTCAATCACTGCTGTGATCCCTTTCCCACATGGTGTAAGTAGCCCTCTCATTCCAATTCCCCATAATATTGTACTATAAATATCTTTATTAAATGCTTTAGGTAAAAATATAGACAGAAATACCTTATTTACATAAGTATTCAGACCCTTTTCTATGAGACTCGAGATTGAGCTCAGGTGCATCCTGTTTCCATTGATCATCCTTGAGATGTTTCTACAACAGTCCACCTGTGGTAAATTCAATTGATTGGACATGATTTGGAAAGGCGCACACCTGTCTATATAAGGTCCCACAGATGACATGTTAAAGCAAAAACCAAGCCATGATGTCGAATTAATTGTCCATAGAGCTCCAAGACGGGATTGTGTCGAGGCACAGATCTGGGGAAGGGTATCAAAAAATATGTTCAGCATTGAAGGTCCCCAAGAACACCATGGCCTCCATCATTCTTAAATGGAAGAAGTTTGGAACCACCAAGACTCTTCTTAGAGCTGGCCGCCCAGCCAAACTGGTCACTCTGTGGAGATGGGAGAACCTTCCAGAAGGACAACCATCTTTGTAGCCCTCCACCAATCAGGTATTTATGGTAGAGTGGTCAGCCTGAAGCCACTCCTCAGTAAAAGGTACATGACAGCACGCTTGGAGTTTGCCAAAAGGCACCTAAAGGACTCTGAGTATGAGAAAAAAGATGATCTGGTCTGAATGCCAAGCGTCATGCATAGAGGAAACCTGGCACCATCTCTAAGGTAAAGCATGGTGGTGGCAAAAATAATAAATATATATATTTTTTAAAGCATGGTGGTGGCATCATCATGCTGTGGGTATACATTTCAGCAGACCAGTCAGGGTTGAGGGAAAAATCTACGGAGCAAAGTACAGAGAGATCCTTGATGAAAACCTACTCCAGAGTGCTCAGGATCTCAGACTATGGCGAAGGTTCACCTTCCAACAAGACAACGACCCAAAGCACACAGCCAATACAAGGCAGGAGTGGCTTCGGGACAAGTCTCTGAATATCCTTGAGTTGCCCGGACTTGAATCCGATCCAACATCTCTGGAGAGACCTGAACATAGCTGTGCAGTGACACTGCCCATCCAACCTGACAGAGCTTGAGAGGATCTGCAGAGAAGAAGGGGAGAAACTCCCCAAATACACGTGTGCCTGTATAGTGTAATACCCAAGAAATCTTGAGGCTGTAATCGCTGCCAAAGGTGCTTCAGCAAAGTACTGAGTAAAGGGTCTGAATACGGGCCCCCGAGTGGCACAGCGGTCTAAGTCGCTGCAGATCCAGATCCGGGTTCGATCCCGGGCTGTGTCACAGCCGGCCGTGACCGGGAGACCCATGAGGCGACGCACAATTGGCTCAGCGTCGTCCGGGTAAGGGGAGGGTTCGACCGGCAAGGATATCCTTGTCCCATCGTGCTCTAGCAACTTCTGTGGTGGGCGCATGCACGCTGACACAGTCACCAGTTGTACGGTGTTTCCTCCAACACATTAGTGCGACTGGCTTCCGGGTTAAGTGGTCAGTGAGTCAAGAAGCAGAGCGGCTTGGCAGGGTTGTGTTTTGGAGGACGCATGGCTCTCAACCTTCGCATGGCTCTCAACCTTCGCATCTCCAAAGTCCGTACAGGAGTTGCAGCGATGGGACTGTAACTACCAATTGGATATCACGAAAAAGGGGTAAAAATTAAAAGGGTCCGAATACATATGTAAATGTCATATTTAAGTTTGTTATTTTTAAAACATTTGCAAAATGTCTAAAAAACTGTTTTGCTTTGTCATTATGGGGTATAGTGTTTAGATTGAAAAGGAATGAAAACAATTTAATACATTTTTATGTAGCAAAATGTGGAAAAAGTCAAGGGGTCTGAATACTTTCCCGAATGCACTGTATACAGTTGAAGTCGGAAGTTTACATACACCCACAAATGTTCTATAGGATTGAGATCAGGGCTTTGCGAAGGCCACTCCAATACATTGACTTTGTTGTCCTTAATTAAGCCGTTTTGCCACAACTTTGGAAGTATGCTTGGGGTCATTGTCCACTTGGAAGACCCATTTGTGACCAAGCTTTAACTTCCTGACTGATGTCTTTAGATGTTGCTTCAATATATCCACATCATTTTCTTTCCTCATGATGCCATCTATTTTGTGAAGTGCACCAGTCCCTCCTGCAGCAAAGCACCCCCACAACATGATGCTGCCACCCCCGTGCTTCACGGGTTGGGATGGTGTTCTTCGGCTTGCAAACATCCCCCTTTTTCCTCCAAACATAATGATGGTAATGTGCAGTTGCAAACTGTAGTCTGGCTTTTTTATGGTGGTTTTGGAGCAGTGGCTTCTTCCTTGCTGAGTGGCCTTTCAGGTTATGTCGATATAGATACTTTTGTACCTGTTTCCTCCAGCATCTCCACAAGATCCTTTGCTGTTGTCCTGGGATTGATTTGCACTTTCTGCACCAAAGTACGTTCATCACTAGGAGACAGAACCCACCACCTTCCTGAGCAGTATGACGGCTGCGTGGTCCCATTGTGTTTATACTTGCGTACTATTGTTTGTACAGATGAACGTGGTACCTCCAGGCGTTTGGAAATTTCTCCCAAGGATGAAACAGATTTGTGGAGGTCTACAATTATTTTTCTGAGGTCTTGGCTGATTTCTTTTGATTTTCCCATGATGTCAAGCAAAGAGGCACCGAGTTTGAAGGTAGGCCTTGAAATACATCCACAGGTACACCTCCAATTGACTCAAATGATGTAATTTAGCCTATCAGAAGCTTCTAAAGCCATTACATAATTTTCTGGAATTTTCCAAGCTGTTTAAAGGCATATGTAAACTTCTGCCCCACTGGAATTGTGATACAGTTAATTATAAGTGAAATAATCTGTCTGTAAACAATTGTTGGAAAAATTGTCCTAACCGACTTGCCAAAACTATAGTTTGTAACAAGAAATTTGTGGAGTGGTTGAAAAACAAGTTTTAACTTCTTAGGGAGCGGCTGCATAGGTGACGGTTTTGGAGAGTCTGGCGTGCCCAAAGTAAAATGCCTGCCAATCAGGCCCAGAAAATAGGATATGCACATAATTAGTACTATTGGATAGGAAACACTCTGAAATAGCAGGCGAAAACCCGAGGAAAATCCATCCGGATTTGCATTTTTTTTTGTAAATGAGCATCTTCTCCATTGTGCCTATTGCATACAATCTTATGTAGGACTGAGACTGCAGTACCTATGGCTTCCACTAGATGTCAACAGTCAAAGACTGTGAATTCTAGCAGTAACCAGAACGGATAGGGACAGAGAGAATTCAGAGGACCACTTTTGTAAACAAGGTTTGACACAGGTTTGTGAATGCGCACCACTTTATTTTCCTTTCCTATCGTTCACGTTATCGTCCGGTTGAAATATTACAGCAAAAATACACAAAAGGTTACCTGAGGATACATTAAAAATGATGTTTGATTTGTTTGTAGAAAGTGTATAGGTATAATTTGAACGTGTTCTCTTCACGGTTCAATGGGCGACTCAACGGTGGATTTTATGATCATAACGCGCCAACCAAACGGAGATTTATGGATTTAATAAATGACTTTTTCTAACAAAAGAACCATTGGATTGTCTTCGTTGGACACTTCGTTGGACACAAGCCCTCAGCAGAAGTTCTTCGAAAGGTAAGGGATTTTATATTAGCGATTTTATGCGTTTTTTGAGACCTGCGTTGGTTATGGATTTATGCTAATGCATAAAATATGAGACGGGCTATCCTCAAACAATCAAATGTTGTGCTTTTGGGATCAGCCCAGAACTACACGGCAGGACCTGGTCAATGACCTGAAGAGAGCTGGGACCACAGTCTCAAAGAAAACCATTAGTAACACATTACGCCGTCATGGATTAAAATCCTGCAGCGCACGCAAGGTCCCCCTGCTCAAGCCAGCTCATGTCCAGGCCCGTCTGAAGTTTGCCAATGACCATCTGGATGATCCAGAGGAGGAATGGGAGAAGGTCATGTGGTCTGATGAGACAAAAATAGAGCTTTTTGGTCTAAACTGCACTCGCCGTGTTTGGAGGAAGAAGAAGGATGAGTACAACCCCAAGAACACCATCCCAACCGTGAAGCATGGAGGTGGAAACATCATTCTTTGGGGATGCTTTTCTGCAAAGGGGACAGGACGACTGCACCGTATTGAGGGGAGGATGGAAGGGGCCATGTATTGCGAGATCTTGGCCAACAACCTCCTTCCCTCAGTAAGAGCATTGAAGATGGGTCGTGACTGGGTCTTCCAGCATGACAACGACCCGAAACACACAGCCAGGGCAACTAAGGAGTGACTCCGTAAGAAGCATCTCAAGGTCCTGGAGTGGCCTAGCCAGTCTCCAGACCTGAACACAATAGAAAATCTTTGGAGGGAGTTGAAAGTCCATATTGCCCAGCGACAGCCCCGAAACCTGAAGGATCTGGAGAAGGTCTGTATAGAGGAGTGAGCCAAAATCCCTGCTGCAGTGTGTGCAAACCTGGTCAAGAACTACAGGAAACGTATGATCTCTGTAATTGCAAACAAAGGTTTCTGTACCAAATATTAAGTTCTGCTTTTCTGATGTATCAAATACTTATGTCATGCAATAAAATGCAAATTAATTACTTAAAAATAACACTGTGATTTTCTGGATTTTTGTTTTGGATTCCGTCACTCACAGTTGAAGTGTACCTATGATAAAAATTACAGACTTCTACATGCTTTGTAAGTGGGAAAACCTGCAAAATCGGCAGTGTATCAAATACTTGTTCTCCCCACTGTATATACAGTATGCATCTGTTGGTTTTTTTTAAAGCAAGGGCGTGGATCAGAAAACCATTCAATATCTGGTGTGACCACTATTTGGCTCAGGCATGCGAAACACATCTCGTTCTCATAGATTTGATAGGGTTGTTGATTGTGGCCTGTGGAATGTTGTCCCACTCCTATTCAATGGTTGTGCGAAGTTGCTGGATATTGGTGGGAACTGGAACACGCTTTTGTACACGTCGATCCAGAGCATCTCAAACCTGCTCAATGGGTGACATGTCTGGTGACTATGCAGGCCATGGAAGAAATGGGACATTTTCATCATTCAGGAATTGTGTACAGATCCTTGCGACATAGGGCCATGCATTATCATGTTGATGCATGAGGTGATTGCGGCAGATGAATCGCACGACAATGGGCAAGGATCTCGTCATGGTATCTCTGTGCATTCAAATTGGCATCGAAAGATGCAACTGTGGTCGTTGTCCTGCAGTCAGCATTGCAATTGCACGCTCCCTCTTGAGACTTCTGTAGCATTGTGTGACAGAACTGTACATTTTAGAGTGGCCTTTTATTGTCCCCAGCACAATATGCACCTGTGTAATGATCATGCTGTATAATCTGCTTCTTGATTTGCCATGCTTGTCCAATGGATGGATTATCTTGGCAAATGAGAAATGGTCACTAACAGGGATGTAAACAAATGTGTGGACAAAAGTTGAGAGAAATAAGCTTTTTGTGCATATGGAAAATGTCTGGGATCTTTTATTTCAGTTCGTGAAACATGGGACCAACACTTTTTTTGTTGCGTTTATATTTTTGTTGAGTGTAAATACCCTGGTAGGTTGACTGATAACCTTAACCAGGTTGCAGGCAATGGTTCCAGTTTAACGCTTTTTCTTGAGTGGGCAGCTTGATGAAAGCCAGTCAATATTTAGTTCACCCGGAAATATACCTCTCTATTGATATCACATACATTATCAAGAATTTCACATGTTATCCAGCTATTGATTGTTAGCAATTATGTCTGTTCCATAGATGTTTGAACCATGTATTGCTACAACTGTATCATCAAAGGTATTATCTAAGTGAATTTTAGGTAGTCAGAATATGAATGTCTTCTGTTACTACTGTAGCAAGTGACCTGCACTCAGTGGACTTCCTTCTAGGGCACACTGCCTCAGTGCTAACAGTATATTTCTGGTTCATAGGCACATGATTACTGCATAAAACCGCTTTAGGATCGGCAGAGGTATTCAGGGGAGTTAGAGGGACATACATTACTTAGGTTACTTACATTGTGACTTCCAACGCCCCTGAGATAATGTACATTTGCTGCAGCATTATGACAACTCAGCAACACAATGATAGGGATTATCTGAGCTGGGCTTGGGTCATTAATAAGTCTCATCGCAGCCTTGAAATGCATGGACAGTTCCAAGGGGCCAAGATGATTTGGATGGAGTCTGCCATTCCTATAGAGCATCTGTTTCCAGAAGGTGTCAAAGTAATCTATAAAAGTTATTCCAACAGAGCTACAATAGTATTTTAGTCAGATGTGTAATGCCATTAGCCTCCACTACGACAGTGCCAGCTCCCGGCAGCTGTCGTAGAGCGGTCGGAAGCAGCATTGTAATGTCCTGTACTTGTGCTCCAGGATAGCACAGGGTTTTTGCCCCAGGAACGACAGCTGGTTCAATGGCTGAGGCGGTCCGGCTGTTCTTTCGCCTCGAGTGGTTTCTCAAACCGAAGGGCGGTGGGGCCCGATGGACCCGAGGCAGCTATAGTATCCATTGTTGATGGTGAATGGGCTGGAGTCTCAGACAGCCTCACAGTCTGATGAGGGAGGGGAGTTTTGAGGATCTGAAACCCAAACAAAACAGAGGATGAAGGCACAGGTACCTCCGGATCCAATATCAAATCAGAAGCCCCAATGGAAGAATGCGCCGGAACCTCTGGATCCAGGGCAGTGAAGCTGTTTCTAGTCTGTGTCCAGTCCGGTCTTACCATTACCAAGGAGATCCCCATTGCCAGAGGTCGCTGCTTCGATTTCCACGGCAAGTGACATATCTCCATGGCTGGTTGTTAGGATCGAGAACAGAAACATCCACCAAGTCATCCAGAAGCAATCTAGCTAGACTAGCCTGTAGCCTTGTCTCTCTTCTTGAAGGGAATTCTCAATTTGTCCGAAAGTGCTATCAAAACGTCAGGCCAAGGTCAGCCTACACCAAGCACACAATTTGTTCTCATCTGATTGATGGTGTTAATAAAGCTAATTATCATTATGAAAGGCAAGGCCATATTTGGAATGGTGGAAGTATTCAGATTCTATGTTCAGGAGAAGTATACAGTATAGAGAGCAATAGTAATGGCGTCTTTTTGAACTATAACTCCGCTATGGTTCATTGGACAAAGCCTATCATAAAATGGAGTTTTTGTAGGGTTTTTGGATAAATGCTGAAAATAAGGTCTGTGGTAAACAGAGGCATTGGAGATATTAAATGTTTTTTTGTTTGAGATCATCTTCATCAGCTAACGCCACTTTCTGTGAATTTTGAAGCATTTATGTAATCAGAAAAGGTACATAAAGGCTTCATTCATAATTCATAATGGTCATGTAAACCGACTGATATTATCTCATAGAACAACATGTGTAAGATCTCCTAAGACTGTAATCTCTGACCATATTTTCGGTGTTTATCCTAAAACCCTATTCTTTCCCCATTCATTTTCCCAATATGAAGGGCTGAACGAACCAGAGGTAACTAATTTCCGGGTTTTAGGACTACAAGCTGGCAAGCTCTATTGAAGTAACTTTCTTGAAATGCTTTCAGTCTGGTTTAAAGGGCTATATGGACATAATTGTAATGATTTTATGTTGAAAAAAGTTCTCAGAAAGGCAAGAACTCTCTCTAAGTTGTTGTATTGCTCCAGTACCTAAAACACACCAATTAGGTAAAACACTTGAACAAATGCAACATTTTACTATGTGTCTTATGTTAAAAGTCTGATGAACAAAACGTGTGGTTATGTGTCAGAAAATGGAAAGAGCAGTGAAGAAAGTGTCTGTCACAGTCAGTGAGGAGACATTATTCCAGAGATGGGGACATGGAATAAGCCACATGATTTTTCTCATTCTCTGTTGGATGACTATCTCATGTGTGATCAATTGAATGTGCCCCAAGGGAGCAGTGAAATAACATGTTTCAGGGACTGTGTGTGCAGGTGCATTCCGTAGGCATTTGTGTGGGTCTGGGTATGATTGTCTGTGTGGCTTGCAACATTTGAGACAACGTGTTTAAACAGCACTAGGGTCAATATGACATGAGGCTTCTTCATTGAGAAAATTATGAAAAAATTAGATCAAGCTCTGTTTTTTTAAAATAAATCACCTTTTTAATTTACCGTAAGATGTCTCTCAGCAGAAGGATTTCAGCAGGATTTTCTGCTTAATTTGCAGCCCTACTCTCATTTTTGGCGAGCTCATCAGTTTTTGGCTATGTCGAGAGTTAATAGACTCTCTGGTAATAGACTTTCTATTTATGATAAGAAGATACTTTTAGTTTCTAAAAGCTGGAGTGAATGGTGATCGGAAAGACTGAACTCAGCAGATGCTTTGCACAGCCGTTACTGTGTTATATATTTTTTCTATTCATATTGAATGCAATATCCATTTTTACTTTTCCCTACATAAAAAGTTAAAGCATCATGTGTTTGTTTCTACAACACTATGAGTAGTTGAAAGTATACAGGGCTAAACATGGCGTGGTGAGAAGGGAGCATTAACAACAGTAGCTCCAAGTATTTTGATTTTGTTGAGATGTTACTGTTACTGTCTGAATGTTACTGTAGGTTAAGATTATAAACAAAATACTTGGATGAAAGCATGACCCTTAGAAAGTTGTGCATATTGATCATTCAGTAACGGCAAGCTGACCATAGATCTTTGGCCACAGTTGAGTCAAATGTCAAAGCAATAAAAAAGAACTACCTATTCATCAGTAAAACATAGCTATCCATCCATCTAGTCTCTGGTCATCCATCCATCTCTCTGAAGCTATGATGGATGGACACAGTCACATATAATTAAAGGATGAAATATTAACACTGGAGATGGATTTGGTTTCAATTCACCCTCCTACACCTTCAAGTCTTCAATATAGCCAAGACTGTATAGTGAGGTGGAAAGTCAAACACAGGAAGTCATACTAGACTGGAAAATATATTATATTCCTGTGAACATCAGATGAATTACATTTCTAAATTACTGTTTTTTATTTAATCTAACTGCACTGTCCAATTTACAGTAGCTATTACAGTGAAAGAATACCATGCTATTATTTGAGGAGAGTGCACAGTTTTGAACATGAAAAGTTATTAATAAACAAATTAGGCACATTTGGGCAGTCTTGATACAACATTTTGAACAGAAATACAATGGTTCATCTAAAACTTTTCACATACACTGCTGCCATTTAGTGGCCAGAATCTAAATTGCACCTGGGCTGGAATAATACATTATGGCCTTTCTCTTGCATTTCAAAGATAATGGAACCAAAAATGATCTTTTACCAGATCTAATGTGTTATATTATCCTACATTCCTTTCACATTTCCACAAACTTCTTCATTTGAAATGGTACCAAGGAAATGCATATCCTTGCTTCAGGTCCTGAGCTACAGGCAGTTTGATTTGGGTATGTCATTTTAGGCGAAAATAGAAATAAAGGGGCCGATCCTTAATCTAGTCCCCGGGTATTGTCTTCTCCTCTCGACTGAATACAAACAATGCACGAAAACGCAATGACCTTAGAACAAACACAAGAGGAATGCAGCTAATACTTTCAAAGTGGATCCTCATCAAACACTGTGTGTGTGTGTTTTTCAGACTCTCAGGATGAGTCTAGGAGCTGCCCCATGGAGGCTAGCCTTTGTTTCCAGTGTACGCTAGCTTGTGATTTTCCCATCACAATACATCACACTGGGCAAGGACATGAAAAGGCCTTCTGATCTATGACTGCTTCCTTCAAGGTCTTTACACAGCATTGAAACAGAGCATGCCTTTAGAAACGGAGATCCATCAATATTTCCTGTTGATTGAGAACACAATGCTGTTTGTCGCACAATCCAAGGAGCAGATATTGATGAGTGTTCCAGTGGTTCTGTCTTTGTCAGGAGGACATGGTGATGGGGATGGTGATCGTAATGAGCGGCTGTCACACTGCTCAAACAATTCAATCAGCATGCATAACAACTCACTCAGGTTCTCATCAATTCATGTCCACTACATTACACAGTGATGAAAACAAAAGAGTGTGTGCTCTCATGTGCATCGTGTTTGTGTTTGTGTGTGTCCGCGTGTGTGTGATGTGAATATGCCCACATTTTTGAATATGAATGTGTTTTGTGTGTGTAAGTAATTTTTCATGTGTGTGTTTTTCAATATTCATGCATGTGTGTCTTAGTGTGTAAAGAGGGAAATCTATTAAGGGGAAACAAGACTCAGCGGCACAAACAGGAAACAGGAGAGGAACAGAGAGCGCCTCAGGCTCAGAACGCTTACATTAGTAGGCCTGTTTAATGGAGGCAAGTCCACTGGGACAGACCACTGTAGTCTCCTCCAAATTATTTGTAAAAGACAGCATGCTTTTCTTACCAATGTAGTTTCAGTCGGTCTATTGTCAAAGTGGGTAGGGCATGGGTGAAGGTAGCCAGGGACATTTTGAGGACACTATGAGCCATAGTATAGTATATGTACACTGCTCAAAAAAATAAAGGGAACACTTAAACAACACAATGTAACTCCAAGTCAATCACACTTCTGTGAAATCAAACTGTCCACTTAGGAAGCAACACTGATTGACAATAAATTTCACATGCTGTTGTGCAAATGGAATATACAACATGTGGAAATTATAGGCAATTAGCAAGACACCCCCAATAAAGGAGTGGTTCTGAAGGTGGTGACCACAGACCACTTCTCAGTTCCTATGCTTCCTGGCTGATGTTTTGGTCACTTTTGAATGCTGGCGGTGCTTTCACTCTAGTGGTAGCATGAGACGGAGTCTACATCCGACACAAGTGGCTCAGGTAGTGCAGCTCATCCAGGATGGCACATCAATGCGAGCTGTGGCAAGAAGGTTTGCTGTGTCTGTCAGCGTAGTGTCCAGAGCATGGAGGCGCTACCAGGAGACAGGCCAGTACATCAGGAGACGTGGAGGAGGCCGTAGGAGGGCAACAACCCAGCAGCAGGACCACTACCTCCGCCTTTGTGCAAGGAGGAGCACTGCCAGAGCCCTGCAAAATGACCTCCAGCAGGCCACAAATGTGCATGTGTCTGCTCAAACTGTCAGAAACAGACTCCATGAGGGTGGTATGAGGGCCCAACGTCCACAGGTGGGGGTTGTGCTTTCAGCCCAACACCGTGCAGGACGTTTGGCATTTGCCAGAGAACACCAAGATTGGCAAATTCGCCACTGGCGCCTGTGCTCTTCACAGATGAAAGCAGGTTCACACTGAGCACGTGACAGACGTGACAGAGTCTGGAGACGCCGTGGAGAACGTTCTGCTGCCTGCGACATCCTCCAGAATGACCGGTTTGGCGGTGGGTCAGTCATGGTGTGGGGTGGCATTTCTTTGGGGGGCCGCACAGCCCTCCATGTGCTCGCCAGAGGTAGCCTGACTGCCATTAGGTACCGAGATGAGATCCTCAGACCCCTTGTGAGACCATATGCTGGTGCGGTTGGCCCTGGGTTCCTCCTAATGCAAGACAATGCTAGACCTCATGTGGCTGGAGTGTGTCAGCAGTTCCTGCAAGAGGAAGGCATTGATGCTAAGGACTGGCCCGCCCGTTCCCCAGACCTGAATCCAATTGAGCACATCTGGGACATCATGTCTCGCTCCATCCACCAACGCCACATTGCACCACAGACTGTCCAGGAGTTGGCGGATGCTTTAGTCCAGGTCTGGGAGGAGATCCCTCAGGAGACCATCCGCCACCTCATCAGGAGCATGCCCAGGCGTTGTAGGGAGGTCATTCAGGCACGTGGAGGCCACACACACTACTGAGCCTCATTTTGACTTGTTTTAAGGACATTACATCAAAGTTGGATCAGCCTGTAGTGTGGTTTTCCACTTTAATTTTGAGTGTGACTCCAAATATAGACCTCCATGGGTTGGTAAATTTGATTTCCATTGATAATTTTTGTGTGATTTTGTTGTCAGCACATTCACCTATGTAAAGAAAAAAAGTATTTAATAAGATTATTTCATTCATTCAGATCTATGATGTGTTATTTTAGTGTTCCCTTAATTTTTTTGAGCAGTGTATATTGGGGCTGAGTTTATTATCATTGATATCAAGTGGTTGTGGACTTAATATGCTTATTGGTAACGACTTTGCCTGGATATTAGCACAATTTGAATTTAATGCATCTGTGTCTAATAATTAATTGAAAAATGAAACAACAACCAGTAACTTAATATAACAATGCTGTCAGGTGTGGCTCAGTTGGTAGAGCATGGCGCAATGGTTGTGGGTTCACGGGGGACCAGTAAAAAAATTAATGCACTCACTACTGTAAGTCGCTCTGGATAAGAATCTCTGATATATAACTAACATGTAGATGTAGGTGTACTAGTTTTACTGGAACCCTTTATTCTGAAGTGTTATTGAGTTTCAAAATGATGCAAGTGCAATGATCCACAATTGTGATATTTTTCTCCCATTACTGTGTTGAGTGAAAGAGTAGATTCACTGGATCATCTGCATGTAACAGAGGAGCCACTGGTATTTCCATAGAAGGGTATATTCATTTGAATTTGAATCTTTTTTTGACAGCACCCCTTTTGATTTGAACAAAACCTTCCATACATATTTTCCCATATTGGAAGTGCTCAAAAAGTGGCTTTTTGGACCTGCATGACAAAACATTGAAGAGATAAAAGTGCTCAAATGTGACCCCCCTTTTTAAATCTAAAAGTGATTGAATTCAAATGGATTTACCCAGAAGACAGGGTTTCGGCTTGATGCTTGGTAGCTCTGCACTGCTCTACTAGGTAGTTTGAGTTTACCTTTAAAGCTCTCCATTATGGTCCAGCAGAAACAAACTCAGAAATAGACTCTCAAGGAGTGCACTCGCAGTCGAGCCAATGGGCTTACAAAGCTTCCCCAATCATAGGTAATGTCGTGAGGATATTGTATTGTTGTCTGTTGACTACTATTGATCAAAAATGTGGCCTGTCAGCTTTGGTTTAGCTTATTGCCATGGTCATGGTCGATGTAAATATTTTATTGTTTTTTATTTTGCCCGCTCCTTTGAGAAGAGTAGTTTCATGTCTGACTCTGCATGTCTTGTAGAATCTGATAAAGCATATTCTGTGTGATGATGACGTGTGTGGTCGACTTGTGAGGTCAATGGTGCTCTCACAAGTTAGTGATCCATAACTAAATCCTCAATGGTGCTCTCACAAGTTAGTGATCCATAACTAAATCCTTGCTCATCCACGTATTTCATCTATTTCTCTCTCTCTTCAATCCATTTTTCATGACTTATCTATCTCTTCATCTCTCTGTGAGGGGGTAGAATAGAGAATGTGGAGCAGAGAGACAGGCTCTAGTTCACTAAAGATATTGCATTTATTGACAGGGGCTTGAGAAAAATGAGGGAGATTTAGGAAGTGAATGGAGAAGACAGTCAAGGGGTAATGAAGTGTATCCTTCACAATCTATCAGCTGTATGGCGACCACTATCGGGTGACAAAATCAATAGTGAGGTGGTCAAAGATTCAGCAGTGCTTGAATGGGAGCTCTCACCTCAATCTATTTGTGTCATAATCTACCCTTTCCCCCCTCTGTGCCCCTCCACATGAGTCAAGTTAGGTATATCTGATTTTAGTTTCGTTGAACCCCATGAATGGAATAACCTAGAGTACTCTACAACTGGATGTTCTGGTGCCTCTCAGGCAGTTCAAAATGTTAATTGGGGACCTCCTTTCTGAGGAATGTGCTTGATTATTTGATTTGTCCAATATAATAAACTATGGTATAAATACTGTAGTATTACTATATGTATACAGTGCATTCAGAAAGTATTCAGACCCTTCCCCTTTTCCACATTTTGTTAGATTACAGCCTTATTCCAAAATTGGAATACACACAATAACCCATAATGACAAAGTGAAAACAGGTTTTTATAAATGTTTGCAGACTTAGATATAAAATAAATAAATAAATAAATACCTTATTTACATAAGTATTCAGACCTTTTGCTATAACAACTTCCGGCGCCGACAGAGATGGCAGCCTCGCTTCACGTTCTCAGGAAACCATGCAGTATTTTGTTTTTTTATGTATTACTTCTTACATTATTACCCCGGGAAATATTAAGTTTTATTACATACAACCGGGAGGAACTATTGGATATAAGAGCAACGTCAACTTACCAACATTACGACCAGGAATACGACTTTCCCAAAGAGGATTCTCGGTTTGCTAACCCAAACACAACAATAGACTGGATAGCACCCGGCTACTCAAAGCAACGGCGGCGCCGGAGAAGAGGGAAACGCGCCGGTCTTTTGGTCAAGCTACGTCGACGGGCGCATCGTGCACCTCTCCCGAGTATTTTAATCGCCAATGTACAGTCTCTTGACAACAAAGTAGACGAAATCCGATCGAGGGTTGCCTTTCAGAGAGACATCCGAGACTGCAACGTTCTTTGCTTCACGGAAACATGGCTCACTCAGGACACGTTATCGAGTCGGTACAGCCACCTGGTTTCTCCACGCATCGCGCCGACAGAAACAAACTTCTATCTGGTAAGAAGAAGGGTGGGGGTGTGTGTCTTATGATTAACGAGGCGTGGTGTGATCATAACAACATACAGGAACTCAAGTCCTTTTGTTCACCTGACATAGAATTCATTACAATCAAATGCAGACCGCATTATCTACCAAGAGAATTCTCCTCGATTATAATCACAGCCGTGTACATCCCCCTCAAGCTGATACATCGACGGCACTGAAAGAAATTCATCGGACTCTATGTAAACTGGAAACCACATATCCTGAGGCTGCATTTATTGTGGCTGGGGATTTTAATAAGGCTAATTTAAGAACAAGGCTCCCGAAATTTTACCAGCATATCGAATGTGCCACCCGGGCTGGTAAAATCCTGGACCACTGTTATTCCAACTTCCGTGATGCATACAAGGCTATTCTCCGCCCTCCTTTCGCAAGTCTGACCATGACTCCATTTTGTTGCTCCCAGCCTACAAACAGAAACTAAAACAGGAAACGCCCGTTCTCAGGTCTGTTCAACGCTGGTCCGACCAATCTGATTCCATGCTGCAAGATTGCTTGAGCACGTGGACTGGGATATGTTCGGATAGCATCTGACAACAACATTGATGTATACGCTGATTCGGTGAGCGAGTTTATTAGCAAGTGCATTGGTGATGTTGTACCCATAGCAAATATTAAAACCTTCCCCAACCAGAAACCGTGGATTGATGGCAGCATTCGCGCAAAACTGAAAGCGCGAACCACTGCTTTTAACCAGGCTAAGGCTACCAGAAACATGACTGAATACAAACAGTGTAGCTATTCCCTCCGTGTAGCTATTCCCTACCGACACGGCCCGCTACCAAAACCTGCGGGCTCACTTTCACCGCAGCCAATGTGAGAAAAACATTTAAATGTGTTAACCCTCGCAAGGCTGCCGGCCCAGATGGCATCCCTGGCCGTGTCCTCAGAGCATGCGCAGACCAGCTGGCTGGTGTGTTCACGGACATATTCAATCAGTCCCTATCCCAGTCTGCTGTTCCCACATGCTTCAAGAGGGCCACCATTGTTCCTGTTCCCAAGAAAGCTAAGGTGACTGAGCTAAATGACTATCGCCCCGTAGCACTCACTTCTGTCATCATAAAGTGCTTTGAGAGATTAGTCAAGGATCATATCACCTCCATCCTGCCAGACACCCTGGACCCACTCCAATTTGCTTACCGTCCCAATAGGTCCACAGACGACGCAATCGCAATCACACTGCATACTGCCCTAACCCATCTGGACAAGAGGAATACTTATGTAAGAATGCTGTTCATCGACTACAGCTCAGCATTTAACACCATAGTTCCCTCCAAGCTCGTCATTAAGCTCGAGACCCTGGGTCTCGACCCAGCCCTGTGCAACTGGGTCCTGGACTTCCTGACGGGCGGTCCCAGGTGGTGAGGGTAGGAAACAACATCTCCACTCCGCTGATCCTCAACACTGGGGCCCCACAAGGGTGCGTTCTCAGCCCTCTCCTGTACTCCCTGTTTACCCATGACTGCGTGGCCAAGCACGCATCCAACTCAATCATCAAGTTTGCTGACGACACTACAGTGGTAGGCTTGATTACCAACAACGACGAGACGGCCTACAGAGAGGAGGTGAGGGCCCTCGGAGTGTGGTGTCAGGAAAATAACCTCTCACTCAATGTCAGCAAAACAAAGGAGATGATCGTGGACTTCAGGAAACAGGAGAGGAGAGCACCCCTATCCACATCGAGGGGACAGTAGTGGAGAGGGTGGAAAGTTTTAAGTTCCTCGGTGTACACATCACGGACAAACTGAATTGGTCCACCCACACAGACAGCGTGGTGAAGAAGGCGCAACAGCGCCTCTTCAACCTCAGGAGGCTGAAGAAATTCGGCTTGTCACCAAAATCACTCACAAACTTTTACAGATGCACTATCGAGAGCATCCTGTCGGGCTGTATCACCGCCTGGTACGGCAACTGCTCCGCCCACAACCGTAAGGCTCTCCAGAGGGTAGTGAGGACTGCACAGCGCATCACCGGGGGAAACCTACCTGCCCTCCAGGACACCTACACCACCCGATGTCACAAGAAGGCCAAAAAGATCATCAAGGACAACAACCACCCGAGCCACTGCCTGTTCACCCCGCTATCATCCAGAAGGCGAGGTCAGTACAGGTGCATCAAAGCTGGGACCGAGAGACTGAAAAACAGCTTCTACCTCAAGGCCATCAGACTGTTAAACAGCCATCACTAACATTGAGTGGCTGCTGCCAACATACTGACTTAAATCTCTAGCCACTTTAAACATAGGAATTGGATGTAACAAATGTATCACTAGCCACTTTAAACAATTCTGTATATAATGTTTACGTATCCGACATACTTATATCAAATGTATACACTGTACTCTAAACCATCTACTGTATCTTGCCTATGCCGTTCGGCCATCGACCCAAATCTCTAGCCACTTTAATAATTATAACTGGATGAAATAATGTATCACTAGCCACTTTAAACAATGCCATTTATATAATGTTTACATATCCTACATTACTCATCTCATATATATATATATATATATATATATATATATATATATATATGTGTATATACTGTACTCCATACCATCTACTGCATCTTGCCTATGCCGGTCAGCCATCGCTCATCCATATATTTATATGTACATACTCGTATTCATTCCTTTACTCTTGTGTGTATAAGGTAGTTGTTGTGAATTTGTTAGATTACTTGTTAGATACTACTGCATGGTCGGAACTAGAAGCACAAGCATTTCGCTACACTCACATTAACATCTGCTAACCATGTGTATGTGACAAATTTGATTTGATTTGATTTGAAGACTCGAAATTGAGCCCAGGAACATCCTGTTTCCATGATTTGGAAAGGCACACACCTGTCTATATAAGGTCCCACAGTTGATAGTGCATGTCAGAGCAAAAACAAAGCCACAAGGTTGAAGAAATTGTCCGTAGAGCATGGAGAAAGGATTGTGTTGAGGCACAATCTGGGGAAGGATAGCAAAAAAATTCTTCAGCATTGAAGGTCCCCAAGATCAACCGGTGGCCTCCGTCATTCTTAATTGGAAGAAGTTTGGAACCACCAAGACTCTTCCTAGAGTGGGCCGCCCTGCCAAACTGAGTAATTGGGGGAGAAGAGCCTTGGTCAGGGATGTGAGCAAGAACCCAATGGTCAGTCTTACAGAGCTCCAGAATTCCTCTGTGGAAATGGGAGAACCTTCCAAAATGACAACCGTCTCTGCAGCACTCCACCAATCAGGCCTTTATGGTTGAGTGGCCAGAAGGAAGCCACTCCTTAGTAAAAGACAGCCCGCTTTGAGTTTGCCAAAAAGTACCTGAAGGACTCAGACCATGAGAAACAAGATTCAACTCTTTGGCCTGAATGCCACGCGTCACGTCTGGAGGAAACATGGCATCATCCCTACGGTGACCCATGGTGGTGGCAGCATCATGCTGTGGGGATGTTTTTCAGCGGCAGGGACTGGAAGACTAGCCAGGATCGAGGGAAAGATGAACAGAGCAAAGTACAGAGAGATCCTTAATGAAAACCTACCCCAGAGCGCTCAGGGCCTCAGTGGGGCAAGGATTCACCTTCCAACAGGACAACAACCCTAAGCACACAGTCAAGACAACGCAGGAGTGGCTTCGGGACAAGTTTCTGAATATTCTTGAGTGGCCTAGCCAGAGCCCGGACTTGAACCCGATCCAACATCTCTGGAGAGACCTGAAAATAGCTGTGCAGAGAGGCTCCCCATTCAACCTGACAAAGCATGAGAGGATCTATAGAGAAGAAATGGAGAAACTCCCCAAATACAGGTGTGCCAAGCTTGTAGCATCATACGAAGGAAGACACAAGGATGTAATCGCTGCCAAAAGTGCTTCAGCAAAGTACTGAGTAAAGGGTATGAATATTATGTAAATGTGATAATTCCGTTTTTTTTTATACATTTGTAAAAAATAATCTAAAAACCCATGTATTGCTTTGTCATTATGGGTTATTGTGTGTAGATTGATGAGGAAAACATACAATTTAATACATTTTAGAATAAGGCTCTAACATAACAAAATGTGGAAAAAGTAAAATGGTCTGAATACTACTGTGGTGTTTTTGCAGACATTACTGTAGTATACTACAGTGTTTTTGGGATCTGAACGGTTATTTCAGGGCTTTTGCTAATGTTTGTAAGCTTTAGGGAACACAATATATTTGGCATGTAGGTTTCTCACTCTTGAGTGGAAAAATGTGGATATGGAGGAGGGGAATTGGTGGGGTATATGCAAATAAATAAACTGTAGTGTTTATGTGGACATTATGTTGTTTTTACTACAGTGTTTTTTGGCAGATAATACTGTAGTATTTACTATAATATTCTACAGTGTACAATTTTTTTTATAGTAAGTACTACACATGATCGAGGGAGTCAGTCTCCTCTGAACAGTTAATGTTGAGATGTGTCTGTTACTTGAACTCCGTGAAGCATTTATTTGGGCTGCAATCTGAGGTGCAATTAACTCTAATGAACTTGTCATTTGCAGCAGAGGTAACTCTGGGTCTTCCTCATGAGAGCCAGTTTCATCAAAGCGCTTGATGTTTTTTTGCAACTGCACTTGATGATACTTTCAAAGTTCTTGAAATTGTTAGAATTGACTGATCTTCATGTCTTAAGGTAATGATGGACCGTTGTTTCTCTTAGCTTATTTGAGCTGTTCTTGCCATAATATGGACTTGGTATTTTACCAAATAGTGCTATCTTATGTATACCACCCCTACCTTGTCACAACTCGCACAACGCATTAACTTCTTAGGGAGCGGCAGCAGAGGTGACGGTTTTGGAGAGTCTGGCGTGCCCAAAGTAAAATGCCTGCCACTCAGGCCCAGAAACTAGGATATGCACATAATTAGAACTATTGGATAGGAAACACTGAAGTTTCTAAAACTGTTAAAATAATGTCTGTGAGTATAACAAAACTGATATGTCAGGCAAAAACCCGAGGTATTTCTGTCCGGAATAGTTATTTTTGTGACATGCCCTCACTTTAAATGTCTGTCTATGGGAATCTCAGTAAAATAGGACCCAGATTGCAGGACCTATGGCTTCTACTAGATGTCAACAGTCTTTAGACAAGGTTTCATGCCTTTACCATGGAAGACAACCAAACAGAAGAAGAATTTGTAAGTGGATAGAGGAAGTTTTTTGTGTGCGCGTTTCTCTGTATTTTACTTTCTATTGTTTAGCATATTATCCGTGTGAAATATTATAGTTAATATTCATAAAAGTGTACCTAAGGATACATTATAAATTATGTTTGATTTGTTTTGGCAAAGTTGATAGGTATAATTTGAACGCTTTCGGGCGAGTGAACTGTGGATTTTCTGAACGTAACGCGCCAACCAAACAGAGATTTATGGATATAAACAATGACTTTTTCTAACAAAAGAAACATGGATTGTCTTGCTTGGACACTTCGAATTGCCCTCAGCAGAAGATCATCAAAGGTAAGCTATTTATTTTAGCTCTTATATGTGTTTTGTGAGACCCGCACTGGTAATGAAATTATGCTAATGCAGAAAATATGTGAGGTGCTGTCCTCAAACAATCAAATGTTGTGCTTTCACCGTAAAGCCTTTTTGAAATCTGACAACGCTGTGATATTGCCAAGAGTAAGCTTTTGAAGACTATGCAACACTTGTATATTGATGAATGTTTTATAATTCAACTTTTGGATTTTGAATTTGGTGCCTTACATTTCCCCGGGTAGTGTCGGGAATGGGGCGCTAGCACCCCAATGATCCGCAAGAGGTTAATTAAAAGAGTGTGTTTTCCGTACTTGTTTGCAGAAGCTTAATTTTGGTTGCCCTGTGTGTTTGTCGCCTGAGTAAGTTTTCGAGTTCTAGTGTTGGTTGTTTTTTCAGTATTACTGTGATCCTTCTGTTACCTTATTTTAAGCAACCAAGTTTCCTGAGCACCCCAAGCCCCCCGAGCCCAGCATGGAGGAGCCCATGCAGTTGGGAAGCACACGTCTGAGCCCACAGGAACGTGACAGGTGCATGCGTGAAGGCTGCTGCCGCCACTGCGGAGGATTTGGCCTTTTCCGTGCTGCATGCCCAGAGCTGATGGGAAACGCCAGGGCTCGCTAGGACAAGGGGAGACCCTGACAAGCTATGCAGTTTCACCCCGGCTACCCAGTCACTGTCTGTCACCCAGCAACCCTCTACTGGGACAACCGTCAGCACCAGATTCAAGCCTTCATGGATAATTTCATTGATCAAGACTTTGCCAGAGAATTACAAATCCCTGGCATGAAATGTTCCATCCATCTGCAGATTCAAGCCCTTGATGGATGGCCCATCGGCTCCGGTGGAATATCAGACCAAGCCCATTCTACTTCAGGTTGGGGTGAACCACTCAGAGACTCTTAGTTTTCTTTGATCACTGCTCCTAAGAACCCCCTTATCCTAGGGTACCCCTGGCTAGTGCTACATAACCCACTCCTGGTCCACGGGACACCTACTAGACTGAGGTAAGGACTGCCAGACTAAATTTCGAAGACCCCCACCAAGAGCCGTGCCGTGCCTCCTGCATCCATTGAAGACCAAGACGAAAACTTCGACCTCCAGGAGGCCTTCAGGGTGAGGCACGCGGCCACCATTCCAACCCTCATTGTCCATATGACTGTGCCATAGAACTCCTACCCGGCTCCACACCTCCCCGGGGCCGCCTGTACTCCCTCTAGACCCCTGAAGCAGCAGTCATGCACAATTCCATCTGGGAGTCGCTGGAGTAGGTTTCATTCCATTCTCTACATCCCCAGTGGGTGGAGGCTTCTTCTTCGTTGGTAAGAAGGATGGAGGCTTGAGTCCTTGCATCGATTACAGAGGGCTGAACTGGATGATGTCCACTGTCTTGGAGATTGCCCAAGTGGCCCAATTCTTCACAAAACTGGACCTCCGCAACACTTACAATCTGATGAGAATTATTATTTACCTTTATTTAACTAGGCAAGTCAGTTAAGAACAAATTCTTATTTTCAATGACAGCCTAGGAACAGTGGGTTAACTGCCTTATTCAGGGGCAGAATGGCAGATTTGTACCTTGTCAGCTCGGGGATTTGATCTTGCAACCTTTCGGTTACTAGTCCAACGCTCTTACCACTTGGCTACCTGCCTATATACTAGTTTCTTGGCCTGAGTGGCAGGAATTTTACTTTGGGCACGCCATACTCTCCAAAACCGACACCACTGCTGCTGATCCATAAGAGGTTTAAACACCCGAGTTCCAGAGTTCCTCGTTTGAGATGGGAGAACCTTCCAGAAAGACAACCATCCCTGCAGCACTCCACCAATCAGGCCTTTATGGTAAAGTGGCCAGACAGAAGCCACTCCTCCAGTAAAAGGCACATGACAGCCCGCGTGGAGTTTGCCAAAAGGCAAAAAAGGACTCTCACATCATGAGAAACAAGATTCTCTGGTTTGATGAAACCAAGATTGAACTCTTTGGCCTGAATGCCAAGTGCCGCCTGGCACCATCCCTACGGTGAAGCATAGTGGTGGCAGCATGTGGGGATGTTTTTCAGTGGCAGAGACTGGGGGACTAGTCAGGATCAAGGGAAAGATGAATGGAGCATCCTTGATGAAAACCTGCTCCAGAGTGCTCAGGACCTCAGACTGGGGCGGTTCACCTTCCAACAGGACAACGACCCTAAGCACATAGCCAAGACAACATATGAGTGGCTTCAGGAGAAGTCTCTGAATGTCCCTGACTGGCCCAGCCAGAGCCTGGACAAACCCAATCCAATATCTCTGGAGAGACCTGAAAGTAGCTATGCAGTGACGCTCCCGATCCAACCTGACAGAGCTTGAGAGGATCTGCAGAGAAGAATGGGAGAAACTTCCCAAATACAGGTGTGCCAAGATTGTAGTGTCATACCCAACAAGACATCACTGTCAAAAGTGCTTCAACAAAGTACTGAGTACATTTTTTGAATACATTTACATTTGTAATACATTTGCAAAAATGTCTAAACCAGTTTTTGCTTTGTCCTTATGGAGTATTACGTCTAGATTGATGAGGGAAAAAAAATATTTCATCCATTTTAGAATAAGGCTATTACGTACCAAAATGTGGAAAATGTTAAGGGGTCTGAATCCTTTCCGAATTAACTGTGTGTATATTTTATTTCTTAATTTTTTTCTTTAAGCTTTATTTAACTAGGCCAGTCAATAAGAACAAATTATTTTTTACAAATCTTAGTTTCTTTATATATACTGTATATACAGTTGAAGTCAGAAGTTTACATACACTTAGGTTGGAGTCATTAAAATTTGTTTTTCAACCACTCCACAAATTTCTTGTAAACAAACTATAGTTTTGGCAAGTCAATTAGGACATCTACTTTGTGCATGACACAAGTAAACTTTCCAACAATTGTTTACAGACAGATTATTTCACTTATAATTCACTGTATCACAATTCCAGTGGGTCAGAAGTTTACATACACTAAGTTGACTGTGCCTTTAAACAGCTTGAAAAACTCCAGAAAATGATGTCCATAATGACCATTGTTATGTTTGTAGGAAAAAGGGGGAGGCTTGAAAGCCGAAGAACACCATCCCAACCGTGAAGCACGGGGATGGCAGCATCATGTTCTGGGGGTGCTTTGCTGCACGAGGGACTGGTGCACTTCACAAAATATATATCATCATGAGGAACAAAAATTATGTGGATATATTGAAGCAACATCTCAAGACATCAGTCAGGAAGTTAAAGCTTGGTCGTAAATGGGTCTTCCAAATGGACAATGACCCCAAGCATACTTCCAAAGTTGTGGCAAAATGGCTTAAGGACAACAAAGTCAAGGTATTGGAGTGGCCATCACAAAGCCCTGACCTCAATCCTATAGAAAATTGGTGGGCAGAACTGAAAAAGTGTGTGCGAGCAAGGAGGCCTACAAACCTGACTCAGTTACACCAGCTCTGTCAGGAGGATTGGGCCAAAATTCACCCAACTTATTGTGGGAAGCTTGTGGAAGGCTAGCCGAAATGTTTAACCCTAGTTAAACAATTGAAAGGCAATGCTACCAAATACTAACTGAGTGTATGTAAACTTCTGACCCACTGGAAATGTGATGAAAGAAATAAAAGCTGAAATAAATAATTCTCTCTGCTATTATTGTGACGTTACAAGTTCTTAAAATAAAGTGGTGATCCTAACTGACCAAAAACATGGACCTTTTACTAGGATTAAATGTCAGGAATTGTGAAAAACTTGTATTTGGCTAAGGTGTATGTAAACTTCCGACTTCAACAGTGTATATATATATGTATATATATGTACACACACATATCTATATATACATTTACATATGTATATAGTACCCGCAAACACCAGTCTCAACGTCAACAGTGAAGAGGCGACTCCGGAATGCTGGCCTTCTAGGCAGAGTTGCAAAGAATAAGCCATATCTCAGACTGGCCAAAAATAAAAGATTAAGATGGGCGAAAGAACACAGTCACTAGACAGAGGAACTCTGCCTAGAAGGCCAGCATCCCGGAGTCGCCTCTTCACTGTTGACGTCGAGACTGGTGTTTTGAAGGGTACTATTTAATAAGGCTGCCAGTTGAGGAGTCTGTTTTTCAAACTAGACACTTTAATGTACTTGTCCTCTTGCTCAATTGTGCACCGGGGCCTCCCAGTCCTCTTTCTATTCCGGTTAGTGGCAGTTTGCGCTCTTCTGTGAAGGGAGAAGTACACTACCAGATCTTCAGTTTCTTGGCAATTTCTCACATCGAATAGCCTTCATTTCTCAGAACAAGAATAGGCTGACGAGTTTCAGAAGAAAGTTCTTTGTTTCTGCCCATTTTGAGCCTGTAATCGAACCTACAAATGCTGATGCTCTAGATACTCAACTAGTCCAAAGAAGGCCAGTTTGATTGCTTCTTTAATCAGAACAACAGTTTGCAGCTGTGCTAACATAATTGCAAAATGATTTTCTAATGATCAATTATCCTTTTAAAATGATAAACTTGGATTAGCTAACACAACATGCCATTGGAACACAGGAGTGATGGTTGCTGATATTGGGCCTCTGTACGCCTATGTAGATATTCCATTAACAATTAGCCGTTTCCGGCTACAATACTCATTTACAACATTAACTATGTCTACACTGTATTTCTTATCAATTTGATGTTATTTTATTGGACCAAAAAATTGCTTTTCTTTAAAAAATAAGGACATTTTTAAGTGACCGCAAACTTTTGGACGGTAGTGTCTATATATATAAAAAATCACACAGAAAGAGCGAGAAAAAATCTGGAAAAATGAGAGGAAGAGGGAGGAGTACAGGAGTGTATAAAGCATCAGTGGATAAAAGTTCATGTTTGAAGCATGTTGCCTTCACAGCTTCCAAGAATTTAATCTATAGCCTGACTTCGTGGCACAAGCAGCTTTCCATCTGCGGCCCAGAGCTCAGCTCGATCATGCTCTTATGATTCCGGCCCTATTTGCAATAATCCCTACATTCTATTCAGCAGAAGGTTCCGCAGGGCATGGAGCATCAACAGCACAGGCATGGAAGAGCACTGATACATACATTAATCAGGTATCACACTTCTGTAAGGAAAGGGAAAGGCCTGTTCGGCTTAGCCTGCAGTGACACACAACACTGAACCTGAAGAGGACGTGTGGATGGCTTGTGGTAGAGGGCTCTTAGCATTGTATTTGAAGACAGATACTCATAGTATAACTCTCTGTAGGGGATAGATAGATATAAACGTGATTGTTATTCCGGTGCTCCCGCATCGTTGCAAAAATAAAGATTTTGGAGGTGTTGCGTGCATGATGGTGTAGGGAAAACATCACCTAAATTCAAAAACATGCACCAATTGCGATGTACTGTACGTAACCCTTAGGGGCATAACAACCAGCAGGTGTGGAGGACATCAACAAAGTACATTTAAATGAATGCCCCATAACCAGTCATCAATCATAAACGTACACAGACACCGTATACATTACCCAAAGAATGGATTCTGCCAGTACGGTTTGTGTCTTTGAACTCTGCAGTGAGATCCGCATCAGGTCTACCACAGGTTAATTAGATAGCACTAACATAATCCCTTCTCTGTTTCTTCCCTAGACACTCCATTCCAGAAAGTTAAAGACTGCATTAGAATGCTTATTAGCCATTTGGATGTCACGGTCCAAAATTGGTAGACGCCACATATGTAGAATGTATCCTTTTGATACAACAGCAGCGCTGATCACTATCGACTGTAATTAAACTTATAATTGCATTGGCAAGAACTTAGTTCTGTCTCTGATTAGATGGCAAAATAAACCTGACAATCCTAGCTGGTTGATATGCAGGCATGATCTCGTCATTTAACCTCTTAGAGGTCAGACGCTAGGCTGAGTTAATAACACAGTGTCCAAAGAAGGGCCAGATGTATACAGAATGCTGTCGTCTGCGTAGAGGTGGATCAAGGAATCACCCGCTGCAAGAGCGACATCATTGATATATACAGAGAAAAGAGTCGACCCGAGAATTGAACCCTGTGGTACCCCCATAGAGACTGCCAGAGATCAGGACAACAGGCCCTCCGATTTGACACACTGAACTCTATCTGAAAAGTAGTTGGTGAACCAGGCAAGGCAGTCATTTGAGAAACTAAGGCTGTTGAGTCTGCCGATAACAATACGGTGATTGACAAGTCGAAAGCATTGGCCAGGTCGATGAAGACGGCTGCACAGTACTGTCTTTTATCTATGGCGGTTATGATGTCGTTTAGTACCTTGAGCGTGGCTGAGGTGCACCCGTGACCAGCTCGGAAACGGATTGCACAGCGGAAAAGATAGGGTGGGATTCGAAATGGTCAGTGATCTGTTTGTTAACTTGGCTTTCGGAGACTTTAGAAAGGCAGGGCAGGATGGATATAGGTCTGTAACAGTTTGGGTCTAGATTGTCGCCTTGTTTGAAGAGGGGGATGACCGCGGCAGCTTTCCAATCTTTCGGAATCTTGGACGATACGAAAGAGAGGTTGAACAGACTGGTAATAGGGGTTGCAACGGCGGCGGATAATTTTAGAAATAGAGTGTCCAGATTGTCTAGCCCAGCTGATTTGTACGGATTCATGTTTTGCAGCTCTTTTAGAACATCTGCTATCTGGATTTGGGTGAAAGAGAAGCTGGGGAGGCTTGGGCAAGAATTTGCAGGGCAAGTAGCTGCAGGGGGTGCGGAGCTGTTGGCCGGGGTTGGGGTAGCCAGGAGGAAAGCATGGCCAGCCGTAGAGAAATGCTTATTGAAATTCTCGATTATGGTGTTTCCTAGCCTCAGTGCAGTGGGCAGCTGGGAGGAGATGCTCTTATTCTCCATGGACTTTACAGTGTCCCAACACTTTTTGGAGTTAGAGCTACAGGATGCAAATTTCTGTATTGGTTCCTGACTTCCCTGAAAAGTTGCATATCACGGGGACTATTCCGTCAAGAATACGGTTACGTTGTGGATTCTAGCCGTGTTAGTGAAGAGTCCGGTAGGCATCAGCTGTGTAGCCGAGTGATCAGATGGGCTTGGCTCAAGGCTAGCTTCGAGGCTGGGCCACTCAGTAGCAGCTAGCTAGCTGCGATGATCCGGTGTAATGGTTCAGGGCTTACGGCAGGAATCCGGTATTATAGTGGAGAAAAACCATGCTAAAAGCGTCTGGTGTCTGTGCTAAAGGTAAAGGCCGCTAGCAGTGGCTAACAATGACTAAATAGCTGGTAGTTAGTTAACTTCTGATGGAGGTTCTGGCTATAAGGTCTAAAAATAGCAGATCCTTATCACTTTGGGTGAGGTGTGTTGCCAGAAGGTATATTTAATTTATAAATGGAAAAAGAGATGTACACAAATGTACACAAAGACAAAAATGTACACAGGAGAATGACAAACAACATCTGCACTGCTACACCATCTTGGATCGAGCCTGAGAAATAAGGTAGGCCACTTGATTTCAACATCTGAACAAAGAGGACAGGCTAAATTTTCAAACAGTTGGAGACAGATGGAAGGGTGTGTTCATAACAATTCAACTGTTCAACCTTGTTAGCTAGCAAATAGATCCAAGTTGGCTAAACTTGAAATATAACGATTAGATGGCTAATCACTAGATTGTTGATGAGAGATTGTTGATGAGACCTGTATTAACTTCTTAGGGAGTAGCAGGTGAGGTGACGGTTTTGGAGAGTCTGGCGTGCCCAAAGCAAAATGCCTGCCACTCAGGCTCAGAAAATAGTATATGCACATAATATAGTACTATTGGATAGGAAACACTCTGAAGTTTCTAAAAGTGTTAATATAATGTCTGTGAATATAACAGAACTCATTTAGCAGGCAAAAACCAGAGAAAAAAACATCCGGAAATCAGTTTCTGGTAACCTTTGGCTCTGTTAGACACACTCCCCATTGAATCCATTTTTTACCAGGACTGAGACTGCAGTACCTATGGCTTCCACTAGATGTCAGCAGTCTATATACAAATACTCAGAGAGATTGGAGTAAACAGAACTTATATAAGGTATAGGTGACCATCCAAGTGAAATATTATCGCTAATATTCATTAAAGGATAGCCAAGGATGCATTTTAACTGGTATTTGATTTGTTTAGGAAAAGTTTATAGGTATATTTGAACGCGTTCTCTTCACGTTTCAATGGGTGATTCGACGTTGGATTTTCTGAACATAAAGCACGAACCAAACGGAGATTTATGGATATAATAAATTACTTTTTCTAACAAAAGAACCATTGGATGTCTTCGTTGGACACTTGGGTAGCCCTCAGCAGAAGTTCTCCAAAAGGTAAGGGATTTGTTTTCGCTGTGAAATGTGTTTTGTGTGAACCGCGATGGTTTATGAATTTATGCTAATAAAATTATGTTCATAAAATGCGTTATGTTCTTAAAATACAGAGTCCACTCGCCCATTGAACCGTGATAAGAACTCGTTCAACCTATACCTATACACTTGTCCAAGAACAATCAAACATCATTGATAATGTATCCTTAGGAACCCTTTTATGTATATTTACTATAATATTTCAACCGGATTATAAACTGGACGATAGGAAAGGAAAAAACCACAGCGCCCGCGAGCCTGTGAACGCCCATCCTCTTCTGTTTACATCTGGTGACTAGTTCCAAATTTTTCTTCTATTACCATCCAGAGCAACCTAACATCACCAAACACTGTCTAGAGACTGTTGACATCCAGTGGAAGCAATAGGTACTGCAATCTTACTTGTCGGGTATGCATGGGTGTCTGAGCTGTGTGCTAGTCATTTAAACAGACAGCTCAGTGCTTTCAACATGTCTATACCTCTCACAAATACAAGTAGTGATGAAGTCAATCTCTCCTCTACTTTGAGCCTTGAGAAATTGACATGCATATTATTACCTGACCACACGACTGAACAGTAGTCCAGGTGCGACCAAACTAGGGCCTGTTGTACCTGCCTTGTTGATAGTGCTGTTAAGAAGTTAGTAAGAAATGCTTCATTATGGACAGACTTCTCCCCGTCTTAGCTACCGATGTCTCAATATGTTTTGGCCATGACAGTTTACAATACAGGGTTACTCCAAGCAGTTTAGTCACCTCAACTTGCTCAATTTCCACATTATTTATTTATTTATTTAGATTAGATTCCTCCTGAAAGACCCATTACATATCAACAAAGCTGAAGCTTCTGCTTGTTGTTCTAAACAACAATTATCTGTTGTTACAGCACTGAGGATATTTCAATCTCCTTCAAAAACAAAACAAAAATGTGTCTGCCATTAAGCTACTGTGCAGGGCCTATTAGCACTGAGTTTTATATCAAGGGAAAGCCAGCCACATCACAGACACCAACACCGTGCTCCCGGACAAGCTAAACACCTTCTTCACCCGCTTTGAGGAAAACACCGAAGCGGGCCGCAGGTGGTGAAGGTAGGCAACAACACCTCTGCTACGCTGATCATCAACATGGGTGCCCCACATAAGGGTACGTGCTCAGCCCCCTCCTGTAGTTCTTGTTCACTCATGATTGTGTGGCTATGCACGTCTCCAACTCAGTCATCAAGTTTATAGACGACACAAAAATGGTAGGCCTGATTACCAACAACGATGAGACAGTCTACAGGGAGGAGGTGAGTGCCTGGAAAATAACCTCTCCCTCAACGTCAACAAAATGAATGAGCTGATCGTTTACTTCAGGAGACAGCAGAAAGAGTATACCCCAATCCACATGGAAAGGGTGAAAAGATTTAAGTTCCTCAGCATGCACATCACTGACAACAAAAAATGCTCCATCCACACAGACAGTGTGGTGGAGAAGGCACAACAGCGCCACTTCAACCTCAGGAGGCTGAATAATTTTTTCTTGGCCATAAAGACCCTCACAAACTTCTACAGATGCACAATTGAGAGCACCCTGTTGGGCTGTATCACAGCCTGGTATGGCAATTGTACCGTCCACAAGCAGGGGACTCCAGAGGGTGGTGTGGTCAGAACAACGTATCACCGGGGACACAGAGCCTCCAGGACATCTACAGCAACTGGTATCACACGCAGGCCAATAAGATCATCAATGACCTCAGCCACCCGAGCCACGGCCTGTTACCCCCTGCTACCATCTAGAAGGTGGAGACAGTACAGGTGCATCAAAGCTGGGCACAAGAGACTGAAAAACAGCTTCTATCTCCATGCTACCAGACTGTTAAATAGTCAACACTACCCGGCCTCCACCCAGTACCCTGCCCTGAACTTAGTCACTGTTACTAGCCGGCTACCACCCGGTACTCTACCCTGCACATTCGACACTACTGCCCTATGTACATAGTCATTGAACACTGGTCACTTTAATAATGTTTACATAATGTTTTACCCACTTCATATGTATTTACTGTATTCAAGTCATGGCTCATCCTATATACAGTTGAAGTCGGAAGTTAACATACACTTAGGTTGGAGTCAATAAAACTTGTTTCAACCACTCAACAAATTTCTTGTGAAATTTAGCACATCTACGTGGTCATTTTTCCAACAATTGTTTACAGACAGATTATTTCACTTATAATTCACCGTATCACAATTCTAGTGGGTCAGAAGTTTACATAAGGCACTGTGCCTTTAAACAGCTTGGAAAATTCCATAAAATGATGTCATGGCTTTAGAAGCTTCTGATAGGCTAATTGACATCATTTGAGTCAATTGGAGGTGTACCTGTGGATGTATTTCAAGGCCTACCGTCAAACTCAGTGCCTGTTTGCTTGACAACATGGGAAAATCAAAAGAAATCAGCTAAGACCTCAGAAAAATAATTGTAGACCTCCACAAGTCTCGTTCATCCTTGGGAGCAATTTCCAAACACCTGAAGGTAACAGATTTATCTGTACAAACAATAGTACGCAAGTATAAACACCATGGGACCACGCAGCCGTCATACCGCTCAGGGAGGAAACACTTTCTGTCTCCTAGAGATGAACGTATTTTGGTGCGAAAAGTGAAAATCAATCCCAGAACAACAGCAAAGACCGTGTGAAGATGCTGGAGGAAACAGGTACAAAAGTATCTATATCCACAGTAAAACGAGTCATAAATCGACATAACCTGAAAGGCCGCTCAACAAGGAAGAAGCCACTGCTCCAAAACCGCCATAAAAAAAGCCAGACTACGGTTTGCAACTGCACATTGGGACAAATATCATCATTTTGGGAGAAATGTCCTCCGGTCTGATGAAACTAAAATAGAACTGTTTGGCCATAATGACCATCGTTATGTTTGGAGGAAAAAGGGGGAGGCTTGCAAGCCGAAGAACACCATCCCAACCGTGAAGCACGGGAAGGGGGGCAGCATCATGTTGTGGGGTGCTATGCTGGACGAGGGACTGGTGCACTTCACAAAATAGATGGCATCATGAGGTAGGGACATTTACGTGGATATATTGAAGCAACATCTCAAGACATCAGTCAAGAAGTTAAAGCTTGGTCGCAAATGGGTCTTCCAAATAGACAATAACCCCAAGAATACTTCCAAAGTTGTGGCAAAATGGCTTAAGGACAAGAAAGTCAAGGTATTGGAGTGGCCATCACAAAGCCCTGACCTCAATCCTATAGAAAATGTATGGGCAGAACTGAAAAAGTGTGTGCGAGCAAGGAGGCCTACAAATCTGACTCAGTTACACCAGCTCTGTCAGGAGGAATGGGCCAAAATTAACCCAACTTATTGTCGGAAGCTTGTGGAAGGCTATCTGAAACATTTGACCCAAGTTAAGCAATTTAAAGCCAATGCTACCAAATACTAATTGAGTGTATGTAAACTTCTGACCCACTGGGAATGTGATGAAAGAAATAAAACCTGAAATAAGTCCTTCTCTCTACTATTATTCTGACATTTCACATTCATAAAATAAAGTGGTGATCCTACCTGGCCTAAGACAGGGAATTTTTACTAGGATTAAATGTCAGGAATTGTAAAAAACTGAGTTGAAATGTAGTTGACTAAGGTGTATGTAAACTTCCGACTTCAACTGTATGCCATAAGACTGGAGAATTCAGTGCCGTGTTATGGGAATACAACCATTCGTAAACCTACTCTTTCTCTGCAGATGAGAGATGCCACAGTGAGTTGACTTGTGTCAATATAATCTACAACATGTTTGAAATATTATATTAATATAATATGTAAACTTCCGACTTCAACTGTACATCCGAATTCCAGGTAGGAGTAGTGCTGGCCATTCAGCATGATACATGTCTACTGGGGTGGTGACAGGGTAGATGTCTGTTGGGGGGGCTGATGTCCTAAATGATCTTCTTGGCCTTTCTGAGACACCTGGTGTAGTAGGTGTCCTGGAGGGCAGACAGTGTGAGGAACTTGATGTTTTTGACCGTCTCCATGGTGGCCCCATTGATGAGGATGCGGGTGTGCCCAACAGAGTGTGTGTGCGTGAGTGTGTGTGTGTGTGTGTATCAACGTATATGTGTGCAAGTGCGAGTGCCTGTGTGTAAGCGCATACACTCACGTCGAGAGAGAGCCCAGTGGCCATTTGAGAGAGTTGGATGTTCAGCCTCACTTCACCCTGTCCTGCTGCAGGCTTACACAGTAATCTGAGAGAATACACTTCCTGACGGGGAATAGCCTGGCCAGAGCTTTCACTAACTACTCTACTGTAAGCCCTTTAGAAGACTGAGAAAAGTTACATCCTACTTTGATTCAATACCCTCTAGTCAGCTTTAGCTTTTCTTGGCATTTGATTGTCTTTTCTCTTCCTTAGCTGTTTAGTGTTGTTCTTTTTTCTGCCTAAAGGGCGATGAACTGCTTAGGGGTTCATGATGCAAGAAGGATCTGTTAAGTGAGATCAATAACAGTTGTTTAATCTCTTCTATTACATGTGTGTGTCTGTGTGCGTGTGTGCATGCTTGTGTGCGTAAGACTGGGTGTGTTTGTGTGTGTCTGTGTGTGTGTGTGTGTCCATGCATGCATTTTTATTTGTGTATCTATGTTATTTATCCTACCCTCTTTACTCTTGGTGGTGTAAATGTTCTCTGCTAAAGGTATAGATGCAGAAACTGTATATTGCCTTTTAAACCTATTGATTTTATTCTCACATGCGGGCTGCTGAAAAATAACTATGGAGATCAATTAGTACCAATTCTATTTTAAATGCAGTGCACAACTCACACGTGTACCATGATCCGTAAACAAAAAACAATGCAAAAATATAATTGACTATCCATACACCTCTAGACTTGTATTTGTAAAACCATAATTTTAATAAATCCAAAATGATTTGTAAATATGGCTAAAGATTTTAGAGTAAATGCTCTCACATTTACAAACAAACCTAACAATGTCACGTTCAGGCCTGATATTTATAGGCTGGCGTGTTTTGTTTTGGTGTAGTTTTTTTTTGTTCTAGGTGTTGTGTTTCTACGTTGGGGTAATGGTTCCCAATTAGAGGCAGCTGAGTGTCGTTACCTCTAATTGGGAACCATATATATGTTTGTAGTTTTCATAGGGGTTTTGTGGGTTATTGTTTGAGCATAGCTTTGTTGGGTTGGTCTTGTTATGGGCAACGCTGTGATCGTTGGTTGTTTGGTTTATTGTTTTGCCAGTTACGTTAGTTAATAAAGAATGTATACTGGATAACTCGCTGTGCCTTGGTCCGTTACTCAGGGAGATCGTGACAAACAAACACTAACAAACATCTTTCCAAAGTTATAAAAGCATTGTGTTGTGTTGGTATCCACAATTTAACACAACTTTCGCGTTAGAACTGTCAAATCAGCATTTGTGGATCTGTTTTAATTTATTTACAGAATTATGGCACTAACATTCTGTGTTATGAAAAAATGACCCACAAATGCATGTTTAATCTCAGTTGGCTATCTCCATTGAACAGTAAAATCTTGGCGGAAGTTGTCATCACATCTGAACGACCGGAAGACATTAATGATAAGACTCAGAGCAAGATCGAGATAGTTATAAATATATTTGGTGATATCATTCAACGTTGGAATGGCTATTCCACCAAATCAACCTCCAGTGAACAGGCCTGGAATTTCATGAATTTAGGCGCAAGGACATTTGGCCTTCAAGAGGTGACCAATCTGCCAGGGCACTAAGCCCATTAACCATTTGAAAACCAAAAACTGTAGCTATCCTGTTAAGTGTATGTAAAAGTACATTAGTAATTAGATGTCAGAGTGTAGGTGATAGCCTATGCTTATTGGCTACAGCCATGTCCAGACTGATGCTGACATGAGGGAGGTACTTGAAAATGTAGTCCAAAACTTTTAATTACATATACACAAGTGGATTCGGCTATTTCAGCCACACCTGTTAAAGTCAAAGTCACCATTATTAGTCAGTTGTACAACCGAATGCCTTCAACCGAAATGTGTCTTCCGCATTTAACCCAACCCCTCTGAATCAGAGAGGTGCGGGGGGCTGCCTTAATCAACATCCACGTCTTCAGCGCCCGGGGAACAGTGGGTTAACTGCCTTGCTCAGGGGCAGAAAGACATATTTTTCCTTGTCAGCTCGGGGATTCAAACTTGCAACCCTCCGGTTACAAGTCCGACGCTCTAACCACTAGGCTACCTGCCGCCCCAGCTGACAGGTGTATAAAATCTAACACACAACCATGCAATCTCAAAAGAAAAACATTGTCAGTAGAACAGCCCGTACTGAAGAGCTCAGTGACTTAACGTGGCACCGTCATAGGATGCCACCTTTCCAACAAGTCAGTTTGTCAAATTTCTGCCCTGGAAGAGCTGCCCCGGTCAATTGTATGTGCTGTTATTGTAAAGTGGAAACGTCTAGGAGCAACAACTGCTCAGCCGCAAAGTGGTAGACCACAAAAGCTCACAGAACGGGACCGTTGAGTGCTGTATTTTTTTATAATTAGAGAGGTTATTAGCCAGAATTAATTTCTCACCTAAAGTTGATGTACAGTCGTGGCCAAAAGTTTTTCGAATGACACATTAATTTTCACAAAGTCTGCTGCCTCAGTTTGTATGATATCAATTTGCATATACACCAGAATGTCATGAAGAGTGATCAGAATAATTGCAATTAATTGCAAAGTCCCTCTTTGCCATGCAAATGAGCTGAATCCCCCAAAAACATTTCCACTGCATTTCAGCCCTGCTACAAAAGGACCAGCTGACATCATGTCAGTGATCAACGCAGGTGTGAGTGTTGATGAGGACAAGGCTGGAGATCACTCTGTCATGCTGATTGAGTTTGAATAACAGACTGGAAGTGTTACGAATCCCTTTTACCCCGCAGTCTAGGGGGAATGGAATAGAGACCCGCAACATATCTTATGCAAATTACTATGGTGAAAAGGAACAGTGAGAACAGGAACAGTGAGAACAGAAAACACAGACAACTTAAATCTACCGTCAAACACAAATGGTTTATTTTAAACACTGGGGAAAAGGGGCTGAGCTGGACCCAAGGAAAGAAATAGACATTCAAAAACCCCTAAACTAATCTACCTGCGTCACGAACAGCTAGCTAACTAACCAAGTAAATACAGTGGGTGGTCCGCCCAGTTCTAACTAATGTATTTAACACAGGGTTTCCTACGGGTAATGTATGCCCACGGGCGTCTTCTGGTTATCCCCTTTTCCACCAACAAACAAACAGCAATACAACACCACAGTACATACTCACAGGACAACAGCAACTGGGCTTTAACAAATACTAAACAGAGCTAAAGCTCTGTAGCTACAAAACAAAGAGAGAGAGCTTCCAATACCAGTCAGCTACAATAACAAGCAAGAGCAATACAAGCTAGAGCTACAAAACAAGCCAGCTACCAAAACAAGCCAGCTACCAAAACAAGGGAGAGCTACCAATACAAGTCAGCTACTATAACAAGCAAGAGAGCGAGCAATACAACCAGAGCTACACAACCAGAGTGCTACAAAACAAGAACAAGCTCTCTCTCTCTCTCTTGAGAGAGATAACTGACTGGGTTTTAAACCAAGGGCAAGGGAAAAGGAGCAGGTGTGTCTTCTCATTGGGACCGATTGGTGATTGATGACGGCTGATGAGTGACACCTGTGACTAGGGCAGAAGGAGAGAAAACAAACACACACACACAGGATACCTGTATCCGTAACACTCCCACCCTTAAAAGAGCAAACCTATAAAGGATTGCGACCAAAGTATTTACAATGAATACTAATAAGTTCAACAAGAAAATATCATTCTTTTTTTTTTTCAAAAGGAGGGTGGTGCTTGGAATCATTGTTCTTCCTCTGTCAACCATGGTTACCAGCAAGGAAACACGTGCCGTCATCATTGCTTTGCACGAAAAGGGCTTCACAGGCAAGGATATTGCTGCCAGTAAGATTGCACCTAAATTAACCATTTATCGGATCATCAAGAATTTCAAGGAGAGCGGTTCAATTATTGTGAAGAAGGCTTCAGGGCGCCCAAGAAAGTCCAGCAAGTGCCAGGACCGTCTCCTAAAGTTGATTCAGCTGCGGGATCGGGGCACCACCAGTACAGAGCTTGCTCAGGAATGGCAGCAGGCAGGTGTGAGTACATCTACACGTACAGTGAGGCAAAGACTTTTGGAGGATGGCCTGGTGTCAAGAAGGGCAGCAAAGAAGCCACTGCTCTCCAGGAAAAACATCAGGGACATGGATTGGACTGCTGAGGACTGGGGTAAAGTCATTTTCTCGGATGAATCCCCTTTCCGATTGTTTGGGGCATCCGGAAAATAGCTTGTCCGAAGAAGACGAGGTGTGCGCTACCATCAGTCCTGTGTCATGCCAACAGTAAAGCATCCTGAGACCATTCGTGTGTAGGGTTGCTTCTCAGCCAAGGGAGTGGGCTCAGTCACAATTTTGACTAAGAACACAGCCATGATATGGTACCAGCACATCCTCCGAGAGCAACTTCTCCCAACCACCAAGGAACAGTTAGGTGACGAACAATGCATTTTCCAGCATGATGGAGCACCTTGCCATAAGGCAAAAGTGATAACTAAGTGGCTCGGGGAACAAAACATCGATATTTTGGGTCCATGGCCAGGAAACACACCAGACCTTAATCCCATTGAGAACTTGTGGTCAATCCTCAAGAGGCGGGTGGACAAACAAAACCCACAGATTCTGACAAACTCCAAGTATTGATTGTACAAGAATGGGGTGCCATCAGTCAGGATGTGGTCCAGAAGTTAATTGACTGCATGCCAGGGCGGATTGCATAGGTCTTGAAAAAGAAGGGTCAACACTGTAAATATTGACTCTTTGCATCACCTTCATGTTATTGTCAATAAAAGCCTTTGAGACTTATGAAATGCTTGTAATTATACTTCAGTATTCCATAGTAACATCTGACAAAAATCTAAACTTTAGGCCACGCCTGTACTGCTATATCTTTCAGTCAATGTGCATTCAAGACAATTTGGGTCAGTACCTGATGTGCTGAAGATCCTTGCTGCATTCAGTCTTTGTTGCGGTTCTCCTCCAGATTGTCATGATGGCAGCAGCCGAAGGCCCATTTGTTTTCGTTGACCACGTGATGCAAGAGATCCCTCCACAGATTCTGAAATTAATTAAATTGAGAATGTATTATTGAGAGCGTTACAAACTCAACTATGAACAGTAAAAATCTTATGCAACTATGAACAGTAAAAATCTTATGCAACTATGTGTGGGAGGCAGTCATCCCATCCAGCACAATGTTTCAATTAATATAAACTAAGACAAGGGTGGATATTTTTTATTCTATGTCTGCTAAACAAGATATTGTATAACTTGGTGTTTCTTGGATGGCATTTGATATGAATTTATGTACAGTACCAGTCAAAAGTTTGGACACACCTACACATTCAAGTGTTTTTCTTTATTTTTACTATTTTCTACATTGTAGAATACACTGTAGTCCTTCACCTCATTCTCAATGGTGGTATACATGCAAAACTGTGCACAATAACCTATGAAAGGTGATGACAGATAACAAACAGTAATGAATTGTGTGTTTGTACTGATATAGAAAGTAGTGGTACATCATATAAATACTCTTATAATTTAGCTGGGGATTGCATTCTGCCGTCAGCTATAATATACACGCACAAAAAAATAAGTTAACTACTACGGAGTGGTGGGGCGCTACTTAGGGAGCAGTGGGGCGCTCCCGACACTACCCAGTGAAATGTGAGGCGCCAAATTCAAAATCCAAAAGTTGAATTATTAAACATTCATCAATATACAAGTGTTGCATAGGCTTTACGGCGAAAGCACAACATTTGATTGTTTGAGGGTAGCACCTCCAATATTTTTCTATTGGATTTTGAATTTGGCGCCTCACATTTCACCGGGTAGTGTCAGGAGTGGTGCGCTAGCGCCCCACTGCTCCCTAAGTATATTTATTAAAGATAAAGGCTGATTTGTAATTCATATATACAGAATAAAAAACAGTACATCCTGCCAGCACGCCCACAAGCAAGCCACTCAGGCGAAGAATGACGCGTGGAAGAGAGCGAGGAACAAGATTGGAGTAACAATCCAGGCTATTTGCTCTGAGACCAGCATAATAATGTAATGAAACAAGCAGGGAGCAGATTTCGAACACTCAACATTCTAGCCCTCAAAAGTCCAGCACGCTATCGACTGTGCCCAAATGTATTAATTGGGGTTGGGGCCGATTGTGGCTAAAAACACTTTATCAATTGGAATCTTTAACATGTAGAAAAGGGAAAAACTATTATCCATTTTTCACAAGCGTAACAGGATAGGCTATTAGCTGAACAATAGACTATTCAACCTTTACTAAAGAATTGTGGAATAGCCGAGCTAGGTGTGAAACCCCTTCCCCCACCTACCCAACTTGCAACAAATCACTTGTATCTATCTTTCCACATCTACCTACACACATCTACCTATACACATTTAATGTTCTGAAAAATATATATATATATACAGTATATAAAACATTTCTTACCGAGCCTTTCCATCAGTCCACGCAAGTTTCGTCAACTGTCTTCTGATTGTGATTAGAGCAATGTTGATGTTGAGCCGTGATGCTCGCAGATTACAGATTGCGTTTGCCGATCGCTCATCATCTTCATTCATCGGTTAGTCAATGGCTTGAATAGTGAAGGGCGAGGAATGGGACAAGGAACGAGACAATCCATGCCAGGCACACCTGTGAGCTCTGGAACTCCGACAGGCAGAGTCAACATACGTGGCGGGTCCGTCAGGTTGTCGGTTCACCCTGACATTTCCATTCCTCTTTTGACCACAGAACTTGACCAAATGCTCACCAGGCACAGCAAGGGCCCCCCGGACCATTATGCTGTTTTGCTATTCCAAGGATGTGTAACCAAAGAGATACCATGAGTGGGCACAGAATACATAGCCTTCCTGGTGTGGAAGTCTATTTCAGCACCGAGAAACGGAGCATGGAGAAACGAAAATGTTCAAATATTCCATGATATTCTTAAGAACAAATTCTTATTTACAAGGACATCCTACTCCTTCCTCCCATTGTGCAGTGCCATATTTTCCATTCCCAACCCTGATGGTTTCGTTTTTGTTTTTCTCTGAATAGAAACACCATAATATTAATCAAATTAATTAAGCCAAATTTCCTAAAATCAATCCCATATACTATGTTATTACAAAAAAAGGTTTTAAATTCTCTGGTAATGCCAATACGGAAGACTATCAAATGCTTCTCAAAGATCCCCTCTGGTGGTCAAACTAGCAATAACTTGCATTAACAGAAAAAATGCCTGACAAATAGATAACGTGCCACGGAATGCAGCAGCAGCCCACAAGATGTGCCCCAGTATGACACAACTTTTAAAGGAGGAACCACTGTAGGAACACAACACAATCCTTTGTTTCGCAGTCGGTCAATGACTTCAGCAATTTTCTCCTGCCAAAACAAAGTTGTTTCCAGAGAGCGGGGGAAAAAGTGGACAAGAAATTAATATAAAAAAACAAAACAATGTAGTCATCTCGACGTAAACCATTTGTGACTCATCATCTGGATTCGGTCTTATGTAGCAAAATGTGAAATTGTGTTTTTTAACATTGGATAAAAGTAGAGACTCAGAGCTACAAAATGGTATATCATACACTGCATTTGAGGAACAATGGGAAAGTAATCCTGCTTTGAAAGTTGATCAACACAAACTCACTTTTGAGAATATCGTCTTTGAATGTTTTGGTATCTAGTGAAGAGTACTTCTTTGTCTACACCCATTCATCATCATTCACATCCTTATAAGCTTTATCCCCACCCATCTAATTTCATTCTCGGAGCGCACACTTGACGTTCTGGCCAATTATTTGTTTACCTCTGGATAACATGAAAACAGCCTAACCAGCTCTGCTGGCAACAATTTCATTACGCTTTTTTGCAGACGTTTACTGACACCTGCCATATTTAACGGGTGTTGTACACACATCACGTAATTTTAGCTAACGAGCCAGCCAGCTAAAGTTAGCTAGTTGAACAAAGTGCCAACAATGTCCCAGAAATGGGAGCTAACCAACCAGGCTCAATGTTAGCTAGCTAACATTAGGCTCTAACTAGAAAATCAAACAGCTCTGGGAAACGAATAATAACTTCCGCTAGGGAGCCAGCCAGCTAACGTTAGCTAGCTAGCTAACACTACACTTTAGCTTGAAATAAAACCACTCTGTCAAAATTTGAAATGTCTAATATCTGAAAATGTAGCTAGCTATCTTACCTGTATACATCATCAAGCATGATGGACGCGTCTCCCTGTCAGGAATGCCATACCACGGTTGCCCTTAGTTTGAAGATGTAATCCGGAGACAGGTGTTTTATCCATCTATTTAGCTATCATACTCTAATTCCACTGATTTCACAACTTGCTCTTCCAGAAAGTGGAGAGCAACACTTATGCAGCTCCACTACACAATACATTTTAAAAGAATGCCATGTTCGACAGGATTACCAACACAGGCTGACTAGCTCAAATAGACAGAAGCCTTCAATATGGCCGACCAATCCAAACTCCTCTCTCGGCATGTCCAGCCCACTCATTATCTCAGCCAATCATGGCTAATGGGAAGGTTGCTTAACTTTTTCTGTGGTTTAAACAAGGCTTGTAATTTAACAATTGTATTCATATTTACAGATGGCATACAGGTGTGTTTTTAAATGAATGTTTACATGTATGAGAAAGAATTTCTGCCAAAAAAAGCATTTTGATAAAAAAAAGAAATGTCCATTCAAACAGCTCCCCTGTGAAGTCGTGACTTGCGACATACAGCTAGTTTCCTGAATCGAGTCACATTTGCACAATTCAAGTCAAGCACAAAGCAATAGAGGAATTCACTGATATGTTAGAACATAGTCTAAACAGGAGAAACATTTGTCTGTCGGGACATCTCACCCATTCCAAAATGGCTGCTGTTCCCCTTGAGCTCAAATGGTGGAAAGCCATCACACTGTACACCAGTCACATAGTCTTTGCATGTGCACTTGTATATAGGAAGCTGAAGAAAAGTAGCAAGCTGCCTCAAGTTCTCGTCATCTGTGATGGACGCATGCTGGCAGACAATGTCATTTTCACACATTACTTGCTGGTGCCCTGGAAAAGACAACACATCTAGTTCTGAAGACTGCACGATTGCCAGCATCATGCACGGATTCATCAAGCACAATGACAAGAAGCATCTATGCATGGTGGATTCTGAAGTGCACAGCCAGTTTTGTGTTGACAAAAGCAACCACAATAATTATGAAGATACTGCTTAGTTTAATCATATTTGTATGAAAGCTGTTATCCACCTGGGGCAGAAAGAGAAACCCATACTGTGACAAAGAGGGGGAACATAACCATCATCGGGCAGTCGTCCTCTGGTTCCCAATCCTCATCGGAAGTCTCTCACATTGGTCATCAGATGGCACCCAGGTCTCGTCTATACTGTAAAACATACAGTTATCTTCTCCGGCAGCGGCAGCTGAGGGGTCGGTTTTGGAGAGTCTGGTGTGCCGAAAGTAAAATGCTTGCCACCCAGGCTCAGAAACTAAGATATGGACATAATTAGTACTATTGGATAGGAAACACTCTGAGGTTTCCAAAAGTGTTCTCATTTTGTCTGTGAGTGTAAGAGAAGTCATTTGGCAGGCAAAAAACAGAGATTTTTCTATCCGGAAATCTCATTCCTTTTGCCTTTTAGCTCACTTTGAAACACTGCCTATAAAAAAGTTTTCATACCAGGACCCTGAATGTAGTACCTACTGCTTCCACTGAATGTCAGCAGTGTATAGGCAAAGTTTAATGGAAATCGGAACTAATGGGTTCTATTGACAGAAGTTTTACCCGGGGGACCTCTTTCTCAGTTGCACGTTTTTGAACGCACGTTTGGCTGAGCGGTCCACTTTATTTGTTATATATAACGTTTAGGTGACCATCCAAGTGAAAGATTATCACTTTTATTCATAAAAGATAAGCTAAGGAAGCATTTTAAATCGTTTTTGTTTTGTTGAGGGAAAGTTTATAGGTATAGTTGAACGCGTTCTCGTCACATTGGATTTTCTGAACACAAAGCGCCAACCAAAAGGAGATTTAAGGATATAATAAATTACTTTTTCTAACCAAATACCCATGGATTGTCTTAGTTGGACACTTAGGAAGCCCTCTGCAGACATTCTACAAAAGGTAAGGCACAGGTTTTCCCTGTGAAATGCATTTTCTATCGACCGCGCTGGTATGGTTATGGAAAATATGTGAGGTGCTAGCCTCACACAATCAAATGTAGTGCTTTCGCCGTAAAGCCTTTTTGAAATCCGACAACGCTATGATATTGCCAAGAAGCAGAGCTTTTGATGAGTATGGAACACTTGTATATTGGTGCATTTTTAATAATTCAATTTTTGAATTTTGTCTTGCATTTCACTTGCATTTCACCTCGTCACATTGGATTTTCTGAACACAAAGCGCCAACCAAAAGGAGATTTAAGAATATAATAAATTACTTTTTCTAACCAAATACCCATGGATTGTCTTCGTTGGACACTTAGGAAGCCCTCTGCAGACGTTCTACAAAAGGTAAGGCACAGGTTTTCCCTGTGAAATGCATTTTCTATCGACCGCGCTGGTATGGTTATGGAAAATATGTGAGGTACTAGCCTCACACAATCAAATGTAGTGCTTTCGCCGTAAAGCCTTTTTGAAATCCGTCAACGCTATGATATTGCCAAGAAGCAGAGCTTTTGATGAGTATGGGACACTTGTATATTGGTGCATTTTTAATAATTCAATTTTGGAATTTTGTCTTGCATTTCACCTGGTAGTGTCGGGATGAGCCCGCTAGCGACCCACCACTCCTTGAGAAGTTTTTAAATATGAAACACTTCAACTATTGGTAAATTTTGCAGAACATATGCATGGACATGTATCAGCTCAAGTAAACTTATAGTTGAAGTCAGAAGTTTACATACACCTTAACTAAATACATTTAAACTCAGTTTTTCACAATTCCTGACATTTAATCCTAGTAAACATTCACTGTCTTAGGTCAGTTAGGATCACCACTTCATTTTAAGAATGTGAAATGTCAGAATAATAGTAGAGAGAATTATATATTTCAGCATGTACTTCTTTCAGCACATTCCCAGTGGGTCAGAAGTTTACATACACTCAGTTAGTATTTGGTAGCGTTGCATTTAAATTGTTTAACTTGGGTTAAGTTGGTTTAATTTTGGCCCATTCCTCTTGACAGAGCTGGTGTAACTGAGTCAGGTTTGTAGGCCTCTTTGCTTGCACACACTTTTTCAGTTCTGCCCAGCAAATTTCTATAGGATTGAGGTCAGGGCGTTGTGATGGCCACTCCAATACCTTGACTTTGTTGTCTTTAATACGGACCGGTGGGTCACAGGCAACCCATCTACGACAACATCCGGAAAAATGCAGAGCGGCAAATTCAAATTACAAAAATAGTAAAATTAAACATTCCTGAAAATACACGTATTGTACACAACCAAGATTCTAAGATTTTGAATAATCTCACAGCGTTGTCAGATTTCAAAAAGGCTTTACGGCGAAAGCATAGCATTTGATTGTCTGAGGACAGCACCCGCATACTTATTCAATTAGCATAATATCATAACCAGCACAGGTGTCACAAAACGCCAAACAGTACAGTCCACTTCATAGTCCACCAGGAAAAACAGCTATTACTCGTTAAGTTTTCAAAATGACACGTGTGTGAGCAAGGAAGACTGTTGACATCTAGTGAAAGCCATAGGAATTGCCATCTTGAAGCTAAATCCCTCAGTATTGAATAGCATGTCGAAGCAAAAACTGTCACATAACAAAATCCAATTTTCCTGATGGATTTTTCTCGAGTTTTCGCCTGCCAAATCAGTTCTGTGCATATCCTAGTTTCTGGGTCTGAGTAACAGGCATTTTACTTTGGGAACGCCAGACTCTCTGAAACTCCGAACACTGCCCCGGGGCCCTAACAGGTTTTAAGCCATTTTACCACAACTTTGGAAATATGCCTGGGGTCATTGTCCATTTGGAAGACCCATTTGCAACCAAGCTTTAACTTCCTGACTGATGTCTTGAGTTGTTGCTTCAATATATTCAGATAGTTTTCCTCCTCCATGATGCCATCTATTTTGTGAAGTGCACCAGTCCCTCCTGCAGCAAAGCACCCCCACAACATGATGCTGCCACCCCCGTTCTTCACGGTTGGAATGGTATTCTTCGGCTTGCAAGCCTCCCCCTTTTCCCTCCAAACATAACAATGGTCATTATGGCCAAACAGTTCTATTTTTGTTTCATCGGACCAGAGGACATTTCTCCAAAAAGTATTATCTTTGTCTCCATGTTAAGTTGCAAACTGTAGTCTGGCTTTTTTATGGCGGTTTTGGAGCAGTGGTTTCTTTCTTGTTGAGCGGCCTTTCAGGTTATGTCGATATAGGACTCATTTTACTGTGGATATAGATACTTTTGTATCTGTTTCCTCCAGCATCTTCACAAGGTCCTATGATGTTGTTCTGGGATTGATTTGCACTTTTCGCACCAAAATACGTTCATCTCTAGGAGACAGAACGCATCTCCTTCCTGAGCGGTATGATGTCTGCGTGGTCCAATGGTGTTTATACTTGCGTGCTATTGTTTGTACAGATGAACGTGGTAACTTCAGGTGTTTGGAAATTGCTCCCAAGGATGAACCAGACTTGTGGAGGTCTACAATTTTGTTTTTCTGAGGTCTTGGCCGATTTATTTTGATCTTCCCATGATGTCAAGCATAGAGGCACTGTGTTTGAAGGTAGGCCTTGAAATACATCCACAGGTACACCTCCAATTGACTCTAATGATGTCAATTAGCCTATCAGAAGCTTCTAAAGCCATGACCTCATCTTCTGGAATTTTACAAGCTGTTTAAGACATCAATGCCTGGTAAGCCTGTGTTTCCTGTCCCACCATTGTCAAGTACTGGAGCAGAATCAGATCGGTAAGCACCTACTTTAGCAAGACTGCAATGTATTTTTGCCCATGTACTCCATGTCGTCACTGTATTTCCCCTTGGTGGAAAATAACAATTATTTTACTTAATAATAAACTATTCATCTTCTAATGCCAGGTATGTATGAAGGTAATCTGTTTAGGAAAATAAACTACCAAGGATTTACTTTGAGTGTTGATGACATACTACCACCTACTGCACAGAGATATTATTACTATGTTTTTCCCCCATTTGAGCTGTCTGGCTTAGATGTTGACAGCCTTAGGCCAAACACCACACATGTATTGAGTGTTAAGACTGTAACAGGACATTATGTTGAATGACTGGAAACAGCAAAATGAAATGAAAGGTTTTTGAAACTCCCCTCTTCCCCTACAGAGAAGATTAGTTCCTGGTGGCTGGAGTCCAAGAGTTGGATGAGCAACGCAAGTTGAAGCTTTAGAAAAAAAGGTTTGAATAGTTTTCAGGGTTGAATTTGGGTGTTGTTTTTTTTACTATAAACTTCAGAGTAATTACAGTTTTAAATATATATGTTAATCTTGGGCATTTCCTGTGAGTGACGATTTTTATTTAAAAAATTATTTCACCTTTATTTAACAAGGCAGATTAACATACAGGTTCTCATTTACAACAGCGACCTGGCCAAGATAAAGCACAGCAGTTCGACACATACAACAACAAAGAGTTACCAATGGAATTAACTTCTTAGGGAGCGGCTGCATAGGTGACGGTTTTGGAGAGTCTGGCGTGCCCAAAGTAAAATGCATGCCACTCAGGCCCAGAAAATAGGATATGTAGATAATTAGTACTATTGGATAGGAAACACTCTGAAGTTTCTAAGAGTGTTAAAATAATGTATGTGAGTATAACAGAATTGATATAGCAGGTGAAAACTCGAGGAAAATCCATCTGGATTTCCAGTTTATTTTGTAAATGAGCATCTTCTCCATTGTGCCTATTGCATACAACTTTATGTAGGACTGAGACTGCAGTACCTATGGCTTCCACTAGATGTCAACAGTCTATATACAAAGTCTGGGAATTCTAGGAGTGACCAGAACAGATAGGAACAGGAAATTGTCAGGTGACCACTTTTGTAAACAAGGTTTGACGCGCGCGAGATTGTGAACGCACACCACTTTATTTTTCTTTCCTATCGTTCACGTTATTGTCCGGTTGAAAAATTACAGCAAATATACCCAAAAGGATACCTAAGGATACATTAAAAATGATGTTTGATTTGTTTGTAGAAAGTGTATAGGTATAATTTGAACGTGTTCTCTTCACGGTTCAATGGGCGACTCAACGGTGGATTTTATGATCATAACGCGCCAACCAAACAGATTTATGGATACAATAAATGACTTTTTTTTAACAAAAGAAGCATGGATTGTCTTCGTTGGACACTTGGGAAGCCCTCAGCAGAAGTTCATCAAAGGTAAGCGATTTTATATTAGCGATTTTATGCGTTTTGTGAGACCCGTGTTGGGTTATGGATTTATGCTAATGCATAAATATTAGAGGTGCTACCCTCAAACAATCAAATGTTGTGCTTTCGCCGTAAAGCCTTTGAGAAATCTGACAATGCTGTGATATTGCCAAGAATCAGAGCTTTTGATGACAATGCAAAACTTGTATATTGATGAATGTTTAATAATTCAACTTTTGGATTTTGAATTTGACGCCTCACATTTCACCGGCTAGCGTCCCACCACACTGTAAGTAGTTAACAGGTGTTGATGTTCCTTTAAAAGTTGCGTTGTACTGTAGCACAGTTTGTGGGCTGCCGCAAAATTCTATGGCACGCTATTTAAGTGTCAGCCATTGTTGCCATTAATTCTAGTTAGTGCTAGCATCTTTGAGAAGCATTCGACTAGTTTTAATAAAGACTGTACTAGAAAATGTACCGGAAACATGACCGAATACAAACAGTGTAGCTATTCACCCCGCAAAGCAATCAAACAGTCAGTATAGAGACAAAGTAGAGTTGCAATTCAACGGCTCATATACGAGATGTATGTGGGCAGGGTCTACAGTCAATCACGGCCTACAAAAAATAAACCAGCCCCGTCGCGGACACAGATGTCTTGCTCCCAGACAAACTAAACAACTTCTTTGCTTGCTTTGAGGACAATACAGTGCCACTGACACGGCCCGCCACCAAAACCTGCTGGCTCTCTTTCAACGCAGCCAACATGAGTAAAACATTTAAACGTGTTAACCCTCGGAAGGCTGCCGGCCCAGACGGCATCCCTAGCCACGTCCTCAGAGCATATGGACACATTCAATTGATCCCTATCCCAGTCTGCTGTTCCCACATGCTTCAAGCGGGCCACCCCTGTTCCTGTTCCCAAGAAAGCTAAGGTAACTGAGCTAAATGACTATCGCCCCGTAGCACTCACTTCCGGCATCTTTAAGTGATTTGAGAGACTAGTCAAGGATCATATCACCTCCATCCTACCAGACACCCTAGACCCACTCCAATTTGCTTACAGCCTAAATATGTCCACAGACTACGCAATCACATTGCACACTGCCCTAACCCATCAGGACAAGAGGAATACCTATGTAAGAATGCTGTTCATCAATTACAGCTCAGCATTTAACACCATAGTACCCTCCAAACTCGTCATTAAACAGCCATCACTAACATTGAGTGGCTGCTGCCAACATACAGACTCAATATCTAGCCACTTTAATAATTAGTAATTGGATGTAATAAATGTATCACTAGTCACTTAAGAAATGTAGCTTAATTAATTTGATTAATATTATGGTGTTTCTATTCCAAGAAAAATGAAAACCCTCAGGGTTTCTGTAAGGAAAATATGGCGCTGTACAACGTGACCGGTCGGGAGTAGGCTACTAAGTGACTGCGAGTGAAGAGCCAAATAATCCCAACATTTCCTCACCCTAATTGTAGGCTAACCAATACCCAAACGGAGATTCAGTGAAAATAAAAATCAGACCAGTCCCCATGCTTGTCCCAGAGCAGCGTGAATCGTTTCTGAAATAGTTGACCACACGTGGGTAGGCTATTGCTTCAAATCCTATTATAACAGTTGAATGACTTTGGGTGTTCCAGTAAGCAACAATGTGTTGCCTTCATTAGCCTACTTTATTCCAATATTTCTGTCATTCAGTGATATTTATTCCCATAGTAATTCGTTATGGATCCATCTAGATGTGGTTAGAAAACAATGCATTTAGTGGACTCTAAGAGTCTATTGTCCTGCTGATAGCCCATCAAGGGTGCATGACTTATTTTGTATTCTTAAAAGATCTCCAGCACAGAGAAGAGAAAGGAGACTTGAACAATTAAACATGTCTGTAAAATGTTGTTAGACTTGGGGATTAAGATCACGGACAGTGCTATTCGCCTGTGTTTTAAGCCGAACGCGAAAGCCTAGGAAAATGAACAGGTGCTGTAGGCTACAACACTGTAAAGTAGGCCTAATAATGCAAAAAAATTATGCTTAAATAAATTTACTGCTGGTCTTTACTGTATGCTGCACATTTTTACGTAAATCGTCAAGTTTCTACAACTGTTTTCTGACTGTGATTAGAGCAATGTTGATGTCGTGTGGTGATGCCAGCAGATTCCAGATTGCCTTTGCCGATCGCTCATCCTCTTCAACCATCAGTGAGTCGATGGCTTGAATAGTCTGGCTGACTTATGGAAAGGCTCCGTAAGACATTATATATATTTTTAAATAGCGGTTGTAATCTGAATAAAGGGAAAAAAGGCCATTCTTGAACATGGGGTGATACATTCTTACTAATTTGCTAGAGAACCAGTTCGGATTTAAGTATACCTTTTGTATGACTGACGCCTTTAGTGAGAGGTCTAATAATTATTTAATAATTTCTGCCCTCCGAATTCATATTCATAATATAAATAGGCCCATGTACATTGTACATTAAACAAATTAAACAAACCATTGTTACAACAGCTAACAAGCTACTAGCTAACTTTAGCTAGCTAGCTAATACGAACTATGCGTGGCTGGAAACGAAAACAAGTCATCGAAATATAACACTCACATACATATTTAAATCACTTTATATGTAGCTAGCGAGATACACTACATACAGACACCCTTTCAAATGAGTGGATTTGGCTATTTCAGCCTCTCTCGTTGCTGACAGGTGTATAAAATCGAGCACACAGCTATGCAATCTCAAGAGACAAACATAATGGTTGTACTGAAGAGCTCAGTGAACTTTGAACGTGGCACCGACATAGGATGCCACCTTTCCAACAAGTCAGTTCGTCACATTTATGCCCTGCTAGAGCTGCCCCGGTCAACTGTAAGTGCTGTTGTTGTGAAGTGGAAATAGCTAGGAGCAACAACGGCTCAGCCGCAAAGTGGTAGAACACAGAAGCTCATAGAACTGGACCGCCGAGTGCTGAAGCGCATAGCATGTAAGAATTGGCTGTTCTCGGTTTCTACCGAGTTCCAGGCTTTCTTTGGAAGGAATGTCAGCACAAGCACTGCTCGTTGGGAGCTTTATGAAATGGGTTTCCATGGCCAAGCATCCGCACAGAAGCCGAAGATGCGCAATGCCAAGCGTCAGCTGGAGTTGTGTAAGGCTCACAACCATTGGATTCTGGAGCAGTGGAAAAGTGTTCTCACAATTTGGCTGTCTGACGGATGAATTTGGTTTTGGCGGATGCCACCTGCCCCAATGCTTAGTACCAACTGTAACGTTTTCTGGAGGAAGAATAATGGTCTAGGGCAGTTTTCATGGTTTGGGCTAGGCCCCTTAGTTCACGTGAAGGGAAAACAACGCTACAGCATACAATTACATTCTAGATGATTTTATGGTTCCAACTTTCTGGAAACAGTTCTCTGTTTCTTTGGTTGAGTAGTAGCTACTGCTGCTGGGTTAGGTCGTTTGCCCCTCGTGTCTGACAATGGGCTCAGCTAGCTAGCTACTGTATCATAACGCTACCCATTAGAATATGGCACCACCTTCTCGGGTGGTGATGGAAAACACGTCACTCATTGCGTGCACCAAAAAGTAAGACCGGGAAAGTGAAAACCAATGAATACAGTGGTCCTCGGGCAGGTTAGAGGCACAATATTCCTACTGTTGCATCACATTGGATGACCACAAGTGACTTAATGGGCTTTTGAACATCAAGAAAAGACAAAAAGTTACAGTGCAGCTTTAAGTTTAAAACCACCAAACATTTGGGAAATTGCCACACTGTGAACATTAATTTGAATTGTTAGCTAAGATCAGTTCTGTTATGATTTTAGTTGTCCTTGATGTGCTTTTTTTTAAAATGTATTATTTTGTTAGATTTTTTTTGCATTGTTGTTTGCTGTTTTCCTTTTTTCTCTTTATTTCATTCTCTTGGTTGTTGGTGCATTGGGGGGTTCTTGGGGGTGGGGAATGGAATTAATTGTATTTTTTATTTTTCTTCCTGGGGGGACTGTGGGAGGGGTCTCGAATGGTTGAGGGACAGCTATTGGGGAACAGTGGGGGGGATCATGGAGGGTTCGGGTTTACGTTTTTTTGGCCTGGTGGTAGATCGGTCAACGTGCCCTTGAGCAGGGCATTGACCCTGGATGCTTCTGTGTGTCGCTCTGAATGGGAATCTGTTGGATGACTGGTATGATGTACTAGTTGAGCTACTGCAAGTATAATATACTGCAAGTATATTGTATGTTTCGAATAAAAAAAAAAAAAACAGCAAAGGACCTTGTGAAGATGCTGTAGGAAACGGATACAAAAGTATCTATTTCCACAGTAACACGAGTCCTATATCGACACTGCAAGGAAGATGCCACTGCTCCAAAACCACCATAAAACGCCAGACTACGTTTGCAACTGCACATGGGGACAAAGATCGTACTTTTTGGATAAATGTCCTCTGGTCTGATGAAACAAACGTAGTCTGTGTGGTCATAACACACAGTTTTACCAAACAAACTGTGTGGTCATAATGACCATCGTTATGTTTGGAGGAAAAAGGGGGAGGCTTGCAAGCCGAAGAACACCATCCCAACCGTGAAGGACAGGGGTGGCAGCATCATGTTGTGGGGGTGCTTTGCTGCAGGAGGGACTGGTGCACTTCACAAAATAGATGACATCATGAGGAAGGAAAATGATCTGGATATATTGAAGCAACATCTCAAGACATCAGTCAGGAAGTTAAAGCTTGGTCGCAAATGGGTCTTCCAAATGGACAATGACCCCAAGCATACTTCCAAAGCTGTGGCAAAATGGCTTAAGGACAACCAAGTCAAGGACCTCAAACCTATAGACAATTTGTGGGCAGAACTTAAAAAGTGTGTGTGAGCAAGGAGGCCTACAAACCTGGCTCAGTTATACCAGCTCTGTCAGGAGGAATGGGCCAAAATTCACCCAACATATTGTGGGAAGCTTGTGGAAGGTTACCTGACACGTTTGACCCAAGTTAAACAATTTAAAGGCAGTGCTACTAAATACTAATTGAGTGTATGTAAACTTCTGACCCACTGGGAATGTGATGAAAGAAATAAAAGCTGAAATAAATAATTCTCTGCTATTATTCTGACATTTCACATTCTTAAAATAAAGTGGTGATCCTAACTGAACTAAAACAGGGAATTCTTACTAGGATTAAATGTCAGGAATTGTGAAACTGAGTTTAAATGTATGTAAACTTCCAACTTCAACTGTATGCCATAAGACTGAAGAATTCAGTACCGTGTTATGGGAATACAACCATTTGTAAACCTACTCTTTCTCAGCAGATGAGAGATACCACAGTGAGTTGACTTGTGTCAATGTATTCTACGACATGTTTGAAATATTGTGTCCAACAACTCAGTTTCCTAAACCTATGAACAGGACATGTAACTACATGGTACTCATGATGGAGAAAAATCATTGACCCATAACACCCAAGGCGTATTGGTCCAAGACCACAGTACTTCAGGTCTCAGGTAGCAACATCACTGCACAATACCAACATAGCTTTGTTGCTACACTAAAATATTAAGACATGAGTCATAGGAAAACAGGCTGTGTCCTCTAGGTATGCAGCCAGTCTGCACAGGGAGTTGCAGCTGAGTTCAGCAGGCATCGGGTGCTCTGGAAGTTTCCAGCCTCCTCTTACATACTGTATCTCCACTACGGAGTTCCCTTGTTAGAATGGTAGCTATTCAAACAAAGCTCATGCCCACTCCTGCTTACTTGCAGAGTTAAACTTTTTGTATTGAAATGTAAATTCTTAAAATGGCAGTCATACCTTCAGAATTTAACTGCTACTTCCAGTTATAGAGTGATTGTATCAGTATGATTTGCAATATGCTCTGCACCCCTCTGCTCTGGCCTTCTACAGCAATGAGGCAATGATCCACTTTAGCCTTGCAGATGAGTGCTCTTTACCCATTAAAAAGATTCACATAACCAAGGACTTACTCTCCAATGGAACCGCAGGAGACAATTGTTACCATGGCACATGTTATGCAAGAGAGACTACACTATAAAAGCTGTTGTTAAATGTATCATTCAGAAAGAGGGTTGTTAGCACGCTGTGTGGTGTTCCAGCATACAGAAAATTACTCGGTGTTAGAAAAAATATTTCCAGCAGACTGAGATGTTTCAATGGACCATTTCGAGTAAGACCCGTTGAAAACATTGTGGAGCATACAAGAATGTCAGTGTGCTAAATGTTTTCCCAATTTAAATGACATAGTACCAGTCAAAAGTTTGGAGCACCTACTCATTCAAGGATTTTTCTTTATTTTTACTATTTTCTACATTGTAGAATAATAGTGAAGACCTCAACTATGAAATAGCACATGGAATCATGTAGTAACCAAAAAAAGTGTTCAACTTTTTCCGGACCTATATTTGAGATCCTTCAAAGTAGCCACCATTTGCCTTAATGACAGCTTTGCATACTCTTGGTATTCTCTCAACTAGCTTCACCTGGAATGCTTTTCCAACAGTCTTGAAGGAGTTCCCACATATGCTGAGTACTTGTTGGCTGCTTTTCCTTCACTCTACGATCCAACTCATCCCAAACCATCTCATTTGGGTTGAGGTCAGGTGATTGTGGAGGCCAGGTCATCTGATGCAGCATATCATCACTCTCCTTATTGGTCAAATAGCCCTTACACATCCTATAGGTGTGTGGGGTCATTGTCCTTTGGAAAAAAAAAATAATGATAGTCCCACTAAGCGCAAACCAGATGGGAATGGTGTATCGCTGCTGAATGCTGTGGTAGCCATGCTGGTCAAGCGTGCCTTGAATTCTAAATATATCACTGACAGTGTCACCAGCGAAGCACCATCACACCTTTTCCTCCATGCTTTATGGTGAGAACCACACATGCACCTACTCTGTGTATCACAAAGACAAGGCGGTTGGAACCAGAAATCTCAAATGTGGACTCACCAGACCAAAGGACAGATTTCCACCAGTCTAATGTCCATTGCTCATGTTTCTTGGCCCAAGCAAGTCTCTTCTTATTGGTGTCCTTTAGTAATGGTTTCTTTGCAGCAATTCAACCATGAAGGCCTGATTCAAGCAGTCTCCTCTGAACAGTTGATGTTCTTCTACTTGAACTCTGTGAAGCATTTATTTGGGTTGCAATTTCTGAAGCTGGTAGCTCTAATGAACATATCCTCTGCAACAGAGGTAACTCTGGGTCTTCCTTTCCTGTGGCGTTCCTCATGAGAGATGGTTTCATCATGTCGCTTGATGGTTTTTGTGACTTGACTGACCTTCATGTCTTAAAATAGCTATGGACTGTCATTTCTCTTTGCTTATTTGAGCTGTTCTTGTTATAATATGGTCTTGGTCTTTTACCAAATAGGGCTATCTTCTGTATACAAACTCTACCTTGACACAACACAACTGATTGGCTTAAACACATTAAGAAGGAAAGAAATTCCACAAATTAACTTTTAACAAGGCACACCTGTAAATGGAAATGCATTCCAGGTGACTACCTCATGAAGCTGGTTGAGAGAATGCCAAGAGTGTGCAAAGGGTGGCTACTTTGAAGAATCTAAAATAGTATTACAAATAAAGAAAAGCCCTTGAATGAGTAGGTGTGTCAACTTTTGACTGGTACTGTATATCATTTAAAATATTTCCATGAACCATCCCTCAATGACTCACTGTAATGGCAAGACCATGATGCTGTGTCCTAACTGTAGACATGTGTCATAGTGCATTACTCACCCCAACTGTACATAAAGCTGATGAATTCTGGGAATGTACCCTAATCATGCTGAATGGAGTTCAGTTGACACTATTCACAAGCCCAGTCCCCTCACTGGCCTATCTACAGCCTTTCCATTGCTGTATGTATCTGCACTAATTTATATAGATTGAATGTTTGAAAAGGGTGTCCTTTAAATAAAAGTGGAGAAATGTGAGAGTGGAAGTCATCTTGATAATTATATAGACAAAGTAATGAAGCTTTTTCATTCACAGTACCAAAGAACGAAAATGTTTTTCAAAGGCTTTATCATTTATAGATTCCTTGTGGCTGTTTAATATCCTACTAATGAAATAGTTCCCTCAATATATAGTTAGGTGTATTTGATCATCCCACAGTATCTCTAACATCAGGTGACTTCAATTGTTTTCCATATTTTTACTTTCTGATTAACAAGCTCACTATAGACTTAATTTCTGTGGACTGTCGACAGACAGACGAGAGCAGAATGGCAGGAATTCACAAATTTCAAGTTTTAATGTCACATGCACAAGTACAGTGAAAAACACAACAATGCAATAATCAATAACAATGTATTACTAGAATAAAACACACAAGAAATAAGAATAATTAAATTATGAAATAAACAAGGTAAGTAACGAAGGATGCATACTATAGACAGGAACACTTTTAAAAAGTCAGTTGCAATACCATATTCACATGTGCAGGGATACTGGAGTGATGGAGGTAGATATGCATAGGGGTAAGGGGACTAGGCAACAGGATATAAGATAAACAGAGTAGCAGCTTGTATGTGAGTGGGTGTGCAGGTGTGTACAGTCAGCATAAATGTATGTGGATATTTTGTGTGAGTGAGCAAATTATGGAGTGTGTGTGTTGGAGTGACAGTGTACGTGTGTGTAGGGTCCTGTGAGTGTGCATAAAGACAGTGCAAAAACTTAAATAAAAGGTCTGTAAAAATACAAGGTTAATTCAGTTTGTGTAGCTATTTATCAGTCATTTTGCTTGGGGAAAGAAGCTGTTCAAGGAATTCCGTCGGGGGCCACGGGACCTGAATAAAGATCCTGCTCTCGTTGGCCTCGGAGAGGAAGATCACCCAATCCTCTAGGTCGGTGACGGCCCTCACACCTGGCTCGATGTTGTTGTTGTCAAAGCATGCATAACATGCATTGAGATTGTCTGGTAGAGAGGGTCCTCCTTTGTAACCCGCAATATACTGTAGCCACTTTGTGGAGGTCATTGCGCGACTTCTTGTACTATCCTGTCTTCGGCCGTAGCATCAGGGTTTTCTACAATAGCTCTGTTTGCGGTAGCCCTGTTCTTTAGTTTAGCGCCAACCTCTGTTAATTAATGGCTTTTGATTGGGGAAGAAGCAAACCCCCATCGTGTGTACATCGTCGCCGATGCATTTTCTAATGAAAACGGTGACTGAGGTGGTACATACAGGTGAGGTGAGTAATGCAATATGACACATGTCTACAGTTAGGACACATCATGGTTTCTATATTCCAAATACAATTCAATAACTGGTTAATGTCCTGGTGAGGTCATGCATTAGATGCCAGACACCCCATCACAGTGTGGTAATCATAACTCTGATACGTTTGTCGCCTCACATTAACACATTTAAACAATTAACCGTTTTAATATAGCCTGCAAGAGGCAAATGCCATTAGCTACAAGTTGTTGTGAATGTGTGACAGAGAGATTAAGTTAATCCAATTCAGTGAGCTGCTGTATGTTTTCTCTTTTTATGTCGACTGGCTCATCGGTACTGGTTAATGTTCTATGTCCAGCTACGGGCACTTTATCGCCCAGAAACGTGTCTTGTTTGTCATATACTGTCATCCAGACAGATTAAGAATTAAAGTGTGCATATCATTAACAACTGTGCTGTGGCTGGGCTGGTCATATGCATGTGAATTACAGAGATCACCTTTTACATTTACATTTTAGTCATTTAGCAGACGCGACTTACAGTAGTGAGTGCATACATTTTCATACTTTTTCCATACTGATCCTCCGTGGGAATCTAATTCACAACCCTGGCGTTGCAAGTGCCATGCTGCACCAACTGAGCTACATGGGACTTTTACAACATTGCCAGGGGTCATAGGTCAACTGTCAAGCACAACTGTCTTAAAGCACGTCCACCGGGAGGACACATTATTACATTTATGTTGAGGGGTTAGCAATATCACTTTAAAACATGGGTTTGCTTTTAGTGAAATAAGTAGGGGCAAAGACGTTGCTACCTGGGAAAATGGGTGCCACCCGCAAACATTTTTTGAAATTGCCTCCAGGAATCGGCTTCTCCAAACCAGCCCATTACAATTCATACTGCGCCACTCAAGAAAAGCTGGAGCATTCTATATCAGTCTGTCAGGACTAAAACATGCAGTTAGAGCTCTATTCATTCTATGCTGACATGACATAGCGAAACCAGAACATTTTACGTTTTTTTTGCCTGCTTTTAGGATAATACAGTGCCACCATCGTGGCCTGCTACCAATGACTGTGGGCTCTCCTTCTCCATAGCCGACGTGAGTAAGACATTTAAACGTGTTAACCCTTGCAAGGCTGCCGGCCCAGACGGCATCCAAAGCCGCGTCCTCAGAGCATGCGCAGACCAGCTGGCTGGTGTGTTTACGGACATATTCAATCTCTCCCAATCCCAGTCTGCTGTCCTCACATGCTTCAAGATGGCCAACATTGTTCCTGTACTCAAGAATGCAAAAGTAACTGAACTAAATGACTATCACCCTGTAGCAGTCACTTCTGTTGTCATGAAGTACTTTGAGAGACTAGTCAAGGATTATATCTTCTCCACCTTACCTGTCACCCTAGACCCACTTCAATTTGCTTACCGCCCCAATAGGTCCACAGACGATACAATCGTCAACACACTGCACACTTCCCTATCCCATCTGGACAAGAGGAATACCTATGTAGGAATGCTGTTCATTGACTATAGCTCAGCATTCAACATCATAGTACCCTCAAAGCTCATCATTAAGCTTGAGGTCCTGGGTCTCAACCCCGCCATTTGCAATTGGGTCCTGGACTTCCTGACGGGCCGCCTCCAGGTGGTGAAGGTAGGAAACAACATCACCACTTCGCTGATCCTCAACACTGGGGCCCCACAAGGGTGCGTGCTCAGCCCCCTCCTGTACTCCTTGTTCACCCATGACTGCGTGGCCATGCACGCCTCCAACTCAATCAAGTTTGCAGACGACAACAGAAGTAAGCTTGATTACCACCAACAACAACAAAACAGCCAACAGGGAGGAGGTTAGGGATCTCGGAGTGTGGTGTCAGGAAAATAAAATCTCATTCAACAAAACAAAGGAGATTATCATGGACTTCAGGAAACAGCAGAGGGAGCACCCCCATATCCACGTCGATGGGACAGCAGTGGAGAAGGTGGAAAGTTTTAAGTTCCTATGTGTACACATGAATGACAAATTGGTCGTACACATCACTGACAAACTGGTCCACCCACAAAGACATTGTGGTGAAGAAAGCGCAACAACGCCTCTTCAACTTAAGGAGGCTGAAAAGGTTTGCCTTGTCAACTAAAATCCTCAAAATTTTACAGATGCCTCAATTGAGATCATCCTGTCAGTCTGTATCACCGCCTGGTATGGCAACTGCACCACTCACAACCGCAAGGCTCTCCAGAGGGTGGTGCGGTCTGCACAATGCATCATTGTGGCAAACTATCTGCCCTCCAGGACACCTATAGCACCTGATGTCACAGGAAGGCCAAAAGGATCATCAAGGACAACAACCACCCGAGCCACTGCCTGTGGCAGTGGCACCGTTATCATCCAGGTGAGGTCAGTACAGGTGCATCAAAGCTGGGATCGAGAGACTGAAAACAGCTTCTATCTCAAGACCATCAGACTGTTAAACAGCCATCACTAGCACAGAGAGGCTGCTGCCTACATACAGACTTGAAATCATTGGCCACTTCAATAAATAGAACACTAGTCACTTTAATAATGCCACTATAATAATGTTTACATATCTTGCATTACTCATCTCATATGTATATACTGTATTCTATACTATCTAATGTATCTTAGCCTATTCCACTGTCATTGCCCATCCATATATTTATATATTCTTATTCCATTCCTTATTCCATTAGGTATTTGTTGTGGAATTGTTAGATATTGCTGCACTGTCGGAACAAGAAGCACAAGCATTTCGCTACAGTCACAATAACATTTGCTATCCATGTGTAATGTACGTGACAAATACACTTGGATTTGATGCCAATTGCACCCTCCATCAAAACTTGAGACACCTGTGGCATTGTGTTGTGTGACAGAACTTCATATTATAGAGTGGCCTTTTACTGCCCCCTGCACAAGGTGCACCTGTGTAATGATAATGCTGTTTAATCAACTTATATATGCCACACCTGTCAGGTGGATGGATTATCATGGCTAAAGAGAAATGCTTACTAACAGGGATATAAACAAATTTGTACATTTTTGCAAAATAAGCTTTTTGTGTATATAGAACATTTCAGGGATCTTTTATTTTACCTCAGGAAACATTGGACCAACACTTCACATGTTGTGTTTATATTTTTGTTTTGTATAAATACATGTAATTGTGACAAACTGATTGAAAAAAATACATTTCATTTACAAGTTACATAATCTGATGTTAGTTTCTGTAATGCAAATGTGAACTTCTGCCAATACATGCACAGGTATGTGTAGAAGAAAAAAAAATCTGTGTTAAGATTGAGTTTGTTGATGACACTGGCATCCCTGTAGATGTGTTGCTGGTGTGTCATCCTGAGCGCAAACCACCAAGTCACACCCTTTCATTACATTAATCATTGTTGGATTCTAGCTTGAAATACGTTGATTCATGTTATATTAGAACTTATTGATTACTTTACATGTTGGGGTCAGTGTAGGGTGGATTAGAACTAGGTGTATGAGAAGTTATTGAGTGTGACAATGGGGGACGCAGTAAGGTTACATTCTGTCGAACATGTTATTGTTAAATCTCATGGATCCTATGGAGGGTGGCAAAAGGCAACAGTCTGGTTTCTTAACTTCTTAGGGAGCGGCTCCAGAGGTGACGGTTTTGGAGAGTCTGGCATGCAGAAAGTAAAATGCCTCCCACTCAGGCCCAGAAAATAGGATATGCACATAATTAGTACTATTGGATAGGAAACACTCTGAAGTTTCTAAGAGTGTTAAAATATTGTGAGTATAACAGGCGAAAACTCGAGGAATTTCTGTCCTGGAAAAAGTGTTTTTGACACATTGCCTCATTTTTAACCCCTACCTATTGAAAACAGACATATATGGGAGTAAGATTGCAGTACCTATTGCTTCCACTGGATGTTAACAGTCTCTAGACAGTGTTTGAGGATGTTTAGTTGCTCTGGATGGTAATAGAAGAAGAATTTCGAACTGGTCATCGGATGTAAACAGAAGAGGATGCGCGTTCACGGGCTCGCCCGCGCTGTGGTTTTTTCCTTTCCTATCGTCCAGTTTATAATCCGGTTGAAATATTATAGTAAATATACGTAAAAGTGTTCCTAAGGATACATTATCAATGATGTTTGATTGTTTTTGGACAAGTGTATAGGTATAGGTTGAACGCGTTCTCTTCACGGTTCAATGGGCGAGTGGACGCTGTATTTTATGAACATAATGCACCAACCAAACAGGGATTTATGGATATAGTAAATGACTGTAACAAAAGAACCATTGGATGTCTTCGTTGGACACTTGGGAAGCCCTCAGCAGAAGTTCTTCAAAAGGTAAGGGATTTGTTTTCGCTGTGAAATGTGTTTTGTGTGAACCGCGATGGTTTATGAATTTATGCTAATGGAAAAATAGGAGGTGCTACCCTCAAACAATCAAATGTTGTGCTTTCGTCGTAAAGCCTATTTGAAATCTGACAACGCTGTGATATTGCCAAGAAGCAGAGCTTTTTATGACTATGCAACACTTGTATATTGATGAATGTTTAATAATTCATCTTTTGGATTTTGAATTTGGCGCCTTGCATTTCACCGGGTAGTGTCGGGAGCGACCCACCACTCCCTAAGTAGTTTTAACGTAGGACAGCCGTGGATTAGGGAGGGGTGGGAAATTCGGCCCGAGGTCAGGTAAAATGAAGTGAGGAGGAACTGTCCTGTCACACACTTAAACTTGCATGCCTACAAAGGTTCTAGTAGGAGGCAGGGCCATGACTACATCAGTGAGAGGAACCAATTAAAAGGATTGGTGTCTCGCTAGTGGGACAACTTCCGGTGAAACTGAAGGGCGCGCAATTCAAATAAATAATCATAAATATTATGGATTTTAAACATTTAGGTACATACAAGTGTCATATTGGCTGAAAGCTTAAATTCTTGTTAATCTAACTGCACTGTCCAATTTACAGTAGCTATTACAGCGAAAACATGCCGTTCGATTGTTTGAAGACGGCACCCCACATAAAAATAAAAAAAATCCACCGGCACAGGTTTCAAACATTCAGATATAACAATTAAATATTCATTTACTTTTTGAAAATCTTCCTCTGATTTGTCATTCAAAAGGTCCCAGCTATAATATGTAGTTTCGTTTTGTTATACAAAATCCTTCTTTATATCCCAAAAAAGTCTGTTTAGTTGGCGCCATCGATTTGAGAAATCCACTCGTTCAACTTGCAGAGCACAACTGGCAAAACAAGATGCAACATATTACACATGATGAATAGGAACAATTAATTCTCTGGCACGACCAAACACTTCTTGCACACTCAGGAAAAACCTAGAGGTTTTCAATTTTGTGAGACACCTTATTCCATCTTATTTTGAAATTGCTGAGCCACTTACAGAATTGACGAAAGGGGGGGAAGGGTCCCCATGAAAGAATAGAGTGGAGTCAAGAGAAAGCGTTTGTCGTGCTAAAGAAACAATTGTGGCATGCACCAGCATTGGGGTTGCCAAACCTAAAATTACCTTTTTAAAATTGTTTTCTTCATGAACATGATGGGCATTGTAGTGCAGTGCGGGGGGTTAAGCAAAATCATGGGCGAAAAGAGTGGCCAGTAATGAACTGGAGTAAATCGTTAGATTCTGAGTCTGAGGGCAGTACAAGCGACAGAGATGGTGTTGCATAGCACAGCTTCGATTACTAGTTATCCATTTGAGTTTTTTACACTGTTTGTCAGAACCTAACATCATCAACTGTCCTTGTACTTGCCAGTAGTAGGAATGGCTCTCCTTGATTCTGTGTGTACCGTTCTCAACTTTAAGATAGGGACCGTCAACGTAGCTGACCATGTTAGGGCACCTGATTTCGACAAACCCAAACGAGGTCCTCTCAGAGGATTATACACTAAGCCGTCAGGTGAGTTTCCCAGCCATGGAGCATAAGGGTGGATCATGAGCCCACAGTCCCGGTAGTTAAAGTTGTTGGCTGTGGCATGGTCCCTTGACGCTACCGTCTACAGCTCTAGCCCTTGTCTCATTGCTGTTGTTTGTTGGGTCCCCCAGATGATTCTGTTTGCAAAATTTTCAGCTGTGGCTTGTCTTCGTACATAACAGACCTCCCTGAACTTGGAGTATGTTACTCTTTCTTTCCTCAGGGAGTTCCACTCTGGTGTTTTGCTTTGGCATCTTGGGGATCTATCACTTTACCTGTGACTGTTGCAGAGACACACATGGAGGCGAGGTGCAACTGCTCCTTATGCTGTAGGACTCTTGCACAGGATGAGGCCTCTAGATTGAGACCCTGGAGTGGTAGTCCTAGGAATGGTGAAGCATCATTGTGGGTGATGACAGAAGGTAGATTCTGATTTGAGAACATTTGCTTGTACTTTCTAATGCGGAATCAACCAGATGTTTCCCTGCAGAGATGCCCATTCTGGTAATGACTGGAGCTGTTTCTACACTTCAGCTACAGCAAGGGAAGACAGGTCTGGAAGGTCTCCTGTGATCCCCTTATACAGAACAGATCTGAAAATAAACATTTTGTATGGGCAATACTCATTAGGCATTCTGATAGATAGTAAACAGTTGTGTAATTTAAATATTAACGACAACCTTATACTGTCATGATGTTTACCTAATGCCCTCTTTGGATGTCAAACTAGGTTTTGGTTTGCGAGTGACCATCTCATCTACAGGCCCTGGACTCACTCCATAAATATTACAAGACATCTGTATATTACTGATCAATGTACCAACTTGGAGAGATGGTCTATCCTTACTCTGCAATAATGGAATGAATCATAGAAGGTGCAGAAATGTTATGCTTGTAAAAATGTGACATTGTTGTTGATTTGTAATCACTAATAATAATTGTTCTGGGCTTATCCCATCTCTTCAGTTTCTTTGCATGACAGAACAGGAGGAACCACAAACATCTCCAGCTTTAACTAATGTGCAGTCTGGAATAACAGTGCTAGTGCTACCAGATGATTGCATAAACTGCTCACCAGTACAATGAGAATATCTCAGTGTCATCTGCAATACATAAATCAAATTAATCTGTAAATAATGACTTTTGATCATGTGTTATTGTTTACAATCTGGTCAAGAACAACACAGGTCAATATGTGAAATCATCTATAACAGGATATACTTAGACGATAGCAGAGTGATTAAAAAATGGTATTTAACAAATTATTCTGAAATCAGAGATTGTATGATGTGCTATGTACAGTATTTCACTTTGAATTCTGTTAATAGGCCTAAATGGACAATATTTGGTTTGCTTGGTTAATTGACTAATCCCTCAGCTAGCAAGCCAACAAATATGCTGATCTGGGATGAGTTTCCCTTTTAACCACTATTTTGCATGCAAAAGGGAGGCATTTGTACACAGTTAGCTAATCCTATATCAGCATCCAAGGGCTGAAGCACGGTTGTTAAAGAACAAAACATCCTGAGCTTCATTATACTGTCTTTCCTGTGGTCATCACATTTGCTTAGAAAACTATGAGGAACCAGTGAACACGTCTTATTGCTATACAGCCTACTCTCAAATCATGTGGCTTTTCATAATTTTTCATAGAATGAAAACAATGTGCCCTGATGGAGATCTCGTTGGTAGACCTGTTCTTACCAGACACGAATGAAGGACAAAACAAAGGACAACACTGTCATTAAATACATCAATAAGTGTATGTTTATTTGTTAGGTTAGATTGCCAGGTAATACGTTAACTTTGGTTGTTTTGTTTACTACTTTAGCGAGCTAGCTAACGATGTCGCAACTGGCAAGTATGTTACTTAGCTAGCTAGTCATTTGAATAATGTCAAGAATACATACCTTTGTAATCGGTCAAATAGGATGACACATAGAATTTAAATTCCTTTTCCAATTTGCTTTTTGCCGCTGACGTTGTGGCCCGGGCAATTCTGTGGACATAATTCACAGTCAACTTCATCAACTCCTGTAGGCACTGAGAGAGAACATCTGCTATTTTCACACTGAGTGACCACCTCCGGCTGCGCCACTCTGCCGGAAATAGTGGATAACGTTGACTAAATACGGAAGTGCGTTCTGCAAAGAGCCTATTGATGTTGTATAAATGAGATCTTGAATAAGTAATATTGGCCCTGTCGCTTGGAACATGTTGTACCTTAACAGCATGATAAAACCCATCTTTATATCTGTGCTGGCTCACTACATACAGCTCTTACTGTAAGTCAGCTTCAAGTTCACATACATACACTCTTAGAAAAAGTGTCCTATAGGGACAGCCGAAGAACCCTTTTCGGTTCTAGATAGCACCATTTTTTCATGAGTATCTATAAAAAAAAATAACATTATGCTCATATAGCAGCATAGACTTGATATTGTACAGCACAACTTTATTATTTTTGTGGTTATCCATAGAGACATGGTGACAATCCTTGGCTTCACAATCACATCTTAACCAAATGTATTTTATCAAATTATACTTTCACAAATGTAACACCTTCTTCCCCAAGTCTCACCCGAGCTCCTCCAGCTCAAAGAAAACTCATTCTAGGTTATAGCAGGGCTGCCAGCAGAATACATAATTACCAATTGCTACAAAGCACATCACACTGTATCTTGGGCAGCCTTATGCACAGCTAAAGTGATACCAGTATTTCCTTGAAAGCCTGAGGAGAGATCTTTTCAGCATTCGCTATGTTTCATTTCTGATGGATTAAACCTAAGTCCTTTGAAGCAAATTTTATAGTGCAATGGTTTAATTTTTTAATACACTGGAGTGATGCCAACACTATGGGTAGTAAACACATCAACATTAATTTTTTTCTCCCCAATTTTGTGATATCCAATTACGAACTTGTCTCATCACTGCAACTCCCCAACGGGCTTGGGAGAAGCGAAGGTCAAGTCATGCGTCCTCTGAAACTTGACCCGCCTACCCACGCTTCTTAACACCTGCCCGCTTAACCCGGAAGCCAGCCGCACCTATGTGTCGGAGGAAACTGACAACCAAAGTCAGCCTGCAGGCGCCCGGCCCACCACAAGGAGTCGCTAGAGCACGATGAGCCAAGTGAAGTTGCTGTTTGAGGGGATGTTCCATACATAAATAACTATTGACTCTTGGTAGAAGCATTTCCCGACGCTGTGTAAATATGCACGGCAAAATGTTCAAATGGAAACAGTGTAAATATCAAAGATAGCGTATTTAAGCAGCTTCGGGGCATTTTTATATTGTAATAATTCATGTTCTTTGCCATCATAATTTAGGAGTGTCAGCAGCTCAATTCACTGAATTTCTGCTCAATTTCATCTTCATTATTTTCTCATTGCTGGCAACATGTTTCCCAGTTATTGAAATGTTTAGGAGCAACGAAAGCTTCTAGTAATGCTGAACACTGGACAAGGCACTTTCCTAATGATATTTCCATATGTTGAAATCGGACAACTATAAATCCCAGTATTTAATGGCATCTCCTCCAGTGCTACTGAAAGTGTACATGGGTACATGAGGACTAACTACGTATAACAGTCAGTGCTGTGGATTATTTATGGTGCTCCATTAGTAGAATGGTAATTTGTTATCTCGATTGATACAGCAGTTGGGGTAACACAACGTCAGACTAAGGAGTTGACAGCAGCACATATAGAAAACATAATTCAAAACTTTAATTATTTAATTCATTAGCCTCCAAATTGGCTGAAGTGAGTCGCTGGTTGGTCTAATGTAATTAACAACACAATTACTGGGTCAATCAACACCTATCAGTGTTAGGAGGCAATCACTGAGAAGGACCGGATCCTTCCCAGAGACAGGGAAAGCTGCAATGGAAGGAACAGATTCAATAAGATTTATCATCATATAATTTATTCAAAGTTGCATCGCCGAATGGAATATTATGTCATACAATAGCATATAAATGTGATATAGCTTAACTCCAGGGTTGATATTGTCCTTTGTCTGACGTAACTCTGTCTGCTCGCTTGTGATTAATTAAGTTAGGAAATAGCTTTCATAAATCTGATTGGCAATAAGGGTTTGTCTGGAGACTGGGTTTCTGCTTGACGAATGTCATTCACTCAGGGAAATTGACAACCTAAAGTCCATCGGTTTCTATCCAGTCTTCTACTACCCTGAGCTCATTTAGAAAATATTTGTGGAGATTGTGTGAGACTCAATGATGTATTAGTCTGTAAAATCGAGAAAGAGTTGATGAGAAAGCACAACGTCTCTCTGTTTTACTAACTTGGAACACACAATGAGCCATCCAGCATAACGCACTTCAATAATTTCACTCTACAGTTTGGAACAAGAACTCATGAATCTAACACTATTGCTCTGAAATAAAACTCATTGTAGATCCTCTTGAATCTAAATGTGGATTACAGAATAGTGCATAGGAAGATTCTTTGCTCGGTGGGGTTAACCAGATAATAATCTGAAGGTTTTGAAGGTGATTCATTTAACCCCTGGTTGGGGATATACTGTCTGAATTCTGTTGGCTATTAAGGCAGCCTACACCCCCAGATAAGAACCAGGCGGCGCAGAAAAAGAACTCGAGCACTCCAGTTTGTGAGGATTTGGAGGTTGAGCCTCTGTGGCCTATATGGTGAATTGGGAGAGTTACAGAAGGAAAATATAACTCAATATAGATCAATAGCACATCTGTTTCATCTGCCCAGGGAGATCGTGCTACGTCGGGGGAATCTAGTTTGACAAACACCTTTTTAGTTTATTTTATTACTTTATGTTGTGGCCTTAAAGGCAGAGCCCTGGTGATTCCAATGTAATTGCATGTTCAAGTTTTCAAGGGGGAGACTCGTGTTTGGCTGTTATCAGAAAATTAGAAGGAGAAATGTGTGGGCATCATAGATAAAAACCAGGTTGGGCTTCATTCTTTCCCTCTGCTCTACCAGCATAATGTCAATGCAGGATGAATAGAACACAAACCGCCCCGCATCTACAGATTGCACTAAGCAAAACTGATTCCACAGTTTAACACTGACTACTGCTCTACTATCCAATTCACAAATGCATCATTGAATAAATTTGTGGGGTTCCTGAATGTAACGGTAGGACAGGATCTAGTGAAAAAACACTGTTGGTTTCTAAAGCACTGCCAGGTGCACTGTACACATCAGTGGGAGGATGTGTTTCAATTATGCTTGACATTTGCAAGTATTTTGCTTTGCAAAGCAAACATTATTAACGATAGACAGCTATTTAGATAAGGATAATACAAACTGATGTAAGGAGTAATTGGTGTACTGTGTCATTCCTCACACCATAAATGCACGAGGCACATCGGACATTTTATTAATATTCAGTGCCAAGAAACTTTTGGATGAATAAATATGTGACAATCCATAATGAATGGTGCTTTAAGATGTATACCAACAATTGCATGACTGTGTGTTTAATTGGGAACTCAAATTATATACTGTATCAAACTACCCGAAGGACCCTTCTTAGAACTGCAAAGGACAAATCCAAAAGCATAATAACCCAAATATTTCAATTTACAAATGAACTGGGATACATACAGTGCCTTCGGGAAGTATTCAGACGCCTTGACTTTTTCCAAGGGCTCTGAGCCATATTCTAAAATGTATTAAATCGTTTTTTTCCATCATCACTCTTAAACTAAATCAAATAAAATTGTATTGGTCACATACACATACATTTAGCAGATGTTATTGTGGGTGAAACGAAATGCTTGTGCAATGTTGCTTAGGAGCTAGAAGCAGAGCTGCCACGTCTGTCGGCGCAATCTACACACTACCCCATAATAAAAAAAGTTAAAATAGGTTTTTAGAAATGTTTTGCTCATTTATAAAAAATAAACTAAAATATCACATTTACATAAGTATGCAGACCGTTTACTCAGTACTTTGTTGAAGCACCTTTGGCAGGGATTACAGCCTTGAGTCTTCTTGGGTATAACGCAACAAGCTTGGAACACCTGTATTTCAGGAGTTTCTCCCATTCTTCTCTGCAGATCCTCTCAAGCGAAGTCGGGTTGGATGGGGAGGGTTGTTGCACAGCTATTTTCAGGTCTGTCCAAAGATGTTCGATCAGGTTCAAGTCCGGGGTCTGGCTGTGCCACTCAAGGACGTTCATAGACTTGTCCCGAAGCCGCTCCTGCGTTGTCTTGGCTGTGTGCTTAGGGTCGTTGTCCTGTTGGAAGATTAACCTTCACCCCAGTCTGAGGTCCTGAGCACTCTGGAGCAGGTTTTCATCAAGGATCTCTCTGTACTTTACTCCGTTCATCTTTGCCTTGATCCTGACTAGTCTCCCAGTCCCTGTCGCTGAAAAACATACCCACAGCATGATGCTGCCACCACCCTGCTTCACCGTAGGGATGGTGCCAGGTCTCCTCCAGACTCTTGGTTTAATCAGACCAGAGAATCGTGTTTCTCATGGTCTGAGAGTCATTAGGTGTCTTCTGGCAAAACCCAAAATGTGCCTTTTACTGAGGGGTGAGCTTCCGTCCGGTCACTCTACCATAAAGGCCTGATTGGTAGAGTGCTGCAGAGATGGTTGTCATTCTGGAAGGTTCGCCCATCTCCACAGAGGAACTCTAGAGCACTGTCAGTGACCATTGGGTTATTGGTGACCTCCCTGACCAAGGCCCTTCTCCCCAGATTGGCCAGGCGGCCAACTCTAGGAAGAGTCTTGTTGATTCCAAACTTCTTCCATTTAAGAATGATGGAGGCTACTGTGTTCTTGGGGACCTTCAATGCTGCAGACATGTTTTGGTACCCTTCCCCAGATCTGTTCCTCGACACAATCCTGTGTCGGGGCTCTTCAGCCAATTCCTTCGACCTCATGGCTTGGTTTTTGCTCTGACATGTACTGTCAACTGTGGGACCTTTATATAGGCAGTTAACCCACTGTTCCTAGGCTGTCATTGTAAATAAGAATTTGTTATTAACTGACTTGCGTAGTTAAATAAAAAATAAAAATAATAAAATATAGACCTGTGTGTGTGTGTGTGTGTGTGTGTGTGTGTGTGTGTGCCTTTCCAAATCATGTCCAATCAATTGAATTTACCACCGGTGGTCTCCAACCTAGTTGTAAAAACATTTCAAGGATGATTAATGGAAACAGGATGCACCTGAGCTCATAGCGAAGGGTCTGAAAACTTATGTAAATGAGGTATTTCTGTTTAAAATAATATACTACGGTGTGCAACAGCACATGGGGACAAAGATCATACTTTTTGTAGAAATGTCTGGTCTGATGAAACCAAAATATAACTATTTGGCCATCGTTATGTTTGGAGGAAAAAGGGGGAGGCTTGCAAGCCGAAGAACACCATCCCAACCGTGAAGCACGGGGGTGGCAGCATCATGTTGTGGGGGTGCATTGCTGCACGAGGGACTGGTGCACCTCACAAAATAGATGGCATCATGAGGGAAGAAAATTATGTGGATATATTGAAGCAACATCTCAAGACATCAGTCAGGAAGTTAAAGCTTGGTCGCAAACGGGTCTTCCAAATGGACAATGACCCCAGGCATACTTCCAAAGCTGTGGCAAAATGGCTTAAGGACAGCAAAGTCAATGTATTGGAGTGGCCATCACAAAGCCGTGACCTCAATCCTATAGAAAATGTCTGGTCAGAACTGAAAAAGCGTGTGTAGGCAAGGAGGCCTACAAACCTGACTCTCTTACACCAGCTCTGTCAGGGGGAATGGGCCAAAATTCACCCAACTTATTGTGGGAAGCTTGTGGAAGGCTACCCTAAACGTTTGATCCGTTAAACAATTTAAAGGCAATGCTACCAAATACTAATTGAGTGTATGTAAACTGCTGGCCCACTGGGAATGTGATGAAAGAAATAAAAGCTGAAATAAATCACTCTACTATTATTCTGACATTTCACATTCTTAAAATAAAGCGGTGATCCTAACTGACCTAAGCCAGGGAATTTCTACTAGGATTAAATGTCAGGAATTGTGAAAACTGTATTTGGCTGAGGTGTATGTAAACTTCTGACTTCAACTGTATATATATTATATATATTGGGTAGACAACCTTCCCAGCTCTACAGATTTTGGATGGACAGGACTAGGCTGGAGAGGCAGGACAGGACTAAAAATAAATTTAACAAATGTGCAGTACCAGTCAAAAGTTTGGACACACCTACTCATTCCAAGGTTTTTCTTTAATTTTACTATTTTCTACATTGTAGAATAAAGACAACAAAACTTTAAAATAACACATATGGAGTCATGAAGTAACCAAAAAAGTGCTAAACAAATCATAATATATTCTTCAAAGTAGCCATCCTTTGCCTTGATGACAACTTTGCACACTATTGGCATTCTTTCAACCAGTTTTCATGATGTAGTTACCTGGAATGCATTTCAATTAACAGGTGTGCCATGTTAAAAGTTAATTTGTGGAATTTCTTTAAACATTTGAGCCTATCAGTTGTTTTGTGACAAGGTAGGGGTGGTATACAGAAGATAGCCCTATTTGGTAAAATACCAAGTCCATATTATCACAAGAACAGCTCAAATAATAAAAGAGAAACAACAGTCCATCATTACTTCAAGACATGAAGGTCAGTCAATCCAGAAAACTTCAAGAACTTTGAAAGTTTCTTCAATTGCAGTCGCAAAAACCGTCAAGCTCTATGATGAAACTGAGTTACCTCTTCTGCAATGGATATGTTCTTTACAGTTACCAGCCTCAGAAATTGCAGGACAAATAAATGCTTCACAGAGTTCAAGTAACAGATAAATCTTAACATTAACTGTTCAGAGGAGACTGCGTGAATCAGGCATTAATAAACTCTGAGACTCGTACTATCCGCCTCCTGTTTCTGTATTTGGGTTTTAGCCTGAGCTGTGATACAAAGAGACAAGATTTGGTCTGTTTGCGTAATGCGTGTTTATGGGGTGTGTCATCTACCATTGTTCACATCCCATCATTCACTTCCGGGAAGTTTACTAGAATGATGAGTGAACCCTCCCTCACATCATTTTGTTATATCTTTGGTTTGACAAACGTTTACGTGAAACCCAGAATGTATTGTATGTCAAAAATGGCTCCACACATAGCTGGAATTAGCTCAACTCATCATAATCAGTACAACCTTCAAAAAAGTATTTTACACACATAATGTGTCCATTAGTCTATGCAAGAATAGGAATGCATGATTTGTCACCAGTACTTGAAAACATGTGAATAAAAGTAAATTACAGGAGAAGAGAGAGCCAAAAGGCAGAGATTTAGGGTTAAGTGCTTTGTCATGTGCGACGTGAAGACAGGGTTTGTCCAGAACATTAGAGTTTACACAGGGTCCACCGCTGATATCCAACATTATGAAGGGCTTGGGGAGTCCGAATCCATGGTGATGACCATGCTGGCAAAGGACACACTTTGTATGTGAACAATTGGTACAGCAGTCCCACACTCTTCCAGCATCTGTTCTCCAACAGCACAGGGGCCTGTGGCACAGTCAGGTCGAACAGAAAGTGGATGCCGGCTGGAAGATGCAGAGAAGGTAGCAGCTGGCAGTAAAGTGGCATGACAAATGAGAAGTCCATGTCCTCTCCACTGTCAATAGAGCAACCATTTCGGCCACAGGGAAGGTGGTCCACCTGTCAGGAGAGAAAGATCAAACCAGACTGTGTGCTTGACTATAACCATAACTTGTTAGGGAAGACCCAAATGCAGACAGCGTCGAAGTAACAAAAGTGTATTACTAGAACAGGGGGCAGGCAAAACGACAGGTCAAGGGCAGGCAGAGGTTAATAATCCAGATCAGATACCAAAAGGTACAGAATGGCAGGCAGTCTCCGGGTTAGGGCAGGTAGAATGGTCAAAACCAGGAAAACTAGAAAACAGGAGCTAGAAACAAACAGGAGCAAGGGGAAACGACGAACAAAACAAACTAGCAGCAGACAGAGAACATAGGTATAAATACACAGAGGATAATGAGGGGAGATGGGAGACACCTTGTAGGTGGCAGAGATGAGCCCAAAGCTGGAAGAAACAGATCAGGGTTTGACAATAACCTCAAAATGGGGGCAGTGGCCCATTTAGCTAATGATTAATGACACATTGACAGTGGGGTGACAGAAGGACATATCAAGGGGAGGATTCATGATATCCACACATGAACGATATAGTTTTCATTTGTAATTAACCCATGTGTATAAGCGGCAAAATAGGTGTCCTTCTTATTTTCGGTTCCAACAGGTCTTGTTTGTGACTACGTAACGCATTTTCAAAACTGAGCGAGGGGCCCCTCCTGCAAACAGGCTCATCCCCTCAAACTCCAGAGGCAAGAGACAGTCCTCTGACATGGGAGTCCAAATACCAAAGTATTTTCACACTTTGGATTACTTTATTATCGTTCTTGTTTTTTCGTTAATTTTTAGGCTCATGTTAAGCAGACAGTTATGGTGCACGTTTTTTTTTTTAAATATATCGATGCATCAGGGGGAATTTAAGGTCATAAGTCTCAATGTAAACGAACTGGGGAGTGCCATCAAGAGAAGTAAGGTAATAGCAAAGATGAAACGGGAAAGAGTTCACATACTATTCTGTCAGGAAACTCACTTATCCACACCTGAACACGAGAAACTCAAGAAAATGGGATATAGGAATACTTTTTTTTCTTCTTACAAAATGGGTAGAAGGGGCGTTGCAATCTTGATCCCAAATTCAGTTAATTTTGAGTTTATATCAGAAATAAAATACAATGAGGGTAGATTTATACTTGTTAAATGTAAACTGGATAACAAGGAAGTTACATTATTTAATGTATACGCACCTGGGGAGTGACATGGTCTTCTACAGGAAGGTGTTTGATTTAACTACTTAGGGAGTGGTGGGGCGCTAGCTAAAAAGATAAATAGGATATTGCAGGATTTAGGACTGCTTGATATATGGCGTGACATCCACATGACAGATAAGGAATATACTTTTTACTCAGCCCGCCACATTGAATACTCTTTTTTCATGTACAATGCAGATAGACACACAGGCTTGAGGATTGTAGGATCGGGCAGAGCAACTCAGATCGTAATGGAGTTTACTTTACTCTATACCTTGATAGCAAACCAATAAATACTATATGGAGACTTAATACAAGCATGCTGAATGATCCAGCATTCAAGGAATCAAGAAAGACAGAATTGAACATCTACCTGGAGAATAATGATAATGGGGAAGAATCCTCTGCTACATTGTGGGATGAGGAAAGATCATAGTCACATCATCTCTCAAGAAAAAGATTAAAGCACAGAAACTACAGGAAACTAAGAACGATCTCATAGTCAATACAAAGACCCTGTTATGTTACGAGAAATTCAAAAGGTAAAACAGGAAATTGACAAGATTTATAGGGAAGAAGTAGAGAAAAAGCTCAGGTTCCTGAAACAATGATATTATGAAGCAGGCTCAAAGGCAACCAAATTACTAGCATGGAGAATCAGGAAACAACAAGCACAGAATACCATTTTCAAAATAAAAGACCCCAAAATAACAAAGATTACATGCAAATTGGATGAAATAAGGAATGCATTTGAATCATATTACACATCTGTACAAGCAACCAGAGAAGGCATATGCACAGACAATAGAGCATTTTTTGAACTCACTTGATCTCCCCTCAATTGGAAATAACCACTGATGTGTGACGACCCTCCCACTCTGCCTGCCCAAGTCTTTCTTTTTGCTCTTGTTTTCCTTAATTGGGCGGAGCTGGTAGGGTCGTCAGTGAAATGGGACAGACCTGGGCTTGGGTGTGTCCCGGGATAAATACACCTTTTCCCCATGCATTGAGGAGACTCTCCATGTGGGCACAGTGTTGCATTTCTTTTTGGTGGCATTTCTGTTTGTTTGCTTTGGCACCTTTCAACACCCCTCATTATCACAACTATGCACACAACCACTCACTTACACTACTGATTACACACACCATTGTTAATTGTATTTAGGTTACTTCAGTTACTAAATATATTTTTGTTATTCTGTATCTCCACATTGTCTCCCTTTTTTGTTATTGACTTCGAGACGGTTTGTGACAAGTGGGGGCTCATCTGGGATCATAAGGTTGGTTCTTAGACTTTTGTGATAGTATTTTGTTGCATTATGATGGGTTAATGCTTATTTATTGGAATGCACTTTAGTTGGTATTCACGGCACATTCTTATAAGTGCTTGGTATAGCGCCTTAGATACGTATTAGTGATTTTGGTTGTCCGGTGATGTCATTAAACAAGTGTTGCCTGGTAGAGTATGCCAGTGGGCCTAATATTAGCTTTATTGGTCTTACTATTATGTGTATTGTGTTTGGGAGAAAATGTGGGGTTAATGTTTGAGAACTCTATAGGTGCTTTGCTTGCATCTTGTTACAGCTTTTGAGTTGTAATGTTTGGTAGGCCCAGTGTTGGTTGCCTTTGTTTGGTAAACTTGCCACTATGGTGGATAGTTGGTGGTGTGCTGTGTTCGAGAGAGCTGGTGTTCCACCTCTGCGGTTATTACTTTCAAAGGACTGTGTGATCTGATTTATGCTACATCAATTTCAGGACACAATCCCTGATTGTATAGCCATGTACATTAACTTCTTAGGGAGTGGCAGCTGAGGTGTCGGTTTTGGAGAGTCTGGCGTGCCCAAAGTAAAAGGCCTGCCACTCAGGCCCAGAAACTAGGATATGCACATAATTAGTACTATTGGATAGGAAACACTCTGAAGTTTATAAGAGTGTTAACATATTGTATAACAGAACTGATATAGCAGGCGAAAACCCGAGGAATTTCTGTCCTGGAAAAAGTGTTTTTGACACATTTTGAACCACTCCCTATTGAAAACAGCCATATATGGGAGTAAGATTGCAGTACCTATTGCTTCCACTGGATGTCAACAGTCTCTAGACAGTGTTTGGTGAGGTTAGGTTGCTCTGGATGGTAATAGAAGAAGAATTTCGAACTAGTCACCGGATGTAAACAGAAGAGGAGGCGCATTCACGGGCTCGCGCGTGCTGTGGTTTTTTCCTTTCCTATCGTCCAGTTTATAATCCGGTTGAAATATTATAGTAAATATACATAAAAGGGTTCCTAAGGATACATTATCAATGATGTTTGATTGTTCTTGGACAAGTGTATAGGTTGAACGTGTTCTCTTCACGGTTCAATGGGCGAGTGGGCGCTGTATTTTATGAACATAACGCGCCAACCAAACGGAGATTTATGGATATAATAAATGACTTTTTCTAACAAAAGAACCATTGGATGTCTTCGTTGGACACTTGGGAAGCCCTCAGCAGAAGTTCTTCGCAAAGGTAAGGGATTTTATATTAGCGATTTTATGCGTTTTATGAGACCCGCTTTGGTTATGAATTTATGCTAATGCATAAAATATGAGGGGCTATCCTCAAACAATCAAATGTTGTCCTTTCGCCGTGAAGACTTTTTGAAATCTGACAACGCTGTGATATTGCCAAGAAGCAGAGCTTTTGATGACTATGCAACACTTGTATATTGATGAATTTTTAATAATTCTTTTGGATTTTGAATTTGGCGCCTTGCATTTCACCGGGTAGTGTCGGGATTGGGGCGCTGGCGCACTGCTCCTTAAGAATTAACTGTATCAACAAGACCAGCACCATCTATTCAAAGGCTTGCTTGAATTAAAGATTGCTGTGATACTGATTATGAACAGAGTGAGACCACACATCACTGTTATAACAAAGAATTAGTCAGTTTTCTCTGATCTTATCACACTGCTGCTTCTGTTAATCACTTAGTTATTTACTTTCCTTAAAGGAAACGGTACATCAACTCTTAATTCTGGAAGGAAATTAATTAATTCTGGAAATTATACCGACAATTTCTGCAAACACCTCACAACAGCAACAGAGTGCCATATGCAATTATGTTTTAGTTAATTCATCTGACTATTCTCTCAACAGCTATTTTCTGGTTTTCTGTATGGCAATCTAATGTTGATGGGACATAACTCTGTTTTAATGTTACTCCTTATTAATCAATATAATAAATACAATTGTTTTACTTAAGTGTAGTTTTAACAGAGCTGATTTACTTTGAAGTGCAAAGTGTAACAGCACAGGTGAAATCAGTCATTGACACAGACATGGTGGCGTAGTAGGTAAGATCAGTTTGCTGTGAACTAAGCAATTGTGAGTTCAATTCCTAGGTGAGGATATCCTTTATAGATAAACATGCACATCATGTGTAACATATGTCAAAAACATTGTGTGTGTAACTAGTTCCACAGTTCTTTTTAGTTAAGACGTCCAAATAATAGTTTACAGTTGAATGAACATATGAGACAAGTTGAATAAAAAAGTGAAATACTGTTTTTTCATTTACATATAGTATGCTGTCTCAGTTTAAGATTTAATGGCAGCGTTATTATTCTAAGCTGAGGAAGCATTTGTTTTCAAGGGGAAGATTCAGAGGTACAATAAAGTGATTTGAAGTCCCTTCCAGGACTGTATGTGTCTGTGTTCAGCATTGTTTTTTTTCTCTCATTCTAAATCTTCTGCCACAGCACAATGAAACATTCGCAATCTACACCTTTCCATTGTTAGTCCGCTGAGGAAATTGAAGTCATGTCTGGGCTGTGTAGCATAGGACAAGGCAATTACCCAGGAACCAAACAATGAATAGAAAACACAAACACACTTTTATAAATCATTACTTCCCTCGGGAAATGTCCACAGCATGTTATGTTTCATATATCAAGTCATTAGCTTAGCTAAACAAGGTGGTGTGTTTTCAGAGAACATAGCCCAAGGCCAGGCTTGGAGCCAACGTCAAAATTGTGTTACAGACAATGTTGGATTTGAAACATTTGCCTCCAATTTCTTGATACAGGGGCAAAGCCACAATGATCACGTGTGATAATTCCTGTACTTTACTAGAACTAATGAAGAATCTCAGAATGATGATCTTTGAACTGAATAGAAGATGGCAGGACAAAATCTATTCCCCCTCAGGAGACTGAAAAGATTTGGCGTGGGTCTTCAGATCCTCAAAAGGTTCTACAGCTGCACCATTGAGAGCATCCTGACTGGTTGCATCACTGCCTGGTATGGCAACTGCTCGGCCTCAAACCGCAAGGCACTACAGAGAGTAGTGCGAATGGCCAAGTACATCAGTGGGTGTCACGGATCCCCCCGGTACTGATGCTCATTCTGTTCACCAGTTCCGGAGGTTTACATCACCGGCATTCTAGGCGTCACTGAACAGGATTCATTATCATCAACCCCGGACTGTCTTGTCTGATTACACACACCTGGTTCCCATTTACCCTGATTAGTGTGTTATATATGTGCCCTCTGTTCCTTCTGTCTTTGTCGGTTATTGTTACCATGCCCGTAGGTGGTGTGAGTACCTATGCGTTGGCGCATCTGTTGTGCTGCGTGCTATATATGTTGTGTATTACGGGTATCGTCACGTGTCGTTCAACGAGATTTACCCTCGCTCTTTTGTTTGGTACAGCCCAGTGTTTTTGTATACGTGTTGGTTTTGGGTGTGTTAAAAACCCCTATTGTGTATTCCTGCACTTTTCTCCAAAATCCTGCCATCCAGGACCTCTTTACCAGGCCGTGTCAGAGGAAGGCCACATGTGGACCCGAAAAAAACAAGCATCCTTTGGGCATGCTTTTTAATGTTTGGAAACTTTGTTTCATTCTGTGAGCCATAGACCTGGCCTAGTTTGCTGTTTTGTACTTCTCCTTCAAAGCACTGTCACATTGAATGTCGATGAGCTCCAATTGTGTGTCTGGTGATGCTTTATCACTGTCGAAAGGCAGGGGGCATGATACAAGCTCCAGCTCAGTCTCAAAAGACTGAGAAGCGGCGGGAAAACTCAGCATGACGATCGATCAAAGTGCTACTGTATGTCTCAGTTCGGCACCGCGATGTGGGCGTCTTCAGTTTGGCCAGTGTCAGAAAATGAGCGAGAGACCGGCTGCTCGTTTGTCTGGTGAACAGAGGGGTTTATGTGTGGGTTTTATGACACCTCAAGTCGATCGTAAATTTTAATGCAGCAGGCGACTCCTTTCTGGATGAATGGAATGCCTGTTTGGTACAGAAGAGGTTGCCGCCCAAAACTTCAACATCAACAATGAACACTGGGACAATTTATTTCAACATTCGAATGTTGGGAATGATGAGAGATGGAATATCGAAAATTAATGTATATTTTGTGATATCATTATAATTGGTATAAAGACGTTATAACGAAAACATTTCAACTTGAAGAGCTTTTACACAGTGTATATCAGGTTTACAAACTTTACGTTGTGTAGAAAATATCAAGGATAAAGAGAATTGTGATTTTAGTTCTCTAAAGAGAACATAGTAATTATGATACCTTGCCTTGTAACTAGCCATGCCCCATGGAGCCCAGAGAGTGTGTCAGCATGACAAAAACACCCCCTTTTTACCCGAGGTTATAAAAGATTGAGTTAAGAATCAACATATCGGACTAGAAGGACCAGAAGCTGCAGCTAGGTCTACTTTAGTGATGACCATGAGAATCAGCATTTTGAAGAAGCCAAAGGAACCTCTAACAATCAATGCTACAGTTGAGTAGCTGTTCTAAGTACTGTATCTAAGTTCTCTTCAATTCATCGTCGCCTACACTGCTCTTATCACCACTCAGGATCATCATCACGGCTGATTAGCCGTCCTCAGAAGACCACTCTTCCAGAATGAGTGCAAGTAAACAGACAAGTAAGAAGTAATACTTTTTTTTTTTTAGCTTTATTTTACTAGGCAAGTCCGTTAAAACAAATTCTTATTTTCAATGACGGCCTAGGAACAGTTGGTTAACTGCCTGTTCAGGGGCAGAACGACAGATTTGTACCTTGTCAGCTCGGGGAATTTAACCTTTCGGTTACTAGTCCAACGCTCTAACCACTAGGCTACACTGCCGCCCAGGGTAGCCTAGTGACCTCTTGTGGACAATCAGAGACTTACACCTGAGAATGAAGGAGAAGGCCATCCGAAGAAGAAGGCCGTCCGAAAAAGAAGGCCCAATCGACCCTCCTCACAAAGCGAACCCTTCCCACAAAGCCGCCCAACAGAGATACCCGATGAAGACCTTCAACACGTAAATACATGCATTACTTCTCACTCAAAAGAGCGGCAGTTCGGGGCAAGATTGCCATCAATAAAATGTAATTGTGTTCATTTGCCTGCCCATACCATAACCCTACTGCCACCATAGGGCACTCTGTTGACATCAGCCAACCTCTCGCCCACACAAAACAGGGATTCATCCATAAAGAGCACACTTCTCCAGCATGCCAGTGGCATACCAGTGGCCATCCAAGGTAAGCATTGGCCCACTGAAATCGGTTATGACACCGAACTGGAGTCAGGTCAAGACCCTGGTAAGGAAAGCGAGCACGCAGATGAGCTTCCCTGAGACGGTTTTGGACAGTTTGTGCAGAAATAATTTGGTTGTGCAAACCCACAGTTTCATCAGCTGTCCAGGTGGCTGGTCTCGGCCAATCCTGCAGGTGAAGAAACCGGATGTGGAGGTCACGTGAAAACAAAAATGTGACATTATGATACACACAGTGCTTTTAAGTTATGTGTTACTTTTATTTTCTATTTTAAATGTTTTACTTAATAAAAAAAAAATAAAGCATTGTTGGTAAGTAAGCATTTCACTAAGTTCTACACCTGATGTATTCGGCGCATGTGACAAATAACATTTGATTTGATTTTATATATGTAAGTTGAAAACACTATGTTGAAAGCATTGTGTGTAAGTATCCCTAACATTGCTAACAGACAAAGAGCTATGGATAGATCAATGGTTCACCAATCAGGGCACTGATTTACTCAGCAACATGAAGTATAATATACTTTTTTTTTTTAACACAATACAGTTCAAAAGTTTGGGGTCACTTAGAAATGTCCTTGTTTTTGAAAGAAAACCGCATTTTCTGTCCATTTAAAATAACATCAAATTGCTCAGAAATACAGTGTAGACATTAATGTTGTAAACGACTATTGTAGCTGAAAACGGCTGATGCTGGCCTTCTAGGCAAAGTTGCAAAGAAAAAGCCATATCTCAGACTGACCAATAAAAAGAAAATATTAAGATGGGCAAAAAAACACAGACTCTGGACAGAGGAACTCTGCCTAGAAGGCCAGCAACCCAGAGGCGCCTCTTCACTGTTGACGTTGAGATTGGTGGTACTATTTAATGAAGTTGCCAGTTGAGGACTTGTGAGGGGTCTGTTTCTCGAACTAGACACTCTAATGTACTTGTCCTCTTACTCAGTTGTGCACCGGGGCCTCCCACTCCTCTTTCTATTCTGGTTAGAGCCAGTTTGCGCTGTTCTGTGAAGGGAGTAGTACACAGCTGTAACAATGAGCCAGAGACGTTCGGATCCATGTGCAGTTTACTTTAATCAAGGAAGGTCAGACAGGCAAAAACTCAGAGAACAGCGTGAGGGTGTCAGAGGAGTCCAGAGACAGAGTCGGTATCAGGCGTGAGTCGGGGCAGGCGGCAGCGGGTAATCAGGAAAGCGAAAACACACAGTCCGAGGTCAAAAACAGGAATCAATCGAAGGTTCAGAAAGAGTGCTCAGAAATGACTAGCCGGGGGCAGTACAAGACTTACAGCAAGGCATTGGAGCCTGGAGAGGAATATATACAGGAGAGAAGTGGATGCAGCTGTGCAGTAATTGGAGGCTAGGAGTGCGGGACAGATGGGAAATGTAGTTAATACTCTGGTGATGGTGTTCTTTGGTGATCGGAGAGAGCCACAGAGGTGCGATCCATGACAGAGCCCCCCCTCCTGCGACGGCTCCTGGGCGAGGACCGAGGGCAGCGCCGAGGTCTACGGGGTCTGGGAGCAGGTCTTCCAGGGTAGTTCTGGTGAAACTCCGTGATGAGTGCGGGGTCCAGGATGTCTTGGGATCTTTCCCAGGATCGCTCTTCAGGACCGTACCCCTCCCGGTCGATGAGATATTGCAGTTCCCTACCTCAGCGTCTTGAGTCAGTATCTTCTTTACTAGGTAGGCTTCCTGCCGTTGATGATGATAGGAGGAGCTCTCTTCTGCAACCTCGTCCTGGTCCCTCTCTCTCGCGGACCACCGGCGGTTTGAGTAATGACACATGAAAGGTAGGAGAGATCGCGGTAAGTGGATGGCAAGGCTAGACGGTATGACACCGGGGTTATTTGTCTGAGAATCTTAAGCGGACCCACGTACCTAGGACTTAGCTTCTTGCTGGGAAGCGAAGGCGGAGGTCCCTGGATGACAACCACACCCACTGTCCAGGAGCGTACTCGGGTCCCTCTCTCCGGCTGACGGTCAGCCTGCTCTCTGACTCTTCGCACTGCTCGTTGGAGGTGTACGTGAGCGTTGTTCCAGGTCTCCTCACTTCTCTGCAACCAGGCGTTGACAGCTGGAAGGTCAGTTGGCTCCCAGACCAGGAACAGAGGAGGTTGGTAACCTAGCACACATTGGAAAGGGGTAAGACCTGTAGAGGTTTGAGCAAGGAGTTTTGGGCGTATTCGGCCCACATGAGGAAAGCGGCTCCAGTCTTGCTGGTTCTGATGACAGTAGGTGCGCCAGAGCGTGTGAGTTCCTGGTTAAGCCTCTCGACCTGTCCATTAGCCTGTGGATGATAACCGGAAGTTAAGCTGACATTGATGTTAAGCCGCCTTCGCTGCGCCTGCCAGACCGAGAGAGGTGAACTGAGGCCCCGGTCCGAAGCTATATCCTCAGGCAGCCCATAGAGTCGGAGAAAACCTGCTGTGCCAAGGCCTCCGCTGTTTCTAATGCTGTGGGCAGTTTGGTCAGGGATGAACCTGCAGGCCTTGGAGAAGCGGTCAACCACGGTCAGAATGGTCGTGAAGTTCTGGGAGAGGGGTAAGTCTGTGACAAAGTCAATGGCAATATGTGACCAGGGACGCTGTGGGATGGGTAGTGGTTGAGTAGTCCTGCTGGTCTCTGATGAGAGGATTTGACAATGTTGCACGTGGCGCATTGATGTCTGCGAAGGTGATGACATCGGCCTGGAGCGTAGGCCACCAAGCGGTTGGTCACAAGGTGGGTAGTAGCCCGTGATCCCAGGATGTCCAGCGTTAGGAGTGTTGTGCACCCATTGTAATACTCGTTCACGGAGGCTGGGTGGCGCGAAGGTGCGATCAGGAGGGGGCATTCAGGCGGTGAAGGTTCCTCCCCTCTGAGCTGAAATCTCGGTCATTATGTCCCACTGTGCGGGCGAGAACCAGTGTGTGGTAAGAATGATGGGGTCTGGCGTGGATGGACTTGAGGACTGTCAAACTGTCGGGACAGGCGTCGGCCTTGCCATTCTTCGAGCCTGGGCGTCTCGTGACCCTGAAGTCGAATCTGGTGAAGAATAGCGACCACCTGGCCTGTCTGGGATTCAGTCGTTTGGCGGCCTTAATGTATTCCAGGTTCACGGTGGTCAGTCAAAACTGTAAGCGGCCGACGAGCTCCCTCAACCAATGCCGCCATTCCTCGGCGACCTTCATGGCAAGGAGTTCCCTATCACCCACATCATAATTCCGTTCCGCCGAGGTGAGCTTTGGGACTGGTAAGCACTGCAGGGAATAAGCTTGGCTGGGTTACCATGGCGTTGTGACAGCCGCGGCCCCGATTCCTGTATTGGAAGCGTCTACCTCCCACAATAAACTCCGTTCGGGATCTGGCTGGTGCAAGATGGGGCCGTGGTGAATCTCTCCTTGAGTTGCTTGAATGCTGCCAGACTCTCAGATGTCCACTGTAACCGTTGCCCTCCACCCTGAAGAAGAGGCGTGAGTGGCGCTGCTGTGATGCTGAAGTTCCTGATAAACCGGCGGTAGAAGTTAGCGAAGCCCAGGAAGCGCTGTAACTCCTTTACCTTGGTGGGTTGTAGCCCAGTTGACCACTGCCTCTACCTTGCTGTTGTCCATGGTCACTTCCTTGGCGCTGATAATGTATCCCAAGAAGGAGATCCGTGTCTGATGGAACTCGCATTTCTGGATCTTGGCGTATAGGTGGTTATCAATCAGGCGTTGAAGTACAGCTCTGACATCCTGTCACGTGGGTCTCAGTGTCTCGAATAGATCAGGATGTAGTCGATGTAGACAATGAGCTTCTGGTTCAGCATGTCTCGGAAGATCTCGTTGACAAATGATTGGAACACTGAGGGACTGTTGGCGAGCCCGAGCGGCATCACTAGATACTCATAGTGCCCGGTGGTGGTGGAGAATGCCGTTTTCCACTCGTCCCCTTCCTTGATCCGAATCAGGTTATATGCATTGCGCAGGTCAACTTGGTGAAGAACCTGGCAGTGCGGAGCTGTTCGGCGGCTGGAACTAATGGCAATGGGTAGCGAAACTTTCACGGTGATCTCGTTGAGGCTGCGGTTGGTCGATACAGGGGCGTAGTCCTCCGTCCTTCTTCTTCACGAAGAAGAATCCGGCTGAAGCAGGAGAGATGGATGTGCGGATGAAACCCTTGGAAAGTGCCTCCTCTATATAGCTCTTCATGGCGTCGGATTCGGGTTGTGAGAGAGGAAATATTCTTCCTCGTGTGGGGAGAGGTTCCTGGAATGAGATCTATAAGCGCAGTCACCGGGCCTGTGAGGTGGAAGCTGAGTAGCCCTACTCTCACTGAGCATGAAGCGAGGTCATGGTACTCCAGGGAACCTTCTGTAGATCTGGGTTCTCCGGACTGAGTAGGAGTAGGAGTGGTCCTAGTCAGGGGTGCAGGCAGTTCTCCTGGCAGGTCTTGGACCACTGGACTATCTGTTTCTCCAGTCCATGAAATGGTTGGGTTATGCTTCACCAGCCACGGCATACCCTAGGATGATGGGGTGTTGTGGGGATTCAATGGTGAGCAGCTGGATCGTCTCGGTGTGCAGGGTGCTAGTATTGAGGTGATTTCTTGTGAGATGTATTGGATCTTCCCGGAGCCCAAGGGCGTCCGTCTAACGCTTCACTGCTAACCGGGATTGACATGGAAGGAGAGAAATATGATGAGCTTTGGCGAATGACTGATCAATGAAATTTCCGCTGCTCCTGAATCTATCAAAGCAGTGGTATTTATACTTTCTTCACCAAAGTGCAGGGTTACGGCTAGTTCAAATGATCTAGAAGAATGAGTTGGCACTCACCCTAGCAGAGTCTTGGGATGGGGGTCTGTTTGGACATGTCGCCCTCATGTGGCCAGATCCTCCACAATACAGGCATAGACGATGGCGTAATCTTCTCTCCCTCTCTTGGGCGTGAGCAGTGTAGCCGATCTGCATCGGTTCAGCTTAAGTGACTAAGCGAAGGCAGCCGACAGCAGCGATACAGCTGGGGCACCACGCCGAGCTCGCATCAGATTATCGAGCGGCGAATTGTTAAGTCCATGAATTGGCTAAGTGATTTCCCCTCCTCCCGACATGCTAGCTCCGGCATGGGCCGGTGTTAAGTCCCTGCGATAGAGTAACTTCAGCGGGCCTCCTCCCAACCAGTTTGTGCAGCCAGGGTGCGGAAGGAAAGGGTGTAATCGGCAGCGGTAGAATTCCCCTGGTGTAGAGAGAGTAGCAGCTCGCCCGGCTCCTTTCCGTCGGCTGGATGCTCAAACACCTCTGAACTGGCGCCAAAGCAGTCATATGAGGGGAATGACAGGTGTCCACCCTCCCATAGCGCGGTCGCCCAATCCAGTGCCCTACCGGTCAGCAACGAACACCACGAAGGATACTCGGCTATGCGTCGGTGGGATATAGGCAGGTTGTTGGTCGATAAACAGAGAGCACTGCAGGAGAAACCCTTTACATCTCGCGCTGAACCATCATATTTCTCCGGCAGGAGACAGAGCGGAGAGCCAGGCCAGATACTCACACAGAATCGGAGAAGCCATAGAACCAGCGGGAAGAGTTGAGGTCGCGATCGGAGTGGTGAGTGTCTGTACGGATCTCACTAGCTCCTCGGTCAGCGAAGTGAGTTTCTCAAGCTGCTGCTGGTGGGTAGCCAGCATAGAGCGAGATGATACCTCGGATGTAAGCCGATACATGGCTGCTGGATCCTGTATTGGCGAAAGTCTTCTGTAACAATGAGCCAGAGGCGTTAGGATCCATGTGCAGTTTACTTTAATCAAGGAAGGTCAGACAGGCAAAAACTCAGAGAACAGCGTGAGGGTGTCAGAGGAGTCCAGAGACAGAAGTCGGTATCAGGGCGTAGGTCGGGGCAGGCGACGAGCGGGTAATCAGGAAAGCGAAAACACAGTCCGAGGTCAAAAACAGGGAATCAATCGAAGGTTCAGAAAGAGTGCTCAGAAATGACTAGCCGAGGCAGTACAAGACTTATAAGGCATTGGAGCCTGGAGAGGGAATATATACAGGAAAGTGGATGCAGCTGTGCAGTAATTAGGCCTGGAGTGCAGGGACAGATGGGAAATGTAGTTAATACTCTGGTGATGGTGTTCTTTGGTGATCGGAGAGAGCCACAGAGGTGCGATCCATGACAACAGCGTTGTACAAGATCTTCAGTTTCTTGGCAATTTCTCACATGGAATAGCCTTCATTTCTCAGAACAAGAATAGACTGACAAGTTTCAGAAGAAAGTTCTTTGTTTCTGCCCATTTTGAGCCTGTAATCGAACCCACAAATGCTGATGCTACAAATACTCAACTAGTGTAAAGAAGGTCAGATTTATTGCTTCTTTAATCAGAACAGTTTTCAGCTGTGCAAACATAATTGCAAAAGGGTTTTCTAATGACCAATTAGCCTTTTAAAATGATAAACTTGGATTAGCTAACACAACGTGCCATTGGAACATAGGAATGATGATAATGGGCCTCTGTACACCTCTGTAGCTATTCCATTAAACTCCTCATAACTCCTCCATTCGGGCTGTGGCTCTCTCCTCAGCCCGACCGATAGCCCCATGTGCCTCCAAAAAAAAAAAAAATCTTCGGCTTTTGTGTTTGTGGACTCAAGGCGCCGCTGTGCTTCCTCTCTCCTTGGCTTCTCCCACCAAGGAAGCGTCTCACAGCCCCCCATTATCTCCTCCCAGGTCCAAAACTGCTTCTCCTCCACCATAGGGGCACGCTGCTTGGTCCTGGTATGGTGGGTTATTCTGTCACGATCTCCTTCAAAAAAACTGGACCAAGGCGCAGCGGGCATAGCGTTCCACATGTTTTAATACAAAATTGAACCAACTACAAAACAATAAAGAATAAACAGACCGTAACGTCAGTAAAACACATGCACTAACAGAAACACATTCAAATAATAACCCACACCCACAGGTGGGGAGAAAACAAACTATATAGGATTCCCAATTAGAGGCAACTACAAACAGCTGCCTCTAATTGGGAAACAACTCAATACCAAACATAGACACACCTAAACAACCCTGGTCACGTCCTGGCCCAAAACCCCATAGAGAACCCAGAGGGCTCTCTATGGCCAGGACGTGACATTGTCATTCCCGGGGATGTGGTGAAGGGCCTCATCTAGTAGCAGTCCTTTGCCTTATTCGCTGGTGGGAATGTTGGTGGGAATGCACTGAGTAGAGTGGCATAACGCATCTTGGCTTGGGGGATACGGAGAGACATGAGTCTTTCACTTATGCCAACAGGTATTGTAAAGGAAATGATTGTTAAACTTCTTTAATGTTTGTATAATGAAATATATTTCTAAGGCTGTATAGCTTCTTACATTTCAAAAAGTTCATGTGTGGGTGTGTAACCACCCACCACCTGGGCAGACAGCAAAAGGAGCTTGCTCAACCAAATTCAAGGAACCGTTGATCTACTTCAGTGAAACTGCGTATAGGATAGTTCCTGTTGTTTAGCACCTCACTAGAGGACTAGAATAAGCAGCTGTTGCTACAGAACAAGACAACCAAATTCACAGTTAGTCTGTACCTTTAACCCCAGTTTTACCTCGTTTTCCACACACGTACACATACCAAGATAACGTGTTTTGTATATGCTTGCATAAGATAGTTTGACTAAAAAAGGCTTTTGTACTCCTTGTGAGCTCTCGATCTCCCACCACAGAGTGTAGGGTTGACAGCTACATTATTACAATTCTTATTACATAAAGGTTGATCGTTTGAAGAAATAACAAGGTCTCTCCTCATTAATTTGAATTTTGATGACAGTGTTTCGGCCAGGCTGGGTAAGAGGCTGTTCTTAATTGTCAGTCCCATACCAAGCTGATTTTGGCAACCTTTTGGCAATCAGAGCTGTTCTCCGATGAGTATCGTTATTGTCATCAGTGTCCAAAAGAGCTCTGATGTTCCATGTAGCCAGTTTCAGGGAAATTTTCTTTAGCATTTTTTGACCGCTGAGTGGTGCAGTAGACAGGAAGGGGTGAGTCGGCAATTTATAGTCCAGCTTGTATAGTCCTCTCCCCAGCTGGGGTGAGCAGTGTGGCTCCTAAATAGGGCTTTTCAGTCACACAGAGGTCTGCCGAGAGCAGCTGCCACTCATGTCCCAACTGCTGGCGATCATAATAGCCCTGTGTCGCTGGTGTGCAGGGGTCTGATAAAGGGCTCCCAGTGCATTCACTCCTGCCCCCATCACCAGACACCCATTTGCTGCCAGGCTTTAGTCCAGTTGATGGCTTGACCAAGGTCAGAAGTGGATTACCTGCGCAACGGAGGTTATTTATAGTGCTGCTGAGGGTGCGCAAACCCAAACATAACTGCTTCACTGTAGGAAGATGGATTCTGGTGGCAAGGAGGACACCCAGGATGACCAGCATATTCCACAGCTGCAGGAGGCTGCCGGATCCCCAGTCTGTTGGGGTCCGCCAACAGCGTGTAGTCAGCACACTGCTTTTCTCTAATGGATCTGCTCCCCTAACCTTTGTCATACCAGACTAACCCACAAGGCAGAAGGGCAGTGTGCCGCCCATGAGGAGCCCCAACAGGTAGGGATATGCATCTTTCCCTTTCAAGACGATACATGGGCTCCTATTCAATACATGAACAATACGTTTTAGTTTGAAACGATTTGGTGTGATTCGGTTTGATTAGATTAAGGAATCGATGTGTATATGGTGTATGTAGGCACCTGAGCTGAGCCATAAGGGAAACTGGGCCTCTAACACCACACTATCTGTTAGGGGCGCAATGTTTGCTTTCCCCCACACACACCTTTGATCTGAAATCACCATTCCTCACTAATTTATTTGAAATTTTTGCAGATAAAAAATTATAGAGCTAGTAATCCATCAATATTTATCTTAAAACATGTCTTTGACATAGCCAATTAATATATTGCACAACTTTGGATTTCACCTCAAATAGTTAGGTGTCTTTTTATGATTTCCCACTCGTCTTCTTGACAAGACGCGACCTCGCTGAAGGTGAAATGTTGCGATTGATTACTCACCGCTAGTCTCGAAAATCTTCCTGACTGGCCAGCTGAAGAGCACAACATGTGTTTCTATTATAATAAGCATTATGCCTATGAAATATTTACTGTGGAGAGCAATGCATTTGTATAGCTTTTTTCACCTCAGCAATAAACACACAGATCAACAACTCTGCTGGATCAGCTGTTGTATTCGAGTTCTAAAATGCAGTTCTGTCCAACACTTATTGAAACCAAACATCCTATCATTCTGAGTAAAAATGTCTACCTTGAAGTTGCACAATACAGTAGCAGAATATAATAGAAAAAGCAGTATGCCCTGATGTTTAATTCTGTCCACCAATACCATATCCATTTATTGACTTATCTGAAACATCAATGCCACTCATAAAACAAACAGATTTTGCATATAACATGTAGATCATATTTCATATCGTACCATAAAACTCATTGACACATTGACATTCAAAATAGTAATTGAATCAATCTACTGTGCAATCTCACATGAATCATTAAATACGTACGTACATTCCTTATTTGGATCAATCAACTGTACAAAGTTACATTAATAATAAAATAAATAAATACTTAGTGAAACATTTACACAAACTTTACTTCCACCAGGGTCTGGAATCCCTGGCTATCTAAATTCTGACCCTAAATAAACCGTTCTGTGAGCTTCTGGTAGAAGTGCAGCATTGGTCAGTTGGAGTGGGTCTTTTCTGTTGGATCAGGGGTTTTGTCTTTCGTTGGACAACTATTATAGTTAAAAAAATGTGTGTATGTGATCTCAACATGACACTGATTTGAATTAATAACCTAATACATTCATTTCAAACACTTTTAGCCAACAACTACTACCATGATGCTCTATTACGGGGGGGGGGACTCAGTCGGGGTCAGAATAATAAAATTCAATGCAATTTCGAAGAAAAAACGTTTTTCTCTTGTTATGTTAGTACAGTACAGCACAGCACAGCACATAACAGTAGAGTTCAGTAAATTAGAGTACAGTACAATACAGTATATTATAGTGTGCTCAACTGTGTACTGTATTGCACTCTACTCTAAAGTACTGTAGTCTACTTTTCTTTACTGTACTGAACTTTACTCTACTGTACACTTCTGCACAGTACTCTACTTTGTTTTTACTGTAATCTGTGCTGTACTGTACTGTGATGTCCAAACTTGTGAACCCAACTGTGGTTTGTGACTACTATGATTTCCCATTGTTGCCAATTCAATTGCAGAAATTACATTAGATATTTTTCATAAATTCCGTTATAAAATCGGTAACAGAGTTTGGGGTTTAAATAACTAGATATCAGTAAATACACTATTCCTTACTGATAGGTCTACCTTTACTTGTTACTTCTGCGAACTTTCATTATCCTCTCTCCTAATGAAGAGAAATTATAAAATATCTTGAAGATCTGTGGGTATCTAGCAGATGTCCTTTCCATCTGTTTGACCAGAAATCAAAGCCTTTGCTTATTCCTTGTTTTTAGGCTGGAAAATGGTTGAAAAATGTTTATTTGCATACATTAAAAAAATATATATAGACTTAGCTTTCATTTTAAGCCCAATTTGGCATGCACTTATGAACTTCACATGCTGGTGCTCATGGGTCATTTTACATGGAAATTACCTTACCCAGAAGAGGAAATAAAATGGAAGACACTGAAAAGAGGTGTTTCCGGGTATTTTCCAACCTGTACACATTCAGTGAAAGTTGACGTGAGAGGGAGGTGAGAGGTAATTTCTCAAATTTGAGTGCAGATGACTGCCCACTCCTGACCACGCACTATCAAGTATTTCCGGGATCGTGCACTCCCAATTATTGTGCATTAAAGCAATCAAACATTTTCCGATGTGTGAACTGCATTACCAGATATGAATAAACATATTTTATCAAGCTACTTTATGAGAAGCAGGATTTTATGCACAGAGTTTTTGTCTTTTGTTTAGGGGTTACAGTTGTTGCTAGTTGGCTAATGTTAATGTGCGTCAGGGAGTTGCTTAATTTGCCAGATAAGCAAGTTATCCAGCTGGCTAAGCTAGCTACCAATAAAAAGCCTGACTAGCTAGCTATGTTCATCAGCTAGCTAGAAGTGTTCATTGGTGGCATTTCTCTGCTAATGTTAGCTTTGTGTTTTCACTGGCTGTGCTAGCTAGCTTGCTAACATTTGCCAGGCAGTTCCATTAGCTAGCTGGCTAGTTTATTGTTGACTAATGTTATAGTTTGTCGAGGATGTGATCGTGCTTTTGTGATATGACATAACTAGCTAGTTTTTTTGTAATGTTAACATTATAATGTTAACTGGAATCTGCTGATGCCATCAAATGCTGTTATTTGAGCTAGCTACACCCATTTAGCTGGCACCTGACACAGATAGCTAGCAAGCTAACTGAAAAGATGATTATAATGTAGATAGATTAAACATTTTGCTGTTGTGATCATTAATCATAACAGCCTGATTGAGTCTTGTATTGTGGTAGGCAAATAGATGTAAACATAGCTATGTTAGTAATGTCAGTGGTGATTGTTGTGCTCACTTTCTTCCTGAGTCAACGTGTCTCTTAGCTGCCCCCCTCCTCCCAATCCCTATCATCATGCCTCTTCTACTAGAGAGGCCAAAACTGTCCAATACCATTGCACACACCTTGCACAATCATGATAGGTAAGAAAGAACCCTCTCTACCCATTGACACTGGGAGTTTGTTTAAGTTTGCAAAGTTACAAGTAACACACTGACACCAACTCCCTGTTCTGTAACCCTGGCAGTATGCAGCCAACCAGGCAGCCTATGGCCCCTACTGCCAGCTCACCTAGTCCCTGTCAGCTACGCCAGCTGCTCGCAGCTCAGAGGTAACTGGTTTGGATTTTGAATGTAATTGTTATTTCAGAGACGTGTTGTATGTGAGATTTAAAGCATATAATGTGTGTCTGAAAGACTGCTCCTAGATCTGTCGTCTTGCCAACTCCAACGGTCATTGTTATATCTAACATTTGATAATGATCAACGGAGTTGGCAAGATAGCAAAAAAGATTTGGGAACAGGCTATGTATCTGTTGGTATTATGTTTCTCAATGTGACTGAGTTGAGGTCATTATGAGAATAAGAAGCCTAGTTTTGTCTGTTTGCATGCTTTATTCATAAACCTCTCATTATGTCCCCACCTCTGAATGAGCTGGATGAGTTCTACAAGGGGCCCATTCCCCTCAATGAGGTGACCTTCGTTCGCCTCAATGACAACTTCCTGGCCGAGATGTGCGCCAAGTTTGGAGAGGTGGAGGAGTTCTTCACCAGCACCAGGGGGGCTAAGTTCACAGTCAAAAACCTGCATAAAACCTGTCATGGGCAAAATCTTTCACGCTCAGCTGGATATCAAAGGTAGGACACACCTTCCTGTCTGTGTGGTTTGATTTTCTGTGAACATTTGATTTTGTGAGTGTAGTGAAAAAACGTGACTAATATTGAAGCATAGAGGTGTTTTATGGAGACATTAACAATTATTGTACTCAATACACCCCAGGCTTCTCTGCTTCCTACCAGGGAGGAGGAACACCCTCCCCACCTCGCTCCGGGACTCCGTTCTCACAAGTTTCGGGCTACGCTGATGCCAGATCAGTCTTTCCAGGTGACCCTGTTGGGGTGGATTTTTTATGGTCTTTGGAAGATGAGTGGCTACCCAGCATCAAACATGGAAAATCATGCTGCTCGTGAGTACAGCGACACGTTGCTTCTTCTGTGCGGACTGAACACGTTTGTCAAATTGGACAATTTGATCTCACATGGACGCCCCACTATGGACACCCCACTCATGAGCCATATGATTTTGTTTTGAATATCGTTGGACGTGTATGTGGCATTGTGGGGTATGGCGCTAAACACCTTGGCAAGTTTCTTGTCTTTTCGGAGAATGTACATCATAGACAGAAAAAGTGCACTGCCCCCTTCCCCTCTTGAATCTATCATGACCAATGTCCCCCTCAGTGGTTGCTGGTTTGAAACAAGGAACTCAAAAATATCCACAATCGCCAACAAATAAATTAGATTTCTTGCCTGGTGCCTATCCTTAGCAAGTCTTGACACTTGTTACCGCCACACCTGTGGTCACGAGTCATGATGGCAGTCAAATTCCATGTGACCATTTAGTCACGGCAATTAGGCTTCTCCAAGCTCTGATGCTGCTGAAGGTCATCAGTAGCCTAACAAACTTGCTAACTGCCTGGTACTCAGCACTCTATTGTCTCTCTAATCACTCTGACATCAATGCAAATGTAATAAAAAATCGAATCAAACACTTCATGAGAGCCCATGAGCTCATGTTGCGCAACATTTATATAGGCTATGTAATTGCGTGAGAAAACGCATAATCGCATTTGTAGTCACTTTTGAGAATGGTGTTTTCCTGCTAATGGAACATTTTGCGTTTTAGCCTACTGCCGTGTGCGCATTGCTGCGCTTATAATGTGAACAAATAGCCTGTTCCGGACTATGTTTTGAATATTTATTTCTCGCACAGAATAGAATAGGTCAAATGTTGTACTATGGGGGATAGTAGATGGACATAGGCTAGTGCTTTTGCTGGCTGATGAAAAGTAAATTTGGAAAATTCTTCCAATCTCTTCAATATGCGCTTCGGAATCTTCAATATGCGCCTCGTATTTGGGTAAGGACGCACGCGATTGCGTCCCCGAATTGTCTGTCTTCACTTGTAGCCTGTGAGAAAGACCCAATCACGTGACTGAGAGCCATGTGATTGAGAGGTGCTTCGGCAGACAGCGGGGAGAAGAGAATTATAATTATTATATTCAGCCTGAGGGCATAACGGTCACTGGCCGCAAAAGGCACAGATTATTTTAGGGGGATTATGGCCACACAAAGAGGAAGCAGCCGGGAAATCGAGGCATTATCAAGTGCTTGTCAAATTTTGAATGAGAGACTGATAAGGTTGGCAAAAAAAATAAAGCAGAGCTCATGCCTTTCATACAACTTGCATCATGCAGCCTTAGAATGTTTTAAAAATCAAAACATATTGCCCAACATTTGTATCACAACTAAAGTTACATAAATACATCTAAATTAAGCATATAGGAGTACCTGTTTCTTTGTTAACTTCTTAGGGAGCGGCAGCTGAGGTGTCGGTTTTGGAGAGTCTGGTGTGCCCAAAGTAAAATGCCTGCTACTCAGGCCCAGAAAATAGGATGTACAATTAGTACTATTGGATAGGAAACACTCTGACGTTTCTAAAGCTGTTAAAACAATGTCTGTGAGTATAACAGAACGGATATAGCAGGCGAAAACCCGCGAAAACCTGCTCTGTTTGATACTCTCCCTATTGATTTTAATGGTATCCAGCTCCGAGATTGCAGTACCTATGGCTTCCACCTAGATGTCAACAGTCTTTATACAGAGTTTGGAAGCTCTAGCAGTGAGCAGAATGGATAGGAACAGGAAATAGTCGAGGTAGCTCAGATGTCAACAAGATTTCACGGGCGCGAGACAGTGTGCGCGCCCCACTGTATTTTCCTTTTATAACGTTTAGGTTACCATCCGAGTGAAATATTATCCCTAATTTTCATAAAAGGATAGCTAAGGATGCATTATAAATGGTCTTTGATTTGTTTAGGAAAAGTTTATAGGTATATTTGAACGCGTTCTCTTCACGGTTCAATGGGCAATTCGACGTTGGATATTCTGAACATAACGCACCAACCAAACGGAGATTTATGGATATAATAAATGACTTTTTCTAACAAAAGAACCATTGGATGTCTTTGTTGGACACAAGGGAAGCCCTCAGCAGAAGTTCTTCGGAAGGTAAGGGATTTATTTTAGCTCTGATATGGGTTTTGTGTGACCCGCGCTGGATATGAATTTATGCTAATGTGGAAAATATGTGGGGTGCTATCCTCAAACAATCAAATGTTGTGCTTTCGCCGTGAAGCCTTTTTGAGATCTGACAACGCTGTGATATTGCCAAGAATCAGAGCTTTTGATGACTATGCAACACTTGTATATTGATGAATGTTTAATATTTCATCTTTTGGATTTTGAATTTGGCGCCTTACATTTCACCGGGTAGTGTCGCCCGCTAGCGCGCCGCTACACCCTAAGTAGTAGTTAACTAGTTAAGACTGTAGCTGGTGCTGAAGATTCTCCGACAGACTTGATTTTGTCTTTCTTTCTCTCCCTTCCCCTCAAATAATTATTTATTCTCTCTGCAGGATAAAGTAACCAGGCCCCCCTTAATCAGTCCTCGTCCCAACACTCCTGCCATGTCATTCTGACCTGGTTGTGAGCGCTCAGGCTTTCAGAACCCACCCTCTCCTGCACTCTTTGATGTGCAGAATGAACGTGTCCCATGGCGCTCACGAGAGAGAGAGGTGGAGGATGAGAAAGAGAATGAAAGAGAGAAGTGCTCCCATCTATTCCATCTCTCCTTTTTTGGCGTCGTCAGTGCTAATTTCTGGAGCCCAAAACAGTGACTTCCTCTCGCATTAATTTAATAAGTAATATGACACCTGCGTAGAGAAGTGAGAGCAGGTTCTGAGGATGCCTGAATGCCGTATTCTGCCTGTGATAAATCATTACCCATTAGAGACCTGTGGGCCTTGAATGACTTAAACAAATGAACGTGTCTGCTTTAATAAGCCTTTCAGTTACATGGATGTAGTCGGTGCAGCCATTTTTACAAAAGAGAAAAGTCCAGAAGAGACTTCACATATCTTGCCCTGTATGACACTGTCATCTGTTCTACCTTGTTCTTTGGCTCTGTTTTAATTAATTGCTTTGGTTTCCTTTTACAACTTCAAATTCAACATGACATTCATGTTGGAAATAAGATAAGAAACTTGCAGGATAGTAAGGTAGAGAAATGCATGGCCTCATACAACTAGTATAACTGTATAGCTCTAAGTAATGTATTTGAATCTCTTTTACTGAGGAGCAGCCAGGCAAACCTGCACATGTACTGTGTTCTAAGGCTCATGGCATACCATGTGTCTCCATACTTATCATAATGAGGTTCCTAGATACGTCCATGACTCACTGCATGGCTTAGCTATAAGTATGCATGATACGCCAAGGGCTGAGCTGTACTCCACAGTACACACTGGTCTGCTGGGTATTCTACAGCCTTAAGACTGTGTGTGTATCAGCGAGGCAACCGCAGGGTGCAGTAGTGCCTAGGTAGAGGTAAATTGCCCTTGTGGGTAACTGGGGAGCAGCTTCTTGCACAAGTTTCCCCTTGCCGCTACAAAGCCTCTGACCAAGAATCCTGTCGGTAGGGATGTAACATTCCCCAATACACATCGGTCCCCGGTCAAATGTTTAAGATATGAGTGCATTAGTCTGCATGGGACCTCAAACCGATCCAAATGCAGCATGCATCAGTCAGAAAATGTATTCAAATGTTACAAATCGCTGGTACACTAAAATGTTTTGCTCAAATTACTTTATTTCGACCTTCCAAAAATACCTCTCTTCTTTTGTGACAACTGCAGGTTACACTTTATTTGGATTGTCCTGAATTTCCATCTGTAGAAGCTCTACATATGGTCATACTATCAACAAACTATCTGTTGATAAGCGACTGCTTGCTAATATTAACCAGCTAGCTTACGTTAGCCACCTAGCCACCTACTTAGAATTCTTAACATATCATGTTTTGCAAATTTGTAACGTATAGTATGTTCTGCAAATTCAGAACATATCATTCGAAGTGGGGATCGTACATACAAAAATATGAACACAACATGTAAACTGTTGGTCCTATGTTTCATGAGCTTTAATGTTCCATACATATAAAAACCTTATTTCTCTTATTTTCTCAGCATCACAGCAGAACAGACAAATGAAGAACCCCAAGCCCAGGGGATCTCATCCCCTCTGAGCACCACCCCTGTCAGCCACCCTGATAGCCCTCCTGACAACCCCCCCCCACAATGACGGAGGACATACATAAGAAGCAGTTTGTACTCCTTATGGACTCAAATGGGTCAATCACAGATTACAAAAAGAAAACCAGCCTTGTCGCGGACACCGATGTCTTGCTCCCAGACAAACAAAACAACTTCTTTGGTCGCTTTGAGGACAATACAGTGCCACTGACTCGGCCCGCTACCAAAACCTGCGGGTCAACGTGAGTAAAACATTTAAACGTGTTAACCCTCGCAAGGCTGCCGGCTCAGACGGCATCCCTAGCCGCGTCCTCAGAGCATGCGCAGACCAGCTGGCTGGTGTGTTTACGGACATATTCAATCAATCCATATCCCAGTCTGCTGTTCCCATATGCTTCAAGAGGGCCACCATTGTTCCTGTTCCCAAGAAAGCTAAGGTAACTGAGCTAAACAACTTTCGCCCCGTATCACTCACTTCCGTCATCATGAAGTGCTTTGAGAGACTAGTCAAGGATCAAATCACCTCCACCCTACCTGACACCCTAGACCCTAGACAAATCAGTTTGCCGGAAAGGGCCTTTATGCCAGTAAAACCACGGATGTCAGGAAATTACTAATATTTGAGCACGAAGCACTACGTCTACAAAGGATATAGCCATATATGGACTAGCTAACGATATGCTCCGGAAAACAAGCTTTTGAATGATATATGATTCAACATCGAGAGTTTTAAAAATAGCGGTTGAAGTTCTACACAGAAAATACACATTTTACATTACCGTGTAGTTTATCAATAAAATGGTCTGACGTTGATGTGGACATACTCGGTATGCATATCCCGAAAGAAAGATATTATTTCACTCCAAAACACTTTAATAGAAAGTTTGTAAAATAGATAAGATCTTCCTACCATGGAAAGGAAAATAACAGTCTATTTGTGGAAGAATCACCCTGATAAACTCTTTAGTCATATCCCAGGTAACCTATTTGCTTATGGTCTTGCCTACACTTGTTTTTTTAATTATATGAGCAAAAGAGATTCCATTTTATTTGGAATGGCAAGCCAGACAAAATGAAAAGGAACTATTTATATAATGAATATGAATTTGGGCGGCACAAATTCTTAAATATTAAAAAAGTAGACAACTTCTCAATAAAGGCATCAGTCATCCAAAAGTTATACTTAAATCTGAACTGGTTCTAAGTGTTGTTCTTCATTAGTTTAATGCAATTACAGAAGGGGTGGTAGGGATAGTGAAAATAATAAAGAAAAATATATTTCCAAAATATATGTATACAAGCCTAAGATCACCATGCGCAATGCCAAGCGTCAGATGGAGTGGTGTAAACCTCATCGCCATTGGACTATGGAGCAGTGGAAACTCGTTCTCTGGAGTGATGAATAACTCTTCACCATCTTGCAGTCCGACAGACAAATCTGGGTTTGGTGGATGCCATGAGAACATTACCTGTACGAATGCATAGTGCCAACCGTAGTTTGGTGGAGGAGGAATAATGGTCTGGGGCTGTTTTTCATGGTTCGGGCAACACCCCTTAGTTCCAGTGAAGGGAACTCTCTTTAAGCTACTGCATACAATGACATTCTAGACGATTCTGTTCGTGTCAACAGTTTGGGGAAGGCCCTTTCCTGTTTCAACATGACAATGCCCCTGTGCACAAAGCGAGGTCCATACAGAAATGATTTGTTGAGATTGTTGTGGAATAACTTGATTGGCCCCCTCATCGAACACCTTTGGGATGAATTGGAACGCCGACTGCGAGCCAGGCGTAATCGCCCAACATCAGTGCCAGACCTCACTTATGCTTTTGCGGGTGAATGGAAGCAAGTCTAGTGGAAAGCCTTTCCAGAAGAGTGTAGGCTGTTATAGCAGCAAAGGGGGGACCAACTCCATACTAATGCCAAGGATTTTGTAATGAGATGTTTGACAAGCAGGTGTGCACATACTTTTGGTTATGTAGTGTACGTTCTGGTAATTATAAATAGCTAAGTTAGCTAACAAGCTAGCTAGCAACCAAACCAAAACATTGTCTAGACAGTTTTTTAAAGTTGCCATGCTTTCTAGATTTACATAACCTAAACACGTTTTGAAGATGTGTTGTTTTTTTGTGTGAAAACATTTTAGCAGGCAATGTTGCTATTTGGACCAGGCTGACGCATGCAAACTGGTGTTTTGTTAATACTTTTTCATAATGACAAGGACAAGTTTAATGTTGGAGAACAACAATCGAATGTTCATGATTTCATGCGTGCCAAAGCCCGTAAGATGACAGGGAACATTTATATTGAGGGGTTGGTGGGACTTTTAAACATATTACAGTAATTAAGACTAGGTCGTTTGAAGAAAATAAATGTACAGGTTTTGTTGCATTTATACCTTTAAAATATAAAGAAAGGTCTGCAAAAAGTTGCCGGCATACTAAAGTTGGTGTCAAAATGTATGGGTTTGAAAGGTGTATCAGACTTAGACTCTCTCAATCGTTCCTCTCACTCATTCCTCTCGCTCTTTCTTCCCTCTCTTTCTCCCCCTCTCTATATATTTTTGTCTCTCTCTCTCTCTGTCATACACACCGACTCACATTCACATTACATACATTGCACAGTTTCTCATTGATCCACCCTCTCTCTATTCTCTGTCAACTCTCTCTATTCTCTCGTTCTACTTTCTTACCCCCTATTTACTCTCTCTACTCGCTTTCACACTCTATGTACGCATGCAATCTCAAATACGTATTTATTTGGACAGTGAAGCCAAGGCTTTTAATTTGGCTCTATACTCCAGCATTTTGAGATCAAATGTTTTATATATGTCAACAGTAGAATGTCACCTTTTATTTGAAGGTATTTTCATACATATCTGTTTTACTGTTTAGAAATGAAAGCACTTCATGTATCTAGTTACCCCATTTTGAAGGTGTCATAAGTAATTTGACAATTTCGCTTATAGTATATTACATTTAGTCAAAAGTTTAGTATTTGGTCCCATATTCTTAGCACACAATGACTACATCAAGCTTGTAGCTCTACAAACTTGTGTGTTTCAAATTATGTGGTAAATATAAATTAATTGGTAGTAGTGTATTGACATTTTTGAGTCACTTTTGTTGTAATAAGAATAGAAAATGTTTCTGAACAGGTCTACATTGATGTGGATGCTAGCAATAATTAATCGTATAATAATGAGTGAGAAAGTTAGAGGCATAAATATCATACTAACCTTCCCTGTTATTGTTGATGGTTAGCATGTTTTGAGGGAATGATCTTTGTGAATCGAACTTTCTCACTCAACATTGTTCACAATTCATTTATGATTATCCGTAATCATGGTAGCATCGACGTTAATATAGAAGTGTTCAGAAACATATTCTATTCTTATTTACAATAAAATCATGGTCACACTTTATTTGGATAGATTAGATAAATCAAATGCTCTGCAGATGGTCATACTATGAACAAACTATCTGTTGATAAGCAACTGCTTGTTAAGGTTACAGTTAGGGTTAGGTTTAGAGTAAGGACTAGGGTAAGGGTTAAGGTAAGGGTTTCCAAAATAGCATAATTCATGATTTACCGTTCATTTATGTTGGACACAAGCATAATCTGAAACACAACCAAAACAAATTGCAAATGCATCCAACAAGTGTGTAGAGTCACAAGCTTGATGTAATCATTGCGTGGTAGGAATATGGGACCAAATAGTAGACTTTTGACTAAATGTAATACACTATAAGTGAATTTGTCCAAATACTTATGACACCTTCAAATGGGGGGACGAGATACATAAAATGCATTCATTTCTAAACGGTAAAACAGATATGTATGAAAATACCCTCAAATAAATGGTGACATTCTGTACAGTCGTTTTAGCTTCACTGTCCAAATAAATATGGAGGGAAGTGTCTCTCTCCACCTTCCACACACACATACAGTATATGCTATCCCATTCAGCTGATATGTAGTGGTTTATTCAAGGGTCTTGTTTGCCCTCTACTGTGTGTTGACCTGAGCTGCTGGGAAACGCCTCTCCTTTCTGCTGCCTGAGTGTGTGTGGTACATCACCACTCTGAACAACGTAGTGAAGGATGTTTATATGCTGATGGTTGAATGGGTAAAAATGTCATGTTAATTTTATAGTATGACTCAACACCCACAACATAGGGATGTACAATTGCTATAATAACAAAAACATTAATCAATAAGGATAGGTTGTTTTATACTACAGGTACTCTTTTTCATTGTCTCAAAGGATTTGGCAGTGCCATTAGCATCTGAGTTGTGCATTTATTACATGCTGGTATCATATATTTAAACTTTGCTTACAAATTTATATCCTGAACAACTTTAAAACAAATCGTACAACATTGTAAACCCATGAAAGATACTGGCCTAGATTATTATGGAGGAATGTGGACCAGATAAACTCTGAAAGGCAACATTGCCACCCTTAGGTTTCAGTGAGAACAGCAATGAGCAGGAGAATGTGAACCAAAACAGTAACAAACATAGGAATGAGTGCATGAGACAGCAACTATTATTAGTATGTGATAGTCAACAGCAACGAATGCCAAAATAAAAGTGAATGTATTTTGAAGTGAAACAGAAGTGAGGCATCAACATCACAAACCCCACATCCATCTGATAATGTGACGCATTTGTCCCAATGGTCTGTTGATATATCTGAAATATGCTTTCCTCTGGATTGGAAAAGAGAAAAGCCAAGAGCTGACATAGAGTGGGAGATGGTGTCATGAGAAGCATGTACTGTAGCTCGCCCTGTGTTGTCAGGCAGAGCATTTTATCTTATCCAGAGTGTCTTACATGAACAGTTAGGGTTGAGTGCCTTGCTCAAGGGTACATCAATAGATATTTCACAGAGTTGGCTCAGGACTCAAACCAGCAACCTTTCAGTTACTGGCCCAACGCTCTTAACCGCTAAGCTACCTGCCCAGAGCCATACCAATCTGTGATAGACACACACAGCGGTTGGGACATTAACACATTGTCATCTGTGACCTTTGGGCACCTTGAGATGCTGAGAGTGATGACACTCAATGACACATGATGAGGGAGCTGTGTGTGTGTGTGTGTGGGGTTGTGTGTATATGTGTGCATGTGTGTTTGCATTTATGTGTGTGTGTGCGTGTGTGTGTGTGTGTGTGTGTGGTTACGTGTGTGTGTGTGTGTGTGTGTGTGTGTGTGTTTGGTGTGTATGCAATCCACTAGACTCATTGGATATCAGGTGAGCTGAGAAAGGGTCACACCCCATCGACCCAACCCCCGCCACCCTGCTAGCCAGACCCACTATCTGCCAACAAATGGAAAACTGATTTATCTTAGATGTCTGAAACTGGCTGTGTGGAGAGATATACTCCATACAACACATGCTGCATTGTAAAATAATAATTGTATATGTTTTGGGAATATGTAGTGTTGCATGTACTAGGCCTATTGTTGCTCTCTATTTCTGGTATTCACACCTTTTGCATGGCTAAATATTAGTGATAAGGAAGTGTTCACGGAGACAAGTAAAGGAATTCAATTAAAAAAAAGGATTTTGATCCTAAATATCACTCTTAATATTTCAGATGATGCCTATGTCAAATAAAATTTTATTTGTCACATGTAATTGAGGGAATTGAAACCAGGTGTGGAAAACAGACAAAGCAAATGGAAAATGAAAAGTGGATCGGTGATGGCTAGAAGACCGGTGACGTCGACGCCGAACACCACCTGGACAAGGAGAGGCACTGACTTGGCGGAAGTCGTGACAGTACCCCCACCCCTTGACATGCGGCTTCAGCTGCGTGGCCGACCTGGAGGGCAAGGCGCAGGGCGATCCGGACGGAGACGGGTCCAAAACGTCCTCTACCGGAACCCAGCATCTCTCCTCCGGACCGTATCTCTCCCACTCCATGAGGTATTGAAGGCCCCTCTTCTGACGCCTCGAATCCAGTATGGAGCGGACTGAATACGCCGGGGCCCTTCGATGTCCAGAGGGGGCGGAGGGACCTCCCACACCTCAGACTCCTGGAGTGGGCCAACCACCACCGGCCTGAGGAGAGACACATGGAACGAGGGGTTAATACGGTAATCGGGGGGAAGCTGTAACCTATAACAAACCGCAGACCCATATTCCGGGATGGCAGGCTGAGGGGCAGGTTTCGGGTCGAGAGTCAGACCCGGTCCCCCGGTGGTGACGATCTGCGCTGGCTTTCCGGCGCAGCCCGGCCCGCCGGAGGTGAACATGGGTGGCGTCCCATGTCTCCTCCGCGCGCCTGAACCAGTCATCCACCGCAGGAGCCTCGGTCTGACTCTGATGCCACGGCGCCAGAACCGGCTGGTACCCCAATACACACTGGAAGGGGAGAGGTTAGTAGAGGAGTGGCGGAGCGAGTTCTGAGCCATCTCGGCCCAGGGCACGAACGCCACCCACTCCCCTGGCCGATCCTGGCAATAAGACCGCAGAAACCTGCCCACATCCTGGTTCACTCTCTCCACCTGCCTATTACTCTTGGGATGAAACCCAGAGGTCAGGCTGATTGAGACCCCCGGAAACAACAACGTTTTGAAGTTGAGGACTTCTCCCCTTCTGACTGACTCACCATCTCAAGGTGGTCAGGTAATTCAGTTGTACAGTATGTGTAGGCTAAAGCATGTGCTGACCTTGTGTTTAGCCAAGCTGACAGCAGCTAACTAGAATAGCTTGGCTGTAGCTGCAGTTGGCTATTCTATCTAGCTGATATTTCTCTGTCAAATCAGTTATGGAGAGCTAGCAAGAGTCAGTGTCTGGAATGTATTTCAACACTCGTTCTACAACACCTTGCTACGGTCTTCAGTCAGCACATCAGTCCTACAATATTATGATCGCTGTTATTTCTTTCCCAGGAGATACATCGCCGAGCTTGTGTGTAGATAGCTACATCAACAAAAAATCTATGGATGTGTTTGTGTTACAAATACAAAACTGTAAATATCTGCTGTAAATATCATATTGATGTGTTTATAAAGACAGTATACCTAACAAATCAAAATCAGTTGTGCGTAGGGGACAACTTCCGCTGTCTAACCAGAACTAGAATGAATTATATTTATACGGTTTGTTTGCCCAATCTGAGGATGTTCTGTTTTCAAGTCTCCAGTGAGTGATGAAGTCCCTTCAATCTATGTAATTTATTACGGGTTATGGACATGTGCAGTCAGGTGGCAGGAGGGTTGGAGTGCATGACACTCCATCCTGCATATGACAGAGTTTGACTTATGGGTCCAGCAGGCACAGCTCAGTAACATCAGGCAGATGTGAGATGCAGAAGGATGGCACTCTTCTCATACTGAGTAGCCGACAGAGTTGCTTTTGGAATACGAAGATATTCAAAGCAAAGTATTTTATGACTTTGAAGTGTAATAGTTCCATGTAGAATAAACCGTCCTTCACATAATACTGTAGAAGCAGTGTTTTGCTAACAGAACAATGTGCAAATACTATGTCTTTCATCTTTTATTGTCATTCACAGCCGGTACAGATACTGTACCTATCAACATTTTGTCTGGTGGTGCTGGGGCTACCTTTCCAAATACACTACTGTTCAAATGTTTGAGGTCACTTAGAAATGTCCTTGTTTTTGAAAGAAAAGCAAATTTTTTGTCTATTAAAATAACATCAAATTGATTAGAAATACAGTGTAGTAAATGACTATTGTAGCTGGAAACGGCAGATTCTTTATGGAATATCTACATAGGCATACAAAGGCCCATTGTCAGCAATCATCACTCCTGTGTTCCAATGGCATGTTGTGTTAGCTAATCCAAGTTTATCATTTTAAAAGGCTAATTGATCATTAGAAAACCATTTTGCAATTATGTTAGCACAGCTGAAAACTGTTGTCATGATTAAAGAAGCAATGAAACTGGCCTTCTAAAGACTAGTTGAGTATCTGGAGCATCAGCATTTGTGGGTTCGATTACTGGCTCAAAATGGCCAGAAACAAGTCTATTCTTGTTCTGAGAAATGAAGGCTATTCCATGCGAGAAAGTGCCAAGATACTGAGGATCTCGTATTACGCTGTGTACTACTCCCTTCACAGAACAGCGCAAACTGTCTCCAACCAGAACAGAAAGAGGAGTGGGAGGCCCAGTGCACAACTGAGCAAGAGGACAAGTACATTAAAGTGTCTAGTGTGAGAAACAGACGGTGAAGAGGCAACTCCGGGATGCTGGCCTTCTGTGACCCCAAACTTATGAAAGATAGTGTATGTCACTCGTCATACCTTCCTGTATGGTGTCATACATATACACCCCCTTCCCCATTGATAGTACCACTCGATTCAATAATAACTAAAGACAATAACAAGTAATAAATGTGTGTTATATAATTGTATTGCTGAATGCAATGTCTTTCTCCAGTTAGAGACATCAGCATCAAGCTTGTCTGTTAGTCTGTTCTCCTTCACAACATCTTGCAAGTCTCCCAAGTGTTGGCTCCATACAGGTATCTGTGAACACACAGACATAGTCACTGTTCTATTACCAATGGCAGTTAGAATAGGTGATATCTGACACACAAACAGATACTATATTGAAGTTTGAACAGATAAGACTAGGGCTGTTGCGGTGACCCTATTACCGCCACACGGGCAGTCATGAGTAATGACCGCCGTAAAATTATATGTGACCTTTGAGTCATGGTAATCTCCTTTTACAGTATGCACTCAGGACATACATTGGTAGTAACCAACACGCTAATGGCCTGGTATCCAGGGCTCTATTGTCCTTCTAACCACTCTGACATCAATGCAATCAAAAATCACATCAAACACTTATCATCAAAACAGTATTGTGCTTTTAAAACTCACCTCACTGTGATTGATCAATTTGAAGAAAGAAGTTCAACAACAGGTTGAAACTGAATGGATAACATGGTCATTGTGGGTATTCTTTCAAAGCCTAACAACGAAATGGACAGTGCTTTCTGATTCATTCAAAACACCCATACACATATTAGAGCTTATACATATGCATAGGCCTATATATGAGCCAGATTTTTTTTATTTAAATAATGATTGTGCCATTCGTTATACAATACATATCTTACCGCATAGTACCTACAGCAGAAAAACAAAGAAAACGGATTTAAGCTGTCTTTAATAATATTCCAAAATTAAACAAATTCTAGTAATTGCCTTTAAGTGTGGACTTTGTTATTAAGCATACTTTCTCTCTGAGAGAGAAATTATAGGCATAGGCGATGCTGGTAGACGAGAAGCAGGTACAGGAAGAACATTTAAAAAATAACGGATATGAAACAGAACAGGACCAGCGTCTGGACAGGGGAAAAATAACGACATCAATGATGACACAGAGAACAAACAGGTGAGTCCAATATTGTGCAGCTGCGCGTAATGATGGTGACAGGACTGCGTAATGAAGGGCAACCTGGCACCCTCGAGCGCCAGAGAGGGAAAGCGGGAGCAGGCATGATAGTGAATTTGTATTTGATAATGAATAGCCTAGTTGTAGGGAATTTTTATAATTTCATAATTAATAGGGTGACATTAGGTTACCTTTAGCTACAGAATATCTCACCACCGTGCATTTCAATCTCCTCCCCTCTCTACTTCACTACTTTCTCAAGCACACAGAGATAGGAGCTGTCTAAAGTTTAATGAAATGTATTTAGTTGTGAAAACATGTTACTTTTAATGTTCCCGAACAGATTTCCCAAATTAAGCACTTGGTAGCTGCAGGAACAGGGTTGGGGAGCCCATGGCATACATCATTTGGGCCGGAATATCACCTGTTTCACAGTGAGAGGCTGCATGCTCCTCAAACAGTGGTTGATGAATAGAGTGAAATAACCGGAGTAGCCTACCCCAACAGGCGGGAAAGCGGCTTGCATTCGATATTTGAGTTCATAGGCGGATTACGTCTTTTTTTCCCCTGCCCCAGTTCGTGCCAATTTGATAATGGGCCATTCTAAATCATAACTGTAAAAACAATATTGCATTGAGAATAGTCTGATGGGTGATAATATGATCACTTGATGAGAGAACAGTTTGTGCAGCCTGAGGTAGGGAACAGAGTGCAAGCTTTTTTGGGGAATTTCTCAAATCTTCAATAGCCTATAGTCGCATCATGCAGCCCATATATGTTTTGACTTCTAAAACATTCTAAGGATTGTATCAAATAACTCTAAATCTAGTTTAGCCTATACGACCTGATCACTTTTAGGAATGTCAAAAAATATCCTTTCCATTTTATTCAGTTAAGTGCGATTATATTCTTCTTACTATAAATCATGTAATATAACATAATAACACGTCTTGTCTGCTAAATGAACAAGCCTACAGCCCATGGCATGTAATAGGAAAACTCATATTCTGTTAAGCGATTATATATTTGCGATTTTATGCGTTTTGTGAGACCCGTGTTGGGTTATGGATTTATGCTAATGGGAAATATTAGAGGTGCTACCCTCAAACAATCAAATGTTGTGCTTTCGCCGTAAAGCCTAGCGCCCCACTGCTCCCTAAGTAGTTAAATTATCATGTATTGATCACCTTTTTACCAGGCAGAGGGGCAGGTTTCGGGTTCGAGAGCCAGACCCGGTCTCCCGGTGCGAACACCGGGGTCTCACTGCGGTGGCGATCTGCATTCTCCTTTTGGCGCATAACCACCTGCTGAAGGTGAACACGGACAGACTCCCATGTCTCCTCCGCGCGCCTGAACCAGTCGTCCTCGGCTGGAACCTCAGTCTGACCCTGATGCCAAGGTGCCAGGACCGGCTGGTACCCTAGTACACACTGGAAGGGAGAGAGGTTAGTGGAGGAGTGGCGAAGCGAGTTCTGTGCCATCTCGGCCCAGAACACGAACGACGCCCACTCCCCCATCTGGTCCTGGCAATAGGGCCGCAGAAATCTGCCCACATCCTGGTTAACTCTCTCCACCTGCCCATTACTCTCGGGGTGAAACCGAGAAACAAGAAACCCCCAGAAACAAGAACGTTTTAAACGCCTTGAACAATGCTCAATAAACCCTCCTCAGGGTTGCAACAGCGCCTCTTCAACCTCAGGAGGCTGAAGAAATTCGGCTTGTCACCAAAAACACTCACAAACTTCTACAGATGCACAATCGAGAGCATCCGGTCGGGCTGTATCACCGCCTGGTACGGCAACTGCTCCTCCCACAACCGTAAGGTTCTCCAGAGGGTAGTGAGGACTGCACAACGCATCACCGGGGGCAAACTACCTGCCCTCCAGGACACCAACACCACCTGATGTCACAGGAAGGCCAAAAAGATCATCAAGGACAACAACCACCCGAGCCACTGCATGTTCACCCCGCTATCATCTAGAAGGCGAGGTCAGTACAGGTGCATCAAAGCTGGGACCGAGAGACTGATAAACAGCTTCTATCTCAAGGCCATCAGACTGTTAACCTCTCAGGGATTGCTGGGGTGCTAGCGCCCCAATCCCGACACTACCAGGTGAAATGTAAGACGCCAAATTCAAAATCCCAAAGTTGAATTATTAAACATCCACCCATATACAAGTGTTCCATACTCATCAAAAGCTCTGTTTCTTGGCAATATCACAGCGTTGTCAGATTTCAAAAAGGCTTTACGGCGAAAGCAGCACATTTGATTGTTTGAGGGTAGCACCTCACATATTTTTCCCATAGCCATGAATCCATTAGCCATCACGGCACACACATAACACATTTCACAGCGAAAACAAATCAATTACCTGTTGAAGAACTTCTGCTGAGGTCATCCTAAGTGTCCAACGAAGACAATCCATGGTTCTTTTGTTAGAAAAAGTAATGTATTTTATCCATAAATCTCCATTTGGTTTGCGTGTTATAATCAGAAACGACAGCCTCCACTCCTCCATTGAAACGTGACGCAAACTCGTTCATCTTATACCTATAAACTTGTCCAAGAACAATCAAACATAGTTTTAAATGTATCCTTAGGAACACTTTTACGTATATTTACTATTATAAGTCAACCGGAATATAAACTGATCGATAAAGACGGTAAAAAAGACACAGCGTGCCTTGTTGGGAGCGCGCGCTGGGTACTGTTTACATAAAAAGTACACTTCCTGTCTCGAGACTGTTGACATCTAAAGGAAGCGATGGGTACTGCATTCATATGACCTTATATGGTCATTTTCATGAGGGAGGGGTTCCAAATGAGCAATGTGTCAAAATCACTTTTTCCAGGACAGAAATTCCTCGGGGTTTCGCCTGCCATATGCGTTCTGTTTCACTCACAGACAAATGGTTAACACTTTTGGAATATTCAGAGTGTTTCTTATCCAATGGTACTAAATATGTGCATATCCTATTTTCTGGGCCTGAATGGGAGGCATTTTACTTTGGGCACGCCAGGCTCTCCAAAACGGTCACCTCATGAGCCGATCCCTAACAAGTTAAACAGCCATCACTAACATTGAGTGGCTGCTGACAACATACTGACTTAAATCTCTGGACACTTTAAATAATAGAAAATTGAATGTAACAAATGTCACTATCCACTTTAAACAATTTTGTATATAATGTTTACATATCCGACATTACTCATATCAAATGTATACACTGTACTCTATACCATCTACTGAATCTTGCCTATGCCGTTCGGCCATCGACTCAAATCTCTAGACACTTTAATAATTAAAAAGTGGATGTAAAACATGTACCACTAGCCACTTTAAATGACATTTATATAATGTTTACATATCCTACATTACTCATCTCATATGTATATACTGTACTCTATACCATCTACTGCATCTTGCCTATGCCGGTCATCCATCGCTCATCCATATATTTATATGTACATACTTGTATTCATTCCTTTACGCTTGTGTGTATAAGTGTAATGAAGCACCCTGAGAGTGAGGATCCATTTGCAGTTTTATTACAATCTTGGTAAATCGAACAGGGTCAATCGCCAGCAAACACAACAGCAGGGATAAGGCAAATCGTAATCCAGGTACAGGCATGAGGTCAGGGCAGGCAGCAAGCTTACAAAAATCAGTCCAGTAGAGAATATAGTCCAGGGCAGGCAGCAAGAATCAAAAGCGGGAAAACAGTCCAGAGTATAACCACGATATGACGACCACGGGAGAAACGCGCTCAGAATTGATCACCAGGGAATACAAGACTTACTTCAAGGAGAGAAAGGAGAGAGAGCCTAAATAGTCTATTAATGGGGAGACAGGTGCAGCGGTGATTGGAACCAGGTATGTGGAGTTGTAGTCCAGGGCTTAATATTCAGGAGAGGGTTCCCTCTGGTGGTGAGCAGGAGGAACCGCGGGAGTCTCGTTTGTTACAGAGCCCCCTGTGGCGGCTCCTGGCGAAGAAGCGAGCAACGCCGGGGTCTTCCTCGAGGTCGGGAGGCAGTTTCTCGGGTGCGTCCTATGGAACTCAGTCATGAGTGCGGGGTTGAGTATGTCCTCTGCATTAACCCAGGATCGCTCCTCCCGGTCCGTACCCCTCCCAATCTACCAGATATTGGAGGAGCCTGCCCGGCGTCTGGAATGAGTAGATCTCGAAGCTTGATATACCTCCTACTTGCGTCCACCAGGATGGGTGGGAGCCCTGCTCACTGGTCTGCTCCTCCTCCTCCCGCTCTCGGACCACCAGCGGGTTTGAGAAGAGATACATGGAAAGTAGGAGAATACGGTAATTAGCGGTAATGCCAAGCGGAAGGAAACTGGTGTGATTTGTTTGACTATTTGAAAGGACCCACATACCTGGGACTGAGTTTCTTGCAGGGAAGTTTGGGGCGTAGGTCTCAGTGGATAGCCAAACCCATTGACCTGGAGTATATTCGGGGTTGGGGCGGTGGCGTTGGCCTGCACCCTCTGTCTCCTGACTGCATGTAGTAAGTGGGTATGGGCCTGACTCCAGATGTCCTCGCTTCTCTGGAGCCAGTCATTGACAGAGAGGTACCTCGGTGGGTTCCCCTGACCAGGAAACAGGGGAGGTTGGAAGCCCATTACACACTGGAATGGGGTTAAACGGTGGAGGTTTCTGGAGTGAGTTCTGTGCATACTCCGCCCACATGAGGAATCGACTCCAGTCTGCTTGGTTCTGATGACAGTAGGATCTGAGAAACCGGGTGATTTCTTGATTGAGGCGTTCTGTTTGACCGTTAGATTGTGGGTGATACCCAGAAGTGAGGCTAATGTTGATGTTGAGTTGTTGGAAGAATGCTGACCATACTCTGGATGTGAATTGGGGCCCTCGGTCCGACCACGATGTCCTCTGGCAGACCATAGAAGCGGAACACCAGGTTGCACATGAGTTGGCAGTTTCAATGCTGTAGGCAGTTTGGGAGTGGAATCAACCGGCAAGCCTTGGAAGCGATCTATGACAGTGGTATTGTGGTATTCCCATTGGACTTGGGAGATCGGTAATGAAGTCTATGGCGAGATGGGACCATGGTCGGTGGGGAACTGGTAGTGGTTGCAGTAGGCCCGATGGTAGTTGTCTGAGATGTTTATTTGTGTTACAGATGGTGCAGTCGGATTAATGAACTTTATTCGTCTGCCCGCAAGGTTGGCCACCAGAAGCTGTTCTGAAAGCAGGTGAACCGTGGCGCGATTCGGATGACCCGGGCTGAGTCGCGGAGTGAACTTGCTAGCACTTTCTGACAGAGGTCTGAGGTACAAGCGTTTTGTTAGGAGGGCATTCGGGCGTGGAGGGGTCCTTTGTGAGTTGGCAGGTGAGCTCTGTCATGATGTCCCACTGAATCGGGAGCCCACGATTAACGATTCAGGAAGCAGGGTTTCCTTGGGGTTCAGTGGGTAGCTATACCGTCGTGTTGGCGTGATAATGCGTCTGCCTTGGTGTTCTTGGAACCGGGGCGATAGGTAACAGTGAAGTCAAATCGTGTGAAGAAGAGTGCCCACCTCGCTTGTCTGGGGTTCAGTCTCTTGGCAGACCTCAAGTATTCCAGGTTCTTGTGGTCCGTTAGAATCACGCGAAGGGATGTTTAGCTCCCTCCAGCCAATGGCCTTCACTCCTCCATAGCTGCTTTCATGGCCAACAGTTCCGGTTTCCGGCGTCAGTTCTGCTCGGCTGGACTAAGTTTGCGGGAATAATAGAGCGCTACGGATAGAGCTTGAGTGGGGATCCGTGCCGCTGTGAAAGAATAGCTCCAATGCCCGTATTAGATCGTCTACCTCAACTGTAGCGGGAGTTCAGGATTAGGGTGGTGGAGGATGGGAGCCGATGTGAAGCGATGCCTTGAGTTCTGCGAAAGCCTCCTGTGCTGTAGTTGACCAGGTGAGGTGTGATGAGTTTCTTTTTAGTCATAGAGGTTAAGGGAAGCGGCTACCGAGCTGAAATTCCTGATGAAGGCGTCGGTAAAGTTAGCAAATCCCAAGCGCTGTAACTCCTTTAAGGTTACTGGCAGGGCCAGTCTAGAACGGCATTGACCTTCTTCTTCGTCCATGGCGACTCCCTCCTGGCTGATGATGTAGCCCAAAAAGGATGTGGAAGTCTGGTGAAATTAGCACTTCTCTGCTTTGGCGTATAGCTGGTGATCTGTAGTCGTTTGCAATACTGTTCTCACATGTTGCACATGTTCTTCATAGGTGTGGGAATAGATGAGAATGTCATCAATGTACACAATTACCCAGCGATTCAGCATGTCCCGAAAGAGCGTCATTGATAAATGATTGAAACACGGAGGGACTATTAGACAGCCCGAAAGGCATAACCAGATACTCATAGTGCCCAGTGCTGGTAGAAAAGGCTGTCATCCATTCATCACCGTCCCGGATGCACGAATGAAGGTTATGGCGCTGCGGAGGTCCAGTTTGGAGAATGCTTGGCTTGGCGGCGGAGTTGTTCTAGGGGCAGCTGGAACCAGCGGTAGCGGATATGCTCGAAACTTGACAGTGATATGTCGTTGAGACCCGGTAGTCAATACAGGGCGTAAACCACCGTCTTTCTTTTTAACAAAGAAGAAGCCGCGGCTGCAGGTGATGTCGATGCTCTAATGAACCCTTGATAGTTCTTCCTCGATGTAGTTCTTCATGGCTTCTGATTCGGGTTGAGATAGGGGAAAGGTCGGCCCTTGGTGGCTTTGTACCTGGTAGCAGCTTCGATGGCACAGTCGCTTGATCGGTGAGGGAGTAGTTCCATCGCCTTGGTCTTGCTGAAAGCTTGATGAAGGTCAGAGTATTCAATGGGTAGAGTGGGGAAAAAGAGCTGGCTCGTCGCTTTACCGTAACGGCCTGAATGGAGAGTGAAGAGCTGCCCGTTAAGCAGTTGGAGTGGCATGGCGGGTCCCATTTGATGAATCTGACCCTCCTCCATGAGATGGCGGGTTATGTTGCCGTAGCCAGGAAGCCCAAGGATTACCGGGTTATGGGGTGATGTGATGGCGTAAAGCGAATTACCTCCGTGTGGCGGGTCGGTCTGGAGTCGGAGGTCCACGGTGGTGTGCAGGACCCTCCCATCGCCGAGAGGTCGATCCATCTAGCGCCTCCACTGCCAATTGAGAGTCTGGGTGATTAATGGAATTTGTTGTTGTTGGGCAAATTCATGAGACATAAAGTTGCCGGCTGCTCCAGTCTAATAGTGCTGATGTGGTTATATGATTGTCCTCTAGAGATAATACAATCGGCACTTTGATACAAGAACTGGAGTGGTGTGCTTGGATGCACGGACTCACGAAGAGGGATTACGAGAGGTGGTCTGTAGTGGGCAGAACGCCCTTAGATGGCCAGGTTGACCACAATAGAGGCAGAGATGTTGACGTATCGGCGTTCACGTTCCTCCGAGTCAGGTGAGTATATCCGAGCTGCATGGGTTCGGTTGGAGGCAGAGTCACGGGGACATTGTGTGCTGGTGGGTCCGTTCTGAGTGGGCGCCGTGATCGAATCAGATTGTCAAGCTGTATGGTGAGTTCGATGAATTGATTCAGCGATCTCCTCATCTCGGCAGGCCAGTTCAGACTGTAATTCCAAGCTGAGTCCCTTGCGAAGAGCAGTTTAAGCGTGCTCTCAACCCAGTCGGTTTGAGCTGCCAGAGTGCGAAATGTCAAGGCATATTCTGCTGCAGTATTTCCGCCCTGGTTCAATGCGATGATCGGTCACCAGCTCTCATGCCTCCCTCCGGGTGTTCAAATACCTCCCGAGCGTTGTAGAAAGGCACCGGCGAGGGGAAAAGCCGTGCCATCCTCTCAAACGCTGTTACCCACTCTAACGCTCTGCCAGTGAGGAGAGAACATACCAGGAAATCTTGCTAGTGTCAGTGACATACATCGCTGGTTTGTTGATCAATGAATAATGAACATTGCAGTAGAAATCCTTACTCTTAGTGGGGTTACCGTCGAATTTATCAGGGAGAGCCAGGCGTGGGTTAACTGTGGGTGCCGGTGGTGGAGAGGTGCCCATACCTGCGTTCGGCTGAGGAGGCTGAGTTGGAAGGCGACATCTGTAACCTCTGTGGCGTCCGGACCGAGTTCCTCCGTTACCGTAGTTAGATGGGTTAGCTGCTGTTGATGAACGGCGAGCTGGTTTGCTTGAGTGGAGATCTCCGTGGACATTTGGACCAGAGCTGCTGGATCGTGAAGTGGCGAAGTCTTCTGTAATGAAGCACCCTGAGAGTGAGGATCCATTTGCAGTTTTATTACAATCTTGGTAAATGCGAACAGGGTCAATCGCCAGCAAACACAACAGCAGGGATAAGGCAAATCGTAATCCAGGGTACAGGCATGAGGTCAGGGCAGGCAGCAAGCTTACAAAAAATCAGTCAGTAGAGAATATAGTCCAGGGCAGGCGGCAAGAATCAAAAGCGGGGAAAACAGTCAGAGTATAACCACGATATGACAGACACGGGAGAAAGCTTGCTCAGAATTGATCACCAGGGAATACAAGACTTCGCCCAAGGAGAGAAAGGGAGAGAGAGCCTAAATAGTCTATTAATGGGGAGACAGGTGCAGCGGTGATTGGAACCAGGTATGTGGGAGTTGTAGTCAGGGCTTAATATTCAGGAGAGGGTTCCCTCTGGTGGTGAGCAGGAGGAACATGGGGAGTCTCGTTTGTTACAATAAGGTAGTTGTTGTGAAATTGTTAGATTACTTGTTAGATACTACTGCATGGTTGGAACTAGAAGCACAAGCATTTCGCTACACTCGCATTAACATCTGCTAACCATGTGTATGTGACAAATAACATTTGATTTGATATGCTGCATGTTCAGCTACAAACTGGACATCTCTCGAACAACTGCAGCAGGCAACCTTATGAAGGGCTGTTGACTGGGAGGGCCTGTGACAGGGTGATATAATAGACAGCCAAGTGGTAATTGCATTTTGTTCTAAAGAAAGGAAAAAGCTTTTTGCTAACGCATAGCCTACTAGTTTATCAAGCCAGGTATTTTTAATACAACTTTTCACATAACACACAACACCTGCCTTTTTGATGAAGCCATCTGTGTCTTCAGGGCAGTAACTTGGGTCACTATCAGAGGCCTCATGATAGCATGTCTTTTCATAGGAGTGGCGAGAGACTCTGGCAACAACAGTACTTTTATTCTGAGGTCTTTCCTGACAACCTGTGAAAATAGCAAGTGAATGGAGGTCGCTATTTTGATTTTGATAAGAACTTTCTTATTAGACTACTTCTGTGCCTACCCTGTCTGCATGTCACTGTGTAGTAGTTAGGCACCAATGGGTCAGAGTATTTGTTTGAAATATAAGAGAGGGTGAGTTCTATCTCTTTCTGAATGCAGCTGACAATCCACTGGGGTCTGGGGCCACTGTATTAAAAAGAGAGATCCCAGTCTGCAGAGGAGGAGGTGACTGACCTAGGTCCAATCTGTGAAAGGTTGTTATAAATGATACAAGCACATCTCGGAGTCCCTCTGAGGCGCTTCGATCTGAGACTAGAGAGAGAGATGTGTGCCTTTGATTGCCCTCCACGCTACAAAGCTCCTCTCCTCACTGATTGTCCACAAAATCTATATACCCAGGTATTCCCACCCAGCCGCCTTCGACCCGTGTCCCTCCCCGCTTGCTAGCAAAGTGCAGCACAATGCAAACAAGCTTTCGACTCAGGGAAGAAGCTGTCAAATGCAGGCCTTCTCCCATATTCCGTCTTTTCACACACCCTTGCAAATCCTTTCCCAAAGAGCAGCATCATCTCCTGGCATTGAAGTGTGTAGTGGCAGCCTGTTTGGAGGAGAAACTAGGTCCATCCTGGCAGCTCCCATCACTCTTAGCTCCAGTTTCAGCCACCCCAATTCCAGCAGTGTTCAGTCAGTCGGTAGGCATGTAAGTGAAATATTTACCATGGATAATCATTCATAAAGAATACAGTACATGAGGTATAGTTTGCAAATACTAGGCCTAAACCCTCATTTTCTTCAGGACGGGCGACAGCAGATAAAGAATTGCTTCTAACTTAGCTGCTCTTTGGCACAAAGTGCCTTGGCATCGGGAGAGTGAGGAGAGACATCGTTACCACTCCCTGGCTCTATTTGTTCATCATTGTGAGGAAATATGCACGTGAGACTTCTGAGTATGGCAGGAAAACTTGCCACAGAGAGAAGATATGTGTGTGTGTATTTGTTGGGAATTATGGTTTTGATTTAAGTAGTCATGATAGTGGACTGTGGAATAAATATGAGTTAACGCTCTTTTGAGATGCTTTCTCTGTGCTTGGTGGGAGCTCAGCTGTGTGCAACCTACAATCAATTCCCATACAATTTACAGTGCTTCAACACAGCATGATACTTTGCATAGACTTTTATTTAACTGCCCACAATGTGATTTATGTTTAAAATGTGGTCCGTCAATCCAAAGAAAGAAAATCTGCCACTGGTAATATGGGTCATATTTTTTGAACTGCTAGAAACAAGTCATTTTCTCTGTAGTAAAGTAGAGAACATAACGGTCACGATTCTGCACTCAGTTTATTTTCTATGCCACAAAAATTATTATCTATGTAATTTTTTTCTAGGTCGCACAGCAAGAAATTTTTACGGGCAATTTAGAACAGACCGAAATGCTGGTGGCAACTTGAGCTAGCTAACTAATTAGCTAGCAAAGGTTAGCCAGCTAGCTACATATTGTAGATTAGTTAAGAAAATGTGCAGTAATAATCTAACAATTGCAATAAAGTTCCTTATAAACAAGCCAAGGTACCTAGAACATTCTACCACATTACAGTAGCTTCAAGAAGATATTTACTAAAATAGTCTGAGCTTCATGTGTCTCACAAGACAGCATAAGGTTGGTACCTTAAACTGATCATTTGAATTTACAGTATGTTAAGGAGTCTTCCAATTACAGTTAATAGCATTTATACCCATAATACATTACAATCTACAACATTAACCCTCTAAGGTTGATGTCTGTGCTCCAGCGGCAATCTAATTAGCATAATACAAAAATCTGTCAGTTTAAGCTGACAAGCTGACATTGGATGCGTCTCAATCCACCACATCCATGTATGTCGCACTTACGCATCTGCAGTGAAGGTGATAGATCTAGAGAGGTGTTTGTCAGACTATGAGACATCCTGAAAATCGGCCTTCTCACAAAATCGTCTGTAACGTCCGAACGGTTTGGCTTACAAACTATTATGACCCTTCTATGGAAAGATGAGACAACCATGAACACGATGGCGTTCTCCGTATTGGTTCTCATCTGAAGTCTGTATAGCCAATCTGTCATCTTCTGTCAGTAGCGTCCGAACAGTTTGGCCTACACACTAATACTCATCTGTGGAAAGGTGAGACTATCACGAACACGTCAGATGTTTTGCTTTAGGACTCCCACAGGCCTCACAACTCGTCTGAAGGTCCCACTATAACAGTTGAAAAAATGTATGGAAGTTTATATGGATACTGTAAAATAAGGGGTTAAACTACTCACAAGCCTCAGCCGCTAAAGCCGATGCGAATGACCAGTGCACTGGTGTTGTATCGATTTACCTGCTGACCTAAGGTGCTTCCACTGGGCAGCTCTGTCACAGTGTCGCCGGCAGTAGCTAGTAAAGTGGACAAATTGTTTCCCACTTAACAAAATGTGGAAAAAGTCAAGGGGTCTGAGTACTTCCCGAATGCACTGTATGACTACAGATTCCTGGTTTGAATCAACCCAAGATAATGAACCTTGGAGATGGGACAAAGTGTATGGCAAGGTTGCCTAGAGAAAGCCAGTGGTTCTCAACCCCTATACATTGCCCCATTCTTCCAAGAGCTCACAGAGTTTGAAGAAATACTTCTAGTGAGGTATGTACACACACATACACACTCTCCCATTGTATATTGATCGGAGAAAGGCGCAGGAATACGAAAAAGTTTTTACATTTCTCTTCCCAAAATAGCGTACATCATGAACATGACGGGGAATGAAGCCCAAAACAAACACGTGTATATATATAACACAGGGCTGTAACCTAAACAAAGAGCGAGGTGTAAACCTCTAATAAATACACGGGACGAGAGCCGTAATAACAATACACCGGACGAGACCCGTAATAACAAGTGCACATGGTAACACACAATCTGATACAACAGCGCACAGGTACTCACAAGACCAATGGACATGGAACAATAAGCAACAAGGACAATGGGGAACAGAGGGCACATATATACACATACTTATCAGGGTGAATGGGAACCAGGTTTGCGTATTGAGACAAGACAGTCCGGGGTTGGTGGTAATGATCCAGTTCAGTGACGCCTAGAAGGCCAGTGACGTAGACCTCCGGAGCGGGTGAACGGAATGAGCAAGCGTACCGGGGGAATCCGTGACACACACAACACCAGCTTGATATGTCCCTTGTCACCTATCTTTTTAGCCACAGAGTAACAGTCCTGGTGCTCTCTGTCTCTCATTATATTCTTTATTTTTCGATGCTTGTCCTAGGGGTGAGAAGAGCTGCCAAGTCAGAACTGAGGAGGGTTGTTACGGAGCCCCATGAGGAACACCTGATGCTGCTCTGAGTTCTCTCTCCTGGATGCTCTCCTGCCCAAACTGTCCCATTGTGTTCTTCACTGCCTCTGAACCCCTTTACCCCAAATAGAGTTGCCCCTGATCATAGACCTAGGATTGTACTCAATCTAAATTCCAATTGTAACTCCATCTCCCTCTCTTTCTTTGTCTCTCTCTCCGCCACACCCCCCACACACAGGCACATAATTATCAAGGCACAAGGCGAAACACAGATGCAGACACAGGAGGCAGATGGTTGGAGTCTTACAATGTTTATTAATCCAAAGGGGTAGGCAAGAGAATGATTGTGGACAGGCAAAAAGATCAAAACCAAATCAGAGTCCAAGAGGTACAGAGTGGCAGACAGGCTCGTGGTCAAGGCAGGCAGAATGGTCAGGCAGGCGGGTACAAAGTCCAGAAACAGACAAGGGTCAAAACCGTGAAGACTAGAAAAAGGAGAATGTAAAAAGCAGGATAACGGGAAAAACGCTAGTTGACTTGGAAACATACAAGACGAACTGGCACAGAGAGACAGGAAACACAGGGATAAATACACTGTGGAAAATCAGCGACACCTGGAGGGGGTGGAGACAATCACAAGGACAGGTGAAACAGATCAGGGCGTGACACATAATATTGTTTTTAAATTAGTACATATGTATTAACTCTTGTTACTTCTGGTATCAATTATGTTAATTTTTTGTTAATGTTACCAATTTTAAGAAATGTATTTTATGTGCAAATGTATATATTTTCTTACATTTAGATTTTAGAAAGCATTTCACTGTATATTAAGCTGGTACCGGAGTTTCCAGCTTAATACAAGGATTGTGTAATATTTTACAGTAAGAAAAATAGCACTGTAAAATATATTACAGCATATCTTCTGTTAAGCAAAATTACAGTATTAAGCTGGCAACTCTGGTGCCAGTTTAATGCTGTAAATTTAAAGGGAAGTGTTTTACAGTGTATGTAAGAGTATATTTTAGGGAGAGGTTTTGATACTTGTCATGAAAATCACAAATCTGAATCAGTTTATTTGGGTTTGGTGGTAGTAGTTTTCTGTAGTTTGCTGTGGAGCTCCATAGCCTCCCTCCCTCTTTCTATCATCCTCAGAAGGAGAGCGGTCAGGACAAACCTCATTAACTATCACCCAGAACGTCATAAAGTAGTTTGTTTATTATTTTATTAACCTTCTAACATCTGAGGCCCCCTGCAGGCAGGGTTTTATCACTCATCTAAGACCCTGAAGGTTAACCTGCATACACAATCAAAGTTAATAATAAACCCTGCAAGAGTCGGGCCGCACTGCAGGACTGACCTTACCTGATGGTGGGTTCAAGGACAGCCAAGAAGGAGGAAAGAGTCAACCTGCAGGCTGCAGAGATGGATGGACCAGGGAGGGATCGAGAGAGAGGAGGAGCAGCTATGCCAAACGTGTTTGTTTTGCACCTTTATAGTGACCAGAGAGAGAGAGAGAGAGAGAGAGAGAGCATGATGAAAGAGAGGTAAAGAAAGAGGGGGACAGAAATATAGAAAGAATACACAGCGAGAAGGAAATGGAGTAAAAATACTACACATTTTCCTTTTGTCTGAAGCCTTTCCTTGTCAGAAGTGATTTGGAGTGAAGGCAGAGCTAATAACAGATTTTGTCTTTAATTACAGGCACTGTTTGAGCATACAGGGCTCATCTCGCTGGCTGTTTTGTCACATTCCATCAAACTCTGTCCTTTGTTCTGGAACAGAGACTGGCGCTGAAAACAGCTTCGGTTTGCAGAGCTGCAAGTTGTCTAATTGCATGCACAACGCCAGAGACTCAGCGCAAGGCCTGTCTCATCATTGCTTTCCTCCCTATTATGTAGAATTTAGGCTCAGGTACTGTATACATGACAGCACTTTAATGTCCAGTTTGTTTTCTTATTGACTCAAGCTTGAGGAGGGTTTTTCTTTGTTATCCTTTACATGGCAGAGACATCTTCATGCATTCTAAGTTCAAAGCTCTGAATTATGTAAATGATGACTTTGTGAAATTGTTTATCGGATTGGCATGTGTTTTGTTCTGATGTGCTACATTGAATATTGTTTGGGAGATTTGTTTACTCTAACCAATGGACTTCATTGTGTGAAGGCACAATCTTACCTTTACATGATGGTACCTTTACCCTAACGTACAAGGAGCAGGTGTGCATGCATGCGTAGTTGTGTGTGCGCCCAGCCTGTTTGTACGGTGTTCCATAGACACGCTAAGTGTTTTATCAACAAACACCTGTTTGTTCATTGTTAATTAATTGTTTAACATTGTTTCAATTTATCAAACAGTATGCTCTTCTTAAAATTAATCTGCTAGCTTGCCAGAATTAGCTAGCACTCCCCTAATCATTGTCCAGATGAATTATATGCGTTGATGTAGCCAGCTGTTGTGGTAGTAGTACATTACAAATAAATAGCTAGTACAATAGCCACATACAGATCCTGAGAAAAGCTGCATTAGTTTTGGCAATTCTGATTATAGTGTAGTAAAAGAAAAGGATATAAATATTGATGTTTCACCATCTTACACCTAAAAAAATATGCTATAACAAAAAAATACCAAACAAATGCCTTCATAATGTGCTGTAAGAGCTGAAAGGGATAGTTCTGGATTTTGGCAATGAAGCCCTAATCTATTTCCCCAGAGTTAGATGAACTGTAGATACCATTTTTATGTCTCTGTGTTCAGTATAAAGGAAGTTGGAGGTAGTTTCATGAGCCAATGCTAACTAGAGTTAGCACAATGACTGGAAGTCTACAAGAACAGCTAATAGCACAGTGACTGGAAGCTAGCATGCTAGCTGTTCCCATAGACTTCTACTCATTGTGCTAACACTAGTTAGCAATTGCGTTGACGCTCTTTATCAAGATCCTTCAAACTGCACGCAGAGACATAAAAATGGTATCCACAAGTTCATCTGACTCTGGGGAAGTAGATAAAGGTCTTCTTTGACAAAATCCCAAACTATTCCTTTAAACTGAAAACAACCATAACCACAGTTTTACTTTGAAGAAAAGCTGCTTATACTGCAGTCTTAACTCACGTTCCCCTGTGTATGTACAGGTCTTGTCAGGTATTTTACAGTGAAGGGCACAGACTATGACATGGAAGGCATGTATCTACAGTACCAGTCAAAAGTTTGGACACACCTAGTCATACAAGGGTTTTTCTTTATTTTTACTATTTTCTACATTATAGAATAATAGTGAAGGCATCAAAACTATGAAACACATATGGAATCATGTAGTAACCAAAAAAGTGTTTAACAAATCAAAATATATGTTACATTTTAGATTCTTCAGTAGCCACACCTTGATATCAGCTGTGCACACTCTTGGCATTCTCTCAACCAGCTTCACCTGGAATGCTTTTCCAACAGTCTTGAAGGAGTTCCCACATATTATGTGCACTTGTTGGCTGCTTTTCCTTCACTCTGTTGTCCAACTCACCCCAAACCATCTCAATTGGGTTGAGGTCAGGTGATTGAGGAGGCCAGGTCATCAGATGCAACACTCCATCACTCTCATTCTTGGTCAAATAGCGTTTACAAAAAACAAATGATAGTCCCACTAAGTACAAACCAGGTGGGATGGCATATCGCTGCAGAATGCAGCGGTAGCCATGCTGGTTAGGTGTGCCTTGAATTCTAAATACATCACTGACACTGTCACCAGCAAAGCACCATCACACCTCCTCCTCATACTACATGGTGGGAACCACAATTCCTGTGGCGGTCCTCATGAGAGCCTGGTTCATCATAGCTCTTGATGGTTTTTGCGACTTCACTTTTAGAAACTTTCCAAGTTCTTGAAATGTTAAGCATTGACTGAACTTCATGTCTTGAAGTAATGATGGACTGTCATTTCTCTTCGCTTATTTAAGCTGTTCTTGCCATAATATGGACTTGGTATTTTACCAAATAGGGCAATCTTCAGTATACAACCCCTACTTTGTCAAAACACAACTGATTAGCTCAAACGCATTAAACATTCATCAATATACAAGTGTTGCATAGTCATCAAAAGCTCTGCTTCTTGGCAATATCACAGCGTTGTCAGATTTCAAAAAGGCTTTACGGCGAAAGCACAACATTTGATTGTTTGAGGATAGCACCTAGAGTATTTATACATTAGCATAAATTTATAACCCAACGCGGGTCTCACAAAATGCATACCTTTGATGAACTTCTGATGAGGGCTTCCCAAGTGTCCAACGATGTCACGATCTTCAAAAGGGACAGACCAAGACACAGCGATGCTTCCAGTATACATTTTTATTTACCGACGTAACTGGGCAAAACAACAAAACGAACGTAAACGAAGATCGTGAAGCTGAACACAACTAAACATAAAACAATCTATGCTCAAACAATAACCCACAAAACCCCAACATATATATGGTTCCCAATTAGAGACAACGACACCCGTCGTGGACCCAGCACGTCCTGTCCCTGCTCCACGCTCCAGGATCCCTACACCATAAACAAAACTAAACACACCAGCCTGTCTTCTCAGGCCTGGACGTGACAGTACCCCCCGACCGTGCCACAAGTCCATGGGGGGGGGGGTCTTCGGGTGGGTCTTTTAGTCCCAGGTGGCGGCTCCGGTGCTGGCCGTGCTGACTCGAGGTCACGCACCGGAGGCCCTGGGCAATTAGCCGTACTGGGGACCCTCACTGGCGGTCCCGGACTGGGGACCCTCTCTGGCGGTCCCGGACTGGGGACCCTCTCTGGCGGTTCCGGACAGGGGACCTTCTCTGGAGGTCCCGGACATGGGACGCGCACTGGCACTCTGGTGCGGGGAGCAGGAACCGGCCGTACTGGGCCCATTACGCGCACTGGCACTCTAGTGCGGGGAGCAGGAACCGGCCGTACTGGGCTCACTAAGCGCACTGGCACTCTGGTGCGGGGAGCAGGAACAGGACGGGCTGAGTCCACGACGGGCACAGGAATCCTGGAGCGTGGAACAGGACGTGCTGAGTCCACGACGCGCACAGGGATCCTGGAGCGTGGAACAGGGACGTGCTGGGTCCACGACGGGCACAGGGATCCTGGAGCGTGGAGCAGGGACAGGACGTGCTGGGTCCACGACGGGCACAGGGATCCTGGAGCGTGGAGCAGGGACAGGGCGTGCTGGGTCCACGGCGGGCACAGGGATCCTGGAGCAGGGACAGGGCGTGCTGGTTCCACGGCGGGCACAGGGATCCTGGGCGTGGAGCAGGGACAGGGCGTGCTGGGTCCACGACGGGCACAGGAATCCTGGAGCGTGGAGCAGGGACAGGACGTGCTGGGTCCACGACGGGCACAGGGATCCTGGAGCGTGGAGCAGGGACAGGACGTGCTGGATCCACGACGGGCACAGGGGGCCTGGTGCGCGGAGCCGGAACAGGACGTGCTGGACTCTCTAAGCTCACAGGGGGCCTGGTGCGCGGAGCAGGGACTGGTTGTACTGGGCTCTCTAAGCGTACAGGGGACCTGGTGCGTGGAGCCGGTACTTCTCTCCCCGGCTGTTCACTCACCCTTGCCTCATGGATGATGGGAGCTGGAATGTCACGCACTGGGCTGTGGATGCGAACCGGAGACCCCACACGCAGAACCGGTGCATGATATCTGGGGACCTCGCTCGCAAAGCCGGCACCACTCTTCCAGGCTGCACACTCACCCTAGCCCGACAGATGAGTGGCGCTGGAATTTCGCGCACCGGCCTATGCATGCGCACTGGAGACACCGTGCGCAAAACTGCATAGCACGGTGTCTGCTCAGTGCGGCGCTCTCCCTAACGCTTCCTCCAGAGAGCACGAGGAGTTGGCTCAGTAGTCCATCCTGAACCGGCCAAACTCCCGGTGTGCCCCCCCAAATTTATTTTTTGGGGCTGCCTCTCGGGTTTCCGCGCCATGCGAGTCCCAACATATCTCTCCGGGTTCCACGCTCCATATAAATCCTCATAGCTCCCTCGCTCAGTCTTCGCCGCTTCCATCCTCTTCTTGGGGTGACGATGCTCCGTCGTCTTCCCCCAAGGTCCCTTCCCAGCCAATATCTCCTCCCAAGTCCAGGACTCCTTTAAACCACTGCTTGGTCCTTTTGTGGTGGGTTATTCTGTCACGATCTTCAAAAGAGACAGACCAAGACGCAGCGATGCTTCCAGTATACATTTTTATTTACCAACGTAACTGGGCAAAACATCAATACGAACGTAACGAAGATCGTGAAGCTGAACACAACCTAACATAAAACAAGCTATGCTCAAACAATAACCCACAAAACCTAATAGAAAACCCCAAACATATATGGTTCCCAATTAGAGACAACGACACACAGCTGCCTCTAATTGGGAACCATTACCTCAACATAGAAATATATCACCTAGAACATAAAAATCCCTACACCAAAAACAAAACTAAACACACCAGCCTGTCTTCTCAGGCCTGGACGTGACAAACGAAGACAATCCATGCTTCTTTTGTTGGAAAAAGTCATTTATTATATCCATAAATCTCCATTTGGTTGGCGCGTTATGATCATAAAATCCACTGTTGAGTCGCCCATTGAACCGTAAAGAGAACGTGTTCACATTATACCTATCATATTTCTCCCAAAAAATCAAACATCATTTTTAATGTTTCCTTAGGTATCATTTTATGTATATTTACTATAATATTTCAACCGGATTGTAGCCTGAACGATAATAAAATAAAATAAAGTGGAGCGCGCACACTTGGTTGCGCGCCCGCAAAATCTTTTTTGACATCTGAGCTCCCTTGACCATATTCTCTTCCTATCCGTTCTGGTCAGGGCTACCGTTTCCTGGCTTTGTATAGAGACTGTTGACATCTAGTGGGAGCCATAGGTACTGAAATCTCGGAGCTGGATGCCTTTGAAATCAATAGGGAGACTGTCAAACAGAGCAAAGGTCACAAAAAACTGTAATTCCAGATGGATTTTCCTCGGGTTGTCGCCTGCTATATCTGTTTTGTTATACTCACAGACATTATGTTACCACTTTTAGAAACTGCAGAGTGTTTCCTATCCAATAGTACTAATTATGTGCATATCCTATTTTCTGGGCCTGAATGGGAGGCATTTTACTTTGGGCACGCCAGACTCTCCAAAACCGTCACCTCGGGAGCCGCTCCCTAAGAAGTTAAGAAAAGAAATTCCACAAATTAACTTTTAACAAGGCACACCTGTTAAATAATGGACAATTGGATGTAACAAATGTCACAAATCCACTATCTACAATTTTGTATATAATGTTTACATATCCAACATTACTCATATCAGATGTATACACTGTACTCTATACCATCTACTGAATCTTGCCTATGCCGTTCGGCCATCGACTCAAATCTCTAGACACTTTAACTTCTTGCCGCACGGATCCTTTTAGCACCCCACCACTCCGTAAGTAGTTAATTGAAAAGCATTCCAGATGACTACCTCATGAAGCTGGTTGAGAGAATGCCAAGCTGTCATCAATGCAAAGGGTGGCTGCTTTGAAGAATCTGAAATATAAAATATAATTTGATTTGTTTAACACTTGTTTGGTTACTACATGATTCCATATGTGTTATTTCATAGTTTTGTTGTCTTCACTATTATTCTACAATGTAGAAAGTAGTAAAAATAAAGAAAAACCTTGGAATGAGTACGTGTGACTGGCACTGTACTTGCAGTCTGGGAAAAACAATGATATTGTACTGTCATCAAACATAAACTACAATATATGACTTGGAAGGCTTTCATTCAGACTATACGATTACAGAAGGATATCTGTGTCTCTGTCTCATGTGTCTCTCCATCTTACAGAAACATAGAATACAGAAAGTAGTATGGGAGATGGCTGTGTCTAAATATTTACGGTGTTGTCCCAGAGAGGGGCACTGGAGAGATGCATACAGCTCTGTGATTGGGATTATGCTTGTGCAGCACGCAAACACACACAGCACAGTTTATAACAATATAGGCAGCATATCAATTATATGGGGATATCCACAGATACATTATTTTAACAAAATAAATGAAGCCCAGTTGATTGTCATCCATAGTTTAGAAAAAGTAGCAATAAGCCTAAATCATTGATCTAACAGCCACTTCACAGTTCCAGTTTGTTGGTTAATACCTATCACTGTGTAATAAGTCCTGTGTGAAGCTGGTGAAGAGGAGTCAGGCGCGGGACCGCAGAATTGAGCAAAAAACATATTTACTCAAATATTTAAAAAAACAATACAACTCTAAATAGCGAGCCCTCAAACAAAGGAACGTATTACATAACAAACAATCAATCACAAAGACATGGGGGGAACAGAGGTTTAAATAATGAACATATAATTAGTGATTGAAAACAGGTGTGTATAATGAAGAGAAAAAAATATAAAAAATGAAAAGTAGATAGGCGGCAGCTAGAAAACCGGTGACATCGACCGCCGAAAGCCGGCTGAAGTCGTGACAGTACCCCCCCCTTGAAACAGGCCTCGGGGACGACCCGGAGGACGAGGCGCAGGGCGATCCGGCTGGAGACAGTGAAACTCCAGCAGTAACGACGGGTCCAGGATGTCCTCCACCGGCACCCAACATCTCTCCTCCGGGCCATACCTCTCCCACTCCACGAGGTACTAGAGGCCCCTCGCCCGGCGCCTTGAGTCCATGATGGCTCGGACAGCATATGCCGGGGCCCCCTCGATGTCCAGAAGGGGGGGGAACCTCCCGCACCTCAGATTCCTGGAGTGGACCAGCTACCACCGGCCTGAGGAGAGACACATGGAACGAGGAGTTAATACGGTAATCTGGGGGGAGCTTTAATTTATAACATACCTTGTTCAATCTCCTCAGGACTTTAAAGGGCCCCACAAACCGCGGGCCCAGCTTCCAGCAGGTCGAGAGCCAGACGGGTCGAGAGCCAGACCCTGTCCCCTGGTGCGAACACCGGGGCCCCACTGCGGTGGCGGTCGGCGCTCGCCTTCTGCCGCCTCACGGCTCGTTGTAGGTGCACATGGGCGACCTCCCAGGTCTCCTCTGAGCGCCTAAACCATTCATCCACCGCAGGAGCCTCGATCTGGCTCTGATGCCACGGTGCCAGAACCGGCTGGTACCCTTGTACACACTGAAAGGGGGAGAGGTTAGTAGAAGAATGGCGGAGTGAGTTCTGGGCCATCTCTGCTCAGGGGATGAAACTCGCCCACTCCCCCGGCCGGTCCTGGCAATAAGACCGCAGAAACCTACCCACATCCTGGTTGACTCTTTCCACCTGCCCGTTACTCTCGGGGTGAAAACCTGAGGTAAGGCTGACCAAGACCCCCAGATGTTCCATAAACGCCCTCCAAACCCTGGACGTGAACTGGGGATCCCGATCAGAAACTATGTTCCTCAGGCACCCCGTTGTGCCGGAAGACGTGGGTGAACAGGGCCTCCGCAGTCTGTAGGGCCGTAGGGAGACCGGGCAAAGGAAGGAGGCGGCAGGACTTAGAAAATCAAATCAAATTTATTTATAAAGCCCCCCTTACATCAGCTGATGTCACAGAGTGCTGCACAGAAACCCAGCCTAAAACCCCAAACAGCAAGCAATGCAGGTGTAAAAGCACGGTAGGAAAAACTCCCTAGAAAGGCCAAAACCTAGGAAGAAACCTAGAGAGGAACCAGGCTGTGAGGGGTGGCCAGTCCTCTTCTGGCTGTGCCGGGTGCAGATTATAACAGAACATGGACAAGATTTTAAAATGTTCATAAAACAGGCAGAACAGTTGAAACTGGAGAAGCAGCATGGCCAGGTGGACTCGGGACATCAAGGAGTCATCAGGCCAGGTAGGCCTTGAGGAATGGTCCTAATGCTCAGGTCCTCCGAGAGAGAGAGAGAGAGAGAGAAGAAGAAAAAAAGAAAGAAAGAGATGATTAGAGAGAGCATACTTAAATTCGCACAGGACACCAGATAAGAGAAGAAATACTCCAGATGTAACAGACGGGCCCTAGCCCCCCGACACATAAACTACTGCAGCATAAATACTGGGGGCTGAGACAGGAGGGGTCGGGAGACACTGTGGCCCTGTCCGACGATACCCCCGGACAGGGCCAAACAGGCAGGATATAACCCCACCCACTCTGCCGAAGCACAGCCCCCACACCACTAGAGGGATATCTTCAACCACCAACTTACCATCCTGAGACAAGGCCGAGTATAGCCCACAAGATCTCCGCCACGGCACCAGTAAGCCAGTGACTCAGCCCCTGTAATAGGGTTAGAGGCAGAGAATCCCAGTGGAGGGGAACCGGCCAGGCAAAGACAGCAAGGGTGGTTCGTTGCTCCAGTGCCTTTCCGTTCACCTTCACACTCCTGGGCCAGACTACACTCAGTCATAGGACCTACTGAAGATATGAGTCTTCAATAAAGACTTAAAGGTTGAGACCGAGTCTGCGTCTCTCACATGGATAGGCAGACTATTCCATAAAAATGGAGCTCTATAGGAAAAAGCCCTACCTCCAGCTGTTTGCTTAGAAATTCTAGGGACAGTAAGGAGGCCTGCGTCTTGTGACCGTAACGTACGTGTAGGTATGTACGGCAGGACCAAATCGTAAAAGATAGGTAGGAGCAAGCCCATGTAATGCTTTGTAGGTTAGCAGTAAAACCTTGAAATCAGCCCTTGCCTTAACAGGAAGCCAGTGTAGAGAGGCTAGTACTGGAGTAATATGATCAAATTTTGGGGTTCTAGTCAAGATTCTAGCAGCCGTGTTTTGCACTAACTGAAGTTTATTTAGTGCTTTATCCGGGTAGCCGGAAAGTAAAGCATTGCAGTAGTCTAAACTAGAAGTTACAAACACATGGATTAACTTTTCTGCATTTTTGGACAGAAAGTTTCTGATTTTTACAATGTTACGTAAATGGAAAAAAGCTGTCCTTGAAACAGTCTTGATATGTTCGTCAAAATAGAGATCAGGGTCCAGAGTAACGCCGAGGTCCTTCACAGTTTTATTTGAGACGACTGTACAACCATCAAGATTAATTGTCAGATTCAACAGAAGATCTCTTTGTTTCTTGGGACCTAGAACTAGCATCGCTGTTTTGTCAGAGTTTAAAAGTAGAACATTTTCCGCCATCCACTTCCTTATGTCTGAAACACAGGCTTCCAGGGAGGGCAATTTTGGGGCTTCACCATGTTTCATCGAAATGTACAGCTGTGTGTCATCCGCATAGCAGTGAAAGTTAACATTATGTTTCCGAATGACATCACCAAGTGGTGAAAACAATAGTGGTCCCAAAACAGAGCCTTGAGGAACACCGAAATTTACAGTTGATTTGTCAGAGGACAAACCATCCACAGAGACAAACTGATATCTTTCCGACAGATAATATCTAAACCAGGCCAGAACTTGTCCATGTAGACCAATTTGGGTTTCCAATCTCTCCAAAAGAACGTGGTGATCGATGGTATCAAAAGCAGCACTAAGGTCTAGGAGCACGAGTACAGTTGCAGAGCCTCGGTCTGACGCCATTAAAAGGTCATTTACCACCTTCACAAGTGCAGTCTCAGTGCTATGGTGGGGTCTAAAACCAGACTGAAGTGTTTCGTATACATTGTTTGTCTTCAGGAAGGCAGTGAGTTGCTGCGCAACAGCTTTTTCTAAAATTTTTGAGAGGAATGGAAGATTCGATATAGGCCGATAGTTTTTATATTTTCTGGGTCAAGGTTTGGCTTTTTAAGAGAGGCTTTATTACTGCCACTTTTAGTGAGTTTGGTACACATCCGGTAGATAGAGAGCTGTTTATTATGTTCAACATAGGAGGGCCAAGCACAGGAAGCAGCTCTTTCAGTAGTTTAGTTGGAATAGGGTCCAGTATGCAGCTTGAAGGTTTAGAGGCCATGATTATTTTCATCAATGTGTCAAGAGATATGGTACTAAAAAACTTGAGTGTCTCTCTTGATTTTATGTCCTGGCAAAGTTGTGTGGACTCAGGACAACTGAGCTGAGCAGATTTAAAGAGGAGTCCGTAATTTGCTTTCTAATGATCATGATCTTTTCCTCAAAGAAGTTCATGAATGAATCACTGCTAAAGTGAAAGCCATCCTCTCTTGGGGAATGCTGCTTTTTAGTTAGCTTTGCGACAGTATCAAAAATAAATTGTGGATTATTCTTATTTTCCTCAATTAACTTGGAAAAATAGGATGATCGAGCAGCAGTGAGGGCTCTTCGATACTGCACGGTACTGTCTTTCCAAGCTAGTCGGAAGACTTCCAGTTTGGTGTGGCGCCATTTCCGTTCCAATTTTCTGGAAGCTTGCTTCAGAGCTCGGTATTTTCTGTATACCAGGGAGCTAGTTTTTTATGGCAAATGTTTTTTGTTTTTAGGGGTGCAACTGCATCTAGGGTATTGCGCAAGGTTACATTGAGTTCCTCAGTTAGGTGGTTAACTGATTTTTGTACTCTGACGTTCTTGGGTAGGGGGAAGGATTCTGGAAGGGCATCTAGGAATCTTTGGGATGTCTGAGAATTTATAGCACGACTTTTGATGATCCTTGGTTGGGGTCTGAGCAGATTATCTGTTGCGATTTCAAACGTAATAAAATGGTGGTCCGATAGTCCAGGATTATGAGGAAAAACATTAAGATCCACAACATTTATTCCACGGGACAAAACTAGGTCCAGAGTATGACTGTGGCAGTGAGTAGGTCCGGAGACATGTTGGACAAAACCGACAGAGTCGATGATGGCTCCAAAAGCCTTTTGGAGTGGGTCTGTGGACTTTTCCATGTGAATATGGTGCCTAGGGGCCTTGCACTGGGCGCACACCAAGCAGGAGGGAACATAAACCCTCACGTCCTTAGCTAAGGTGGGCCACCAGTACTTCCCACTAAGGCAACGCACTGTCCGACCAATGCCAGGATGACCAGAGGAGGGTGACATGTGGGCCCAATAGATCAGAAGGTCACGGACAGCAGACGGAACATACAGACGTCCAGCTGGACACTGAATGGGAGTGGGCTCTGTACGTAACGCCTGCTCAATGTCCGCATCCAGATCCCACACCACCGGTGCCACCAGGCAAGAGGCCGGAAGTATGGGAGTGGGATCTATGGCCCGCTCCTCTGTGTCATATATCCAGGACAGTGCGTCTGCCTTAACGTTCTGGGAACCTGGTCTGTAGGAAAGGGTGAACACAAAACAGGTGAAAAACATGGCCCACCTTGCCTGACGAGGGTTCAGCCGCCTCGTCGCCCGGATGTACTCCAGATTACGGTGGTCAGTCCAGATGAGAAAAGGGTGTTTAGCCCCCTCAAGCCAGTGTCTCCACGCCTTCAGAGCTTTTACGACAGCTAACAAATTCCGGTCCCCCACATCATAGTTTCGCTCTGCCGAGCTGAGCTTCTATGAAAAGTTTTGGTGACGTACCCGAGCGCTGAGACAGCACAGCTCCTATCCCAGCCTTGGACGCGTCCACCTCAACTATGAAGGCCAAAGAGGGATCAGGATGAGCCAGCACGGGAGCTGAGGTAAACAGAGCCTTCAGATGACTAAAAGCCCTGTCCGCCTCAGCTGACCACTGCAGTCGCACCGGTCCCCCCTTCAGCAGTGAAGTAATAGGAGCCGCTACCTGACCAAAGCCCCGGATAAACCTCCGGTAGTAGTTGGCAAACCCTAAGAACCGCTGCACTTCCTTTACCGTGGTTGGAGTTGGCCAATTACGCATGGCTGAAATGCGGTCATTCTCCATCTACACCCCTGACTTGGAAATGCGGTACCCTAGGAAAGAGACAGACTGCTGGAAGAACAGACATTTCTCAGCCTTGACGTACAGGTCATGCTCCAACAGTCTGCCCAGCACCTTGCGCACCAGAGACACATGCTCGGCGCGTGTAGCCGAGTATATCAGAATGTCATCGATATACACCACTACACCCTGCTCATGCAGGTCCCGGAAGATCTCGTCTACAAATGCCTGGAAGACTGATGGAGCATTCATCAACCCGTACGGTATGACAAGGTACTCGTAGTGCCCTTAGATGGTACTAAATGCTGTTTTCCACTCGTCCCCCTCCTAGATACACACCAGATTGTAGGCACTCCTGAGATCCAATTTGGTGAAGAAGCGCGGCCCTTGCATTGACTCGATCGCACTGGCTATGAGAGGCAGCGGGTAGCTGTACCTCACAATGATCTGATTAATACCTCGATAGTCAATACACGGGCGCAGACCTCCATCCTTCTTCTTCAGAAAAAATAAACTTGAGGAGGCAGGTGAAGTGGAGGGCCGAATGTATCCCTGTCCCAGAGATTCGGCAACATATGTCTCCATAGCTGCCGTCTCCTCTTGTGACAAAGGATACACGTGACTCCTGGGAAGTGCTGCGTCTACCTCGAGATTTATCGACAAATCGGCATATTCTGAGGGGATGTGCACGGTGGAGACCTGGTCTGGACTCTCCACCGTTGTTGCACCGATGGAAACACCTACACACCTCCCCGAGCACTTTCGTGACCATCCCTTGAGAGCCTTCTGTTGCCACGAAATATGGGGGTCATGGTAGGCCAACCAGGGTAGACCCAGCACCATGGGAAACGCAGGAGAATCAATGAGGTAGAGACTTCTTCTCCTCATGACCCCCCTGCGTCACCATACTCAGTGGAGCTGTAACCTCCCTAATCAGCCCTGACCCTAATGGTTGACTATCTAGGGCGTGTACAGGGAAGGGCATATCAACAGACACAGTAGGAATCCCTAAACTACGGCCAATGAACGGTCAATAAAGTTCCCAGCTACACCTGAATCGACGAGCGCCTTATGCTGGGAACGCGGTGAAAACTCAGGAAAAGCTATAAACAAAAACATGAGGGCAACAGGGGGCTCTGGGCAGGTCTGGTGCCTACTCACCTGGGATGAAACAATAGTGCCCTGCCTACTGCCCCGACTCCCTGAGGAACCTCTCCAGCACCGACCAGCAGTGTGTAATGATCCAACGCCACGTCTCCCTCACTCCATATGGCGTTGGCCCATTCCAGGGCTTTGCCTGAGAGGCAGGAGACAAGGGCGGACAGGCTCTCACGTCCCGAAGGAGCAGGATGGACGGTCGCCAGGTAGAGTTCCAGCTGTAGTAGGAAACCTTAGCATCCGGCAGCCGTCCCATCATATTCCCTCGGGAGCGCGAGCTGAATCCCGCTGGGACCGGGTGAAGGAGGGGTGATCAGCGGTGTCCTTGATGTTGCTGGTGGAGATGCTGAAAGAACTCCTCTTCTCTCCAAGCCATCTATATTATGGAGGACGTGATCCATGGCGGTGCCGAGATGTTGCAGTATCTCATCATGCTGCCGGACGCACTCCTCAACATCTGGCATTGTGGTAACTGCTCCTGCTGACTCCATATAAGGTGATTGATTCTGTAATAAGTCCTGTGTGAAGCTGGTGAAGAGGAGTCAGGCGCAGGACAGCAGAATTGAGCAAAAAAAACGTATTTACTCAAATATTCAAAAAACAATACAACTCTAAATAGCAAACCCTCAAACAAAGGGCCGTATTACATAACAAACAATCAATCACAAAGACAGAGGATTAAATAATGAACATGTTATTAGTGATTGAAACCAGGTGTGTATAATGAAGAGAAAAAAACATAGAAAATTAAAAGTAGATCGGCGGCAGCTAGAAACCGTCGACGTCGACCGCCGAAAGCCGCCCGAACAAAGAGAGGGACCAACTTCGGCTGAAGTCGTGACACACTGACTGAGTGGCAAGGCTTCCATGCAGGGACTGGACTCAAAGTTAATCCCTCCATGAAATGCACAGCCAAATGTCACAACCATTCTAATTCCAGGCTTCGCAACAGACGTCTGTTGACTTCCTATGCATCTGGTTATTATTTTATTCCTTGTTATCTGCAATCTCTCACATCTCTAGTGATTGCTCGACAGTAAACGCTTTTCAACGGTATCAAGTAATGCTTGTATTCAGGGGGAGTGGGTTCTTGTAATGCTACAAGGTGGGTTCCGGATTGGCTTGAATATCAAGTGGAGCAAAACATGCATGGCTTGCTGTCCTTTGCATTCAGAGTACTGTAAATGACAACCGTTATTCAACAGTCTTCATGTCCAGTAGTTTACTATCTCTGTAAACGTTTGGATTACTACTTTGCCTAAATACTATAGATCAAGGAAGTTAGGCTGGAATTCAATCCGATTGTGGGTTATAGGCATGGTAGCTTTTAAAGGATATTTCCGATTGAGCTGACATATGCAGCATTTACCGTGAACGTGATCTTCACGAACATTGCCTTTTAAAGCTGCAATGCCTATAACCAGCAATCGGATTGAATACCGGATTTAGCTTTAGTAATAAAACACACAATTCTAAACTCATATAGAAATAACTGCACACAGTACTTATCAGCTATTACTTTCCGTGCTGCTCAAAATGCAACTCAAAACAGCCAAATTCATATTAAGATAACAACATTTCAACCATCACAAGCACATCATTGTTGCCCAGGTCTACATATCCTGTTTGCCATTAAAACAACAAGTATCTGATATGAATTTGATTATTATCGTTTTTTTCAAAGTACTTATCTCTGTGTTTTCTAAAGTTTTACGCGTTTCTAACTACAGAAAAAAAATGAGCTGAGCATCGGGCTGAACAGCTTTGGTTGTGGCCCAGGGAATCATCCACACTGTATAGTGCATGCTAATTTTAAAACAAAATGCTGTGTCAATAAAGGTGACAAGCACACACTCTTCGTGTAACCTACTGACATCTGAGTAAATTATGAAAGAGAAATACTATTCTGATTAATGTTGCCATTGAAAATGTAATAGCATGCCATTCCCCTCCATGAAAAAGGAGGGGAATGGCATGGGTCTTGTTGTTTAAGAACAATAACCCCCCCCACACACTAATTCAAAAGCTATTGGTTTTACTTGTAATTGATGTGCCAACATGTACTATTCAACTTTAAAACTTTTCTCTTGCATTCATATTCTCAAATTTGTTCATTACAAATATATTTTTGCATCTTTATCTATTCCCTTGATATAAAAAGATCAAGCTTAAAACACCTCCCAAATATAGCAACACCTCTAAGTTTACCTTAAGTGTTGTTTAAACCGTGTATGACAAGGACAGGCCGGTATTCAATCCAATCAGTGTTAGATCCATGTTATAGAGCGCTTGACATGTAAAGATAATTTCATATGCAGCGTTTACCGTGAATGCAGTCTCCACAAATGAGGGAACATTGCCTTTAAAAGGTACAAAGCGTGATCAGATTGAACCCCACACTGATCAAGATAGCTGACGAGTTGTTGAAAGGATAAACTGACCAATCATAGTCATCACCAAGCAGTGAAACAAAGCCTTCTTGTTGAACTCTTAGAATATGATGTGAGGAAAGTGATTATATTTTTGTTATTCTCCATTGATATTCAACTGAATCTTATTACACTTAAAATAAGTTGATTGTACTCCAAAATGACTGATAGCTGAGTTATAGGACTGGATTAAAAAAATACATAATATTTAACTAGACAAGTCAGTTAAGAACAAATTCTTATTTACAATGTCGGCCTACCCACGGCCAAACCCAGACAATGCTGGGCCAATTGTGCGCCGCTCTATGGGAATAGATAGGATTTAAAGCCACGTTCACTGTTATCAACTGTGGTACTTCTGTAGTTGGGACAGACTATTTCTTCAGTCAGATGTTATAATAGTCAAACTTTGTTCCAGTAAATTAAGTGTCTGACTCATTCCAAGTTTGAATTTAATTTAATTGCAGCACTTTCGCCTCATTTTTAACTTAGCACATGCTTGGAATACTGAATCATTCTGAAAAGGTTGCTCAAAGGTTAACTGAAATTCAGATTTTTCATGTCAAACCACTGATGTGTGATGAGAAATTTACATTCATATCTGCTTACCCTCGCACATTTTACGGGCCGGCACAGCATGACAAAGCATGGGAAAGTCCAGAGAAAAAAGACTGGCACCAGATGATGCATCTTCTCGGAACAGTTGAGATTCAGCACATTATCGATCAACACTCTCCTGTAGGGGTCTTGAGTCATGCCGACCATGTGGACAGCCCGGCTTGGCTGGACTTCAGAGGAGAAGCATCTCACCAAAAATACTCTAAAAATCAAGGCCCAGATTGGGCAAAATTAAATACAGTCATAAAAGGCTAAACATGCAACAGAAAGTGTTTGACAGCATTGGGAGTGTTTTATGGACACTCATAATGGATTGAAAGAAATAAAGTTTAGAGTTATAAAGAGGATAATGCATAGACACCTCTCCTCAGAACCCAAAAGGGTTCAACTTGGAACCAAAAAGGGTTCTTCAAATGGTTCTCCTATGGGGACAGCCAAATAACCTTTTTAGGTTCTAGATAGCACCTTTTTGTCTAAGAGTGTAGATAATGATGTAATTGGGATGTTCCTGCCTGAATTATTGATAACATTTTTAGACTACTGAGCAAAGTAAAGATGTTAATTACGCTTTGTCTCACAGTTCATAGAGAATAAAGACTGTAATTTATCTTGGATGAGGCTTATTCATTGCAATTCTGTCACAATTCTTGTGTATCCTAGGCTGACATAAAAACCAAGCAGTGGTCTAATGAACCAGCACATAGGCATAATTAAAAGTGTTTCAGCCAATGAGCCCACAGCTGGGTGAAAGCCAAAGGTTAGAGGTCATGTTGTTGAGCAATAATCTAATCCATGTGGCATGTTCAACATCGTACCATTTAATAAATGTCAGAGAAACATCTCATTAACCCCTATGTCCTTAAAACAGAACCTACCCAGGTTTATTTAGTATTTCATGTTAAGTGATAGTACAAAAGGTTTGTATAATTGCGTCAAAATACTAAAATAAAGTACCGGTAATCAAATTAGCGTTGTTTTAGATAAAGTTTAGTTGTGTACAAGTGTAATGTGACTGGTCTATAGCCTCGTTACTGGATGACCTTGAGATCACGATGCAAAAACGAACCAGCATAATGACTGTGATTATATAAGGAAACTATTATTGCCAAAGTGCTAATGTTGCCATTAAGAGCTAACAATGCATGCCTATCCCTCGATTCCAACCTACACAGTCATCAACAAGTCCTAGCTACATAACAAAAGTATGGCTAATTACTATACAGCAGAATCAATTACACCAACAGAATCAAGTACATCCAAGCCAGCCTTAATTGAATAGATTCTCATTTATGTCTTGGACTTCTCAAGGTGACAGAACATGCTGTGGTGAAATTAAATATTTATTTAGGGGTGTCATTAAGATGACATTATCATTTAGATCAGTTCATTAAACAAGATACACCAATGATGAGACAATTATGGTTGTTAAATAAATCAAGATGCAGAGAGGAGGGAGAAAAAACATCACTGCTTTGATGTTTTTTCAGACCATCATAGCTGTTAGAGGTCATTGAACTCAGTCCCTTGGTGATCATTGAACAGTCAGACACGCCTGGAAATCAATGGCTTTCATTTTCATTGCCTCTTATTCTTCAAACACTGTAATAATAGACCAGAGAGAATGTAATACATGCTGTATTGATACAAGGTATTAAGAATAGTGTGTTACATTATACGCTCCTACAGTCACAATGTGAGCTATGGAAACACAGAGTTGAAGATCGCCTGAGGTTTCAGACATAAAGAAGAGAGGAGAGAGAGGAGACCGTGAAAAGTGTTGTCCTCTCTGGTGTGACCACCATTATGTGTGAATGATTTGACAGGCATGTCATATAGATCTGCTGCAAATTCGACATTTTAAAAGGTTGTTCAAAATGACCAAGAGCTTTCACTCTGTTCTGCTGAACATGGAGAGTTTTCCATCTTTACAACGAATAGCCTAAGTGTACACATCTTACAAAAAACTTTACACTCACAGCTCCAGTCATCCCATATGGGTTGAAAATGGCATATTTTGTAATTTATAAGCGCCTAAATTGGAATGCAATGGCTGTACAGTAACATGCTATATATTACATCAGAGTTCAAGTTATCCGCTTCACAGCGCTGTATGGGTTTTGACTGACAAACATTACAAGCTTGAGCACTGCGTGTGCAAAAAGAATATGCCCCCATCCTTCCCACTAATTGGGCTACTTTTGCACATTTGTTGTTGTCTGAGTGAGGTGTGACTAATACAAATCCATATCGAGAAAAACTGTCCAGTCAGGCCAGTGTTTGTGAGTATGCTACATCTCCCTGTTTCATGATTAGTTAAGATCTCAAATTAGCCTAGAACATGGCAATGGTAAAACAATAAGCACATAACACAGGATGTTTAAGGAAATATATTGATCATTTTACTCAAATAAAACTGTTGTAAAATAACTGTTACAAGGACGTGAGGAAGAGATATAATGTAAATGTGAAAACTAATCATAAAACAGGGAGATGTAACCTACACACAACGACTGGCCCGACCAGACAGTTTTCCTCTAGTGATTTGCATTCCTCCATTACTACCAGGTTTGGGGAGTAACTGATTACATGTAACAAGTCCACATTTTTGACAGGTACTGTATATTTGACCAAGTCGCCAAATATGCTAATACCATACCTTTCTTTTTTGAGTGTGTTAATACATATTCCAAGCAATGGGTATGAACCTGGTGGTAGTACAGAAATATTTACGCACTCAACCAAGAGGTTTCGAGTTCATATCCCTGCAACATTCATCTGTTTTCTATATCAAGTGTCCTTGAGAACTAACAATTTTATGTTGGTGGTAATAGATAGGACAATTATTTATTTGATTCTAGGCAGCTTTTAGCAAAGTGCAAGAATGTGTTGTTTCCAATAAATATATTTTATGCTATTTTCTTTCAGCCCAAACAATGCCCTGTCCTATTATCTGGTGGTGTAGCAGGACATGTACAGTGCATTCGGGAAAGTTTTCAGACCTCTTGACTTTTTCCACATTTTGTTATGTTACAGCCTTACTCTAAAATTGATAAAATAGTTGTTTCCCTCATCAATCAACACACAATACCCAATAATGACAAAACTAAAAAATATATTTTTAGAAAAAAAAAATATATATATGACATTTACATATGTGTTCAGACCTTTTGCTTAGAACTTTGTTGAAGCAGCTTTGGCAGCGATTAAGTATTCAAGTATTCTTGGGTATTTCGCTACGTGCTTGGCACACCTGTATTTGGGGAGTTTCTCCCATTCTTCTCTGCAGATCTTCGCAGCATAGCTATTTTCAGGTCTCTCCAGAGATGTTCGATTGGGATCGGGTTCAAGTCTGGGCTCTGGCTGGGCCACTCAAAGACATTTAGAGACTTGCCCCAAAGCCACTCCTGTGTTGTCTTGGCTGTGTGCTTAGAGTTGTTGTCCTGTTGGAAGGTGAACCATCGCCCCAGTCTGTGGTCCTGAGTGCTCTGGAGCAGGTTTTCATCAAGGATCTCTCTGTGCATTGCTCCGTTCATCTTTCCCTCGATCCTGACTTGTCTCCCAGTCCCTGCCACTGAAAAACATAGCTATAGCATGATGCTGCTACCACCACCGTAGGGATGGTGGCAGGTCTCTTCTAGGCATGACACTTTGGCATTCAGGCCAAAGAGTTCAATCTTGGTTTCATCAGACCAGAGAATCTTGTTTCTCATGGTCTGAGAGTCTTTTAGTTGTTTTTTGGCAAACTCCAAGCGGGCGGTCATGTGCCTTTTATGAGGAGTGGCTTCCGTCTGGCTATTCTACTACAAAGGTCTGATTGGTGGAGTGCTGCAGAGATGGTTGTCCTGCTGGAAGGTTATCCCATCTCCACAGAGGAACTCTGGAGCTCTGTCAGAGTGACCATTGGTCACCTCCCTGACCAAGGCCCTTCTCCCTCGATTGCTCAGTTTGGCAGGGTGGCAAGTTCTAGGATGAGTCTTGGTCGTCTCAAACTTCTTCCATTTAAGAATGATTGAGGCCACTGTGTTCTTGGGGACCTTCAATACTGCATAAATGTTTTGTTACCCTTCCCCAGATCTGTGCCTCGAAACAGTCCTGTCTCGGTGCTCTACGGACAATTCCTTTGACCTCATAGCTTGGTTTTTGCTCAGACATGTACTGTCAACTTTTGAATTTACCACAGGTGGACTCCAATCAAGTTGTAGAAACATCTCAAGGACGATCAATGGAAACATGATGCAACTGAGTTCAATTTCAAGTCTCATAGCAAAGGGTATGAATACTTATGTAAAGGTGTAAGGTATTTATGTTTAATTTTTAATACATTTGCAAAAAAATAAACATTTCTGCCTTGCCATTATGGGGGTATTGTGGAGAGATTGATGAGGACATGTTTTTTAATATACATTTTAGAATAAGGCTGTAACGTAACAAAATGTGGAAAAAGTCAAGGGGTTTGAATACATTGTAGGAGGACCTTTCAAGTTTCTAGCAACCAAGAGGTTTTAAGTTGAAATCTCAGTTAATGCTGAGTCCCAAGTGTGGTCACTTTTTTTTACCTGAATTGAAATGAGAATACAGCATAATACTGTCATTTTATAGAAATAACACCTTCAAGTTGTAATTACTTTAGACATATTGTAAAAATGTATTCTTGTTCATATACTCCATGTATAGCCAATATCTGTTAAGTCCACAGACCTGGTGGTGCAGAAGACACTTCAAGTACCTAGCAACCAAGAGGTTATACATTTAAATCCCAAGTGAGGTTGAGTTCCAAGTAATCCAGAGGACCATGACACAACGTTCTAAAACAGTTATTGGGGACCATGACTGTTAAACCCATAAGAGTGTAAAGGGGATAATACTGAGATATATGGAATTGTTTAAGAATGTTTTCTTATTTTTTTTTTTTTAAGAATAAATTAGAATTTTAAGACCCCTTGAAGTATAATTTTTATTTTTTAATTATTTGCCAATTTTTTGTTGTTGCCGTTACTGCTATTTTTGCCAATACAAATGCATTGAGTAACAGATTCACTACATGGAACAACAGATAGTCCCCCCCAAAATCTTAAGAAAGTTTGCTCTGAAGTATCTGTCCTATATCTGAGAGATATAGGAGAAAGATCAGGAAACAAATAGATAGATATATACACAGTGAGGGGAAAAAAGTATTTGATCCCCTGCTGATTTTGTACGTTTTCCCACTGACAAAGAAATGATCAGTCTATAATTTTAATGGTAGGTTTATTTGAACCGTGAGAGACAGAATAACAACAAAGTATGGCATCAAGATATGGGTGGCCTGTGACGCACAATCCATCTATGCTTGGAAGATGCCGACCAGTTGACTTCCGACCAGGAAGTCGACCAGTTGAGGCCCGGAGAAGAACCAGGGAATTCGGGTTTTGTTCGATGTGACAGATGGACTAAGGGAGCACAATGTCACGTGACAATTTCTTCACCTCTTATGAACTCAGCCAGCAGCTCTTGAAGAGGAAGATCACCATGGTTGGCACAGCTAGAAAGAACAAGCCTGAGCTCCGCCCTGCAAACCTCACAACAAGGAGGAGAGAGGCCTTCTCATCAAAGTTTGCCTTCACCCCCACCACCACTCTAGTTTCTTACCTCCCAATGAGGAACAAGAATGTGGTCCTCCTGAGCACAATGCACAAAACGCCTGTGATCATGAGGACAGGAAGCCAGCCATTATCCTGGTCTACAACCACAACAAAGGAGGCATGGACAACCTGGACAAGGTGATTGGAACTTACAGTTGCAGGAGGATGACTGGCCCCTGGTCATCTTCCATAACATCCTTGATGTGTCCTCATACAATGCCTTCATGACATGGAACAAGATCAACCCTACCTGGATGCCTGATAAGCGGAACAAGAGGAGGGTGTTCTTGGAGCAACTGGGAAAGGCACGTGTAACCCCACACATTCAAAGAAGGGAGCACCTCCCCTGCACAGCAGCCTCTGCAGCACTTGTGAAAGCTGTTCAGGGGGCTGAATATTGTACTGATCTACCTGAGGCTGCAGCTGGGGCAGGCAAGAGGAGGAGATGCCAATTCTGCCCCTCAAAGTAAAACAAATACTATGTGCTGCACATGTGAGAAATACATATGTAAAGTCCATGCACACACACTTGCATACTGTCCTACATGTGCTGATTAGAGTTGATTGATTTATGTTCTTCACATTTTTGTTTTTATCTATTATCTTATTCGTATTCATTGTTGTTGTTTATACACCTTGTGGGTGGGGGCAATGGTTAAAAAATGGGAGAAGACTAGTATTTTGTAGTCGAATTCCTCATTGTACAGTATCTAAGAATATATCACTATGTTGCCAAAAATGTTCAAGACTGTTATTGCTTCCTTTCAATAAAATGCAATCAAAACTACTTTCTGCACATTTCTGATACTTTCTTAGGCTATACAAGTGCTATCTCTTGCTAAAACACTTTTTTTTACACCTATGCAGTACCTTTAGCAATAATAATAATAATAATAAACCTCTACTTTAGTAAAGAAAACAATTTCTGACAGGTGTGTTGTAATAAAAATGAGTGGTGTCCACTGATTAAATGCAATCTTTCTGCATTGTGAAGAGGGAAAAGCTAGATATTCACAAAGTTTGTGATGAATGACAGGTGGTTTCTTCATGCAAAATAGATTTGGGGTTTAAAATTCAATTAAACTGCTTTATTTTAGGGGTTTAGTGAAGGCGTGCGATTTTTTACCCTTAGGACAAGGGGGAGTTTACAGAATGTTAAGACTACACAAGGGTTAAATGGTTTGGATGTCCCAAGAACTTGTGAGGGTCGTAGAGCAAAACAGAGGACACCATTGTGTCCGGTCACTACAGACCATTTTGTGAGATTTTCAGGATGTCTCACGGTCTGACAAAACCCAGATATCTCTAGCTTAAACTGACAGATTTCTATGGGGATTTTTGCATTATTAATTTACCAATTACCTTTCCAAGGGGGCGTGGATATTGACCTTAGGGGGTTAAATTGATTAAATGTAAATTATGCATTATTAAGTAAAAGATTCTCAATGACATAGAGTACCACAGTATAAGTCATAATTCCCATAAAACCTAGCGGTCAAATGGAGAAATAGTTTTTCCATCATACATTTTTCGTATTGGGATTATAAAAACACTTCAAATCAAATGTAAAAAAATGTGTCACATACACATGGTTAGCAGATGTTAATGCGAGTGTAGCGAAATGCTTGTGCTTCTAGTTCCAACAATGCAGTAATATCTAACAAGTATTCTAACAATTCCCCAACAACTACCTAATACACACAAATCTAAAGGGGTGAATGAGAATATGTAAGTATATGGATGAGGGATGGCCGAGCAGCATAGGCAAGGTGCAATAGATGGTATAAAATACATGTAAACATTATTAAAGTGGCATTATTTAGAGTGCATTGTATAAAGTGACTAGTGATCAATTTATTAAAGTTGCGGTCCCAGCTTTGATGCACCTGTACTGACCTCACCTTCTGGATGGTAGTGGTGTGAGCAGGCAGTGGCTCGGGTGTTTGATGTCCTTGAAGATCTTTTTGGTCTTCCTGTGACATCCGGTGCTGTAGGTGTCATGGAGGGCAGGTAGTTTGCCCCCGGTGATGGTCTGTGTTTCATGTAGGCTTACCCTGGTGTGACGTTTTGATAACTGTGTAAATCTCTCTTTATTTGACAAATAGATTTTTATCAATGTATTCACCTGTATTTACAAAAAATGTAATGCTAATTAGCTGCTAATGTGGAAGAACTACAAATGCCATGATGATCTGGAAAAGACTGCCGAATCGTAACAATCTCTGGATTAACTATCTAATGTTAGCCAAATAAAGTAATGAAAACATTTCCTACATTTCTTTAATTGGACAATTCTGTTAACTGTCATGTGCAAGGTTTAAATTGCCACAATACATGTTAGAAAAAGTGTCAGCTAGAGATGACGCGTAGGAGCTTGCAGGTATTTGTGGTTTTGCATGATGTCAACTTTGATGCTAATTAGCATTATTAATTCTGAGAGTAAATAGAGCCAAATATATTGATAAAAGTCACCTTGTCAGAGAGAGATTTACATTGTTATCACAACGTCACGCCAGGGTAAGCCTACAAGAAACACAGCAATTATGTTACGTGTTTCTAAGATCCCCAACTGGAAAAATGAACAGTGGAAAAACTCCCTGTTTGACTTTAACTACTTAGGGAGCAGTAGGGCGCTATAGTGTTGCATAGTCATCAAAAGCTCTGATTCTTGGCAATATCACAGCGTTGTCAGATTTAAAAAAGGAAAAAGGCTTCACGGCGAAAGCACAACATTTGATTGTTTGAGGGTAGCACCTCTAATATTTACTCATTAGCATAAATCCATAACCCAACACGGGTCTCACAAAATGCATAAAATCGCCAATATAAAATCGCTTACCTTTGATGAACTTCTGCTGAGGGCTTCCCAAGTTTCCAACGAAGACAATCCATGCTTCTTTGGTTAGAAAAAGACATTTATTATATCCATAAATCTCCGTTTGGTTGGCGCGTTATGATCATAAAATCCACCGTTGAGTCGCCTATTGAACCGTGAAGAGAACACGTTCACATTATACCTATACACTTTCTACAAACAAATCAAACATAATTTTTAACGTATCCTTAGGTATCTTTTTGGGTATTTTTGCTGTAATATTTCAACCGGACGATAACGTGAACGATAGGAAAGAAAAATAAAGTGTGTCAAACCTTGTTTACAAAAGTGGTCGCCTGACAATTTCCTGTCCCTATCCGTTCTGGTCACTGCTAGAATTCCCAGTCTTTGACTGTTGACATCTAGTGGAAGCCATAGGTACTGCAGTCTCAGTCCTACATAAGATTGTATGCAATAGGCACAATGGAGAAGATGCTCATTTACAAAAAAAACTGCAAATCTGGATGGATTTTTCTTGGGTTTTCGCCTGCTATATCACTTCTGTTATACTCACATACATTATTTTAAGACTTTTAGAGTGTTTCCTATCCAATAGTACTAATTATGTGCATATCCTATTTTCCGGGCCTGAGTGGCAGGCATTTTACTTTGGGCACGCCAGACTCTCTAAAACCGTCACCTCTGCTGCCGCTCTCTAAAAAGTTAACGAGTCCGACGAGAAGGATATCCTGCTTTCACTGGAACAGGCCCAGATCCACGCCTTTTGCGTGAAGAAAAGACGCCGGGAAAAGGGGACGCAGATCAGGGATCCTTCTGAGAAGCCGGAGGTGAGCGAGTAAACTCCCAATGCCTTCCATTCTCCTTGCTAACGTGCAATCGTTAGAAATAAAAATAAAATGTATGACCTACTGTTAAGATTATTCTACCAACGGGACATTAAAAACTGCAACATCTTATGTTTCACCGAGACGTGGCTGAACAAAGAAATGGACAATATAGAGCTGACGGGATTTTCCATGCACCGGCAGAACAGAGATGTTACCTCTGGTAAGACGAGGGGTGGGGGTGTGTGTCTTTTTGCAATGTCTAATATTAAAGAAGTCTCGAGGTATTGCTCGCCTCGTACCTTATGACCAAACTATCTACATTATTCGCCATCTATTTACCAGCACAAAGCGAAGCTGGCATTAAAACCGCTCTCAACCAACTCTATAAGGCCATAAGCAAAACAGAAAATGCTCACCCAGAAGTGGTGCTCCTAGTGGCCGGGGACTTTAATGCAGGCAAACTTAAATCAGTTTTACCAAATTTTTACCAGCATGTCACATGTGCAGCCAGGGAAAAAAATCCTAGACCACCTCTACTCCCCACACAGAGATGCATACAAAGCTCTCCCCCGCCATCCATTTGGCAAAACAGACCACAATTCTTTCCTCATGATTCTGGCTTACAAGAAAATCTGAAGCAGGAAGCACCAGTGACTTGCTCAATATGGAAGTGGTCAGATGACGCGGATGCTACACTACAGAACTGTTTTGCTAGCTAGCACAGACTGGAATATGTTCCGGGATTCATCCAATGGTATTGTGGAATACACCACCTCAGTCTTCGGCTTCATCAATAAGTGCATTGATGACGTTGTCCCCACAGTGACTGTACGTACATATCCCAACCAGAAGCCATGGATGACAGGCAACATCTGCATCGAGCTGAAGGCTAGAGCTGCCGCTTTCAAAGAGCGGGAGACTAATGCTCGCTTCGAGGCAAGCAACATGAATGCATGCATGAGAGCACCAACTGTTCTGGATGACTGTGTGATAATGCTCTCGGTAGCCGATGTGAACAAAACCTTCAAACAGGTCAACATTCAGAAAGCCACTGGGCTAGACGTATTACCAGGACGTGTACTCAAAGTATTCGCCGACCAACTGTCATGTGTCTTCACTGACATTTTAAACCTCTCCCTGACCGAGTCTGTAATACCTACATGTTTCAAGCAGACCACCATAGTCCCTGTTCCCAAGGAAGTGAAGGTAACCTGCCTAAATTATTACCGCCTGTGGCACTCACGTCGGTAGCCATGAAGTGTGTTAAAATGCTGATCATCAACAGCATCCTCCCGGACAAACTAGACCCACTCCAATTCGCATACCGCCCCAACAGATCCACAGATGATGCAATCTCTATTGGACTCCACACTGCCCTTTCACACTTAGACAAAAGGAGAATTATTTTAATTGACTACAGCTCAGCGTTCAACACCATAATGCCCTCAAAGCTCATCACGCAGCTAAGGACCATGGAACTAAACAACTCCCTCTGCAACTGGTGGCCGCCCCCAGGTGGTAAGAGTAGGCAACAACACGTCTGCCACTCTGGTCCTTAACACTGGGGCCCCTCAGGGGTGTGTACTTAGTCCACTTCTGTATTCCCTGTTCACCCACACCTGCGTGGCCAAACACGACTCCAAAACCATCATTAAGTTTTCTGACGACACAACGGTGGTAGGCCTGGTCACCAACAACGATGAGACGGCCTATAAGGAGGAGGTCAGAGAACTGGCAGTGTAGTGCCAGGAAAACAACCTCTCCCTCAATGTGAGCAAGACAAAGGATCTAATCGTGGACTACAGGAAAAGGCGGGCCGAACAGGCCCCCAATAACATCGACGGGGCTGTAGTGGAGATGGTCGAGAGTTTCAAGTTCCTTGGTGTCCACATCATCAACGAACTATCATGGTCCAAACATACCAAGACAGTCGTGAAGAGGGCACAACAAAACCTTTTCCCCCTCAGGAGACTGAAAAGATTTGGCATGGGCCCCCAGATCCTCAAAAGGTTTTACAGCTGCACCAGTGAGAGCATCCTGACCGGTTGCATCGCCGCCTGGTATGGCAACTGCTTGGCATCCGACCGTAAGGTGCTACAGAGGGTAGTGCGTATGGGCCAGTACATCACTGGGGCCAAGCTTCCTGCCATCCAGGACTTAAATAATATGCGGTGTCAGAGGAAAGTCCATAAAACTGTCATAAACTCCAGTCAACCAAGTTATAGACTGTTTTCTCTGCTACCGCACGGCAAGCAGTTCCAGAGTGCCAAGTCTAGGACCAAAAGGCTCCGCAACAGCTTCTACCCCCAAGCTATTAGACTGCTGAACAATTGATAACAATCGCCACCAGACAATTTACATTTACACCTCCCCCGTATACTGCTGCTACTCGCTTTGTTTGTTACCCATGCATAGTCACTTCGCCCCCACCAACATGTACAGATTACCTCAACTAGCCTGTACCCCTGCTCACTGATTCGGTACCGGTGCCCCCTGTATATAGCTTCGTTATTATTATTATTATTGTGTTACTTTTTGTTATTACTTTTTATTTTAGCATACTTGGTAAGTATTTTCTTCTTCTTTGATTGTACTGTTGGTTAAGGGCTTGTAAATAAGCATTTCACGGTAAAGTCTAAGCTTGTTGTATTCAGCGCATGTGACGAATAAAGTTTGATTTGATTTCTATGGCAGAATGCCTTGTGTCAGCGAGAGAGCTTGATTTGTTTCTTTAAAGCACTATATAGAAACCAGTATGAAATCTGAAATAAATAAAAATTAAGACTTTCATGGTCATCAAGGACATCCATCTAGGTCTGTGTTTGTTTTTTAATGATAGAGCCAGAAGAGGCAGCATATAAGATAGATGCATTGAGGTGGACCTGGAGTGGACCTTTAGTTAGGTGTTTGTCAATTGGAGTCACGTGTTTGGTAGTTAAATCCGTTTTACCTAATTTCTACCAGCATGTTAAATGTGCAACCAGAGGGAAAAAAACTGTAGACCATCTTTACTCGACATACAGGGACGAGTACAAAGCTCTCCCTTGCCCTCTATTTGGCAAATCTGACCATAATTCTATCCTCCTGATTCCTGCTTACAAGCACAAATTAAATCAGGAAGCACGAGTGTCTAGGGCAATAAAAAAGTGGTCTGATGAAGCAGATGCTAAGCTACAGGACTGTTTTGCTACACAGACTTGAATATGTTCTGGGATTCTTCCGATGGCATTGAGGAGTACACCACATCCGTCACTGGCTTGACATCGTCCCCACAGTGACTGTACGTACATACCCCAACCAGAAGCCATGGATTACAGGCAACATCCGCACTGAGATAAAGGGTAGAGCTGCAGCTTTCAAGAAGCGGGACTCTAACCCGGAAGCTTTTAAAAAATCCCGCTACGACCTCCGACGAGCCATCAAATAGGCAAAGCGTCAATACAGGACTAAGATTGAACGTACTACATGGCTCCAAAGCTCGTCAGATGTGGCAGGGCTTGCAAACTATTACAGACTACAAAGGGAAGCACAGCCGAGAGCTGCCCAGTGACAAGAGCCTACCAGACGAGCTAAATTACTTCTATGCTCCCTTCAAGGCAAGAAACTTTGAAACACGCATGAGAGTATCAGATGTTTCGGACACTCTCCGCAGCCAATGTGAGTAAGACATTTAACCTCTTGGGGATAATTAAGGAGCTGTGGGGCGCTAGCATCCGGAAAAAAATGTAGAGCGCCAAATTCAAATTACAGAAGTAGAAATATAAAACTTTCATGAAAATACTCTTGGCAATCTCACGGCATTGTCAGATTTCAAAAAGGCTTTACAGCAAAAGCAGAACATTTGATTGTCTGATGACAGCGCCCCATGTACTTCCCCCATAAGCATAATAATAAAACCAGCGCGGGTATCACAAAACACATTAAAAGAGCGAAAAAAAATCACTTACCTTTGAAGATCTTCTGCTGATGGTAATCCGAAGTGTCCAAGCAAGACATTCAATGTTTCTTTTGTTTAAAATACCCTATTTATATCCATAAAGCTCCGTTTGGTTGGCGCGTTCTGTTCAGAAAATCCACCGTCCACTCGTCCCATTATACAAGACAAAAAATATACCTATAAACTTTGTCCAAACAAATCAAACAACTTTTATAATTTATCCTTAGGTACACTAATATGAATATTAACTATAATATTTCACATTGACAATATCTTGGGCGATAGAAAGGTAAAAAACCGAGGTGCGCGCTCCTGGTCCCACGCGCCACAGACAGAAATTACTTCCTCACTCCACTTGGAAAAACTTCCTGTATTTGTCTAGTTTTCAAGGTCAACTCTTCAAACCTTTTTCTAAAGACGGTTGGCATCTAATGGAAGCCTTAGGTACTGCAAGCTGGGAGCTGGATTAAAGCATGTCCTATAGCAAAAAAAATCTGTCACAAAATCTGATTTTCTTGGATGGATTTTGCTCAGGTTTTCGCCTGCCGTATCAGTTCTGTTATACTCACAGACATTATTTTATTTTAGAAACTTCAACTTTGTTTTCTATCCAATATTACTAATTATGGGCATATCCTAGTTTCTGGGCCTGAGTGGCAGGCATTTTACTTTTGGCATGCCAGACTCTCCAAAACTCCCAACACTTCTGCCACTCCTTAACTAGTTTTAAACAGGTCAACATTCACAAGGCCACAGGGCCAGACTGATTACCAGGACATGTACTCCGAGCATGTGCTGACCAACTGGCAAGTGTCTTCACTGACATTGTCAACCTCTCCCGTACAAGTCCCTGTGCCCAAGAACACTAAGGTAACCTTCCTAAATGACGAGCACTCACGTCTGTAGAAGTGCTTTGAAAGGCTGGTCATGGCTCACATCAACACCATTGTCCCAGAAACCCTAGACCTACCAAGGCAGTGTAGCCTAGTGGTTAGAGCGTTGGACGAAAGGTTGCAAGTTCAATTCCCCAAGCTGACAAGGTACAAATCTGTCGTTCTGCCCCTGAAAAGGCAGTTAACCCACTGTTCCTAGGCCTTCATTGAAAATAAGATTTTGTTAACTGACTTGCCTAGTAAAATAAAGGAAAAAGAAATACACAGATGATGCAATCTCTACTCCATACTGCCCTTTCACACCTATGTGAGAATGCTTTTTATTGACTACAGCTCAGTGTTCAATACCATAATGCCCTTAAAGCTCATCACTAAGCTAAGGACCATGAGACTAAACACCTCCCTCTTCAACTGGATCCTGGGAAGGAAGGCCTTAAAAATTGTCATAGACCCTATTCATAGACTGTACTCTCTGCTACCGCATGGCAAGTATTACCTGAGCACCAAGTCTAGGTCCAAAACCTTCTTAACACCCCCAAGCCATAAGACTCCTGAACAGCTAATCAAAGGCTACCCAGACTATTTGCATTGTCCCCACCCCCCACCCATTCTTTTACACTGCTCCTGTTCTCTGGTTATTATCTATGCATAGTCACATTGACTCTACCTACATGTACATATAACCTAAATTACCTCGAATAACCTGCGCCGCCGCACATTGACTCTGTACCGGTACCCCCTGTATATAGCCTCTCTACTGTTATTTTACTGCTGCTCTTTAACTATTTGTTATTTACATTTTTTTACTTATCTGTTTTTTACTAAACACTTATTTTTCTTAAAACTACATTGCTGGTTAAGGCTTGTAAGTAAGAATTTCACTCTAAGGTCTACACCTGTTGTATTCAGTGCATGTGACAAATACAATTTGATTTGATTTGATTTAGTGATGCGTTTGTAGCTCAGCAGAATCCTACTGCCACTTAATGGGCCATCTTATGCCAGAGGACGATTACTTTATTTCAGGAGATAAAAAGGGAGTTATTTTGTATTGTAGGTTTGCTGAACATCGTAGCAGAGATACAGAATATACATCAGAGGAACTGTAGAAGATCCTGACTTTTCTCTGACATCTAAGCTCTTTATCTCTTGGTCGCAAAAGTAGGTGGATTGGCATACAACATACATTATATCAATTTACATTTCAGCCACACACAACACCCCACTAACCCCTTAGCAAGTAGCAACCTGTTTTTAAGCCCACTAGAACTTTACAGTCAATGCAATGAATTTTGTTGTCAGTGAAAAGGCTTTCTTGTAACGTGATTGTAATATTTCTATTAAGCAACCCACTCCCACCACCACCCTTTGTCTACACAGTGAGTAACATTTCAGAGTAAAGTTAAAAGTTCCTCTGCACCCAAGCTGGATAATTAGAACTGTGGGAAGTGCTAGCTAATGCGACAAGTACGTTAGCCAATAGCTTGATTAGCAGAGAAAGGTTCAGAGAGGCGATCACAAACTGTGAACTGCTCCAGTTCCCTATTCATTAACTACTTTGATCCCAGGAACTGGACTCAAGCTTGTTATAATGACCACATCTAATTGAAATGTAAAATGTATGACCATATTTCTACTATAGGTCTACTTTTTGAAGGTCTTAAAATTTACTTATTTTATTGAAGTTTGGAAAAGAAGATTGTTAGGTATTTGCATATCAGCAAAATCCAAACGTAAAATAATATGATGATATGTTGTGAGCTTGATGATCACTTTATTATAGCGCACTTCGCCTTATTTCAGGTGACAGGTTCAGCACACATTACTACATTTTTTATCAGAAAGTAGGCTGGCCCTTTTTGAAGACACGTAGGTCGATTCATTGCTCTCTTTTTATTTATAAACCTCTCTTACAAAAGCGTACGCAGTACCTAACATCATTATTAACCTTTAGACGTACGAGTTACCATACCCAGTCTCAGGGATGGCTAACTGGAGACACCTTCGGTCTCCACAAAGTTAGGTAAAACTTATTTTAGTTACTTTGTACTCCATGTGTGGAAACATCTACAGAGTTCCCTACAACTAGTTGTACTGGTGCCTCTCGGGCAGTTCAAATTGTTTATTGGGGAACTATTTGCTGAGGCATGTGATTGTTTCTCTTGATTGTGTTTTTGTAATGTTGTATATTTGTATTATGTTGTATTTTTGAATTGTGTATATGCAGGACTTCCTTGTAAAAGATATATTGTTCTTAATGGGACGCCCTACTAAAATAAATGTGAAATAAAAAACAAAATCTGTGAACTCTACTGTACAGAAATTCTGAGTATTCTTCAAATAGATACTGTATATTTACTGTATATATTGGATTTGAAAGAAAACGGCTCCCCATTATACACCTCACCTCAAAGGCCCCAGTAGCATAGTGAGAAACACATTGGCGTTAGCCAAATGCACAGATGCAATACTTTATTCCTCTTCATATCCTCACTGTCCAAATGGAGTCCTGGCAGCAGAAGATAGGCTGTGAACTTGTTAGCAGGCTTTGGGTCAGCAAAATATATTCTCACCTCTCATCACCAAGTCTGGGTCCTTTTTTATATTATATTGCTGAGAGGACTCAAGTCTTTGCCACTAAATGAAGGTAGCTCAGCTCTTTGCATGCACATTTTCAAACACATTACTCTGTCCCAATACAAGAAGATACATAATTCTCAATTACATCCTCCGATGTGTTTCTATCAGTGTTCATTGTGTGCAACCCAGCACATCGGGCTTCACTGCATGGGTCCATCAAAGTGAATAGCGAGCTGCATCTCCCTGCTGTAGGATCAGGAGACATGCCTTGCGGGACGCCTCCGCTTCTACCTCCTCCCCCTGAATGCAATGTGACGGCCGCAGGTTCAATCACAAGTTAGCGAACGCTCGCAAAGAATAGAGAGAGTTGGCTGGTATGTGGTAAAGCATATGGATGTGCTGCTTGTACTTCATCCAGACAGAAGATTGGGGAAAGAGATTATCAGCTGAAAAACAACAGGCAAAATATTACATTCTGTTGCCAAGGCTTTGGAAGAACCCTGGTGTGACCTATTTTGATTGGAATAAAGCCCTATTCTTAGTCAAAATGATATGCATTGAATCATATAATGTTCTTCCGGCACCTTCACAGTTCCTGTTATGAATGTGATTCCTTGGCAGGCACTTGGCAGGTGGATCCATTCCTTAAGGTTTAATGTTCTAACATAATGGCCCATCAGAGCCTGTTTTACATTCCAGACACTCTCCCACCACAGCCACCTTCTTTTGAATATTCATCACATCCCACAATAATCACAACCCAGCTAGCACATAACGTTTGAGAACCATACAGTAGAAGTCAAAAGTTTGGACAGACCTACTCATTCCAGGGTTTTTCCTATATTTTTAAAATGTTCTACATTGTAGAAAAATAGTGAAGACATCAAAACTTTAGACTTATTGTTACTTTTTCTAAACTATGGATGACAATCAACTGGGCTTCTTTTATTTTGTTAAAATAATGTATCTGTGGATATCCCCATATAATTGATATGCTGCCTATATTGTCATAAACTGTGCTGTGTGTGTTTGCATGTTGCAAAAGCAAAATCCCAATCATAGAACTATATGCATCTCTCCAGTGCCCTCTCTGGGACAACAACGTAAATATTTAGACACAGCCATCTCCCATACTACTTTCTGTATTCTATGTTTCTGTAAGATGGAGAGACACATGATACAGAGATATCCTTCTGTAATTGTCTAGTCTCATTCAGCGTGAATGAAAGCCTACCAAGTCATATATTGTAGTTAATGTTTGATGGCAGTACAATATCATTGTTTTTCCCAGACTGCAAGTACAGTGCCAGTCAAAAGTTTGGACACACCTACTCATTCCAAGGTATTTCTTTATTTTTACTATTTTCTACATAATAGTGAAGACATCAAAACTATGAAATCATGTAGTAACCAAAAAAGTGTTAACCTGTTACAGATCCAATCCCGTGAACGGGATCGATTTTGACAACATCCGGTAAAATGCAGAGCGCCAAATTCAAATTACAAAAATACTAATTTCAAACATTCATGAAAATACAAATTCTGCACACCCTTCAAAAGCTTAGACTCTTGTTAATCTAACAGCATTGTGTCACAACTTCCGCTGAAGTTGGTCCCTCTCCTAGTTCGGGCGGCAACCGGCGGTCGACGTCACCAGAGTTCTAGCCACCACCGATCCATTTCTCATTTTCTGTTTGTCTTTTCTCATTCACACCTGGCTCCCATTTCTCTAATTACGTGTCCTTATTTAATCCCTCTGTTCCCCCCTGGGTTTTGTCCGTGATGAGTTATCTGTACCTGTGGCTCCGTTGTGTCGTGAGCAGTGTGTTCACTACTGCTGTTAGTAGTTTGTTTTCTTCGAGTAAAGAAGTTTTGTCGCATCTCCATTTCCTGCGCTTGATTCCGCAAGACCTGCATCACAGAGCCATTACAGAATCATGGACCTTGATATTATGGAATCAGCAGGAGAACACAGCCCTCCTCTTCATGTAGAGGAGCGCGTCCAGCAGCACGCGACCATGCTTCAACATCTCGGCACAGCAATGGATCGCGTGCTGCTGACCATGGAGCGATGGGAGAGAGGAGGGCTGCCAGTACCTCTATCATCACCACCACCTACCCCACTGGTCACCCCCCCGTCATCCGGTCCCAGTGGGATTAGGCTCTCGCTCCCGAGGGAGTATGATGGGACGGCTGCCGGGGGTTCTTACTACAGCTGGAGCTCTACCTGGCGACCGTCCACCTGGCTCCCTCGGGACGCGAGAGCGTGTCCTCCCTCGTCTCCTGTCTGTCTGGGAAAGCCCTGGAGTGGACCAACGCCGTATGGGGAGAAGGTGACGCGGAGTTGGACCACTATGAGGAGTTCACTCGCCGTTTCCGGGCGGTTTTTGACCATCCGCCTGAGGGGAGAGCAGCGGGTGAACGCCTCTTCCACTTACGACAGGTGACGAGGAGCGCGCAGGATTTCGCCCTGGACTTCCGTACTCTGACTGCGGGAGCGAGATGGAATGACAGGGCCCTGATTGACCATTTCCAGTATAGTCTGCTTGAGGACGTCCGTCGGGAGCTGGCCTGCAGGGACACTACATTCACACTGGACCAGCTGGTGGACATGTCCATCCGACTGGACAACCTGCTGGCCACCTGCGGACATCCGGATCGGGGCCCGTCAATTCCATCCTCCAGCCTCTCAGCTCCAACCCCTCTGGAGCTGGAAGGTGCTGTGCTCAGGGGGGCCGGAGGAGGGGTCATTCCCTGCACCAGCTGTGGCCGCAGAGGACACACTGCTGGTCGGTGTTGGGGGAGCTCTTCAGGGAGTCGAGGTGACAGGCAGAGAAATCTTGTGTCCCCCCAGGTGAGTAAGCACCAGACTCACCCAGAGCCCCCTGTTGCTCACATGTTTTTGTTAGTAAAGTTTCCTGAGTGTTCCCCTGGATTTTGCGATAAATCTCCTGGTAGACACAGCACTTCCCAGGAGTCACGTGTATCCTCTGTCACAGGAGGAGACGGCGGCTATGGAAACATATGTCTCCGAATCTCTGGGGCAGGGATACATTCGGCCCTCCACTTCACCTGCCTCCTCAAGTTTATTTTTTCTGAAGAAGGATGGAGGTCTGCGCCCGTGTATTGACTATCGAGGGATCAATCAGATCACTGTGAGGTACAGCTACCTGCTGCCTCTCATAGCCAGTGCGATCGAGTCAATACACGGGGTGCGCATCTTCACAAAATTGGATCTCAGGAGCGCAAACAATCTGGTGCGTATCCGGGAGGGAGACGAGTGGAAGACAGCATTTAGTTCCACCTCAGGCCACTATGAGTACCTTGTCATGCAGTACACGTTGAAAAACGCTCCATCAGTCTTCCAATCGTTTGTAGACGAGATCTTCAGGGACCTGCTCGGGCAGGTTTAGTGGTGTATATTGACGACATATTGATCTTCTCCGCCACACGCGCCGAGCATGTGTCCCTGGTGCGCAGGGTGCTTGGTCGACTGTTGGAGGATGACCTGTACGTCAAGGCTGAGAAGTGTCTGTTCTTACAACAGTCCGTCTCTTTCCTAGGATATCGCATTTCCACGTCCGGGGTGGAGATGGAGAGTGACCGCATTTCCGCCGTGTGTAATTGGCCGACTCCAACCACGGTAAAGGAGGTGCAGCGGTTCTTAGGGTTTGCCAACTACAACCGGAGGTTTATCCGGGGCTTCGGGTCAGGTAGCGGCTCCCATTACCTCACTGCTGAAGGGGGGACCGGTGTGACTGCAGTGGTCAGCTGAGGCGGACAGGGCTTTTGGTCACCTGAAGGCTCTGTTTACCTTGGCCCCGTGCTGGCTCATCCAGCATTCATAGTTGAGGTGGACAGGAGCTGTGCTGTCTCAGCGCTCGGGGACGCCACCAAAACTCCGCCCCTGTGCCTTTTTTTCTAAGAAGCTCGGCGGAGCGAAACTATGATGTGGGGGACCCGGAGATGTTGGCTGTCATGAGGGCTCTGAAGGCGTGGAGGCATTGGCTTGAGGGGGTTAAACACCCCTATCTCATCTGGACTGACCAATGCAATCTGGAGCACATCCGGGCGGCGAGGAGACAGAACCCTCGCCTGGCAAGGTGGGCCATGTTTTTAACCCGTTTTGATTTCACTCTATCATTCCGACCAGGTTCCCAAAACGCTAAGGCAGACGCTCTGTCCCGGTTGCATGACACAGAGGAGCGGTCCATCGATCCCACTTCCATACTTCCTGCCTCTTGCCTGGTGGCACTGGTGGTATGGGAGCTGGACGAGGATATCGAGTGGGCGGTTGTCGTAAAAAATGATCTTCAAAATATGCCACTCATACAAAAACTTGTGAATTCAATAAGCCTTTAATTCAGAGTAATTAACTTCTTACGGAGTGGTGGGGCGCCACTCCCGACACTACCCGGTGAAATGCAAGGCGCCAAATTCAAAATCCAAAAGTTGAATTATTAAAGACGAGCTGACCCGGGAAACAGCTAGCTCTGTATAGCAGAGCACAGCCTTTATAGTATTTTATCCTTACATTAAATACATAGACCCCTCCCAAAGCTTACATAGTTTCCCTTATGTTGGTTTTTCTATAGGTTCATTGTTACATTGTCTTCTGACATCCTGTTTTTCCTCAGGTCTGTTAATCAGTTCCAGACGGCTTTCCTGCTGACGTCCTGTTTCTTCATACCTATTGTTCAACTATTTAGCCTTGGCCATTTTCCTGAGCTCATCAGATATTCTGTTTTAATAAGTCTTATTCATTATATATGTTTTTCTGTCCTACTACTTCAAAGTGATCAATCAGAATACTGGAAATGTAATAATTGTAGTGAGTTAATCTCCAACACGGTACGTACAGAGCCCACTCCCACTCAGCGTCCAGCTGGGCGTATGTACGTTCCGTCTGCTGTCCGCGACCGTCTGATCGTTTGGGCTAACACATCAACCTCCTCTGGTCATCCAGGTATCGGCCGGACAGTGTGCTGTCTTAGTGAGAAAATCTGGTGGCCCACCTTAGCTAAGGACGTGAGGGTTTATGTTTCCTCCTGCCCAGTGTGCTCCCAGTACAAGGCGCCTAGGCACCTGCCCAGAGGGAAATTACAACCCCTACCCATTCCACAGCGGCCGTGGTCACACCTGTTGGTGGATTTTGTGACGGATTTTCCACCATCACAAGGTAAAAGTGACGATCCTGGTGTTTGTGGATCAGTTTTCTAAGTCCTGTCACCTCCTTCCTTTGCCCGGTCTCCCTACGGCTCTACAGACTGCGGAGGCTCTGTTCACCCATGTCTTCCGGCACTACGGGGTGCCTGAGGACATAGTGTCTGATGGGAGTCCCCAGTTCACGTCTAGGGTGTGGAAGGCGTTCATGGAGTGTCTGGAGGTCTCGGTCAGCCTTACCTCAGGTTTTCACCCCGAGAGCAATGGGCAGGTGGAAAGAGTAAACCAGGATGTGGGTAGGTTTCTGAGGTCGTATTGCCAGGACCGGCCGGGGGAGTGGGCGGTTTTCCTTCCCTGGGCAGAGATGGCCCAGAACTCACTCCACCACTCCTCCACTAACCTGTCTCCATTTCAATGTGTGCTAGGTTATCAGCCAGTTCTGGCACCGTGGCATCAGAGCCAGACCGAGGCTCCTGCGGTGGACGAATGGTTTAGGCGCTCGGGGGAGACCACGTGCACCTGCAACGAGCCGTGAGGTGGGAGAAGGCGAGCGCTGACCGCCACCGCAGTGAGGCCCCGGTGTTCGCACCAGGGGACCGGGTCTGGCTCTCGACCCGAAACCTGCCCCTCCGCCTGCCCAGCCGGGAAGCTGGGGCCGCGGTTTGTGGGGCCTTTCAAAGTCCTGAGGAGACTGAACGAGGTTTGTTATAGGTTACAGCTTCCCCCAGACTACCGTATTAATCCCTCGTTCCATGTGTCTCTCCTCAGGCCGGTGGTGGCTGGCCCGCTCCAGGGACCTGAGGTCCTGGAAGTTCCTCCGCCCCCTCTGGACATCGAGGGGGCCCGGTGTGTGCAGTTCGAGCCATCATGGACTCAAGGCGTCGGGCAAGGATGGGAGGAGTACGGTTCGAAGGAGAGAAGCTGTGTGCGGGTGGAGGACATCCTGGATCCTTCGTTGCTGTGGAAATTTCCCCACCTCCACCCAGATAGAACTGCACCTCGTCCTCCGGGTCGTCCCCGAGACCAGTGTTGGCGCGCTGCTGGAGCCGCGCGTAAAGGGGGGGGGTACTGTCACGACTTCCACTGAAGTCGGTCCCTCTCCTTGTTCGGGCGGCTACCGGTTCTAGCCACCACTGATCCATTTCTCATTTTCTGTTTGTCTTTTCTCATCCACACCTGGTTCCCATTTCCCTAATTACATGTGTCCTTATTTAATCCCTCTGTTCCCCCCTAGGTCTGTGCGTGTGGCTCTGTTGTGTCGTGAGCAGTGTGTTCACTACTGCTGTTAGTAGTTTGTTTTCTTTTAGTAAAGAAGTTTTGTCGCATCTCCATTTCCTGCGCTTGATTCCGCAAGACCTGCATCACAGAGGCATCACAGAGCCATTACACATTGTCAGATTTCAAAAAGGCTTCATGGCGAAAGCAGAACATTTGATCGTCTGAGGACAGCGCCCCACTCAAACTCAATTAGCATAATAACATAACCAGCAGAGGTGTCACAAAACTCAAAAATAACATAAAATAAATTGCTTACCTTTGATGATCTTCCTCTGATGGCATACCCAAGCGTCCAGGTTACACAATAAAAGGTCATTTTGTTTGATAAAGTTCCTCTTTATATCCATATAGCTCCGTTTGGTTCAGAAATCCACCTGCCCAAAGGCTTTCATCCATGCAGACAAACGATATCCCAAAAGTACCGGTAAAGTTCGTCAAAACAAGTCAAACAGCATTTCTAATCAATACTCAGATACCCTAAACTGAATATAAACAATAATATTTCAGACGGAGTATAACCTGCTGAATAGAAGAGAAAAAGATCCAAAACAGGACACTTGACGTGAACTCAGGAACAAGTGGTCTTACTCCCTTGATTTTCATGATTGAAGCTTCAAACCTTTTTCTATAGACTGCTGACATCTAGTGGAAGCCATAGGAACTTCAATCTGGGGGTTAAACCTCTTAGGGATAACCGGGGTGCTAGCGGGCCGTTCCCGACACTTCCCAGTGAAATGTAAGGTGCCAAATTCAAAATCCCAAAGTTGAATTATTAAACATTCATCAAAAGCTCTGAATCTTGGCAATATCACAGCGTTGTCAGATTTCAAAAAGGCTTTACGGCGAAAGCACAACATTTGATTGTTTGAGGATAGCACCTCTCATTTATGCATTAGCATAAATTCATAACCAGCGCGGGTCTCACAAAACCCATATAAAAGCTAAAATAAATCACTTACCTTTCGAAGAACTTCTGCTGAGGGCATCCCAAGTGTCCAAGGAAGAAATCCAATGGTTCTTTTGTTGGAAAAGTCATTTATTATATCCATAAATCTCAGTTTGTTTGGTAGCGTTATCTTCAGAAAATCCACCGTCGAGTCACACGTTGTACAGTGAAGAGAAAGCGTTCAAATTATACCTATCAACTTTGCCCAAACAAATCAAACATCATTTATAATGCATCTTTAGGTATCCTTTTTATGAATATTAACGATAATATTTTACACAGATAATATCCTAAGCGATATAAAAGGAAAATAAAGTGGAGCGCTCACGGTCTCCTGCCCGCGAAACGTTATTGACATCCGTGGTCCCTTCAGTATTTCTTCTTCTGTATGGTTCTGTTCAATGCTAAAGCCTCCAAACACTGTCCAGAGACTGTTGACATCTAGTGGAAGCCATAGGTACTGCAATCTGGGAGCTATTATACATGGATTTCAATAGGAAGTCTATCAAACAGTGGAAATGTCACACAAAAATAATTTCTGGACAGAGGTTTTTGCCTGCTGTATCAGTTCTGTTATACTCACAGACATTATTTTAACTTCAGAGTGTTTCCTATCCAATATTTCTAATTATGTGCATATCCTAGTTTCTGGGCCTGAGTGGCAGGCATTTTACTTTGGGCACGCCGGACTCTCCAAAACTGTCACCTCTGCTGCCGCTCCCTAACTAGTTTTAAACTATGAGGCTTTGAATAGCTTGCCTATTGAAAACAGTGTGACATGACTGATTCAGATATCCCGGATGGATTTTGCTCAGGTTTTTACCTGCCGTATCAGTTCTGTTATACTCACAGACATTACTTTAACAGTTTTAGAAACGTCAGTGTTTTCTATCCAAAGCTACTAATTATATGCATATCCTAGCTTCTGGGCCTGAGTAACAGGCAGTTTACTTTGGGCACGTTTTTCATTCGAACTTAAAAAAAATACTGCCCCCTAGCCCTAAGAAGTTAAACAAATTCAATGTAGCCACCAAAGTAGGATTCTTCAAAGTATCCACCCTTTGCCTTGATGACAGCTTTGCACAATCATGGCATTCTCTCAACCAGCTTCATGAGGTTGTCACCTGGAATGCATTTCAATTGACAGGTGTTAATTCTTAATGTGTTTGAGCTAATCAGTTGTGTTGTGACAAGGTAGGGGTTGTAAATAAATGCTTCACAGAGATCAAGTAACAGACACATCTCAACATCAACTGTTCAGAAGAGACTGCGAGAATCAGGCCCTCATGGTCGAATTGCTGCAAAGAAACCACTACTAAAGGATACCAATAATAGGGAAGATACTTGTTTGGGCCAAAAACATGAACAATTGACATTAGACCGGAGGAATGTCTTTGTGAGACGCAGAGTAGGTGATCGGATGATCTCCGCATCTGTGGTGCCCACAGTGAAGAATGGAGGAAGGGGTGTGATGGTGTGGGGGTGCTTTGCTGGTGACACTGTTGGTGATTTATTTAGAATTCAAGGCACACTTAACCAGTATGGCTACCGCCTTCCCATCTGCTTGGCACTTAGTGGGACAATCATTTGTTTTTCGACATCAGATGACCTGACCTCCACAATCACTCGGCCTCAACCGAATTGTGATGGATTGGGAAAAGCAGCCAACCAGTGCTCAGCATACGCTATCAAAGTACTGAGCATATGGTCTGAATACTTATAGAATATCAATGTGATATTTCATTTTTGTATTTTTGATAAATTTGCAACAATTTCTAAAAACCTATTTTGCCTTGTCATTATGGGGTATTGTGTGTAGATTGATGAGGGAAAAACAAATGAATAAATTTTAGAATAAGGCTGAAACGTAACTAACTTTGGAAAAAGTGAAGGGGTCTGAATACTTTCCGAATGCAATGTATGTATAGGGGTAAGGTGACTAAACAGAGTAGCAGCAGCTTATATGATGATTGTATATGCGTGTGTGCAGAGTTAGTATAAATGTATGTGCATATTATGTGTGTGTGAGCAAATTATGGAGTGAGTGTTGGAGTGCCAGTGTGCATTGAGAAAAAGAAAAAATACAAGGGTCAACTAAGATAGTCCGTGTAGCCAATTCTTTATTTTATGAAAACCTTCAAAAAAATGTAACTGTACACATTAACATCAATACGATCTAATTTACGTTCTCAGAACATGAAGACATTTTTTTCCATAAAAAACACAAGAAAACTTTATCATTGACACAAAGCTTTAATCTTCTGAGAACATTCTAAGAATGTTATTTAAAAACATATGCATTCTGTTCTCAGCATCAACAAAAGTCTTTATCGTCTATCGCAGCCAACACACCTGATGACACTTAAATCAAATCAAACACTCGCAATAACATCTGCTAACCATGTATATGTGACCAATACAATTTGATTGGATATGATTTAAGTGTGTTCAGGTGTGTTAGCTGCACCCAGTAATTGGCCACATCTGATCTTAATGAGTGACAGGTGTGTTAATTCTTGCTTGTTTCATTTGCAAATAGGTTCTGTTTTAATAGACTAAAAAACATGGCATGCTATCTTCATCCTGGTGGCGCATTTCCATGGATAGAGAACAGAAGATCATAGGTTTGAACCTCAACAATGTCATTTCTCAATAAAAAGGGATTTGTTGTCACGTCCAGGCCAGAGTTTAAGGCTGGCGTGTTTTTGTTTCATTTTGGTGTAGGGTTATTTTGGTTCTAGTTTGTCTATTTCTATGTTGGGGTAATGGTTCCCAATTAGAGGCAGCTGTGTGTCGTCTCTAATTGGGAACCATATATATGTTTGGGGTTTTCGTATAGGGTTTGTGGGTTATTGTTTGAGCATAGCTTAGTGTTATGTTCTTTGTTACGTTCGCTGTTATGATCGCTGTTCATTCTGTTTGTTATTTTCCCAGTTACGTCATTTAATAAAATGTATACTGGAAGCATCGCTGCGTCTTGGTCTGTCCCTTCCGAGGATCGTGACATTTGTTCGCATGATTAATACCTAAGGAATTTAATTTACATGTGTCCTACAGTATCTGTGCTTGGAGTTTAATGAAGTATACCCAAAATAAGCTAGCAGTGTTATTAAAACATTCAGTGAAAGTTTTAAGGAACTTATTCAAAAACCTCAAAATAACCTATAATTGTCATTCTTAGAGCATTAATAAAACCTCCCAGGAACTAGAGTAAAATGTTTTCAGAACCTCCCAGCAACCTAAAAATAAATGTTCCCATAACGTTTAACAAACGTAATATTTTACTGGTCAGGAAACTTATTGCATCGTGTCCACAAAATACCTAAGTTCCCACAACTTCCATGGAACCAAATGTGCAAGCTGGGTATCCTTTTGTAACAAGCTGGGATAACCGGGGTGCTAGCGGGCCGTTCCCGACACTTCCCAGTGAAATGTAAGGTGCCAAATTCAAAATCCCAAAGTTGAATTATTAAACATTCATCAAAAGCTCTGAATCTTGGCAATATCACAGCGTTGTCAGATTTCAAAAAGGCTTTACGGCGAAAGCACAACATTTGATTGTTTGAGGATAGCACCTCTCATTTATGCATTAGCATAAATTCATAACCAGCGCGGGTCTCACAAAACCCATATAAAAGCTAAAATAAATCACTTACCTTTCGAAGAACTTCTGCTGAGGGCATCCCAAGTGTCCAAGGAAGAAATCCAATGGTTCTTTTGTTGGAAAAGTCATTTATTATATCCATAAATCTCAGTTTGTTTGGCGCGTTATCTTCAGAAAATCCACCGTCGAGTCACACGTTGTACAGTGAAGAGAAAGCGTTCAAATTATACCTATCAACTTTGCCCAAACAAATCAAACATCATTTATAATGCATCTTTAGGTATCCTTTTATGAATATTAACGATAATATTTTACACAGATAATATCCTAAACGATATAAAAGGAAAATAAAGTGGAGCGCGCTCACGGTCTCCTGCCCGCGAAACGTTATTGACATCCGTGGTCCCTTCAGTATTTCTTCTTCTGTATGGTTCTGTTCAATGCTAAAGCCTCCAAACACTGTCCAGAGACTGTTGACATCTAGTGGAAGCCATAGGTACTGCAATCTGGGAGCTATTATACATGGATTTCAATAGGAAGTCTATCAAACAGTGGAAATGTCACACAAAAATAATTTCTGGACAGAGGTTTTTGCCTGCTGTATCAGTTCTGTTATACTCACAGACATTATTTTAACTTCAGAGTGTTTCCTATCCAATATTTCTAATTATGTGCATATCCTAGTTTCTGGGCCTGAGTGGCAGGCATTTTACTTTGGGCACGCCGGACTCTCCAAAACTGTCACCTCTGCTGCCGCTCCTAACTAGTTTTTAAACTATGAGGCTTTGAATAGCTTGCCTATTGAAAACAGTGTGACATGACTGATTCAGATATCCCGGATGGATTTTGCTCAGGTTTTTACCTGCCGTATCAGTTCTGTTATACTCACAGACATTACTTTAACAGTTTTAGAAACGTCAGTGTTTTCTATCCAAAGCTACTAATTATATGCATATCCTAGCTTCTGGGCCTGAGTAACAGGCAGTTTACTTTGGGCACGTTTTTCATTCGAACTTAAAAAAAATACTGCCCCCTAGCCCTAAGAAGTTAAACAAATTCAATGTAGCCACCAAAGTAGGATTCTTCAAAGTATCCACCCTTTGCCTTGATGACAGCTTTGCACAATCATGGCATTCTCTCAACCAGCTTCATGAGGTTGTCACCTGGAATGCATTTCAATTGACAGGTGTTAATTCTTAATGTGTTTGAGCTAATCAGTTGTGTTGTGACAAGGTAGGGGTTGTAAATAAATGCTTCACAGAGATCAAGTAACAGACACATCTCAACATCAACTGTTCAGAAGAGACTGCGAGAATCAGGCCCTCATGGTCGAATTGCTGCAAAGAAACCACTACTAAAGGATACCAATAATAGGAAGATACTTGTTTGGGCCAAAAAACATGAACAATTGACATTAGACCGGAGGAATGTCTTTGTGAGACGCAGAGTAGGTGATCGGATGATCTCCGCATCTGTGGTGCCCACAGTGAAGAATGGAGGAAGGGGTGTGATGGTGTGGGGGTGCTTTGCTGGTGACACTGTTGGTGATTTATTTAGAATTCAAGGCACACTTAACCAGTATGGCTACCGCCTTCCCATCTGCTTGGCACTTAGTGGGACAATCATTTGTTTTTCGACATCAGATGACCTGACCTCCACAATCACTCGGCCTCAACCGAATTGTGATGGATTGGGAAAAGCAGCCAACCAGTGCTCAGCATACGCTATCAAAGTACTGAGCATATGGTCTGAATACTTATAGAATATCAATGTGATATTTCATTTTTGTATTTTTGATAAATTTGCAACAATTTCTAAAAACCTATTTTGCCTTGTCATTATGGGGTATTGTGTGTAGATTGATGAGGGAAAAAAAACAAATGAATAAATTTTAGAATAAGGCTGAAACGTAACTAACTTTGGAAAAAGTGAAGGGGTCTGAATACTTTCCGAATGCAATGTATGTATAGGGGTAAGGTGACTAAACAGAGTAGCAGCAGCTTATATGATGATTGTATGTGCGTGTGTGCAGAGTTAGTATAAATGTATGTGCATATTATGTGTGTGTGAGCAAATTATGGAGTGAGTGTTGGAGTGCCAGTGTGCATTGAGAAAAAAGAAAAAAATACAAGGGTCAACTAAGATAGTCCGTGTAGCCAATTCTTTATTTTATGAAAACCTTCAAAAAAAATGTAACTGTACACATTAACATCAATACGATCTAATTTACGTTCTCAGAACATGAAGACATTTTTTTCCATAAAAAAACACAAGAAAACTTTATCATTGACACAAAGCTTTAATCTTCTGAGAACATTCTAAGAATGTTATTTAAAAACATATGCATTCTGTTCTCAGCATCAACAAAAGTCTTTATCGTCTATCGCAGCCAACACACCTGATGACACTTAAATCAAATCAAACACTCGCAATAACATCTGCTAACCATGTATATGTGACCAATACAATTTGATTGGATATGATTTAAGTGTGTTCAGGTGTGTTAGCTGCACCCAGTAATTGGCCACATCTGATCTTAATGAGTGACAGGTGTGTTAATTCTTGCTTGTTTCATTTGCAAATAGGTTCTGTTTTAATAGACTAAAAAACATGGCATGCTATCTTCATCCTGGTGGCGCATTTCCATGGATAGAGAACAGAAGATCATAGGTTTGAACCTCAACAATGTCATTTCTCAATAAAAAAGGGATTTGTTGTCACGTCCAGGCCAGAGTTTAAGGCTGGCGTGTTTTTGTTTCATTTTGGTGTAGGGTTATTTTGGTTCTAGTTTGTCTATTTCTATGTTGGGGTAATGGTTCCCAATTAGAGGCAGCTGTGTGTCGTCTCTAATTGGGAACCATATATATGTTTGGGGTTTTCGTATAGGGTTTGTGGGTTATTGTTTGAGCATAGCTTAGTGTTATGTTCTTTGTTACGTTCGCTGTTATGATCGCTGTTCATTCTGTTTGTTATTTTCCCAGTTACGTCATTTAATAAAATGTATACTGGAAGCATCGCTGCGTCTTGGTCTGTCCCTTCCGAGGATCGTGACATTTGTTCGCATGATTAATACCTAAGGAATTTAATTTACATGTGTCCTACAGTATCTGTGCTTGGAGTTTAATGAAGTATACCCAAAATAAGCTAGCAGTGTTATTAAAACATTCAGTGAAAGTTTTAAGGAACTTATTCAAAAACCTCAAAATAACCTATAATTGTCATTCTTAGAGCATTAATAAAACCTCCCAGGAACTAGAGTAAAATGTTTTCAGAACCTCCCAGCAACCTAAAAATAAATGTTCCCATAACGTTTAACAAACGTAATATTTTACTGGTCAGGAAACTTATTGCATCGTGTCCACAAAATACCTAAGTTCCCACAACTTCCATGGAACCAAATGTGCAAGCTGGGTATCCTTTTGTAACAAGCTGAAGCTGTTTTTCCTCCACCCTCTCTTTCAAATGTGATGCGCTACAGCAATTAATTTCCCCTACATGGTGTTTATGGGTAGATAAGACTACAGTAGCCCACATTTGTCATCTGTGGTCTCGTCAGTGCCCCCAGATATAGGTTCCTGGTAGATTTATAGACTTTCCGTATCCATAGTTTTTCTGTCCCCCAAGTCTTAATGTTTTTGTGCTGATATGATGTATGTGTGGGTCACCCAGCTTTTTCTCAGGGACTTAAGTCATTAGAGACACATGAGACGCTAGCTGCAGCTACGTTGGTGATAGGAACTGGTCCTTAATTTCAGCAGCGCACCGTCATGTTGCTAATAAGAGGCAGCCACATGAAGGGTAATTAGAATATATACTGTACACTTAAACGGTGAAAAAGTGCTGCCTCTACCCCAGCCCAAGTCAATTACTGTACATGGCATAGATATGGAATACAGTGAGGGGGATTTTACTCTACAATATCAACAACTTAAATTCAATTGAATAATCCTGTGGGTGAAGATCAGTGGTACTTAACTAAAAATACTTCAAAGTACTACTTAAGTAGCTTTTTAGTGTATCTGTACTTTACTATTTATGCTTTTGAATATTTTTACTTTAGTACATTCCTTAAGAAACTATTGTACTTTTTACTCCATACATTTACCTTGACACCCAAAAGTACTCATTACATTTTGAATGCTTAGCAGGACAGGAAAATAATGGTCATATTTACGCAATTATCAACAGAACATCCCTGGTCATCCCTACGGCCTCTGATCTGATGGACTCACTAAACACACAGGCTTCGTTATAAATAATGTCTGAATGTTGGAGTGTGCCCCTGGCAATCCGTAAATATTAAAAACAAGAAAATGTTGCCTTCTGGTTTGTTGAATATGGGGAATTTTAAATGGTTTATACTTTTACTTTTGATACTTAAGTATATGTTAGCAATTACATTTACTTTTTGATACTTAAGTATATTATGAACCAAATACTTTAAGACTTTTACTCAAATAGAATTTTACTGGGTGACTTTTACTTTTACTTGAGTCATTTTCTATTAAGGTATCTTTACTTTTACTCAAGTATGAAATTTGGTTACTTTTTCCACCACTGGTGAAGATCATTGTCACATTTTAAAACACTTCTCCAGATCCCACTAGGCATTCTCATTTAGTCTTTCTAATGAATCTGAGGCACAACATTCCATAGCTTCTAGGATAAAGTTGTTGCATTTATCCTCTGATATCAAATACATTGCTTGGGTCATCTATAATTTGTTTCAATATTAATCCGCATTAATTTCCATGAAAACTAAGAGTGCAATAAGCCTCTTTTCTATGGTCCAAGTTTTGTGTGTAAACAAAATCAGTAGTATTTTACAATAACAGTCTAAATTTAAACTGCTTAAGGGGACACTGAGACAGGTAGCTATGATTACTAAGGGGAGAACTAATCCAGTGTCCACATAATCAAAACAAGCTAGAGTATAAGATTTGAGCCAAATAAAGAACTTACTCACTACAAAAACTTTAGTTCAAGTTTACAGCTGGCTAAATATTGGCATAAACTATTTTTCACATCAATAAAATGTCTGTTGAAACCTTTAGGGGTACTGTTGTACAAAGAACACCCACTGGGCTCAAAACTGGTTGAATTAACGTTATCTATTGTGCTGTGGAATCTACATGGAAGATAAATTGGACACACACAAACATCAACATCACACCTGCCCAGACCCACCAGCTCACACCCCCATCTCCAGCCCCCGAATCACTCTCTGCCATATGGCCTCAAACTGCACAATTTTGTTTCTCTCTGTCGCCCATGCACTTTCAACATTTAGATAATAAAGAATTTTACCTTTCCATTGTGTTAACGAGGGAGGATTGGTTGATTTCCATTTTTTTAATATGATTGACGATAAAAGTATTGTCCAACCCATCGGGTATCTCACTTCACCCTCAAATGCTATGTCTTAAAATACAGTTGAAGTTGGAAGTTTACATACACTTAGTTTGGAGTCATTAAAACACATTTTTCAACCACTCCACAAATTTCTTGTTAACAAACTATAGTTTTGGCAAGTCGGTTAGGACATCTACTTTGTGCATGACACAAGCAATTTTTCCAACACTTGTTTACAGACATACTATTTCACTTATAATTCACTGTATCACAATTCCAGTGGGTCAGAAGTTTACATACACTAAGGTGACTGTGCCTTTAAACATCTTGTAAAATTCCAGAAAATTATGTAATGGCTTTAGAAGCTTCTGATAGGCTAATTGACATAATTTGAGTCAATTGGAGCTGTACCTGTGGATGTATTTAACGGCCTACCTTCAAACTCAGTGCCTCTTTGCTTGACATCATGGGAAAATCAAAAGAAATCAGAAAAAAAGTCTGGTTCATCATCCTTTAGAACAATTTTTAAACGCCTGAAGGTACCACGCTCATCTGTACAAACAATAGTATGCAAGTATAAACATCATTGGTCCACGCAGCCATCATACCGCTCAGGAAGGTGGTGGGTTCTGTCTCCTAGTGATGAACGTACTTTGGTTCGGAAAATGCAAATCAATCCCAGGACAACAGCAGAGGACCTTGTGAAAATGCTGGAGGAAACAGGTACAAAGTATCTATATCCACAGTAAAACGAGTCCTATATCGACATAACCTGAAAGGCCGCTCAGCAAGGAAGAAGCCCCTGCTCCAGAACTGCCATAAAAAAGCCAGACTACAGTTTGCAACTGCACATGGGGACAAAGATCATACTTTTTGGAGAAATGTCCTCTGGTCTGATGAAACAAAAATAGAACTGTTTGGCCATAGTGACCATCATTATGTTTGGAGGAAAAAGGGGTGGGCTTGCAAGCCTGAAGAACACCATCCCAACTGTGAAGCACGAGGATGGCAGCATCATGTTGTGGGGGTGCTTTGCTCCAGGAGTGACTGGTGCACTTCACAAAATAGATGAGGAAGGAAAATTACGTGGATATATTGAAGCAACATCTCAAGACATCAGTCAGGATATAGAGCTAGGGTCCTTTTTTTCTCAATTTCCGCCTGACTGACATGCCCAAAGTAAACTGCCTGTTGCTCAGGCCCTGAAGCCAGGATGTGTGTATAATTGGTACCATTGAAAGAAAACACTTTAAAGTTTGTAGAAATGTTAAAATAATGTAGGAGACAATAACACAATAGATATGGTAGGAGAAAATCCAAAGAAAAACCAACCAGATTTTCTTTTTTTGAAAGACCATGCTCTTACAATGGAAAGTATAGGGGCATTCCGAATTCTAGCTCCCATCATGCAATTCCTATGGCTTCCACAGGGTGTCAGCAGTCTATGTTCAGTGTTTCAGGCTTGTAACTTCCAAAACATATAAGGACACAGTCTTGGAAATTCGTGTTTGGGCGCACGATGAAAACAAGACTCACCTGCTAAAATCTGTTTCCTATTAAACATACTTCTTTCCGTAAGAAATTGTATAGTTTGATTACATTTTAGGGTATCTGAGGAGTCAATAGAAATGTATTTTGACTTGTTTTACAAAGTTTAGCGGTAGATTTTTTGTTTCCTTTCTCTGCATGTTGAACAAGTCGATTACTCAAATCAATGGCACCAACTAAACTAACTTTTTGGGATATAAAGAAGGATTCTATATAACAAAACGACACTAAATGTTATAGCTGGGACCCTTTGGATGCAAAAAGTAATTGAAAATGTAATCGCTATTTGTGAATTTATGAAACCTGTGCCGGTGGAAAAATATTTTGATGTGGGGCGCCGTCCTCAAACAATCGCATGGCATGCTTTCGTTGTAATGGCTACTGTAAATCGGAGAGTGCAGTTAAATTAACAAGAATTTAAGCTTTCAACCAATATAAGACACTTGTAAGTACCTAAAAGTTTAGTATCCATAATTTGTATGATTATATATTTGAATTACGCGCCCTACAGTTTCACCGGAAGTTGTCCCGCTAGCGGGATGCCTAGCCAAAACAGGTTAAAGCTTGGTCGCAAATGGGTCTTCCAAATGGACAATGACCCCAAGCATACTTCCAAAGTTGTGGCAAAATTTCTTAAGGACAACAAAGTCAAGGTATTGGAGTGGCCATCACAAGTCCTGACCTCAATCCTATCGAAAATGTGTTGGCAGAACTGTAAAAGTGTGTGCGAGGAAGGAGGCCTACAAACCTGACTCAGTTATACCAGCTCTGTCAGGAGGAATAGGCCAAAATTCACCCAACTTTTGTGGGAAGCTTGTGGAAGGCTACCCAAAACGTTTGACCCAAGTTAAACAATTTAAAGGCAATGCTACCAAATACTAATTGAGTGTATGTAAACTACTGACCCACTGGGAATGTGATGAAATAAATAAAAGCTTAAATAAATAATTCTCTCTACTACTATTCTGACATTTCACATTAAAAGTGGTGATCCTAACTGACCTAAAACTGGGAATTTTTACTAGGATTAAATGTCAGAAATGGTGAAAAACTGAGTTTAAATGTATTTGGCTAAGGTGTATGTAAACTTCCGACTTAAACTGTATATACTGAGATCATGTGACACTAAGATTGCACACAAGTAGACTTGATTCAACTAATTATGTGACTTCTGAAGGTAATTGGTTGCACCAGATCTTATTTTGGGGCTTCATGGCAAAGAGGGTGAATACATATGCAGGCACCACTTTTCCGTTTTTTTTAATCTTTTTTTTAATTTCACTTCACCAATTTGGATATGTCAATTACATGAAATCCAAATACAAATCTTCTTAAATTACAGGTTGTAATGCAACAAAGTAGGTAAAATGCCAAGTGGGATGAATTCTTTTGCGAGGCACCTTATGTATCCAGTCTGGTAGGACTTTTGCCATTGTATTCCTTAAGTTTTTTTATTATTTGTCACAATTTGTGTCTGTAATCAGCCGGGGACTCTCCAGAGTTTCCTGGTTTTAATATATACTGAAATAACAGTTTGATACATAAAACGAGGAAGCACTGATCGTGACTTGTGTTGTCATTTGTGTAAATAGGGGCGCTACTTTGTCCCAAAATGATGAATACAATTCTATGGAAAAGCCATCCATTCCTGGTGCTTCTCTCTGTGCGAATGTTTTAACAGTGTCTAATATTTATTTTTGGGTGATCTCTATTTTTAGTGATTTCTCTTTTGTCTGCTGATAATTGCTTCAGGTTTGAGTCTAAGGATGCTGTAGGATCTGTGCAAAAAAAATGTAGTGAATTCTTAAAAAGCTTTTCTTACTTTGGAGAAAGAAAGAAGCAGTCTTTTGTAGTTGGGAATATTAACTTCCAGCTGTCCTGTAAATTATTTGTAGAGATGAAAATGTTCAGTCTCTTTGGAGGCTCCTTGAATTTGCCTTCTTTATTGCTTTGTCTGTCAATCTTATCAAATGTATGATTTAGGTCACTTGCTAAAATAATAGTTCCTGCCAGGATTTGATCTAATAACAATAAAAACACCAGATTTGCCCCTGGTGGGATACACAATGAAATCAACGTGTATTTTTCACATGTAAGGTACAATTTAACATAAAACTTCTTGGTCCATGTGCTGGGATATAAGGGAAAATTATTTATTCTTATTTATCAGAATGCCTGCACCTCTGCTGTTACTACAGTAGGCGGCAGCATAGGCCGCTCCAACCCAGCTCCTCTTTAAATGTTTAATATATCCTTTTTATGAAATGTAAGTCTTGCAGGAAGACCACATCTGATGACAATATATTTAAGTGTTCAAGAACCATATGCTTTTTTTCCAATTAAGAAGCTGTGCACATTCCATGTAATACATTGGATTTTGTTGGTATTTACTAAGCTAACCTTGTCTGTTCTGTCTATCATTGAAGAACTAGATAAAATATTTTAGCAGACATGTCAGATGAGGGCACTGAGCATTCCATGGAATGGGAAAGTCAAAGTATGAATTCATAGTTATTGTATACATTACATATATACACTGAGTGTACAACATATTACGAACACGTTCCTAATAATGAGTTGTACCCCATTTTGCCCTCAGAACAGCCTCAATTAGTCAGGGCACCCTGTGTTCCACAGGGTGCTGGCTCATGTTGACTCCAACACTTCCCACAGTTGTGTCAAGTTGGTTGGATGGCCTTTTGGTGGTAGACCATTCTTGATACACACGGGAAACTGTTAAATGTGAAAAACCCAGCAGCATTGCAGTTCTTGACACAAACCGGTGGGCCTGGCACCTACTACCATACACTGTTCAAGGTCACTTAAATATTTTGTCTTGCCCATTCACCATCTGAATGGCACACATACACAAGCCGTCTCAATTGCCTAAAGGCTTAAAGATCCTTATTTAATCTGTCTCCTCCCCTTCATCTATGCTGATTAAAGTGGATTTAACAAGTGACATCAATAAGGGATCATAACTTTCACCTGGATTCACCTGGTCATTCTATGTCATGGAAAGAGCAGGTCTTCATAATGTTTTTTACACTCAGTGTAGAGCATGTTGGCTGAGCAGACAGGTGAAAGTACTTCTTTGTACTTTGAGGTGCTTTGCTTTTTTAGGGCTTTTAAGCTCCAACTCCTCACCTAATGTAACAGTCTGTATATTATGTAATTGGAGAAAGACTTAAGTACTGTGGTCAGTTTGTATTAACTTATAAATACAACAACAACTTCTCTGTTTATTTATTTTTAACCTTTATTTAACTAGGCAAGTCAGTTAAGAACAAATTCTTATTTACAATGACGGCCTACCCCGGCCAAACCCTCCCCTAACCCAGACTACACTGGGCCAATTGTGCACTGCCCTATGTGACTCCCGATCACCAACGGTTGTGTTACCGCTCGGGATCGAACCAGGGTCTGTGGTGACGCCTATAGCACTGCGATGAAGTCCCTTAGACCGTTGCGCCACTTGGGATTGGCTGCAGCGTCAATCTACCCAATAATGACAAAGCAAAAACAGGTTTAGACATTTATTAAAAATACAAAACTGTAATGTGACATTTGCATAAGTGTTCAGACCCTGTACTTGAAGTACTGATCCTCTCAAGGTCTGTCAGATTCAATGGGGAGCGTCGCTGCACAGCTATTTTAAGGTCTCTCCAGAGATGTTAGATTGGGTTCAAGTCCGGGCTCTGGCTGGGCCACTCGAGGACATTTAAAGACTTGTTCTGAAGCCACTCCTGCGTTGCCTTGGCTGTGTTTTTAGGGTCGTTGTCCTGTTGGAAGGTGAATATTTTCCCCAGTCTGACGTACTGAGCCTTCTGGAGCAGGTTTTCATCAAGGATCCGTTCATCTTTCCCTCAATCCTGACCAGTCTTCAAGTCACTGCTGCTGAAAAACATGCTGCTACCACCATGCTTCACCGTAGGGATGGTGCCAGTTTTCCTCCAGAAGTGATGCTTGGCATTCAGGGCAAAGAGTTCAATCTTGGTTTCATCAGACCAGAGAATCTTGTCTCATGGTCTGAGAGTCTTTTGTTAACTACTTAGGGAGCAGTGGAGCGCTCAAAATTCAAAATCCAAAAGTTGAATTATTAAACATTCATAAATATACAAGTGTTGCATAGTCATCAAAAGCTCTGATTCTTGGCAATATCACAGCATTGTCAGATTTCAAAAAGGCTTTACGGCGAAAGCACAACATTTGATTGTTTGAGGGTAGCACCTCTAATATTTATGCATTAGCAAAAATCCATAACCCAACAAGGGTCTCACAAAACGCATAAAATCGCTAATATAAAATCGCTTACCTTTGATGAACTTCTGCTGAGGGCTTCCCAAGTGTCCAACGAAGACATTCCATGCTTCTTTGGTTAGAAAAAGTAATTTATTATATCCATAAATCTCAGTTTGTTTGGCGCATTATGATCATAAAATCCACCGTTGAGTCACCCATTGAACCGAGAAGAGAACACGTTCAAATTATACCTATACACTTTCTACAAGCAAATCAAACATAATTTTTTATGTATCCTTAGGTATCTTTTTGGGTATAATTGCTGTAATATTTCAACCGGACGATAACGTGAACGATAGGAAAGGAAAATAAAGTGGTGCGCGTTCACAATCTCGTGCGCGTCAAACCTTGTTTACAAAAGTGGTCGCCTGACAATTTCCTCTCTCTATCCGTTCTGGTCACTTCTAGAATTCCCAGTCTTTGACTGTTGACATCTAGTGGAAGTCATAGGTACTGCAGTCTCAGTCCTATATAAAGTTGTATGCAATAGGCACAATGAAAAAACTGCAAATCCGGATGGATTTTCCTCGGGTTTTCGCCTGCTATATCACTTCTGTTATACTCACATACATTATTTTAACACCAGAGTGTTTCCTATCCAATAGTACTAATTATGTGCATATCCTATTTTCTGGGCCTGAGTGGCATGCATTTTACTTTGGGCACGCCAGACTCTCCAAGACTCTAGGAAACACTCTGAAGTTTCTAAGAGTGTTCAAATATTGTCTGTGAGTATAACAGAACTGATATAACAGGCGAAAACCCGAGGAATTTCTGTCCTGGAAAAAGGGTTTTTGACACATTGCCTCATTTTGAACCCCTCCCTATTGAAAACAGACATATATGGGAGTAAGATTGCAGTACCTATTGCTTCCACTGGATGTCAACAGTGTTTGATGATGTTATAGTTGCTCTGGATGGTAATAGAAGAAGAATTTTGAAGTGGTCATCGGATGTAAACAGAAGAGGAAGCGCGTTCACGGGCTCGCGCAATGTGGTTTTTTCCTTTCCTTTCCTATCGTCCAGTTTATATTATAGTAAATATTACTAAAAGTGTTCCAAAGGATACATTATCAATGATGTTTAAATGTTCTTGGACAAGTGTATAGGTTGAACGCGTTCTCTTCACGGTTCAATGGGCGAGTGGACGCTGTATTTTATGCGCCAACCAAACTGAGATTTATGGATATAATAAATTGACTTTTTCTAACAAAAGAACCATTGGATGTATTCGTTGGACACTTGGGAAGCCCTCAGCAGAAGTTATTCAAAAGGTAAGGGTTTTGTTTTTGCTGTGACATGTGTTTTGTGTGAACCGCGATGGTTTATGAATTTATGCTAATGGGAAATATTGGAGGTGCTACCGCCGTAAAGCCTTTTTGAAATCTTGCATTTCACCGGGTAGTGTCGGTGAGCGCCCCACCACTCCCTAAGTAAATAAAGGCCTGATTGGTGGAGTGCTGCAGAGTTGGTTGTCCTTCTGGAAGGTTCTCCCATCTCCACAGCTCTTTCAGAGTGACCATCGGGTTCTTGGTCACCTCCCTGATCAAGGCCCTTCTCCCCCGATTGCTCAGTATGGCTGGGCGGCCAGCTCTAGGAAGAGTCTTGGTTGTTCCAGAATGATTGAGGCCACTGTGTTCTTGGGGACCTTCAGTGCTGCAGAAATGTTTTGTTACCCTTCCCCAGATCTGTGCCTCGACACATTCCTGTCTCTGAGCTCTATGGACAATTCCTTCGACCTCATGGCTTGGTTTTTTCTCTAAAATGCACTGTCAGATGTGGGACATTATATAGACAGCTGGGTGAAAATGTCTGCCATACACATTGTGAGTGAACTTTTAATCAACAAAAATGTGTTATTTGGTGCCTGACCACCAACCTCCACCAATCAGGCCTACAAGGTACAGGGGTGGCAGGTAGCCTAGTGGTTAGATCGATGGACTAGTAATTGAAAGGTTGCTAGATCAAATCCCAGAGCTGCCAAAGTAAAACAAGGCAGTTAACCCACTGTTTCTAGGCTGTCAATGAATATAAGAACTTGTTCTTAACTGACCTGCTTAGTTAAATAAAGAAAAGGGTGATGCATGGCAGCATTTTCTAATTTCATGTTAATACCAGAGCTCCAGAAAACTTTGCTTCTATAAGCACATACCGAAGATCAGCCTGTGCAACACAGGTAAAATACAAAACTCAACATAAAAACCACATTTCGAAACCGAAAATATTTAAAAAAATACAACGATCCTCCAGCTGTGACTCCAAGTCTTATCTATCAGCCGCAGAAAACTTAGCACGCAATTACAGCCAGTCTAATCAAAGAGCTTTTTCTGCTCTGTGCTCATTCATTTTCACCTTCCCACTGAGCACCATGGAGAGAACGCACAGTGTTAATACACTCCAGATGATTACACCTTTAAGTTGAATTAGGGAAACCCAGTGATTGGGGCAAAATTGTCCCCCCATGTTGTTTATCGTGAAGTACTTGTTTGATAGGAAAAGCTTAGTCCTACAGTACAAATATTTACTTTGGAGGGCAATCCGAGGGATACCACAGATTAATTGGTGTTTTCTGCTCAGTAGGTCTGTATCTTCAGAGTAATGTAAACAAAAACAAGCTTTATGTTGAATTAAGGAACAACTGTGGAGTCTAAAGGATGTCTGAGTGGTGTTTGTTTGTGTGTGTTTTCTGTGTATAAAGGAGGGAACAAGTTGTGTGGGCCTGATTGTAATTTCACCGTGGTACTAAGGGTTAACTCTACTGTTCCACTTCTAAACTAGTGTGAAGTTGATGTGATGCCATGGTAATGGGGGGCTTGTTGGAGTCCAGGCCTGGGCCCAGGCTGTTCTACGCTAATCACTAGATCCCCAAAGAGGAAATAGTCAGGTCCAAAATTATTGGCACCCTTGAAGTGAAACATACTGTATAGAACATATAATACAAATACTGAGCCATATAGTATTCTTAAAAAGTATATATTTAGTCTATTTTATGCTAATACAATTGTTCAGAGAAAAGATTGTTTAACAAGTGATATTTGTTTTCAATACCTTTTCAAATTAAATTTTACTTGTCACATGCGTCGAATAAAATGGGATTAGACCTTATTGTGAAATGCTTACTTACAAAGCCCTTAACCAACAATGCAGTTAAGAAAATATTTACTAAATAAACTAAAGTAAAAACTATGCAAATAGTCCGGGTGGCCATTTGATTAATTGTTTAGCAGTCTTATGGCTTTTAGGTAGAAGCTGTTAAGGAGCCTTTTGGATCTAGACTTGTCGCTCTGCTACCGCGTGCCGTGCAACAACAGAGAGAACAGTTTGACTTGTGTGACTATGACTAGTTCTCCTCACTTAGCGAGGATAACAACACTGAACCTTTTTCTAAAAGGTTTTATGAAATTGGAGAATACATTGGGAGGGATATTAGACCATGCATTCATCCATACAGAATCTTTCCAGATCCTTGATATCCTTTGTCTTCGCTTATGGACTACCCTCTTCAACTCAAATCGCAGGTTTTCAATGGGGTTTAAGTCTAGAAAATGTAGATTTTGTGGTCATCTTGTGTTTTTTTTGTCTTGCTGGAAGATCCACTTGCAGCCAAGTTTCAGCAATGGCGACCAGGTTTTTGGCTAACATGTCCTGGTACTGGGTAAAGTTCATGATGTCATTGGCCTTAACAAGGGCCCCAGGACTATGGAAGCAAAATGGCCCCATAACATCAAAGTTCCACTACCATATTTTACAGAAGGTATTTTTTCTGCTTATGCATCATTATTTCAACTCCACCACTGATATGCGTGGCCAAAGAGCTCTATTGTCAAAATAAGAATGCATAACCGGACAATAACCCCGTACCTACTGTAAAATATGGTAGTGGAACTTTGATGTTATGGGGCCATTTTGCTTCCACTGGTCCTGGGGCCCTTGAAAAAAACATATGACGTTAAAATGGCACTTTGCTACCGTATGAAATGCTGAATTTATCACATACAAAGTCAGTTCTTAACACACAGGATGTTCAGATAACGATTTATTGTCATCTCAAAATTAGCCTTGCCCCCACTGCTACTCACCACCGGCCCTGCCCAGTCTGTTCATTAAAACAGCGATAATAACTTCTGTTTGAAATGAAAAATTCAAGACATTAAAAAGTTCTCTGACATGGATGAGTTTGTGTCATTTGCAATGACCCAAATTAAATTGAATTGTGGCGGTGGCAGCGGCAGCCTCAGTGGCGGGTGGAGCAGCTCTGATGAGGGAGGTGATTAGAGCTTTTTACTGATGAGCCGCGGTATTATGGATCTCACCACTGAGGATGACTTACAGTTTTGGTCTCCAGCCCTCATTTTGATCTCCAATTTCAGGCTGCCATAACACTGTATAAGTCATGGAGATGGGGGAAATCTGACTGAAAAAGTATATTGTGGCTGTTCAAGTGTTTTACTGTAGTTGTTCCTGCGTGAATAATTGAATATGGAGGTGCATACATACATTTTCACTTTTGTTAGTGTAATGGATTAACTATATGAATTACACATACACACACAGTGGTGTCACGAGGCACGTGCTTTTCTATTTGTCCTGTTTTAAATGGTTTTAAAGCTCACATTTTATCACAATATCTGTCAGCTGTATTTTGCAGAGGGGGCAAACTATCTAGACCAGGCAAAGAGCCCCCCCATTCTTTCTAGTAAGTGTCACACCCTGGTCTGTTTCACCTGTGTTTGTGCTTGTCTCCACCCCCCTCCAGGTGTCGCCCAGCTTCCCATTATCCCCTGTGTATTTATACCCGTGTTCTCTGTTTGTCTGTTCGTTTTGTCATGTCTTACCAGCGTTCCTTCCTGTTTCTCTAGTTCTGTTCTCTAGTTTTTCCCGGTTCTGACCATTCTGCCTGCCCTGACCCCGAGCCTGCCTGCCGTCCTTTACCTGCCTGACTCTGCCCTCAACCTGCCCTTTGCCTGCCCCGTGTTTCTAATAAATCATCTGGAAATTGTACTATGCGCCTCCCGTGTCTGCATCTGGGTCATATCCTGAGTCGTGATATTAAGTGGTTCCTTCAAAGGTGCATGGAGGAAAGAGATGCCTAGGCAGGACACTAGATACTCTCGTGTGTGCAGTACCGTCACTGGAAGAGGAGCGAGAGTGTAGAGACAAACACAGTGTTTTATTTTATATTAGCTGCCGGTAAAGGTATGCTTAGTTAATCTATGCAGAAAAATAGACATGTTTTTTTATAGAATTAGGCATTATGATTATGGCTTCAGGTGTTTTTTTATAACAAAGCATGAGAGAAAGACAGAACATTGGGTGGAGAAGAAGAGACGAGAATGTAATAAATGAACTAGTTAGGGAGCAGCAGCAGTGTTTGGAGTTTTGGAGAGTCTGGCGTGCCCAAAGTAAAATGCCTGCTACTCAGGCCCAGAAACTAGGATATGCACATAATTAGTAGTAGTGGATGGAAAACACTCTGGAGTTTCTAAAACTGTTAACATAATGTATGTGAGTACAACATAACTGATATGGCAGGTGAAAACCAGAGGAAAATCCGTCAGAGAAAATGTGATTCTGTGAGCATTTCCAATGAGTTGCTTTGGAAATGCTCAAATCCAGCTCCCAGGTTGCAGTACCTATGGCTTCCACTGGATGTCAACAGTCTTTAGACAAGGTTTCATGCGTTTATGTTGAAAAATAGGGGAGTAGAATACGTTTTTCCAAGGAGAGTGAGGAAGTAATTTTTGTGTTTGGCACCGGACCGGAGCGTGCGCCTTGGTTTTTTCCTTCTATCGCCCAAGATATTACCCGTGTGAAATATAATCGTTAATATACATAAGTGTACCTAAGGATTGATTAGAAATAGTTGTTTGATTTGTTTGGACAAATTTGATAGGTATATTTTTTATCGTGTATAATGGACGGTGGATTTTCTGAACAAAACGCGCCAACCAAATGGAGCTTTATGGATATAAAGAGGGACTTTTTAGAACAAAATGAACATTGATTGTCTTGCTTGGACAATTCCGATTGCCATCAGCAGAAGATCTTCAAAGGTAAGCAATTTATTTTATCTATTTTTATGACTTTTGTGACACCCGCGCTGGTTTCATTATTTAAAAAAAAAGTGCCTTTTTTGCAAAAACAAGGACATTTCTAAGTGACCCAAAACTTTTGAACGGTAGTGTAGATATCTGAGGACTAGTACAGTACTGGTCACCGCTAGCGCCCCACTGCTCCTTAAGTATCCCCAAGAGGTTAATGGAGTTCAGGTGGTCTGTAGGCCTACCCTGCTGGTATTTAATAACTATAGGGAGAATCTGTGAATTAATCTGAAGATTTACAACTAATATTGGTGAGTTATTATGAGCTCTATTAGCTCCCTATTTAACCCAATATGGTTTGACAATGACCAGTACTGTACTAGTCCTCAGATATCTACACTACCGTTCAAAAGTTTGGGTCACTTAGGCACATTTTTAGTCCATTAAATTAACATAAAATTGATAAGAAATACAGTGTAGACATTGTTATTTTTGTAAATGACTATTGTAGCTGGAAACGGCTAATTGTTAATGGAATATCTACATAGGCGTACAGAGGCACATTATCAGCGACCATCACTCCTGTGTTCCAATGGCACGTTGTGTTAGCTAATCCAAGTTTATCATTTTAAAAGGATAATTGATGATTAGAAAACCTTTTTTTAATCATGTTAGCATAGATAAACTGTTGATTAAAGAAGCAATAAAACTGGCCTTTAGACTAATTGTATCTGGAGCATCAGCATTTGTGGGTTCGATTACAGGCTCAAAATGGCCAGAAACAAAGAACTTTCTTCTGAAACTCGTCAGTCTATTCTTGTTCTGAGAAATGATGCTATTCCATGCGAGAAATGTCCAAGAAACTGAAGATCTCATACAACGCTGTGTACTACTCCCTTCACAGAACTGCGCAAACTGGCTGTAACCAGAATAGAAATAAGAGTGGGAGGCCCTGGTGCACAACTCAGGAAGAGGACAAGTACATTAGTGTCTAGTTTGAGAAACAGACGCCTCACATATCCTCAACTGGCAGCTTCATTAAATAGTACCCGCAAAACACCAGTCTCAACGTCAACAGTGAAGAGGCGACTCCGGGATGCTTGCCTTCTAGTCAGAGAAGAAAAAATGAAAAACATACCTAAATTGTTAACACATCTACTCTTACACCCACTCCCTTTCACTTAATAATCACAACTAAACTAATCCATTAATCAATAACATCCTCTGATCTGATAACAGTTAACTTTTTACTAAAATAAGTGATAGAGTTAGACCTAGAGGAACTTGCCTTGGAATTTACAGCACATCATTAATGATATATATGCATGCTATTAAGAGTGAAGGGAGTCCACGGCAGTGTCCCTCAGCAGCGCTTAGCTGATGCCAGAGAGGATTAATCCTGGTGACGGTGTGAATGCCAGTTGAGGTAATGAGATGGTTATGCCTTGAGGCTGACGATATGCCTGTGTGTCACTGCTGGTTAGGGGGGCAATACATTCAGCTGGGAATGGGAGAGGCTCATTAATTGACTCCAATATAAGTTCATCAGGACTAATTAGACTGGAGTACATGAGGAAAGACGTTCATACATGTATTCATCAGAGAGAGCATACTGTATGTATCTCATGCTTAGAGAGCACCTAGAAAAACCTATTTCAAGTCAAAACAATTTTCACAGTTGATTGTATGTTGTATATTGACAGAAGAGATCTAACTTGATGAAATACCTCTGATTATTTGCTATTATATGATCTTTGAAAGGATTTCATAAACACCTTTCAAACTACCACACTGAAAGTGTCTGGCTCAAAATATCAGAGACATTCACAAAACTCTGTGTAATTGCAGGAGCAATCAAATTTGTAAGGACAAAGATCTCAAGGTGGAATCAATTTCTTACCTAAGCATACCCAAAGCCAAGCACATAAAACAGCTCAAAATGATACATTCATCCATAGCTATCTCCTGATGACAATGTAAAGTCTGGGTATTACAAAGTGTAGACAAAACAACTCTGTAGATGTCACGTCCAGGCCTGAGAAGACAGGCTGGTGTGGTTAGTTGTTTTTGGTGTAGGGGTTTTTATGTTCTAGGTGTTATATTTCTAAGTTGGGGTAATGGTTCCCAATTAGAGGCAGCTGTGTGTCGTTGTCTCTAATTGGGAACCATATATGTTTGGGGTTTTCGTATAGGTTTTGTGGGTTATTGTTTATGCATAGCTTCGTTGTTTATGTAAGTCTATGTTTATGCATGATCTTCGTTCTGTATATTGTTTTGCCCAGTTACGTGAGTTTTGTTTTATAAAATAAAGCATGTATACTGGATGCCTCGCTGCGTCTTGGTCTGTCCCTTCAGAGGATCGTGACAGAATAACCCACCACAAAAGGACCAAGCAGCGAGAGAGCCAGGATTTCTGCAGCTGGGAGGAAATCCTGGCTGGAAAGGGACCTTGGGGGAAGACGGCGAGCATCGTCATCCCAGGGAGGATAATCTGGAGAAGGATAAATATTTTGGGACTGGCGCAGAAACCCGAGAGGCAGCACCCCAAAAGTTTTTTGGGGGGAGCACACAAGGAGTTTGGCTGGTTCAGGATGGACTCCAGAGCCAACTCCTCGTGTTCTCTGGAGGGAGCGTCGCACTGGTAAGACGCCGTGCTATGCAGTTTTGCGCACGGTGTCCCCAGTGCGCATTCACAGCCCGGTGCGAGAGATTCCAGCGCCACTCATCTGTCAGGCTACGGTGAGTGTGCAGCCTGGAAGAGTGGTGCCGGCTCAGCGCTCCTGGTCTCCGGTGCGCCTCCTTGGACCAGGATATCCTGCGCCAGCTCTACGCACTGTGTCTCCAGTTCGTCTCCACAGCCCAGTACATCCTGTGCCAGCACCCCGCAGTAGCAGGGCGAAATTATCCATTCAGCCAGGACGGGTTGTGCAGACTGTACGTTCGAGACCTCCAGTGTGTCTTCATGGCCCAGTGTATCCTGCCCCTGTTCCACGGTCCAGGACCCCTGTTCTACGCTCTAGCCAGTCAGGGATTGCTGGGTCGCTAGCGGGCTCGTCCCAAATCTAAAGCGCCAAATTCAAAATCCCAAAATGGAATTATTAAACATCCACCAATATGCAAGTGTTCCATACTCATCAAAAGCTATCTTTCTTGGCAATATCACAGCGTTGTCAGATTTCAAAAAGGCTTTACGGCAAAAGCAGCACATTTCATTGTTTGAGGCTAGCACCTCACATTTTTCCAATAGCCATGTATCGATTAGCCATCATGGCACACACATAACACATTTCACAGCGAAAACAAATCAATTACCTGTTGAAGAACTTCTGCTGAGGTCATCCTAAGTGTCCAACGAAGACAATCCATGGTTCTTTTGTTAGAAAAAGTAACGTCTTTTATCCATAAATCCTCCATTTGGTTCGCGCGTAATCAGAAACGACAGCCTCCACTAGTCCATGAAACGCGGCGCGAACTCTTTCAAATTATACCTATAAACTTGTCCAAGAACAATCAAACATAGTTTTAAATGTATCCTTAGGAACACTTTTACGTATATTTACTATTATAAATCAGCGAATATAAACTGATCAATAACGAGGCTACAAAAAGACACTCCGTGACTTCTGCGCGCGCCACGGGAACTTTTCTCAGAACGAGGGGTCTTCATTGTTTGCTGTTTTTCTCTGCTCTAAATTCATCCAAAATGGAGGGAAACACCGTCTCGAGGCTGTTGACATCATAAGGAAGCGACGTGTACTGCATTCATATGCCTATATATGGTCATTTTCAATAGGGAGGGGTTCCCAAATGAGCAATGTGTCAAAATCACTTTTTCCAGGACAGAGATTCCTCAGGGTTTTGCCTGCTATATGCGTTCTGATTGACTCACAGACAAATGGTTAACAGTTGTGGAAAAGTCAGTGTTTCCTATCCAATGGTACTAAATATATGCATATCCTATTTTCTGGGCCTAAATGGGAGGCATTTTACTTTGGGCACGCCAGGCTCTCCAAAACGGTCACCTCATGCACTGCTCCCAGAGAAGCTAGGATTCCTGTTTGTGATGTGGTTCCAGCACGACCAGTCCCTGTTCCACGCTCCAGGATCCCTGTGCCCGTCGTGGACCCAGCACGTCCTGTCCCTGTTCCACGCTCCAGGATTCCTGTGCCCGTCGTGGATCGAGTACGGCCGGTTCCTGCTCCCCGCACCAGAGTGCCAGTGCGCGTAATGAGCCCAGTACGGCCGGTTCCTGCTCCCCGCACCAGAGTGCCAGTGCGCTTAATGAGCCCAGTACGGCCGGTTCCTGCTCCCCGCACCAGAGTGCCAGTGCGCTTAACTTCTTAGGGAGTGGTTCCCGAGGTGACGGTTTTGGAGAGCCTGGCGTGCCCAAAGTAAAATGCCTCCCATTCAGGCCCAGAAAATAGGATATGCACATATTTAGTACCATTGGATAGGAAACACTCTGAATTTTCCAAAAGTGTTAACCATTTGTCTGTGAGTAAAACAGAACGCATATGGCAGGCGAAACCCCGAGGAATTTCTGTCCTGGAAAAAGTGATTTTGACACATTGCTCATTTGGAACCCCTCCCTCATGAAAATGACCATATAAGGACATATGAATGCAGTACCCATCGCTTCCTTTAGATGTCAACAGTCTCGAGACAGTGTAAATTTTCATTTTGGATGCTTTAGATCAGAGAATAAGAGCAAACCAGGAAGTATACTTTTTATGTCAACAGTACCCAGCGTGCGCTCCCGACAAGGCGCGCTGTGTGTTTTTTACCGTCTTTATTGATCAGTTTATATTCCGGTTGATTTATAATAGTAAATATACGTAAAAGTGTTCCTAAGGATACATTTAAAACTATGTTTGATTGTTCTTGGACAAGTTTATAGGTATAAGATGAACGAGTTCTCGTCACGTTTCAATGGAGTAGCGGAGGCTGTCGTTTCTGATTATAACGCGCGAACCAAATGGAGATTTATGGATAAAATACATTACTTTTTCTAACAAAAGAACCATGGATTGTCTTCGTTGGACACTTAGGATGACCTCAGCAGAAGTTCTTCAACAGGTAATTGATTTGTTTTCGCTGTGAAATGTGTTATGTGTGTGCCGTGATGGCTATTGCATTAATATGTGAGGTGCTACCCTCAAACAATCAAATGTGCTGCTTTCGCCGTAAAGCCCTTTTGAAATCTGACAACGCTGTGATATTGCCAAGAAACAGAGCTTTTGATGAGTATGGAACACTTGTATATTGGTGGATGTTTAATAATTCAACTTTTGGATTTTGAATTTGGCGCCTTGCATTTCACCTGGTAGTGTCGGGATTGGGGCTCTAGCGCCGGTTCCTGCTCCCCGCGCCAGAGTGCCAGTGCGCTTAGTGAGCCCAGTACGGCCGGTTCCTGCTCCCCGCACCAGAGTGCCTGTGCGTTTATTGAGCCCAGTATGGCCGGTTCCTGCTCCCCGCACCAGAGTGCCAGTGTGCGTCTCGAGCACAGAACAGCCCGTTCCTGCTCCCCGCACCAGAGGGCCAGTGCGCGTCCCCTGTCCGGGACCTCCAGAGAAGGTCCCCAGTCCGGAGCCGCCAGTGAGGGTCCCCAGTCCGGAGCCGCCAGTGAGGGTCCCCAGTCTGGGGCCGCCAGAGAGGGTCCCCAGTCCTGCAAATGGCCCAGGGCCTCCGGTGCGTGACCTCGGACCAGCACGGCCGGCACCGGAGCCGCCACCTGGGACAAAAAAAAACACCCGAAGACCCGCCCCATGGACTTGTGGCGCGTTCAGAGTCCGCGCCTTTGGGGGGGGGGGGGGCGTATTGTCACGTCCAGGCCTGAGAAGACAGGCTGGTGTGGTTAGTTTTGTTTTTTGTGTAGGGGTTTTTATGTTCTAGGTGTTATATTTCTATGTTGGGGTAATGGTTCCCAATTAGAGGCAGCTGTGTGTCGTCTCTAATTGGGAACCATATATGTTTGGGGTTTTCGTATAGGTTTTGTGGGTTATTGTTTATGCATAGCTTCATGCATGATCTTCGTTCGTTCTGTTTATTGTTTTGCCCAGTTACGTGAGTTTCGTTTTATAAAATAAAGCATGTATACTGGATGCCTCACTGCGCCCTGGTCTGTCCTTTCCGAAGATCGTGACAGTAGAACGACAACAACACTTGAGTTTCACTGTCTTGAATTGTGTTATGACCTAAAGCATCTTTGTAACTCTGTAAAGAATATCCCCTAAAAGTCTGTCGTCTGAGTAGTCTTTGATGGGTCTGGTACATGGCTAGTGTTCTGCTGGTACCCTGTCTATAGAGACAGGCACCATGCAGTAAAGTATATTCAGGCTGTTCTTGGTCACTCAATGACAATGATTAAGAAGGGCAGGAAACTAACCTCATCTCTCAGTGTGATTAATGTCCATGAAATGTAATTAAAGACTTTTAGTTAATTCCCCTGTCTTTGGTCATTGGGACCTGTTTTTAATCATCTCTGGTGGATGGACATGCATGTTGGAGGATATGGAGTCATCATAACTGAGATTATATATAGACCTGTTTCAATTAACTATTTATGTTTAGCAAAGTCTACGAGCCATGACCCGATGGTGGGACCCTCTGCTATTGTATCCTGCAATTGAGTGGGTATGGGCACTGGTGCGGAGTGCACTGCATGTCAAGTATTTGGCGCTCAGGCGCTTCCCCCCTGTTTTTGTTGGGCAATCTTGTGTTGGTCAGGACTGACAATGGTATCAGCGGTGGCATGCATGAACAGGTAGGGAGCAGAGGGGGCTGGTGACTTGAGGAGGATGGGAGACCCACGGTATAGGCGCTGAATGCACAGAGATGTCAGTGTTGTCACGATCTTGTGTAAGAGAGGACCAAAGTGCAGCGCGGGTGTAGTTCCACATGTTTAATTTCATGAAACTTACAAAGATACTATAAAGAACGAAACAGATCTGACCGTAGTGTATCGAAGACACTAACAGCAACACACACCATTACAAACAATGACCCACAAACCACATGGGGAAATGAACAAACATATATATGGTCCCCAATTAGAGGCAACGACACTCAGCTGCCTCTAATTGGGAACCATCAACAACCGAAACATAGAAAATAAAACACAGAACAAACCCCCCCCCTGATCACAACACCCCTAGATGAGCCAGAAGGCTATCTGTGGCCAGGGCGTGACAAGTGTGTTTCAAAAATTGTCAAATAGTAATTATTTTAACCTAAAGAATTTAATAAAGACAATTATAGTACAATATTACATGGAATGGGAATGAGAGGGCTACTTCCACAGTGTTTGGAAGGGATCACAGCAGTGACTGAATGAGGGTATGAGGCATAAGTTGAGGTGTTCAAAGGCTTGACTTCAGTGCAGGACAGGATTTGTCTGGGAAGACAAAAAACAATAACACAATACCCAGTTTGACCAAAGAACTAAGAATGAGGTAGTCCAAGCAAGGAGTAAAATCATTGATGTGTAATAATGTAAGTGATTGACTTCAATGTGCCAGTGGATGAGCGGGCAAATAAGACGTGGCTTCAGTTCATATCAGGACAGAGTTGACAATGATAGTGGAATGGAGTGGTCATCACCTCTTAATCAGGGAACAGGAGGGGACTTAGCTGGAAATACAAATATCAGATACATTCCATTACAGCTGCGCCATCATAGTTTTGGACATGTTTCTCTGTGAACTTAAACACAGAGTTAGCATCTCGTCCACTAGACACATCAAAGTAGCCCAAGAAACATTTGTCAATAACACCCTGATCATCCACATACCTGATGATAACTGACAACTGCAAGCAGGCTGGTGGAACCATAGGTCCCAATGTGGGCAATATTTACCCCCTGGGGCCCGAAGTTTTTCCTTACGTTAAAGTAACCAGGAAAACTCTGGACCCTATAAGGTATGACAGGGATTAATCAGTTATAAAAAAGTTTTATAAGGACTATGATGGGACCAGTTTTTCCTAATCAGGTCACATGGTTTTAAAACACAGAAAAAAATCCTGGCCCTGGGGGGGATGAAAACCCTGTCAAACTGCAGCAACCTTATAGTTGTTCATATTAATTATATTTAGACTAGATTAGGAGGGGGATTTCCTCTACCCAGACAGAGACAACCACTGATAGACAATAGAACTCACAGGACTGAGCTTGCTTTATGCATGTTTGCATCATGCTGTTCTATGCAACTGTAGGCCTTTACTGAGATCACTATTATGTTGATTGATTAATTCCAGTTAATAATATTGGATTGAAAACGTATAGGCAGCCTAGCCAACCCAATTTTGAATATAAACCAAATTTGATCACATTTTCTCCTGACACACAAAGGACTATAAATGCATAATGTTACCAATTATTTTACCCTGACCAAAGGGACAGGGCACATAGGCTGTATGCATCTGCTCTTATTAGTAGCCTACAGCTGATCAGACTGAAAAATTGTCTAGTTTTCATCCCATACAGCATGTCAGATCTCTAATGTTTAGGTGTAGCCCAGGCTGCCACATGGATATCATGAGTTTTTTCTTGTGTCTGTCCGGAGTGATTGTGTTTTCATCTTTGCTAAATAAATACCGGAGGAAAGTGGAAGCCTACTTGAATGCCCACTAAAAAAAAGAGCTTGGTATTCCTCTCTCTTTAATCTAACTTTTAATGGATGATGCGATGGAAGCTATCAAATCATTCGGAATTGTTTTCGACATCCCAGAAAAGACAGTCTAAAGTTTGATATGTTCAGCAAGTAAAGCATTGTTACGTGCAATTACCTCTGCAAGCTAATTGTAGTTTCCCTTTTTGGCGGAACTTTCCCTCTCGTATTGTCCTCTAAAAGCAAATTCTCGCATGCCCAAAAACGCAGTGGTGTTGATAACCGCTTGAGAACATCCCTGTTTCTTCTAAATTTCTCATTGTGTTGCATAGTTTTAATACGCAGACCTTTGTCATGATCAATGCTGCTTTTTCCCCCCAGAAGCTTGAATCTGATGTGGGCATTTATATGCTGCCTGCTGAAGGACCAATGTTCTTCAGGTCACTGTACCCCTCTTTTGCCCAACGCTCAGACTTTCCAAAAAGTAGGAAGGCCAGCAATACAGGCGGCTTGATGAAAGGCTCCTTGTTAAACAGCTATACTTTTGCAGATGGTATTTTCATCCTTCTTCATGAAACTGATCTCAGGCAGATGTCGACCCTCACTTTTAATTTGCACCGTGCATCCGGGAGAATGAAAGGGAATCTTCAACAAAAATTCCACAACAATTTCGACAGCGTCGGCCATTCTGCGGAGAAAACTGCACACTTGCGCTGGTAGCTAGCACTTGCACTGGTAGCTAGCTAGCTACTGAAGTTAGCAAGGCAAATTTAAATAAATTGCAATAACTGGACACAAAAATCTAGTTCTAAAACAAAGAAAATTATTTATAATATACTTCCTCCGTCTCCTGTAAATTGAAAAAAAATACGAAATTTAATCGAAAAAGATAAAAAATATATGCTCGACTATCACTTTTCACTCTTAATCTCTATCCAACAATGTCACCAAGCTTCTCAACACATAGAACACCCATAATGCTCTGTGGCAAAATCCCAATACAACTCCCTAGGTTCATTCTCTGATCCTAATTCTATGATTGGATGGACAACATGTCAGTTCATACTGCAAAAGTTTGTCCTCCGTAAGTGAACATAATTACCATGTCTATGAAAGGGGGTGAGGCCTACAAGCATCCTAGGTTTTGTATTGAAGTCAATGTAGCTAGAGAGGGATGGAAGCTAGCTGGTGCTACCCCAGACAGTGCTGTTGAATTTACTGTAGACATTCATTGCAAAACAGTGTATTTTAATCAACTTTTTGGTGAAATATGAATATATTTATTAATAGAGGGGCCAATCTGATGGCTAAACATTTACCTCTGAATGTTATATCTACAGTTCAGTCTACAAGGGCACACTCTACGAGAGTGCTGTATGTGTATAAGTACCAAGAGTTTGGGGGGGGGTTTCTAAGCTGACATATGAAATTGTTTTAAGAAGTTCATGCCATGGATCATGTAGTAGGACCCCTTCAAATATCAAAAAGATATACACTGCCATTCAAAAGTTTGGGGTCACTAAGAAATGTTTTTGAAAGATTTTATTTTTTTTTGCACATTAAAATAACATCAAATTGATCAGAAATACAGTGTAGACATTGCTAATGTTGTAAAGGACTATTGTAGCTGGAAACGGCAGAATTTTTATGGAATATCTACATAGGCGTACAGAGGCCCATTATCAGCAAACATCACTCCTGTGTTCCAATGGCACGTTGTGTTAGCTAATCCAAGTTTATCATTTTTAAAGGCTAATTGATCATTAGAAAACCCTTTCGCAATTATGTTAGCATAGCTGAAAACTGTTGTTCTGATTAAAGAAGCAATAAAACTGGCCTTCTTTAGATTAGTTGAGTATCTGGAGCATCAGCATTTGTGGGTTCGATTACAGGCTCAAAATGGCCAGAAACAAAGAACTTTCTTCTGAAACTCGTCAGTCTATTCTTGTTCTGAGAAATGAAGGCTTCCATGCGAGAAATTGCCAATAAACTGAAGATCTCGTACAAGGCTGTGTACTACTCCCTTCACAGAACAGTGCAAACTGGCTCTAACCAGAACAGAAAGAAGAGTGGGAGGCCCCGGTGCACAACTGAGCAAGAGGACAATTACAATAGAGTGTCTAGTTTGAGAAACAGACACCTCACAAGTCCTCAACTGGCAGCTTCCTTAAAAAGTACCCGCAAAACACCAGTCTCAACGTCAACAGTGAAGAGGCGACTTCGGGGTTCTGGCCTTCTAGGCAGAGTTCCTCTGTCCAGTGTCTGTGTTCTTTTGCCCATCTTAATCTTTTTTTTTTATTGGCCAGTCTGAAATATGGCTTTTTCTTTGCAATTCTGCCTAGAAGACCAGCGTCCCGGAGTCGCCTCTTCACTGTTGACGTTGAGACCGGGGTTTTGCGGGTCTGACGAACAGTGCTGTAGCTCTGCCACTTTCCACTGCAGATGTGGAAGGGCGACATAGGAGGATATTGTGGATTGAGACGCAGCCCATGCAAAAAACCCTGATATTTCTAGTTTTTGATGGGGATCTTTTTATTATGTTACTTAGACTGATGTACAGGTGCATTGATTATTAATATTAGGCGTGTGGTTAATGTTAGGGTTAAGGTTAGGGTTACGTATAAAATCAGATTATATGACTGATGAGCTGCCTCCAGAACATGAGTCATCCCAATAAATGCCCAAAATTTTCATAACCATTAATCCATATCATTCCAATATTTCTTTCAAATTAACTTTAAATTGCATTGGTAGTGAAATGTGGATGATTATCATAAGAGCGAACACAACATGTTATGATACAAATGCTTTTTATCATTTTGATTTGGATGCTGATCTTTACGTGATATTGGAATGACAGATGAAATTAGATTTTAATTTGACTTCTGGTGATAAACATGGCATAGACTGATTATCTTTCCAATTATTTACATCTCCAATTCAATAAAGGTTTCTAATGGGCACACAATGTCACTTGCATGGTAGAGTAATTGATTGATTCCATTCATTTTTAGAGATGGTGTTTTCTCAGTGTGTTGCAGTGTGTCTCTGAACATCTCTGTCAATATACTCCCCTAAATATTTATTTGGAAAGTGAAGATGAAAGTTTTAATTTAGCTCTATACTCCAGCATTTTGGATTTGAGATTAAATTCTTTATATGAGAGAGTACAGAATGTCAACTTTTATTTAAGTATTTTTTCATACATATTTGTTTTATCATTTATAAAAAATATACTTTATGGCCCCCCATTTTGAAGACTTATAGTCTATTACATTTAGTCAAAAGTTTTGTATTTGGTCCTATAGCACGCAATGACTTCATCAAGCTTGTGACTCTACATAATTGTTGAATGCATTTGCCGTTTTGTTTTGGTTGTGTTTTGGATTATGTTGTATCCAATAGAAATGAATGGTACACAATCTATTGTGTCATTTTGGAGTCACTTTTATTGTAAATAAGAATATTTTATGTTCCTGAATATTTCTACATTAAACTTTTACTGCAGTGGGATAAATCAGGGTCATACCGTGTTCCTTGGTAGTCTTAAACAAATCCACTTTGAAACAAAGTATACACACACACACATGGTTATGAGCTTTAAAAAAGACAATTAATTACAATAAGACTTTATATACGTCACAAAATAATCTAGGGGGTTTTAAACGGCATGTTCCAAAATATCTTCCACATTGTAATGATAACTACTGTGCAGGGAAAGATATGATTTGTATGGCGTAGTTCTGCAGTTTGATGATTGCATAAATTACACTTTAGACACAAAACGGGATTCAGCGACAAAGTATTAAAGATGCACTCTCAAACTTTTGTATCTTTTTAGTAAATTGTTTTGAAAGTGGTGCTCACAAGCCAACTATGTAATCCAATTGTGTGCTATGTCCTCCATTTCATATGATATGCTACAAATCAAATGTGTGCAATATGTTACGAATTTGTTGTGCTTAAGATCCCAGAGTGCATCTTTTAGATACAGTGTAGATTACAAAATAGATGTAATTGAATAATGATTCATAAATGCCTCCGCTTTCAAGAGTTTAAATGGGTTATGTAGCCACAGCTAAAACCAATTATCTATGAAAAGCGTGAAATACAAGGACCATCCCAATCCAAGGTCTCTAATCACCACACACTTCTCTGAGTGTGTTAGTCAGGATGAATCATTCTCTGGTTCATTTTACCTGTCAAACCATTGGAATTGCCATTGTGTTCACTCAGCATTGTGTAGCTATTTGACAAAAAGGTCAATCTTGTATAAGCCTGGTTTATATCTGGTGCTAACAAGCATTCTTTTTCCTGATTGCGTTCACATCCTGATTGTGCCCACATTGGTAGACAGGTGTAGTCGACCAAAAGACACATTGTGATCTAATTGTGATTGATCTTCCTGACCATCTCTGGAGGTAGACAGACACGGATTGTGTCTGGACATCTTACATATGTAGACGGATCTGGACAGTGGAAACATTTAAATCATCATTATCCCACCTTCTAAAATCATTGACAGGTGGCACCATTGACTTATGACATCAATATGTGTCTTAAAATAAATAAATAAATGTTATTTTGAAAGAATATCTGTCCAATAATTTTTATAACGATGGACCAGAAAATCTGGTCACAATGTAGACACAGTGGATGAGTAAGAAACACATTTTAATATCATGTGTAGAAGCATATCTGAAAATGAGGGGCACAATTAGAATGTGGACAAGATCAAGACCAAAGATGCATGTTAGCGCCATGTATAAACGAGACTGAAGACACTGGACTAATTGAAGTGAAATTGGTCAGATAATAGCTTTTAAAACATTTCATCCATTTAATGAGATTATTATTTAGTATGGAAAGGGACGTAGCATCTTATTTCTGGGCTCTCCCTCTCTCTAATTCCTTCCCACTCAGAGTCCTGCATGCAGTCATGAATTTGAAAGACTAAAGAAATATTATCACTGCTAATGAAATAATGCTTAGCCCACTCAAATGCTCAGATGGCCCCTCAGGGGCGCAACGTTTCAAATCACTCTGGAAGATGACAATTAAAAGCCAAACTATACTATCATGTTATGATGTAAATTATAATTCACAGTGCAGTAGTCCTATACGGAATACAAATTTTTGAACCATTTTGTCTCAAGACACTTTTACACAATAATAGCCAACTAACGAGTTAGTGATGTCAGTACAGTTTCTCACATGACAGTCCTTGATATTAAGAAATACATTACATTCAGTGCTTGAAGTGCTCTTTTAATGTCAATGACTGAATTAAGAACAGAACAGGACAATGATATGACTCATTCTATTAAAGGGTAGAATCTTGATAAGAGATCTAAAGTAGCTGCTTCTTCGTCCGATTAGTACTGGAGCTCTGTGTGATATTTCAAAGGCCTACTGAATGTGTTGTCTAAAGATGACAATACACAAAATATCCATTATGCAGTAACAGGTTATTTCCTTGACCCCATAACTTAGTATGGTAATTGGCTATCTAATGGTTATTTCACCCCTTTGGATTTCTTGATCACTAGTTGATTGACCATGCTTGTTAGCAATCAATGCCCCTCAACTCAATTGAAGGTTGTTATGAATAAAACTTTTATGGCTAACGTCTACTTTATTTACTTTACACACATCTGTCTTTCTACATTCACATTCTCTCACTCTCCTGTGAATATAACCACTAATGTGACCAGCAGCAGCTCTAATTTCCCCCAATAGAGAGGTGCGGTGGAGGATGTCACTGCCTTACTAATGAGGTGGTTCTGCTCATTCTGAACAAGGTTAGGCCTCAGAGGGAACCGTGCATTTCATACAGCATGAGACTTTTTAGGTGATTTTTTTACTAGAAAGAGCCAATTAGCAGAGAGCAAACTGGCAACATTATAGACTAGATGACAAGGCGAGGGCAAAGGTGGCCAACAGCGGACTGGACTGTTAGTGCAACTGATGGCTCCATCGTTCAAGCACAGATCTCAGTCCCAGTATGATTTAAACCATCACCATGACTGACTGCCACACCAGCCCCACAACAAGAAGTGGGTCATGGGATGGATAAATGTGTGTCAGGGTGGTTGGTGATGAGCCTCATTTCTGGCCTCTACTGAAAAAAGTAGTTACTGCTGCTATGTTGCATTGTTACGTTGTTTACATTTCAGGTTGTGGCAATTAGGGCACGATAATAAAAAAAGATAAGCTGAGAGATTTGAGATTGAAATCAGAGGAGGTTTCTGTGTCCAATTGATTGCATTGACATAAACTAGAAAGTGACTTTTAATCCACTCCTTCTTGACCTTAACATCCATAGTCTAATCCCACATTGTTCTCCCTACCAACTAAGCTAACATATGGAATTGTTTTAAAATGATTATACCATGGATTATTTAGCTATTTAGGACCCCTTTAGGTATAAAAAATAATATATATTGAATTTGGCCTTTACTGCTATAGCCTATAGAAACACATTGAATAACACATTCATAAATCGCAAAAAAGAGTCATAAGGAACAAATCATAAGGAATAAGGTTTTAAAGCGTCTGTCCTAAATCTAGGAGATATAAGAACACAGGAAATATTTAAGTTTTCTTGGACACATATTTAACCCCTTTTGTTGGTACAACTATCGGTGATAGTTTGTAGGCCAAACCGTTCCTACACTATAGATGTTTTTGTGATAAGACCGAATTTTCGGGATGTCTCATGGTCTGACAAACACTGCTGTAGCTTGGCCACCTTCCACTGCAGATGTGGAAGGCTGACATAGGAAGAGAACGGATATCTCTAGCCTATACTGACAGATTTTGATAGGGATGTTTTATTATGTTCAACAGATTGACGCACTGGTGCATCAATAGACTCTTAAAGAATTGATTCATGTAATCTAGAGTGCTCAGAATACATTATAGTTATAGGCAACCTCCCCTACATAATATCATCTAAATAAATATGAGTAAATAGGCATGCAGTGAAAGACAACAGAGAAACCAGGCCAGTGGCCAAGCCTGGAGATGTGGCAGCCTGGGCCGGGTGGTCGGATGACAGTTTACTGCAGATTAGAGCTTGCCTTGCGTATTCTGGGCCACTTCCTCCTGTTCCAGCTCTAACCTCACACAACTTCTTCATTTTTATTTATCCTCTGGCACTTGTTACAGGTTTTCCTTTACCGCTCTGACACAAAAACACTGTCTGCTTGGGAGCAATTATTGCTGGATTGTTGTTCGCCTCTTTTCTCCGCCTCTGGTGTATGCACACATAAAGGTCAGGGAAGGTGTTTATGATCTTGTTCCTCCATTACTCATTGTAAGTGTGCTGTTTGACACTGGTGTCCCTCAAGGCCCCAGGGAACACATTTTTCCTCAGAAGAGATGCATGGATGCAAACCTGCCTTTTAACTCACCGCAGAACAATACACTGACTGCAGACCGAATGGTTCCATTGCATCCGGACCATTTGTGGTGGTGCTAGCCTCTAGCATGCTAGCATGTGTGGTCATCAATGTCATTTTTAATGGAGGTATTTTTGGGGAAAGGAAGTTAGGTGGCAACTAGTTGTTGTTTGTTGCTGATTTTAAAAAATGAAAAAGGTCTGGCCTCCGGAGATGCTGTGGTGCAATCTGACTCATTCAACAGCCTTCACACCACAGCATAATGAAGATGTTTTGCAACTTGTGTGTTGGAACTTGAAGTTGTTTATCAAAAGTATATAAGAACATACATGGCCTCCATTGTCTTTGCACTGATGACAGCATAGTGTATTGTTTGTGCCAAGGGATTAATTAATGTAGCATTGTATGGTACACTATAGGAGAAGTATACATATTGTATTACCAAAGATGTACGTTTATAATTGCCACAACACAGAATACGTGCTTGATCTCAAATGGTAGGCTATAAATAGTCACAAATACAACGTCCAATGAGTGTTGTTGATTCCCAAATAATTTAATTTCCCTATTATATGTAATCAAATCACTTATACTCACTCACTGTAATGGTAAGCAGCAAATTTTACATGCTACATTGCATTATTCATTTATAACATCATGAATCAAAACACTCTTTGAGTCATATCTAGATACAGAGAGATAAAACAACACTAATAATAGGGTATCCAAAGTTTTCAAAAAGCCTGAGTCCTCTCAATCGCGCCAGCACATTAAAGAGTGACGGCCTTTGAAAAGGGTCTGTGTGGCATCGATATGAGTCAGAAACAGTTTTATTCTAGTGTCAAAATTGTCTACAAAGTGTAAATAAGATAATTTCGGTCATGAAGTCAGTCTCGTCTAAAACGGAGTTTGGAACATCCATGAGTCACAACCTGTAAATGAAGGTTTGGTTTTGATTTGACAATGTTCATTTGCCCACTAACATGGGGTGAACAGCTGCGGTGATTGCTCTCTAGCCAATAGCATAGACAGTGCGACAGACCTGCTCATCAGCTCCAACTGTTAACAAAAGACAACACGTGAAATACTGCAGCAAATACCTTAGTTAGATGTGAAATTGCGCAACTAAAACATCCTCAGAAAAAAACATGAAAATGAATTACAGGTTTCTCAGATTAATTCTGGAAATGTTGAGGAAGTGAAATAGTCTTTGCGTCTACATTGTCTCATTAGGGGTCTAAGAATGTTTGGAAGATAAATACAAACACAGAGGATGAGAGGAAGAGAATTAATGGTCAATAAGGAATTGTCAATTTAAATAGTTGGTTTTCAGTTCAACAGCTGTTTAGAATCTGTGGAATGTCAGTCCTGAACTCAGAGCTACGTGTGCCATGTTTTCATTGGTCTGTACATTGAGTCTGGAGCAGGATACTTGTTATTTGGCCATTGGCCCAGTTGTACTGCAAGGACTTGTGAAAAGTGTAAATCAATCCCAGAACAACAGCAAAGGACCTTGTGAAGATGCTGGAGGAAACAGGTACAAAAGTATCTACATCAACAGTAAAACGAGTCCTTTATCGACATAACCTGAAAGGCCGCTCAGCAAGGAAGAAGCCACTGCTCCAAAACCCCCATGAAAATGCCAGACTACAGTTTTCAACTGCACATGGGGACAAAGATCCATAATGACCATTGTTATGTTGGAAGGAAAAAGGGGAGGCTTGCAAGCCGAAGAACACCAACCCAAACGTGAAGCACGTTTGTGGCAGCATCATGTTGTGGGGGTGCCTTGCTGCAGGAGGGACTGGTGCACTTCAAAAAATAGATGGCATCATGAGGAAGAAAGATTATGTGGATATATTGAAGCAACTTCTCAAGACATCTGTCAGGAAGTTAAAGCTTGGTCGCAAATGGGTCTTCCAAATGGAAAATGACCCCAATCATACTTCCAAAGTTGTGGAAAAATGGCTTACGGACAACAAAGTCAAGGTATTGGAGTGGCCATCACAAAGCCCTGACCTCAATCCTATAGACAATGTGTGTGCAGAAGTGAAAAAGCGTGTGCGAGCAAGGAGTTCTACAAACCTGACTCAGTTACACCAGCTCTATCAGGAGGAATGGGCCAAAATTCACCCAACTTATTGTGGGAAGCTTGTGGAAGGCTACCCAGAACGTTTGACCCAAGTCAAACAATTTAAAAGCAATGCTACCAAATACTAATTAAGTGTATGTAAACTTATGACCCACTGGGAATGTGATGAAAGACGTAAAAGCAGAAATAAATAATTCTCTCTGCTATTATTCGGACATTTCACATTCTTAAAAAAGTGGTGATCCTAACTGACCTAAGACAGGGAATTTTTACTAGGATTAAATGTCAGGAATAGTGAAAAACTGAGTTTAAATGTATTTGGCTAAGGTGTATGTAAACTTCCGACTTCAACTGTACATGTTATTCAATCATTTCATCCATGTTGCTCACGTGTGTCTGCGTAGCCAGGTAAAATAACAACCCAAAGTTTATGCCAGGACAAATTAGCTAGCTAAATGGCCATGAATGTTTCATGTGTTTCAACCTGACCCAAATTAATATAGTTGGTTCAGAGTTTGTTTTGATATTTCTGATCGTGTCTGGAAAAAAATCAACATGTGCGTAATGGCTCACGCGGACACACACGCCCGGTATAGCTCCATTGGGGTGCCAGGACAGAAAATAGCTTGGACTGGGTTGTATACACTGAAAACAAAGCACTAGAAAATCTGACAATTTGTCATCAGTATCTTATTTGAATGATGTTTACTGTTTACAGTCACTTACTTTAATCTCATAACAAGACACTTATTGAGTTGTATTATTGCTGCTGTATTTCACCAGTGTAACTCCCGTATGTGCACTGAATACATTTAATTAAACCACAGAAAACCCTCCCATTTTCTGGCCAACAGATTGTCTCATGGAGTTGGCATTCAATTGCGGTTTTTAATTGTCAACAAAAGAAATTGGGCTCCCAAGTGGCGCAGCGGTCTAAGGAACTGCATCTCAGGGCTAGAGGCATCACATCAGGCCCCATCAGGTTTGATTCCAGGCTGTGTCACAACCGGCTGTGATTGGGAGTACCATAGGGCGGCGCACAATTGGCCAATCGTTGTCTGGTTTAGGGTTTGGCCGGGGTAGGCCGTCATTGTAAATAAGAATTTGTTCTTAACTGACTTGCCTAGTAAAATAAAAAAATGGTGTGAGTTTTGACTGACAGACGTTCTGAACTTGAGCACCGTGCCCAACAAGAAGTTGTCCCCATCCCACTTGCCAAATGTTTGGTTGTATGAGTGAGGGGAAATGCTTTAAATTACGATGACTCAATGTATTTTAAAAGATGAGACATTAGGGATTATAATAAATACCCTTTTGATGTCATACAAGCAAGCCAAACACCCGTGAGACCAAATGTGCACTTCACAATTCCATATCATAAAACTCATGTAATATACAGTGCTAATGTTTATGATCACTATGTTTGTTGTACAGTTACAAGATGACATGGTGCTATACCCTGTGTTTTCCTGAGCAGAATGAGCCTGTTTGTTGTATTGTGCAGGACATTTGAATGAACTCATGACTCCATTCAATGCGCACCAAAATTATGATCTGCTTCTCTGAATTGCCTTGTGAAAGCCTACCACTGCAAGATCATATTTTCTAATTTAGCTAGTCATGTTATCAATAAAACAAGCAGGGATGCAGGGCTGTGTTCCTAGTTCCTCAATGGCACAGCTAGGAGAGCTAAAAAAAAGCACCTTATAGATTTAAGACTCTTCTTTGAGTCATAAAAGTGCATTGAAATTACTTAGGAACTGTGCACACCTTGGAGAGGTGTGTGGCCACTTGGAAACACCAAATCAAATCAAATGTATTGGTAAAGCCTTTTTACATCAGCAGATGTCACAAAGTGCTTATCCAGAAACTCAGCCTAAAACCCCAAACAGCAAGCAATGCAGATGTAGAAGCACGGCGGCTAGGAAAAACTCCATAGAAAAGCAGGAACCTAGGAAGTAACCTAGAGAGGAACCAGGCTCTGAGGGATGACCAGTCCTCTTCTGGCTGTGCCTGGTGGAGATAAGAGTACATGGCCATTAACGCCAGATCGTTCTTCAAGATGTTCAAATGTTCATCGATGACCAGCAGGGTCAAATAAATCAAATCAAATCAAATTTTATTTGTCACATACACATGGTTAGCAGATGTTAATGCAAGTGTAGCGAAATGCTTATGCTTCTGGTTCCGACCATGCAGTAGTATCTAACAATTTTCACAACAACTACCTTATACACACAAGTGTAAAGGAATGAATACGAGTATGTACATATAAATATATGGATGAGCGATGGCTGACCGGCATTGGCAAGATGCAGTAGATGGTATAGAGTACAGTATATACATATGAGATGAGTAACATAGGATATGTGAACATTATATAAAGTGGCATCGTTTAAAGTGGCTAGTGATATATTTATTACATCCAATATTTTATTTTTTATTTAAGTGGCTAGAGATTTGAGTCAGAAAGTTGGCAGCAGCCACTCAATGTTAGTGATGGATGTTTAACGTCTTAGGGAGCGGCAGTAGAGGTGACGGTTTTGGAGAGTCTGGCGTGCCCAAAGTAAAATGCCTGCCACTCAGGCTCAGAAAATAGGATATGCACATAATTAGTACTATTGGATAGGAAACAATATAAGTTCATCAGGACTAAAAGTGTTAACATAATGTCTGTGAGTATAACAGAACTGAAATAGCAGGCAAAAACCCAAGGAAAATCCACCTGGAAATGCAGTTTTTGGTGACCTTTGCTCTGTTTGACACTCTCCCCATTGACTTCAAGACAATCCAGCTCCTGGATTGCAGTACCTATGGCTTCCACTAGATGTCAACAGTCTATATACAAAGATTGGTAGTGATTGGAGTAAGAGGAACGGATAGGAACAGGAAATGGTCAGGGGACCTGAAATGTCAACAAGTTTTCTCGGGCGCGAGTCTGGGTGCGCGCCCCACTTTATTTTACTTATACAACGTTTAGGTGACCATCCGAGTGAAATATTATCGGTAATATTAATAAAACGATAGCTAAGGATGCATTATAACTGGTATTTGATTTGTTTAGGAAAAGTTTATAGGTATATTTGAACGCGTTCTCTTCACGTTTCAATGGGCGATTCGACGTTGGATTTTCTGAACATAACGCGCCAACCAAACTGAGATTTATAGATATAATAAATGACTTTTTTCTAACAAAAGAACCATTGGATGTCTTCGTTGGACACTTGGGAAGCCCTCAGCAGAAGTTCTTCAAAAAGTAAGGGATTTGTTTTCGCTGTGAAATGTGTTTTGTGTGAACCGCGCTGGTTTATGAATTTATGCTAATGAGAAAATATTGTAGGTGCTATCCTCAAACAATAAAATGTTGTGCTTTCGCCGTAAAGCCTTTTTGAAATCTGACAACGCTGTGATATTGCCAAGAAGCAAAGCTTTTGATGACTATGCAACACTTGTATATTAATGAATGTTTAATAATATAACTTTTGGATTTTGAATTTGGCGCCTTACATTTCACCGGGTAGTGTCGGAAGTGGGGTGCTAGTTAACAGTCTGATGGCCTTGAGATAGAAGCTGTTTTTCAGTCTCTCGGTCCCAGCTTTTAATGCACCTGTACTGACCTCGCCTTCTGGATGATAGCGGGGTGAACAGTCAGTGGCTCGGGTGGTTGTTGTCCTTGATGATCTTTTTGGCCTTCCTGTGACATCGGGTGGTGTAGGTGTCCTGGAGGGCAGGTAGTTTACCCCCGGTGATGCGTTGTGCAGACCTCACTACCCTTTGGAGAGCCTTACGGTTGTGGGCGGAGCAGTTGCCGTACCAGGCGGTGATATGGCCCGACAGGATGCTCTCGATTGTGTTTTTGGTGACAAGCCAAATTTCTTCAGTCTCCTGAGGTTGAAGAGGCACTGTTGCGCCTTCTTCACCACTCTGTCTGTGTGGGTGGACCAATTCAGTTTGTCCGTGATGTGTACGCCAAGGAACTTAAAACTTTCCACCTTCTCCACTACCGTCCTGTCAATGTGGATAGGGGGGTGCACCCTCTGCTGCTTCCTGAAGTCCACGATCATCTCCTTTGTTTTGTTGACGCTGAGTGAGAGGATATTTTCCTGACACCACACTCCGAGAGCCCTCACCTCCTCGTTGTTGGTAATTAAGCGTACCACTGTTGTGTCGTCTTCAAACTTGATGATTGAGTTGGAGTCGTGCTTGGCCACGCAGTCATGGATGAACAGGGTGTACAGGAGAGGGCTGAGAACACACCCTTGTGGGTCCCGTCAGGAAGTACAGGACCCAGTTGAACAGCTTAATGACGAGTTTGGAGGGTACTATGGTGTTAAATGCTGAGCTTTAATTAATGAACAGGTATTCCTCTAGTCCAGATGGGTTAGGGCAGTGTGATTGCGATTGCGTCGTCTGTGGACCTATTGGGACGGTAAGCAAATTGGAGTGGGTCTAAGGTGTCTGGTAGGATGGAGGTGATATGATCCTTGACTAGTCTCTCAAAGCACTTCATGATGACGGAAGTCAGTGCTATAGTCATTTAGCTCAGTTACCTTAGCTTTGTTGGGAACAGGAACAATGGTGGCCCTCTTGAAGCATGTGGGAACAGCAGACTGGGATAAGGATTGATTAAATATGTCCGTAAACACACCAGCCAGCTGGTCTGCACATGCTCTGAGGATGCGGCCAGGGATGCCGTCTGGGCCAGCTGTCTTGCGAGGGTTAATTGTGACTCTACTTTGTCTCTATACTGCTTGTTTGATTGCCTTGCGGAGGGAATAGCTACACTGTTTGTATTGTCATATTTCCGGTCGCCTTGCCCTGATTAAAAGCAGTTTTGTGCGAATGCTGCCATCAATCCCTGGTTTCTGGTTTGGGAAAGTTTTAACAGTTGCTATGGGTACAACATCACTGATAATAAACTCACTCACCGAATCAGCATACACATCAACGTTGTTGTCAGATGCTATCCGGAATATATCCCAGTCCACGTGCTCGAAGCAATCTTGAAGCGTGGAATCAGATTGCGTGGAATCAAATCCCCAGCCACATTTAATGCAGCCTCAGGATATGTGGTTTCCAGTTTACATAAAGTCCAATGAATTTATTTTAGTGCCGTCGATGTGTCAGCTTGACGGGGGATATATGCGACTGATTATAATCAAAGAGAATTCTCTTGGTAGATAATGCGGTCGGCATTTGATTGTAAGCAATTCTAGGTCAGTCGAACAAAAAGACTTGAGTTCCTGTATGTTGTTATGATCACACCACGTCTCATTAATCATAAGGCATACCCCCCCGCCTTTCTTCTTACCAGAGAGATGTTTGTTTCTGTCGGCACGACGCCTGAAGAAACTGGGTGGCTGTACCGACTCTGATAACGTGTCCTCGGTGAGCCATGTTTCCGTGAAGCAAAGAACATTGTAATTGCTGATGTCTCTCTGGAAGGCAACCCTTGCTCAGTTTTTGTCTACCTTGTTGTCCAGAGACTGGACATTGGCAAGTAGTATACTCGCGGGCGGTGCGCCCGTCTAAGGAGCCTGACCAGAACACCACCTCGTCTGCCCCTTCTCTTGCGCCGCCGTTGTTTTGGGTTGCCGGCTGGGATCCGGTCTATTGTCCTGGCTGGTGGAGCCAGAGGATCCGCTTCGGGAAAGTCGTATTCCTGGTCGTAATGTTGGTAAGTTGACGTTGCTCTTATACCCAATAGTTCCCCCCGGCTGTATGTAATAAAACTTAAGATTTCCCTTGGTAAAAATGTAAGAAGTAATCAGCTTGACACTCTCTGTTGGCGCCATACTATTTAGCAAGTACTGTTCAGAAAAAAGTATTCAGTATGCCACTGCCACAACATACTACTTTTAATGCGTTCAAGACAACTGGGAAGTTGTAAACAAAACAAGCTCAGACTGTAGTGATGTGAGTGATCTTCAGGTTGAAGAAGTCAGATCTCTAGGATAATGCCAAAGTTTACGAGTTCCGTCATTTCGAGATGGATGACTGTTAAAAAAATTTATCTTAGTCGAAGCACATTTTTTTCCAAGTTCCCTGTTGTCTTGATCACACTCAGTTATGGTTTTGCAAATGAACCAGGAGGGATCGTATGTAGCCCCACCCAGTGACATTTCACTATAGCGGAGTGTTGTTATTTTGGGCTAACGTTAGCTTGATAAGTAGCTAGCATTCTGAAGGACTTATTTGGAGTGAACTTGAGTTAACCGTAGAGCTAAACATGTATCAATTGAAGAGTCACCTAAAGTTTGCGATGAATGGGAGATGCAGTAGAGGAATGCAGTGCTAAGGCAGATGGCTCATAATGAGGACAACTGGCTAGCTTCAACTCTGAACTGTATATGGTGAGATTTCTGGCACCCAGAGCTGCTGAGGCATCTCCCAAGTAGGTGCCATACATCGTGAAGGAGAACTCCAGTGGCTACATGGCTCAGGCTGGTTCCCAGAGCAGCTAGCCCTCTACAAGATCGTCACCAGACTCTATATTCATCAACCATCTCCCTGACCACCTTCCTCTGATCAAGCCATGAACTGTCCTTCTCCATCTTTGGAGAATTCAAAGACTCGGCCTCTATTGGTTGACCTAGCTAACTATGGCTAGGCTACTCATGACAATGTATTGCTTGTTTTTTTGCTTTTAATGTGCTTTGAGATTGTTATGAAAAGAGCTATATGCATAATTATTATTATTAATGGAGTGTCAGTCCCCCAGTGCCTCTTTCATCACTGCATATCAGTTCCAGGATGCGGCTGTGGCCTCCCCCTCACACCACTCCCAGGATGCGGCTGGGAACTCCCCTCCCTCTGTGGTGACTCTGGCGGAGGGAGCATTAAACTCCTGAAAAATATGGAAAATGACACTTTCAGCATCAAACATACTACATGTAAAGCCCTGTAAAAGGTACAGTTGAAATCAGAAGTTTACTCAGTTTTCACAATTCCTGACATTTAATCCTAGTAAAAATTCCCTGTCTTAGGTCAGTTAGGATCACCACATTATTTTAAGAATGTGAAATGTCAGCATAATATCAGAGAGAATGATTTATTTAAGCTTTTATTTTTGTATTTCTTTCATTACATTCCCAGTGGGTCAGAAGTTTACATACACTCAATTAGTATTTGGTGGCATTGCCTTTAAATTGTTTAACTTGGGTCAAACGTTTCGGTTTCCATAAGCTTCCCACAATAAGTTTGGTGAATTTTGGCCCATTCCTCCAGACAGAGCTGGTGTAACTGAATCAGGTTTGTAGGCCTCCATGCTCGCACACGCTTTTTCAGTTCTGCCAACAAATTTTCTATAGGATTGAGGGCTTTGTGATGGCCACTCCAATATATTGACTTCGTTGTCCTTAAGCCATTTTGCCACAATTTTGCAAGCATGTTTGGGGTCATTGTCCATTTGGAAGACCCATTTGCAACCAAACTTTAACTTCCTGACAGATGTCTTGAGATGTTGCTTCAATATATCCACATAATTTTCCTGCCTCGTGATGCCATCTATTTTGTGTAGTGCACTAGTCCCTCCTGCAGCAAAGCACCCCCACAACATGATGCTGCCACCCTCATGCTTTACGGTTGGGTTGGTGTTCTTCGGCTTGCAAGCCTCCCTCTTTTTCCTCCAAACATAACACTGGTCATTATGGCCAAACATTACATTTTTTGTTTCTTCAGACCAGAGGACATTTCTCCAAAAAGTATGATCTTCGTCCACATGTGCAGTTGCAACCCATAGTCTCTTTTTTATGGCGGTTTTGGAGCAGTGGCTTCTTCCTTGCTGAGCCGCCTTTCAGGTTATGTCGATATAGAACTTGTTTTACTGTGGATATAGATACGTTTCCTCCAGCATCTTCACAAGATTTTTGCTGTTGTTCTGGGATTGATTTGCACTTTTCACACCAAAGTACATTCATCTCTAGTGATGGCCAGAGCGGTATGACAGCTGCGTGGTCCCATGGTTTTTATACTTGCGTACTATTGTTTGTACAGATGAACATGGTACCTTCAGGTGTTTGGAAATTACTCCCAAGGATGAACCAGACTTGTGGAGGTCTACATTTATTTTTTCTGAGGTCTTGGCTGATTCTTCTGATTTTCCCATGATGTCAAGCAAAGAGGCACTGAGTTTAAAGGTAGGCCTTGAAATACATCCACAGGTACACCTTCAAATGACTCAAATTATGTCAATTAGCCTACCAGAAACTTCTAAAGCCATGACATAATTTTCTGGAATTTTCCAAGCTGTTTAAAGGCACAGTTAACTTAGTGTATGTAAACTACTGACCCACTGGAATTGTGATACAGTGAATTATAAGTGAAATAATCTGTCTGTAAACAATTGTTGGAAAAAAGTACTTGTGTCATGCACAAAGTAGATGTCCTAACCGACTTGCCAAAACTATAGTTTATTAACAAAAAATGTGTGGAGTGGTTGACAAACAAGTGTATGTAAACTTCCGACTTCAACTGTGTTATAGTGATTGCAGTACATTTCTCTGGAATACTTGAACCTTTCTAACATGTATATGTGCTCTCTTACGTGGTAAAGCATAGGAAATAAATGGGAAAGTGTTATTGCTCTCAGAGAAAAGGGGTACTTTGTTAGCCAAGTACATCACAGCTATAAATGTCAAGATAACATGCAGTACCATACCGTGTATTTTTGCTTATGGTTCTCCCACTTCTTTTTCACTCATGCAGGTGACAACTGCCTCTCCAGCTCACACTCCTTTACATAGATCATGAAAACGCATAAGATGAAGCACAACATTAACCAAAACATGAGCAAAGTAGAGTTGTTGTGCCACATACTTTATCAAATTGGAGTGCCAAGGTGAAACAGTAGTTAGAGTATCTAACCATTACATCATTTTACTGCAGTGGGCTAAATCAGGGTCACATAGAGTGTTTAGTGGTAGTCTTAAACAAATCTATTTTGAAAAACAAGTATACACTTCACACACATGGTTGTGTACTTATAAAAAAGAAGACACCTGTACCATGTCAGACATAGAGAAATGTATTTAATGTTTGACTGAAATGAGGCCACTAGAGGGCAATTTTATAATTTGACTGCTAAACCTATTCAGGCTGTAAACGTTCAGGTAGAAACTGTACTAAATAGCATGAACGTTACAATCAGAATCAGCTCAACACAGATGAACCAACGTGACAAATCAGGAGAACGAAAAGAAAAGAGTGTTGGAACCAGCACCGCTGTGGAAAATAGGAACGTAGGCTACATTGTTACTGATGTGAGCTATAGCTAGTGGCAGTGCGTAGTTCGGTGGCAAGATCACTAACTATGTCTACATGGCGTACTCAAAACCTGGTATTGTCATCAGACCCTACAACAGTTTGAACACAAGCCCTAGAAATGTGTTTTTGCGCAACAGCAAACAAGTAGTTCTGTAGCTAACGTTACTGTTGGAACAGTTATAACTTATATCCTACTCAAGGATGTAGCTAGCTAAAGGCATGGCAGGCTGCAGATCTGTTTTCAAATATGTAATTTTATGATGAAACATTTGTGATAAATGAGAACAGCACTGCAGAATCTTTGCTCCCAAGTTGTTTACTTGAAGAAATCTAGCTATCATAACACACAGCCTCCCTCTTCCAATGCATTGTGGCTGTGAATTTCCCGAAAAGTGTGCAGCGAATTCTATTAGATGAAAAGTCAAAATGAGTGTAACATCTTGGCATTTAAAGCATACTAGATTTGAGGAAATTCACATACTATCAAACGTTCTATTTTCACATACTGAAAAAGTTTCATGCCCGATTGCGTTGCTTCCCCCTATTCATTGATTTCAGTAGCGCATCCCCATATCTAATTGATCAGCAGTTGTGAAAGCCAAGTATGATATCCTGGCATTTAAAGAACACTAGACTTTCAAAATGTCACATATTATAAAACAAAACATTTTCACATACTGAAACATCCTACTATTTAGGTGTCCTCACCTTTAGTCTAATAATTGTCCCATTATCTCCAAACTGTTCCCTTGGAATTGCTACCATGGTTATGCATATGCTTTCCATATTTCTTCTGTAAGAGTAATTTAAATGTAACCCTATCCCTATAGGCAATTTCCCATGAGTGTAAGTGGGTAAATATGGTATACCTTTAATTATAATTTTCTCGACGGACTCACTAGAATATAGCGAGAACGGGTTCTGAATATTAGGGTTCAGTGAAAGAAAGGCATCGAAATATGTATAATCGTCTCCGTTTGATACATTTTAAAACCAAACCTTGTGGATTAGGAAAGTATTTATGAATGTACCTAATTCATTTTAAAAAACTTTACCCACAAAAAATTGCAGTGAATAAAAAATGCAGTGGATTCTCCCCTTACAGCGGACCCAATTCATTACTATTTAAATTCCTCCTCAGCAAAACAAATGAACAGTGTTTGAGATATTATTCAATTAATTGTTAAACTGGCTGTTGTGCAGGGCAGGCTTGGCTGCTGTCGCAGTGGCAATGTGATTTATGTGGTGTAAATTAAGAAAATACCATATCATAATTATAATGCTCAGCTGGGCAAAGAGCATGTTGTACTCACAGCAATCTTACATTTTGACACCTGTACTTTTCAGAATGTTTGTTTTGGATTGTATGAGCAATTTCATAGTTTAAAAAGCCACTGAACACGGCAACTGTTTCTCATTAGAAAAATTTGATTTCAGTTTCAGAGGTACGTATCCTGACCAATTCCGCGTTTGCTAAGGGAGTGAACGTTATTTATATTAAGGGTTACATGGAGAAATTAAAATGGATGGCTCTCCCTTCAGCAAAATATATTTGACCTAAACCCTCCCTGAATGCCTACATTTTTTTATGAGACCTTCCCCTAAACCCAAAATAATAATACAATTAAGTAGATAGCAGAGAACATGTCTACCTTTTACCCTCACTTCCTGGACAGAGCAGAGCCTTAGATATGCCGTTTTAGAAACTGTTCTTTGTCCTGTAAGCATTACATGGCAACGCAGGAATTTTGATAGCACACAGGGCTGAATGCCAGAAGGATGCGGGTTCACAGACCACCGTGGACAAGAGTAGGGGTGGAAAGATCTCCTTTATAGTAAAAGCATAATCTATCATCATATTTGCAGGTCTGGGAAAAAATTGTCTTTTATAAAAATGTCATGCAATTCTACATCATTTAAAAATATACATAACACACAAATTATTGAAATTACAGGCTAAAAATGGACAAAGAGAGGCCTATGTGTTCATCTTATCATATTTATCTAATGCCAAATCATTGTATCTTGTTTGCAATTATTTAAATCTGAGACGCCATTAGGAATCTGAGCATGGTCATTTCAAAAGTTAGGCCCCAAAATTTCCTTGAGAGAAGATTGTGTTTCCCTGAAAGCTGTCTGATTTTAAACATCTTCTATTGTACAGAAAGTGAATAGCTGAACTTCTTGTTTACTTAGCAAGCTAGCTAGCTACATGTTTACTTAGCAAGCTAGCTAGCTACATGTTTAATCAGTTGATAGTGACGGAATTAGACTACTTCTCAAGCAAAGTCCATTTTTTGTCTCCTCAGATTTAAAATATTGTAGCTCAGCCTCTGAATGCCAAAGAAACTAAATAATGATATTCACATATGCATCACGTCTTTCCCATTTTATTTTTGGTTTCTAGTACAGTGGCTTGCAAATGTATTCCCCCCTTTGGCATTTTTCCTATTTTGTTGCCTTACAACCTGGAATTAAAATACACTTTTGGGGGGTTTGTGTACATTTGATGTACACAACATGCCTACCACTTTGAAGGTGCAAAATGTTATTTTTTTGCGAAAAAAAACAAGAAATAAGACAAAAAAATGGAAACTTGAGCTTGCATTACTATCACCCCCAAAGTCAATACTTTGTAGAGCCACCTTTTGCAATTACAGCTGCAAGTCTCTTGGGGTATGTCTCAAAAGGCATATCTAGCCACAGGGATTGTTGCCCATTCTTCAAGGCAAAACTTCTCCAGCTCCTTCAAGTTGGATGGGTTCCGCTGGTGGACAGCAGTCTTTAAGTCTTACCACAGATTCTCAATTGAATTAATGTCTGGGCTTTGACTAGGCCATTCCAAGACATTTAAATGTTTCCCTTTAAAGCAGCCGAGTGTTGCTTTAGCAGTATGCTTAGGGTCATTGTCCTGCTGGAAGGTGAACCTCCGTCCCATTCTCAAATCTCAGGAAGACTGAAACAGGCTTCCATCAAGATTTTCCCTGTATTTAGCGCCATCAATCATTCCTTAAATTCTGACCAGTTTCCCAGTCCCTGCCAATGGAAAACATCCCCACAACATGCTTCACTGTGTGGATGGTGTTCTTGGGGTGATGAGGTGTTGGATTTGCCCCAGACATAGTGTTTTCCTTGATGGCCAAAAAGCTACATTTTTGTCTCATCTGACCAGAGTACCTTCTTCCATATGTTTGGGGAGTCTCCCACATGCCTTTTGGCGAACACCGAACGTGTTTGCAAATTTTTTTCTTTAACTTGTTAGGGAGTGGCAGCTGAGGGGTCGGTTTTGGAGAGCCTGGCGTGCCCAAAATAAAATGCCTCCTATTCAGGCCCAGAAAATAGGATATGCAGATATTTAGTACCATTGGATAGGAAACACTCTGAACTGTTAACCATTTGTCTGTGAGTTAAACAGAACACGCATATAGTAGGCGAAACCCCGAGGAATTTCTGTCCTGGAAAAAGTGATTTTGACACATTGCTCATTTGGGCACCCCTCCCTCATGAAAATGACCATATAAGGGCATATGAATGCAGTACCCATCGCTTCCTTTAGATGTCAGCAGTCTTGAGACAGTGTATATTTTTCATTTTGGATGAATTAGACCAGAGAAGAAGAGCAAACAAGGAAGTCACTCTTTCATGTAAACAGAATGGAACGCGCGCTCCCGAGAAGTCACGCAGTGTCTTTTTTACCGTCGTTATTGATCAGTTTATATTCCGGTTGATTTATAATAGTAAATATACGTAAAAGTGTTCCTAAGGATACATTTAAAACTATGTTTGATTGTTCTTGGACAAGTTTATAGGTATAAGATGAACGAGTTCGCGTCACGTTTCAATGGAGTAGTGGAAGCTGTCGTTTCTGATTATAACGCGCGAACCAAATGGAGGATTTATGGATAAAATACATTACTTTTTCTAACAAAAGAACCATGGATTGTCTTCGTTGGACACTTAGGATGACCTCAGCAGAAGTTCTTCAACAGGTAATTGATTTGTTTTTGCTGTGAAATGTGTTATGTGTGTGCCATGATGGCTAGTCGATTCATGGCTATGGGAAAAATATGTGAGGTGCTACTCTCAAACAATCAAATGTGCTGCTTTCGCCGTAAAGCCTTTTTGAAATCTGACAACGCTGTGATGAGTATGGAACACTTGTATATTGGTGGATGTTTAATAATTCAACTTTTGGATTTTGAATTTGGCGCCTTACATTTTACCTGGTAGTGTCGGGAGCAGCCCGCTAGCGCCCCAGTGATCCCTGAGAAGTTAACCTGTTATGGATGCAATCCCGTGAACAGGTTGGATTTTGACAACATCCGGTGAAATGCAGAGCGCCAAATTCAAATACAAAAATACTAATTTCAAACATTCATGAAAATACAAATGCTGCACACCCTTCAAAAGCTTTGACTCTTGTTAATCTAACAGCATTTTCAGATTTCAAAAAGGCTTTACGGCGTAAGCAGAACATTTGATTGTCTGAGGACAGCGCCCCACTCAAAAACTCAGTTAGCATAATAACATAACCAGCAGAGGTGTCACAAAACTCAGAAATAGCATGAAATAAATCGCTTATCTTTGATGATCTTCCTCTGATGGCATACCCAAGTGTCCAGGTTATACAATAAAAGGTCATTTTGTTCGATGAAGTTCCTCTTTATATCCATATAGCTTCGTTTGGTTGGTGCGTTGTTTTCAGTAATCCACCTGCCCAAAGGCTTTCATCCATGCAGACAAACTATATCCCAAAAGTACCCGTAAAGTTTGTTCGAAAAATAGTCAAACAGCATTTTTAATCAATACTCAGATACCCTAAAATGAATATAAACAATAATACTTCAGACGGAATATAACCTGCTGAATAGAAAATAAAAATAACATTCCAAGTTATGGCGCAAAATCCAAAACAGTACACTTGACGTGGACTCAGGAACAAGTGGTCTTACTCCCTTGATTTTCATGATTGAAGCTTCAAACCTTTTTCTAATGACTGTTGACATCTCGTGGAAGCCATAAGAACTGCAATCTGGGGGGTTAAACTATGAGACTTTGAATAGCTGGCCTATTGAAAACAGTGTGACATGACTGATTCAGACATTCCGGATGGATTTTGCTCGGGTTTTTGCTTGCCATATCATATTATACTCACAGACATTACTTTAACAGTTTTAGAAACTTCAGAGTGTTTTCTATCCAAAGCTACTAATTACATGCATATCCTAGCTTCTGGGCCTGAGTAACAGACCGTTTTCCATCCGAACTTCAAAATACTGCCCTCTAGCCCTAAGAAGTTAAGCAATGGTTTTTTTCTGGCCACTCTTCTGTAAAACCCAGCTCTGTGGAGTGTACGGTTTAAATTGGTCCTATTGACAGATACTCCAATCTCCGCTGTGGAGCTTTGCAGCTCCATCAGGCCCTCCTTGCCTGGTCCGTGAGTTTTGGTGGGCGGCCCTCTCTTGGGAAGTTTGTTGTGGTGCCATATTCTTTCCATTTTTTAATAACTGATTTAAATCGTGCTCTGTGGGATGTGTAACGTTTCTGAAATTTTTTTAGAACCCAACCCTGATCTGTACTTCTCCACAACTTTGTCCCTGACCTGTTTGGAGAGCTCCTTGGTCTTCATGGTGCCGCTTGCTTGGTGTTGCCCCTTGCTTAGTGGTGTTGCAGACTCAGGGGGCCTTTCAGAACAGGTGTACATATACTGAGATCATGTGACACTTAAATTGCACACAAGTGGACTTTATTTAACCAATTATGTGACTTCTGAAGGTAATTGGTTGCACCATATCTTATTTAGGGGCTTCATAGCAAAGGGGGTGAATAAATATGCATGCACCACTTTTCCGTTTTTTTTTTTTTTTTTAAACAAGTTATTTTTTTTTTCATTTCACTTCACCAATTGTGACTATTTTCTGTATGTCCATTACATGAAATCCAAAGAAAAATCTATTTAAATTACAGGTTATAATGCAAACAAAATACTTTTGCAAGGCACTGTATAAAGCATCGTGGACCGATCGCTGTTACAGATCACTATATATATAATCAGATCCATTTGATACTCTTCAAAATCTTTAGCTAACAAGGCACAGGCCTGTGCTTTTTGCCATTTTATTTATTAAAGGTAGGCCTATGCCATACCCTCTCATACCCCCTCATTTTGAGTCCGTTTTAACTTAACAGCCCTTCACTGACAACGAGGTAAGCTATTTAAAGAGTGTATGGTGCGTGGAGGAATTGACCAACAAATCGACAAATATAGCAGCCTATAGCCTAATTTGCCTGTCAAATAGGTAAGCCTACCTTTTATTGCTTAAATAGGAAGAAATATGCTCCAACACAAAGCCTTCTTGTAAAGTCTAATTGAAATGAATTATGCCTACTCGAATTTGGCTACTTTCAGCACCATGAGCTGTCCATTTCCAATTGTATGTGCCGTGGCTGCTGCTTCAAGTTTCAATACCACAACGTAAGTTAATCGAATCTGGCTTATTGTGAGGTCAATAAACTCTGATAAATACATAATGGGCAAGAAACATATAAAAAAAATATATAAAATCAATTATAGTAGTAGCAAGCTATGAAAGTTGACCTCCGGTCCTCATTCTCATCTTTGCCTTCTCCTTCTCAAACTGAACAGCCTATAGGCTAGTCCACGAGTAAGACAGTGCACTATTTGGACTAGGCCTAATCAACAACAACAACAAAATCGGAAGAAGCCTACACAGTACAGCCATTGGTTAGGCAGCACACAAAAACGTTTTTGATCAGCAAAAGCAGAGCAGGCCAGGGTTCAGGGTTGGAATGTCCATTGTAGTGTGTAACGCAGCCTAGTTGTATTTACACCATCCCAGCATCAATCTTAGAAATATAACTTTGCCCTGCACTTCTCAGAGCATGCACTTCGTAGCCTATAGCATATAGGCTATGGATCATTTGATTGAGACCACACTAAATAGCCTATAGGCGCACTTGATTTTGGGCACCGAGCAGAGAATCAGAGATTAGAGGCAGCATTGGGCACACATCGATATATAACCTAATAAGCTACTAATTCTAAAACACTGAGAACTATTGACATTTCATCAATTACAAATGACAAAACCCTCCCTTGGAACTCTGTAAATTCCGATCCATGACTAAAATGTAAATGTACTAAACAAGCTGAGCAATCAGCTGTCAAGTTCACTGAGTAGAGTACAGGAGAGGTCAGATCGGGGAAGGAGAGAGGATAAGGGCAGAATGCAGTGAGCATATTTCTGGAATGATACACAGCCCAGTTCTGCCATGGATGGATGGCAGAGACAGTGTGTCCAGGTGCTGAGGTGGGCTAGCTAGCAGATACTGTCTGTATGCCATCCACATGGCAGTGTTTCAGAAATGCCTCAAGGTGAGAAATGGAAGGACAAAAATTCTATTCCAGGTAGCATGAAAAACCGCCACTCTCATAATTGACTCTGATTGGTTTGAAGTTGTGAACATGCCCAGGCGATGTTGCCTTTGGGGATTGTATCACTATGTTGGACAGGAGGGCAGGGGTACCCAGGAGAACTTCTGACAAGAGAGTACCTCATCGCCTAAGAGCACCTGTTCTATATTAAGATGACAATACAGCAGCTAGGCTCCAGCTGTCCTAAAGATACTTTTTCGATTGTCTCATTCATGGCTTCTGACCAACAAAAATGTGTTATTGTTGTGTGGAAACCTTTCTATGCGTAATGCAAAAATGGTAAGCAAAGACAGTAGACAGGAAGCAATTGTGACACAGCTTGTAGCTAGTGTATTTTAATTTGCCATCTTCAATTCAGTCTAATTTTCCTCATTGTATTTTCCATAATGTTAGGTTCAACTTGCTTGTCATATTTTGGGTTGTTTAAATATCACTGAATTAGCCCTTTGATTAAGACAAACAGTCATACAAACACTCTGGCTCCCTCTATGCAGAGATCATTGAATGCTAAGAGTGCTGTGAATGCTAGGAGTCCTATTCAGAGTGGTGAATGCTTGGAGTGCAATCCACAGCTGCTGGGACGATTAGCTTCCCAGCCAGAGAAAACTTAGGCCATCATGACGCCGGCAGAAACACACTGTCAAAGGCCACCGTCAGACTGAGGCTTGGGTAATTGTATCCGCTGTGAAGTTAATGACTTTTAAGGTGTGCGGGTTTCTTTTTTGGGATTTTTCTAATGACTTTCAAGGTGAAATGGCCGTCAATGTTTTTTACTCTGCCAGAGATATGTAAATGATCTTGTCCCACACACTATTTGGTGAGTGAGATTGTGCCATCTTTGTGGCTAAACAACGGCCCCTGAGGATCTCTTAAGAAGAATGTGATGCCTTGGTGATGTTTTGAAGTCGTAAATGAAGCAGAATGCTGAATGCTAATTGTGACAGCAGCTGTGACGATCACCGCAACAAGCGTTAATGGTCTCACAGAACTTCCTAAGTTTAGTATCTCTTGTGATATGTTAATCTGTAGCTCAACATTAGAATGATGTTGCTTTCTCTCTGCACAGTATGCTACCATCATATTCACTGACACTACTTTTGTCAACAGCTCTTCTATTAGTTCCATATTTTCGCTCTAAGAAAGTACTTATCATTCCATGTGCTTGCTGGAGCAGATGAGTGTGCCTGACTCAACCTGGAACCCATGCTAAACCAATATCCTATACGCTCCCTCCTTCCCCATCCCCACACTGACGACTCTGAGGCAATTATGCTTTTGCCCACCTGCGACGGGGAGACAAAGGTTAGTTGCAACTTATTTTATTACGGGGCACCATTTTAGAAATTATGTTGCATTCGAGAGTGAGGTCATCATTGCCAGTGCCTGTGAAAATGCCATCTGTCATTAGGACATGCCCTGTGAAATGAGACACTGCTTTAGCTTGACTGTTTCCTTCGGGGAGTCTCTGGGATCATTCGAGTTGACTGAGTCTGTAGGAAAACAGTAAAGTGTTTGTGGCGAGAAATTATTTGGCAGGGGCTGGATGTGCTGGAGGTGCTATGCCTGAGTTTCCACTTCAAAGAGAATGTGTGAGAGACATGTCACCCACAGCTCTGCTTTCCATCTTGAAGGAACCAGATTATTTTGTAAACAATAGATTAGAAAATCCATCGAGGTTGAAATCCATTATGTTACCATACAATTGTTATCGGTTATGGGTTTGTTCTATAGGGAGTTACCCGTACGACCGTAAGGAACTCAACACTGTAAAATAGGAAATAAATCAGTTCAGATTTACCTTGAGATAGGCACATGGACTCTATCTTTGAATCTGGTCAAGTGTATAATATTTGGCTATGAGGAAAAAGCTAAACTTTCACAAAAACAAAAGTTATCCGTGTGATGACTAGCGGTTACAGCTCCTTCTGACCAGCAGACCGTAGACACAACATTATGGAGGTGAAGTCACAGTTTCGACGGCTAGCTAGCGAGTTTGTGAGTGAAGTAAATTAAGATAGTTTAGCTGTGCCTGATGCACACAGTGTTGAGTATTGCAGAGAGCAAACAGAACGTGAAGAAATCACTGAAAAGTAACTTTTGCTTGTTAGACAGAAGTACAGTGCTAAATGAGTCCTGTATGTTAGCTAGACTGAACAAAAATATAAACGCAATATGCAACAATTTTAAAGATTTTACTGAATTGCAATTAATATAAGGGAATCAGTCAATTGGAGTACATTCATTAGGCCCTAGTCTATGGATTTCACATGACTAGGAATAAAGATAAACCAGTCAGTATCTGGTGTGACCACCATTTGCCTCAAGCATCGCAACACATCTCCTTCACATAGAGTTGATCAGGCTGTTGATTGTGGCCTGTGGAATGTTGATCCACTCCTCTTCAATGGCGGTGCAAAGTTGCTGGATATTGGCGGGGAACTAGAACACGCTGAACGTACACGTCGATCCATAGCATCGCAAACATGCTCAATGGGTGCCATGTCTAGTGAGTATGCAGGCCATGGAAAAACAGGAAAATGTTCAGCTTCCAGGAATTGTGTACAGATCCTTGCAACATGGGGACCTGAAGGTTTCAAGGAGGTTTCCAATACCTTGCAAAAAAAGGGCACCAATTGGTAAAAAAATTATTTCAAAAGCAGACATTGAATATCCCTTTGAGCATGGTGAAGTTATTAATTACACTTTGGATGGTGTACCAATACACCCAGTCACTACAAAGATACATGTGTCCTTTCTAACTCAGTTGCCGGAGAGGAAGGAAACCGCTCAGGGATTTCACCATGATGCCAACGGTGACTTAAAAACAGTTAACAAGTTTAATTGCTTGGATAGGAGAAACATGAGGATGGATAAACAACATTGTAGTTACTCCACAATATTAACCTAAATGACAGACTGAAAACAAGGAAGCCTGTATAAAATAAAAATATTCCAAAAGATGTGTCCTGTTTGTAACAAGGCACTAAAGAAATTAACTTGTCTCCTGAATACAAAGTGTTATGTTTGGGGAAAATCCAATACAACACATTACTACCACTCTCCATATTTTCAACCATAGTGGTGGCTGCATCATGTTACGGTATGCTTGTAATCGTTAACTTCTTAGGGAGCGGCAGCAGAGGTGATGGTTTTGGAGAGCCTGGCGTGCCCAAAGTAAAATGCCTCCCATTCAGGCCCAGAAAATAGGATATGCACATATTTAGTACCATTGGATAAGAAACACTCTGAATTTTCCAAAAGTGTTAACCATTTGCCTGTGAGTAAAACAGAACGCATATGGCAGGCGAAACCCCGAGGAATTTCTGTCCTGGAAAAAGTGATTTTGACACATTGCTCATTTGGAACCCCTCCCTCATGAAAATGACCATATAAGGGCATATGAATGCAGTACCCATCGCTTCCTTTAGATGGCAACAGTCTCAAGACAGTGTAAATGTTCAATTTGGATGTACCAGGAAGTGCACTTTTTATGTCAACAGTACCCAGCGCGCGCTCCCGACAAGGCGCGCTGTGTCTTTTTTACCGTCTTTATCGATCAGTTTATATTCCGGTTGATTTATAATAGTAAATATACGTAAAAGTGTTCCTAAGGATACATTTAAAACTATGTTTGATTGTTCTTGGACAAGTTTATATGTATAAGTTGAACGAGTTCGCGTCACGTTTCAATGGAGGAGTGGAGGCTGTCGTTTCTGATTATAACGCGCGAACCAAATGGAGATTTATGGATAAAATACATTTTTTCTAACAAAAGAACCATGGATTGTCTTCGTTGGACACTTAGGATGATCTCAGCAGAATTTCTTCAACAGGTAATTGATTTGTTTTCGCTGTGAAATGTGTTATGTGTGTGCCATGATGGCTAATGGATTTTGATGAGTATGGAACACTTGTATATTGGTGGATGTTTAATAATTCAACTTTTGGATTTTGAATATTGCGCCTTGCATTTCACCTGGTAGTGTCGGGATTGGGGCGCTAGCGCCCCAGCAATCCCTGAGAGGTTAAGGACTGGGGAGTTTTTCAGGATAAAAAAGATATGTAATGGAGCTAAGCACAGGCAAAATCCTAGAGGAAAACCTGGTCCAGTCTGCTTTCCACCAGACATTAATTCACTTCTCAACAGCAAAATAACCTAAAACACAAGGCCAAATCGACACTGGAGTTGCTAATCAAGACAGTGAATGAGAGGCTGAATTACTGTTTTGACTTAAATATACTTGAAAATCCATGGCAAGACCTGAAAATGGTTGTCTAGCAATGATCAACAACCAATTTGACAGAGCTTGAATAATTTGAAAATAATGATGGGCAAATGTTGCACAATCCAGGTGTGGAAAGCTCTTCAAGACTTATCCAGAAAGACTCACAGCTTAACCTTTTCACTTGTGAGTTCCAAATATCTCTAACGGTCACCCCTGTGTGAGTTTTTTTTATGTGCGTAATGTCAGAATGCACTCACTGTTCCAAAATGTGATAGTTATGGAACAGGACAGTTAGCCAATAGATAATTAGCAGGCAGAGTGGGTTATGTTTCAACTTGTCAATTTAGTTTTATTTTCCAACAACAGATTGAATTGAGGTGTTGTCACGTCCTGGCAATAGATAGCCCTCTGGGTCTTCTATGGTGGTTTTGGTCAGGACGTGACTAGGGTGGGTTCTAGTTATTGTATGTCTATGTTTGTGTTGTGTATGGTTCCCAATTAGAGGCAACAACAATCAGCTGCCTCTAATTGGGAATCCTATTTAGTTTGTCCACTCCCCACCTGTGTTGTGGGTTATTGTTTGTTAATGCCTGTGTGCGCTACACATTTTATGTGGCGATCTGTTAATTCATTCTTGTCATGCACGCTGTGCCTTGGTCCGTTTCTACTGACGATCGTGACAGGTGTGTTCCGTCTCCTCATTAATTCACATAAGACGTAGCCCATTGCACCGTTGCTGACAATTTATGTTTGAGGCTTTACTGAGCCGGACAAATGACAGAACCAAGCACTTCCCCAGTGTTTCCCCAGATCAAGTGTAATAATCTCTGTGATGCCGGTAAGGCAGAGTCAGGTGCAGGACAACAAACTTTACTAAAAAATATACCATACGAGTGGTAAAACAATCACTCGAACAACGGAAACAAACAAACAAAACATAGGGGGAAAATAAGGAACATGTAATCATGGAAATACAAACCAGGTGTGTGAAAAAGGAAGACAAAACCAACGGAAAATGAATAATGGATCGGTGGCGGCTAGAAGACCGGTGACGTCGACCGCCAAAAGCCGCCCGAACAAGGAGAGGGACCAACCTCGGCTGAAGTCGTGACAGTACCCCCCCTCCCCCTTGACGCGCGGCTCCAGCAGCGCGCCGACACCAGCCTCGGGGACGACCCGGAGGAAGAGGCGAAGGGCGATCCAGGTGAAGACGGTGAAACTCCCGCAGCAACGAAGGGACTAGCATGTATCCCACCGGCACCCAGCATCTCTCCTCCGGACCGTACCCCTCCCACTCCACGAGGTACTGAAGGCCCCCCGCCCGACGCCTTGAGTCCATGATGGCTCGAACAGTATACGCCGGGGCCCCCTCGATGTCCAGAGGAGGTGGAGGAACCTCCCGCACCTCAGACTCCTGGAGTGGACCAGCCACCACCGGCCTGAGGAGAGACACATGGAACGAGGGGTTAATACGGTAATCTGGGGGAAGCTGTAACTTATACATTGTTCAATCTCCTCAGGACTTTAAAGGGCCCCACATACCGCAGACGCAGCTTCCGGCAGGGCAGGCGGAAGGGGAAGGATTTGGGTCGAGAGCCAGACCCTGTCCCCCGGTGCGAACACCGGGGCCTCACGGCGGTCGGTGGTCGGCGCTCGACTTCTCACGGCTCATTGCAGGTGCACATGGGCAGACTCCCAGGTCTCCGAGCGCCTAAACCATTCATCCACCATAGGAGCCTCGATCTGGCTCTGATGCCACGGTGCCAGAACCCGGCTGGTACCCCGGCTGGTACCCGGCCGGTCCTGGCAATAGGACCGCAGAAACCTACCCACATCCTGGTTGACTCTTTCCACTTGCCCATTACTCTCGGGGTGAAAACCTGAGGTAAGGCTGACCGAGACCCCCAGACGTTCCATGAACGCCCTCCAAACCCTGGACGTGAACTGGGGACCCCAATCAGAAACGATATCCTCAGGCACCCCGTAATGCCAGAAGACATGGGTGAACAGGGCCTCCGCAGTCTGTAGGGCCGTAGGGAGACCGGGCAAAGGAAGGAGGCCAATCCACAATGACCAGGATCGTGGTGTTACCCTGTGACGGAGGAAGATCCGTCAAGAAGTCCACCGACAGGTGTGACCATGGCCGCTGTGGAACAAGTAGGGGTTGCAACTTCCCTCTGGGCAGGTGCCTAGGCGCTTTGCACTGCGTGCACACCGAGCAGGAGGAAACATAAACCCTCACGTCCTTAGCTAAGGTGGACCACCATTACTTCCCACTAAGACAGTGCACTGTCAGACCGATGCCAGGATGACCAGAGGAGGGTGACGTGTGGGCCCAATAGATCAGACGGCCGCGGACAGCAGACGGAACGTACGTACACCCAGCTAAACACTGAGGTTGAGTGGGCTCAATGTCCGCGTCCAACTCCCACTCCACCGGTGCCACCAGGCAAGAGGCCGGAAGTATGAGAGTGGGATCTATGGACCGCTCCTCTGTGTCAAAACATCCGGGACAGTGCGTCTGCCTTCGTGTTTTGTGAACCTGGTCGGTAGGATAGGGTGAAAAACATGGCCCACCTTGCCTGGTGAGGGTGAAAACAAAACAGGTGAAAAACATGGCCCACCTTGCCTGGCGAGGGTTCATTCTCCTCACAGCCCGGATCTACTCCAGATTGCGGTGGTCGGTCCAGATGAGAAAAGGGTGTTTAGCCCCCTCAAGCCAATGTCTCCACACCTTCAGAGCCTTGACGAAAGCCAACAGCTCCCAGTCCCCCACATCATAGTTAACTTCTTTGGGAGCAGCGCACGAGGTGACCGTTTTGGAGACCCTGGCGTGCCCAAAGTAAAATGCCTCCCATTCAGGCCCAGAAAATAGGATATGCACATATTTAGTACCATTGGATAGGAAACACTCTGAATGTTCTAGAAGTGTTAACATTTTGTCTGTGAGTAAGACAGAACGGATATGGCAGGCGAAACCCCAAGGAATGTCTGTCCTGGAAAAAGTGGTTTTGACACATTGCCTCATTTGGAACCCCTCCCTTATGAAAATGCCCTTATAAGGGCATATGAATGCAGTACCTGTCGCTTCATCTGGATGTCAACAGTCTCGAGAAAGTGTTCTGAATCTTTTTAGATGCTTTTAGAGCAGAGAAGAAGAGGAATAAGGAAGTTCCCCCATAGATGTCCTTACAAGAAAATGCGCGCTCCCGGCAGGCACGTTCTTTGTTTTTTTCTTTTCTTATCGCCCAGTTTATTTTCCGGTTGAAATATTATGCTATTTATACATAAGTGTTCCTAAGGATACATTTACAATGATGTTTGATTGTTCTTGGACAAGTTTATAGGTATAAGTTGAACAAGTTCTCTTCACGTTTCAATGGAGGAGTAAACGCAGTTTTCTGATTATAACGCGCCAACCAAACTGAGATTTATGGATATAATACATTACTTTTTCTAACAAAAGAACCATGGATTGTCTTCGTTGGACACTTTGGAAGCCCTCAGCAGAAGTTCTTCAAAAGGTAATTGATTTGTTTTCGCTGTGAAATGTGTTTTCTGTGAACCGTGGAGGCTTATGGAAAAAATATGTTAGGTGCTACCCTCAAACAATCAAATGTGGTGCTTTCGCCATGAAGCCATTTTGAAATCTGACAACGCTGTGATATTGCCAAGAAGCAGAGTTTTTGATGACTATGCAACACTTGTATATTGATGAATGTTTAATAATTCAACTTTTGGATTTTGAATTTGGCGCCATGCATTTCACCGGGTAGTGTCGGGAGTGGGGCCCCACCACTCCCTAAGTACTTAATGACGAGTTTGGAGGGTACTATGGTGTTAAAAGCTGAGCTGTAGTCGATGAACAGCATTCTTACATAGGTCTTCCTCTTGTCCAGATGGGTTAGGGCATTGTGCAGTGTGATTGCGATTGCGTCGTCTGTGGACCTATTGGGACGGTAAGCAAATTGGAGTGGGTCTAAGGTGTCAGGTAGGGTGGAGGTGATATGATCCTTGACTAGTCTCTCAAAGCACTTTATGATGACGGAAGTGAGTGCTACGAGGCGATAGTCATTTAGCTCAGTTACCTTAACTTTCTTGGGAACAGGAACAATGGTGGCCCTCTTGAAGCATGTGGGAACAGCAGACTGGGATAAGGATTGATTAAATATGTCCGTAAACACCAGCCAGCTGGTCTGCGCATGCTCTGAGGACACGGCCAGGGATGCCATCTGGGCTGGTTAGCCTTGCGAGGGTTAACACACTTAAATATTTTATAATCCGTTCCTCTGAAGGTGAGCCCGCAGGTTTTGGTAGCGGGCCGTGTCGGTGGCACTGTATTGCCCTCAAAGCGAGCAAAGAAGTTGTTTAGTTTGTCTGGGAGCAGGACATCGTGGTCCGCGACAGGGCTGGTTTTCTTTTTGTAGTCCGTGATTGACAGTAGACAAAGCCACATTTCTCTCATGTCTGAGCCATTGAATTGTGACTCTACTTTGTCTCTATATTGATGCTTAGCTTGTTTGATTGCCTTGCGGAGGGAATAGCTACACTGTTTGTATTCAGTTATGTTTCTGGTCGCCTTGACCTGATTAAAAGCAGTGGTTCGCGCTTTCAGTTTTGCGCGAATGCTGCCATCAATCCAGGGTTTCTGGTTGGGGAAGGTTTTAATAGTTGCTATGGGTACAACATCACCGATGCACTTGCTAATAAACTCACTCACCGAATCAGCGTATACTACAATGTTGTTGTCTGATGCGGTCTGGAACATTTCTCAGTCTACGTGATCGAAGCAATCTTGAAGCGTGGAATCAGATTGGTCGACCAGCGTTGAACAGACCTGAGCATGGGTGTATCCTGTTTAAGTTTCTGTCTATAGGCTGGGAGCAACAAAACGGAGTTGTGGTTAGACTTGCCGAAAGGAGGGCGGAGAATGGCCTTGTATGCGTCACGGAAGTTAGAATAACAATGATCCAGGATTTTATTACTCTCTTTCTTGGTCAAATAGCCCTTACACAGCCTGGAGCTGTGTTGGATCATTTCCTGTTGAAAAACAAATGATAGTGCCACAAAACACAAACCAGATAGGATGGCTTAACGCTGCAGAATGCTGTGGTAGCAATGCTGGTTAAGTGTGCCTTGAATTCTAAATGAATCACCAACAGTGTCACCAGCAAAGCACCCCCATACCCTCACAACTCCTCCTCCATGCTTCAAGTTGGGAACCACACATGTGGAGATCATCCGTTCACCTACTCTGTGACTCACAAAGACACGGCGGTTGGAACCAAAAATCGCAAATTTGGACTCATCAGACCAAAGGACAGATTTCTACCGATCTACTGTCCATTGCTCGTGTTGTTTGGCCCAAGCAAGTCTCTTCTTCTTATTGGTGTCCTTTAGTAGTGGTTTCTTTGCAAGAATTCAACCATGAAGGCCTATTCTTGCAATCTCCTCTAAAAAGTTGATGTTCAAATGTGTCTTACTTGAACTCTGTGAAGCATTTATTTGGGACTCAATCTGAGGTGCAGTTAAGATGGATAGAAATTCCACAAGTTAACATTTAACAAGGCACACCTTTTAATTGAATACTTTCCAGGTGACTACCTCATGAATCTGGTTGCGAGAATGCCAAGAGTGTGCAAAGCTGTCAAGGCAAAGGGTGGTTACTTTGAAGAATCTCACATATAAAATAAATGTTGATTTGCTGAACACTTTTTTTGGTGTTGATTTCTTCACTATTATTCTACTATGTAGAAAATAGTAAAAAATTAAGAAAAACCCTTAGAATGACTAGGTGTGTCCAAACTTTTGACTGGTAGTGTAGTTTCAGGTTATATTGCTAAATAGTAGCATGTCTCAAAAGTGAGTTGTAAGATTATAGTACGTGTCTGAGAAGGAATGCCCGGGATAGCATATTGTCTGCCTTTTTATACTCAGCTGCCATTCTTTGGAATATTCTTCCTAAGAATTTGAAACTTATAACCTCCAAATCTAATTTCAAGATCTCACTGAAAAAATTGCTAAATAGTAGGAAAGTGGGATACCTAGTCAGTTGTACAACTGAATGCCTTCAACTGAAAAGTGTCTTCTGCATTTAACACAACCCCTCTGAATCAGAGAGGTGATGCCTTAATCGACATCCACGTTTTCAGCACCTGGGGAACAGTGGGTTAACTGCCTTGCTCAAGGGCAGAACTACATATTTTTACCTTTTCAGGTCTGGGATTCGATCTAGCAACCTTTACAGTTACAGGCCGAACGCTCTAACCACTAGGCTACCTGTCGCCCATGTCTCAAAAGTGAGTCGTAAGATTATAGTACGTGGCTGAGAAGGAAAATGCCCAGGATATAATATTGTCTGCCTTTTGGTGCCAGTTGTTTATCATATTGTGATTGTCTTGTGTATATTTAAGGGATTATTGTATATTGTATATTTAAGGGATTATTTTATACAGTTGGAAGTTAACATACATTTTCAACCACTCCACAAATTTCTTGTTAAACAAACTATAGTTTTGGCAAGTTGATTAGGACATCTACTATGTGCATGACCCAAGTAATTTTTCCAACAGTTGTTTACAGACGGATTATTTCACTTATATTTCACTATCACAATTCCAGTGAGGCAGAAGTTTACATACACTAAGTTGACTGTGGCTTTAAACAACTTATAAAATTCCAGAAATTTATGTAATGGCTTTAGAAGCTTCTGATAGGCTAATTGACATCATTTGAGCCAATTGAAGGTGTACCTGTGGATGTATTTCAAGGCCTACCTTCAAACTCAGTGCCTCTTTGCTTGACATCATGGGAAAATGGGAAAAGACCTCAGAAAAAATTGTAGACCTCCACAAGTATGGTTCATCATTGGGACTAATTTCCAAACACCTGAAGGTACCACATTCATCTGTACAAACAATAGTACACAAGTATAAACACCATGGGACCACCGCTCAGGAAAGAGACGTGTTCTGTCTCCTAGAGATGAACGTACTTTGGTGCAAATCAATCCCAGTACAACAGCAAAGGACCTTATGAAGCTGCTGGAGGAAACAGGTCCAAAAGTATCTATATCCACAGTAAAACGAGTCCTATATCGACATAACCTGAAAGGCCGCTCAACAAGGAAGACGCCACTGCTCCAAAACCGCCATAAAAAAGTCAGACTACGGTTTGCAACTGCACATGGGGACAAAGATCGTACTTTTTGGAGAAATAAAAATAGAACTGTTTGGCCATAATGACCATCGTTATGTTTTGAGGAAAAAGGGGTATGCTTGCAAGCCGAAGAACGCCATCCCAACCGTGAAGCACAGGGGTGGCAGCATCATGTTGTGGGGGTGCTTTGCTGCAGGAGGGACTGGTTCACTTCACAAAAAAAGGGAGCGGCAGCAGAGGTGACGGTTTTGGAGAGTCTGGCGTGCCCAAAGTAAAATGCCTGCCACTCAGGCCCAGAATATAGGATATGCAAATAATTAGTACTATTGGATAGGAAACACTCTGAAGTTTCTAAGAGTGTTACAATAATGTATGCGAGTATAACAGAACTGATATAGCAGGCGAAAACCCAAGGAAAATCCATCTGGATTTGCAGTTTTTTTTGTACATGACCTTCTTCTCCAGCCTGCCTATTCATTTGTATTTTAACTAGGACTGAGACTGCAGTACCTATGGCTTCCACTAGATGTCAACAGTCTTTATACAATGTCTGGAAGCTCTAGCACTAAACAGAACGGATAGGAAGAGGAAGTAGTGAAGGGACCACTTTTGTCAACAACGTTTGTCGGGCGCGAGATTGTGAGCCCGCCCCAGTTTATTTTCCTTTCCTATTGTTTACGTTATCGTCCGGATGAAATATTACAGTAAATATACATAAAAGGATACCTAAGGATACATTAAAATGATGTTTGATTTGTTTGTAGAAAGTTTATAGGTATATTTTGAACGTGTTCTCTTCACGGTTCAATGGGCGACTCAACGGTGGATTTTCTGATCGTAACGCGCCAACCAAACGGAGATTTATGGATATAATAAATTACTTTTTCTAACAAAAGAACCATTGGATGTCTTCGTTGGACACTTGGGAAGCCCTCAGCAGAAGTTCTTCGAAAGGTAAATTATATTTTTTAGCTCTTATATGGGTTTTGTGTGACCCGCGCTGGATATGAATTTATACTAATGTGGAAAATATGAGGTGCTATCCTCAAAAAATCAAATGTTGTGCTTTCGCCGTGAAGCCTTTTTGAAATCTGACAACGCTGTGATATTGCCAAGAATTAGAGCTTTTGATGACTATGCAACATTTGTATATTGATGAATGTTTAATAATTCAACTTTTGATTTTGAATTTGGTGCCTTTTCATTTCATCGGGTAGTGTGGGGAGAAGCGGTGCGCAACATTTCATTGTTTGAGGATTGCACCTCATATTTTCCACACTACCCATATAAGAGCTAAAATAAATCACTTACCTTTCGAAGAACTTCTACTGAGGGCTTCCCAAGTGTACAACGAAGACATCCAATGGTTCTTTTGTTAGAAAAAGTCATTTATTATATGGTCCCTTCACTATTTCCTCTTCCTATTTGTTCTGCTTAGTGCTAGAGCCTCCAAACACTGTATAAAGACTGTTGACATCGAGTGGAAGCCATAGGTACTACAGTCTCAGTCCTAGATAGGCAGCCTGGAGAAAAAGGTCATGTACAAAAAAAAAACTGCAAATCCGTATGGATTTTCCTCTGGTTTTCACCTGCTATATCAGTTCTGTTATACTCACATTATTTTAACACTTGTAGAAACTGAGTGTTTCCTATCCAATAGTACTAATTATTTGCATATCCTATTTTCTGGGCCTGAGTGGCAGGCATTTTACTTTGGGCACGCCAGACTCTCCAGAACCGTCACCTCTGCTGCCGCTCCCTACGAAGTTAAGCATGTTCGGACAATGGGTGGAGGGATGTGGTAACCTTAGTTATGGGTTAGATCTATAGGGAGTTGCCCATGCGGGCCTTAAGGGACTCAAGGCTGTAAAACAGGAAATGAAGCAGTTCAATTTACCATGAGATGGAGTCCATGGGTCTATCTTTGAGTCTGGTCAAGTTTATAACAAATTGATCAAAGTTGATGCCAAAGAGAGTACTGTGGTCCTGTAAAGTAATATTCTGCCAAACAAGTACTCTGTCCTTCAGAGTTGCATTCAATGCAAATACACTCATTAAAATAACATGAGAAAGACTAAATATATAATATACAAGTACTTAAACTCTCTTAGTCACCCTAGTCGTGACAAGTAGATATTTACTCCGTTTACAAGCCCTCTAGACTTCCACAGCTCATTACACAAGAGATGTTCTCCCAAAGTTCTGCTTATTAAAGGGTATGTAGCATAAACATAACCACATGTTACATGTATTTGCATTAGTATACATCTCAAAATTACCAATGCAAAGTTACACCTCACTTTTCTACATAAAACCGATCAGAATACAGAAGTCATGTCGAAAAATGTTTTTCCAGGGTGTAATGTAACATGAAGTGCGCGGCAAGCCAGCCAATTCCCTATAATGTCAACTCCAACAGAAATAACCTAAAATGTATAACTTAAAATTAAACCAAATCATTTGCAATCATGACTAATGGTTTCAATTATACTTGAAGTGTCACGATCGTCTTGAATAACGGACCAAGGCGCAGCGTGCATGTAGTTCCACATCTTTTAATTCACGTGAAACATACAAAACAATAAAGCAATAACTGATCTAAACAATATGTGTAGCGCACGAGCACAAACAATAATCCACAACACAGGTGGGGAGAGGACAAACTAAATAGGATTCCCAATTAGAGGCAGCTGATTGTCGTTGCCTCTAATTGGGAACCACACACAACACCAACATAGACATACAATAACTAGAACCCACCCTAGTCACGTCCTGACCAAAACCACCATAGAAAACCCAGAAGGCTATCTATGGCCAGGACGTGACATGAAGCCAACTTACAAGTAAATACTTTATGAATGTGTTGTTATATATCAACAAGGTTGATAGCCAACTAGTCTGCTATTGTTAGCCCTACCAGCTTGCTAATGTCACATTAGCACTGAATGAGTCAGCCATTTGCTATCAACACCTAGATTACAGCTGAATTAAAGAATACATAAAGAATTAATACATAACACCATCTAACCACATATTAAAGAATGTCAACTATTGTATATGCAGTAATCTTAACCAATAATCTAGCCAACTATTAGCCTAGCCAGCCTAGCCAACTAGCTCGGCTATGGTCGGCATGCTGGAGCACAACTACTGGAGACCAGTTAGAACACAACTAACACAACCGTAGATCAAAAGAGCAGAGACTTACAGATTGATAGCTGGGGCCCATCCGATGGTCAGATAGCACGCTAGCACTAAGCCAAAGTGGCAAAAGTTACTAAACTCTGTAGCCTACTTCAAAGAGAACATGCCTAAAAGTTGACAAAACAAAAAGGAGAACAGACAAGGTACCACCGTTACACAATTAGAGCAAGCAGGTATGATTTTGTCTTTAGTTTTGAGCCCATTGCAAGAAGGCACCAGAGCCTGCAGTGCTAATGGGTTCCCACTAGATAACATAGCCACAAAGTTCATGAAGTGCATAAGGTGTGGCTAACGCTAGCCAGCTTGAGCTAGCTACTGAGCTAGCATACAAACTCGGTAGCACAGAGTAGATCCTCCATATGATGTTGAGAAATAGTGCATTGTGGGTAGTTCCGAAAATATCCGGAAATAAGTTAATAATAAATATGTAAAAACCCAAAACATAACTATGTTTGTAGTTAAAGGTAACCAGATCGTTACTACAACTAAGTTACTAGGTCTTTAACCACTGTTTTGCTATGTTTTGGTGCATACAAACTTGTGCTTCCTACCCTTTAAAGACACAGTACTTTGATTTAAGAGTCAAAAACTGCTCTAGTTCCAAGAAGGCTGCTAACCACATACACACTGTTTCCTAGCCAGTAAAAACACCAAGCCACATGGATGGATGCTCAGCACTTTGATGTAAACCTCCATCACCCACCCACCACCATAACCAGCAGCCTGGCTGAAGTCATGGGCTTTGCCTGTATGTTAGAACTAAGGTGTCTGAGTGTTATATGATTAGTGCCATCTCGGCACCTCCGAGCCAAAGTCCTGCCAAGGTCACTTGGCCTGAGTCACGGATGTCGACTCCCCCTCAACCCCGACCAGATGGTCCCTCCTCTCCACACATTACCTTCCACCGATGCCACTCTGAAGGTGAGAACATTGGAAGTGACATTCAGATGCTGAGTGCCTCAGCTGTCGATGAGGTACTTGTGAAATGCAACGATGGCCATTAATACAGAGAATAGTGAAGAATATTAACATGCCACTTAAGTTACTACCTGCCTGCAGTACACAGGCTTTTAGATGCTCCCTCCTTGCTCCATTTCATTCCTCCAGGGCTGGAGTGGAAGCAGATTGATCCATGCTTGATTGATGACGTCTGAAAGTCAGTGTGAGGAACGATCTTTGGCCTGGTGCTGAGTTATGTCCTGTGTAGAGGAAATTAAAGGCTAATTGCAGTGCATTATCATTAGCTGTTACAAGAACAGAATATTAGTAGTCCAGAGAAGCAAGCCTATTATCAAGGCTCTGAAAAGGGAAGATCATTATCCTGTCTAAAAATCATAAATGTATCGAATTACAAATCATAAGATATACATTCACAGCCATACCAGTTGGGCTCATGTTCAATACTCCATACAGTATGTATGCCCAATGTCAATTCTGAGGTAACAGTTATAATGCCATTAATAATGACACTGATTTCCCTTTCGGGTTCGACTTCTTCTCAATACAAATAGCTTTAAGCATTGAAATAGAGTTTTTCCATTATTATAGAAAGTACTTGCAACCAATAGAATGTTATGTATATGGAAGATACAACCATCCCAGCTCTGCAGATTTTGCTATAAGGAGACAGAATCATTAGCTCACTTGTTTTGGTACTGACCATATGTAGCTTGTTTTTGGTCGCAAGTTCAGGAATGGCTTAAGAACTGCAACATTTACCTAGAGCTAACTCTGCAAATAGCACTGTTGGGTGACTTGAAAAGCCATTGTCAATTGATCAATAATTTTATAATGATCTTAGTAAAATGTTAAACTTTGATTTACAATCTGTAGAAACTATGAGTGAGAATAGAAAGGTTCAGAACTTTTGTGAAACAACACAGTTGAAAATATATAGCAATTAGAAATCAAAACTGGATGAATTTAAGAGATGGGAGGAGTTGAGGGTAGCTGAAGGGTGGGAATAAAAACAAATAAAAAATAACATAACTATGTAAAATGTACTGTGTCCGTAAATTGTGTATAGTGTGTATAATCTGGAAGTAGAACCCTAAGTATTGTTGTCCATTAGTTTACTCCAATTAGGGGAGAGGGTTAGGGGAAAATAATAAAGAAGGACAACATATATTTTTCAGTATTTAATAAATATATGGGGGATTGGAAATTATGCAGACAATTGCATTGATAGAACCCACAAGCTATCAACCCCTTAAAAAAAGTTTTGAAAAAGTGCTTTAAAAACAAAGGTCATCATGAACCTAGTGTGAGGCTCTTACAGAGTTGGTTTATTAACTGTACTCTGGAACTGAAGAGTGTTGTGATAGAACAGCTTATTATTTGCATTGAGCAGATGTAGAGCTGTGGTAGTCATGACATTTTGTCAGCTGGTGATTGTCATGCAAATAACTGCCAGTCTCACGGTAATTGACCAATAATTAACATAAATATGTTTAGTATCTCCGGCTTCCACTCATAGCCTACAAGCCACTGATGCAGACCTTTGAACATCTACATTATAAAAAATTATAAAAATCAATCAATTTAATATAGCCTACACAATTACACAATAAATCCATTATTTATTTTATGTGGGTCTAAAGAAACATTATGATATGAAGAAAATATAGCCTATTTCAGAAGAACTATGCCATATGGCTGTGGGTCACACTAGTTTATTTAGCTGGCAATAGTAAGAACAATACAATTGAACATAGCTGAATGAACTAGAAAGGATATTTTTCCCAAACAATTTCTGAGGTAGTGTGCACATGCGGCAATACTGTGTTAAGCAGTTAACAAAGAAACAGGTCCTCCTATATGCTTAATTATTTACGCAACTTTAGTTGTGAGACAACATTAGGCTATGTGGTTAGGTTTCTAATACTAGGATCTAAGGCTGCATGGTGCAACTCTAATGATGATTATTTTTTGTTGATGCAATTTCATCAGTCTCAAGCACTTGAGAAGCACTTGGTAATATTGTCATCCACCAGACTATTCTAATATAATAGATGTATGGAATATATATATTTTTGGAATGGCCCAACAAAAAAATAATAATATGTGCTTAATTTTAAGAATTTTGCAATAAATATAGCAGCACGAGAAAGCTGGGATCCTCTTTTAAATAGTGGCCAGTCAAAACTCTTGACACGCATTGACTAGGCTCTAAAGGCTACAATTGTAGTTATTTGGCAACTTTAGCTGTGATACAAACCTTATCAAACATATAGGCTTATGGGTTAAGCTACTGTACATGATGCATGCGACTATGATTTGAAAGAGTCACCGAAAAATGCAAGCTCTGTTGGACTGCACAGGCTTGGCATTATTCATACGTGATAATATTCTCACCCATCAGACTATTCTCAAATGAATCTTGTCTTAACATGTATTTCTGAAATTAGTTTTGATTTGGAATGGGCCATTATCATGCACCTGTCGGAACAGGGTTGGTGTAAAAAAAAAAAGGACGTCATCCGTATGCACTTGAATAGCAAATGGGGGACACTTTTCCCACAGTTAATTTTCATGCTAGCCAGGTAGGTTACTCCGGTTGTAAAGCAAAGCAATGTGCTATTCATATCATGAGGCTGACAGCCCGCTGTGCCACTTTGTGGACGACTACTGAGGGGAGAACAGCTCATAATAATGGTTGGAACGGAGCAGATGGAATGGCATAAAACACCTAGAAACCATGTATTTGATACCGTTCCACTGATTCTGCTCCAGTCATTACCACAAGCCTGTTCTCCCCATGAGTAAGGATATAAGTAAGGATTGTTGGGATTGTTTACCTTTGCAAATCCATACAGTACATTGTGTGTATACCTACATTGTCACGATCTTCAGGATAGACAGACCAAGGCATCCAGTATACATGTTTATTATACTAAACGAAACTCACGTAACTGGGTAAAACAACAAACGTAACAAAGACCGTGACGTCGAACACACTAAACACAAACAAGCTATGGTTAAACAATCACCCACCAAAACCTAAATGAAAACCCAAATATATATATGGTTCCCAATTAGAGACAACGACACACAGCTGCCTCTAATTGGGAACCATTACCCCAACATAGAAATAGAACACCTAGAACATAAAAAGCCCTACACCAAAAACAAAACAAAACACGCCAGCCTGTCATCTCAGGCCTGGACGTGACAGTACCCCCCCCCCAAAGGCGCGGACTCCGACCGCGCCACCCAAAAGTCCATGGGGGGGTTTCTCTGTCCCAGGTGGCGGCTCCGGTGCTGGCCCGAAGTCACACACCGGAGGCCCTGGGCCATTTGCAGGACTCGGGACCCTCTCTGGCGGCGCCGGGCTGGGGACCCTCTCTGGCGGTGCCGGGCTGGGGACCCTCTCTGGCACTCTGGTGCGGGGAGCGGGAACCGGCCGTACTGGGCTCGTGACGAGCACTCTGGTGCGGGAACCGGCCGTACTGGGCTCGTGACGCGCACTCTGGTGCGGGGAGCGGGAACAGGACGTGCTGGACTCTCTAAGCGCACGGGGAGCGTGGAGCAGGGGACAGGACGTACTGAGTCCACGCCGGGCACAGGGATCCTGGAGCGTAGAACAGGGATCCTGGAGTGTGGAGCAGAGACAGGACGTACTGGGCTGTGGATGCGAACCGGAGATTCTGCCCGTAGGACCGGTGCAGGATATCTTGGTCCCAGGAGACGCACTGGAGACCTGGCGCGCAGAGCCGGCACCACTCTTCCAGGCAGCACACTAACCTTGGCCTGACAGACGAGTGGCGCTGGGATCTCTCGCACTGGGCTGTGGACACGTACCGGAGATACTGAACCTAGAACCGGTGCAGGATATCCAGGTCCTAGGAGGCGTACCGGAGACCAGGAGCGCTGAGCCGGCACCACTCTACCAGGCTGCACACTCATCGTAGCCTGACAGACGAGTGGCGCTGGAATCTCCCGCACCGGGCTGTGAATGCGCACAGGAGAAACAGTGCGCAAAACTGCATAACACGGTGTCCTCTCCGTGCGCCGCTCTCCCCAACGCTCTCTCCACAAAGCACGAGGAGTTGGCTCAGGAGTCCCTCCTGAACCGGCCAAACTCCTCGTGTGCCCCCCCCCAAAAAAATTGGGGGGGCTGTCTTTCGGGCTTCCGTGCCCGGCGAGGTCTCAAACTCTCCTCTATCAGGATCCCATGCTCCGTATAGATCTTCATACCCGCTGCTTCCAGTTCCTCTCTAGGACGGCGATACTCTCCAGGCTGGGTCCACGCACCTCCATAGAATAATTCCTCCTCCCAAGTCCTTAACTCCCGGGTCTCTCGCTGCTTGGTCTTTCTATGGTGGGTGATTCTGTCACGATCTTCAGGATAGACAGACCAAGGCGCAGCGAGGCATCCAGTATACATGTTTATTATACTAAACGAAACTCACGTAACTGGGTAAAACAACAAACGGTAAACATAACAAAGACTGTGACGTCGAACACACTAAACACAAACAAGCTATGTTCAAACAATCACCCACCAAAACCTAAATGAAAACCCCAAATATATGTATGGTTCCCAATTAGAGACAACGACACACAGCTGCCTCTAATTGGGAACCATTACCCCAACATAGAAATAGAACACCTAGAACATAAAAAACCCTACACCAAAAACAAAACAAAACATGCCAGCCTGTCATCTCAGGCCTAGACGTGACATACATTAGGTGAAAGTCTACAAAATTGGCATATCTGTGTATCTCGATGTTCAGATCAATGTTCAGATCAACCAATGTATGACAGCTCAGATTCTAAAGATAGAATCTGAGCTGTCACACATTGGTTGTCTGAAATCTACAGTACAGACAGAGGCTCACCCTTGTGTTCACCATGTGCAATGACCACACTCCCCCTCCTCTCCTCTCCTCTGGCCATAGAAATGCGTCTTTCAAAAGTTACCTAATTACGGTTGAATTATCCACCCATTCAACAGTCGGTCTGTTTTGTTGAACATGAACAGAGAGTTAAAGCAGCTAATTGAGTGAAAAGGCTTACCATTTAAATAAATGGACAATGCACTATTCTGGGTATAGTACAAGAACAAATGTTGTAGCCTTGGACAGAAAAGGGTTTTTAATATATGGAGATATGAAGGCTTAAGTCCTGTTTCTATATAATTGTCAGATTACATTGAGAGCACTTTTAGTTTCTGGATGGGGACTAGAGAAAGGAAAACCTGGTTGAGCGCTGCTCTCTGCGTACCTGTGGCACTTTGTGAGAGAGACTGTCTGCAGTTGAAGATAAAACGACGGGAGGTGACAAATTCATAATGGCTTTGGGTTCTTACAATTCAGAGGAATTGTCAGGTTGCCCCGAAAAGTCAAACATTGAAGGAATGTTTTTTTTTCTCATGAAAGATAGATACTCCAGTCAGACTGCTTTGTGAGTGTATTGTAAGGGTGATTAGGAAAAAATATCAGGTTTACAGGGTTATGTGATGAGCCCTAAACAGAATGAACCTTGTCAGCACCATGTAGATCAAACAAATACTTGCATGCATGAATAGCGAACACCAAGTACACCTCCAAAAAGTAGAGAAACATTCAGGATTGTGTTTATGGACCTTACAATACTACAGTGGTACAGTATTACAACATTTGTAAAAGACAATTATTATGTGTGGGAGAAGGTATTTGCATGTTCTGAGAAGGATATTCAGCCTTTTCTTTTATCTCTACCTATGAGCACCTGGTTAATCATAAAGGCCCAGTGCTGTAAAAAACGTGATTTCCCGATTTGTTTGATATTTTCACACTATGTCTAACACAAAATTATGCTAATGCCCTTTTTGTGTAAGAGCTGTTTGAAAAAATGCATGGGATTTCAGCCTGTTAGGGTGGGATGGAGTTTTGGCCGCCGCATAACGTCACACAACAATCTGATTCTATTGGACCAATGATCGTTGATCTTATATTTGCATATTCATCTGATAATTGCATATGTACCCTCCTACCCTAGAATGAGAGAGAGGGTTCTTCTGTCAAAAAACACATCCTGCCCTAGGCTACTAGCTAGCTAGCTAACATGACCATGTGGATATTAATAATGACAGGTCTTTGGATCACTCATATTTTCATCACAAACAACATGCGAAGTGAAGCTTTAAATAATGTGTTTCCCTGAATTCACCTGGTGCCGTCGACGACACAGTGCTCATGATGCCTGTGGAGGTGGCTGCTGTAAATACCAAGCTAGTGGTGCATGTCGCAGAAATGCTCTAGCCTGGTCCCAGATCTGTTTATGCTGTCTTGCTAACTCCTAATGTCTGATAGTTGTCATGCCATGTTACCATAGGCGTTGGCTATACTTAGGAGTTGGCTAAATAGCACAAACAGATCAAAGATGAATTTGGCAGATTTTCAAAAGAGAAAGAGTGAACCTTCAGTGTACTTGAGGACCAATCTAGAAAGGAGAATATGCTGTGGTTGTCTTGTGTGGCACCTGCATGGAAGGGCAAGCATTTGTGTATGATGCTTTGGTTATGATAGCGACTTGTTTTCAAGTTTGAATGAGACAATATATTCCCCTAAACGTATTATTTCAACAAAAGTATTATATATGTGTATGTCTTTCCTTATCATATGTAAGACTCAATGCTTTCTGTAATTTGTTTTGGTGCAGATATGTGTTAAATCTGGATAAGAAAGTGTCTGATCACAGAACATTGAATTTGTAAATGTTAGAAAAGTACTATATGCCACTACAACAGGTGTTCTTTAATTTGTAATGATCAGAATAGAAATACCCTTTACTGTGAACGAGTTATACCTTCCAGAGCTTGAGTTTTAAAACAATAACTGAAAAGTTACTTAGATGCTATGATTTGGACTTTCATTAAAACCTTGTTCATGATTAGTTTATTATGTTATGTAAATAACTGACAAAATAATTGATAAAGAATGACAATAACCTTTTATTGCAGTTTCGTTTCTTTATATACTTTCAATGACAGAAAACATTCCAAAAGGTTTAATTCAAGAGTGTTTACTTTTTAGTTATAATCTCCAGAATCATCACAGTCTATTTCACAAAATGATGAAATAGACTTTGTGATGGTACCGAAGATTATACAGAGGCCTAACACAGCAAGTAATACTAAGTACTTTGAGATGCAGAGGCCTATGGTCTGCCCGGTAGTTAATCATGGCATTCTACAATAAATAGACGGAAGACAGGGTATAGGCCAGGATGGTCCACCATGCATAAGTGCTGTTCTGATCCAGCATCTTCTGGTGACCTACTGCATATTCTGGTGACCAACTGAAAACAGTACAACAATGATATAGCAAATTAAGGTGTGTTATGTGTGCCTTTTGTTTTGATGATAAAGCAAACTAGCCTACACACCTGTGGAAGTGTGATGCTTTCAGGGTCCAATTCCAGCTCCAACTGACAAGTTGAATACCATGTGCCTTTGTTTTTTCTTTTTTGAAGGGGTAAGGGGGTGGTCTCTAGACGATTCTATTAGCCAATCAGTGCTGTATATGTAAATATACTGTGAGGGAAAAACATATTTGATCCCCTAATGATTTTGTATGTTTGCCCACTGACTAAGAAATGATCAGTCTATACTTTTAATGGTAGCTTTATTTGAACAGTGAGAGACAGAATAACAACAAAAAAATCCAGAAAAACGCATGTGAAAAATGTTATAAATGGAATTGCATTTTAATGAGTGAAATAAGTATTTGACCCCCTCTCAATCAGAAAGATGTCTGGCTCCCAGGTGTCTTTTATACAGGTAACGAGCTGAGATTAGGAGCACACTCTTAAACAAAGCATGTGTGTCCATGTATGCTGATGATTCAACCATATATGCATCAGCAACCACAGCTAATAAAGTCACTGAAACCCTTAACAAAGAGTTGCAGTCTGTTTTGGAATAGGTGATCAGTAATAAACTGGTCCTGAACATCTCTAAAACTAAGAGCATTGTGTTTCGTACAAATCATTCCTTAAGTGCTAGACCTCAGATAAATCTGGGAATGAATGGTGTGGCTGTTGAACAAGTTGAGGAGACTAAATTACTTGCCGTTACCTTAGATTGTAAACTGTCATGGTCAAAACATATAGATTCAGTGGTTGTAAAGATGGGGAGAGGTCTGGCCGTAATAAAGAGATGCTCTGCTTTTTTCACACCACACTCCAAAAAGCAAGTTCTGCAGGCTTGTCTAATCTTGATTATTGTCCAGTCGTGTTGTCCAGTGTTGCAAGGAAAGACCTAGTTAAAGGGTGTGCTCCTAATCTCAGCTTGTTACCTGTATAAAAGACACCTGTCCACAGAAGCAATCAATCAATCAATCAGATTCCAAACTCTCCACCATGGCCAAGACCAAAGAGCTCTTCAAGGATGTCAGGGACAAGATTGTAGACCTACACAAGGCTGGAATGGGCTACAAGACCATCGCCAAGCAGCTTGGTGAGAAGGTGACAACAGTTGGTGCGATTATTCGCAAATGGGAGAAACACAAAAGAACTGTCAATCTCCCTCGGCCTGGGGCCCCATGCAAGATCTCACCTCGTGGAGTTGCAATGATCATGAGAACGGTGAGGAATCAGCCCAGAACTACACAGGAGGATCTTTTTAATGATCTCAAGGCAGCTGGGACCATAGTCACCAAGAAAACAATTGGTAACACACTACGCCGTGAAGGACTGAAATCCTGCAGCGCCCGCAAGGTCCCCCTGCTCAAGAAAGCACATATACAGTGGGGGAAAAAAGTATTTAGTCAGCCACCAATTGTGCAAGTTCTCTCACTTAAAAAGATGAGAGAGGCCTGTAATTTTCATCATAGGTACACTTCAACTATGACAGACAAAACTACGCCGCCAGGGACTCAAATCCTGCAGTGCCAGACGTGTCCCCCTGCTTAAGCCAGTACATGTTCAGGCCCGTCTAAAGTTTGCTAGAGAGCATTTGGATGATCCAGATGAGGATTGGGAGAATGTCAGATGAAACCAAAATAGAACTTTTTGGTAAAAACTCAACTCGTCGTGTTTGGAGGACAAAGAATGCTGAGTTGCATCCAAAGAACACCATACCTACTGTGAAGCATGGGGGTGGAAACATCATGCTTTGGGGCTGTTTTTCTGCAAAGGGACCAGGACGACTGATCCGTGTAAAGGAAAGAATGAATGGGGCCATGTATCGTGAGATTTTGAGTGAAAACCTCCTTCCATCAGCAAGGGCATTGAAGATGAAACGTGGCTGGGTCTTTCAGCATGACAATGATCCCAAACACACCGCCCGGGCAATCTAAGGAGTGGCTTCGTAAGAAGCATTTCAAAGTCCTGGAGTGGCCTAGCCAGTCTCCAGATCTCAACCCCATAGAAAATCTTTGGAGGGAGTTGAAAGTCTGTGTTGCCCAGCGACAGCCCCAAAACATCACTGCTCTAGAGGAGATCTGCATGGAGGAATGGGCCAAAATACCAGCAACAGTGTGTGAAAACCTTGTGAAGACTTACAGAAAACGTTTGACCTCTGTCATTGCCAACAAAGGGTATATAACAAAGTATTGAGATAAACTTTTGTTATTGACCAAATACTTATTTTCCAGCATAATTTGCAAATAAATTCATAAAAAATCCTACAATGTGATTTTCTGGATTTTTTTTCCTCATTTTGTCTGTCATAGTTGAAGTGTACCTATGATGAAAATTACAGGCCTCTCTCATCTTTTTAAGTGAGAGAACTTGCACAATTGGTGGCTGACTAAATACTTTTTTTCCCCACTGTACATGCCCGTCTGAAGTTTGCCAAAGAACATCTGAATGATTCAGAGGACATCTGGGTGAAAGTGTTGTGGTCAGATGAGACCAAAATGGAGCTCTTTGGCATCAACTCAACTCGCCGTGTTTGGAGAAGGAGGAATGCTGCCTATGACCCCAAGAACACCATGCCCACCGTCAAATATGGAGGTGGAAACATTATGCTTTGGGGGTGTTTTTCTGCTAAGGGGACTGGACAACTTCACCGCATCAAAGGGACGATGGACGGGGCCATGTACCGTCAAATCTTGGGTGAGAACCTCCTTCCCTCAGCCAGGGCATTGAAAATGGGTCGTGAATGGGTATTCCAGCATGACAATGACCAAAACATACGGCCAAAGGAGTGGATCAAGAAGAAGCACATTAAGGTCCTGTAGTGGCCTAGCCAGTCTCCAGACCTTAATCCCATAGAAAATCTGTGGAGGGAGCTGAAGGTTCAAGTTGCCAAATGTCAGCCTCGAAACCTTAATGACTTGGAGAAGATCTGCATAGAGGAGTGGGACAATATCCCTCTTGAGATGTGTGCTAACCTGGTGGCCAACAAGAAACGTCTGACCTCTGTGATTGCCAACAAGGGTTTTGCCACCAAGTACTAAGTCATGTTTTGCAGAGGGGTCAAATACTTATTTCCCTCATTAAAATGCAATTCCATTTATAACATTTTTCACATTTGTTTTTCTGGATTTTTTTGTTGTTATTCTGTCTCTCACTGTTCAAATAAACCTACCATTAAAATTATAGACTGATCATTTCTTTGTCAGTGGGCAAACGTACAAAATCAGCAGGGGATCAAATACTTTTTTCCCTCACTATATTAAAATCTGTATCCCCACCACCACACCGTGGGGCATTCCAGGGGTACAAGGAGGCTCGGGGAAATAAATTATGAAAAAAATACAGTATATTTGGAGTTACATAAAAAAAATACACACACAGTGATTTATTAGACAAAAATAAAAAGACTGCATGGGGGTTTTAAGTAGAAAATAAAATACCAAAAATTGCCCAATGTTCCTTTTTCAATCCAAGTACAATATCTAGCACTAGAGAACAATCTCTACCACAATCAATTATACTGAACACAAATATGAATGCAACATGTGAAGTGTTGGTTTTTTTCATGAGCTGAAATAAAAGTATGTCCCTTTCGAAAGTATTCAACCCCCCTTGGCATTTTTCCTATTTTGTTGCCTTACAAATTGGAATTGAAATGTATTTTTAATGGGTTGGTATCATTTGATTTTATACAACATGCATACCACTTTGAAGATGCAAAATATTTTAGACAAAATAGACAAACGGAAAAATTGAGAGTGCATAACTATTCATCCCCCCATAGTCAATACTTTGTAGAGCCACCTTTGGCAGCAATTACAGCTGCAAGTCTCTTGGGGTATGTCTCTACAAGCTTGGCACTGGGATTTTGGGATTCTTCAAGGCAAAACTGCTCCAGCTCATTCAAGTTGGATTTGTTCCGCTGGTGTACAACAATATTTAATGATGAGTTTGGAGGGTACTATGGTGTTAAATGCTGAGCTGTAGTCGATGAACAACATTCTTACATAGGTATTCCTCTTGCCGCACTGCTCCCTATGTAGTTAAACAAACACTCCAATAGGCAACAGAAGCAGGAACAGGATACGACTGAATGACTCACTTGTTCAAAATAAGTTATATTATTAAAACGGAATCTGGTACTCTCTAATGTGTGGATTGGCCACTGGGAGTAAACTGATACTGGACTGCACTCTGGTGATGTCAGACACAGAAGACAAGTCTGGTAGTTAATGAACCAGAGTATATATGTGGTCTGTGTACAGAGGGAAACAGGATAAAATAAATAGAAAAATACTACAATGTAAATCCAATAAACAATATTAAATGAAACAGTAATGTCAACAATCTCTAAACACAATTGACAATAAGAGAAACATAACACACCATAATTCCTCTCAAGATAATTAACATTACAGTTACTCCAACTGGTAGGCTTATCACACAATTGCACAAAATGGTAAGAGAACTGGTGAAGAAAGTTTTCCTCTACATACACATTTCTTGTATTGACATGTAACAATAGCAACAGGAATATTATAAAAGTGAAATAAGTATTTGTTTTGACTTACATTTGATCAAAAACACACAAATATCCCTGCAAATGAAAATGGTCTGAATTGGTCTGAACTGAACTGAGAAATACGTTTTGTTTTCATATTAACAAGTGGTTGCCATGGTGAATAATCTAATAATAATTTGTAGGACACATAACAGGAAACATCAAAGAGTTTACCAGAATCTCTAAATTAAAATACTGGCAGATCAATAAAATGTAATTGTAGATGTAAATTAATTTATAATTCATTTTATACAACAGTAATGCAGGGTTAATAATACATTTATATATTTGTAGGGGTTGATGCATTTTTGGTTTGGGCAAATCTTGTCTGAGATATTGAGTTAGAAATATAAAAACTTAAGAGTACTTAAGCATCAAGATACATTGCAAGTTTGCCCATTTTTTGCCTTTAGGCTCCACTTTACAATATGACTCAACTCTGACTGACCGCAGCATCTATCAGTAGTCTAACCTGTGGGACAAATTTGGGATTTTTCACACCTAGCCGAGCCATTAGGCTATCCTTTTGTAAATTAATGGAGGTGTGAATGTTTGTCAGTCTCTCTCTTATTGCAACGAGCAAAAAAAACAGCTGCCAGCTAATGTGAAAAAATATATACACTACTGTTTAAAAGTTTGGGGTCACTTAGAAATGTCCTTGTTTTCCATGAAAACATAAACTCAGCAAAAAACGAAACGTCCCTTTTTCAGGACCCTGTCTTTCAAAGATAATTCGTAAAAATCCAAATAACTTCACAGATCTTCATTGTAAATGGTTTAAATACCGTTTCCCATGCTTGTTTAATGAACCATAAACAATTAATGAACATGCACCTGTGAAACGGACACTAACAGTTAACAGACGGTAGGCAATTAAGGTCACAGTTATGAAAACGTAGGACACTAAAGAGGCCTTTCTACTGACTCTGAAAAACACCAAAACAAAGATGACCAGGGTCCCTGCTCATCTGCGTGATCGTGTCTTAGGCATGCTGCACGGAGGCATGAGGACTGCAGATGTGGCCAGGGCAATAAATTGCAATGTCCATACTGTGAGACGCCTAAGACAGCGCTACAGGGAGACAGGGCGGACAGCTGATGGTCCTCGCAGTGGCAGACCATGTGTAACAACACATGCACAGGATCGGTACATCACACCAGCGGGACAGGTACAGGATGGCAACAACTGCCTGAGTTACACCAGGAACGCGCAATCCCTCCATCAGTGCTCAGACTGTCCGCAATAGGCTGAGAGAGGCTGGACAGAGGGCTTGTAGGCCTGTTGTAAGGCAGGTCCTCACCAGACATCACCGGTAACAACGTCGCCTATGGGCACAAACCCACCGTTGCTGGACCAGACAGGACTGGCAGAAAGTGCTCTTCACTGACGAGTCGCGGTCTTGTCTCACCAGGGGTGATGGTCGGATTTGCGTTTGTCGTCGAAGGAATGAGCTTTACACCGAGGCCTGTACTCTGTAGCGGGATCGATTTGGAGGTGGATGGTCCATCATGGTCTGGGGCGGTGTGTCACAGCATCATCGGACTGAACTTGTTGTCATTGCAGGCAATCTCAACGCTGTGCATTACAGGGAAGACATCCTCCTTCCTCATGTGATACCTTTCCTGCAGGCTCATCCTGACATCACCCTCCAGCATGACAATGCCACCAGCCATACTGCTTGTTCTGTGCATGATTTCCTGCAAGACAGGAATGTCAGTGTTTTGGATCAGAGGGTGGGGGCTAGGGCCATTCCCCCCAGAAATGTCCGGGAACTTGCAGGTGCCTTGGTGGAAAAGTGGGGTAACATCTTACAGCAAGAACGGCCAAATCTGGTGCAGTCCATGAGGAGGAGATGCACTGCAGTACTTAATGCAGCTGGTGGCCGCACCAGACTGTTACTTTTGACCCCCCCTTTGTTCAGGGACACATTATTCAATTTCTGTTAGTCACATGTCTGTGGAACTCGTACAGTTTATGTCTCAGTTGTTCAATCTTATGTTCATACAAATATTTACACATGTTAAGTTTGCTGAAAAAAACACAGTTAACAGTTTCTTTTTTTGCTGAGTTTACATGAAATGTTTTGCAAAATGAAAATGAAAAATAGTCAAGACGTTGGCAAGTCTATAAATAATACTTTTTTATTGAAGTCCTTCAAACTTTGCTTTCGCGAAAGAATCCTCCATTTGCAGCAATACAGCCTTGCAGTTCCACATTCTAGTTGTCAATTTGTTGAGGAAATCTGAAAATACTTCACCTCATGCTTCCTGAAGCACCTCCCACAAGTTGGATTGGCTTAATTGGCACGTCTTACATACCATACGGTCAAGATGCTCCCACAACAGCTTAATAAGGTTGAGATCCGGTGACTGTGCTGGCTACTCAATTATAGACAGAAAACCAGCTGCCTGCTTCTTCCTTAAATAGTTCTTGCATAGTTTGGATCTGTGCTTTGGGTCATTGTCTTGTTGTAGGATGAAATTGGCTCCAATTAATCTCAGTGCACAGGGTATGGCACGGTATTGCAAAATAGAGTAATAGCCTTTACCATGTACAAATCTACCACTTTTTTATTCCAGGTTGTAAGCACCCCCAGACCATCACATTGCCTCCACCATGCTTGACAGATGCCGTCAAGCACTCCTCCAGCATCTTTTCATTTCGTTAGCGTCTCACAAATGTTCTTCTTTGTAATCCGAAAACCTCAAAGTTAGATTTGTCTGTTCATAACCCTTTTTTTAGAATCTACATCTGTCCAGTGTCTGTGTTCTTTTCTTTTTATTGGCCAGTCTGATATATGGCTTTTTCTTTGCAACTTTGCTTAGAAGGCCAGCATCCCGTAGTTGCGTCTTCACTATTGGCGTTGAGACTGGTGTTTTGCAGGTACTATTTAACTACTTACGGAGTGGTGGGGCGCTAGCATGCATTTTACTTTGGGTGGCATGCATATTACTTTGGGCACACCAGACGCTCCAAAACCGTCACCTATGCAGCCGCTCCCTAAGAAGTTAATGAAGCTGCCAGTTGAGGACTTGTGAGGCATCTGTTTCTCAAACTAGACATTCGAATGTACTTGTCCTCTTGCTCAGTTGTGCACTGGGGCCTCCCACTCCTCTTTCCATTCTGGTTAGAGCTAGTTTACACTGTTCTGTGAATGGAGTAGTTTCTTGGCAACTTCTCTTATGGAATAGCATTCATTTCCCAGAACAAGAATAGACTGACGAGTTTCAGAAGAAAGTTCTTTGTTTCTGGCCATTTTGAGCCTGTAATCGAACCGACAAATGCTGATGCTCCAGATACTCAACTAGTCTAAAGAAGGCCAGTTTTATTGCTTCTTTAATCAGGACAACAGTTTTCAGCTGTGCTAACATAATTGCGAAAGGGTTTTCTAATGATCATTTAGCCTTTTAAAATGATAAACTTGGATTAGCTAACACAACGTGCCATTGGAACACAGGAGTGATGGTTGCTGATAATGGGCCTCTGTGCGCCTATGTAGATATTCCATAAAGAAATCAGCCGCTACAATAGTCATTTACAACATTAACAATGTCTACACTGTATTTCTGATCAATTTGATGTTATTTTAATCGACAAAATGCTTTGCTTTTCTTTAAAAAATAAGGACATTTCTAAGTGACCCCAAACTTTTGAACGGTAGTGTATAGCTGTTCTTAATTCATGGCGTGGTTTATTTTTAGTGAAATGTTGAAAAGACATGCAGACAAGTAAATTAATGCAGGGAGGAAAAGAGGAATAATAGCCTACCGTCTGTAGTCATAAAAACAATTAGGCTAAATAAATGTATATTATTTTGTTTGGTAACGGATCGGCTCTCGGAACTCATTAAAAGGTGGCTTCTATCTTCAGTATAATAATTCAAGGTTAAACCCATAGGTTATAGGTCTGCAGTAAATTAAATTAGATTACCAGGTTGCTGCAAAAAGTGTCTCTACATAGTATTGACTTTGGGGTGGTGAAAAGCTCAAGTTTTCAGTTATTTCTTGTTTGTTTCACAATAAAAAATATTTTCCATCTTCAAAGTGGTAGGCATGTTGTGTACATCAAATGATACAAACCCCCCCCCCAAAAAAACTTTTTATTCCAGGTTGTAAGGCAACAATATAGGAAGAATGCGAGTGTATGTACAAATACATGACAGGATGGTGTTTGGACAATTATGCCAGCTGCTAACAATTGGAGGTGTTGCATCTTGTTGAGTTGAATTTGAACAGGTTTTGATGTTTTTTTTTCTTCTGCGATCCACCTGTGGTTGTAATATTATTAGTCCATGTACTGTAGCCTATCACATGCTGATCCTCAGCAGCAGGGACACTACACTTGTCTGGTTCCTTTCTGCCACTTCTCAGACTTTCATTTGAACTTGCAGGTTTTCATTGATTACGGCCTTTGACAGCAGCAGGGGGGCGAAGCTCAAGCAATGAAGAACACCTGTGTGTGATTCTATTCTTTCACTTCACTGGGCAATCACTTGCTCTGATATCAGATTTCCATTGCTGTGTTAGAGGTAAGAGCCTCTTCCGTCTTCTCTTCCTCACTGCTGTGTGTCGTAAGGATCTGAAAGACGGACATGCTGACCTGGTCAGTTCAGCTGTCTCCTGCCACATGGAGAGAGGTTAGAGGCCACAGCGGACTGTCAATCAGAAGTCAAAGGTAAAGGAAGAGAAAGAGTGGTGGAGAGGAAGAGGAGAGGTTATTAAGTATTATAAGAAGAGGCGGTGAAGACTGACTATAAGGGATTTCTTCGTTGGTTGCACTGTTTGTCAGCATAACCTGGTTCAAGCATCATTAAGTAACCCTGAAGAAGGCATTGCGTTGCCAAAACATTGATTATTAGGTTTAACCATTCAATTGTTAGCAGCATATATAGTGTGTGTCTTTCTTTTCATTCAGTTTAGTATCCACCAGTCAGCATCTCTACAAACATGTTTTGATGTGTCACCTCATGCTTTTTACTAGACTATATGGGATAGAGGAAAATATGTTAAAGAGTGTTGGGAGGAGGGTAGGTGGAGAAGTACAACAAGATGAGGTGACAGAGTGTTAGGAATGGAGGCGAGGAGGAGATGTGAAATTATGTTACGAGCAGAGGAGAAGAAAATAAAAAGTGAAGAGTGTTATTAGTGGTGACAGAGAAGTGTGGTAGAGGAGGGATCAGTGACATGATCCCAGCTATGGGGATTGATAGTACGGGAAACTGCTGTTTAGAAAATATCAATATCCACATTAAATACGCCTGAACAGTGTATATGTATGCACAGGATGAGTTTAAAATAAGCTCAAAGACGTAGTACATAGCTTGACTGCACTTGATTACATCAAAGTAAAATAATATGCTCATGGACTGTATGTAAAGCACTTTAATCTAATTAACGCTATGGCAATAGCTTTCAGTGGCCGTTGATGTGTGTAATTGATTCCTGAGAATGACACATTTGGAAGTCCCTTCAGAGATACTTGGCAGGGTCATCTCACTCATTTGCCGAAGGCTCTACTGCATTTCCATTGATCAAACCTCACTTGTCATCAACAAAATCAAGGCATCTCATGTTAGAGAAAAAATGGGAAGGCATTCTTCAGATAAAGTAAGATTAAAGGGCCTTTATTTTCCTTGCATATTCTCTTTGTTTTCTGCTAGTCCCGGATACACTCTACTCTCCTTGGGAGGAGATAAAATGCAAGGGCGTTCTCCAGGCAATTTTATAGATATTTCTCCAGTGATGCCACCGGGCATAGTGGGTTCCCTGGCTGCTCAAACATGAATCCTCTCTTGGACTCCCTCCCCCTCTCCCTTGGGTCCAGATTATTCTTTGTGGCCTTTCTATATGCGAGAGTGGCATATCTGAGAAAGCGAATGCGTTGTTATAATATTGTTTTCCAGTAGCCTAATTACGAGTGCAACTTATAAATTACAAAAACAGGCTATGAACAACATACCTTAGACCGTTCTCAACTGTTTTTACGAGGTATGAGTTGGGCTTTAGTTGTCTGTTTCCCTCTTTTCCTCTTTGACCCAGAGGTAACTGGAGGTCGAACCATACTTTCTGGACCGTGAATTTTGGAGCTGGGCCATGCCCTTATCGGTGATGGGAGGGTGGCTGTTTGTTATATGTTTTCCTTGCCTTCTTGGATGTTTGAAGTTTGAAGTTGCCCAGAATTTCTTTTACAATTTTTATTTACCCTTTATTTAACCAGGTAGGCCAGTTGAGAACAAGTTCTCATTTACAACTGTAACCTGGCCAAGATAAAGCAAAGCAGTGTGACAAAAACAACAACACAGAGTTACACATAAACAAACGTACAGTCAATAACACAAAATAAAAGAAAAATAGAAAAATCCATATACAGTGTGTGCAAATGTAGAAGAGTAGGGAGGTAGGCAATAAATAAGCCATAGAGGTGAAAATAATTACAATTTAGCATTATACTGGATTGATAGATGTGCAGATGATGATGTGCAAGTAGAGATACTGGGGTGCAAAAGAGCAATAGGGTAAGTAATAATGTGGGGATGAGGTAGTTGGGTGTGCTATTTACAGATTGTCTGTGTACAGGTACCGTGATCGGTAAGCTGCTCTGACAGCTGATGCTTAAAGTTAGAGGGAGATATAAGACTCCCTCAAATACATGGTTTGAGGTGGTAAATTCAGTGTCCTTCATAAGGCACCAGCTATGACCGATATGTGGGTCATTTAGAAACCAGTTGAGCCCACTCCGGAGTGCCAGGTAGCTACTTATGCTGTACTGATCCCCCTTCCCATTTTGTACATTTCCATAAAAATGTCGTAGAAGGATGTTTAACTCTTCCATAGTGGCAGTTTTGAAGTCGATAACTTTTTTCTTCTCTGCTAGCCAGCCCTCAAACCACCGCACAGCCCATTTTGTATTCTTAACTGTGTTTTCTTCATTGCGGCTTTTCTCTAGGCCATTCAATGCAGTATCCCCTAAATCTGCATGCCTGGGTATTATTGCCATCTCTTCTTCCCATTCATCCATAGTTGTGTCGCCGAAAATATCTAAATAAATGTTCCACTCATCCATTTTAGTTTTCACAACAAAGTATCGATTTAGCCAGTCAACTGAAAAATGTTTTGTATGTTGCCATGACAACACGCTCAAATTGCTGTCTGTCTCATTCGGCCACATTTACTTTATATGGGACGATGAAGATCGCAATTGAATAGTGAAAAGATCGGTGAGACAGACAACAAGGTTTATACAAATCTTTGCTGTTGAAAACCAAATGCTAGTCTAACAGAAATAGGAGATATTATCTAGATGTTTTTTATAGTGGAGATCAAGTTGATACATTTCCTGGCAGGGTTGTTGAGACAGTGGATTGCAGAGTGAGATGGAACAGAGTAAATAGGGATTTCAACGTCATAGATTTAGCCAGTGATAATAGACACAGGCTGCAATGCGGTTTTAACCAATCAGCATTCAGGATTAGACCCACCCGTTGAATAAAGCTGTTATTGTTACTAATTGTGTATAATTTATTACTTTTATTATTAAGTGTTTTACTTTAATATTATTTATATATTTTATTTCTCTCTGCATTGTTGTGGAGTAATCATTTCACTCTTAGTCCACACCTTGTGGACTAAGAGTGATTTGCTGGGCTCCTCCAAAAAGAGTCTGATCCAGAGAGGGATTTATAAAGGTGCCATATTTAAATAATCAAGTTAAATTAATCTCCATTGTGAAGATATGGCTTGGTTGTAAAAAGCAGCAAGCCTCTGGTGTCATTACACACTCCGATGCCTGGTGCCTTCTAAGAGGTGCACAGTGCTCTATTTGTGCATCAGACCGTGCAGTGTACAAGCAGGGCCAGGGAAATTATCCTTGTTGTGTGTTGTGACACCACACCCTCATCAAGATAACCTGAGGGGAGCCAAGCAATCTGTGTGAAGGGGATAATCTACATTTGAATCCACCAGCCACATCTCAAACTAATTGATGGAATCTCATTTGGATTTGTTTTTGTTTTTTGAGAGGTTTGTAAGCGTGATGATAATTTGGCAAATCTGTGAAGGTTGGTTGAAATATGACTTTCCACAAATCTGACTTTTCTGATATTTGTCTGTTTTGTGTGAATTTTACATTATTAGTATTCTAAGGACCTGATATAATTAGACATGTTGCACAAAGAGTAACTTAGTTTCCACCATCATTATCATTCAAATGTAGTATTAAAAGTGTGTGACCATGCATGCATGTAATTGCAATTGTTTGTGTTACTGAGATGAATGAGCTAGGTTATATTCCCTTCCGCTTTATGATTCACTACATTCAGTAATTTAGGATAATTGTGTACATTACGAGAGCTAATTTTATGGGCTAGCTTTGTCATGCGTGCTTTAAATTGGCAATGAAGATTCATTCCTATTTTCTTGTCCCTGAAGATTGCCAATAGGCTGACAAATGTATTCTGGTGAGGTGTAGCTAATAATATTAAGTTCCCTGAAATGTAAAACATTCAAATGACACAAACAATTTGTAGTTTTCATTCCAATGACTGTCGTGACATAATTAGACCGCCTGGTGCAGTCAGTCTGGTGAAAGCAGGAGAAATCACCATGCTACATTTACTGTTATTAAATTTTCTCATGGTTGAGGAATAAAAATCCTTCCTCATTTTGTAATGTCATGTAAATGAATCTGTTCATCCATAAAATCAGATCAAGGATTATAAGAAACACTGAATCAAATATTTTATAAAATACATTAACCCTGCACATATTTATTGCAAATGGTGATGGTATGATCAGCACAAAAATAACAGCAGCAAACAGAGGGGAGCGGGTCTTGGTGAAGGACTCCCAGGACAGAATCAGAGCTCTATTCAACACCTTTTCATGCTCTATCGGTTCTGTCTCTGGATAGGCAGGTCTGCTCAATTGCTCAACATACATGGTCAAATATGTGTTATCTCACCCCATCCAACTGAGAGAGAAGGCCAATTGTAGAGTCTGACAGAGTACACATGAGTGTCAGCCCAGGACATGTGTTGCTGAAGTGAGTGGTGGACCAGACTGGAAGGAGATGAAGAGATCAGAGGCTGGGACCCCTACGGCTGCAGGGAGGTCATGTGGGAGATTGGAAGTGGAGAGGTCGCCCTTTCTGTAATGTGTACCCAGGAGGCACAGGCATCATTTGGGGCTGAACAGCGCTGGAGCAGATGAGAAAATGTTGACCATTTTTTATGGAGGTGTCCTGACAAGGATGATATGGTCTACGCTACTGTACTCCACTGTACCACAACTTCACTGTGAGTTTATTACACTGAGGAACAAACAGGGTTGAATTTGAGACAAAATTCCATGATTTATTCTAGCTTTGTGGTTGTGATATGAGCTGGGAGTGAGGACCTTGAGAATATGCAATGCCACATAATTTGTTATAAACTGCAACGACAAAATGTGTAAGTGGCTAAAAAGTATTGTTGTACTTCTTTCATTTCAAGGTATTTAAGGGGTAGATTAACTTTACTATTGCAGATAAACTCAGAAAAAAAAGAAACCCCCCTTTTTCAGTATCCTGTCTTTCAAAGATAATTCGTAAAAACCAAAATACTTAACAGATCTTCATAGTAAAGTGTTTAACTTCTTAGGGAGCAGCGCATGAGGTGACCGTTTTGGAGACCCTGGCGTGCCCAAAGTAAAATGCCTCCCATTCAGGCCCAGCAGGAGCCTGAGACGCCTAAGACAGCGCTACATGGAGGCAGGACGGACAGCTGATCATCCTCGCAGTGGCAGACCACGTGTAACAACACCTGCACAGGATTGGTACATTTGAACATCACACCTCTAGTTTGTGTTTAGTAGGACTGTCATTTGTTTTTTAACAGGACTATGACCCAACACACCTCCAACAAGTGTAAGGGCTATTTGACCAAGAAATAGTGATTAATTGAGCGCTGCCTTAGATGACCTGGCCTCCGCAATCACCTGACCTCAACCCAATTGGATGGTTTGGGATGAGTTGGACTGCGAGTGAAGGAAAAGCAGCCAACAAGTGCTCAGCATATGTGGGAACTCATTAAATACTGTTGGAAAAGCATTCCAGGTGAAGCTGTTAGAGAGAATGCCACGAGTGTGCAAAGCTGTCATCAAGGCAAAATAAAGAAAAACCCTTGAATGAGTAGGTGCGTCCAAACTTTTGACTGGTACTGTATATGGTGTTTTATATATTTTAGTTCGTAATTATTTTCCCCTAACCCTACCACCCCTCTACTAACGAACGTAAACTAATGGACAACAACAATACTTACACTTCTACTTCCAGCTTATTTTTTCCACATTTTGTTACGTTACAGCCTTATTCTAAATGTTATTAAATACATGTTTTTCCTCAGCAATCTATACACAATACCCCATAATGACAAAGTGAAAACAGGTTTTTAGAATTTTTGCAAATGTAGAAAAATAAGACCTAATTTACATAAGTATTCAGACAACAACTAAGCAATTCAGTTAAGAACAAATTCTCATTTACAATGACGGCCTACACCGGCCAATTGTGCACCGCCCTGTGGGACTCCCAATCACAACAGGTTGTGATACAGCCTGGATTAGAACCAGGGTGTCTGTAGTGATGCCTCAAGCACTGAGATGCAGTGCCTTAGACCACTGCGCCACTCAGGAGCCCAAGAGTCACTCTGTGGAGATGGGAAAACCTTCCAGAAGGACAATCATCTCCACAGCACTCCACCAATCAGGCCTTGATGGTAGAGTGGCCAGACAGAAGCCACTCCTCAGTAAAAGGCACATAACAGCCCGCTTGGAGTTTGCCAAAAGGCACCTAAAGACTCTCAGGTTTGATGAAACCAAGATTGAACTCTTTGGCCTGAATGCCAAGTGTCACGTCTGGAGGAAACCTATTACCATACCTACGGTGAAGCATGGTGGTGGCAGCATCATGCTATGGGGATGTTTTTCAGCGGTAGGGACTGGGAAACTAGTCAGGATCAAGGCAAAGATGAACGGAGCGATCCTTGACCTGCTCCAGAGTGCTCAGGATGTCAGAATGGGGCAAAGGTTCACCTTCCAACAGGACAATGACACTAAGCACACAGCCAAGTCAACACAGGAGTGGCTTTGGGACAAGTCTCTGAATGTCCTTGAATGTCCCAGCCAGAGCCCGGACTTGAGCCCGATCGAATATCTCTGGAGAGACCTGAAAATAGCTGTGCAGCAATGCTCCCCATCCAACCTGACAGAGCTTCACAGGATCTGTAGAGAAGAATGGGAGAAACTCCCCAAATACAGGTGTGCCAAGCTTGTAGCGTCATACCCAAGAAGACTGTTATCGCTGCCAAAGGTGCTATAAAAAAGTACTGCGTAAAGGGTCTGAATACTTAAGTAAATGTCATATTTCAGGGTTTTATTTGTAATAAATTAGCAAAAATGTCTAAACCTGTTTTTGCTTTGTCACTCTGGAGTATTGTGTGTAGATTGATGAGGGAAACAATTATTTAATACATTTTAGAGTAAGGCTGTAACGCACTGTATACTATATATATATATTTTATGGACAGCATATTTTACATGAGTTATCTTTATTTTTTAAGTCCCAGCCTTCAGATACACACAACACCTCCCATCTATCTTTGAAGATTTCTAGCTGCTATATATTTTCCCAATGTGCTGTGATGTTTCACAAACGTTCTGAACATTTCTATTCTCATAGTTTCTACAGATTGTAAATTAAAGATACACATTTTTGCTAAGAGTATTATTATATTATTGATTGATTGACTATGACTTTTGAAATAACCCATCACTGTAATTTTCAGAGGTAGCTCCAAGTAAATGTTGCAATTTTTCAGCCATTCCTGAACCTGAGACCAAAAACAAACTACACATTGGCAGTACTAAAACAAGTGACCTAATGATTATGTCTCTTCACAGCAAAATCTGCAGAGCTGGGATGGTTGGATCCCCAATACACTATATAAAACATTCTATTGGTTGCAAGAATTTTGTATAATAATTCTAATTGAAAAAGTTTTGAATCCAGGGTCGTTTTGTATATCAGTTCATAAACCATGTGCCATGGAATCGGTATATCGAAAATCTCCTCCTATTTTGCAACCTGTATGGCACAGCTGTACATTTTTTGGTCCATAAAATAAACTGGTATACTTTTTATTTAGGACATTTCGGTGTGACATAATCCACCAGTGCTGTTTATGATATAATTTACAAACATTATACAGTTTTTAGGCATTTCTTCCAACAATAATGTTTTTTTATCAATTTGTATATTTGAGTTTAACCATAATATTTGTTCTGTCTTTTCTCATAGATTAAACAAGAATTGCAACCAGCTTTCTATGGCTTGTTTTAAAAATAGTGATTTTTGGAGAGCCTTTAGTGAGAGGTCCAATGCTTCAATATTTAATATTACTATTGTATATTTAGGGTAGTTTAATTTTGTCTGGCTTGCCATTCCAAATAAAGTGGAATCTTTTTTTCTCATATAATAAAAAAAGAAGTTGTTAGGTGTTAGGTGTCACGATCTTCTATATTAGCGGACCAAGACGCAGCGATGCTTCCAGTATACATATTTATTTAAACGTAAACTGGGAAAACCATAAAAAAACAAATGAAGATCGTAACTCTGGTGTACACAAACAAACAAACAATGACCAACAAAAACCCCAGTGAAAACCACAAACATATATATGGTTCCCAATTAGAGGTAACGACAATCAGCTGCCTCTAATTGGGAACCATCAACCCAACATAGAAATAGAAAACCTAGAACACAAAAAACCCTACTAAACAAAACAAACTAAACACACCAGCCTGAAACCCAGGGCTGGACGTGACATTACACCCCCCAAAGGCGCGGACTCCGACCGCGCCAAAAAGACCATGGGGTCCTCGGGTGGGTCTCTTTGTCCATGGTGGCGGCTCCGGTGCCGGTCGTGCTGGCCCGAGAAGACGCACCGGAGGCCTGGGGCTAGAAGCCAGAAACGAACGTAACCAGCTCTCGATGCTCACAGGGACTCTGGTGCGTGAAACAGGAACAAATGTGTCCTGGACTCACGAAGTGCACTGGGACTCTGGTGCGGGGAGTAGGAACGGGCCGTGCTGGACTCACAAAGAGCACTGGGACTCTGGTGCGGGGAGCAGGAACGGGCCGTGCTGGACTCACGGAGTGCACTGGGACTCTGGTGCGGGGAGCAGGAACGGGCCGTGCTGGACTCACGATGCGCACTGGGACTCTGGTGCGGGGAGCGGGAACGGGCCGTGCTGGACTCACGATGCGCACTGGGACTCTTGTGCGGGGAGCGGGAACAGGCCTTGCTGGGCTCATGATGCGCACTGGGATCCTGGTGCGTGGAACAGGGACAGAACGTGCTGGACCCACGACGTGCACAGGGATCCTGGTGCGTGGAACCGGGAAAAAAGGACTGTTGGACCCACGGCGTGCACAGGAGACCTGGATCGCAGAGCCGGCACCATCCTACCAGACTGCACACTCACCCTAGCCTCACAGATGAGGGGAGCTGGAATGTCGCGCACCGGGTTATGGGCACGAACCGGAGACACCGCATGCAGAGCCGACGAAGGATATTGAGGTCCACGAAGGCGCACTGGAGACCTAGCGCGCAGAGCCGGCACCATTCTTCCAGGCTGCACTCTCACCCTGGCCTCACAGATGAGGGGAGCTGGAATGTCGCGCACCGGGCTGTTGGCACGAACCGGAGACACCGCACGCAGAGCATCCTGGCCCGAAGAGGCGCACTGGAGACCAAGAGCGCTGAGCCAACACCCTCTTTCCTGGCTGCTGACTCCCCCTAGCACGACAGATGCGAGGAGCTGGCAAGTCGCGCACTGGGCTGTGAACGCGCACTGGAGACACCGTGCGCTTCACCGCATAACACGGTGTCTTACCAGGTCTCCAACCTGCACCAGCTAACCTCCCCGTGTGCCCCCCCCAAAATTTTGTTTTGGGGCTGCCTCTCGGGTTTCCTCGCCAGGCGTGTTCCAGAATACTTCTCCCGATCGGGTGTCCATACTCCATATCGCTCCTCATAGAACCGCCGCTCAGCTTTCGCTGCCTCTAGCTCCTCCTTAGGACGGCAATACTCCTCAGACTTCTTCCAGGGTCCCTCTCCAGCCAGGATTTCCTCCCATGTCCAGAAATCCTGGCTCTTGGTCCTGTCCTGTTTTGGTGGGTCATTCTGTCACGATCTTCTATATTAGCGGACCAAGACGCAGCGATGCTTCCAGTATACATATTTATTTAAACCTAAACTGGGAAAAACATAAACAAACAAATGAAGATCGTAACTCTGGTGTACATAATCACACAAACAAACAAACAATGACCCACAAAAACCTCAGTGAAAACCACAAACATATATATGGTTCCCAATTAGAGGTAACGACATCAACCCACATAGAAACAGAAAACCTAGAACACAAAAAACCCTACTAAACAAAACAAACTAAACACGCCAGCCTGAAACCCAGGGCTGGACGTGACAGGTGTAGGCAGAGCCATAAGTAAATAGGTAAACTGGGATATGACTAAATAACTAATCATAGTGATTTTTCCACAGGTGTTGTCCTTTCCTAATTTGCCTAACTTTCTATAAAAATGTATTGTAGTGAGATCATTTCTTTCTTTCTTGAATACCGAGTTTGTCCACTTCCCCTGTCCGAGCATTTTATTGGTTAACTACACGGTAATCTATAAGTTGTATTTTTTTGCAATCCAATGCATAATATGGTGCACACATCATAATTAGATTTGAATCCAGAGAGGTTATAAAAAGTATCTAGATCCTCTTTGAGGCTGTGCAGAGAAACAAATTGTGGATTTTAAAGGAACAATGACATCTTAGTTTTTAAGCTCTGTATTTTTAGCTTCTTGATATTATTGTTGGATCATTTTTTAATAGCTAACACTTCGATGGCCATAATAAATAGATACATCGATAGTGGACAACCTTGTTTTTTTCCTCTTGACAATTTAATATGTAAAAAACCTATCTGATTAGGAGGAATAATATCCGACAATAATTTATTTCTATGCACAATGCATTTAGCTAGGATTTTGGCATCACAACATTGAAGTGTAAGGCGTCTCCAGTTTTTAATGTGGACTGGATCTTTATATTTACCCCTGTCCTATTTTGGAAAGAGTGAAATCAGAACTTCTTGCTGCGTATATGATAGTCTACCATTTTTAAAGAAGTGGTTAAAACATGTTAACAACGGACCTTTGAGTACATCCAAAATTATTTTATATACCTCAACAGGTGTGCCATCCAGTGTTCCGGGACTTGAAGGCATTAATTGCACCTAGAAGTTCCTCCTCTGTATTTAGGCCCTCACATTAGTCTTTCTGGATAGCTGTACATTTTACACTATTAATAGAAAAAAAGCCTTTACAATTACCTTCAATTAGTGGAGATGGAGGAGACTGAAACTAAAACATATGCTTAACTTCTTAGGGAGCGGCTCCCGAGGTAACCGTTTTGGAGAGTCTGGCGTGCCCAAAGTAAAATGCCTCCCACTCAGGCCCAGAAAATAGTATATACACACAATTAGTACTATTGGATAGGAAACACTCTGAAGTTTCTAAGAGTGTTAAAATATTGTCTGTGAGTATAACAGACAGGGATCTACAGGGATCCATCTCAGCAATGTCAACATGGGAGAGATGGATCCCCTGTAGAATTAAAGGACGAATTAGATGGAAGAGTCAAGGACGTAAGAGCATCCTACTACAGGCTTGAGTTAAGGAAAGCTGAATTTGCCACTGCACGGACGATTAACGAGCAAGGCACAGGAGTGAAACGACTACACCAACCGGCAACATCCATTCCAATAGTGAGAATCAAGCCAACCTGGAGAACTGGAGAAGCTTCACAAATTCCTTAACCGACTAAACAAGTCTGAACTTGAAGACACAGCTGCCAAGCATGGTACAGAGTGGTCATGGAAGATTCACCCGGCAGACTCTCCCCATAGGAATGGGGCAGCAGGGGCAGCTGTCAAAGTAGTGAAGCGGGCGTTGAGCAAACTTGGTGGGGATGGTGTTTTCACATGGGGAGAATTCCAAACTTTTCTCTTCATGGCAGCCAACCTTGCAAATGAGAGACCCATCGATGCAAGAACTCAAAGCAGAGAAGACTGTGTAGAGTACATCACCTCGAATTCTCTGCTTTTAGGACGTGCCAATCCAAAGGGAGACCCTGGAGATTTCCAGTTTGATGGCGACCCTTACAAAAGACTTAGACTTATTCAAGCAGAGGTAAGCAATTTCTGGAAGAAGTGGAGCCAATTGGCTGGACCTAATCTGTTCATAAGAAACAAATGGCACACCAAAGAACGAAATGTTGCTGTTGGAGATGTGGTCTGGTTGGCTGACCAAAACGCCCTGAGAGGACAGTACAAGCTGGCTAGAGTGGTCGGTGCCAATGCTGACAACAAAGGCATCGTAAGAGATGTGCTTGTGAAGACTTTTCCCAGCTATCCTGTTCACACCACAAAGGGAAACGGCAAAGAAGGGCCCAAAAGAGCTAGTAGTGAAAGAACCAAGAGGCTCCAAACCAAAATCCCAGCCACAATTCTTCATAGAGATGTCAGACGCCTTGTCATTCTACTTCCCACTGAAGAACAAGCAGAGGTATGAAGGGTTGTGTGATCTCTCTGGTTTTGAATAAAAAACAGGAGCTCAAGTGGGAGGTGTTGAGCTGAATCTCATGAATGAGTGTTCTCAATTCTCATGAATGAGAGAACTACACTTCCCAGAGTGCACCAGCAGCAGCAGCAAACCGGCTGCTTGTCACCTGATCAGTCAGTTTCACTGATTTGGAGCACCTGTGAAAACCTGGAGGTCCTCACTCATTTAGGGAAACAAACTTCAGAGAGAAGACGCTCCAAGTTCACTCGTAGGTTCAGTCCAGAGACGCCAATGGTCAGTGAAATGTTTTATTTACTTTCATGGGGATTGAAATGCTGTTTAATATGTTTGAGCTATGTTAACTGCTGTGTAGATTGGTCATGGAACACATTGAAGCATTGTCTTCATTGATTTTGTGTTAAATGGGTTTGCTAGAATAATATTTCATTTTGAGTTGAAAAGATAAGATACAAAAGGATGGTACAAAGTTAAAAATGTAAACATTCTATTGTTAACTTTTACTAACAAATTCATGAAATTATACTTTGCTTTATTGAATGTAAAAGGCATAAGTGGTTAACTACTTAGGGAGTGGTGGGGCCACTCCGGACACTACCCGGTGAAATGCAAGGCGCCAAATTCAAAATCCAAAAGTTTAATTATTAAACATTCATCAATATACAAGTGTTGCATAGTCATCAAATGCTCTGCTTCTTGGCAATATCACAGCGTTGCCAGATTTCAAAAAGGCTTCACGGCGAACGCACAACATTTGATTGTTTGAGGATTTTGGAGTCCTACTCTTGTTCAACTTCCAAAGGACGCGAGGACAACTCAATTTTCCAACTCAATCACTTTTATTTTGGCTTTGTCAGTTGATTGGTCTGTTCAGTGAAATAGGTTGTAAACCTTTAAAGACAGAGAACAAAAGTTACCATTTTAATTCAACATTTTTAAATGAATTCTTTGATGAATTAAAGTACTTTGCTACCTCTTTCAAAAATATAATTTGATGAATCATGGATGACTCCATTAAATTTGTAACAAGTTTCTGTAAATGCTTTTTTGCAGCATTTAATATATATATATATATATATATATATATATATATATATATATATATATATATATATATATATATTTCACCTTTATCTAACCAGGTAGGCCAGTTGAGAACAAGTTCTCATTTACAACTGTGACCTGGCCAAGATAAAGCAAAGTAGTGCAACACAAACAACACAGAGTTACACATTGAATAAACAAACGTACAGTCAATAACACAATAGAAAAAATCTATATACAGTGTGTGAAAATTAGGTAAGAATAGGGAGGTAAGGCAATAAATAGGCCGTAGTGGTGAAGTAATAACAATTTAGCAATTAAACACTGGAGTGATAGATGTGCAGAAGATAACTGTGCAAGTAGAGATACTGGGGTGCAAAGGAGCTATATATATATATATATAATAACAATATGGGGATGAGGTAGTTGGATGGGCTATGTGCAGTGATCTGTGAGCTGCTCTGACAGCTGGTGCTTAAAACTAGTGAGGGAGATAAGTGTCTCCAGTTTCAATGATTTTTGTAGTTCGTTTCAGTCATTGGCAGCAGAGAACTGGAAGGAAAGGCGGCCAAAAGAGGAATTGGCTTTCGGGGTGACCAGTGAGATACACCTGCTGGAGCGAGTGCTACGGGTGGGTGCTGCGAGCTGAGATAAGGCGGGGCTTTATCTAGCAGGGACTTGTAGATGACCTGAAGCCAGTGGGTCTGGCGACGAGTATGTAGCGAGTGCCAGCCGACTAGAGCATACAGGTCGCAGTGATGGGTGGTATAACGGGCTTTGGTGACAAAGCAGATGGCACTGTGATAGACTGCATCCAGTTTGCTGAGTAGAGTATTGGAAGCTGTTTTGTAGATGACATCGCCAAAGTCGAGGACCGGTAGGATAGTCAGTTTTACTAGTGCAAGTTTGGCAGCATGAGTGAAGGAGGCTTTGTTGCGAAATAGAAAGCCGATTCTAGATTTAATTTTGGATTGGAGATGTTTAATGTGAGTCTGGAAGGAGAGTTTACAGTCTAGCCAGACATCTAGGTATTTGTAGTTGTCCACGTTTTCTAGGTCAGAGCCGTCCAGGGTAGTGATGCTAGTCGGGCGAGCGGGTGCAGGCAGCGAACGGTTGAAAAGCATGCATTTGGTTTTACTAGCATTTAAGAGCAGTTGGAGGCCACGGAAGGAGTGTTGTATGGCATTGAAGCTCGTTTTGAGGTTAGTTAACACAGTGTCCAAAGAAGGGCCAGAAGAAAACAGAATCGTGTCGTCTGCATAGAGGTGGATCAGAGAATCCCTGGCAGCAAGAGCGACATCATTGATGTATACAGAGAAGAGAGTCGGCCCAAGAATTGAACCCTGTGGCACCCCCATAGAGACTGCCAGAGGCCCGGACAACAGGCCCTCCGATTTAAGAGGTAGGGGCCCATAATTTAAAAAGAGCACATGGTGCCACCTACAGTACAGAACCAGATCCACAGCCAAAATAAAAAAATATATATACTTTTTTTAAATCGTGCATATCTTAATTTATTCCCAAATTTGAATAATAATTTGCATAATAATATAAGCACTTCTACGAAGGATTGTTACCTATAACAAGGACTGGCAGTAGGAATTCTACATTTTTGTCAACAGATGTGGGATGCATACACTCACTCAACCCACCCCTCCAAAACAAACACCTGTGCCCCCTCTCCCCTTCCACCCATAGATCGATTTCCCAGGGCAGAGAATCTGAACACTTCTTTTTGTGTGTAATGGCAAACAGAGGGTTTTCCGGTCCCAACGGAATCCTTCACAAACACTGATCTGATAAAACAAATTTTGTCCGAGGCACTCCTCATCTGCCGGTAACAATAAATGTGCAAATATCTTCAAGTATTCTCAGGTTTATGAACCCTGCGGTAAATATAGAACAGTGGCGAATATCCATTTCCCTCAAGGACTGTGGGAATATCATTGGCTGCTATTTTCCTGACTAACAAATGTCATGGAAGAAAAATCACAAGCTGCGCCAGGGCCCTTAGCACTTTTTAAGGGGTGACATTGCCAAATGTAGCTAGCGGTTGTTTATTTATTTATTTTCTTATACTGCTTAACATTATTCATAAATATTAATATTGCCTCATGGTGTGAACTTTTTGCAATACTAAATGGTCTGGAATAGTCCATGAGACAACAGAGGAATATCATAGACACTAATGTGAAAAGGGAATTGTGAGCTTCCAATGGAGTGAATTGGAACAGCCAAGCAGATTAATCATTGATAGAACCCCTCTCCGACTAATTTGAAGGAAACTGCATGACATCTTCCATTCTAAACAGAGGGAAGAGTTGACTCCAGATCAGGTATCAACAGCAGGCCAATCTAAAGTTCCTGGCAACTTTTCCCAACAGTTTACAGAAATTTGACACATCTGAGGAGTTTTTCTGAGAGCTGTCTATACTCCCAGAAATGAGAGCCAGGGAGAGACAACGGAGAGAAGCATGCAGGCTGACCTATGGAGCCTTTAACCCTGAGAAGTAGAACTGGTTTTGGACCAGACTGGGTCAGAAGGGATTAATTAGCTTTTTAAAAGCCTCACCACAGATGTCAAGGTAGTCTTGGGCTGCAGACCACAGAGGTCAACACAATATCTTAGTAGAGGGGATGAGAGCTGATCGTCCTCTAGCATCCACTGCTGGTCTGCCATCAGAGCCATCAGTCACAAACAGCACATCACTCAATGCAAACTGAGAGCAGACCACTCCATTTCAACTTGGCCCCCCACACACCCACCACAAACACACAGTCTATACAACTAACCTTGTGGGTACACATAATTCAGTCTCATTCAAAATCCTATTTTCCCTAACCCCTAACCTTGACTCTAACCCATACCCTAACTCTAACCTTAACCCTAAAATGAACCCTAACACAAATTCGAACCATAACCCTAAACCCCATAGAAATAGCATTTGATCTTGTGGGGACTAACATAATGTCCCCAGTTGGTCAAATGTTTGTTTGTTTTCTATTCTTGTGGGGACTTCTGGTCCCCACAAGTATAGTTAAATATTTCCACACACACAATTAGGTCATTCTCTTTATACTGTAGATGTACAGCAAACAAGCACTCTGAACGTGTTGACCATGACAAAGCCCATTCCATTTCCACAATGTTGCTCTTTAGCATTTCAGAAATGAATAGAACATAGTAATTTATTGGGGGTGTATTCAGATGCCACTAGTGTAACACCTGTTATCAATCTACTCAAATAAAGACAGAAACTGTGAACTGCGTCAAGTCCTCTATAAGCCACTTTTAGGATATGCAAGCACATAAGCAATACAGAAGCTCTAATGATAGCATCTGTGTACTGACATACCAGAGGAGAGGAAATAGGTAAAAGAAAAAGACAATTAAGGTAACCTCTGGAGTTAATATTCACACCTATTGGCCGAAAATAGCTCTGTTCTCTCTGCTCCCTGTTGACCTTGCTATTCGCTGAGGACGACCCGCTCTGCAGTGGCACACCGCTAATGACTCAGAAAATACAACCACACGCAACCGCTCCACTGGAGGCCCCAGAATGGCCACCAATAACATTCTTTGTGCAGTATTTAATAAGCAGGTCCGGCATTTAGAATGCAGGCCTCATCAAATCTAGCAAATAACCCCCTAGAGTCGATGTCTGCGCCCCTGTGGATATCTAAATGGCATAATATAAAAATCCCTATAAAACCTGTCAGTTTAATATACTGTTAAAATAGAAAGACTCAAAACACCATCATTGTGTATTAAAACCATGAAAAGGGGTGCCCCTAGCTGAAATCTAGTGTTTGGAGGATGTTTAAATGTTATACAAATGATGCACTGAATATATTTTAAAACAGAATGAAAGTACTCAAACACCCAAAGTGGTTCTTCAATCTGAATAATTGTGTTTAAGAAAGTGTTGAGAACACTTTTTGGTGTTTCAGTGCATGTAAAATGCAGCATCAAAAAACAATATGTTGATTAACATTTTAAAGAAGACACTGGGAATTGAATAATTTTCCTAGTGTAGAATTTGGCACAAATTAAAGTGTACAACTGCCAGGCCCATTGTGAGGTTATAAGTTATTTTGGGCTATGTAAGTTATAGCAGAGGTAACATGAGGTAAAGTGTAAAGTGGGCCTTCATTCCTGTTATTCATGTGAGAAATTGGATGTGAACCCAGATCTCCTGCTTGTCAAACAACTGCCTTAAGCCTTCCGCATGCTTCGGTTCTGCTGTTCAACTAGGTGAATCAAATGAGTGTGCTCTCATACTCCTTTAAAAGACCTTCGCTGGAATAACTAGAAAAAGATGCAATAGTGCTGATGGTCCATCTTGGTCCATTTTGAAATAGTCCTCAAAATAGTCCGAATTAATTAGATGACTCAAGAAATCTGTCATAAATATTGCAGTTTTTGTCAAGGAGCAATTTTACATCTAACTAAGATGTTTGATGCAGTACTACTGAAAATATTTGCAAGAAAATTGTTTGTCTCTTAAATGACAACAAACACCTATTAGGGAGCGGTGGCAGTGTTCGGAGTTTTGGAGAGTCTGGCGTGCCCAAAGTAGTATTGGATAGAAAACAGAACTGATTTGGCAGGCGAAAACCCGAGAAATATCCATCCGGAAAAATGTGATTCTGTGAAGTGACTCTTTTCCCATTGACTTGGTATTGAAAGGAGGGGAATCCAGCTCCCAGGTTGCAATACCTATGGTTTCCACTAGATGTCAAGTCTTTAGACAAGGTTTCATGCGTTTATCTTAAAAAATGAAGTAGTAAGAGAAGTTTTTCCAAGTGGAGTGAGGAAATGACTTTTCTCTTTGACGCGCGGGACCATGAGCGCCCGCCTCGGTTTTTTCCTTTTCTATCGCCCAGGATATTATCCATGTCAAATATTATAATTTATATACAAATTAGTGTACATAAGGATCGATTAGAAACATTGTTTGGAAAAAGTTTATAGGTATATTTTTAACGGTCTCTATGTCTTCTATATTGGACGAGTGGACGGTGGATTTCTGAACAAAACACACCAACCAAACGGAAATTTATAGATATAAAGAGGGACTTTTACGAACAAAAGGAACATTTACTGTGCTGCTGGGCCCCTTCGGATTGCCATCAGAAGAAGATCTAATGCGCCAACCAAACGGAGATTTATGGATATAATAAATTACTTTTTCTAACAAAAGAACCATTGGATGTCTTCGTTGGACACTTGGGAAGCCCTCAGCAGAAGTTCTTCAAAAGGTAAGGGATTTGTTTTCGCTGTGAAATGTGTTTTGTGTGAACCGCGATGGTTTATGAATTTATGCTAATAGAAAAATATTGGAGGTGCTACCCTCAAACAATCAAATGTGCTTTAGCCGTAAAGCTTTTTTGAAATCTGACAATGCTGTGATATTGCCAAGAAGCGCCCCACTGCTTCCTAAGTAGTTTTAATATTATTGCATTAGATAAACTAATTATGCATTCATGTACTACCATTATTGCTTGTTATTATTTGCTATTTATTTGTCTTCCTGCAAACATACATACCACATACATACCACAATACCCACCGGCTGAACAATCCTGACCAAAGCCAATCAAGACAAGAATTACAGACTAATACCAATTCAGCTGTCAACTTTCAATCATATCATCTAACTCAACTATACTGTGATTCAATGAATCTGAACAACCTTCCATGACATGCACCATCATCTGAATGAAAAGACTCAGGTCAAAAACATTAGCATAATGGATGACTTGTTGATCTCATTGAGCCATGGGCTGAAGTTTTCAACACGTTTTGTTTAAATGCTACTGCTAACATTAGCAGTCATACACAGATTAGCAGATGGTAGAGCAGGTGGGGTGTTTATGCTTGTGTTTCTTGTTCCAGCAGTGCAGTAAAGGTCTAACAGTACAATACTAACACACAAAAAAATAATAAGAGGAAATAAACAATGTCAGAGTCTGGAATATATATACAGTGGTCTGCGAAAATATTTACTCTCCTTGGCATTTTTCCTATTTTGTTGCCTTACAACCTGGAATTAAAATAGATTTTTGGGGGGTTTGTGTCATTTGAAATACACAGCATGCCCACCACTTTGAAGATGGAAAATATTTATTTTTTGTGTAACAAACAAGAAATAAGACAAAAAAACGGAAACTTGAGTGTGCATAACTATTCACCACCCCACCCCCCCAAAAGTCAATACTTTTAGAGACACCTTTTGCAGCAATTATAGCTGCAAGTCTCTTGGGGTATGTCTCTATAAGCTTGGCACATCTAGTCACTGGGATGTTTGCCCGTTCTTCAAGGCAAAACTGCTGCAGCTCCTTCAAGTTGGATGGGCTCCTCTGGTCTACAGCAATCTTTAAGTCATACCACAGATTCTCAATTGGATTGAGGTCACGGCTTTGACTAGGCCATTCCAAGACATTTAAATGTTTCCCCTTAAACCACTAAAGGGTTGCTTTAGCAGTATGCTTAGGGTCATTGTCCTGCTGGAAGGTGAACCTCCAGCCATCATTCCTTCAATTCTGACCAGTTTCCCAGTTCTTGACGATTAAAAACATCCCCACAGCATGATGTTGCCACCACCATGGTATTCTCAGAGTGATGAGAGGTGTTGGGTTTGTGCCAGACATAGCGTTTTCCTTGATGGCCAAAAAGCTACATTTTAATCTCATCTGACCAGAGTACCTTCCATATGTTTGGGGTGTCTCCCACATGCCTTTTGGCAAACACCAAACGTGTTTGCTTATTTTCTTTAAGCAATGGCTTTTTTTTCTGGCCTCTCTTCCGTAACGCCCAGCTCTGTGGAGTATACGGTTTAAAGTGGTCCTATGGACAGACCCCCATCTCCGCTGTGGAGCTTTGCAGCTCCTTCTGGGTTATCTTTGGTCCCTTTGTTGCCTCTCTGATTAATGCCCTCCTTGCCAGGTCCGTGAGTTTTGGTTGGCGGCCCTCTCTTGGGAGGTTTGTTGTGGTGCCATATTCTTTCCATTTTTTAATAATGGATTTAATGGTGCTCTGTGGATGTTTAAAATTTCATATATTTATATATAACCCAACCTTGATCTACTTCTCCACAACTTTGTCCCTGAACTGTTTGGAGAGCTCCTTGGTCTTCATGGTGTCGCTTGCTTGGTGTTGCAGACCCTGGGGCCTTTCAGAACAGGTGTGTGTGTATATATAGTGATCATGTGACAGATAATATAACACTTAGATTGCACACAGGTGGACTTTATTTAACCAATTATGTGACTTCTGAAGGTAATTGGTTGCACCAGATGTTATTTAGGTGCTTCATGGCAAAGGGAGTGAATACATATGCACGCACCACTTTTCAGGTTTTGATTTATTTTAGATTTTTTTAACTAGTTATTTTTTTCATTTCACTTTTGACAATTTTGTGTATGTCCATCACATTAAATCCAAATCAATTTAAATTACAGGTTGTAATGAAACAAAATAGGAAAAACGAGAAGGGGGATCAATACTTTTGCAAGTCTCTCTCTCTCTCTATATATATACACACATACACAGTGGGGCAAAAAAGTATTTAGTCAGCCACCAATTGTGCAAGTTGTCTCACTTAAAAAGATGAGAGAGACCTGTAATTTTCATCATAGGTACACTTCAACTATGACAGACAAAATGAGGGGAAAAAAATCCAGAAAATCACATTGTAAGATTTTTTATGAATTTATTTGCAAATTATGGTGGAAAATAAGTATTTGGTCACATACAAACAAGATTTCTGGCTCTCACAGACCTTTAACTTCTTCTTTAAAAGGCTCCTCTGTCCTCCACTCGTTACCTGTATTAATGGCACCTGTTTGAACTTGTTATCAGTATAAAAGACACCTGTCCACAACCTCAAACAGTCACACTCCAAACTCCACTATGGCCAAGACCAAAGAGCTGTCAAAGGACACCAGAAACAAAATTGTAGACCTGCACCAGGTTGGGAAGACTGAATCTGCAATAGGTAAGCAGCTTGGTTTGAAGAAATCAACTGAGGGAGCAATTGTTAGGAAATGGAAGACATACAAGACCACTGATAATCTTCCTTGATCTGGGGATCTCACCCCGTGGGGTCAAAATGATCACAAGAACGGTGAGCAAAAATCCCAGAACCACACGGGTGGACCTAGTGAATGACCTGCAGAGAGCTGGGACCAAAGTAACAAAGCCTACCATCAGTAACACACTACGCCGCCAGGGACTCAAATCCTGCAGTGCCAGACGTGTCCCCCTGCTTAAGCCAGTACATGTTCAGGCCTGTCTGAAGAGCATTTGGATGATCCAGATGAGGATTGGGAGAATGTCAGATGAAACCAAAATATAACTTTTTGGTAAACTCAACTCGTCGTGTTTGGAGGACAAAGAATGCTGAGTTGCATCCAAAGAACACCATACCTACTGTGAAGCATGGGGGTGGAAACATCATGCTTTGGGGCTGTTTTTCTGCAAAGGGACCAGGACGACTGATCCGTGTAAAGGAAAGAATGAATGGGGCCATGTATTGTGAGATTTTGAGTGAAAACCTCCTTCCATCAGCAAGGGCATTGAAGATGAAACGTGGCTGGGTCTTTCAGCATGACAATGATCCCAAAAAAACCGCCGAACGCGAAGGAGTGGCTTTGTAAGAAGCATTTCAAGGTCCTGGAGTGGCCTAGCCAGTCTCCAGATCTCAACCCCATAGAAAATCTTTGGAGGGAGTTGAAAGTCCGTGTTGCCCAGCGACAGCCCCAAAACATCACTGCTCTAGAGGAGATCTGCATGGAAGAATGGGCCAAAATACCAGCAACAGTGTGTGAAAACCTTGTGAAGACTTACAGAAAACATTTGACCTCTGTCATTGCCAACAAAGGGTATATAACAAAGTATTGAGAAACTTTTGTTATTGACCAAATACTTATTTTCCACCATAATTTGCAAATAAATTCATTAAATCCTACAATGTGATTTTCTGGATTTCTTTTTCTCATTTCGTCTGTCATAGTTGAAGTGTACCTATGATGAAAATTACAGGCCTCTCATCTTTTTAAGTTGGAGAACTTGCACAATTGGTGGCTGACTAAATACAGTGGGGAAAAAAAGTATTTAGTCAGCCAACAATTGTGCAAGTTCTCTCACTTAAAAAGATGAGAGGCCTGTAATTTTCATCATAGGTACACTTCAACTATGACAGACAAAATGAGGAAAAGAAATCCAGAAAATCACATTGTAGGATTTTTTATGAATTTATTTGCAAATTATGGTGGAAAATAAGTATTTGGTCAATAACAAAAGTTTATCTCAATACTTTGTTATATACCCTTTGTTGGCAATGACAGAGGTCAAATGTTTTCTGTAAGTCTTCACAAGGTTTTCACACACTGTTGCTGGTATTTTGGCCCATTCCTCCATGCAGATCTCCTCTAGAGCAGTGATGTTTTGGGGCTGTCGCTGGGCAACACGGACTTTCAACTCCCTCCAAAGATTTTCTATGGGGTTGAGATCTGGAGACTGGCTAGGCCACTCCAGTACCTTGAAATGCTTCTACGAAGCCACTCCTTCCGTTGCCCGGGCGGTGTGTTTGGGATCATTGTCATGCTGAAAGACCCAGCCACGTTTCATCTTCAATGCCCTTGCTGATGGAAGGAGGTTTTCACTCAAAATCTCACGATACATGGCCCCATTCATTCTTTCCTTTACACGGATCAGTCAGTCCTGGTCCCTTTGCAGAAAACAGCCCCAAAGCATGATGTTTCCACCCCCATGCTTCACAGTAGGTATGGTGTTCTTTGGATGCAACTCAGCATTCTTTGTCCTCCAAACACGACGAGTTGAGTTTTTACCAAAAAGTTCTATTTTCGTTTCATCTGACATTCTCCCAATCCTCATCTGGATCATCCAAATGCTCTCTAGCAAACTTTAGACGGGCCTGAACATGTACTGGCTTAAGCAGGGGGACACGTCTGGCACTGCAGGATTTGAGTCCCTGGCGGCGTAGTGTGTTACTGATGGTAGGCTTTGTTACTTTGGTCCCAGCTCTCTGCAGGTCATTCACTAGGTCCCCCGTGTGGTTCTGGGATTTTTGCTGACCATTCTTGTGATCATTTTGACCCCACGGGTGAGATCTTGCGTGGAGCCCCAGATCGAGGAAGATTATCAGTGGTCTTGTATGTCTTCCATTTCCTAATAATTGCTCCCACAGTTGATTTCTTCAAACCAAGCTGCTTACCTATTGCAGATTCAGTCTTCCCAACCTGGTGCAGGTCTACAATTTTGTTTCTGGTGTCCTTTGACAGCTCTTTGGTCTTGGCCATAGTGGAGTTTGGAGTGTGACTGTTTGAGGTTGTGGACAGGTGTCTTTTATACTGATAACAAGTTCAAACAGGTGCCATTAATACAGGTAACGAGTGGAGGACAGAGGAGCCTCTTAAAGAAGAAGTTACAGGTCTGTGAGAGCCAGAAATCTTGCTTGTTTGTATGTGACCAAATACTTATTTTCCAGCATAATTTGCAAATAAATTCATAAAAAATCCTACAATGTGATTTTCTGGATTTTTTTTCCTCATTTTGTCTGTCATAGTTGAACTGTACCTATGATGAAAATTACAGGCCTCATCTTTTTAAGTGAGAGAACTTGCACAATTGTTGGCTGACTAAATACTTTTTTTCCCCACTGTACTTTTTTGCCCCACTGTATATACACAGTGAGGGGAAAAAAGTATTTGATCCCCTGCTGATTTTGTACGTTTGCCCACTGACAAAGAAATGATCAGTCTATAATTTTAATGGTAGGTTTATTTGAACAGTGAGAGACCGAACAACAACAAAAGACATCCAGAAAAACGCATTTGAAAAATGTTATAAATTGATTTGCATTTTAATGAGGGAAATAAGTATTTGACCCCTTCTCAATCAGAAAGATTTCTGGCTCCCAGGTGTCTTTTATACAGGTAACGAGCTGAGATTAGGAGCACACTCTTAAAGGGAGTGCTCCTAATCTCAGTTTGATACCTGTATAAAAGACACCTGTCCGCAGAAGCAATCAATCAGATTCCAAACTCTCCACCATGGCCAAGACCAAAGAGCTCTCCAAGGATGTCAGGGACAAGATTGTAGACCTACACAAGGCTGGAATGGGCTACAAGACCATCGCCAAGCAGCTTGGTGAGAAGGTGACAACAGTTGGTGCAATTATTCGCAAATGGAAGAAACCCAAAAGAACTGTCAATCTCCCTCGGCCTGGGGCTCCATGCAAGGTCTCACCTTGTGGAGTTGCAATGATCATGAGAACGGTGAGGAATCAGCCCAGAACTACACGGGAGGATCTTGTCAATGATATCAAGGCAGCTGGGACCATAGTCACCAAGAAAACAATTGGTAACACACTACGCCGTGAAGGACTGAAATCCTGCAGCGCCCGCAAGGTCCCCCGCTCAAGAAAGCAAATATACATGCCCGTCTGAAGTTTGCCAATGAACACCTGAATGATTCAGAGGACATCTGGGTGAAAGTGTTGTGGTCAGATGAGACCAAAATGGCGCTCTTTGGCATCAACTCAACTCGCCGTGTTTAGAGGAGGAGGAATGCTGTCTATGACCCCAAGAACACCATCAAACATGGAGGTAGAAACATTATGCTTTGGCTGTGTTTTTCTGCTAAGGGGACAGGACAACTTCACCGCATCAAAATGACGATGGACGGGGCCATGTACCGTCAAATCTTGGGTGAGAACCTCCTTCCCTCAGCCAGGGCATTGAAAATGGGTCGTGGATGGGTATTCCAGCCCGACAATGACCCAAAACACACGGCCAAGGCAACAAAGTAGTGGCTCAAGAAAAATCACATTAAGGTCCTGGAGTGGCCTAGCCAGTCTCCAGACCTTAATCCCATAGAAAATCTGTGGAGGGAGCTGAAGGTTTGAGTTGCCAAACGTCAGCCTCAACCTTAATGACTTGGAGAAGATCTGCAAAGAGGAGTGGGACAAAATCCCTACTGAGATGTGTGCAAACCTGGTGGCCAACTACAAGAAAAGTCTGACCTCTGTGATTGCCAACAAGGGTTTTGCCAACAAGGGTTTTGCCAACAAGGGTTTTGCCAACAAGTACTAAGTCATGTTTTGCACAGGGCTCAAATACTTAATTCCCTGTGTGTGTGTGTGTGTGTGTATATATATATATATATATATATATATATATATATATATATATACACACACACACACAGTACCAGTCAAAGGTTTGGACACATCTACTCATTCAAGGGTTTTTCTTTATTTTTACTATTTTCTATATTGCTAAATAATAGTAAAGACTTCAACTATGAAATTACACATATGGAATCATGTAGTAAAAAAAAAAAGTGTTAACTACTTAGGGAGAAGCGACGCAGCTATTGGGCATATGTGGTGCCTTGACTATTTCCTCTTCCTATCAGTTCTGCTCAGTGCTAAAGCCTCCAAACACTGTATAAAGACTGACATCTAGTGGAAGCCATAGGTACTGCAACCTAGGAGCTATTATACATAATTTTCAATAGCAAGTCAATGGAAAAGAGGAAATGTCAGAAATTCCTCAGGTTTTTGCCTGCTATATCAGTTCTGTTATACTCAGACATTATCATAATAGTTTTAGAAACTTCAGAGTGTTTCCTATTCAATAGTACTAATTATGTGCATATCCTATTTTCTGGGCCTGAGTGGCAGGCATTTTACTTTGGGCACGCCAGACTCACGTCACCTCTGCTGCCGCTCCCAAGAAGTTAAACGATGTATTTTTATTTTACATTTGAGATTCTTCAAAGTAGCCACCCTTTACCTTGATGACAGCTTTGCACACTCCTGGCATTCTCTCAACCAGCTTCATGAGGCAGTCACCTGGAATGCATTTCAATTAACAGATGTGCCTTGTTAAAAGTTAATTCATGGAAATTCTTTCCGTTTTAATGCATTTGAGCCAATCAGTTGTGTTGTGACAAGGTATGGGTGGTATACAGAAGATAGCCCTATTTGGTAAAGAACTACTCAAATAAGAGAAATGACAGTCCATCATTACTAGGCAGCGGCAGCTGAGGGGTCGGTTTTGGAGAGTCTGGCGTGCCCAAAGTAAAATGCTTGCCACCCAGGCTCAGAAACTAGGATATGGACATAATTAGTACTATTGGATAGGAAACACTCTGAGGTTTCCAAAAGTGTTATCATTTTGTCTGCGAGTGTAACAGAAGTCATTTGGCAGGCAAAAACCAGAGATTTTTCCATCCGGAAATCTCATTCTTGAGGCTTATAGCTCACTTTGAGACAGTGCCTATAAAAAAGTATTTATACCAGGACCCTGAATGTAGTACCTACTGCTTCCACTGGATGTCAGCAGTGTATAGGCAAAGTTTAATGGAAATCGGAACTAATGTGTTCTATTGGGAGAAGTTTTAGCCGGGGGACTTCTTTCTCAGTTGCACGTTTTTGGGCGCACATTTTCCTGAGCGGTCCACATTATTTGACTTATAACGTTTAGGTGACCATCCAAGTGAAAGATTATCACTTTTATTCATAAAAGATAAGCTAAGGAAGCATTTTAATTGGTTTTTGTTTTGTTGAGGGAAAGTTTAAAGGTATAGTTGAACGCGTTCTCGTCACATTGGATTTTCTGAACGCAAGGTGCCAACCAAACAGAGATTTAAGGATATAATAAATTACTTTTTCTAGCCAAATACCCATGGATTGTCTTCGTTGGACACTTAGGAAGCCCTCTGCAGACGTTCTACAAAAGGTAAGGCACAGGTTTTCCCTGTGAAATGCATTTTCTATCGACCGCGCTGGTATGGTTATGGAAAATATGTGAGGTGCTAGCCTCAAACAATCAAATGTAGTGCTTTCGCCGTAAAGCCTTTTTGAAATCCGACAGCGCTGTGATATTGCCAAGAAGCAGAGCTTTTGATGAGTATGGAACACTTGTATATTGGTGCATTTTTAATAATTCAATTTTGGAATTTTGTCTTGCATTTCACCTGGTAGTGTCGGGAGCAGCCCCGCTAGCGCCCCAGTGATCCCTGAGAAGTTAAGACATGAAGGTCAATCAATCCGGAAAATTTCAATAACTTTTAAAGTTCTTTCGAGTGCATTCGCAAAGCATCAAGTGCTATGATGAAACTGGCTGTCATGAGGACCGCTACAGGAAAGGAAGACCCAGAGTTACCTCTGCTACAGAGGATAAGTTCATTAGAGTTACCAGCCTCAGAAATTGCATCCCAAATAAATGCTTCACATTGTTCAAGTAACAGACATGTCTCAACATCAACTGTTCAGATGAGACTGCGTGAATAAGGCCTTCAAGGTCGAATCGCTGATAAGAAACAACTACTAAAGGACACCAATAAGAAGAAGAGACTTGCTTGGGCCAAGAAACACGAGCAATGTACATTTGACTTTTGGTTCCAAACGCTATGTCTTTGTGACACGCAGAGTAGGTGAACAGATGATCTCTGCATGTGTGGTTCCCACCATGAAGCATGGAGTAGGAAGTGTGATGGTGTGGGGGTGCTTTGCTGGTGACACTGTCTGTGATTTATTTGGAATTCAAGGCACATCTAACCAGAATGGCTACCACAGTATTATGCAACATTACGCCATCCCATCTGGTTTGCGCTTAGTGAGACTATAATTTATTTTTCAACAGGACAATGACCCAACACACTTCGGGATGTGTAAGGGCTATTTGACCAAGAAGGAAAGTGATGGAGTGTTGCATCAGATTACCTGGCCTCCATAATCACCTGACTGACCTCAACCCAATTGGGATGGTTTGGGATGAGTTGGACCGCTGAGTGAAGGAAAAGCAGCCAACAAGTGCTAATTATATGTGGGAACTCTGACTGTTCAAATAAACCTACCATTAAAATTAGACTGATCATTTCTTTGTCAGTGGGCAAACGTACAAAATCAGCAGGGGATCAAATACTTTTTTCCCTCACTGTATGGTGTGTGTATAGACAGTAATGTTGCCTGGTGTACTGAAGCTTTGGTACTTTTTTGATATTAGAACATGAAAAATGGTTCAGTGTAAGATTTTAAAACAACTTTCAGTACTACTTTCAAATGTGTCTCACATTGTCTACTGATTGAGAGAGGATCAAGTCTGTCCATCAGCACAGTCAATGTCCCCTTATAAGCACTCAAAACACCAGTCTCAACATCAACAGTGAAGAGGCAACTCAGGGATGCAGGCCTTCTAGGCAGAGTTCCAAAGAGATCTTCAGATTCTTGGCAATTTCTCGCATGGAATAGCCTTCATTTCTCAGAACAAGAATAGACTGACCCGTTTCAGAAGGAAGTTCTTTGTTTCTTGCCATTTTGAGCCTGTAATCGAACAAATTCTGATGCTCAACTAGTCTAAAGAAGGCCAGTTTTATTGCTTCTTTAAATACGCACTACAGTTTTCAGCTGTAATAACATCATTGCAAAAGGGTTTTATAATGATCAAATAGCCTTTTAAAATTATAAACTTAGCTAACAACGTGCCATTGAAACACTGATAATGCGCCTCTGTACGCCTATGTTGATATTCCATAAAGAATCTGCTGTTTCCAGTAAAATAGTCATTTACAACATTAACAATGTCTACACTGTGTTTCCGATTAATTTGATATTTTAATGGACAGAAAAATAGCTTTTCTTTCAAAAACAAGGATATTTCTAAGTGACCACAAACTTTTGAACGGTAGTGTATGTTTACTCCAATGCTTCCTATAATTGTGTCAAGTTGGCTGGATGTCCCTTTGGGTCTTGTAACATTCTTGATACACACAGGAAGATGGCGGGGATGGATGCTGTTTTATGGGCTCTTAACCAACCTTGCTATTTTGTTTGTTTTTTCGCAGTGTTTGTCACTTATTTTGTACATATTGTTGCTGTTACCGTCTCTTATGACCAAAAATAGCTTCTGGATATCAGATCAGCGAACAGCGATTACTCACCTTGAACTGGCCAAAGAAAAAATATTTAATGAGTCGGACGAGAGGGATTTACTCCAGACACACGACAAGGCCTTTATCTCCGTCATTCGCAGGAGTCAAAGACTCCAGCCACCCTAGTCATAGACTGTTCTCTCTGCTACCGCACGGAAAGCGGTACCGGAGAGCCAAGTCTAGGTCCTAAACAGCTTCTACCCCCAAGCCATACGACTCCTAAACATCTAGTAAAATGGCTACCCAAACTATTTGCATTGCCCATCCCCTCTCTTTTACACTGCTGCTACTCTCTGTTTATTATCTATGCGTAGTCACTTTAAAATGGCTACCCAGACTATTTGCATTGCCCATCCCCTCTTTTACACTGCTGCTACTCTCTGTTTATTATCTATGCGTAGTCACTTTAAAATGGCTACCCAGACTATTTGCATTGCCCATCCCCTATCTTTTACACTGCTGCTACTCTCTGTTTATTATCTATGCGTAGTCACTTTAAAATGGCTACCCAGACTATTTGCATTGCCCATCCCCTATCTTTTACACTGCTGCTACTCTCTGTTTATCTATGCATAGTCACTTTAATAACTGTACCTACATATACATATTACCTCAATTACCCAGACTAACCGGTGACCCCGCACATTGACTCTGTACCGGTACCTCCTGTATATAGCCTCGCTATTGTTATTTTGCTGCTGCTCTTTAATTATTTGTTACTTTTATTTCTATTTTATTTTTATTTTTTCTTAACTGCATTGTTGGTTAAGGGCTTGTAAGTAAGCATTTCACTGTAAGGTCTACACCTGTTGCATTCAGCGCGTGTGACGTGCAATTTGATTTGAATCTGTTGAGCATGAATAACCCAGCAGCGTTGCACTCAAATATTTTGTCTTGCCCATTCACCCTCTGACTCCTCTGACTGGCACGCACACAATCCATGTCTCAGTTGTCTTAAGGCTTAAAAATAGTTTTTTTACCTGTCCTTCCCTTCATCTACACTGATTGAAGTGGATTTAACAAGTGACATAAATAAGGTATCATAACATTCACATGGTCAGTCTATGTCATGGAAAGAACAGGTTTTCTTAATGTTTTGGATACTCAGTGTATACAGTGGCAAGAAAAAGTATGAAATCTTTGGAAATACCTGTATTTCTGTATAAATTGGTCATAACATTTGATCTAATCTTTATCTACGTCACAACAATAGAGAAATACAGTCTGCTTAAACTAATAACACACAAAACATATACGTTAAGTCATTATTGAACACACTGTGTAAACATTCACAGTGCAAGGTAGAAAAAGTATGTGAACCCTTGGATCTAAAAACTGGTTGACCCTCCTTTGGCAGCAATAACCTGAACCAAACGTTTTCTGTAGTTGCGGATCAGACCTGCACAACGGTCAGGAGGAATTTTGGTCCATTCCTCTTTAAAAACTGTTTCAGTTCAGCAATATTCTTGGGATGTCTGGTGTGAACTGCTCTCTTGAGGTCATGCCACAGCATCTCAATCGGGTTGAGGTCAGGACTCTGACTGGGACAATCCAGAATGCGTAATTTCTTCTGAAGCCATTCTGTTTTTGATTTACTTCAATTGGTGGACAGATAGCCTACCATTCTCCTGCAAAATGTCTTGATAAACTTTCAATTCATTTTTCCATGGATGATAGCAAGCTGTCCAGGCCCTGAGGCAGCAAAGCAGCCCCAAACCATAATGCTCCCTCCACCATACTTCACAGTTGGGATGAGGTTTTGATGTTGGTGTGCTGTGGCTTTTTTTCTCCACACATAGTGTTGTGTGTTCCTTCCAAACAACTCAACTGTAGTTTCATCTGTCCACACAATATTTTTCCAGTAGCGCTGTAGAACATCCAGGTGCACTTTTGCAAACTTCAGATGAGCAGCAATGTTTTTTGGGGGGGACTGCAGTGGCTTCTTTTGTGGTGTCCTCGCAAGAACACCATTCTTGTTTAGTGTTTTACGTATCGTAGACTCAACAGAGACGTTTGCATGTTCCAGAGATTTTTGTAAGTCAGGACGGCCACTCCTAGAGAGAGTAGCAACAGTGCTGAACATTCTCAATTTATAGACAATTTGTCTTACCGTGGACTGGTGAACATTAAGGCTTTTAGAGATTCTTTTAACCCTTTCCAGCTTTATGCAAGTCAACAATTCTTAGTTTTAGGTCTTCTGAGATCTCTTTTGTTCGAGGCATGGTTCACATCAGGCAATCCTTCTTGTGAATAGCAAACTCAAATTGTGTGAGTGTTTTTTATAGGGCAAGGCATCTCTAACCAACATCTCCAATCTCATCTCATTGATTGGACTCCAGGTTAGCTGACTCCTGACTCCAATTAGCTTTTGGAGAAGTTATTAGCCTATTGGTTCACATACTTTTCCCAACCTACACTGTGAATGTTTAAATGATATATTCAATATAGACAAGAAAAAATACAATTTGTTTGTTATTAGTTTAAGCACACTGTTTGTATATTGTTGTGACTTAGATGAAGATCAGATTAAATTAGATCAGTTTATGCAGAAATCCAGGTAATTCCAAAGGGTTCAAACTTTTTCTTGCGACTGTATATACACTGTACAAAATATTAAGGACACCTTCCTAATATTTAGTTGCACAGGCTGCATCTGGCTAAGCTAGCAGATAACTACAGTCACATAAGGAGCATGTTGTTTTTGACGTCATGATGGAATACATCGAGATAGCAGTTGTTAGTGAAATGATACGTGGTGACATAATACAAGTAATAGCTTAGCTATAAATTCACATGGATGCCATGTAATTTATCGTAACCATTATCACAAAAAGGTGTCCATATTTTTTAAAGAAAATAAATTGTAGAAATAGGCAGGATGTATGACTTTGTAGCTGTGGTAATTAGTGACAACCTGTTGCCTACTTCATGATTCAAACATGTAAATGCAAACTGATACATGAATCCTATATACAGGTAAAAATGTTGATTGTTAATCTCTGCAGGTTTGTAATCTGATTTATTGGACCCTGGCGGAGATGGATGCAACCATACTCTAAGGAATTGTCGCTGCATGCTAGGTTGAGGCTTGCTATCAGCCAGTAAGTCGTTATATAATTTTTTCCTTTACATTATACTATTTCAAGAGCTAGTACTAGACTCATATGAAGTCCTATGCACCATACAACGGTCTACTCCTGGAGTAACTCCCTGTCAAAGACTGCGATTAGAGGGTTAGGCAGGAGGCCCTGGGCCAGAGGTAGGTCAGGGGTGAGGGCTCTCTCTTTCAAGCACACTCACTACCTCTATCCGTCTCTCTCCAGGTGCTACAGAGACCGTCTGGTCCAAGGATCTCTAAAGCCTTCTGATCAACAACCTGCGATCTCTCCAGAGCACAAAGAAGTAAACCACTCATAACAGTATACCTCCTTCACTATGGCAGTCTGCTTGTGTGATGCAAGTATATTATCCAGGGCAAATGGTTGGATTGGATTTACTCCAACTCATGCTCTCTCCTCCATTTAAAAGCCTCCCAGACTTATCAAAACAAACATGTCTATCCCCCCTTTCCTCTAGGTGAGTCTGCTGGGTTATATGGAACTCTAGAGTAGTTAAATAAAGGTAAAAAAAAACTCTAGGGTATGGTTTCCCAAACTCTGTCCTGCCCCCCCCCGTGCACATTTAGCTTTTTGTCCTAGCACTACACAGCTGATTCAATTATTCAACATCAAGCTTTGATTATTTGAATCCAATGTGTAGTACTAGAGCAAAAAACCAAAACGTGCACCAAGGGGAGGCCCCAGGACTGAGTATATAAAACCCTGCTCTAGAGCAGCATATCAAAAATGTTGGTCTCAACATGTCATGTTGGTCTCAACATTTTTACAAACTTCTGTGAAAAATCAAGACAAATACATTTAGAGCTTACAAATAAAAAGGTTTAAAATAACGGTAAGTTTCATGTCCAGAGTAAATACATTTTTGTTCATGTACTGTATATCATACAGGTGTCTCACCTAAAATACAGTATATAGATTAAAGAATGGGACAAAGTGAATATGAGTCGGTTCTTGCGTCCCTCACAATTTTATTGAATTTGAGTGATTACATACAGTACGATACATGTTGACAGAATGGCTGCGAGACTGTTGCGGTACTCCCAGCTAACGCCCTTGCTTCTGGAACCACTGAAGACCCCATTATTCATTCAGGAAGCTTGAAGAAGATGTGTGTCACCATCCAATCCCATGTCACAGCATGCTGTGTCCTGATAGGGAGATGACAATAAATGCATTATGTACCTTTCAATGCATATGTTGCTGAACAATTGAACCCTTTTGTTTGTGTCATTGATATGGAAATTCACATATATTCAGTTCATAAGCATTGACTGTAATACCTCTAGGGTCATGTGGACTGAAAGACTGCTGTGCAAGTTATTGGACAACAGCTTTCTTCCCGGGCCCGGATTCACAAAGCATCTTCAGAGAAGGAATAGTGATCTAGGACCAGCACTCCGTGGTCAATTTAAGAATTCATTGTGAGATTCAAGGCTAAACTGATCCTAAAATCTGTACTGCCACTCTGTGATGCTTTGTGAATTCGGGCCCTGGTCTGTCTGCATGCTGCTTTGTGTGATCCAACTCCCTCTTCACCTGAAATACACCAAAAACATGAATAAGAATTAGCCTTTTCAGTCAGTAACTTAACTAATAACACATGTAAATGTGCACAAGCCCATTCAGCCAAATTATACAAAAACAGTGAAATCAAGTAGAATCAAGAACGGCATTTTTTGTGCCAACTTTTTCAGTCACCAATGCATCAATAAACAGGCAGAGGAACGAAATAGTTTGACAAAAAGTGTTCACAATACTAGTCAGTATTATAGCTAGCAAATAAAGTTGTTGTTTTCTAGAAACCTAGCTACAGTCCACTTAGCTAGCTAAGGTAGTTAACAGACTGATGTTGGGAGTTAGGTGACGTTAGCTAACTTTCCCCCAGCACATTCAATCTAGCTAGCTACCCAATGGCATTTTTATCAACTTTATCATTCAGATGAGTAGCTTGGCAAATATAGCTATTCGTTTTCCCCACGCATCTTAAGCTGCCTTGCCAGTTACTAGTAAAGTAGTATGAACAAACGTACTCAACAATCAAGTAGCTATTACCCATTGCCTTGGCCCGTTGTCTAGCGATAAATCCATTGGAGCAGTGGCATCCTATAACAGACATGGTCAGAAGGGAACGAGCAACAACCCTCTCTTTCAGGTAAACTATGGGCTCAGTGATCATTCCATTATTTGTAGTAGGAAGATTCAGAAAACATTTGTTATCATAAATCAAAAAAGGTCTATGAAGAATAGTATAGTGCAGATATTTTTGTTAATATTTTGAGCAAATTGGACTGGTCTGCTGTATTGAAATGCAATGAGGTGGAAAATGCCTGGGACAATTTTCAATCATTGTTTCTAGATGCTGTAGATAGCGCAGGCTCCAGATTTTGGGGGGAATTAAGCAAAGAACAGAACCATGGATAAACGATAACATTTTAAAGGCAATAAGTGTAGAAATGAATGCTTTCTGGAGTTCAGGAAATCCAGGGCAGATTATATATTTATAGACAATAAGAAATTATTTGAGTGTCAAAATAGTTGAAAATAGGAACAATCAGAGTAAATTATGAAGTGTCTGAAGCTTTTAGGTTACAGTAACTGATTAAAGACCTGTGCTCAAAATCTTAGCTAGGACATTGGAGGAATGGTTACATCAGACAAGACCATGGTTGCAGACAGTCTGAATAGCTGTAACCACTATAGCTAATTCATTAGTTAGCTAGTTAACTTGTCAATCAGGTTGCTATGGGGAGTCATGTCCAGCAGTTTTACTCACAACAGGGGATTCAAGTAGATGCATTTTCATTTGAAGAGGTGTCTGAGTCAACTGTGCTAAAGAAGCTGAAGGAACTTGACCATTCCCAGGCAACTGGTCTTGACAACATTCCTGCCAGATTTCTAAGGGATGCTGCACTAATTATCACCCCCTGTATTAACATTGTAAATATGTCTATTGAACTAGGTTGTTTTTTTTAGTGGACTAAAACTTGCAAGGGTCATTCCTTCCTTTATATAAAAAAAGGGAATAAGTTAGATCATGGAAACTATCGGCCTGTCTCAATCCTGGGTGTTTTATCAAAGGTCAAGGAAAAGATTGTTTGAGCAGATTTACAGTTATATTTCCTTTCAAAACCTATTAGCTCCATCTGGATGTAGAAAATCCCATTCCACCGACACTTGCTTACAATATCCAACTGACCACATAAGGAAGGAAATAGACAGAGGGGAATTGTGTGGTATGGTTATGTTTGATCTCCGAAAGGCGTTTGATACAGTGGATCATGAAATCAAAATTGTATTAGTCACTTGCGCCGAATACAACAGGTGTAGTCCTTACAGTGAAATGCTTACTTACGAACCCACAACCAACAATGCAGTTAAAAAAATATGGATAAGAATAAAAGATAAATGTAACAAGTAATTAAAGAACAGCAGTAAAATAACAATAGCGAGACTATACACCGGGGCGTACCGATACAGAGTCAATGTGCAGTGGCACCGGTTAGTTGAGGTAGTATGTACAGTGGGGCAAAAAAGTATTTAGTCAGCCACCAATTGTGCAAGTTCTCCAACTTAAAAAGATGAGAGGCCTGTAATTTTCATCATAGGTACACTTCAACTATGACAGACGAAATGAGAAAAAGAAATCCAGAAAATCACATTGTAGGATTTTTAATTTATTTATTTGCAAATTATGGTGGAAAATAAGTATTTGGTCAATAACAAAAGTTTATCATATACCCTTTGTTGGCAATGACAGAGGTCAAACGTTTTCTGTAAGTCTTCACAAGGTTTTCACACACTGTTGCTGGTATTTTGGCCCATTCCTCCATGCAGATCTCCTCTAGAGCAGTGATGTTTTGGGGCTGTCGCTGGGCAACACGGACTTTCAACTCCCTCCAAAGATTTTCTATGGGGTTGAGATCTGGAGACTGGCTAGGCCACTCCAGGACCTTGAAATGCTTCTTACGAAGCCACTCCTTCGTTGCCCGGGCGGTGTGTTTGGGATCATTGTCAAGCTGAAAGACCCAGCCACGTTTCATCTTCAATGCCCTTGCTGATGGAAGGAGGTTTTCACTCAAAATCTCACGATACATGGCCCCATTCATTCTTTCCTTTACACGGATCAGTCGTCCTGGTCCCTTTGCAGAAAAACAGCCCCAAAGCATGATGTTTCCACCCCATGCTTCACAGTAGGTATGGTGTTCTTTGGATTCAACTCAGCATTCTTTGTCCTCCAAACACGACGAGTTGAGTTTTTACCAAAAAGTTATATTTTGGTTTCATCTGACCATATGACATTCTCCCAATCCTCATCTGGATCATCCAAATGCTCTCTAGCAAACTTCAGACGGACCTGAACATGTACTGGCTTAAGCAGGGGGACACGTCTGGCACTGCAGGATTTGAGTCCCTGGCGGCGTAGTGTGTTACTGATGGTAGGCTTTGTTACTTTGGTCCCAGCTCTCTGCAGGTCATTCACTAGGTCCCCGTGTGGTTCTGGGATTTTTGCTGACCATTCTTGTGATCATTTTGACCCCACGGGGTGAGATCTTGCGTGGAGCCCCAGATCGAGGAAGATTATCAGTGGTCTTGTATGTCTTCCATTTCCTAATAATTGCTCCCACAGTTGATTTCTTCAAACCAAGCTGCTTACCTACTGCAGATTGTCTTCCCAACCTGGTGCAGGTCTACAATTTTGTTTCTGGTGTCCTTTGACAGCTCTTTGGTCTTGGCCATAGTGGAGTTTGGAGTGTGACTGTTTGAGGTTGTGGACAGGTGTCTTTATACTGATAACAAGTTCAAACAGGTGCCATTAATACAGGTAACGAGTGGAGGACAGAGGAGCCTCTTAAAGAAGAAGTTACAGGTCTGTGAGAGCCAGAAATCTTGCTTGTTTGTATGTGACCAAATACTTATTTTCCACCATAATCTGCAAATAAATTCATAAAAAAATCCTACAATGTGATTTTCGGGATTTTTTTTCCTCATTTTGTCTGTCATAGTTGAAGTGTACCTATGATGAAAATTACAGGCCTCTCTCATCTTTTTAAGTGAGAGAACTTGCACAATTGGTGGCTGACTAAATACTTTTTTGCCCCACTGTACTTGTAGGTAGAGTTATTAAAGGTCTTACTCACATCGGCTGTGGAGAGCGTGATCACACAGTATTCCGGAACAGCTGGTGCTCTCATGCATGTTTCAGTGTTATTTGCCTCGAAGCGAGCATAGAAGTAGTTTAGCTTGTCTGTTAGGCTCGTGTCACTGGGAAGCTTTTTGGCTTTGCTTCCCTTTGTAGTTTGTAATGGTTTGCAAGCCCTGCCACATCCGACGAGTGTCAGAGCCGGTGTAGTACGATTCCTGTATTGACGTTTTGCCTGTGAGAGGCTCGAGGGTGAAAAAGCAGCAGCTCTAGCCTTTATCTCAGTGCGGATGCAGCCTGAAATCCATGGCTTCTGTTTGGGGTATGTACGTACGGTCACTGTGGGGATGACATCATCAATGCACTTATTGATGAAGCCAATGACGGGTGTGGTGTATGCCAGACCATATTCCAGTCTGTGATAACAAAACAGTCGTGTAGCTTAGCATCTGCTTCATCTGACCACTTTTTCATTGATCTAGTCACTGGTGCTTCCTGATTTTTGTTGTAAGCAGGAATCAGGAGGATAGAAAATTATGGTCAGATTTGCCAAATGAAGGGTGAGGTAGAGCTTTGTATGCGTCTCTGTGTGTGGAGTATAGGTGGTCCAGAGTTATTTTTACTCTGGTTGCACATTTAACATGCTGATAGAAATTTGATAAAACAGATGAGTTTTCCTGCATTTTTCCTCGCCTCTGGGTGAGCTTTTTCTTGTTTTCTTATGGCGGAATACAATGCTGTCTTAGTGCCAGCCTCTGACTGGTGGTATATAAACAGCTATGAAGAATACAGATGAAAAGTCTCTCAGTAGGTAGTGTGGTCTACAGCTTATCATGAGATACTCTACCTCTGGCGAGCCATAGCTCGAGACTTCCTTAGATATCGTGCACCAGCTGTTATTTACAAAAATACATAGTCCACCGCCCCTTGTCTTACCAGAGGCCGCTGTTCTATCCTGCCGGTATATCGTATAACCAGCCAGATGTATGTTGATATTGTCATTGTTTAGCCATGACTCCGTGAACCATACGATGTTACAGTTTTTAATGTCCCGTTGGTAGTTTCATCTTTCGCGTAACTTGTCGATTTTCACATTTGCTAACAGAATGGAGGAAAGTGGGGGTTTATTAGATTGCCTACGAATTCTCAGAAGGCAGCCCGCTCTTCGGCCCTCTTTCTCCGCCTCCTCTTCACGCAGATCACGGGGATTGGGGCCTGTTCCCGGGAAGAAGTATATCCTTCGCGTCGGGCTCGTCAGAGTCGTTAAAGGAAAAAAAGGATTCTGCTAGTCCGTGGTGAGTAATCACAGTCCTGAAGTTATTTTCGGTCACAAGAGACGGTAGCGGCAACATTATGTACAAAATAAGTTTTACAAACAAGGCAAATAAACAAACAAAAACACAATCGGCTAGGGACACATAAAACATCTGCCTTCTTCTCCGGCGCCATCATACTATTGTTAATCAAACTAAGAGCCATGGGCTTTAACTTCTTAGGGAGCGGCTCCCGAGGTGACGGTTTTGGAGAGTCTGGCGTGCCCAAAGTAAAATGCCTCCCACTCAGGCCCAGAAAATAGGATATGCAAATAATTAGTACTATTGGACAGGAAACACTGAAGTTTCTAAGAGTGTTAAAATATTGTCGGTGAGTATAACAGAACTGATATAACAGGCGAAAACCCGAGGAATTTCTGTCCTGGAAAAAGTGTTTTTGACACATTGCCTCATTTTGAACCCCTCCCCTATTGAAAACAGACATATATGGGAGTAAGATTGCAGTACCTATTGCTTCCACTGGATGTCAACAGTCACTAGACAGTGTTTGATGATGTTTAGTTACTCTGGATGGTAATAGAAGAATTTCGAACTGGTCATCGGATGTAAACAGAAGAGGAATCGCGTTCACGGGCTCGCGCGCGCTGTGGTTTTTTACTTTCCTATTGTCCAGTTTATAATCCGTTTGAAATATTATAGTAAATATACATAAAAGGGTTCCTAAGGATACATTATCAATGATGTTTGATTGTTCTAGGACAAGTGTATAGGTATAAGTTGAACGCGTTCTCTTCACGGTTCAATGGGCGAGTGGACGCTGTATTTTATGAACATAATGCGCCAACCAAATGGAGATTTATGGATATAATAAATGACTTTTCTAACAAAAAGAACCATTGGATGTCTTCGTTGGACACTTGGGAAGCCCTCAGTTGAAGTTCTTCAAAAGGTAAGGGATTTGTTTTCACTGTGAAATGTGTTTTGTGTGAACAGCGATGGTTTATGAATTTATGCTAATGGAAAATATTGGAGATGCTACCCTCAAACAATCAAATGTAGTGCTTTCACCGTAAAGCCTTTGTGAAATCTGACAATGCTGTGATATTGCCAAGAAGCAGAGCTTTTGATGACTATGCAACACTTGTATATTGATGAATGTTTAATAATTCAACTTTTTGATTTTGAATTTGGCGCCTTGCATTTCACCGGTTAGTGTCGGGAGTAGGGCGCTAGCACCCCACCACTCCCTAAGTAGTTAACAACTTAGCAGTAAAATGGGTCAGCTCTTTTCTGCAAGGAAAAAAATTTATGGTGGATGTGGATGGGACCTTGTCTAAACCAAACATTTTGAACTGCGGGGTACCCCAAGGGAGTGTGCTTGGTCCACTTTTCTTTCTATTGTATATTAATTGTCTGAAATCTGCCTGTACATGTGACCTTTTCCTTCATGCAGATGATTCTGCACTGTTGGTTTCTCACAAAGACAAAATGTGGTTGAGAAAGCCCTCAGTGCTGAACTTCTGAATGTCAGCTCTTGTTCAGTGTCACTTTGACTTTACGTGCTCTTCCTGGTACAATTGTGCCCCCAAGATAATAAAAAAGAAAATTGCAGACATCTCAGACATTTTCTTTCAGGATTATTCTTAAACTTCCAGCACTTACACATCTTGACCATTCCCACTTTGAAAGCCTTAGATGGCTCAAAGTGGAGGAGAGAGTCTCTCAGATTAAATTGTATATTGTACATAAGATTGTCCACAGTATGGTCCCCAGGTACCTATGTAACTACTTTAACGTGGTACGGGATAACCATAACTATCCAAGAAGTGAAATTGACGTTGATCCTTTTTAAATTTTAAAGTGGTATGGAGAAAGAAAAGTTTTTATACTCAGCTGCTTTGGAATAGTCTTCTTAAGAATTAGAAACCTATAACCTCCAAAACTAGTTTCAAGTTCACACTGAAAAAATTGCTAAATAGTAGGAAAGTGATACTTAGTCAGTTGTACAACTGAATGCCTTCAACTGAAATGTGTTTCCTGCTTTTAACCCAACCCCTCTGAATCAGAGAGGTGCTGTCTTTTAATCAACATCCACATCTCCACAACTACAGATTTTTACCTTGTCAGGTCAGGGATTTGATCTAGCAACTTTTTGGTTATTGCCCCAACGCTCTAACCACTAGGCTACCTGCCGCCCATGTCTCAAAAGTGAGTTGTAAGATAATAGTACGTGGCTGAGAAGGAAAATGCCCAGGATGGCTTTTTCGATCTACCTTTTGGTGCCTGTTGTTTATCATATTGTGATTGTCTTGTATATATTAGGGATATATTATTTTATATATTAAGGGCATGTGAGACAAGGGAGATGTACCTGTCCATAGTTGTTTATTAGGAAAGGGAATTGTACTAATTATCTCATGTTTTATGAATCAACCAGCAATTTTGTCTGTCATTGTCTGTTGTCATTACAATTGCTGCTTAACCTTGTTGCATTCCCCCTTCCCTCTTCAAAAGGGCTACAATGGAAATAAGCTTTTAAGCTTTATTGTGTTATCCTTGATGATTTTCTTATGTGGAGGCATCACTGGCTGTATGTATTTAAAAACAAATTGTCTAAGAAATGTAATCAATCAACAACAAAAAGCATGTACATCTAAGACTTCAGGCCGTAGAGTATTAGCTACTTTTTTGCAGAACCGGCGTTTTCACCAGAATGAACGTCACATGCAAAGTCACAGGTTGCATCATGCAGCACAAGTGCTTCACATATTTTTTGCTTTAGCAGCCCAGCCTTTAAGGTGGTGGCAGCTCAGTTGCCACTAGTTTTGGGTGTTACAAAAAGCACATCATTTTAACAGTGTATGTTATGTGTAACCTTGATGGGAAGCATTTATTCCAATAAGAGCCCAGTGGATTTATAATTTTTTTCCTCCAAAAAATTATACTTGCAGAGGCTGGTAACCTTAAGAGTGGCAGACCGTGGCAGCTTTTTTATGCTCTATTTCCTGAATTCTTAATGAAAATGACATTCTCTGAAATCTTCAATGACAGTGATTTCATTACATGGGGGAAAGGCAGGGAGGGTAAAAGTTTTTTTGCTGTATTTTTCTTTCATTTTCTAGCAGAGTTGTGATTCATACTTTTAATGGGATGTTATTTCCATTCAGTCTGGACGCCTGGGAAATGCCACTTCTATCTCCTCAGAGAAGGAGAGCAGAGGAGAGAGAGGGAATGAGAGAGAGTGTATAACACCCCGACGGTTCCTAGGAGAGGGAACATGTCAGTCTAAAAGCTTCCTCTCTCATTATGATAGCACAATCGATAAAATGGAGGCACCAATTTCTGTACTTTGACTGTAGTCCAGGCACCCTCTGTGGCTCCCATTAATGCAGTATGTAGAACTGTTCTGAAAAGATGACTGTACATGGAGGCCTCTAGTAATAACTGTCTATTTCCAAACTGCCATTATTGGTATTTCATAGTACTTCTCTCGAGTCCTTGGCCATAAAGGGTGTTAAGAGGGATGGCAATGCATGGCTTTTGAGATAGTATGAGGATAAAAATGTTTTTCATATTCCTCCTAGACTCTTTCTACTGCAAAATTCCTTTTCCAATTTTGCTGAAAGGAACTTGTCAATCAAAATATTTCAAGCCATGTGTGTGTGTATGTTTGAGCAAGGATGCTGGTGTGTATGTTACAGACAGAATTATTTTCTAAGCCATGCAAGGGCAAACAATGTTCCTGAAATGTCTGAAAGAGTTAAGAGAACACAATTGGCTATTGTTCCCAAAAGAACACTGCACTGTATAGAGCTGCACAAAGCAGACATATTGATCTGAACATTATTTGCTCTGTGGACAGAACTATTTGATTGATATTATATTACTCATATCTCTTGGGGACTCTGGGGTCTCTTATTGGACATTGCTAGTTGCTTTTATTATAATAATAATAACCCCCCATATCCCTCTTGGCATTAGACCCCCAGGCATTCAATCACACTTTAGTGATATGGCCTGCAAATATGGATGTAAATAGCCATGCAATCTGTCATGCTTGGCCATAACACATTGGGGAGTAATTAACTTTCATCTGGGTCAATAACTCCGAAAGCAATCACAATGCACCAGGCATTTATGACATTAAAGATAGACTTTACGCTCAGCTTGTTTTCACCGGTTGACAACTTCATATTTGTTTTGGAGGCCATTACAGTCATACGTAAACATAATGGGGCCATACTTGCCAACATTAGAAAAAGTTCCATTTTAACCTGGACCTCCATCTCAAAATGCGCATCAGTCTATTACAATAGTCAACGTAGTTGCACGTGATCAAACACTTTGTTAGCTGTTCCCATCAGATAACCTGGCAGATTTAGTGCTCTATTCAATCCGTATCGCTGAAGCGTGCGATAGCAATGTAAGGGTAATTTACGATTGAGACAATTATATGCAGCGTGCAGTCCCAGCTAACGTGGGTACATTGCCTTCAAATATCAATCACACTGTAATGCTGATCTTCCGCAATACCATCTCAATTAAAATCGTTGACGTAGCTGAACGTGATCCAACACTTGTTCATGAATGCATACTGAACACATTCTATTTTTTTCTCTTTGAAATGTAGAATTACATCTATTGTGTTATTGTGTTGAGAAGGGAAGTGCAGCCAACAGCTTGAAAATGAAGATTAAGAATGAATTCAATAAGAAGCTACGTCTTTCTTCAGTCCTGCAGACAAACACACTGCTATGGCTTAATTAAGTGATAATGCCAGAGAAGCCGGTGTTTGGAGGATATATTGGCACGGATGTTGTTAGGCTCGAGACAAAGTCAAGGGCTGGCAAACCGTGCCAATATACTTTATCCTCCAAACACCGGCTTGGAGGACATTATCAACATATTCAAATAATGATTGACATTTTCATTAACTTTATTTTGATTAATTTATTCATTATTTTTCATCCTTCCACAAAATATAGTTCAGACACAAAGCTAGGGTTTCTACCCAAGCCGGCTGGTTCATTCTATCGGATCAGTTGCCACAGCCTTTTTGCTCTGTATCTATGGACACGACCCAGTCAATCGTTCTAAATGTTCCATTGCCATACTGGCTGGCAACATTCTGATCCCTTGCTTGTGTTGTCTTAAAGGTCAAAATTGACCCGCAACTATGTTTACCAGCAGAGAAAACCCCTAAATGATGTCTTTTCAACTTGAAATTGTATGACTTTTCCTAGAGTGACCCCAACATTAGAAAAAGTGAAACATCGATCGCATTTGTTCATATTTCCATTGTCATGATGTTGCCCTGTTGGTGAGGTTTATGACCCCCATAAATACCTTTCCTCCTTTCCTCTCTCTACTCCACATATTTTACTCTTGGAAAGTTCTTTGTTAACAACATCAAAAGGGTGGGGAACGGAACCATATTTCGGTAATCCAATCAGTTGAAAATATCCGTTGGTACTTAAAGAATATGATGTCAGATCAGTTGTCGTCTGATACATTATTAGTGATGATAGGATGGCACATTCTAGTTATCAGATTTACATTTTTAAATATGAAACTATTTGTGAAAAGATTAAAATGTAATTTTAGCTTCTAAATGAGAGAATTGTTTTCATAAAGTAAACTCTGTTCACTCAGTGGCCCTGCCCAAGTGAACGGACATTGGTTGTGAACTATGAAACACGCCCTTCTCTCCACTACTACAAAATCCCCTTTGACGAAAGTCAACTGGTGTTCCCGATGACGTGAGGACTGCTGTCCATACGTTTAAAAGGGCTAATATCAACTACAGAACTAAGCCAACCTCAGCGTGAGATCAGGTTGCGAATGGTTGAATGACTACAACCTAACGAAACTAACATTGAGGCTGCAGCTGGGGCAGGCAAGAAGAAGGACTGAAATACATCTCCAAAGTCCGTGCACACACACTTGCATACTGTCCTACATGTGCTAATTAGAGTTGATTGATTTATGTTCTTCACATTTTTGTTTTGTATCAGTTATCTTATTTATTGTTTTTTTTTTTTACAACTTGTGGGTGGGGGCAATGGTTCAAAAAAGGGTGAAGACTAGTATTTTGTAGTTTAAATCCTAATTGTACAGTATATAAGAATATATCACTATGTTGCCAAAAAAGTTCGACTGTTCCCCTTCAATAAAATGCATTCAAAACTACTTTCTGCACATTTCTGCTACTTTCCTAGGCTATACAAGTGCTATCTCTTGCAAAACAAATTGTTTACACCTATGCAGTACCTTTAGCAATAATAATAATAAAACACCTCTACTTTAGTGAAGAAAACAATTGACAGGTGTGTTGTAATAAAAATGAGTGGTGTCCTCTGAATAAATGCAGTCGTTCTGCATTGTGAAGAGGGAAAACCCAGAGATTCACAAAGTTGGTGATGAATGACAGGTTGTTTCTTCATGCAAAATAGAATAAAATTCTATTAAGCTTCATTTTTTACCCTGAGGACAAGGTGAGTATACAGAATGTTAAGACTACACAAGGGCTAGACAACTACGGCTAACTTACCGTCACGTCAAACAGTGCAGCCAGAATAACAACAGTAGCTGCATTTGCATTTGTTTAAGCTGTTTTCGAGTGACATTTATTTGGATGCCTCCATAACAATGAGCTAATGAGGCACGATTTAGCCTGGCATAGAAAATGTGCTCTCTCGTCAGGACACTGTTGTTCAGAGGACCTAGCCAACAACACAGCAAACACAATCACTTCCAACTGAAACTTTTTTCAATTGACATTTCAATTGACATTTCTTTGTATATGTCCATAAAAATGATGCCAGCTGATTCATGATTTTGACTGTTTGAGAATAGCTCCCTGTCTGTCTCGTCCTGACACGTTCACTGCTAAGTGACAGCTGGAGATCAAATTTGAGTAATGAAATAATGTTGCAAATGTCGGGGAGACAGACAGCAAGGTTTATACAAATCTCCGCTGTTGAAAACAACGTTAGTCTAAAAGAAATGTGAGATAACGTCAAGATGCTTTTTATAGTGGATATCAAGTTAATAAATTGCCTGGCTGGGCTGATGAAACAGTGGATGGCACTGTCAGATGGAACAGAGTAAATGGGCATTTTAACGTCATAGATTTAACCAGTGGTAACTTGTTGAATAGACACTGGCTAAAATGTGGTTTTAACCAATCAGCATTCAGGATTAGACCCACCTATTGTATATTGGCTAATAGTCATATTGCATAGGCTATATTACATGGATATGTACAGCTAAATGTAGGCCTACCAAGTTTTATATGCATTTTTATTATTTACTTTGTCATGTTACTTCCTCATATAAAAACCCTGCCCGATGAGGATTTGAACTGGCAGCCATCATATCTCACCATATCTGGGTTTACCGCCTTTAGGTAAGCCCAGATATGCACAACTCCCTTATAAGACCTTGGCTTGAAATATGAGAAAAAAGTGGCAATAGTAGCTTTTGTCCATTTTGAGACGCCATAGCCAGTATACACTTCCTCAAAATAGTCAGAATTATCTAAGATAACTCAAGAAATCTGTCATTAATTTAGACGTTTTGTCGAGATCTTAGTCGTGCAATTTTACATCATAACTAATGTTTGATGCAGCATTCCGTTACTGACTTCAGGTTGCCTTGAGAAAAATGTTTGTCTGCCCGAAACAGCTGAAAAAACCCAAACAAAAACGTCACAAAATGTCATGATAATATATAAACAAACTCTTCCGAACTGTTTCGGCTAGGAAGCATGCGGATGCCTTTAGTGGATCACGCCATTAGTGATAGCAGTAAGGGATAAATTAGAGCTATTTGACATTACCACAAGCGTGTTCTCCTTTTTTTTACAATGCACGAATATTAACTTACATGGTGTATAATCCTCCTACATCTTTATAGCTGTGAAAGCAATTTTTATGTGTGTGAAACGGACAGGCAAAACGTGGGATTTTGTCATATATGAGAAAACATGCCTTTTGAATTTAGTAGCTACTAGCCTAGTCAAGGATACATCATGTAATGCTATTGGGACACTACACTTTACAGACCTGGTGGAACAAAAGTAAACCTTGAATCTGAAGATTTAAAATATCCCTCTGGTGGACAAATTTTAAGAAATGACAGGATATAAATGTTTAGTGGATATAAAGTCTAAGATCTTTGATAGCCTGATTTGTTACAGGAATTAATCACCGTCAACTGGTGAGGTTAGCATAGGATTATCGTGTGCCAGGTTATATGATGTGACTAGCTACAATGTAGAGTTCTATCACGTGCAACTACATCAACATTTTTATTGGCTGATGGCGCATTTTGAGAATGTTAAAAAATATGTTGTCTAAGGGCTAGATGCAATCAGATCCACCTTTAACCCGTACAGAGCCTGTAGTGTAGTAGTAACACTCCCGGCCAACACATACAGCCCAACTCCCACTAGAGACCAAGGTTCAATCCCCATATACACCCTTTCTACTGTACTCCCATTTGCTTCCAACAGTCTGAGTAAAATATAATAAAAATAAATATATACTGCATTTGGAAAGTTTTCAGATCCTTTGACTTTTTCCATATTTTGTTACGTTACAGCCTTATTCTAAAATATATATATTTTTTTTTTACTTGTCATCAATCAACACACAATGCTCCATAATGACAAAGTGAAACAAATATTTTTTGAAATGTTTGAACATTTATAAAAAATATAAACAGAAATACCTTATTTATATAAGTATTCAGACCCTTTGCTATGAATCTCGAAATTGAGCTCAGGTGCATCCTGTTTCCATTGATCATTCTTGAGATGTTTCTACAACTTGATTGGAGTCCACCTTGTGGTAATTCAATTGATTGGACATGATTTGGAAAGGCACACACCTGTCTATATAAAGTCCCACAGTTGACAATGCATGTCAGAGAAAAAAACGAGCGGCAGAGACTGGGAGACTCGTCAGGATCGAGGGAAAGATGAACCAAGCAAAGTACAGAGAGATCCTTGATGAAAACCTGCTCCAGAACATTCAAATCAAATGTTATTGGTCACATACACATGGTTAGCAGACGTTAATGCGAGTGTAGCAAACTGCTTGTGCTTCTAGTTCCAACCGTGCAGTAATATCTAACAAGTAATCTAACAATTTCACAACAACTACCTTATACAAAAGTGTAAGGGAATGATTAAGAATATGTACATATAAATATATGGATGAGCAATGGCCGAATGGCATAGGCAAGATGCAGTAGATGGTATAGAGTACAGTATATACATATGAGATGAGTAATGTAGGGTATGTAAACATTATATAAAGTGGCATTGTTTAAGTGACTAGTGATACATTAGTTACATCCAATTATTAATTATTAAAGTGGCTAGAGATTTAAGTCAGTATGTTGGCAGCAGCCACTCAATGTTAGTGATGGCTGTTTAACAGTCTGATGGCCTTGAGGTAGAAGCTTTTTTCAGTCTCTCGGTCCAAGCTTTGATGCACCTGTACTGACCTCACCTTCTGGATGATAGCGGGGTGAACAGGCAGTGGCTCGGGTGGTTGTTGTCCTTGATGATCTTTTTGGCCTTTCTGTGACATCGGGTGGTGTAGGTGTCCTGAAGGGCAGGTAGTTTACCCCCGGTGATGCGTTGTGCAGTCCTCACTACCCTCTGGAGAGCCTTACGGTTGTGGGCCGGAGCAGTTGCCGTACCAGGCGGTGATACAGCCCGACAGGATGCTCTCGATTGTGCATCTGTAGAAGTTTGTGAGTGATTTTGGTGACAAGCCGAATTTCTTAAGCCTCCTGAGGATGAAGAGGCGCTGTTGCACCTTCTTCACCACGCTGTCTGTGTGGGTGGACCATGTGTACGCCGAGGAACTTAAAACTTTCCACCTTCTCCACTACTGTCCCGTCGATGTGGATAGGGGGGTGCTCCCTCTCCTGTTTCCTGAAGTCCACGATCATCTCCTTTCCAGCAGCAGCAGAGGTGACGGTTTTGGAGAGTCTGCCATGCCCAAATTAAAATACCTGCCACTCAGGCCCAGAAACTAGGATATGCACATACAGTACTTTTGGATAGGAAACACTCTGACATTTCTAAAACCGTTAAAATAATGTCTGTGAGTATAACATAACTTATATAGCAGTCGAAAACCAGAGGAAAATCCATCCGGATGACCTTTTTCTCCTGGCTGCCCATGGGATTTGCTGTTATCTAGGACTTAGACTGCAGTACCTATGGCTTCCACTGGATGTCAACAGTCTTTAGACAGGGTTTCATGACATTAGGTTGAATTAGAAGCCAATAGAAGAAGAATTTAGAAGTGGACCCCGGAACTCAATAGAATGACATGCGGTCTCGCGCGCTCTTTGGTTTTTTTCCTTTCTTATCGTTCAGGTTATTGTCCGGTTGAAATATTATAGTAAATATACATAAAGGTGTACCTAAGGATACATTAAAAATGATGTTTGATTTGTTTGGACAAAGTTGATATAATGAGAACGCGTTCACTTCACGGTTCAATGGGCGACTCGACGGTGGATTTTCACCAACCAAACAGAGATTTATGGATATAATAAATTACTTTTTCTAACAAAAGAACCATTGGATGTCTTCCTTGGACACTTGGGATGCCCTCAGCAGAAGTTATTCAAAATGTAAGTGATTTATTTTAGCTCTTATATGGGTTGTGTGACCCGCGCTGGATATGAATTTATGCTAATGCAGAACTATTAGAGGTGCTATCCTCAAACAATCAAATGTTGTGCTTAGCCGTAAAGCCTTTTTGAAATCTGACAACGCTGTGATATTGCCAAGAAGCAGAGCTTTTGATGAATATGCAACACTTGTATATTGATGAATGTTTAATAATTCAACTTTTGGATTTTGAATTTGGCACCTTACATTTCACTGGGTAGTGTCGGGAACGGCCCGCTAGCGCGCCGTTTATCCCTAAGAGGTTGAGGATCTGTAGAGAAGAATGGGAGAATCTCCCCAAATACATGTAGCTTCACACCCAACAAAACTTGTGGCTGTAATTGCTGCCAAAGGTGCTTCAACAAAGTACTGAGTAAAGGGTCTAAATACTTATGCAAATGTAATATTTTTTTTTCTTTTACACATTTGCAAACACTTCTAAAATTCAGTTTTTACATTGTTATTATGGTATGTAGACTGATGAGGAAACATAATACTTTTATTACATTTTAGAATAAGGCTGTAACGTAACAAAATGTGGGAAAATCAAAGGGTCTGAATACTTTCCAAATTCACTGTAAATCATATGCAGCCTTGTTACATTCTGAACTTCTAACGTGGATGGGATTAAAGGACATGTGTGCTTTCGTGACAATGAAGACTAGAGCAGCCACTCATCGATTGGGCAGGTCCAACGCAGTTACACCTCTTGCATCGTCTAAGTAAAAACAAAAATATTGCTATGCAGTTGTCGGGTATCAGGGGTTAATGGTATAACTGATTGAAGCTAAGACTAAATCTCTCTCATATGCTTTTGGGAAAACATGATAACTGAAAACATGATAAGTTACAATTTGACAAGGTTTTGAGTGTAGTGCCCCGCTTTAATCCACTGCACCTGAAGGTTAACTGGATTGCGGTTTCACTCAGAATCGTCATGCTGTATTGAAGGTAACCATGTTAAAACCAACACATCCAACAAGATGTTCCTCTCCATGGAATTGTTGTTGGATATTGACGGAAACCAAACCAGAGAAAACTTTGTGAATGAAACCGCAGTACAGTTTTCCTTTATCTACAGTTGGTTGAATTGGGACATAACTATAACTATTTGTTGCTGTTGTGTGGCTACACTGAAGGTCCATTCCAGAGAGATGGGTTAATTTCGATCCCTGGTTAATCCGATAGGCAGATTTCAGCTGAATCTTGTTGCTCTGCTTTTCTTCTCCCACTCTTTGATTTCTTAATGCGCGGCTGGGGAGGAAACAGAAGAGCTGGTATTACCTTTAACCTCCCAGGTACCGGGGCAGTATTCGGAAGTTTGGAAAGTCTGGTATGCCCAAAGTAAAATGCCTGCCACTCAGGCCCAGAAACTAGGATATGCATATGTACTATTGGATGGGAAACACTCTGATGTTTCTAAAACTGTTAAAATATTGTCTGTGAGTATAACAGAACTGATATGACAGGCGAAAACCCGATGGAAATTCTGTCCGGAAAAATGTTTTTTTTGTGACATGCCGTCACTTTCGATGCATGCCTATGGGATTTTCTGCAAAATAGGACCCAGATTGAAGTACCTATGGCTTCCACTAGATGTCATCAGTCTTTAGACAAGGTTTCATGCGTTTATCATGGAAGAGAGCCGAGTAGTGACGAAGTCACTTCAGTTTTTGGTGCGCGAGACCGTGAGCCCGCTCCTCTGTATTTTCCTTTTCTATCGTTTAGGATACTACTATACTCCGTGTGAAATATAATCGTTAATATACACCAAATTATACCTAAGGATATATTAGAAATTATGTTTGATATGTTTGGGCAAAGTTGATAGGTATAATTTGAACGCTTTCTCTTCACAGTACAATGGGCGAGTAGACTGTGGATTTTCTGAACATAACGCGCCAACCAAACAGAGATTTATGGATATAAACAATGACTTTTTCTAACAAAAGAAACATGGATTGTCTTGCTTGGACACTTCAGATTGCTCTCAGCATTAGATCATCAAAGGTAAGCGATTTATTTTAGCTCTTAAATGTGTTTTGTGAGACCCGCGCTGGTTATGGATTTATGCTAATGCATAAAATATGTGAGGTGCTATCCTCAAACAAACAAATGTTGTGCTTTCGCCGTAAAGCCTTTTTGAAATCTGACAATGCTGTGATATAGCCAAGACTCTAAGCTTCTGATGACTATGCAACACTTGTATATTGATGAATGTTTTATAATTCAACTTTTGGATTTTGAATTTGGCGCCTTATGATCCTTAAGTGGATTTATACAATGTGTTACAATCCACTGTGGACTACTGTCTAGTATTTGACCTATCAGCTGACTTATTTATTACTCTGACCTTTTGACGGCCGGGACTCAAAGGTGATGTATCCATATTGACTCCAAATTAACTTGTTCTTCAACAGGACAGTGGCATTAAGACCTTGATGGCTTATGTAAATGTCCCAATGGTCCTCCATTCAAGATGATCCTTCCAGGCAGAGAGACTCATATATTGAATAGACAGACCAGCAATCACCTTGAGAGAAAATCATTAGGTCAAAAGAAAAACCTGAACAAGTTCACAATGTGCAGCCAAAATCTATTCTTTCACATTCAAAATAACCTTGCTATTGCTCAGGGCAGACTTTATAATACAGTGAGGCATTATTGGAGGGGAGCCAGAAATATGCCCTATTGAAATCCAAAATAATTGGTTTACGAATGGCTACCTGTAGTCAGGGGTTCACTTTTCGATATGTAACATTCATTGACCAATGCCCAAATGTGAGTTTTATGCCCACACAGATATCCGAAAATCAATGCACTCAGTGTATTGTGAGGATAGCATAATCCCTTTTCAGCCATTTCAAGTATTCACTTCAATATCATTAAACATTACGTCCCCACTTTAATCTTTTCATACCATGCATCACCATGGATGAGACACGATCCATAAAACACACCCCATTTCCGCTATATAATATTAATTCTATCCTTAAGGCATAATAAGAGCAAACACATTTGATTCTGTCAGTATTCATGATTTTACCAGCCTGCAGACAACTCTGTTGTCTGGCTGTTTGTGTAAGACTGACATTGTGTGTGGAACATGGCACCCCACTGGCAGAGCACATTGCTATGAGCAGTGAGTTGACATCCTAGCATTACATAGGACACTGATAGGCCTGATCAAAATTCAGCCATAAACTGCCACAAGCAGATGGCTGATCGTGCTGTCTTTACATAAGGCCCAAGGAAACGCCAGCTACCGCCCTAGCATACAGAGCACTACCGAGGGTAAAATAATGGAATGTCATTGGGTAATGACTACATTTCTAATTAATCTGTTCTTTTAATGGATTTATAATTCATGCTTGTAAGTTTTCCGATGGCATTGGGCCCTTGATGACAACGATAATAATGGTGATGATGGTGATGATAACAGCTCTACTCAGATTTCAGCTCTGCTCTGCTCTATCTGACATTCATCCATCCATCCTCTGTATGGTTCTCATATTCTCCCCATCGGGCTGAGAGCATCATTTGTCTTAAGTGTCAAAGGCACTTGACATTAAAGACCATCCGGCTGGCATCTCCGAGAGCAGAGAGAGGGGCTGACAGGGCTCCCTATGCTGCTATCCGAGCCGCTTGCATGATGCTGATCTGTCTGGAGCCTCGCTTGCTGTATTTAAAGTTACAGTCTAGATGACTTTGAGAAACTTGATTCAACTCGAAAGACTATCTGCTGAAAGAACATTTGCATCAATACATTCACCATGGATGGAAGAGAGTATTGCTAAACTCAATCCTTGGAAGATCTTCACCATGGATAGGCAACAATATGGTGGAGACTTCAATCAAAGTCATCAGAAACATGGAGGTGGTGGAAAGAGCTTTAACCACCACAGGTCCAGGAGAAGCAATCAAAAAGAAAAAATGTTGAAGTTTCAGTAGTTCTGACCTTCATTGAAGCATTTTAAGAATGGTGTATAGAATCGAATGATAAATTAATCACCCTGTTGCAGGAGATATTTCCTTCAGTGCAGGAAATGTAAAACTAGTAGTGTATTTGATGTTTAAAAAGGATGCTGAAGTTTGTAATTTTCACTTTGGAATTTCAGACTTGACATTCCTTGAAAAGAAATGTATCAACCCCTACAAAAATGTAGATTAATTATAATCCACATAATAATTTCCTGTTGCTGCAGAATTACTTTCCTGCTGCCGCGAACTAGCTAAAATTAAGATCCTACATCTGAAGGCCTACATATTTTATGAAATGTACACTGAACAAAAATATAAATGCAACATGTCAAGTGCTGGTCCCATGTTTCATGAGCTGAAATTAAAGAACCCAGAAATGTTCCATACACACAAAAAGCTTATTTCTTTCAACTTTTGTGCACACATTTGTTTACATCCTTTTTAGTAAGCATTTATCATTTGCCTGTCACGATTATCTCTTGGGACAGACCAATGCGCAGCAAAGTATCCAGAATACATATTTATTAACGACGTGACTTGATGGAACAAAACAATAAACGAAGATCATGACGTGGAACCGAACTAGACAAACTAACTAAACTATGAACAAACACTGTGACATGAACCTAAACACGATGGCATGAACCTAAACACGATAATCATCACAACAAGCAATAACCCACAAACCTAAGTGCAAAACCCCAAACATATATATGGTTCCCAATTAGAGATAATGAGACTCAGCTGCCTCTAATTGGGAACCATTACCCCAACATAGAACCAAAGAAACCCTACACCAAAACAAAACTAAACACTCCAGCCTGTACACTAAGGTATCTGCGACCGACAGATGCAGTCATGTGAAATCCGTAAATTAGAGCTCAATTAATTTATTTCAATTGACTGATTTCCTTATATGAACGAACTCAGTGAAATATAAAAAAAAATGCATTTACATTTTTGTTCAGTATACAGTATATTATTTTGGCTTAAAAATTATTTGAGTTGAGCGAAGAACGATAAAAAAAAAATTATGAGGAGTTTGATTTAATTTCTCAAAAAGATCATATGTTTTCTAACAGGAAAAAATGTATAATCATGTAATGGCTTATGTCTGTCAATTACTCCCTTATGCAAGTCCTAGTGAAACCAATTGGGAAGAGAAAGTTAGTGGTGCTGTGTCTGATATAATGTATGTCTTGACGATGTTGTATGTCTACAGGTTAACAGTTTTTGTCACAATTCTGTCACAGAATTTCATCATATCTATCGAAAAGTTGTTTTGATCTACTTTTGACATTTCTTGTCGATATATTCTTGACAAGCAATATATGCAAATTTAACTTCACTAATAAGCATCCTCTTTGATACGATTTGGTAAAAAAATGTTGTTCTGATTGGTGAGCTATGCAGGTTTCATTTGGGTATTCGAAATAACCTTTTTATTTCCTGATAAGGGCATATCCATTGAGATGTCACAATGCTGCTCTCGCTGGGCAACCACCTCATCCATTAAATTTGGTTTCAACATATCACTTCCAGAGCTCTCAAGACAGATGGATACGTACTAAATGTACCATATGCACGCAAACACGCACACCCCCACACAGACATTGGTGCACACACACACACACAAACACACACACACACGAGGATGCCTCTTCATTGTCGTCTCGTTTCACCCTTACAAAAAAAATAAGTATTTATCCTGCTACCAGTCGCTTTTTACCCCTGTTTACATGTACATACCTACCTCAATCACTCATGTACCCCTGCATAATAAACTTAGGAGGATGTCTGAGGATGTCTGATGAGGGTTTGTCTTTGTTTCCTGAAGCAAGAGGCAAGAAGTGGGTGGCGGAAGGAACGCATTTTACAGACACTTTCAGCATTTGAGTCCTCCAGTTTCATATGTCATCAAATGATAGGTATACAGTATGTAATGAAATGCCACTCTTGCTTTCCGTAGACAAAAATATTGAGAAAATAACCCTAACTTGAGAAATGTGAGTGTGACAGAAGGCGGTACTTTCACTTTTTTACAATGTAAAACCACCCCACACTGAGAGGATAGTAATGATTTTGCTGTGGAAGTGCTGAGGGAACCGTGGTTTTAATTAATCAACAAACATCATTGTTGTTCTCATTTTTATTCATAAACAAAATTTACCAAAAGCAGTGTTGGAGAAAAGGATATAGTATTTATTGAGAAGAGATTAGAAATTAATGATCCGTGTTTCCCAGATTGTGCAATCAATTTAAATTAATATCAATTTCACACTGCAGCTGCTCTGAAACAATTCCGTGCTCTGTAAATTCTGAATGATTTCAAGTTTTTTCCCCTACCATCTCAGAAACACACTCACATGGATGAAATGTAGTGGCCCTAGAAGAATCAGCATCTCCTAAGTCATGGAGCAATTATCTCTCCTGGTCTATAAGTTCTAGAAAGGCCCTGGTTGCACTGCTCCGGAGCTCCACTTCCTTTCCAACCACTCCGCTAACAAACGCTCCTCGCTCACAGGAAAAAAAACTGCCGCTCCAAATTCATTCATTAAAATCACAATTGAACCATCACCCACTTCTTTTTGTGAATACCTGGACCTACTAATTGGTTTAGAAGTATTGAAACCAAACCATATGATTTGAATGAAAAGTATTTTAATAAACAACATGAAAAGGTGACTGTAAGAAGTGCCTATCATTTGAAATAGGCTACATGCTACAGCTTATAAACACTCTAGATAGGTTAGGAGCCAGACAGATAGCCAAAGAAGGAAATATTAATTAGACTATATTATTAGCCTAATATTTAAATTATTTCAAGGCTATAGACTACAAAGAAATACATTGTGAAGCATTTGTGTGTGTGACACACTAGGTTGGCAGAGACATTAAGTGCTCAGCATTTAAACAACATTTCCTTGTATTAAATCATTATAGTCAATAAATTGCGTATATAGGCGTTGACTTACTTAGAATTAAATACAAATTAATCGAAAAATGCCTTATTAGGCTCAGAGCCTTTGAATTCATTTTTAGAAACACGAATTTGGCCAGAGTCTGGCTTCAGACTCATGCGATGGTACCTGGAGAGCAGGCCAGCAGCGGAGAATACCGTCTCCGGACTTGCAGAACCCCTGGGCATGCCAGGACAGGGATGCAGAGTTGCTTTTTTAGTTTTCAATAAGTAGGCCTAAGGTTTTTTGGGCAAAATAACCCTATCAAAGCTCATTGAAAGATATATTGAACAAAAATATGAACGTAACATGGAAAGTGTTGATTCCATGTTTCATGAGCTGAATTAAAAGATCCCAAAAATGTTCCATATGCACAAAAAGCTTATTTCTCTCAAATGTTGTGCACAAATGTGTTTAAATCCATGTTAATAAGCATTTCTCATTTGCCAACATCATCCATCCACTTGACAGGCATGGCATATCAAGAAGCTGATTAAACAGCATGATAATTTATAGAGGTGCACCCTGTGCTGGGGACAATAAAAGGCCACTCTAAAATTTGCAGTTTTGTCACACAACGCCACAGATATATCATGTGCTGAGCAGTAAGGCCAAACACATATTTGAATCAACAAATTGTTATTTTTGATACTTCAAGGAGTCTTAAAATTCAAAATCAAATAGCAAAATGATCCTTGGTATGACCTTCTTAAAACAATTCCATATAACTTAGTAATACCCCCAGGGTTATAAGTACTTTGCTACAATGACACATTTAGCTAACTACCCACCTCATTACTTTCTGTCAGTATGTGCAAGTAATATGTACACCCTCATCCTTTCGGTATACATGTCTTTTCAGATTCTATAATTATTATTTAGTTGTGGACACTACATCACTGCACTCCCTCTCTTGCCCTTGGTACTCCTCATCTTTTTAAGTCACCTTGATTTTGCACCTGTGTTTTATCAGTTTCTATATGAAAATATTTAGCGAACTCCATGACAATAGCTAAAGCAAGGTGCTACAGCAGCACAGAAGTAGACTACAGATGCATTCTGGGCTGGTCATGCCCTGAGCTTGTGAAGTGAGCAGTAATGGAGCGGTACTGGAGTGAAATTGGAGGGGTGAGAAGGCGATGCTCCAACCTTTGCGAATCTCGCTCTGCGCTCGAGTCAAATTGGGCACGCTCTGCTCCAGCTCCTCTCCTCTCCTCTCACATACTCTTCCTTGATCATAATTTCACCAGAATAAGACCCTCAATATTTATTTTAAAGGACCGTCAAGCTCATCACCTTGCACATTCTCCACGCTGTGAAGGTCATCATAATTTATTCAATCTGTAGCCTAATAAACTACATGCTTAGCCAAGTCATATTAGGAGGACCACACAACATATACTCGGGTGACTCCAAATGTACTTCAATATAATAGTTATTACATCAATATTTGCACATTGACGTTTTCACCACCATTTCTTGCAGAATTTATAAAATCGTAGTGACATTTCATGTTTCCATCAGCCCGGTTGTGACTTTCTTCATGCATCAGGTAATTCATCCACATGAAATGCATGGATGGAAACGTGGTCATTGACTAGCAATGTTTCCTTGAGGAACTCCAGGGGTTCATTGAGGAGCTCCAGGGTTCCTCGAGTCACCACTAACAATAAGAGTGTATAGTACAGCGTTTCACATCCTTTAGTTTTCCAGTGACCGGTGAAACATGGTCTTCCTCATGTTTTAACCAGCTCTTTTTAACCAACTCATGTTTCATTTAAAACAAATGCAACTTGTAAAAACACCACTAGAGATACATCTCACCATTATAACGCTCCTTGTTCTCTTCTGTTGTCACTTTGTCTGTCTGTCTGTCTGTGCTTCTTCTTGTTCTCATCTGCTTTCACTCTGTCATTCACAAAATCCTAGTTGTGAATGAATAAAAACACATTTATCAGAGAAAATCACTGAATAAATGTAGGTTATTGCATGTAAGTGCCTGTCGTATGTTTTCCTCCGAATCCCCCCCCTTCCCTAATTAAAACCATCTACGCAGTCAAATGACCTAGCAGCCTCATGAGTGGAATATTATTAATATTTTTTATAATTTCATAAGTGAAAAGAAAAATTGCAGAAAATCCTGTGTTTGTGAAACAGTTTTGTTATATTTCAGACTTCTGTGATATTGGGAAGTAAACTCAAAATTGAATACATTTCAACTCTATATCTGACATGGTAGGTGCCTTCTTATTGTTAAGCACATAACCATGTGTGTGACGTATACTTTTGTTTCAAAGTAGATTTGTTTAAGACTACATGGCCAATCCACACCAGTCCTGTCACGTCCAGGCCTGAGAAGACAGGCTGGAGTGTTTAGTTTTGGTGTAGGGTTTTTTCTGTTCTAGGTTATATATTTTTATGTTGGGGTAATGGTTCCCAATTAGAGGCAGCTGAGTGTTGTTACCTCTAATTGGGAACCATATATATGTTTGTAGTTTTCACTTGGGGTTTGTGGGTTATTGTTTGTACATAGCTTGTTGTGTTCAACTTCACGATCGTCGTTTACATGTTGTTATTTTTGCCCAGTTACGTTCGTAATAAATATGTATACTGGAAGCATCGCTGCGTCTTGGTCTGTCCCTTCTGAAGATCGTGACAGTCCACTTCATATGAGTGGGGCTGAGGGCTCGATGTTACAATTTGGAACTGAATACAATGTTCAATCATCCATCATTCAGGTCTACCCTTACAAAAAAACACATGTCAAATTTGTAGTTTCACATGTGAAAATCGTATTTGCACGTGAAATCGAATTTCCACATGTGAAATAGCTGTTTCAAATGTGGAGCTTAAATTTCAAATGCGAAACCACATCTTGTATTAAATGTAGATTTCACGTTATCATCACATTTTCACATGTGAGGAGAATAGCATGTTTTCTCACATGTGAATTGCAGTTTCACATGTTAAAAACATTAATGTGAGAATCTAATATGCAGTTTCACATGTGAAAAACGTTCACAGGTGAAAATCTCACTTTCACGTTTTGGAATTGCATTTTCACATGTGAAAAAATTCACATGTGAAAATCTCATGTTCCGTTTTACATGTAAAACAACACCATGTGAAAATTGTACTTTATTTATATATTTTTTTAATTGAACCTTTATTTAACTAGGCAAGTCAGTTAAGAACACATTCTTATTTACAATGGCCTGCTGCGGGGACGGGGCTAGGATTAAAAATAAAAAATGTATTTAAAATATAGGACAAAACACACATCACGACAAGAGAGACAATTCAACACTAATTAAGACTCAAATACCAGTGGGTCGCTAGCGGGATCATCCCGACACTACCAGCTAAAACCTGTAGCGCCAGATTTAAAATCCGAAATTTAATTATTAAACATCCAGCTATATACAAGTGTTCCATACTCATCAAAAGCTCTGTTTCTAGGCAATATCACAGCGTTGTCAGATTTCAAAAAGGCTTTACGGCGAAAGCAGCACATTCATTTGTTTGAGGGTAGCACCTCACATATTTTCCAATAGCCATGTATCGATTAGCAATCATGGCACACACATAACACATTTCACAGCGAAAACAAAGTAATTACCTGTTGAAGAACTTCTGCTGAGGTCTTCCTAAGTGTCCAACGAAGACAATCCATGGTTCAATCCATCCTCCATTTGGTTCATGCGTTATAATCAGAAACGACAGCCTCCATTACTCCTTTGAAACTCGGCGCCGACTCGTTCAAATTATACCTATAAACTTGTCCAAAAACAATCAAACATAGTTTTAAATGTATCCTTAGGAACCCTTATACCCGTATATGTACTATTATAAATCAGCCGGAATATAAACTGAACGCTAAAAACTATAAATAAGGCACAGCGCGCCTTCTCATGCACGCGCACTCTGAAGAGTTTTCATAACATGGTCTCTCGTTCCATGTTGTGTATCAATGGCCGAAATTCCCCCAAGATGGAGTAAAACACCGTCTCGTGGTTGATGACATCATAAGGAAGCGACGTGCACTGAGTTCACATGCCTATATATGGTCATTTTGGATAGGAGGGGCTCAAAATGAGCAATGTGTCAAAATGACTTTTTCAGGACAGAGATTCCTCAGGGTTTTGCCTGCCAAATGCGTTCTGATTGACCCACAGACAAATGGTTAACAGTTTTGGAAAATTCAGATGTTTCCTATCCAATGGTACTAAATATATGCATATCCCATTTTCTGGGCCTAAATGGGAGGCATTTTACTTTGGGCACGCCAGGCTCTCCAAAACAGTCAGTTTTTCTGCTGGAGCCGGTGAAGTTTTAAAGAGATATAAGACAACAACATAGCATGGCAGCAACACATGACAATACAGCATGGTAGCAACACAACATGACACAAACATGGTAGCAACACAACATGGCATTAGCACAACATGGTGGCAGCACAAAACATGGTACAAACATTATGGGGCACAGACAACAGCAGAAAGGGCAAGAAGGTAGAGACAACAATACATCACTCAAAGCAGCCACAACTGTCAGTAAGAGTGTCCATGATTGAGTCTTTGAATGAAGAGATGGTGATAAAACTGTCCAGTTTGAGTTTTTATTGCAGCTCGTTCCAGTCGCTAGCTGCAGAAAACTGAAAAGAGAAGCGACCCAGGGATGTGTGTGCTTTGGGGACCTTTAACAGAATGTGACTGGCAGAACGGGTGTTGTATGTGGACGATGAGGGCTGCAGTAGGTATCTCAGATAGGGGGGAGTGAGGCCTAAGAGGGTTTTATAAAGAAGCATCATCCAGTGGGTATACAGAGATGACCAATTTACAGAGGAGTATAGAGTGCAGTGATGTGTCCTATAAGGATTATTGGTGGCAAATCTGATGGCTGAATGGTAAAGAAGATCTAGCCACTCGAGAGCCCCCTTACCTGCCGATCTATAAATTACGTCTCCGTAATGTAGCATGGGTAGGATGGTCATCTGAATCAGGGTTAGTTTGGCAGCTGGGGTGAAAGAGGAGTGATTACGATAGAGGAAACCAAGTCTAGATTTAACCTTAGCCTGCAGCTTTGATATCTGCTGAGAGAAGGACAGTTTACCATCTAGCCATACTTCCAAGTACTTGTATGAGGTGACCACATGAAGCTCTAAACCCTAATCACACCGGTGAGGAGAGGGGCATTCTTCTAACCAAACCACATTTACTTTGATTTGGAGGTGTTCAGACCAAGGTTAAAACTTCTTAGGGAGCGGTTCCCGAGGTGACGGTTTTGGAGAGTCTGGCGTGCCCAAAGTAAAATGTCTCACACTCAGGCACAGAAAATAGGATATGCACATAATTAGTACTATTGGATAGGAAACACTCTGAAGTTTCTAAAAGTGTTAACATTATGTCTGTGAGTGTAACAGAACAGAAATAGCAGGTGAAAACCCAAGAAAAATCTATCCGGAATTACTGTTTTTTGTCGCTCTGGTTGACAGTCTCCCTATTGAGTTCTATGGCAAGCAGCTCCGGGATTTCAGTACCTATGGCTTCCACTAGATGTCAACAGTCTATATATAAAGCCTCAGAGAGATTGGAGGAAGCAGGAAGAATAGGGAAAGGATATGGCCAAGGTAGCTCAGATGTCAACAAGTTTTCTCGTGTGCAAGGCTGGCTGTGCGCCCCACTTTATTTTACTTATATAACGTTTAGGTGACCATCCGAGTGAAATATTATCGCTCATATTCATAAAAGGATAGCTAAGGATGCATTTTAACTGGTATTTGATTTGTTTAGGAAAAGTTTATAGGTATATTTGAACGCGTTCTCTTCACGTTTCATTTTGAAGTTTGTAGAAATGATAAAATTATGTAGGAGAGAATCCAAAGAAAAACCAACCAGATTTTTTGAGAGACCATCCTCTTAGAAATGCAAGAAAGTTCATATTGTACAAATATTTTCATGTGGGGCGCCGTCCTCAAATAATCACATGGCATGTTTTCGCTGTAAAAGCTACTGTAAATCGGACAGTGGAGTTAGATTAACAAGAATTTAAGCTTTCAGCCAATATAAGACACTTGTATGTACCTAAATGTTTAATATCCATAATATTTATGATTATTTATTTGAATTACCCGCCCTCCAGTTTCACCGGAAGTTGTCCCGATTCCGAAGAAGTTAACAAGTCACATAAGTTGCATGGACTCACTCTGTGTGCGATAATAGTGTTTAACATGATTTTTGAATGACTACCTCGTCTCTGTACACCCACACATACAATTATCTGTGGTCCCTCAGTCCAGCAATGAATTTCAAACACAGATTCAACCACAAGGTTTTCCAATGCCTTGTAAAGAAGGGCACCTATTGGTAGATGGGTAAAATAAATAAATAAGTCATATCCCTTTGAGCATGGTGAAGTTATTAATTACAGTTTGGATGGTGCATCAATACACCTAGTCACTACAAAGATACAGGTGTCCTTCCTTACTTCAAATAATTGAGAAAATACTGGAGATACCAAGTAATTATACATCGGACTGAATAACAAAGCATTACAACAAACATCTACGGTGAGAGGCCTGTTTGCACCAACCAGCCTCGACTCATCATCTAAGGCAGTCTCTGTTGACTGAGAATTTTTGTAAAATGTGTTTGGAATCCAAAAATAAATGACTTAGTCCAGACCTGTCACAAGACACTATCCCCTGATGAGTACATGCCGCAGCAAAGGATTGTCTAATTAGAGGTGCATTGAAAATCTGTCCTGATGATCCCCAAAGCAATTCTTTGTCATTGTATTGCATAAAATGGCTCTCGGTAGGACTGAGCTTATTAGGTTGGCTTTGTTCCTGTCTGCATCGCAAACACTCAACTCACCAGAAAAAGTTACAGCTTCATATTAATTTATCCTATTGTCCATACTCTGCTTTTTATGTAAGGAAACATTTCAGTCATTTTGTAATTTTTGGTGAACTAGACCTTAAAGCCCATTATCCATACACTGCTTTCAATATCAAACAACTTCCATATACAGTATATTGAATGCATTGTAATGCATTCTAATTAACTGAGGAAAGGTACTGGTCATAGACAAGCATATTCCCTTTACCTCTCCCTCAACCTTTCTTTGAAATGCAGGAAATGCACAGTTAAATAGCAGCTTGGAGCACTCTCTCTTTCTCTCTCTCTTCCTTTTCTCTCTCTTCCCTAACTTTGTTCATTTATAAAGCAGTTTGCTGGGTGCGCTCTAGGAATAGAATGCTAATGCGGTTCCAGTGACTCTTGGTTACTGCCAGGCTCACCTAACAGCCTGCCTCTGAACAGGTGTTTACCCTCCTGTGGGAATGCCTCTGCATGTTAGCGTCATGACATTTCTGCGTGTTCTTATACTTCTTTAGAGTCTAAGACGTTGGGAGGGGGAGGGGGTACTAATATTTTTCAAAGTATCAACCCTTTGCCTTGATGTCAGCTTTGCACACTCTTGGCATTCTCTCAACCAGCTTTTTATTTATTTATTTTTATTCAACATTTATTTAACTAGGCAAGTTTCATGAGGAATGCTTTTCCAACAGTCTTGAAGGAGTTCCCACGTATGCTGAGCACTTGTTGGCTGCGGTCCTCGTTCAACCTCAAGAGCATTAGTGAGGTCGTGCACTGATGTTGAGCAATTAGGCCTGTCTCGCAGTTGGCGTTCCAATTCATCCCAAAGGTGTTCGATGGGCTTGAGGTCAGGACTCTGTGCAGGCCAGTCAAAGTTCTTCCACACCGATGTTGACAAACCGTTTCTGTATGGACCTTTCCTGTTACAGCATGACAATGCCCCCTTGCACAAAGCGTTGTGCAAGGGGGCATTGTCATGCTGTAACAGGAAAGAGCCTGTTGCCACAAATTTGGAAGCACAGAATCGTCTAGATTGTCATTGTATGCTGTAGCGTTAAGATTTCCCTTCACTGGAACTAAGGGGCCTAGCCCGAAACATGAAAAACAGCCCCAGAACATTATTCTTCCTCCACCAAACTTTACAGTTGGCACTATGCATTGGGGCAGGTAGCGTTCTCCTGGCAACCGCCAAACCCAGATTTGTCCATCGGACTGCCAGCATGTGATGCAGGATTTATCATTCCAGAGAATGCGCTTCCACTGCTCCAAAGTCCAATGGTGGCGAGCTGTACACCACTCCAGCCGACGCTTGGCATTGCGCGTGGTGATCTTAGGCTTGTGTCCTGCTACTTGGCCATGGAAACCCGTTTTATGAATCTCCCGTTCGAACAGTTCTTGTGCTGATGTTGCTTCCAGAAGCAGTTTGGAAATCAGTAGTGATTGTTGCAACCAAGGACATACGATTTTTACGCACTACACACTTCAGCACTCGGCGGTCCCGTTCTGTGAGCTTGTGTGGCCTACCACTTTGCGGCTGAGCCGTTGTTGCTCCTAGGAAGTTTTCACAAAAACAGCACTTATAGTTGACTGGGGAAGCTCTAGCAGGGCTGAACTGACTGGTTGGAAAGGTGGCATCCTATGACGGTACCACATTGAATGCCACTGAGCTTTTCAGTAAGGCCATTCTACAGCCAATGTTTGTCTGTGGAGATTGCATGGCTGTGTGCTCGATTTTATACTGGTGTCAGCAATGGGTGTGGCTGAAATAGCCGAATCCACAAATATTTAGGGATGTCCACATACTTTTGTATATATGGTGTAGATTGATTCTCTAGGGTGTTAACTTTGTTTCTTTGCATTTTTCTTTCATTTTCGTTTTTTTATGCAAATATAGAGATCAACAATAACAGTTTGGGTGTTATTTGATGGTGAAGAGTTGTAGGCTATGTATTTGTTATTGTGGAACTCGATTGTAAGAGGTCTGGATGTAGTGGTGTAATTATTTTCTGGTGATGACAGCAGTAGAAGTGTCAAAGTCATCATTTTATCCACATTACTGACCCCATGCTGCTCTCCAACTCACTGAGGTTTGATTTTGAAGGGCACTTTGCTCTGGGTCCCAAGACACTTTCCCCCCTCAGGCAAAAACTACGAAGGGACATTTTTTGAACTTCTCACTTAGAAGTTATTATGCTTATCATATTCTCTAATCAGAAATACTCAATGCTTCTTTTGTCCGAAACGTTATATTCTAGTTGGAGTTTTATTTTTCTCACAGCATTGTCAAGCTGTGAGAAGGTAACTGCCAAAATAAAGGAAACACCAACAAAAAGTGTGTTAATAGGGTGTTGGGCCAACATGAGTCGGAACAGCTTCAATGCACCTTGGAATAGACTGGACAAGTGTCTGGAACTCTATTGGAGGAATGCCTAGAATTTGGTGTTTTGTTAATTGTGGTGGAAAACACTTTCAGGCGCCACTCCGGAATCTCCCACAAGTATTCAAATGCCACAGCCGTCTCTGGTGACTGAGACAGCCGTGGCATATGGTTTACATCGTTTTCATGCTCATCAAAACATTCAGTGACCACTCGTGCCCTGTGGATGGGGGCATTATCATCCTATGGGGGCACAGCCATGGTACCCAAAATAATGGGCAAATAATGTCCTGGCAAGACTTTTTTATACATGACCCTAAGCATGATGGGATGTTACTTTCTCAATTAACTCAGGAACCATACCTGTGTGGAAGCACCTGCTTTCAATATACTTTGTATTCCTCATTTAATCAAAGGTTTCCATTCTTTTGGAAGTTACCTGTAGCTCAGGGATTCTTGAAATACAGAATAATCTATTTTTTTCACAAATATTTTCCTTAATATTAACAACATTTGAAATGTATATTTTGATAGACCAAAGTATCAGACCATGCAAATGAACAACCTAATTCTCACATTTCATAAAATGCAACTAACTGGATTTATGTAAACACAGCATTTTTCAATCAAATTTAGTTTAAGAAAAAAACGAAATTGTTAAAAAGACAGGCAAAGTGCTGTTTCTTTTTACTGATTTGCCTCATGATTTGTGAACTTGCGCACAATTTCTCCGTCCTTCACATTGGAGTGCTGCTGCAGGCTCTTTGTGTGTCTTGACCAATCAGATTCACGGAAATCACAGGTCATGCAGGTTAGGCACAACACAAAAAAGCTCAAGGTGTGCTCTCCACTCTCCTCCGGTATTTATTTAGCAAGCGTAATAACACATCACTCCCGACCGATACAAGCAAAAACTCATAAATATAGCATGTCACATCCTTTGTAAAAGGCTTACTTACGCGCCCTTCCCAAGAATGCAGAGAGAAAAAAATAATTGCATGAGGAATAAATAAGTAACGATAACTTGGCTATATGCACGGGTTACCAGTACCGAGTCGATGTCAGGGGTACGAGGTAATTGAGGTAGATATGCACATATACAGTGTGTTCAGAAATTATTCACACCCATTGACGTTTTCCATATGTTGTTGAGTTACAGCCTGAATTTTAAATGGATACAATTGAGACTTTGTGTCACTGGCCTACACACAATACACCATAACGTCAAAATGGAATTATGTTTTTAGATATTTTTACAAATGTATAAAAAATTTAAATATTAAATGTCTTGAGTCAATAAGTAGTCAACCCCTTTGTTATGGCAAGCCTAAATAATTTCAGTAGTAGAAATTTGCTAAATAAGTCACATAATACTCTGCATGGACTCACTTTGTGAGCAATAACATTAACATAATTTTTATATGACATAAGGTCCCTCAGTCGAGCACTAAAATTCAAACACAGATTCAACTACAAAGACCAGGGAGGTTTTCCAATCCCTCACAAGGAATGGCACCTATTGATAGATGGGTAAAAAAATAAGAAGATATTGAATATCCCTTTGAGCATGGTGAAATTATTAATAACACTTTGGATGGTTTATCAATACACCCAGTCACTACAAGGTACAGGCATCCTTCTTAACTCAGTTGCCGGAGAGGAGGAAACTGCTCAGGGATTTTCCAATAAGGCCAATTGTGACTTTAAAATAGTTAGAGTTTAATGGCTGTGGTAGGAGAGACCTAAGGATGGATCAACAACATTATAGTTACTCCACAATACTAACCTAAATGAGAGTGAAGACTGTACAGAATAAAAATTATCCAAAACATGAATCCTGTTTGCAATAAGGCACTAAAGTAAAACTGCAAAAGATGTGGCAAAGAAATTAACTTCATGTCCTGAATAAAAAGTGTTATGTTTCGGGCAAATCCAAAACAACACTTTACTGAGTAGCACTCTCCATATTTTCAAACATGGTGGTGGCTGCATCATGTTATGGCTATGCTTGTCATTGTCAAGGACAATTTTTTTTTTTATAAAAAGAAATGGAATAGAGAAAAGGAAATCCTAGAGAAAACCTGGTTCAGTCTGCTTTCCAACAGACACTGGGAGACAAATTCACCTTTCAACAGGACAACAACCTAAAACCCAAAGGCCAAATATACACTGGATTTGCTAGCGAAGACAACATTGAATGTTCCTGAGAGCTCTAGTTACAGTTTTGACTTACATTTGCCGTAGATTTTCAAGACAGATTTGGAAATAGCAATGATCAACAACGAACTTGAATATGTTTTTATAATAAATATGCAAATATTATACAACTCAGGTGTGCAAAACACTTAGAGACTTACCCAGAATGACTGCCAAACGTGATTCTAACATGTATTGCCTCAGTGGATTGAATACTTATGTAAATTAGATATTTCTGTATTTAACTTTCGATCAATTAGTAAAATTGTCATTATGGGGTATTGTGTGGGTGAGAGAAAAAAATTAATTGAATCCTTTTTTAATTCAGGCTGTAACACAACAAAATGTGGAACAAGTCATGGGGCATTAATGCTTTCTGAAGGCAATGTAAGTAGGGATAAAGTGTCTAGGCTTCAGGACAGATAATAAACAGTAGCAGCAGCGTATGTAATGAGTCAAAAGAGTTTGTGCAAAAAGGGTAAATGTGGGTAGCCATTGGTTAACTATTTAGCAATCTTATAGCTTGGGGGTAGAAGCTGAAGATGCTCTCAATGATGCAGCTGTAGAAATATTTTTGAATCTGAAGGCACATGACAAATCTTTTCAGCCTCCTGAGGCAGAAGAGGCATTGTCATGCCTTCTTCACGACTGTGTCGGTGTGTGGACCATGATAATTCCTTAGTGATCTGGACACCAAGGAACTTGCAGCTCTTGACCCACTCCACTACAGTTGACAAGCCACTGACGGAGAAGACAACAAATCCTCTAAATAGAAAATGGTTTATTTGAAAATTCCCAATAAAAACACAACAATTCTGTTGAATATTATGTTTTCTTCATTCAAGTGGTATAAAAAGTTGCAATTGAGTTTTTCCTCAGTTGCTTTATGACTAAAACCTAATCAAAATTCTAATCCTATCTTAATCTGTCAGGGAGATGGAGTTGACAGCTTATGGATGTGACAATGGTGATATCAACATTGTTTGTTTAAATCTATCAAAAGTAGAGAACTTTACAGACCATGAGTGGTCTGGTTGCACTACATGTAATGAGGACATGGAGAAGTGGTCCTTATGGTGTATTTGACCCTGCTCATTCTTGATTATTTCAGGAGTTTAGACAAATCTGACAGAGTAACCACAAACCAATTTTTTTTTTTAGGAATCACAGTTTTGAGATAAATATTCCTTTAAGTATCCTTGTTTAGTCAATATTCATTCTTGACAGTTTTTTGAAATTTTAAAACTTTTTGGGAGTTTGAAATTGGGATCCTTTGATCCAGACATTTCATAGAGCCAACATGGAAATGAATAATGTTGAACATTAAAACATTTGAAAACAAATCTTTCCCCTTATAAAATTCCCTTAATTCAGATTGTTTTCTCAAATATTGCTACGAAACGCAACAAAATGTTAAACTATAAAAAAAAAATTGATCCCTGCTGGAAAATGATTGTCCCAACTTTCAATAATCCCTGAGTTATGTAATTTGATGTTTTGTGTTCACAACCGGAGTGGCTAAGCAATGGTGTTTGCTAGCCAGACACCTGAACTAATGTCATTTTACAATGCATCATCGTTGGAACTAAAAGTCAGGATTGATTTGTGATTATACAAACCTTGCCGGGCGGAAACTGCCATCTCCGTAATGGGTGCTGATCTAGTCTCGTCTTGTCCGGGGGACAGGTGGTGGGAAGGGGGATCGGAGGGGGGACAACATGCAAGAGGAGCCTCCTCAGAAGAATTATCGATCTCTTTGCAGAGCCTTTTGTTCTCCCAGGTAATGAAGCAGACTATTGATTTATCGGCCGTTGATGGTTACCTTTCGCCTCTTCTTGTGTTTGCTGTTCCCAGTTAACTGCAAGGTCCCGACGAGGGGAACGTTTTTTCAAAGAGACACCTGGGATCTTACTTCCTGTGTCACAGTACAATGGTTTAAGTATGTTTTTCTTTTGCCCACTGTTGATACAGTGCCTAAATGTTTTGCATGTCAGCAGTCAAGTTTTCAAGATATTGGACTTTCAAGAAGCTAAGTGTCTCTGGCCACATCATCATGATGATGCAAAATGCATTTTCCTCATTATGGGGATGTAGAAGATGGTGCCACATCATAACTACGTGGACTAATTAAAAAAATACTAAAATATGTTCAATTTAACAGACCAAGTAGCACCGTTCACGTCATTATTTCACTCTTTGATCTTCCATAAGAATTTCAACTATGCTAAATTACTTGAATGTATAATTGAATGTGTGAATGCCTTTCCAACATGGTATAATGTGGAGTTCAAGAAAATTGGTCTTTGTAGCAAATGTTATGATTGTGTTGTGACAGGGGTAACACATCTTTCTTTTACAATAATCATAACATCATAATGACCTATTTCAGAATAATTAAATGTCTCTCTTCTATGGGCAGCCATGTCAGGCTGTTCAGTTTAGAAAAAGAACTGCATTATGAACAGTAAAAGCATAAAAGTATGCAATCTAGTTGCAACAGGACAGCCATACAGTACATGAGCTAATTTATTATATCTGACACTTTTGATTGACATCTCAGTAAAGGTCAGATCTTCCTTCATCAAAACCTTGTCTCTCCTCTGCCCACTCAGTGTCTCATAAGGGACATGGCGGGCCTCCACAGTACGAATAAAAACAATTTACAAGCTCACAATAATGAATTATGGCCAGCCTCACCAGGATGGGCTATAGAACTGAGCCTGGTAATTGCAGAACGAGCAGAGGGCTGTTAAACATCATAATTATAGTCACCTACCTGGTAATTTTTTCATTTTTACCTCAGGAAGAATAAATGGGCAGACATAATTAATTTTCCTCCGTTTTTCCTTTTTACTCCAGCGTCCCTAGCTCACTTACTGTGAGGGGAAAGGTTTAATTTGTTGGCGGGTTGATGTGAGATGATGGGATGTAAAGTTTGTCTGTTCTCTGTCTCACCTCCTTTGGGACGTGTTAACCAGGAGTAGGTGAGTAAAGTGTACTGATGATTTGCGGGGAAATAATGATATTATAAAGACCAAAAAGACAACTAGGACCTTGCTCTTTCATCTCTTCACAGTGGCCATGTTCTGACACTCCTGCATCCAAAGGACACCCTGAAATTCAGTTATACATCCAGCACACACCTCAGCATCAATCCATGTTCATCCATGTTACCCTCCTTGGAGTTTATCTTATGACATGAGAAGGATTTGATAAGAGGAGCAGACAAATGGAGGTTACAGCCATTGACCTTCATAGGTGTGTGACCTCTCCCTGATCTGCTACCCCGGATAGACATGCCATGAGACACAGACCATGTTTTTAGTAAATGAGATCTGACATCTTATAGTCCTGATATTAATACAGCTGGTATGGATCTGTGGCCCAGTAAAGTAGAGGGGCATCACTCCTGGTTCTAAAAGGGCAGTTGGAGTGTCTACTGCTCTGCTCCAATTCAATCAGCTTTCAGATAAATAAATACAAAAATTCACCCTGTGTGTTTCTAGCCATGACCAAAATGGAACCAGTCTTAAGACAAACTCAGCTTTGTTCACTTCTTTCAGCATCTGTTTTCATGTGTGCGCACATTCACTGTACAAAACTATAGTTTTTTGTAAAATAATTAGGGCTTCAATTGTTCCTTTAAAAAAGTCTACTAATCAATTAGGATGAAGAAGCTTGATCACAAGACATACACAAACCACATAAATGAGAGTAATAGAGATTCCTGATGATTTGATCAAACTCCTCTATCATGTTTAATTTCATTCACTCAGTTTTTAAGTGGTTTCAATTCCTGCGATTTAATGTGTTGAATGTCTTACAATGAGATGTGATAGCAGCTGTTCCTCGGCTCTAAGTAAGTTTGACAAACAATATCCCCAGTTGTTAATCCATTATGTTTTAATAACAAGTTATCTACAAAACTGACTGACACCACTGTATTCTGGTCGTTATGGAGAGTGCACGGTCACATAAGCAAAATAACATACAAAAGAGTTACAAACAAACAGACTGTACCATGTTTCTTAAAAGGTTCCTCCAGTTGACTTCAGTATATACTGTATAAATGAGTACTGTATAAACGAGAAGGGTTGAATTTAAACAAGATGGTCAAATGGATGTGGAGAGAGTGTTAAATATATCAATTTCTAGATCTGCTTTTGTTTACAGATGTCAGAGTTTGCGTGTGACTTCTTTCATCACCTCCCAAGTCATTGAGTCGCCACACAACTGAAAGCCAAACAACATTATTCAGTTGTCCTTCTCATCCAACTGATCTGTTAATTACATAGTTTTACAGTCTTGTAATCCAGAGAATCAACAAACCACTGAAAGCCAAAATACTGTACCAGTACACCATTCAGCTGTCCAATAGTTCCCTTGTAGCCGTTTATCTTTAACGTCCCCCAGCCGTCCCCTAGTAACTGTTAACTACACAGCTTGGTTGTCTCGTAATCCAGAGAGTTGGGCAGGCGGTTGCTGAAGGCCTGCAGTGAGGCATGTATGCGGACCACCTCGCTGGCGGTGAGTTTGAGCCGGTGTCGGAGCAGACAGGAGAACAGGTCCAGTCTCTGCTGACCTGGAGGGGACAGTCGGTTGACCCGGTCCCTGATCTCCAGCAGCTGCAGCAGGGCCGTGTCCTGGGAACCCTGGGTGTGCGGGTAGTCCAGCTGCAGGATCAGGTCGCGGATCGATTCTGGGTCAAAGTGCATACTGTAGCCAAACACCTGGATGCTGTTGATCTTCATGTAGCCCAGATTCCGAGAAGAATCCAGCATTTCTAAAGGCTCATAGTAGAGGCTGTCGTTCACTGCCCCTGCCGGGCCTCCACCGCCTTGCGTCTTTATCCGACTCCGCAGGTAGATGTGGATAGTCTCGAAGAAGGTCTTCCACTTGTTGCCAAGCGTCAGGGTCCAGTTAAAGCACTCCAGGGGCAGGTCAAGTTTGGTGGCTGTCCAGTCTGGGAAGCTGTTCTCACTGACGGGGATGTACCAGCTCTCAGAGTGGCTGCCTCCAAAGGGGTTGATGTAGAGGGTGAGGACGGGCTCCAGGGTGCTGTTCTTGGTCAGGCAGATCTGGAGAGACACGCCAAGCAGCATGTGGACCAGGTTGGACTTGTACTTGTTGCTCTTCAGTGTCAACAGCATCCTCTTCCTCCAGGATGGGTCGAACCAGCTGTTCAGACGCATGTCATTACTGATGAAGATGGCGTGGACCTGGAACGACATATTCATGGTTGTTTAAGTTTTAAGTCTACTTTCTCAAGATCGTACAGAATATTACAAAACATGCATCCTGCATGCAATAAGGCACTAAAGTAATACTGCAAAATATTTGACAAAGCAATTTACTTTATGTCCTGAATAGAATAGTGTGCTTGTAATCGTTAAGGTCCGGGGAGTTTTTCAGGATAAAAAAGAAACAGAATGGAGCTAAGCACAGGAAAAATCCTAGAGGAAAACCTGGTTCAGTCTTCTTTCCACCAGACACTGGAATATGAATTTACCTTTCAGCAGGACAATAACCTAAAACACAAGGCCAAATCTAGTTGCTTACCAAGAAGATTTTCCTGAGTGCCCGAGTTACAGTTTTGAGTTAACTCTACTTGAAAGTCTATGACAAGACCTGAAAATGGTTGTCTAGCAATAAACAGCAACTAATTTGACAGAGCTTGAAGAATGTTGAAAACAATAATGTGCAAATTCTGCACAATCCAGGTGAGGAAAGCTCTTAGAGACTTATCCAGAAAGACTCACAGCTGTAATCACTCCCAAAGGTGCTTCTACAAAGTATTGACTCAGGGGTGTGAATACTTACGTAAATTAGATATTTCTGTATTTCATTTTCAATACATTTGCAAAAAAAAATTGTTTACATGTTTTCACTTTGTCATTATGGGGTATTGTGTGTAGATGTGCTCGAAACATATTCATTTAATAAATTCAACACAACAAAATGTGGAATAAGTCTAGGGGTATAAATACTTTCTGAAGGCACTGTATTTACCTCCAGCCTACGGTCAGCCCTCTGTAGCAGGTATCTCAGCTCTAGGTCCTGTAGTTCTGTCTCAAAGCCCAGGTAGTTCTCTGTAGAGTCAGCCACCATGGGTCTGCAGGCCCCCTGGGTTAGGCCGTATCCAGGGTTGCAGCTTCCACAGCGGGTGTGGTTGTCTAGGGCGCATGCTGCGCAGGCGGGGCCCTCTCCGATGGCACATGGCGGGGACAGCTGGCAAGGGCTGTGCTCGTAGCTGCAGGTACAGCTGTGGAGCTCTTCAGAGAACAAACCCAGCTGGTTGTTCTCAGAACAATAGAGGAGAGACTGGAAGTGGCTCAGCCAGTAGGACTGGGGCCTGGGACAGAGACAGACACACAATGGAATATAAAATAGGATGGCAATACAGTAGGTGAATGAAAATGGATGTAAATGTAATTGGTTTATTGTAAAAACATATAATCAGTGCAATTGTACTTAGTAACAGTAACTCTTACTAGGAAATAATAATGCATGTTTGAGTTCATTTAAACATATACCATTAATGCATTCTGCAAATATTTTTTTAAGTAATATTGTAAAAAATATTATATATTGCTTCTACTGTGAAATAGACATGCAGAAAGTAAAACTGCATAATTTGGACTAATGGTAAAAGTTTGAGCACAAAGGCTGCGTTCACACAACTAGCCCAATTCTGATATTCTTTCCACTAATTAGTCTTTTGACCAATCACATCAGATCTTTTTCAGAGCTGATCTGATTGGTCAAAAGACTACTTAGCGAAACAAATATCAGAATTGGGCTGCCTGTCTGAACATAGCCAAAGTGTAGTTTAAAACAATTCTGAAGTCGTATTATTACTCGCTGTATAAAACTGAGCTGCCGTCTCCCTGCAGATTATTCCTTCATAATCGTCAGCAGTGGAACTGGCCCCTGGAAGTTATATCAAATCACCCATCTCTCGTCTGTGTGAAGCACTGCGAACTAAAGGGATGTAGGGGAGGCTCCCAGTCAAAATGACAAACATTCCACTCCCTCTCTCCACAGTCTATAGTCACGAAATAAGTACAGTGCTTTACATTTTCCTCACAGCGGCACTAATAACGTAGATAAACACTGCTTGGCTTGCTTCCTGTTTCTCCCACTCACACAGGGGGAGATGGAGAGGATTGCTATCAGCTTCCTGGATGGGTGATTAAAGTGTAATTGGGGCTCAGTGGTAAGAGGTGTAATGTGGGAGCAGAGTGGGACTCTCTCACCGTTCTCTGGGTAGACGGATGTGAGGCTGCCTCTGACACCTCTTGCTGAGGCTGAATAGCTTGAACACCACTCTCTGGGCTCGTCTGAAGAGCACTCTCATGCTGTTCTCCAGCTGCTCGTAGCGCCACTGGAACACGCCATCCAACGACCACAGGTGCTGGATCGTTGTCACATTCAGGAAGAAGTTCTGCGGGAGCCTCGTCAGGAAGGTCTTGAACTCATCTGTCAGAAAGAGAGTAAAAATTAAAAGGTGAAATGAACAAGCCATGAATATGGCCAGGTGAAAAGGGGTCTAGTGCTGCCGTGGCGTGCGGGAACGGTGTTCCATCACTTTTCAATTTGAGAATACATGGAGTTGGTAATGTAAAAAAAGTATTCTGGTCAATTCTAAATAAATAATATGTAACACCACAAAAATTCCATGAAAACAAAAGAATGACATACTAAATAGATACGTAGGCTACAGCAGCCTATAGGTAGGAAAATTGTGCTTTCTTCCCTGTACTCTCTCTCTCTGGCGGTGGCACAAATTATGAATAACTGTAGGCGTGTGTGCAGAAGCCCATCGATCAGAGGCTTGACAACTTTGAGCAGGCCAAATCCGCCATGACAAGAACAGTCACAGACAGAAAACTCTACCAGGGGTTGCTAAAACATTTGTCCTCAAAACAGTGTGTTATGGACTTGGGGCTCATATACAACTCACTTGAACTCGCCCTACTGTCCATGTGCTTAGCTTACAGAAATGCACCACCTGTATTGCGTATGCAGACAAACTGATCCATTGCATGAACCTTATCACACCAACAAGATATAGGATCCAAATTCACAGCATGTCTGCCATAATGTTCATAAAACTCCACAGACCCCTTCCTGCGCAATGGAACCCAGAACAACCACTTGGTGATGGTGCGGTCCTTTCAGCACCATGATTCAAAGGCGCTCAAATCTCTTAAAGTAACATTCATCAAGATCTGTTGCCTACGCCTAATAGTCCTTCTCATCACTTATGATTATTATTACAAATAGAAGATAATCACTTCTTGCAATGGTGTTCGTTTAGTAGCCTAAAGTTAGATAAAAGCTGAATCAATGTCTCACAAGATCACACAACGATGAATTAGTATTTTATTTTACATAGCCTAACAGAACCGAATATGATAGCAAACTGTAGCATAGACACCTACAGTATAATATGTCACACCAAAAACACCTCCTCAGTCATTTCTTATCTGAAGCTGAGGAGTCACATTTCTTCCCTCTCATGTGGCTAAAACTCTACAGCGTGCGCCATTAGGCAGTATATATGCTTTGATTGAAACAAAATAGGCCGACAAGAAAGGCTACCTACTAGGCACAGACGTCCAGTCAATGTCTATTCCACTTTGGTTCTACGTAATTTAATTGAAATTACATGGGTAAAAATTGATTCAACCAGTGTGTGCCCAGTGGGTAATAGGATCCAAAAATGGTTCTCCTATGGGGATGGCCAAAGAACCCTTTTGGGGGAAAAAAATCTGTATGTTTGAAAAGAAAGAGCATAAGATCACTTCATGCATGTTGCCACATTCCTCAAGGGTAAAGGAGAACAATGTCATTGGCTCCAGTACTGCCATGCTCCATGTTTCCAGGTTTATTTTCTTCCTGCTGGCATCCCATTCCGCTGAATGTTGAAACGTCTTTGATATCCTTTACCCGAAGGACACGTTGACGACCGCACCTGAGAAACTCTTTATTCCTGGCACTCGCCTGCACTCTCCTCTCCTCCCTGCTCTTAAAACATCAACTTTGAAAGTAATTGCACTTATAGATATTTCACACACCAAAAACATTTGAAGAGAAAAAAGGCCCATCCATTCTGAATTCACCTCAGAAATCAAGGCCACTACAGGGTGACCTAGAGAGGCAATAGCCCAACATTATGCTAAGTGGTCTCATTCATACGCTGTTACTACACCGATATGAAAATGCTGGAATGGTAATAAATGTGTTTCATGGATGATTAATCTGCTCGAGACATATTGTAAACTACCTATGAAAGAAGATGTTTTTTTTTCATCCAATCCTATCAGGTTGTGATTTGCTGTACACAGACCGTGTGCCAAGTACCCCAGGTTTCACTGACTCATTACGGTTTACACCGTAAATCATAATGTCTGGGGTACACACCGAGGAACGTTCCTCCACCTTTAATTGCGTGACATATGATAAAACACTTTTAGTCAGCTCACATATTCCCCTACAAAAACTATAAAAAGATATGAATTTATAAACTCTGGACAATCAACTGCATGCACAATGACTAAGTTTAGAGCTAAGCTAGCTGAAGACATTTCGTAAATGCTACATGACAACTGAGTTGCACTGGACACTTCATATATCAAATTGAAAGTTTAATAGTTTCAGCATCTAAAGATCAAAGAGGATCCAAAACATTTGTCCTCACCTGAGTCCTCAAACTCCTTGTAAAGTGTCCCCCATGTCTCAGTGATCCTCTGCAGGCTGTCCTCCATGGCTTGGATGTCCATGTAGGGACAGTTGCATTCTGGGAACTTGGGGTCACACTTGCACCAGCAGTCATTGTCCTTACAGATGAAGCCCCCTTCCACATTACAGGCGATGTAGCTGAGAGCAGCCTGGACAAAACTGTCCCGCAGGTAGTCTGGCAGGATAACCTGTAGGCCTGTAAAACACCACCACATAGCCAGGATTTAAAACCACCATTAAGGTGTACTGTTATGGTACTGTATTAGAGGACAAGAATTTGAGATCTATAGTGAGTGAATTGCAAGGCAGTTCAAGTGTAGTTGTTAGCCTTGGTAGACTAACAATGTAAGAGCATCCCAATAACTGTATTTTACTCTATACAATCGTTGTAATCGGATGTGTGGATCTCTTTGAAGATGCTATTGTATGGGAATTTATGATAGGATGTGCTATAAACCATATTTCATATATATTTTTTTTGTGGTTGATTCCAAAGCACACGTGTGGAGTGTGACAATGGTGTACAGGATTTGCATTCTAGAAATACGTAATAAAAAATAAATAAACAGACCTTGCAAGTGGACTTTGTTTTCCGGACTCTGAACCAGAACAGAGCTGACAGAATCAAGGTTGTCATAGTTACTGCATCCGAGAGGGCCTGTCCGGGTCTCTGTTACCTGGGCAACAACAAACATACAAAGCTTTTAATGCACATTCCTTATAACATGACAGCAACATGTGTATGCTTTGCCGTACTATTACATCAGTATACCCAAATAAAATAGGAAACACTTCTGAGAGAGGTTGCTCTCTGCTTGGAAAATGCAATGAAGTGATGAGAATGTTAGTTCCCTGGTGAGATGAGTGTTCAGCCATGGTTTAGAGCCAAGCCCCTATTACACACATTACACAGGCCCCTTAATAACCATCACCCACAGCTCTGAGTAGATACTGAATCACAGCTAGCAGAGAGACACTGAACATTTCACAGCGGTAGAGCACATTTACAGTACGCCGTCTCCTCTCCTCTGCTCTCTTTTTCCTTCCTTCCACCCACAGACAACACTGAATTGATTACATGCATTCCTTTATTACATGCACTCTTATGCACCCACAGAGAAAATGGCAGCATTGCTGTTCTTATTCTCTCCCACTCAAAGAAAAGAGAAACATCAGAGTGGTGTTGAAGGAGGGCCTCTAACAACTCAGCCATAGCAGGTCTTTTCTGTCGTATTGACTAAGACATCTCTCCTGACCTTTTCCTGGCAAATCATATCTGCCAGACCTGATCATCCTTTCTCCCTCATTTGCAACATCTTTTCTCTTTCTGTTTGAGGTTACATGGTGGAGAGCACCTAACTGATTGCCATTTTTCTCCCTTTGTAGGAGTGGGACAGCGTTGTCAGCCCAGAGATATGACCAGGTTTGGCCTGTCACAGGACAGTTGGTGGCAGAGAGACAGATGGATGTGGCGAGAAAACAAGGGTCAGTCCATCAGTTACACAATCAAACACAATCCCAGAGTGCTGACAGAGAGAAAAACTAGAGAGAAACCTGATGATAATACTGTATACAGGGAAACTTCTGGAGCTATTCAATCAAACCTTGAACCCAGCAAAACCTGGGTGTCTAGGAAAATGAATAGAATATGCTAATCAGAGAAAGGGTAGACAATCTATGTGCAATGATTTTCCTTCATATGAGATTTTACTGCTGATAAGACTGGAAATGAGGAACAATGTTTTGGGACACTATTTAATCTATTAAGAGCATTACTTGAAATGACATATATGATAGCCCATATGGCATAATGTTGACTGATGAGCACGGCAATCCATTTACTCTATGGATAGCAGCTGCTTTTTATTGCAGATACATTCTGGTATATTACTAGATGCTTAATGCACATTATTGGTGAGCTGTATCTCTGTGTTGCTGATAGACGGGGTTTCTCATGTAGCACAGAGAAGGGCTGTGTTCCAGTACAGTCTCAGTTGAGCTTATTTTTATCTTTCTCTGCTTCTGCTTTCTTCATGACCACTAGAGGGTAAGGAGATTGATAGGTCTATGATACAGTAGCTTGATGCAGCAAAGATGAGGAAGAGATGAGGAAAGGTAGTTATTTAAATTATGTGGTAAGCACCTTTACAATTGCCAAAGACTTACTGGCAAGTGCAGGGGCAGGACTTTAGACTGAAAATGAAAGGTACAGATTGTAGCTTAAAGACTGCTGGGATACAGTGCACCTGTGACAAAAAAGACAGCAATCGATTGAGTAGCAGGGCGGAAACATAAAAAATGCAATGCTGCCATAATGGGAACATAATGCAATACTGTTCTGAGTGGAAATAAATATGAATCCTCACGGTGTTGTGAGAGCCCCGCTGCAGAGAAACGTTTTTTCATTGTTCATCATTCTGCAGACACACTGCCAACCATGGCCTGGGTCAGGTGGGGATATCACCATTGATTTAGTCAGGGAAATTGTCAATCATTCCCTCTGCTCAACCTCTCTGCCTCTCTGCTCTCACCTGACACTCTGAACTAATCTCTGCCTTTGAAAAATGAAAGCCAGCTCTCACACATACATACACACTACTAAAGTTACTCCCAACAGAACAGACAAAGCAGCAGGTCTTGCTATATGAGGAGTGACTACCTCTGCTGTGATAGATATGTCTGACCTCCCAACAAGCCCTGTGGTTGAGGTAGTAGAGAGCTTTCATAGTAGTTATTCATAGTTTGCTCTGTCAGACACAGCTTTGGCTGTCACTATATAGCAACATGAAGGATATGGAAGGTTTTTCATTCCTATTTTCTAAAGGTGTATGCACATTTTTGGGTGTAGGGTAAGAAACATTTCAAAATAAATGAATATACGGTGCAATTGGAAAGTATTCAGACCACTTCCCTTTTCCACATTTTGTTACGTTACAGCCTTATTCTAAAATGTATACAATATGTTTTTTTCCCTCATCAATCTGCACACAATATCCCATAATGAAAAAGCAAAAACAGGTTTTTAGAAATGTTAGCAAATGTATTAAAAATAAAAAACAGAAATACCTTATTTACATAAGTATTCAGACCTTTTGCTATGAGACTCGGAATTCGTGCATCCTGTTTCCATTGATCATCCTTGACATGTTTCTACAACTTGATTACATTTTATTTTGAAAAGGCACACACCTGTCTATATAAGGTGCCACAGTTCACAGTGCATGTCAGAGCAAAAACCAAGCCATGATGTTTAAGGAATTGTCCGTAGAGCTCAGAGACAGGATTGTGTCGAGACACCGATCTGGGGAAGGGTACCAAAACATTTCTGCAGCATTGAAGGTCCACAGAACACAGTGGCCTCCATCATTCTTAAATGGAAGAAGTTTGGAACCACCAAGACTCTTCCTAGAGATGGCCACCTTGCCAAACTGAGCAATCGGGTGAGAAAGGCTTTAGTCAGAGATGTGCCCAAGAACCCAATGGTCACTCTGACAGAGCTCCAGAGTTCCTCTGTGGAGATGGGAGAACCTTCCAGAAGGACAACCATCTCTGCAGCCCTCCACCAATCAGGCCTTTATGGTAGAGTGGCCAGACAGAAGCCACTTCTCAGTAAAAGGCACATGACAGCCTGCTTGGAGTTTGCCAAAAGCCATGTAAAATACTCTCAGACCATGAGAAACAAGATTCTCTGGTCTGATGAAACCAAGATTCAACTCTTTAGCCTGAATGCCAAGTATCACGTCTTGAAGAAACCTGTCACCATCGTTACAGTGAAGCATGGTGGGGATGTTTTTGGGAGACTAGTCAGTATCAAGGGAAAGATGAACGGAGCAAAGTACAGAAAGATCCCTGATAAAAACCTGCTACAGAGCGCTCAGGACGTAAGTAGGGCAAAGGTTCACCTTCCAACAGGACAACGACCCTAAGCACACAACCAAGACAACACAGGAGTTGCTTTAGGACAAGTCTCTGAATGTCCTTGAGTGGCCCATCTAGAGCCAGGACTTGAACCTGAACATCTCTGGAGAGACCTGAAAATAGCTGTGCAGTGACGCTCCCCATCCAACCTGACAGAGCTTGAGAGGATCAGCAGAAAAGAATGGGAGAAACTCCCCAAATACAGGTGTGCCAATCTTATAGCGTCATACCCAAGAAGACTCGAGGCTGTAATCTCTGCCAAAGGTGCTTCAATAAAGTACTGAGTAAAGGGTCTGAATACTTATATAAATAAGTACAATGGCACCGGAGGGATGGCTTCCGATTTACGGGCTCCAAACCAACTGTGCTATTCTTTAACTTATTTTGTACATAATGTTGCTGCTACTGTCTCTTATGACTGAAAAGAGATTCTGGATATCAGTACAGCGATTACTCACCTTGAACTCCAAATATTCTTTCTTTCATGAGTCCAATGCAAATGATATACTGTTTCTCCGAGACCAGGCCCAAATCCCTGTCATTCGCGTGAAGAAAAGACGGAAATACAGGGAGGCGGAGATCGGGGTGCCTTGTTAGAATTCGTCAGTGAGTGTGTAAACTTCCTCTACCATCTGTTCTATTGGCCAACCTGCAATCACTGAAAAATAAACTGGATGATCTCCGTTCGAGACTATCCTACAATGGGACATTCAAAACTGTAATATCTTATGTTTCACGCCTGAGGTAGAGTACTTCATGAAACACTGTAGACACAATATCAACTAAGAGAGTTTTCATGTATATATTTTGTAGCCGTCTATTTACCACCACGGACTGATGCTTGCTCTAAGACCGCAATCAACGAGCTGTACAAGGCCATACACAAACAAGAAAATGATCATCCAGAAGCGGCACTCCTAGTGGCCGGGGACTTTAATGCAGGCCAACTTAAATCCGTTTCACCAAATTTTTACCAATATGTCATGTGCAACCAGAAGGAAATAAACTCTAGACCACCTTACTCCACACACAGAGACGCATACAAAGCTCTCCCTCTCCCTCCATTTGGAAAATCTGACCATAATTATATACTCCTGATTCATGCTTACAAGCAAAAACTAAAGCAGGAAGTGGTCAGATGACCGGGATGCTACGCTACAGGACTGTTTTGCTAGCACAGATTGGAACATGTTTGAGGATTCATCCAATGGAATTGAGGAGTATACCACCTCAGTCAACGGCTTCAACAATAATTGCATCAACGACGTCATCAAAACAGTGACCGTATGTATACAGTTGAAGTCGGAAGTCTACTAACACTTAGGTTGGAGTCATTACTCGTCAACTCATTTTTCAACCATTTCTTGTCAACAAACTATAGTTTTGGCAAGTCGGTTAGGACATCTACGTTGTGCATGACACAAGTAATTTTTCCAACAATTGTTTACAGACAGAATATTTCACTTATAATTCACTGTATCACAATTCCAGTGGGTCAGAAGTTTACATACACTAAGTTGACTGTGCCTTTAAACAGCTTGGAAAATTCCAGAAAATGATGTCGTGGCTTTAGAAGCTTCTGAAAGACTAATTTACATAACTTGAGTAAATTGGAGGTGTACCTGTGGATGTATTTTAATAAGGCCTACCTTCAAACTCTTTGCTTGACATCATGGGAAAATCAAAAGAAAACCATTGTAGACCTCCACAAATCTGGTTCATCCTTGGGAGCAATTTCCAAACGCCTGAAGGTACCACGTTCATCTGTACAAACAATAGTATGCAAGTATAAACACCATGGGACCACGCAGCAGTCATACCGCTCAGGAAGGAGACTCATTCTGTCTCCTAGAGATGAACGTACTATGGTGCGAAAAGTGCAAATCAATCCCAGAACAACAGCAAAGGACCTTGTAAAGATGCTGGAGTAAACCGATACAAAAGTATCTATATCCACAGTAAAACAGGTCCTATATTGACATAACCTGAAAGGCCACTCAGCAAGGAAGAAACCACTGCTACAAAACCGCCATAAAAAAGCCAGACTACGGTTTGCAACTGCACATGGGGACAAAGATCATACTTTTTGGAGAAGTCTGATGAAACAAAATTAGAATTGTTTGGCCATAATGACCATCGTTATGTTTGGAGGAAAAAGGGGGACGCTTGCAAGACGCAGAACACCATCCCAACCGTGAAGCACGGGGGTGGCAGCATCATGTTGTGGGGGTGCTTTGCTGCAGGAGGGACTGGTGCACTTCACAATATAGATGGCATCATGAGGCAGGAAAATTATGTGGATATATTGAAACAACATCTCAAGACACCAGTCAGGAAGTTAAAGCTTGGTCACAAATGGGTCTTCCAAATGGACAATGACCTCAAGCATACTTCCAAAGTTGTGGCAAAATGGCTTAAGGACAACAAATTCAATGTATTGGAGTGGCCATCACAAAGCCCTGACCTCAATCCTACAGAACATTTGTGGGCAGAACTGAAAAAGCGTATGCGAGCAAGGAGGCATACAAACCTGACTCAGTTACACCAGCTCTGTCAGGAGAAATGGGCCAAAATTCACCCAACGTATTGTGGGAAGCTTGTGGAAGGCTACCCGAAATGTTTGACCAAAGTTAAACAATTTTAAAGGCAATGCTAACGAATACTAATTGAGTGTATGTAAACTTCTGACCCACTGGGAATGTGATGAAAGAAATAAATCATTCTCTCTACTATTATTCTGACATTTCACATTCTTAACTTAGGGAGTGGTGGGGCGCTAGCACTCCCGACACTACCCGGTGAAATGCAAGGTGCCAAATTCAAAATCCAAAAGTTGAATTATTAAACATTCATCAATATACAAGTGTTGCATAGTCATCAAAAGCTATGCTTCTTGGCAATATCACAGTGTTGTCAGATTTCAAAAAGGCTTCACGACGAAAGCACTACATTTGATTGTTTGAGGGTAGCACCTCCAATATTTTTGGAGGTGCTACCATAAATTCATAAACCATCGCGGTTCACACAAAACAGATTTCACAGCGAAAACAAATCAATTACCTCCTGAAGAACTTCTGCTGAGGGCTTCCCAAGTGTCCAACGAAGACAATCCATGGTTCTTTTGTTAGAAAAAGTCATGTATTATATCCATAAATCTCCATTTGGTTGGTGCGTTATGATGAGAAAATACAGCATCCACTCGCCCATTGAACCGTGAAGAGAACTCGTTCAAACTATACCTATAAACTTGACCAAGAACAATCAAACATCATTGATAATGTATCCTTAGGAACACTTTTATGTATATTTAGTATAATATTTCAACCGGAATATAAACTGGGCGATAGGAAAGGAAAAAAACACAGCGCACTCAAGCCGGTGAACGGGCATTCTCTTCTGTTTACTTCTCTGTGACCACTTCCTAATTCTTCTTCTATTACCATCCAGATCAACTAAATAGAATCAAAACACTGTCTAGAGACTGTTGACATCCAGTGGAAGCAATAGGTACTGAAATCTTACTCCCTTATATGGACATTTTCATAAGGGAGGGGTTCAAAATGAGGCAATGTGTCAAAATCACTTTTTCCAGGACAGAAATTCCTCGGGTTTTCGCCTGCCATATCCGTTCTGTTATACTCACAGACATTATTTTAACACTCTTAGAAACTTCAGTGTTTCCTATCCAATAGTACTAATGATGTGCATATCCTATTTTCTGGGCCTGAGTGGGAGGCATTTTACTTTGGGCACGCCAGACTCTCCAAAACCGTCACCTCGGGAGCTGCTCCCTAAGAAGTTAAATCCACTTCAAATCAGTGTAGATGAAGGGGAAGAGGCAGGTTAAAGAAGGATGTTTAAGCCTTGAGAAAGTTGACATGGGTTGTGTAGGTGTGGCATTTTGAGGGTGAATGGGCAAGACAAAAAACATCCCCATTATTTTGCAGGAGGAAGAGACGCAGATACAGAGGACACAGAGCCAGATGCCTCGTGAGGACCCGCAGAAGGCGAGTGGGAAAGCTGCCGTTACCGTCTATATTACTCGCCAACATGCAATCATTGGACAATAAATTAGACAAGGTATGATCACAAATATCCTACCAACGGGACATCAAAAACTGTAATATCCTATGTTTCACGGAATCGTGGCTGAATGACGACATCGATATTCAGCTAGCAGGATATACGCTGCACCGGCAAGATAGAACAGCACACTCCGGTAAGACGAGGGGGGGCGGTCTGTACGTATTTGAAAAAACAACAGCTGGTACACAAAATCTAAGGAAGTCTCTAGATTTTGCTCGCATGAAGTAGATTATATTGTGATAAATTGCAGGCACACTACTTGCCTAGAGAGTTTTCAGCTATACTTTTCGTGGCTGTTTATTTACCACCACAGACAGAGGCTGGCACTAAGACCGCACTCAGTCATCTGTACAAGGAAATAGGAAAACAGGAAACCACTCACCCAGAGGTGGCGCTCCTAGTGGCCGGAGACTTTAATGCTGGGAAACTTAAATCAGTTCTACCAAATTTCTATTAACATGTTAAATGTGCAACCAGAGGGGAAAAAAATCTAGATCACCTGTACTCCACACACAGAGACGCATACAAAGCTCTCCCTCGCCCCCCATTTGGTAAATCCAAACACAACTCTATCCTCCTGATTCCTGCTTACAAGCTAAAATGAAAGCAGGAAGCACCCGTGACTCGGTCTGGAAAAAAGTGGTCAGATGAAGCAGATGCTAAACTACAGGACTGTTTTGCTATCACAGACTGGAACATGTTCCGGGATTCTTTCGATGGCATTGAGGAGTACACCACATCAGTCACTGGCTTTATTAAGAAGTGTATTGAGGACGTCGTCCCCACAGTGACTGTACGTACATACCCCAACCAGAAGCCATGGATTACAGGCAACATTCGCACTGAGCTAAAGGGTAGAGCTGCCGCTTTCAAGGTGCGGGACTCTAACCCGGGAAGCTTACAAGAAATCCTGCTATGCCCTGCGACGAACCATCATACAGGCAAAGCGTCAATACAGGGCTAAGATTGAATCATATTACACCGGCTCCGACGCTCGTCTTATGTGGCAGGGCTTGCAAACTATTACAGACTACAAAGGGAAGCACAGCCGCAAACTGCCCAGTGACACGAGCCTACCAGACAAGCTAAATCACTTCTATGTTCGCTTCGAGGCAAGCAACACTGAGGCATGCATCAGCTGTTCTGGACGACTGTGTGATCACGCTCTCCGTAGCCGACGTGAGTAAGACCTTTAAACAGGTCAACATACACAAGGCTGCGGGGCCAGACGGATTACCAGGACGTGTGCTCCTGGCATGTGCTGACCAACTTGCAGGTGTCTTCACTGACATTTTCAACATGTCCCTGATTGAGTCTGTAATATCAACATGTTTCAAGCAGACCACCATAGTCCCTGTGCCCAAGAACACAAAGGCAACCTGCCTAAATGTCTACAGACCCGTAGCACTCACATCCGTAGCCATGAAGTGCTTTGAAAGGCTGGTCTTGGCTCACATCAACACCATTATCCCAGAAACCCTAGACCCACTCCAATTTGCATTCCGCCCAAACAGATCCACAGATGATGCAATCTCTATTGCACTCCACACTGCCCTTTCCCACCTGGACAAAAGGAACACTTATGTGAGAATGCTATTCATTGACTACAGCTCAGCGATCAACACCATAGTACCCTCAAAGCTCATCACAAAGCTAAGGTTCCTGGGACTAAACACCTCCCTCTGCAACTGGATTCTGAACTTCCTGACGGGCCGCCCCCAGGTGGTGAGGGTATGTAGCAACACATCTGCAATGCTGATCCTCAACACTAGAGCCCCCAAGGGGTGCGTGCTCAGTCCTCTCCTGTACTCCCTGTTCACCCTCCCTGTTCACCCACCTGCATGGCCAGGCACGACTTCAACACCATCCTTAAGTTTGCAGACGACACAACAGTGGTAATCCTGATCACAGACAACTACGAGACAGCCTATAGGGAGGAGGTCAGAGACCTGGCCGGGTGGTACCAGAATAACAACCTATCCCTCTACATAACCAAGACTAAGGAGATGATTGTGGACTACAGGACACCCCCATTTTCATCGATGGGGCTGTAGTGGAACAGGTCGAGAGCTTCAAGTTCCTTGGTGTCCACATCACCAACAAACTAGAATGGTCCAAACACACCAAGACAGTCGTGAAGAGAGCACGACAAAGCCTGTTCCCCCTCAGGAAACTAAAACAATTTGGCATGGGTCCTGATATCCTCAAAAGGTCCTACAGCTGCACCATCGAGATCATCCTGACTGGTACGGCAATTGCTCGGCCTCCGACCGCAAGGCACTACGGAAGGTAGTGCGGACGGCTCAGTACATCACTGGGGCTAAGCTGCCTGCCATCCAGGACCTCTACACCAGGCGGTGTCAGAAGAAGGCCCTAAAAATTGTCAAAGGCCCCAGCCACCCCAGTCATAGACTGTTCTCTCTACTACTGCATGGCAAGTGGTACTGGAGTGCCAAGTCTAGGACAAAAAGGCTTCTCAACAGTTTTTACCCCCAAGCTATAAGACTCCTGAACAGGTAATCAAATGGCTACCCGGACTATTTGCATTATTGGTTAGAGCCTGTATGTAAGCATTTCACTGTAAGGACTACACCTGTTGTATTCGGCACACGTGACAAACTTTGATTTGATTTGATATTTCTTGTGGTTTTGTGTTATATTTCTTATTTTATTTTTTATTTATTTTTTATTATCTATATTATTATAATTACTGCATTGTTGGGAAATAGCTCACAAGGTAAGAATTTCCCTGTACTGTTTTACACATGTATCTTGTGCAAATGGCAAATAAACTTGGAAACTTCCTGTCTTTTCACAACCTGAAGCTGACACTTCTTACAAGGGACATTCCAGGATCTCTAATCAGACAAAAAACTGTGTTGCTCCACTTGAACAAGTCTGATTGCAGTTATGAGTCTGTCCGAAGGTCAGTGTGTGTACTGTATGTTTGTGTGTGTATGTCTGATGCTATATGGATGTGGTGCAACTTGTAGGTTTACCTTGATGGCTGTGGATGCTATCTGGATGTGGTGCAGCTTGCGCAAAGTGCTCTCTCTGTCGATGAAGTAGGAGGCAGCCAGCTGGTGCAGAGCCTCCAGAGTAACACTGGACGAGTTGCCAGAGTAGTCGCTCACCTCTGCCTTCTTACTCAGCTTCCTCTTGTCCACAAATATCGCTAAGGCCTCTTCCCCTGCAAAAATAAAGACAGCATTGGGACAATGTTTGCTGACGGTGTTTAAACAGGCTTTGTTTCAACGGTTGGGAAAAGGTTTGCTGGCTAACATGGTTGAAACAGTCTATAAATATGTCAGCTGATGTTATTTAGACAGTCTGAACTACATAACCAACAGCTACCCACTGTTAGTAGTAATGGCAATAAAATGTAACATTAATGCATTATTCATTGCCAGTGATTATGACTATTAGCCAGGTGCTATTTGGTAGTATATGAACAATTATAAACCGGGAAGTTTGGGTCCTGGATGCTGATTGGGAGAAACAACATTTCAGCAGTGTGTATATCAGACAATATATCACAAGTACGACTCAAACACACTTGTTTCCTGTACTTTTTATGTTGGTAACCAGTTTATAATAGCAATAAGGCACCTCTAGGGTTTGTGATATATAGACAATATACTGACCACGGCTAAAAACTGCATACAGGCACCCCGCTTCACATCACAGCCCTTAGCTGGTATATATAATGGATAAATGTTCCCGATCTGTACATTACCTTGGAAACTCAGTTTGACGACCATTGTGTTAGCGGAGTCCCTCTGCGGACTTCATTCGTTCTAAGGTAATGTACAAAGCGGAGGCATTTATCCCGCTTATACCACAGTTTATGAAAATAATACTAAAGCAAACATTTACTGGTATAGAATAGAAATGCCATGTTTTCATTGATATAAATTCATACTTTTTCATGCTCCCATAAACCTGGTTGTTAGTCTGTTGCCCAGTTGGTATTGCTTTGATTCTGTTGCCATGCTGGTTGGCAATGTTATTTTCCATTGCTTGCTAGTTAACTATGGATAACGTTAACACAGTCACGTTAAACAATGCAACCACAATAACAGCAAAGTAGCAGCATTTGCATTAGTTTAAGCTGTTTTCTACTGACATTTATTTGGATACATCCATAACAATGAGCTGACGATGTGCGATTTCGCCTGGAATAGAAAAGTTGTTTAACAACCCAATTCAACAATACCAGTTTCTGAAAACAGCTGGTCAAACTAGAAACATGAGAGGAATTGATAGCATAGCGCCACTTGCGTCATGACTGCAACATTGAAGGTCCGGAGAAATATATGTATATATCACTCGCCACGTTAGGTCATCAGATGTTGCAAATAACTGTGCGTTCGTAAATTCACTATGGCCATCTACTCCGTGCTCAGAGCGCTCTCGTCTGTGAACCAGAGTGCAAAATTACAAATACATTTACTAACACACAACCCCCGTTGAATATGAACAGTGTAAATAAATGTCGGAAAAAACATTTAATTAAATTGTTGCCAGCAGCACAGTTGCAGTCACTAGGCTCTAGATAAAATGAAAACATCTAAACCAGCTATGCTAGGGTAAGTAAAATGAGTGTGGTGTTCTCTCATTTGTGTCTGGAAGTAGCTAGCGAGCTAGCCAACTTTAGCCAGTTAGCTTGAGTGTTTGACTGCCGTTGCGAGGTCAGAACGCTCGGATCAACCCTTTACCTCGGCCAGAGGGTCAGTGTGTGCTCTGAACGCTCCAAGAGCGAAACGCTCTGAATTAACAAACAACCCAGAACATACTGACGGCAATTTACAAACCCACCCCTAAGTCTCTGCAGAAACAAATGATTGCTATCTAGCTAGGTTTTTCCTTGTTGGACCTGCATTGACAATGTATCAAATTTCAGTTTGGTTGTTAGTTTAGCTTTCTGTAGCAAGTAACATAGGCTAACCCCATTCCGTACAAATGTGCGCAACTGCAACATTCAAACGAGTCTGCAAAAAAAACTAATGGGACTGTTGACATCAACATTTGGGGTGTGAACTACGTTTCTATTCAAGCGTTGATTGACATGGTAATGGCTCTATAGTATTGGAAAAAAGTTGAAAAAAAACTGACCCCTCCGACGCTGTACGTTACATCGTGATGTGTCATGGCGTAACGTACAGCACGCATTAAGCTACTAATTCTGTCTTATAGCCTTTCTCCACCAGGTGTAGCACTTCTCTCACCGTTTAAAAACAAGAAAGGGACAGGGTAAGGGGGGATACCTACTCATTTTTTGCGTCATCACTGCAAGCTATCATGACTCTCAAAAGCCGCTGTTTACTTCTGAAGATCGAGTTTTTAGGGCGGTGCTAAAGTGATTCAAATTCGGCACAAACCTTCAAATAGGTATGTAATGACACATTATATAAACTCTTTATAGTGTTGTATTTACATTTTAGAGGCGATAAGGTGGACAGATCAAGTGAAAAAAGCCGTATCCCCATCAGACATCTCTCCTTCTCACTATCATGCAATAGGTTTAGCTTCCCCACCCACCATTTTTAAAAAGACCCGACGGAGCTCATTGCCTTCTTGAATCATACAGAGATGGGCATCATGAAGGTCTCGTCATTGATTTTGTTGAAAAGGGGAGAAAATGTGCTTTACATTGGTATTGATATTACAGTTGATCTGGAAGTATTACATTTTTTGGGCGCAAAATTAAGGTCAATTGGTCAGACCAGCGCGATGTACAAAAGTGAGTGAGATTACGTTACGGTGTAATGCTTTAGAAAGGTAAAAATTCCAGAGGTGTTGTAACGATGTGTGCTGAGAGTCGGGAAGCAAGTTCAGGATCAATAAATAAACACACCATAATACAAAAAATAAGAAACATGAACAACGTACAGAACTGGAACAGAAACAATGACCCCTGGGGAAGGAACCACAGGGAGTTACATATAGAGGGAAGGTAATCAGGGAAGTGATGGCGTCCAGGTGAGTCTAATGACGTGCAAGTGCGCGTAACGTTGGTGACAGGTGTGCGTTATAACGAGCAGCCTGGTGACCTAGAGGCCGGAGAGGGAGCACATGTGACAGGTGTCCTATATCTTTTCCAACTGTTATGTATACAGTATCTGGTTTTTATGCCCACTCTAGAGTGCCCTTCTAGCCAATCAGAAACTAGTATTCAACAATGCTGTGGAATAGTAGCAAATTATAAACTGGGTGGTTCGAGCCCTGAATTCCACGGGTATGACAAATTGTTTATTCTTACTTTTCTAATGACGTTGGTAACCAGTTTAAAATAGCAATAAGGTCCCTCTGAGGTTTGTGGTATATGGCCAATATACCACAGTTAAGGGCTGTATCCAGGCACTCTGTTGCGTCATGCTTAAAAACAGCCCTTAAACTGTGGTATATTGGCCATATACCACACCCCTTCGTGCCTTATTATTTAAATATACCACACCCCCTCTGGCCTTAATGCATAAATATACATTCAGATTCAGAGATAAGGCAGGGCGTAATCCATATTATGTGTTCTTCTTCCTCCGCTGCAGAAAGGTGCCCTTAATATCCCATGTTCCAGAACACGGACAGGCAATCAATTTATAACCCCATTCAGCAGCTAGCAGCACATCTCTGGCTCATGGCCAAGCACTAGCTCCTCATCTTCCTCTCCTCATACTACTCTGAATTGGTTGTGTGCCAGAGCATGGAGGTTACATCGCATCAGCCAGCGCAGCAGTGTCTGTGTTTGTGGGTGTGGGCATTTTACTGAGCCACTCATAACTACGACCTTTCCAGGAGCCCGGCTGAGGTAATCGACAAGTGTTGCTTTCCAACAGGAAACCCATTCCCTTGGTTGCCCCGACATGCACAAGGCTTTGTAGCTGAAATAAGCTGTTCTCCTGTAAAGAGCAACCACCCTCACGGCGTTGTCCACATGTCTATCAAAACACAACAATGCAGTGTCGCTTAGGGTTATAGTGTACATGTATTGAGGTTGTTAAATAAGCTTTATTTATGTAGATAATTCACTTATAGTCTTCTTCTGAATTCGTATAGGCTGCTGTACATGTCCTGCCATCAGTGGAATTGATCTAGATACAGATCTGTTAAACATCATCATTTTTGTGGTACTGGGAATTTACTCAGATTACACACAGATTATTAGATTACCGTACCCCCTATCCTAACCATTAGGGGGATGAACAAATATGACCCTGTTTCAGTTGATAGGTTTCAACTTCTACAGTTATACCTCTCCCTGCATTCCCACAGAATTCCCAGCATTCCCACAGTGGTTTGTTTACCTCCCAGTGTGGCCGAAAGCAGAAAGTGAGTCCCATACTTCCTGATCAGGTTGTCAGTGATAAGCTGGGTGGTGGGTCTCCGACCCAGTAGACGGATGTTACGGATGAACTCTGGCGTCAGGGGTAATGGCGACTCCAGGAAGTCTCTCCTCTCCACAGCCAGGTTGTTCACCTTCCACCTCCCAAACTCCCTGGAAAGGAGACGACAAGGAGGATAAGACACCATTGAAGATGCTGTTTGGTAAATAAGACTCACTAATTACGTGATGGTATTAATAATTTTCTGTCAGTCTGTCCTGTCTGTCTGGCAGAACGGTAGGGGAGAGGTGAATCTAGGGGGGCAGCCATCAACCGCACTGCCTCGCCTCACTGCATCATTAGCTTTAAGTTCTGACAGAGAGATGGGGGGAGAGAGAGAGAGAAAGGAGAGAGCAAAAGAGAGAGAATAGAGAGAGATTCCAAAGCAGGTACCATTTGGAAGATGAATGTAGCTGGGGAGGAGACTGCTCTCAAAGCGAGCAGCTGACAGGTGCTCTCCTTAATAACCACATCATGACAGAAATGTGTAGTGACAGTGAAACCCATAGACATCGCCCCATCTCTAACACTCAATACAACTCATAATGAGGGAAGAAAGAAAAGCGCCGCAAAGGAAATGCTGGAGGCGGCTGTAAAGTTCTGAAAGCCAGCTGAACAAAATATTTCTCATGAGCGTCTGTAGATGCGACATCCTCCTCTGTTTACATTGACAAACATTACTAAATTATTCTGAATGCAACCTTAAAAAGATGGCAGTTTCGTATGCCTTTACACCTTGACAGACTTTGTTTGCGTTAATCTGCTGTGCTTAAATAATCATAGTATCTAGTATTTTAATTGGCTCTGACAGATTCAGATAATATTCAGGTTGGAATGAACATGCGCTGTGTCAGCTGTAGGCTACCGTAGAAGCTATGTCACGTAGGAAAGCATAGGCCTTATTGCCAGATGTTTTTCCTCTTCTGTCCATCCCTCTGTCTCGAATTGCTATACTTCAATGCATTTCTCTCTCTCTCCTCCTCCACACACACACACACACACACACACACACACACACACACACACACACACACACACACACACACACACACACACACACACCTTAACAGGTACGGGTTAGCACTAAATGATGCACTGCAGTGTGAAGTGGAGGCTTGTCTGCTATAATCAGAATAGGTTGGCCATCCTGGGCTGTAGGTGATGGATGGAGGGAGGATGGCCTTTTGATGGAAGATATATCACATTAAAGCAAGAGTAATGAGGGAAAGCATCACACCCAGATGTTTGATGGATTCATTCATGGTAAAAACCCTGAGTGCAATCTGCTTCTATACGGTTTTATGGGGCAATGTGGGATTATGTCAAATAATTTCAAACTGTTCTTGTATAGTCAGTAATGTAGCAATACATTTAATTTGTATAATGTAAGTTTGCATGTGTCCATTTATGGAAAAGCTTTCTGAAATACATACATGAAACATACAGTGTAATGAATATACAGTATGCACACTCATATACTTCTAATTTTAGACATGGCCCTTGAGTAATTTGTCAGTCAGTTACACCTAGCATAACCATTAATCCGGACCTCTTTTCACTCCATACATATAAATTCCTCTTTAACTTTTTTTCCTCACCAATTCTAACCTGCTTTGCTATGTTAGAGCTGAACTCGCCAGTTCAAATGTATCGCACGTAAGAAGAAAGAGAGAGGAGAGAGGGAGCGAGAAAAGAGAGGGAGCGAAGGAACAGGTAAGGAAACTGTAGCCTCAAATCCCCTCTGTCGCTTGTTTCTGCAGTTATCGTTGACTGTGATAAGCTGGGATTGTCTTATCTTAAACCCCCCATAGGCCTAATGGCATGTCCACCGGGAAGTGAGATGAAATGGATTTCACCATGGTGCAGTTTTCGGCGTTCTGCCGTCTTTCCTTATACTAGACCATGCAGTTATTATTTATATCTTTCTCTCATCACTGTACTGTACGTAGCTACCTTGGTTTCATTTGCGATACCGTTAATTCATTTTCACACATTTCATTGTTGGACTATTTCTGGGAGTGGAGATTATGAGAGCTGAGATTTATGAGAACTGGGATACTGTATCTTGGCCTGCATACTGCATCTACCTTGGTTTTCATTTCAAATCAACACATATGCACTGAGCCTCCTCACTAAAAGGTGCTATCTAGAACCTAAAATGGTTCTTCAACTGTCCCCATAGGAGAACCCTTTGAATAACCCTTTTTGGTTCCAGGTATAACCCTTTTGGGTTCCATGAAGAACCCTTTCCACAGAGGGTTCTACCTGAAACCAAAGAGGGTTCTCCTATGGGGACAGCCAAAGACCCCTTTTGGAACCCCTTTTTGTAAGAGTGTATGAGTATGAAATCAAAAACCAAGGTATTTTTCAGGTTTCCAAAAGACAGTTTAAAATTTGACGCATTGCAGCCTTAACTAAATATGTCATTCACGCTGTGACCTTCTCTATGCAATTTGGCGCCAACACACCCACTTATGTTATTCAAACGCAATAAGCCTACGGTTGCCTACACCCTGGTGTAAGCGTAGCCTTACAGTAGCCTACCCCCTGTTGTCTATGGCAACTGTCACTTGGCAATGGATACCTAGGACAGGTGGTGCAGCGGAAACCCGTCTCTACTCATGTTGACTGAGGGAAACACTGTTTCACTCGCTAAATCACTGAGTGATTCCCCAAACAGGAAAACAGCCTTCATTTACCTGTTCTAGGACTCATTAAAATTATTTCAAATTCAATCAGGAGGAGCGTGTGCGATTTCATTACTGCAGCGTAGAAACACGCCGCCACTGTAACTAGAAGTACCCAGTTGTGGTAATTCATCTTCTCTCTGTCAGTGAAGATTATGAGAATTTAGCAGAGATCCAAAACTCTGCAGGAGCAGAACTGGGCAGGAAAATAATATTGTCACTTTCCATCTCCTCAAGTCTCTTTTGCTGTGAAATGATGTGTTATGGGCCAGGGAATAGATTGTCAGATATGAGAGGTCATTTGAAAACCAACAAACAGTGTGGTGGACTGTTTGGCTATGCTGCAATCGCTGGGAATTAGCAACAGACTGGACATATTGGATGTATGCTTGTCCGCATGCCACATAACTTATCATATTAACAGAGACAGAGGCAATTAGTACCACCTGCACGCACTTTAATACAAAATGGATGCCACACAATTCCACAATAAAACCAAAAGTTGTCTGGCAAAGTAGGCAAAGCAATGTCTACACGGCAGGGGTAGTCTAGTCAAGTACTATTTGAGAAGGTCCGGTCACACAAAATCTCCTAGGTGGCAATGGTCCGAATGGATATTGTCACTTATCGGCGTAGTAACAAACCCCCACCTCGCATCCCATGCGATCCCAAACTGTTCACACTCCTCTTGTTGGCATAGAGGAAATGTTGCAGCTTTAATGCTCGTTTCCTGTAATTCTACAGATTTTGCTGTAGAATTACAAGAAATTCCCCCCGTTAAACATGGGCTGGTGGTAATTTAGCGTGCCTCAGACAACCTTGAGGCTGACAGTAGCCTCTCAGGGGACGGTCTGTTAATGCAGAGTAATAAGTATTAAGAGCCTACTAATCACTTGGCCACATGATAAGACTACTAATCTTACCACCCATGAAGCTCAGGCCACAGAGCTAGGGTGGGCCGCACTAGCCAGAGGAGAAATATATTAAAAAAACTTTAACGTGGGAAGCCGATCACCATAGCCCATAAAACACCCAACACAAATCCATAGATTTTTCCATAGTCCCGTCTGCAGTTTCCCGGTGCATGTTCAATACCCTTCCAAGCCATGATGAATGGCATTTATGGCACAATTGCCACAAATTTTATATAACAAGCCAACATATGAAATTGTGTTTAGTGTGACATTATTTCCTCTACACTAAAGTAATCAACATATTTTACCTGATCAGATTTCAGAATATGCATATTGGCCCTTGCTTGTAATGACCGTGATCCACAAAAAAAATGTATCACCCACAATAGATATATTATGTAGGTGTCTAGGTGCATAGATAAAAAAATAATAGTATTTGCATACATAAAAACATTTCCACAATATCTACACAAGTAGGTGCCATTTTGTCATTCTAGTTGACAGAAATGAAAGTTCTTCACCCCTTCACATCACCTCATTTGACTTCATTGCAGTTCCTTCAGTTCAATAATGTTTCCACTAGATCATAATAAAAGGGGTGAGGTGAGGACTTTCCACCTAAGTGTTCAAGGCCTTCCTTCCAGTGGTATTTACTTCACACCTTTAACTTCTTTGGGAGCAGCGCACGAGGTGACCGTTTTGGAGACCCTGGCGTGCCCAAAGTAAAATGCCTCCCATTCAGGCCCAGAAAATAGGATATGCACATATTTAGTACCATTGGATAGGAAACACTCTAAATTTTGTCTAGGAGTATAACAGAACGCATATGGAAGGCGAAAACCCGAGGAATTTCTGTCCTGGAAAAAGTGGTTTTGACACATTGCCTCATTTAGAACCCCTCCCTTATGAAAATGCCCATATAAGGGCATATGAATGCAGTACCTATTGCTTCCTCTGGATGTCAACAGTCTCGAGAAAGTGTTCTGATTCTTTTAGATGCTTTTAGAGCATAGAAGACGAATAAGGAAGTGGCCACACAGATGTCAATACAAGAAAACGCGCGTTCACGGCTGGTGCGCTCTTTGTTTTTTTCCCTTTCTTATCGCCCAGTTTATATTCCGGTTGAAATATTATACTATTTATACATAAAAGGATACATTTAAAATTATTTTTGATTGTTCTTGGACAAGTTTATAGGTATAAGTTGAACGAGTTCTCTTCACGTTTCAATGGAGGAGTCGGCACTATATTTTCTCATTATAACGTGCCAACCAAACAGAGATTTATGGATATAATACATTACTTTTTCTAACAAAAGAACCATGGATTGTCTTCGTTGGACACTTGGGAAGCCCTCAGCAGAAGTTCTTCAAAAGGTAATTGATTTGTTTTCGCTGTGAAATGTGTTATGTGTGAACCGTGAAGGCTTATGAATTTATGGTAAATGGGAAAAATATGTTAGGTGCTACCCTCAAACAATCAAATGTAGTGCTTTCGCCGTAAAGCCTTTTTGAAATCTGACAACGCTGTGATATTGCCAAGAAGCAGAGCTTTTGATGACTATGAAACACTTGTATATTGATGAATGTTTAATAATTCAACTTTTGAATTTGGCGCCTTGCATTTCACCGGGTAGTGTCGGGAGCTAGCGCCCCACCACTCCGTAAGAAGTTAAACCCCACATGAGACTGAACATGCTTAAGTGGATAAAACATTAATCTGGCTTTGATGTATTTCAGAATATGCATATGGGGCCTTGTGGGTCCATCTATGCCCTTCCCCACCCTACCTTAGGCAAATCAGATCACACCTCCAATCTGCTCCTCCCTTCCTATAGGCAGAAACTCAAACAGGAAGAACCCATGGTAAGGACTGTTCAACGCTGGTCTGACAAATCGGAATCCATGCTTCAAGATTGTTTTGATCACTCGGACTGGGATATGTTTTGGGTTAGCCTCTGGGAATAACATTGATGTATACACTGACACAGTGACTAAATTCATCATGAAGTGCATAGGAGATGTTGTTCCCACTGTGACGAATAAAACCTATACAAACCAAAAAACGTGGATATATGGCAGCAGTCGTGGAAAACTGGAAGCACGAAACACAGTATTTAACCATGGCAAGGTGACTGGGAATATGCTTGAGTACAAACAGTCCAATTATGCCCTTTGTAAGGCAAGCAAACAGGCAAAACGTCAGTACATTGACAAAGTGGTATCGCAATTCAACGGCTCAGACACAAGACATATGTGGAAGGGACTACCGACAATCAAGTATTATAAAGGGAAAACCAGCCACGTCGCGGACACAGAAGTCTTGCTCCTAGACAAGCAAAAAAGTTGAGGAAAACACTGCTCCCGTTGAATGTGAGCTGTCGTTCTCCGTAGCCGACACGAGTAAGACATTTAAGCGTGTTAACCCTCGCAGGGCTGCCGGCCCAGATGGGATCCCTAGCCGAATCATCAGAGCATGAGCAGACCAGCTGGCTGGAGTGCTTAAGGACATATTCCATTTCTCCCTATCCCAGTCTGTTGTGCCCACTTACTTCAAGATGTCCACCATTGTTTCTGTACCCAAACAAAAAAGTGAAGGTAACTGAACTAAATTACTATTGCACCGTAGCACTCACGTCTGTCATCATGAAGTGCTTAGAGAGGCTGGAGAGGGATCATTTCATCTAAACTTTACCCGACACACTATACCCATTTCAATTTGCATACTGCCCCAATAGATCCATGGATGACGCAATCGCCATCGCACTGCACACTGCCCCAACCCATCTGGACAAGAGGAATATGTAAGAATGCATTTCATTGACTACAGCTCAGCCTTCAACCATAGTATCCTCCAAGCTCATCACTAAGCTCGGGCCCTGGGTCTGAACGCTGCCCTGTGCGACTGGGTCCTGGACTTCCTGATGGGCCGCTCCAAGGTTGTGAAGGTAGGCAACAACACCTCCCCTACGCTGATCCTCGACACAGGGGCCCCACAGACAGTGTGGTGAAAAAGGCGCAACAGCACCTTTTCAACTTCAGGCTTGGCCCCTAAGACCCTCACAAACTTTTCCAGATGCACCATTGAGAGCATCCTGTCAGGCTGTATCAGCGCCTGTTAGGGCAACTGCACCGTCCGCAACCGCAGGGCTCTCCAGAGGTTGGTGCTGTCTGTCCAACGCATCACCGGGGGCACACTGCCTGCCCTCCAGGACATCTACAGCACCCGTTGTCACAGGAAGGCCAAGAAGATCATCAAGGACCTCAGCCACCTAGGCCACGCCCTGTTAACCCCGCTACCAGAAGGAAGGGTTGGTACAGGTGCATCAAAGCTGGGGCAGAGAGACTGAAAAACAGCTTCTATCTCAAGCCCATCAGACTGTAAAATAGTCAATACCAGCCAGCCTCCACCCAGTACCCCGCTCTGAACTTTAGTCACTGTCACTAGCTGGCTACTACCCGGTTACTCTACCATGCACCTTAGAGTCTTCTGCCCTATAGTCAAGGAACACTTGTCACTAATAATGTTTACATACTGTTTTACCCACTTCATATCTACAGTGCATTGGGGAAAGTATGCAGACCCCTTCCCTTTCCACATTTTGTTACATTACAGTCTTATTCTAAAATGGATTAAATAAACAAAATTATCCTCATCAATCTACACACAATACCAGATAATGACGAAGTGAAAACATGTTTTGAGATTTTTGCAAAATATAAACAGAAATAACGTATTTACCTAAGTACCTTCTGTTTTCATTGATTATCCTTGAGATGTTTCTACAACTTGATTGGAGTCCACCTGTGGTAAATTCAATTGATTGGACATGATTTGGAAAGGCACACACCTGTCTATATAAAGGTCCCACAGTTGACAGTGCATGTCAGAGCAAAAACCAAGCCATGAGGTCGAAGGAATTGTCTGCATAGCTCCAAGACAGGATTCTGCTGAGGCACAGATCTGGGGAAGGGTACAAAAACACTTCTGCAGAATTGAAGGTCCCCAAGAACATGGAAGAAGTTTGGAACAACCAACTGGGAACTGGGTGCCTGGCCAAACTGAGCAATCGGGGGGAGAAGGGCCTTGGTAAGGGAGGTGACCAAGAACCCGATGGTCACTCTGACAGAGCTCCAGAGTTCCTCTGTGGAGATATGAGAACCTTCCAGAAGGACAACCATCTCTGCAGCACTCCACCAATCAGGCCTTTACGGTAGAATTGCCAGATGGAAGCCACTCCTCAGTAAAAAGGCACATGACAGCCCACTTAAAGTTTGCCAAAAGGCACCTAAAGGACTCAAGATTCTCTGGTCTGATGAATTCAAGATTGAACTATTTGGCCTAAATGCAAAGCGTCATGTCTGGAGGAAAGTTGGCACTATCCCTACGGTGAAGCATGGTGGTGGCAACATTATGCTGTGGGGATGTTTTTCAGCTGCAGGGACTGGTAGACTAGGCAGGATCGAGGGAAAGATGAACAGAGCAAAGTACAGAGAGATCCTTGATGAAAACCTTGCTTTAGCGTGCTCAGGACCTCACACTGGTTTAACACCGCCCGGGCAACGAAGGAGTGGCTTCGTAAGAAGCATTTCAAGGTCCTGGAGTGGCCTAGCCAGTCTCCAGATCTCAACCCCATAGAAAATCTTTGGAGGGAGTTGAAAGTCCGTGTTGCCCAGCGACAGCCCCAAAACATCACTGCTCTAGAGGAGATCTGCATGGAGGAATGGGCCAAAATACCAGCAACAGTGTGTGAAAACCTTGTGAAGACTTACAGAAAACGTTTGACCTCTGTCATTGCCAACAAAGGGTATATAACAAAGTATTGAGATAAACTTTTGTTATTGACCAAATACTTATTTTCCACCATAATTTGCAAATATATTCATAAAAATCCTACAATGTGATTTTCTGGGGTTTTTTCCTCCTTTTGTCTGTCATAGTTGAAGTGTACCTATGATGAAAATTACAGGCCTCTCTCATATTTTTAAGTGAGAGAACTTGCACAATTGGTGGCTGACTAAATACTTTTTTGCCCCACTGTATACTACGTATTCTATCCGTATACTGTCCATAGTGTCTATACATACTGTACCATCACACACACATATATTATATGTATGATGGTACAATATTTCAAAATGTCTTAATTCCATTCTTTCACTTAGATTTGTGTTTATTGTTGTGTATTGTTAGATATTACTGCACTGTTGGAGCTAGCATTTCACTACACCTTCAATAACACCTGCCAAATATGTGACTGATACAATTAAATTTAACTATTGATTCTCCTAACACCTCATCTAGACTACCTGTGGTCTGACTCTCCTGTATATCTCTGAAGAGAACCCTGCTATGAGATGCACCCCTTTACCTGTAAACCCCCTACGTATAAACCCTGCTACGAGACTCACCTGTATATCTTGTAGCGGGTGGAGAAGCCCTGCCGGTTCCTCTCGACGAAGTCTGTGTATTCCTGGGAGTGGTGGAAGGGGCCCTTGTCGGACAGCAGCCAGTCCAGGGGCCCCCCGGGTCGATCGTGGGGCAAGCTGGCCAACACAGGGGACCCGGTCAAGAGCCAGAACCAGACCCAGCAGTGCAGGATCAGAAAGCCCCATAGAGCCATCAGAGGTTGAGGGAGGGAAAGAGGGAAGGGATCAGCAGTGGAAGGGATTCCCACACGTGAGCTCACACCTCCTCTGGGATGACAGGTGGATCTGCATTCCCTCACCTCCCCCGGATGACCTGGGAGTGAGAGACATCATTGTCACTTGAGAAATGAATGTTCTTATAATCATCAAGCACCTTCATAATTTTAGAGATCCCATACTGACAAGTAAAAAAAGAAAATCTGATCTCTTTAGCTCTTATGGAGTAAGTCACTAGACATCTGTTTAAAGACTAGCCTGCTGTTCCATCTCTAGTCCAAGCCTCCCATCTTCCTCCTAAGAGTTTTCAATCTCTCCCTGCAGCCGTGACCGAACCAGATGCTATTTTTTTTTTTAAGTCCCATTACTGTATTCTGATGACAATCTGTCAAGTGAACTCAGCCATGTGACCATGTGTGTGGGAGTGTTTCAGAAATCATTATTCTCAAACAATAGCACAAGACACCAGGGGGTGGACATGGGAGCAGGTGCTAGGAGATGTGAGAGAAATGAGAGAGAGCTAGAGAGGAAGAGATAGAGAGACTGGGAGAAAGAGTGAAAGATGAAAAACTATAAAGAGAGGTGAGAGAGAAGGAGCAAGAGAGGGTGTGCGCGCGCACGTGTGTGTGACTATAATGAATTTCAGACTGGGTGTTATTCACAGAAAAGTGAATATCCCTCACCGATGCAAACACAGGCTTTATCTGGTTCACAATGTGATCACACCAGATTCAAAAGCTCCGGTTTTTCTGGATGACATTTAATTCCTCAGTGCAGACATCTGTGTATGGCCATACATATTGATGAGGTGTGTGTGCATGCATGTGTGTGTGTGTGTGTTAGGGGCGGGGGGGTTGGATCTAAGTAAGTACACAGCAGGGAGCCAACAATGGAGCGCAGTTCATTTTAGCACAGTGGTGTTCCACATAGTGAGGGAGGTAGGGGATATTTGAAACACTGCAACCATTGCATTCCTCAGTAATTCCCTTTTAACTTTGTTTTTGTGGCTGTTGTTAATGTTAAACTGTGAGTTAGCCTTACAGCTTTTACAATATTCATGCAACAGCAACACTATTTCCACCAAGTCAATTGGACCCCCTGCAGCACGTAGGGTTTACATGGCTTTTTGTAAAAGTGACCTTCGCTTGCTGCGAGGGGACTGTCTAACCTGTTAATATTAGAAAAGAGGACAGGGGTCATGTTTAAAGATGCTTTATTTTATCATCCAACAGGCATGGGGCCAAACAAACACTGATGCAGGAAGAAAAACTATTTAGTCTCTTTCTAGCTGACTCTCACTCTCGCTCATCATCATCATCTCTATTCTCTCTACCTGCTCAATGTGAAAGTCCAGTATGTAAACATTTATCTGTCCACAGATTCAGACACCACCAGCTCTATAATCACATTAACAGACAACACAGACCCAACTAACCAGATTATTATCTGTCTGAATCATATCAGGTACAGACCATTACCACTTTACAAGGGCATTACTGGATCACATTTGTGCCCGCATATGCAAAATTAACATAACATTTTCAAACATGGTTTGAGCTCCAATAAATATATTTTGGTATTATTTTTGTATTTTATTAAACTACCCATTTGCTGTTGCGAAAGCAGCAGCTTCTCTTCCTGGGGTCCACACAAAAAAATGACATACGTAATGGGATAAACGCAGACTTTCTGTACATTACCTTGGAAATAATGGACAACGGAGTAGGATGAGGCAGAGCCGAGTCCCTTTGTGGAGTTCATTTTTCAAAGGTAACATACAGAATGGAGGGGTTTATCCCACTTATACCACCATGGCAAAACAAACAATATGAAAGTACACATTTAGCGGTATAAATACTTTTTTAACATTCATATTTACACTTTTATAAGCAAATTCATACTCTCTCATCTTTTGGTTGCTAGAGACGCAACCTATTTGTTTGTTCGATATTTATGGACACGACCCAGTCGTTTGTTCTTTATGTTCCGTTGCCATGCTCAGTGACAATGTTCTTATCCCTTCCTTGCTGCTAGCTAACCAACTAACTATGGCTACACTGTCACTACCTCTGCAGCCAGAATAACAGCAAAGTTTATTTTGTTGCATTTGTTTAAGCTGTTTATCCTGCTTATACCACAGTTCCAAAAGAAAACAATACTATAAGCACAAGTGGAAGCTGCTGAGGGGAGGACTGCTCATAATAATGGCTGGTAAGGAGTGAATAGAATGTCAAACACATGGAACCAATGTGTTTGATGTATTTGATACCATTCCAATATTCCACTCCAGCTTTTAACACGAGCCTGTACTCCCCAATTAAGGTGCCACCAACCTCATGTGATAAGCACACATTTAACATTTTCATTTATATTTTTATGTAAAGTGCATTTCTCCCCTCATCAATTTACGCACAATACCCCATAATGACAAAGCAAAAACAGGTTTTAAAATGTTTTGCAAAAAAACGTAAATATTACCTTTACATAAGTATTCAGACCCTTTACTTTGTTGAAACGCCTTTGGCAGCGATTACAGCCTTGATTCTTTGTGGGTATGACGCTACAAGCTTGGCGCACTAATATTTGGGGAGTTTCTCCCATTCTTCTCTGCAGATCCTCTCAAGCTCTATCAGTTTGGATGGGGAGTGTCGCTGGACAGCTATTTTCAGGTCTCTCTAGAGATGTTTGATCGGGTTCAAGTCCAAGTTCTGACTGGGCCACTCAAGGACATCCAGAGACTTGTCCCGAAGCCACTCCTGCATTGTGTTGGCTGTGTGCTTAGGGTCGTTATCCTGTAGAAAGGTGAACCTTCACCCCCAGTCTGAGGTCCTGAGCAATCTGGAGCAGGTTTTCATCAATGATCTCTGTCAGAGTGACCATTGGGTTCTTGGTAACCTCCCTGACCAAGGCCCTTCTTCCCCGATTGCTCAGTTTGGCTGGGCGGCCAGCTCCAGGAAGAGTCTTGGTGGTTCTACATTCAACATTTTTGTTGGCCACTGTGTTCTTGGGGACTTTCAATGCTGCAGACATTTTTTGGAACCCTTCCCAGATCTGTGCCTCGACACAATCCTGTCTCGGAGCTCAACGTACAATTCCTTCGACCTCATGGCTTGGTTTTTGCTCTAGAGGCGAAAGAAACGCACACCTATTTAGGTGAGGTGATGCCTAGCGGAATAGAACACTTGACAAATTAAAGGAGGAGCTGCACACTCTAGGAACTCTGATGTAATAATTGAATAACCTAATAACCAACGTTTCGACAGACAAGCAGTCTTCATCAGGGTATGATGACAAACACTACGGGGTGACTAGTTTATATAGTGTCAAAGGACACACACAGGTGTCTGTAATCACGGCCGGGTGTGACCTGATATCATTGGTTAATTCTCAGATATAAAAATAACATACCAAAAACATGAAAGGATAGCATATGATCATAGATACAATGTGGCTACATAGGCCTACAAACACAATAGCAAAATCACAAGAACGGCTTCAGATCAAAGTCTACGTTGAGACCGAAAGGAGCAAGGTTCTTTAAATTAAAGATCCAGGCAGCCTCTCATTTTAACAATAAATTGTCGAGGTCACCCCCTCTCCTAGAGAGGGTGAGATGTTTGATGCTGATATAATGTAGTAGTTTATGTATCGGGGGGCTAGGGTCAGTCTGTTATATCTGGAGTATTTCTCCTCTCTTAACTGGTGTCCTGTGTGAATTTAAGTATGCTCTCTCTAATTCTCTTTCTCGCTTTCTTTCTTTCTTTCTCTCTCTCGGAGGACCTGAGCCCTAGGACCATTCCTCAGGACTAGCTGGCTTGATGACTCCTTGCTGTCCCCAGTTTCAACTGTTCTGCCTGCGGCTATGGAACACTGTTCACCAGATATGCTACCTGTCCCAGAGTTGCTGTTTTCATCTCTCTAGAGACAGCAGGAGCTGTAAAGATACTCTGAATGATCGGCTATGAAAAGTCAACTGACATTTACTCCTGAGGTGCTGACCTGTTGCACACTCGACAACCACTGTGATTATTATTATTTGACCCTGCTGGTCATCTATGAACATTTTAACATCTTGGCCATGTTCTGTTATAATCTCCACCCGGCACAGCCAGAAGAGGACTGGCCACCTCTCATAGCCTGGTTCCTCTCTAGGTTTCTTTCTAGGTTCTGGCCTTTCTAGGGAGTTTTTCCTAGCCACCGTGATTCTACACCTGCATTGCTTTCTCTTTGGGGTTTTAGGCTGGGTGACATCAGCTGATGTAAGAAGGGCTTTATAAATAAATTTGATATAATGTAGGGAAGAAATCGAGTGGTTTGCTTCCACAAAGTGGGCCGCAACTGGGTCGAGTTACGTTGCGCCGAGATTCATACTTTTTATTTGAACTTTGTTTTTCCCACATCATTTTTATCACAAGGAGTGGAGCACGTGATAACACCTTTGCACTGTCAACTGTGGGACCTTATATAGACAGGTGTGTGCCTTTCCAAATCATGTCCAGTCAATTCAATTTACCATAGGTGGACTCCAATCAAGTTGTAGAAACATTTCAAGGATGATCAATGGAAACAGGATGCACCTGAACTCAATTTCGCAAAAGGATCTGAATACTTATGTAAATAAGGTATTTAATTTATATATATATATATATATATATATATATATATATATACATACACATACACACACACACACATACATACATACACACACACACACACACACATTTGCAAAAATGTAAAAATAACTGTTTTTGCTTTGTCATTATGGGGTATTGTGTGAGATTATTTATATTTTAAATCCATTTTAGAATAAATCTGTAATCTAACAAAATGTGGAAAAAGTCAAGTGGTCTGAACACTTTCCGAAGGCACACAATATCTAGGTCAAATAGGGGAGATGCGTTGTGCCGTGAGGTGTTGCTTTATCTTTTTTTTTTTAACCAGGTTTTTTCATTTGAGCAATATGAGATGGGAGGGAGTTCCATGCAATAATGGCTCTATATAATATTGTACGCTTTCTTGAATTTGAGGACTGTGAAAAGACCCCTGGTGGCATGTCTGGTGAGGTAAGTGTGTTTGTCAGAGCTGTGTGTAAGTTGATTATGCAAACAATTTGGAATTTTCAACACAGTCAGTCTCTCCTCAACTCTTAGCCAAGAGAGACTGGCATGCACAGTATATATACTGTAGTAGCCCTCTGATTACAATGAAGAGCAAGACGTGCCACTCTGTTCTGGGCCAGAGGCAGCTGGCATGCACAGTATATATACACTGTAGTAGCCCTCTGATTACAATGAAGAGCAAGACGTGCCACTCTGTTCTGGGCCAGAGGCAGCTTAAGGCAGCTTAGGTCATTGTTTGCAGCACTTGGCCACATGACTGAACAATAACCACAATAAATCAAAACTAGAGCCTGCAGTACTTGCTTTTTGAGTGTGGTGTCAAAAAAAGCAGAGCATTTCTTTATCATGGACAGACCTCTCCCCATCTTTATACCCATAGAATCTATGACAGTTTACAATCTAAGGTAACATCAAGTAATTGAGTCTCAACATCAACAGCCACACCATCCATTACCTGATTCAGCTGAGGTCTAGACCTTAAGGAATGATTTGTACCAAATACAATGCTCTTAGTTGTAGAGACCAGTTCATTACAAGCCCCCCCATTTCAAAACTGACTGCAACTCCTTGTCAAGGGTTTCAGTGACTTCATTAGCTGTGTTTGCTGACACGTATATGGTTGAATCATCTCCATACATGGACACACAGGCTTTGTTTAATGCTAGTGACAAGTCATTGGTAAAAATAAAAAAAAGAGTAGAGGGCCTAGAGAGCTGCCCTGCGGCACACCACACCCTATATGTTTAACATTAGATAGGCTTCCATTAAAGAAAACCCCTCTAAGTAATATTAGATAGATAGCTCTGAATCCACAATATGGCAGAGGTTGAAAAGCCATGAGATGTAAGTTCTCTCAGCAACAGGTTATGGTTAATAATATCAAAGGCAGCACTGAAATCTAACGGTACAGCTCCCACAATCATCTTATTATAAATTTATTTCAGCCAATCATCAGTCCTTTGTGTCAGTGCAGTACATGTTGAGTGCCCTTCTCTATAAGCATGCTTATGTTGTATGTTGTTTACAGAGAAATAGCATTGTTTTTTGTCAAACACCATTTCTTCCAACAGTTTACTAAGAGTTAGCAAGGTCTGCTGTTAGAACCAGTGAAGGCCGCTCTACCACTCTTGGGTAGCAGCATGACTTTGGCTTCCCTCCAGGCCTGAGGACAAACACCTTCCTCTGGACTCAGATTAAAGATATGACAGATATGAGTGGCCATAGAGTCATCTACCATTCTCAGTAGCTTTACATCTAAGTCGTCAATGCCAGAAGTTTGTCATCAATGATCGACAAAAAAATATCCACCTCTCCCACACTAACTTTAAAGAATTTAAACTTACAATGCCTTTCTTTCATTATTTAATTTGTTTTATGCATGAATACGATGGCTCACTGTTCGCTGTTGGCATTTCCTGCCTAAGTTTGCCCACTTTGCCAATTAAGAATAGGACTTGGAAATATGTAAATATAGATTAGACAAATTGTTTTACCTGAGCATGACCCCAAAATGAAACACTTATTAGCCAGCCCTACACTGTTGTCATGGAGGTTGGATTCGGCTCATTGATTCGAGTTCAAAAATAAATGCTGCACTCATGGAATGGCATGCTTTGAGCACTACTGAAAAGTGCTATTTACATGTTTAAAATTAATGCCATATGCTGCATTTGCTAAAGGCCTATTGTATACCTTTTTTGTTGGTGACACTTTGATATCTCGATAATATGCAGCTGTTTAAAGGGCTAATCCACAGATTAAATAATAACGGTCGCCCCACCTCTGTTTTGGAAAAAAGCTGAGGGATGGGTTTGGAGAAATGTAACCACTGTCAGATTAATAGACAGAGCTATGGATGGGACTGACGATCCATTATATAAAATTGTTTTAACCATGTTATAAGGCTATACAGTGTTTGTTTACATTTACACACATTGGTGTAAAACAAGCTTATATTTTGGGTTCTCGTGGAGTGTGACAGTAGAAACAAAGCTCATGAGGCATTTATTATATCATATTCTTCAAGAATCAATGGATATATATATAATTTATAAGTCCAAAAATGGATGTAGCACCTACAGATTGCCCCTTTAAGTCTATCAAAAGTTTGAGCATGTGTCCATTAGGCCTATGGAAATTTTTTTGTTATTAACATGAATTAGATCGCCAAGAGTGTGCAAAGCTGTCATCAAGGCAAAGTGTGGCTACTTTGAAGAATCTCAAATATATTTAGATTTATTGGGTTACTACATGATTCCATATGCGTTACTTCATAGTTTTGATGTCTTCACTATTATTCTACAATGTAAAAAATCGTACAAATTAAGAAAAGGTGAATGAGTAGGTGTGTCTAAACTTTTGACTGGTACTGTATATATACACTGTAGCAACACCTCCCATTTAAGCATTCTATAGATGTTATATCATTGTATTGCTACTGCTGTATCGTCAAAGGAATGATCTAAGTGACGGCTAATAATTTATTAATGTTATCTGATGTTACATATATTAACATGGGCTATTTTCAGCCCTTTCCTGGGTAGCTTTTCAGAGATAGACATAATATGTGACCCTTTTCAGGAAACTAGGTGTATGTCGTGGGTCAATACTTCACAGGACAACCGTTTGAACGTAAACTTTATTTTTATTTTTAAACATATGTTTTTGGCAGACATGCCTTCTTAAACATGTAAACCTTCATGTGCCTTAATAACAAACTTGTATGCCATCTGTTAATATGAATACAATTGTTCAATTATGAGCCTAGTTGGTTAAACCACAGAAGAAGCCAACAACCTTCCTACTAGCCAAGATTGACTAAGAATGGGTGGGCTGGACATGCCGAGTTTGAATTGGTCTGCCATATAGCACACTTATGTCTATTTGAGCTGGTCAGTATGTGTAGGTAATCCTGTCCAACACGGCTTAAAGATTCCACTATGCAAGTATCCATTTCAATAGAATGTCACTGCAACAACCGTTTCAGAGCACTCTCGTCAGAGTGTGCCAGAGCGCAGAATAACTGATTAATTTACAAACGTTCAACACCGGTTGAATATGGCCGGTGTCAGTAAATGTTGGCAAAAAAGCATAATTACATTGTTGCCAGGAGCACAGTTAGTCACTAATTCTCTGGATAACATGAAAACAGCCTAATCAACTCTGCTAGGGCGAGTAAAATGATCAGTTTGGGTCGGGGCTACGCTACAGTTTAAGAGGATTCTTATGGCATTGCACACGGTCAGTGTGAACCAGATTGACTTGGCAAAATGGGCCAAGCAAGCTGTACAAACAAAACGGAAACGACACAGGACGTCTTATTTAATGAAAGGGATTGCAGTCTGCCGTGAAGCGTTCATCCATGTATTCAGGTAAGAGTCTAGCTACAGTTTCAGATGTTATACATTTCTAATTTTGTCAGAAAGTTGGTTTCATTGCAAGTTAAAACTTCTTAGGGAGCGGCAGCAGAGGTGACGGTTATGGAGAGTCTGGCGTGCCCAAAGTTAAATGCCTGCCACTCAGGCCCAGAAACTAGGATATGCACATAATTAGTACTATTGGATAGGAAAGACTGAGGTTTCTAAAACTGTTAAAATAATGTCTGTGGGTATAACAGAACTGATATAGCAGGCGGAAACCCGAGGAATCTCTGTCTTCCTATTGGAATCCATGTATAATAGCTCCTAGGTTGCAGTACCTATGGCTTCCACTAGATGTCAAGTCTTTATACAGTGTTTGGAGGCTTTAGCACTGAGCAGAACTGAAAGGAAGAGGAAATAGTCAAGGGACCACAAATGTCAACAACGTTTCCCCGGGAACAAGATTGTGAGCGCACCCCACATTATTTTCCTTTTATATCGTTTAGGATATCATCCGAGTGAAATATGATCGCTAATATTCATAAAAGGATACCGAAGGATGCATTATAAATGATGCTTGATTTGTTTGGGCAAAGTTGATAGGTATATTTGAACGCTTTCTCTTCACATACAACGGGCGACTCGACGGTGGATTTTCTGAACATAACGAGCCAACCAAACAGAGATTTATGGATATAATAAATTTTTCTAACAAAAGAACCATGGATTCTCTTGTTTGGACACTTGGGATGCCCTCAGCAGAAGTTCTTCGAAAGATAAGTGATTTATTTTAGCTCTTATATGTGTTTTGTGTGACACGCGCTGGATATGAATTCATGCTAATGCATAAATATTAGAGGTGCTATCCTCAAACAATCAAATGTTGTGCTTTCGCCGTAAAGCCTTTTTGAAATCTGACAATGCTGTTATATTGCCAAGAATCAGAGCTTTTGATGACTATGCAACACTTGTATATTGATGAATGTTTAATAATTAAACCATTGGATTTTTAATTTGGCGCCTTACATTTCACCGGGTAGTGTTGGGAACGGCCCGCTAGCGCCCCGTTTATCCCTTTAAGCGATTTATATTAGCTGTGATATGGACATTTTGAGAACCGAGCTGGATATGAATTTATGCTGATGTGGAAAATGTGAGGTACTAGCCGCAACAATCAAATGTGGTGCTTTCGCCGTAAAGCCTTTTTGAAATCTGACAACACAGTGATATTGCCAAGAAGCAGAGCTTTTGATGGCTATGCAACACTTGTATATTGAAGAATGTAAAATATTACGAATTTTTATTTTGAATTTGCCGCGTTGTGTTTGCTCTGAAAATGATCCCGCTAGCGGGATCCGTGCGCAGAGAGGTTAAAGAGATGGGTGGGGCTAAAGCTTAAGAGTGTGTGAAGATGCTGAATGGGTGTAGACAAAGAGCTCTCCAGTAGGTGTACCAAAATGTTCAAGGGCCATTTTCTCAAAAGTGAGGCTACAAGTTTAACTTTCAAAGCACAATTACTTTCCCATTGTTCCTCAACTGTAGTGTATGATATACCCTTTTCTAGCTCTACTTTTAGAGAGCTAGAAAAGCTCTCTACTTTTAGTCAATGTAAAAAACACAATTTCAAATTTTGCTACATAAGACCGAATCGAGCCAGTCGGTCACATCATTCACAATATATCCCAAAAGGTGGATTTCGTAAGTTAATACATCCGATAATAAGCACCGAGCTCTGTTGACAGAGCAATGCAACTTTCTCGTAGAAACTTTTGAGAATTTTACATTTTGTGGTCGTCGACTTCCAAGTTGTGTTTGCAAATAGCTAAATTAGCCTGACACGAGCTGAATTAAATGTAAAAGGCTTTGAAAATAAAAATCTTGCTCAGTGTTCTATTGACATTTCACAGACAAGCTGGTTTGTGTGATCATATCTCACAATCGAAATCTATCTTACCTCTGTTTTAATGTCCTCCGGATTTGAGAAGAAAGATGACGAGTTCAATGGTAAGCCTGTCAGGTAGACTTAATTCTCGCACAACATCCAGTCTAGCTGACGCAATGCTATTTTCCTGATTTTTGACCACTTTTTTTCTCTGGCCATTGATTTAGTTGCCCTAATTTTACCATCGTACAAGGGTTAATAACTACAATAAGTTTTGAACGGATTATGATAGAGACATGAGGTTGGACCATTGGTTTTCTCAAAGGATTATCTATACAATTAACATATTATTATTTTACCCATTGGTCAAAGGATGCGTTTTTGATTTTACCCAAAGCACCTCACACATACATTGCCTAACATACATACACCCATCTCTGGCCTTTGTGCGGTGGCTACAAACAGCCCTGGGTTAATAGCTGGCATGTAATATTTCCCAAAAGCCTGGACGGGATGAGAGAGCCAAGCCTATGGGTTCAAAGCTTCAACCCCGCAGCGCGCACACACACACCAACTGCTGAATGTTTGTTTGTTATTTTCCGTATGTGACCGACCAGCTCGATTCGATCTTATGTAGAAACATTTGAAATTGTGTTTTTTACATTGGATAAAAGCCTAGAAACAGAACTACAAAATGCTACACTGCATTTGAGGAACAATGGGAAAGTAATTCTGCTTTGAAAGTTGATAGTTGAAAGTAACCTCAGTTTTGAGAAAATTACCTTTGAATATTTTGGTACCTCCTGGAGAGCTCTCCTTTGTCTACACCCATTCAGAATTGTTCACACCCTCTTAGGCCAGCCCCACCCATCGCTTTAAGGATTCACATGTGAGGTCATGTGCTAAACAGTGAGTAGTGTAGTAAAGATTAAGACTAAAAGTGTTAAGCAGTAGCCTACAATAAGGAAAGATTCCAGGCAAACATAAAAATATGTTACAAATATTAGATGACGCTTACCCAGACATGCTTGGTGTCTGAACTAATTGGTCTGTCATCTTATTGGAAGAAGAGGGATTTGTCAGAAGAACGTCTAAATTGATGGGTCGTGAAATAAATGCTATAACCTCCAGTCACATCTTGCTAAGTGGATGGGTCTCTACAGATGGTGTAAACGGTATAGTGAAATGGTTACTTGCATAGTAGCAATATCAAAAACAGAATGTCAATATAAAGAAAATAATATACAGTGTGTACAAGAACAATATCAATAATGATATCAGTGATAGATGAGGTAGTTATATGCATACAATCAGGGGAAAGTGGCTGAGCAGCAGGATAAATAAAAAATTAAATGGCAGCAATGTATGGCGTGTGTGTGTGTTAGGAGAGAGTCATTTTAATAGAGGCACTGCAGATAGTGCTGATGACTGGGAACTCGCCCCCAGTGATTAACTGGTTCGTCCGAACCACGCATAAACAAGAATCTATAATCGTAGAGCCTGTTTCTGTCCTGCCATTGACTTTGGTGCAGGGTTTGTGATGTCCATAGCCTCTTCGTCGCAAAACTGATCCCTGATCTTCTCAAAAATATTTGTCTAGCTGTGTCCGGTCCAGGTGGTGCTTGTACAGAAAGACCATCTTTGGGAGAAAGGATGTCAGCATTGCGCAGCAGCTGAAACCTGGTCCCGACTGAGTCCGAGCGCTCCTTGGCGACAACAACACCAGGCTCCAGAGCATCAAAGTTGTAAAACAGGAAATAACAAAAATATAATGTGAGATTAATAAAAGTAGTGCCAATCATGTTGGAGGTAAATTAAATAATCAAAATGTGTTGTTTAGGCTTTACATAACAAGTTTTGTCATCGATTCCTTGTAGAGACGCCACACCGCTGCCTTTCTCATATGCGATGGCAGCAGCTTTCCACCAAGTGTTTGTGTCCTGGGCGGCGTCCTCGTAATACTATTGCATTATCCTCTGCGTAGTTGTTGATGAAGTTCACCACTCGCTGCAAGTCCTCATGCTTCAGGTGTAACCGGTGCCTGCTTGGGCCAGCTCTCTTTTTGACGGGAGGCATTAGACCATGCTCCTTGTGTGACTGATGGAGGGGAGTCAGGCGTGTTCTACTGATGCTGGAAGACAAATTACAGATACATATTTTGACATTATTATACAATAGATAGCCGTCAGACACACCTGGCTAACTTGATGGGTCATGTAATCATCTGGCGAAGTGCAGTCTTTTGTTTAGACATGCTAGCTAAACAACAAACCATAATCCTAATGCATGAAGTACAAGCAATACAAACCAATTGTTATAGCTAGCTAAAGTTAACCAAATAGGTTCAATGTTAGGTAGTTAGCTAGCTAACATTAGGCTATAACTGGCAATGCGAAATTGCATTCTGAGAACATTACTACACACAGATAATAAACGTAATGTTAGCTAGCGAGCCAGCCATCTAAAATCAGCTAGCTAGCTAACAGTAACCTTTAACCTCTTAAGCATTCTCAATTACCAGGGGGTCGCTAGCGGGCTCATCCCGACACTACCAGCGAAAATCTAAAGCGCCAAATTTAAATTCCGAAAGTTGAATTATTAAACATCCAGCAATATACAAGTGTTCCATACTCATCAAAAGCTCTGTTTCTTGGCAATATCACAGCGTTGTCAGATTTCAAAAAGGCTTTCCGGCGAAAGCAGCACATTCATTTGTTTGAGGCTAGCACCTCACATATTTTCCAATAGCCATGAATCGATTAGCCATCATGGCACACACATAACACATTTCACAGCAAAAACAAATCAATTACCTGTTGAAGAACTTCTGCTGAGGTCATCCTAAGTGTCCAACGAAGACAATCCATGGTTCTTTTGTTAGAAAAAGTTACGTCTTTTATCCATAAATCCTCCATTTGGTTCGCGCGTTATAATCAGAAACGACAGCCTCCACTCCTCTATTGAAACGCGGCGCCAACTTGTCCAAAAACAATCAAACATAGTTTTAAATGTTTCCTTAGGAACACTTTTACGTATATTTACTATTATAAATCAGCCGGAATATAAACTGATCAATAACGACGATAAAACAGACGCTCCGTGACTTCTCGTGCTACAAGCACCGTGACGAAGTTTTCATAAAGAGGGGACCGCATGGTTTCCTCGTTTTCTCTGGGATTACTCACCCAAAATGGAGGAAAACACCATCCAGAGGCTGGTGACATCACAAGGAAGCTTCCTGCATTGCAAACATATGCCTATATATGGTCATTTTCAATAGGGAGGGGTTCCAAAATGAGCAATGTGTCAAAATGACTTTTTCCAGGACAGAGATTCCTCAGGGTTTTGCCTGCTATATGCGTTATGATTGACCCACAGACAAATGGTTAACAGTCTTGGACAATTCAGAGTGTTTCCTATCCAATGGTACTAAATATATGCATATCCCATTTTCTGGGCCTAAATGGGAGGCATTTTACTTTGGGCACGCCAGGCTCTCCAAAACAGTCAGTTTTGCTGCTGGAACCGGTGAGGTTAACAAGAGTCTAAGCTTTTGAAGGGTGTGCAGCATTTGTATTTTCATGAATGTTTGAAATGAGTATTTTTGTAATTTGAATTTGGCGCTCTGCGTTTCACCGGATGTTGTAAAAATCGATCCCGTTCACTGGATTGGATCCGTAACAGGTTAACTTCTTAAGGACCAGTAAGGTGCGCTGGGGTTGATCCGAACATTCTGACCTCACAACGGCAGTCAAGCACCTAAGCCAACTGGCTAACATTGGCTAGCTTGCTTGCTACTTCCAGACACAAATGACAGAACACCCCACTCTGACCATTTTACTCGCCCTAGCAGAGCTGGTTAGGCTGTTGTCATGTTATCCAGAGCATTGGTGACTGCTGCTGGCAACAATTTAATTATGCTAGCTAGCTAGCTAGCTAGCTAGGTAAACAATGAACCATAATCCCAACTCATGACGTTACTATCCTGCATGAATCTGCAGGTAGCTAATCAACCAGGTTCAATGTTAACTAGCTAACATTAGGCTATAACTAGTCAACCAAATGGCTCTGCAGTACGAATAATGAGATCATACACGTTAGCTAGCAAGCCAGCCAGCTAACGTTAGCTAGCTAACAATACACTTTGACTTGAAATTAATCCACTTTTTGTCAAAATTAGGAATGTGTAATATCTGAAAATGTAGCTAGCTAGACTATCTTACCCGTATACATCATGGATGGATGCGTCTCCTGTCGGATGCCATGGTTTCCCTTAGTTTGAATATGTAATCCCTAGACAGTTGTTTTCTCCATCTCCTTAGCTTTCATACTCCAATTCCACTGATTTCAAAACTCGGTCCTCCAGAAAGTGGAGAGTGTTGTTTAAAGCCGCATTAGAAAGCATTACCTGGACATACTGACCAGCTCCAATAGACAGAAGCGTGCTATATGGCAGACCAATCCAAACTCATCTCTCTGCATGTCCAGCCCACTCATTATCTCAGCCAATCATGGCTAGCGGGAAGGTTGCTCACATTTTCTCTGGCTAAATCAACTTGGCTCATAATTTTTATAATTTTATTTATAGATGACGAACAAGTTGGTTATTAAGGCACATGAAAGTTTACATGTTCGAGAAGGTATTTCTGCCAACAAACACATTTTGATAAGTTTAGTTTACGTTCAAATGGCTCTCCTGTGAATTAGTGACCCGTGACAGATAGGCCTAATTCCCTGAAACGGGTCACATACATTTAAGGTCTGAAGTTTACATACACCGAAGTCAGTTTTTCACAATTCCTGACATTTAATCCTAGTAAAAATGTCCTGTCTTAGGTCAGTTAAATCAATACTTTATTTTAAGAATGTGACATGTCAGAATAATAGTAGAGAGAATGATTTATTTCAGCTTTTATTTCTTTCATCACATTCCCAGTGGGTCAGAAGTTTACATACACTCAATTAGTATTTGGTAGCATTGCCTTTGAATTGTTTCACTTGGGTCAAATGTTTCGGGGAGCCTGCCACAAGCTTCCCACAATAAGTTGGGTGAATTTTGGCCCATTCCTCCTGACAGAGCTGGTGTAACTGAGACAGGTTTGTAGGCCTCCTTGCTCGGACACACTTTTTCAGTTCTGCCCACACATTCTCTACAGGATTGATTTCAGGACTTTTGATGGCTACTCTAATGCCTTGATTTTGTTGTCCTTAAGCCATTTTGCCACAACTTTGGAAGTATGCTTGGGGTCATTGTCAATTTGGAAGACCCATTTGCGACCAAGCTTTAACTTCCTGACGGATGTCTTGATGTGGCTTCAATATATCCACATAATTTTCCTTCCTCATGATGCCATCTATTTTGTGAAGTGCACCAGTCCCTCCTGCAGCAAAGCACCCCCACAACAGGATGCTGCCACCCCCGTGCTACACGGTTGGGATGGTGTTCTTCGGCTTGCAAGCCTCCCCCTTTTTCCTCCAAACATAACAATGGTCAGTATGGCAAACAGTTTTATTTTTGTTTCATCAGACCAGAGGACATTTCTCCAAAAAGTAGGATCTTTGTCCCAATGTGCAGTTGCAAGCCGTAGTCTGGCTTTTTTATGGCGGTTTTGAAGCAGTGGCTTCTTCCTTGCTGAGCGGCCTTTCAGTTTATGTCGATATAGGACTCGTTTTACTGTGGATATAGATACGTTTGTACCTGTTTCCTCCAGCATCTTCACAAGGTCCTTTGCTGTTGTTCTGGGATTGATTTGCACTTTTCACACCAAAATATGTTCATCTCTAGGAGACAGAACGCGTCTTCTTCCTGAGCAGTATGATGGCTGCCTGGTCCCATAGTGTTTATTCCTGCGTACTATTGTTTCTACAGATGAACGTGGTACCTTCAGGCATTAGTAAATTGCTCCCAAGGATGAACCAGACTTGTGGAGGTCTACAATTTTTTTCTGATGTCTTGGCTGATTTCTTTGAATTTTCCCATGATATCAAGCAAAGAGGCACTGAGTTTGAATGTAGGCCTTGAAATACATCCACAGTTACACCTCCAATGGACTCAAATTATGTCAATTAGCTTATCAGAAGCTTTTAAAGCCATGACATATGTTTCTGGAATTTCAAGCTGTTTAAAGGCACAGTCAACTTAGTGTATGTAAACTTCTGACCCACTGGAATTGTGATACAGTGAATTATAAGTGAAATAATCTGTCTGTAAACAATTGTTGGAACAATTACTTGTGTCATGCACAATGTAGATGTCCTAACCGTCTTGCCAAAACTATAGTTTGTTAACAAGAGATTTGTGGAGTGGTTGAAAAACTTGTTTCAATGACACCAACCTAAGTGTATTTAAACCTCCGACTTCAACTGTGTATATTATACCTAAAGGGGTCCTAAAATAATAAATCACTGTTCATTTAATGAAAATATTTGCCTCTTTAGGACCTTACATACACAGCCCTGAATGACTGATAAAATGGTCTAGAGCCCAACCCCTTCTACTATTATAATCAGATCACATGGTGACATTGTGATGTCGGCCAAATGTTCCATCCCACCTGAACAGGCTGAAATTTCAGGATTTTTTTCAAACTGCTCTTACACAAAAATGGCATTATCTTTTTCACCAATTCTGAGTGTTATTTCAACCTCAGTGTGGAAATATAATTAAAGAAATAGCAACATCAGGTTCTTAGCTGCCAAATGGGGGACACTAAAATGTTTTCCCCGTGAGGTGGGGTGACCCCCCCCAACCAAATCTCGCCCACACCTCCTACTACTCCTTTGCATAGCTTTTCTTTAGGTGTTGATGTGTAAGACATCCAAATAGGCGATGAGCTGTGGACCTGCAGACATATTATTATTTCACAAAGGCTTTGCGTCCCCCCGGCGACTGTATGAAAGCTATTGTTGACAGTCATACCCGTAGGAGGGGTGATACTGTACGTGTGTTAATTAGGGCCAAAAACTTTTTTTAGTCAGCACCTGAGGGGAGGTTGTAAAGTTTATCACTTCGTGCTTCCACACTTTGAAGATGCTTTTGGGGATGGCTCGCAGACAAGTTTCAAAGTGGACCAGTTACTTCCTCCTCCTCTCTCCCTCCTTCCCTCAATCCCTCTGCCTTCAAATGTATTCAAAGCTGGGAGATATCACGAAGTGAGAGCCATCCCTACATTAGCATAGATGCAGTGCCAGTGAAGGGAAGGCCCATCATCTCTATGGCTCCGGTGTCCTAATGGGTATAGTGGTTGAACAGATGTTCTGAGAAACACTACTCTTTCTTCTCTCTCTCTCTCTCTCTCTCACACTCACTCACTTACTCTCTCTCCCCCCTGATCCCTCTGTCTCCTCTGAATGGGGCTGGTGGAATGCTGTAGACAGATTAGGTCTGGGAGTTCCCAAACCTAATCAAGCGTACAACAGTACAGTATCTCCTCTGAGCCGAGAGAGTAGAGACTATCTAAACACTGCGGTAGGTCTGACACTGTAGGTTAAACAGTCTCTGGATGTAAGTGTCAGTCAACAAGACAAGTGCATTAGAGAGAGACCATATATCTAGCTGTAGTAGCATAGTATTGTCACACTTAGGCGATATCAAATTAATTGTTTTTATTCGAATGTATGTTTTAGCACAATATTCCAAATGCCTGTATTGCAAGAATCAAGGTTTATTTATTTTTCTCTTGTTCTTATGTTGTCTTTTTGTCTCATCTCCTTTGCTTCTTCTGCTATGACTGTGCACCTTCCCATTTAGACTCACACACCAAGTTCCTCCTCCTGCTACTCAGAATAACAAAAATGAAAGATCTCTCTGTTTCAACTCGCTATTTGCATTTGAGGTTTGGTCCAACAGTCACTCATATGGACACCAAAACGCATTGAGATGTTATTTTACTGTAATAGAGGAGAACCTAGATTGTGTGAAGAGCAGACCCTACTAAAACAGGAGTATCAATTAACATTGATTCTGGAAAATGAATGATCAGTTTCTGTCGCGCGCAGCATCCGCTAGCAGCATTTTAGCCACAGACGGTTATACTAGCTCTATAGTCTGTGTTAGTTTTTTATGCTCATTGCACCTTGAACAATTTATATAAGGAATTGGCAACCTTCTCATTCTGAGAAATCAGTTGGGCCACTTGATTTAAACATCTGAACAAAGTGGACAGGCTAGCATGCTGTTCAAACAGTTAGAGACGGACAGAAGGGTGTGTTCATAACAATTGAACTGTTATACCTAGGTCTATAACAGGTGACCTTATAGACTCTAGAGCGTGCGTAAAGGAAATATATAAAACATGAGCTCTTTGAGAAATGTTCTGTGAGAACGGAGTAGAGATTACGTGAATGAATGGCATTATTAATAATCAATATGATTATTTAGCATGGATTTAGAGCAATCCTCTGTGGGACATCTAAATGGGTCACAGAGCTGTAGAACCAACCATCCCTGGCCTCTTTTCAAGACTTACAGCACTAGCTACTAGTACATTCCACTGCATGAGCGACGAGAATGAAGACAATAGTAGTTTGTTATAGTTCAACTATATTCTAATAATATTGTCCTCGTGTCTAAAACTGAACAGAATAAAACCTAATCAAACTCAAACCATAAATTGTAATTTGATTTTATATTAAAATCTGTACTTCTGTGGTGATTGCTGGTCAATTCAGTCAGTGTAAATAGGGCAGGGTGATATGGCCTAAAAACAATATCAACATTTTTTCTAACGAATAAGTGATTCGCGATATACTATATTTCAACTTTTTAAATGTTTTCTCTAAATCAGCTTTGTTATCCTAGAGCAAAACAACCGACATGTACGTGTTCATGAGAGTCTCACCTTTCCATAGAGGGGTCATATTAGTGTGAAGCCCAAAGTGTTCGGGTGCTACAGACAGAAGTTGGCAGATCGGCAGTACCGACTTCGTGTTTGTGAGAGTCGTTCCATAGAGTGGTCGTATTTGTTGGCCATATTGTAGGCCAAACCGTTCAGATACTACAGACGTTTTCATGAGAAGGCCGATTTTCAGGATGTCTCATGGTCTGACAAACACAGCTGTAGCTCGGCCACCTTCCACCGCAGATGCGGAAAGCCGCTATTGGCGGATGCAGTGGATTAAGTGGCAGCCCATGCAAAATAACATCTCTCTAGATTAAACAGACTGATTTTGATGGGAATGTTTGTATTATGCTAATTTGATTTTGGACACACCTCGTTGAAGGAGTAGGTGTGTCCAAACTTTTGACTGGTACTGTATGTGACTCGTTTCAGGAAACTAGGTGTATGTCACTACTTCACAGGAGAGCTATTTTAACATAAACTTTTTTTTATCAAAATATGTTTTGGAGCAGAAATGCCTTCTGGAACATGTGAATTTTCATGTGCCTTAATAACAAATGTTTATGCCATCTGTAAATACTAATAAAATTGTTAAATTACGAGCCTAGTTGGTTTAGCCATGGAAAAAGACAGCAATCTTCTCGCTAGCCATAATTGTCTGAGATAATGAGTGGGCTGGACATGCTGAGAGATGAGTTCGGATCGGTCTGCCAGGTAGCACGCTTCTGTCTATAACATGAGCTATGTGTGGGTAATCCTTTGTAACACAGCTTTTTTGAAAGATATCATGTTGTATAACTGCATACGTGTTGCTCTCCACTTTCTGGAGGACTGAGTTTTGAAATCAGTGGATTTAGAGTATGATAGCTAAGGAGATGGAGAAAATTCTGGTGTTTTGATTTGAAAATATGCAGACAGATTTGAAAAGAAAACGCACGTAAGGCTGTTGTATAAAACACCTATCTTCAAACTAAGAGCAAGCATGGCATCCATGACAGAGAGGGAGAAGCGTCCATCCATGTATACGGGTAAGATAGTCTAGCTAGCAAAATGTTTTGATTTTACACATTGCTAATTTTGTCAAAAGTTCTTTTTATTTCAAGTTGAAGTTTACTGAGCCGGCAAGCTAGCTAACGTTAGTTTGCCGGCTCGCTAGTTAACGTTATGTGTATGATCTGTGTGGTAATATTATTCATATCTCAGAGTTTGCATTGCTAGTTTAGGCTAATGTTAGCTAACTAGCATTGAACCTGGCTGGTTAGCTACCTTCAGATTCATGTAGGGTAGTAACATGAGTTGGGATTATGGTTAATTGTTTACCTAGCTAGCTACATGTCTAAATAAAAGACTCCACTATGCCAGTAACCATTTCAATAGAATGTTCATGATGTTACTGCGACAACTGTCGATAGACGTAGGTGGTAAATTAACTTTGGCTATCTACTCCGATTTCAGAGCACTCTCGTCTGAGTGTGCCAGAGCGCAGAATAACTGACCAATTTACGAATGCTCAACACCTGTTGAATATGGCCAAAAAAACGTAATTCAATTGTTGGTAGTTGAAAGTAACCTCAGTTTTGAGAAAATGGCCTTTGAATGTTTTGGTACCTCCATAGAGAGCTCTCTTTTGTCTACACCCATTCAGCATTGTTCACACCCTCTTAAGCCAGCCCCGGTGTCAGTAAACGTTAGCAAAAAAGCACAATTCAATTGTTGCCAGCAGCACAGTTCCAGTCACCAACACTCCAGATAACATAAAAACAGCCTAACCAGCTCTGCTAGGGTGAGTAAAATGGTCAGAGTGAGCAATTCTCTCATTTGTGTCTGGAAGTAGTTAGCAAGCTAGCCAACGTTAGACAGTTAGCTTGGGTGCTTGACTGCAGTTGTTAGGTCAGAACGCTCGGATCAACCCTACTCCTCGGCCAGAGCGTCCAGTGTGGGCTCTAAACGCTCAGAGAGCGAAATTCTCTGAATTGACAAACAGACAATCTGACATCTTTACGAATGACCAGACCACACTCTGGCATTCCAGATTAAATGTACCAACACACGTAGTATAAACCAGCCTTTGGCCTTGAAATATTTGGTTGTTTAGTACATGGCCTCATATGTGAATCCTTTATTAAGAGGGTGTGAATGATGCTGAATGGGTGTAGACAAAGAAGGGCTCTCCAGTAGTAGTAGTACTAAAAAAAATCTAAGGCCATTTTCTCAAGTGAGTTTACAAGTTTATCAACTTTCAAAATTACTTTCCCATTGTTCCTCAACTGTAGTGTATGATGTGCCATTTTCTAGCTCTGAGTCTCTATTTTTATCCAATGTAAAAAACACAATTTCAAATGTTGCTACATAAGACAGAACTAAGCCGGTTGATTGCTAGCAAGCTAACTAAGATGTTGAAAGTCCAATCAAAGCTACTGTAGATATAACATTATTTTACCTCATATTACCTGTGGCCAATGACCTTGAGCCTTCATGGATAGGCACTTCTAATGTAACTATGGCAGCACCCAAGGGGCTTGAATTTTCTAGCTCTACTTGTAGATTTTGCGGTGACGTAGTGTCCCCATGAGTGGCAGAACACTGAGCCAATCACAGCGCAACTAGAGAACATTACCAGTACACATTCCGCTGGCTGCCCCACCACCACATAAAGCACTGAGCTAGGCTGAAACACCTGCATTTTGGAGATGCCTTAATCAGAAGAGACCAAGTTTGTATGAATCTATTATTTCTCTCATTGACTTATCAAATCCCAAACCCCAGCCTGGTCTGCTTCGCAATTGTTAGAAACTCTATGATTTGGTGAAGTAGTAAAAGCGGATGATAGCAGTGCTGGCTATGTGATTGTGAGGGGCTATATACGTTTGACAGTCACAAGACAGAACTTCAAATATGGCACGTCAAGGGAACTTTACTGTTGAAATGGGTTAAATGGAATAGTAACTGAAATCTGGACACTGACTATAGGTCTATAACCTATCACACATAGCCTAATATAATATTAACTCCTGCAGAATTGCTATAAAATGAAACACCAAATGTGCATTTTGACTTGGGAACAGGAGTGGAGAAACATGATTTATTTCTTTTAGCATCTTGAGAGAATGTGAATGCGCAGTTAGGGACCGTAAAAAGTGCTATCTTTATTAGCATCATAAAAGTTGATAGTATTTTAACGACCACATAAAATATGCATCCAAGCCGAACTGAAATCTCATCAGAAATATGTTGGGTAGTCTCAGCTTTTAATTTCCTTAAAACTGGTCAAAATGCTAAGAAAAATGTAAAAATAGATGAAAGAGAACTTGACCAATGTCAACGAGATTGAAGCATTCATTCTATTGATGCATGACATTATCCTGGTTAACAAGGGTTTATTTAGCCTTCTAGAGGCCTACTACTACAAGTAATGACAGAAAAGAAGCTGCATGTCTCTAATTATAGACTACAAAATAAGTTGACTAACAAATAGCGCATCTTCTATATTTGCAGGTTAGGTTTGGGTGCAGGCCAAAGATTTTCACTTTATCACATATAGTCGGGCGGTTGCGGATGGGCTATTAGCAATTGTGGGTGAATAAACCCATGCATCACTACTACCCTCAGTGTGTAGTCTGCGTATAGGACGAGGCAGTTCTGGGTGTGGGAGAGCATCAAAGAGAAGGTGTCACATTGAAAGCATTTCAAAACCAATATTAAAAAGCAGAGATTCAGTTGGGGTGTTAGAAACAGTGGCAGACAGTGTCAGGTGGTGGAAGACAGAATGAAATATCCTTTCAATATGGCTGTCACTTTGAGTAATGGACTGCTTGAGTATAGACTGATGCTTTAGGGGACGATAGATGACTGCCTGGCCAGCGGTCTAATACAGTATGTAATCAGAGCACCACATAGGCTAGTGGATGCTATCACATGTAAGCTAACATGGACTACAGCTTGTTATTTACTGCTTTGAAGGAATAATTAACTGAACATTATGAAGCTACATTATGTTGGTCAGTGCTTTAGCTTGTGTGTTACACATCACAGGACAGATTTATCTTTGTTTGAAACATTAGGCACAATTCACTGGAAAAGGAAAAACCTGAGTGCAGTTAAAATATGCTTTTTCCCAGGTCTTGCAGCCCCGAATCAATTTGAAATGAGCCTCGGTTTTCAATGGCTCAACCGGAGGTATAATGCAGAAGTGTGTGGGGGCTTAAAGATTTCAATTGGATCTAATCAATTAGTGGAGTGTGTGTGTTTGTATGTGTGTGTGTGAGAGAGTGCATGCATGTTCTGCTGAAGAATTCACTGACGTAGAGTACTTTTCCTTTCCACGTTGAATAAAAAAAACACCAAATCGATTTAAAAACACAAAAATCCCACTTGAATAGTCAGTTCTGGGAAAGGAATGGTAAAAAAAAGTCTTAATTTGGCTAGTCAGCTCGATAAGTTCTCACTTGTAAATTCTGGTTTACCTGCATATCACTGGGAGGCTGGGAGCAGAGTGGGCAAAAGCTTCTATAAATCTCAGTAAAGCACACATAGGCCTCTTCTGAAAACGAGAGACACTGGCCGGGTACAAGCAGGCCCAAAAGGTCCCTCCTAAATAAAGAGCATTAGTTCTGCTGAGTGAATAGCCGTACATTTAAAAGTAAAAACTGGGCTAACAGGTATTCCCTTTTAGGTACATGATATGGTGGCAGGCGAAAGACTTGACAAAGTTTGTGTGCGTGTGTGTAAAATGAGATACCAATCATTAGGAACACCTTCCTAATATTGAGTTACACCACCCAGCCCTTTTGCCCTCAGAACAGCCTCAATGTGTCAAGGCATGGACTCTACGAGGTGTCGAAAGCGTTCCACAGGGATGCTGGCCCATGTTGACTCCAATGCTTCCCACTGTTGTGTCAAGTTGGCTGGAAGTCCTTTGGGTGGTTGACCATTCTTGATACACACGGGAAACTGTTGAGTTTTAAAAACCCTGCAGCGTTGCAGTTCTTCACAAAAACCAGTGCGCCTGGCACCTACTACCATAACTCATTCAAAAGCACTTAAATCTTTTGTCTTGCCCATTCACCCGCTGAATAGTACATAAACAATAATCTCAAGGCTTAAAAATCCTTCTTTAACCGGTCTCCTCCCCTTCATTTACAAGTGACATCAATAAAGGATCATAGCTTTCACCTGGATTCACCTGGTCAATCTATGTCATGGAAAGCGTAATGTTTTTTACACTCAGTGTGTGTGTGTGTGTGTGTGTGTGTGTGTGTGTGTGTGTGTGTCCTACTGAAGGGTTCATTGAGTTAGAGCGCTTTTCCTTTCCACGTTGAATAAAAAACAACACCAAATGGATTTTAAACCACATAAAAAGCCCACTTGAATAGGCAGTTCTGGGAGAGCAATGGGATACATTTTTTTAGGGGGTAGATCACCTTTGAAAAATGCAGATTGTGGCTTCCATCAATATAATTGTCTGCATAATTTCCAATCCCCCATATATTTTGTGGGGAAATACAGTACCAGTCAAAAGTTTAGACACACCTACTCATTCAATGGCTTTTCTTTATTTTGACTATTTTCTACATTGTAGAATAATAGTGAAGACATGAAAACAATTAAATAACACATTTGGAATCATGTATTAACCCCCCAAAAAATATTATCAACCCTTAGCCTTGATGACAGCTTTGCACACTCTTGGCATTCTCTCAACCAGCTTCACCTGGAATGCTTTCCCACATATGCTGAGCACTTGTTGGCTGCTTTTCCTTCACTCTGCGGTCCAACTCATCCTAAGCCATCTCAAATTAGGTTGGGGTCGGGTGATTGTGGAGGCCAGGTCATCTGATGCAGCACTCCATCACTCTCATTCTTGGTCAAATAGCCCTTACACAACCTGGAGGTGTATTGTGTCATTGTCCTGTTGAAAAACAAATGACAGTCCCACTAAGCGCAAACCAGATGGGATGGCTTATCGCTGCAGAATGCTGTGGTAGCCATGCTGGTTAAGTGCGCCTTGAATTCTAAATAAATCACTGAGTGTCACCAGCAAAGCACCCCCACATCATCACACCTCCTCCATGCTTTATGGTGGGAACCACACATGCGGAGATCATCTACTCTGTCTCACAAAGAAACAGCAGTTGGAACAACAAATCTCATATTCGGACTCATCAGACCAAAGGACTAATTTCCACCGGTCTAATGTCCATTGCTTGTATTTCTTGGCCCAAGCAAGTCTTCTTCTTATTGGTGTCATTTAGTAGTTTTTTTTGCAGCAATTCTACCATTAATGCCTGATTCACGCAGTCTCCTCTGAACAGTTGATGTTGAGATGTGTCTGTTACTTGAACTCTGTGAAGCATTTATTTAGGATGCAATTTCTGAGGCTGGTAACTCTAATGAACTTATCCTCTGTAGCAGAGGTAACTCTGGGTCTTCATTTCCTGTGGCGGTCCTCACGAGAGCCAGTTTCATCATAGCGCTTGATGGTTTTTGCGACTGCAAATTTTCCACATTGACTGACCTTCATGTCTTAAGGTAATGATGGACTGTTGTTTCTCTTTGCTAATTTGAGCATTTCTTGCCATAAAATGGTCTTGGTCGTTTACCAAATAGGGCTATCTTCTGTATACCAACCCTACCTTGTCACAACAAAACTGATTGGCTCAAACGCATTAACTTCTTAGGGCTAGGGGGAAGTATTTTGAAGTTCGGATGAAAAACGTTCCCAAAGTAAACTGCCTGTTACTCAGGCCCAGAAGCTAGGTTAGGCATATAATATAGTAGCTTTGGATAGAAAACTCAGAAGTTTCTAGAACTGTTAAAATAAGGTCTGTGAGTATAACAGAACTGATATGGAAGGCAAAAACCTGAGCAAAATCAATCCGGAATGTCTGAATCAGTCATATCACACTGTTTTCAATTGGCATGCTATTCAAAGCAGGGTATTTTAGCTCCCAGATTGCAGTTCCTATGGCTTCCACTAGATGTCAACAGTCTTTAGAAAAAGGTTTGAACGTTCAATCATGAAAATCAAGGGAGTAAGACCACTTGTTCCTGAGTTCACGTCAAGTGTCCTGTTTTGGATTTTGCGCGTAACAGGGAATGCGCGCTTCAGGTCTTTTTCTCTTCTATTCAGCAGGTTATATTCCGTCTGACATATTAGTGTATATTCATTTTAGGGTATCTGAGTATTGATTACAAATGCTGTTAGACTTTTTTCGACGAACTTTACGGGTACTTTTGGGATATCGTTTGTCTGCATGGATGAAAGCCTTTGGGCAGGTGGATTACTGAACAAAACGCGCAAACCAAATGGAGCTATATGGATATATAAAGAGGAACTTTATTGAACAAAAGTACATTTTATTGTGTAACCTGGACGCTTTGATATGCCATCAGAGGAAGATCAAAGGTAAGCGATTTATTTTATGCTATTTTTGAGTTTTGTGACACCTCTGCTGGTTATGTTATTATGCTAATTGAGTTTGAGTGGGGGTGCTGTCCTCAGACAATCAAATGTTCTGCTTTCGCCGTAAAGCCTTTTTGAAATCTTACAGTGCTGTTAGATTAACAAGAGTCTAAGCTTTTGAAGGGTGTGCAGCATTTGTATTTTCATGAATGTTTGAAATGAGTATTTTTGTAATTTGAATTTGGCGCTCTGCGTTTCACCGGATGTTGTAAAAATCGATCCCGTTCACTGGATTGGATCCGTAACAGGTTAACTTCTTAAGGACCAGTAAGGTGCGCTGGGGCGCTAGCGCCCCACTCCCGACACTACCAGGTGAAATGCAATGCGCCAAATTCAAAATCCAAAAGTTGAATTATTAAACATGCATCAATATACAAGTGTTTAATAGTCATCAAAAAGCTCTGCTTCTTGGCAATATCACAGCGTTGTCACCACGCTGTGAAAGCACCACATTTGATTGTTTGAGGGTAGCACCTTTACTATTTTTCCCATTACCATGAATTCATAAGCCTCCACGGTTCACAGAAAACACATTTCACAGTGAAAACAAATCAATTACCTGTTGAAGAACTTCTGCTGATGGCTTCCCAAGTGTCCAACGAATACAATCCATGGTTCTATTGTTAGAAAAAGTAAATGTATTATATCCATAAATCTCAGTTTGGTTCGCGCGTTATAATCAGAAACTACAGCGTCCATTGAAACGTGAAGAGAACTCGTTCAACTTATACCTATGAACTTGTCCAAGAACAATCAAACATCCTTTTTAATGTATCCTTAGAAACACTTTTATGTATATTTACTATAATAATTCAACCGGAATATAAACTGGTCTATAAGAAAGGAAAAAACCACAGAGCGCGCTTGGCGAGAGCGCGCGCCCTCTTCTATTGACATCTGCGGGGACACTTCCTGATTCCTCTTCTTCTCTGCTCTAATAGCATCTAGAAAAATCTGAACAGTGTCTCAAGACTGTTGACATCCAGAGGATGCGATAGGTACTGCATTCATATGCCCTTATATGGGCATTTTCATAAGGGAGGGGTTCCAAATGAGCAATGTGTCAAAACCACTTTTTCCAGGACAGAAATTCCTCGGGGGTTTCGCCTGCCATATCCGTTCTGTTTTACTCACAGACAAATGGTTAACACTTTTAGAAAATTCAGAGTATCTCCTATCCAATGGTACTAAATATGTGCATATCCTATTTTCTGGGCCTGAATGGGAGGCATTTTACTTTGGGCACGCCAGGGTCTCCAAAACGGTCACCTCATGCGCTGCTCCCTTTTAAGAAGGAAATAAATTCCACAAATTAACAAGGCACACCTGTTAATTTAAATGCATTCCAGGTGACTACATCATTAAGCTGGTTGAGAGAATGCCAAGAGTGTGCAAAGCAGTCATCAAGGCAAAGGGTGGCTACTTTGAAGAATCTAAAATATATTTTGTTTTGTTTAACACCTTTTGCTTACTACATGATTCCATATGTGTTATTTAATTTTGATGTTTTCACTATTATTCTACAAATGTGGAAAATATATAAAAAGTAAAACCCTTGAATGAGTAGGTGTTCAAACTTTTGACTGGTAGTGTTCATTATTTTTGCCTAACCCTAACACCACTCACCTAAATGGAGTACATTAATGGACAACACTTACAGTGAGGGAAAAAAGTATTTGATCCCCTGCTGATTTTGTACATTTGCCCACAGACAAAGAAATAATTGTCTATAATTTTAATGGTAGGTTTATTTGAACAGTGAGAGACAGAATAACCACAAACAAATCCAGAAAAACGCATGTGAAAAATTTTATAAATTGATTTGCATTTTAATGAGGGAAATAAGTATTTGACCCCTTCTCAATCAGAAAGATTTCTGGCTCCCAGGTGTCTTTTATACAGGTAACGAGCTGAGATTAGGAGCACACTCTTAAAGGGAGTGCTCCTAATCTCAGTTTGTTACCTGTATAAAAGACACCTGTCCACAGAAGCAATCAATCAGATTCCAAACTCTCCACCATGGCCAAGACCAAAGAGCTCTCCAAGGATGTCAGGGACAAGATTGTAGACCTACACAAGGCTGGAATGGGCTACAAGACCATCGCCAAGCAGCTTGGTGAGAAGGTGACAACAGTTGGTGCGATTATTCGCAAATGGAAGAAACACAAAAGAACTGTCAACTGTCTCGGCCTGGAGCTCCATGCAAGATCTAACCTCGTGGTGTTGCAATGATCATGAGAACGGTGAGGAATCAGCCCAGAACTACACGGGAAGATCTTGTCAATGATCTCAAGGCAGCTGGGACCATAGTCACCAAGAAAACAATTGGTAACACACTACGCCGTGAAGGACTGAAATTCTGCAGCGCCCCGCAAGGTCCCCCTGCTCAAGAAAGCACATATACATGCCCGTCTGAAGTTTGCCAATGAACATCTGAATGATTCAGAGGACAACTGGGTGAAAGTATTGTGGTCAGATGAGACAAAAATTGAGCTCTTTGGCATCAACTCAACTCGCCGTGTTTGGAGGAGGAATGCTGCCTATGACCCCAAGAACACCATCCCCACCGTAAAACATGGAGCTGGAAACATTATGCTTTGGGGGTGTTTTTCTGCTAAGGGGACAGGACAACTTCACCGCATCAAAGGGACGATGGACGGGGCCATGTACTGTCAAATCTTGGGTGAGAACCTCCTTCCCTCAGCCAGGGCATTGAAAATGGGTCGTGGATGGGTATTCCAGCATGACAATGACCCAAAACGGCCAAGGCAACAAAGGAGTGGCTCAAGAAGAAGCACATTAAGGTCCTGGAGTGGCCTAGCCAGTCTCCAGACCTTAATCCCATAGAAAATCTGTGGAGGGAGCTGAAGGTTTGAGTTGCCAAACGTCAGCTTCAAAACCTTAATGACTTGGAGAAGATCTGCAAAGAGGAGTGGGACAATATCCCTCCTGAGATGTGTGCTAACCTGGTGGCCAACTGCAAGAAACGTCTGCCCTCTGTGATTGCCAACAAGGGTTTTGCCAACAAGGGTTTTGCCACCAAGTACTAAGTCATGTTTTGCAGAGGGGTCAAATACTCATTTCCCTCATTAAAATGCAATTCCATTTATAACATGCGTTTTTCTGGATTTTTTTGTTGTCATTCTGTCTCTCACTGTTCAAATAAACCTACCATTAAAATTATAGACTGATCATTTCTTTGTCAGTGGGAAAACGAACAAAATCAGCAGGGGATCAAATACTTCCCTCACTGTACTTCGAGCTTATACATTTTACAGACACAGCATATTTTACAATAGTTATCTTTTGTTTTTTTTTTCAGTCCCACTCAACCCCTCCTGTCTATCTCTGAACAACATCCAGTTTTGATTTCTATTTACTATTTATTTTTCAACTATGCTGGGATGTTTCATAAAAGTTCTTAACATTTCTATTCTCATACACTCTACATATTGTAAATCAAAGATAATATAATAACACTCTTAGCAAAAATGTTTATAACATTCTATTGGTTGCAAGAATTTTGAATAATAATATACATTGAAAAACCCTAAGTTTTGACTATAGCATTGTTTTGTGTATCAGTTCATACATAAACCAGGTGTCATGGAATCGGTACATAGAAAATGTCTTTGTATGGCACACCTGCCATTTTTTTGTTCCTTAAATGAAACTGGTATACTTTTTTTACTCATCAACATTTTCTTAACCAATTCTGGTCTTTAACACAGGGCCGACTGACAAGTTCCTTACTTTCTCCCCCTTCCACTTGCCTCTTCCATTCTTGCGGTAATGTTGAGTAGAGCAGACATTTCTAAAAAGAATTAGCTGCATGTGTGACATAATTCCACCAGTCCTATTGATGATATTTACAAAGATACAATTCTTTTTTTTTACCTTTAAAAATTGTAACATTTGTTCTGTCCTTTCTTGTGGATTAAACTGAAATTGCAACCAACTTTCTATAGCTCATTATAAAATAGCGTTATTTTGGAGATTGTTTCATTTACAAATAACCGAAAGTGAGAGGTTCTAAACAGAATAAAGGGAAAAAGGCCATTCTTAAACATGGGATGAGATATTCTGACTAATCCGACAGAGAACCAGTTTAGAACCTCTACAGGCACTGGGGCAGTATTCGGAAGTTTGGAGAGTCTGGCGTGCCCAAAGTAAAATGCCTGGTACTCAGGCCCAGAAACTAGGATATGCACATAATTAGTATTGGATAGAAAACACTGAAGTTTCTAAAACTGTTCAAATAATGTCTGAGTATAACAGAACAGATTTGTCAGGCGAAAACCTGAGGAAAATCCATCCGGAAAAATGTGATTCTGTGAGGTGCCTCATTTTCCCATTGACTTGGTATAGAAAAGACTGAATTCCAGCTCCCAGGTTGCAGTACCTATGGCTTCCACTAGATGTCAACAGTCTTTAGACAAGGTTTCATGTGTATCTTGAAAAATCGAGGAGTAAGACAAGTTTTGCCAAGTGAAGTTACTTTTCTCTTTGATGCGCGGGACCGTGAGCGGGGCGCCTCGGTTTTTTCCTTTTCTATCGCACAGGATATTATCTGTGTGAAATATTATCATTTATATGCATATTAGTGTACCTAAGGATTGATTAAAAACATTGTTTGAGTTATTTGGACAAAGTTTATAGGTATGTTTTTAACACTTTGTATGTCTTGTATAATGGACGAGTGGACGGTGGATTTTCTGAACAAAACGCGCCAACCAAACGGAGCTTTATGGATATAAAAAGAGCCCTTTTCGAACAAAAAGAACATTTATTGTGTCGCTTGGACCCTTTGGATTGCCATCAGAAGAAGATCTGCAAAGGTAAGCGATTTATTTTATCGCTTTTTCAGAGTTTTGTGACACCCGTGCTGGTTATGTTAAAGCAGAAAATATCCTCAGTCAATCAAATGTTATGCTTTCGCCGTAAAGCTTTTTTTGAAATCTGACAATGCTGTGAGATTGACAAGATTCTAAGCTTTTGAAGAGTCTGCAACACTTGTATTTTCATGAATGTTTTATATATTACTACTTTCTTAATTTGAATTTGGCGCTCTGCATTTTTCCCGATGTTGTCGCAGGTGGGGCGCCTGTGACCCACTGCTCCCTAACTAGTTTTAAGTATAACTTTTGTATGACTGAAGCCTTTAGTGAGAGGTCGGTTTAAATTTTTTATAATTTCTGCCTTCCAAATTCATATTCATTTTATAAATAGGCCCATTTAATTTGATCTGGCTTGCTGTTTCAAATAAAATGTAACATTTTTTGCTTGTCTTTTTTTTGTTTTAAGTCGCAAGTCTTTTTCTTTCCACGGTAGCAAGATCTTATCTCTTTTTGCTAACTTTCTATTCAAATGTATTGTAGTGATATCATTTCTTTTGGGATATGAATACAGAGTATTCACCTTCAGACCATTTTAATGTTAAACTACACGGCAATGTAAAAAAGTTACATTTTTAGTAATCCAATATGTAATATAGTACATTCATCATAATTTGGTAATCCAGAGAAGAAAACATGAATCATCAGTGTACAATGACACCTTTGTTTTTAAGCCCTGGAATTCTAGGCCCTTGATATTATTGTTGGATCTGATTTTAATAGCTAACATTACAATAGCCATAATTAATAGATATGCCGATAGTGGACAACCTTCTTTTACTACTCTTGACAGTTTAATACTTTCTGAGAAGTAGCCATTATTTACACAGAGGGTTACAATCTTAATTATGGCTATCCAGATCGTAAGTGCTCAATTGGTTGCATATCACTGGAAGGCTGGGAGCAGAGTGGGCAAAAGCTTCTATAAATCTCAGTAAAGCACACAGGCCTCTTCTGAAAACATGGCCGGGTACAAGCAGGCCCAAAAGGTTCCTCCTAAATAAAAGCATTATTTCTGCTGAGTGAATAGCTGTAAATATAACAGATGAAACTGGGCTAATAGGTATTCCCTTTACAGTACTTGGTATGGTGGAGGGTGACAGACTTGAGCAACTGTGTGTGTGTGTGTGTGGTTCAAATCCCCTAGCCGACTAGTTGTAAAATCTGTCAATGTGTCCTTGAGCAATGCACTTAACCCTAGTTGCTCTGGATAAGAGTGTCTGCTAATTGACTAAAATGTACAGTAGAAGTTTACATACACTTAGGTTGGAGTCATTAAAACTCGTTTTTCAACCACTCCACAAATTTCTTGTTAACAAACTATAGTTTTGGCAAGACGGTTAGGACATCTACTTTGTGCACGACACAAGTAATGGCTCCAACAATTGTTTACAGGCAGATTATTTAATTTATAATTCACAGTATCACAATTCCAGTGGGTCAGAAGTGTACATACACTAAGTTGACTGTGCCTTTAAACAGCTTGGAAAATTCCAGAAAATGATATCATGGCTTTAGAAGCTTCTGATAAATTATGTCAATTAGCCTAAGTACATTGTAGGTGTACCTGTGGATGTATTTCAAGGCTTACATTCAAAGTCAGTGCCTCTTTGCTTGACATCATGGGAAAATCCAAAGAAATCAGCCAAGACCTCGGAAAAAAAGGCCAGGACTTTGTGATGGCCACTCCAATACCTTGACTTTGTTCCTATTTTTAAAGTGGCTAGAGTTTTAAGTCAGTATGTTGGCAGCAGCCACTCAATGTTAGTGATGGCTGTTTAACAGTCTGATGGCCTTGAGGTAGAAGCTGTTTTTCAGTCTCTCGGTCCCAGCTTTGATGCACCTGTACTGACCTCGCCTTCTGGATGATAGCGAGGTGAACAGGCAGTGGCTCGGGTGGTTGTTGTCCTTGATGATCTTTTTGGCCTTCCTGTGACATCGGGTGGTGTAGGTGTCCTGTAGGGCAGGTAGTTTACCCCCAGTGATGTGTTGTGCAGTCCTCACTACCCTCTGGAGAGCTTTACGGTTGTGGGCGGAGCAGTTGCCGTACCAGGCGGTGATACAGCCCGACAGGATGCTCTCGATTGTGCATCTGTAGAAGTTTGTGAGTGATTTTGGTGACAAGCCGAATTTCTTCAGCCTCCTGAGGTTGAAGAGGCGCTGTTGCGCCTTCTTCACCACGCTGTCTGTGTGGGTGGACCATTTAAGTTTGTCCGTGAAGTGTACGCCGAGGAACTTAAAACTTTCGACCTTCTCCACTACTGTCCCGTCGATGTGGATAGGGGGGTGCTCCCTCTGCTGTTTTCTGAAGTCCATGATCATCTCCTTTGTTTTGTTGACATTGAGTGAGAGGTTATTTTCCTGACACCACACTCCAAGGGCCCTCACCTCCTCCCTGTAGGCCGTCTCGTTGTTGTTGGTAATCAAGCAAACTTGATGATTAAGTTGGATGCGTGCTTGACCACTCAGTCATGGGTAAACAGGGAGTACAGGAGAGGGCTGAGAACACACCCTTGTGGGGCCCCAGTGTTGAGGAGATGTTTCCTACCCTCACCACCTGGGGACGGCCCGTCAGGAAGTCCAGGACCCAGTTGCACAGGGCTGGGTTGAGACCTAGGGTCTCGAGCTTAAGGACGAGCTTGGAGGGAACTGTGGTGTTAAATGCTGAGCTGTAGTCGATGAACAGCATTCTTACATAGGTATTCCTCTTGTCCAGATGGGTTCCAGATGGGTTAGGGCAGTATGCAGTGTGATTGCGATTGCGTCGTCTGTGGACGTATTGGGACGGTAAGCAAATTGGAGTGGTTCCAGGGTGTCTGGCAGGATGGAGGTGATATGATCCTTGACTAGTCTCTCAAAGCACTTCATGATGACGGAAGTGAGTGCTACGGGGCGATAGTCATTTAGCTCAGTTACCTTAGCTTTCTTGGGAACAGGAACAATGGTGGCCCTCTTGAAGCATGTGGGAACAGCAGACTGGGATAGGGACTGATTGAATATGTCCGTAAACACACCAGCCAGCTTGCCTGCGCATGCTCTGAGGACACGGCCAGGGATGCTATCTGGGCCAGCAGCCTTGCGAGGGTTAACACATTTAAATGTTTTCCTCACGTTTGCTGCGGTGAAGAAGAGCCCGCAGGTTTTGGTAGCGGGCCGTGTCGGTGGCACTGTATTGTCCTCAAAGCGAGCAAAGCAGTTGTTTAGTTTGTCTGGGAGCAGGACGTTGTGGTCCGCGACAGGGCTGGTTTTCTTTTTGTAGTCCGTGATTGACTGTAGACCCTGCCACATTTCTCTCGTGTCTGAGCCGTTGAATTATGACTCTACTTTGTCTCTATATTGATGCTTAGCTTGTTTGATTGCCTTGCTGAGGGAATAGCTACACTGTTTGTATTCGGTCATGTTTCCGGTCGCCTTTCCCTGGTTAAAAGCAGTGGTTCGCGCTTTCAGTTTTGCGCGAATGTTGCCATCAATCCACGGTTTCTGGTTGAGAAGGTTTTAATAGTTGCTATGGGCACATCACCACCAATGCACTTGCTAATAAACTCGCTCACCGAATCAGCGTATACATCAATGTTGTTGTCAGATGCTATCCGGAACATTTCCCACTCCACGTGCTCGAAGCAATCTTGCAGCATGGAATCAGATTGGTTGGACCAGCATTGAACAGACCTGAGAACGGGCGTTTCCTGTTTTAGTTTCTGTTTGTAGGCTGGGAGCAACAAAATGGAGTCATGGTCAGACTTGCCGAAAGGAGGGCGGAGAATAGCCTTGTATGCATCACGGAAGTTAGAATAACAATATCAGCCCGGGTGGCACATTCGATATGCTGATAAGATTTTGGGAGCCTTGTTTTCAAATTAGCCTTATTAAAATCCCCAGCCACAATAAATGCAGCCTCAGGATATGTGGTTTCCAATTTACATAGAGTCCAATGAATTTCTTTCAGTGCCGTCGATGTGTCAGCTTGAGGGGGGATGTACACGGCTGTGATTATAATCGAGGAGAATTCTCTTGGTAGATAATGCGGTCGGCATTTGATTGATTGTAAGGCATTCTATGTCAGGTGAACAAAAGGATTTGAATTCCTGTATGTTGTTATGATTACACCACGTCTCGTTAATCATAAGACACACACCCCCGCCCTTCTTCTTACCAGATAGATGTTTGTTTCTGTCGGCGCGATGCGTGGAGAAACCAGGTGGTTGTACCGACTCTGATAACATGTCCTGAGTGAGCCATGTTGCCTTGAAGCAAAGATTGTTGCGGTCTCTGATGTCTCTCTGGAAGGCAATCCTTGCTCTGATTTTGTCCACTTTGTTGTCCAGAGACTGGACATTGGCAATTAAAATACTCGGGAGAGGTGCACGATGCGCCCGTCTACGTAGCTTCACCAGAAGACCGCCGCGTTTCCCCCTTCTCCTGCGCCGCCGTTGTTTTGAGTCGCCGGCTCTATTGTCCTTGTTGGTGGACCAAACAGAGAATCCGCTTTGGGAAAGTCGTATTCCTGGTCGTAATGTTGGTAAGTTGACGTTGCTCTCATATCCAATAGTTCCTCCCGGTTGTATGTAATAAAACTTAATATTTCCCGGGGTAACAAATTAATACATAAAAAAACAAAATACTGCATAGTTTCCTGACAACGTGAAGCGAGGCTGCCATCTCTGTCGGCGCCGGGTGCTGTAGGTGTCCTGGAGGGCAGGTGTGCACCCTCTGCTGTTTCCTGAAGTCCACAATCAGATTGATCTGCATAGCGCATTGATGTCAATCACACTGCTGCTCTCTCATTTAGCTATTTGGGCTTTATGGATTGTGGTTGTTGTGGACGGCTGCTCACAAATGTATATGTGTATTTTAACCCTATAAAGGGTTGAATTTAAAAGAGGTTTAAGCTGCCTATCAATAATATTTTTTTTAACCAGTGGACAGCCAATGAAAAATTAGCTCTTGCAACAGCTGCATAGCGCAGATTCGTGCCTATGGAATAAAGGTTTGAGGAACTTCCTCCCATCTAAACTTGTGTGATGTATTGTGCTCCATACTGTCAAAATCAAGTTTAAATTAAGAAGAGCATGAGTGGGGCTTTTAGTGCTCAATCTACTTTGTGCTGATAAAAAAAAAAATGGTTTCAATAGGCCTAACAGACACATGCTCAAACTCGCGCACTTTGATAGACTTCAACAGCTGCAAAGTATTGAAAGTGTCACTAACAAAAACGTAAACAATATGCCTATAGCAAATGCAGCACGGCATACATTTTGCACATGCAAATAGCACTTTTCTGTAGTGCTCAAAGCATGACATTCCATGAGAGCAGCATTCATTTTTCAACTTGAAGCAATGAGCCCAATCAGTCCTCCATGACAAAATCATAAACAGAGTAGGCTAATAAGTCCTTCGTTTTTGGGATATGCTCATGTAAAACAATTTGGCTGATCGATATTTCCAAGTTATATTCTTGAAGATCAATGGGTATTAAATGAATTGGGAATGACTGAAAATCTGACAGATTTAGTAGTTGAAAGCAATGGGTTAGAAGAAGCCTATACATAACCAACCCATAAAGTAAAATGCAACATCCATTTATGGCCAGCTATGCATTGGTTTATCCTGCAATAGATATTATTAAATTGGTCATATAAATTTGTCTTCTGATGCCTCTTAAGAGAAAAGTAATCAGTTTGGGTAATCCAAAGTTACGTTACTGATTACAATCAGTAACAGATTACATTTAGAAAGTAACCTACCCAACCCTGACAAAGCCCCATATTCCTGCCAAGACCTGCCTGCCTGCTGCCTGTTTGTCCAGTCTCTTTCTTTGTCTTCCTTTATCTCTATCTTCCCTCTCTCTCTTTAAGTCTCTTCGATTCTCTCTTTCTTCTCCTGTCTCCATCTTCTCTTTTTTTAAATTTCCACTGTGAATATTTGATGTGATAAAATTGATTCAGCGGTGTTTCACGTGTGATCCATTCATTCATTTGTGTGCCTGTTAGCAGCAGGCCTTAAAGACAATGTGGATTCTTTAAGGAAGACACCCCCTTCAAGCGTCACACGGTCATTTGAACACGGTGGCATCTCACTGACTCATGTCTCATCTGATCTATGAACACATCTCAAAGTAGGAGTAGATGAACAGGCCATTGAGAAATCCGCAGCAGTTATTGATGTCTTGTGTGTGTGTGTGTGTGTGCGTGCATGCGTGTGCTTGTCTGTGCATATCTGTGTACGTGCTTATGGGACTACGTGTGTGTGTAGGTATCATTGTATAAGAAGATGTGTGTTTGCCAGTGTTTGTGTGTGCTTTAGTATGCTCTCTCCAATCTGCATTGCTTCTATTATAGGCTTCTAAACAGCGAGGAGACGGTCAGACTGTAGGCTACAGTGGCTTGCGAAAGTATTCACCCCCTTGGCATTTTTCCTATTTTGTTGCCTTACAACCTGGATTTAAAATTGATTATTGGGGGGTTTGTATCATTTGATTTACACAACATGCCTACCACTTTTAACTTCTTAGAGAGTGGTGGGCCGACACTACCCGGGGAAATGCAAGGCGCCAAATTCAAAATCCAAAAGTTGAATTATTAAACATTCATCAATATACAAGTGTTGCATAGTCATCAAAAGCTATGCTTCTTGGCAATATCACAGCGTTGTCAGATTTCAAAAAGGCTTTACGGCGAAAGCACAACATTTGATTGTTTGAGGGTAGCAACTCCAATATTTTTGCGATTAGCATAAATTCATAAACCATCACGGTTCCCACAAAACACATTTCACAGCGAAAATAAATCAATTACCTTTTGAAGAATTTCTGCTGAGGGCTTCCCAAGTGTCCAACGAAGACAATCCATGGTTCTCTTGTTAGAAAAAGTAATTTATTATATCCATAAATCTCCGTTTGGTTGGTGCGTTATGATGAGAAAATACAGCGTCCACTCGCCCATTGAACCGTGAAGAGAATTCGTTCAACCTATACACTTGTCCAAGAACAATCAAACATCATTGATAATGTATCCTTAGGAACACTTATGTATATTTAGTATAATATATTTCAACCGGAATATAAACTGGGCGATAGGAAAGGAAAAAACCAAGGCGCGCGCAAGCCTGGGAACGCGCATCCTCTTCTGTTTACTTCTTGTGACCACTTCCTAATTCTTCTTCTATTACCATCCAGACCAACTAAATAGAATCAAAACACTGTCTAGAGACTGTTGACATCCAGTGGAAGCAATAGGTACTGAAATCTTACTCCCTTATATGGTCATTTTCAATAGGGAAGGGTTCAGAATGAGGCAAATGTGTCAAAATCACTTTTTCCAGGACAGACATTCCTTAGGTTTTCGCCTGCCATATCCGTTCTGTTATACTCAGACAATATTTTAACACTCTTAGAAACTTCAGAGTGTTTCCTATCCAATAGTACTAATTATGTGCATATCCTATTTTCTGGGCTTGAGTGGGAGGCATTTTACTTTGGGCACGCCAGACTCTCCAAAACCGTCACCTCGGGAGCTGCTCCCTAAGAAGTTAAGATGCAAAATATATATTTTTATTGTGAAACAAATAAGAAATAAGACACAAAAAACAGAAAACTTGAGCGTGAGTAACTATTCACCCCGCCTCCCCAAAGTCAATATTTTGTAGAGCCACCTGTTGCAGCAATTACTGCTGCAAGTCTCGAAGTATGTCTCTATAAGCTTGGCACATCTAGCCACTGGGATTTTTGCCCATTCTTCAAGGCAAAACTTCTCCAGCTCCTTCAATTTGGATAGGTTCCTGCTGGTGTACAGCAATCTTTATGTCATACCACAGATTCTCAATTGGATTGAGGTCTGGGCTTTGACTATGCCATTTCAAGACATTTAAATGTTTCCCCCTGTTGCTTTAGCAGTATGCTTAGGGTCATTTTCCTGCTGGAAGGTGAACCTCCATCCCAGTCTCAAATCTCTGGAAGACTGAAACAGGTTTCCCTCAAGATTTTCCCTGTATTTAGCCTCATCCATCATTCCTTCATTTCTGACCAGTTTCCCAGTCCCTGAAGATGAAAAACATCCCCAAAGCATGATGCTGCCAGCACCATGCTTCACTGTAGGGATGGTGTTCTCGGGGTGATGAGAGTTGTTGGGTTTGCACCAGACATAGCGTTTTCCTTGATGGCCAAAAAGCTCAATTTTAGTCTCATCTGACCAGAGTACCTTCTTTCATATATTTGGGGAGTCTCCTACATGCCTTATTTTCTTTAAGCAATGTCTTTATTCTGGCCACTCTTCCTTAAAGCCCAGCTCTGTGGAGTGTATGGCTTAAAGTGGTTCTATGGACAGATTCTCCCATCTCAGCTGTGGAGCTTTGCAACTCCTTCAGGGTTATCTTTGGTCTCTTTGTTGCCTCTCTGATTAATGCCCTCCTTGCCTGGTCCGTGAGTTTTGGTGGGCAGCCCTCTCTTGGTGGGTTTGTTGTGGTGCCATATTCTTTAAAAAAAAATTAACAACGGATGTAATGGTGCTCCGTGGGATGTTCAAAGTTTCAGATATTTTTTAATAACCCAACCCTTTTATTATTATACTTTTTTTATTTAACCTTTATTTAACTAGGCAAGTCAGTTAAGAACAAATTGTTATTTAGAATGACGGCCTACCCCGGACGTCGTTGGGCAATTGTGCGCCGCCCTATGGTACTCCCAATTACGGCCGGATGTGATGCAGCCTGGATTTTAGTACCCTGATCTGTACTTTTCCAAAACTTTGTCCTTGACCTGTTTGGAAAGCTCCTTGTTCTTCATGGTGCCGCTTAATTGGTGGTGCCCTTTGCTTAGTGGTGTTGCAGACTCTGGGGACAGGTGTGTGTATATATATATATATATATACACATATACACACACACACACACACACACATACTGAGATCATGTGACAGATCATATGACACTTAGATTGCACACAGGTGGACATTATTTAACGATTTATGTGACTTTGGAAGGTAATTGGTTGCACCAGATCTTATTTAGGGGCTTCATAGGAAATGGGGTGAACACAGTTGAAGTCAGAAGTTTACATACACTTAGGTTGGAGTCATTAAAACTCGTTTTTCAACCACTCCACAAATTGTCTTGTTAACAAACTATAGTTTTGGCAAGTCGGTTAGGACATCTACTTTGTGCACGACACAAGTAATGTTTCCAACAATTGTTTACAGACAGATTGTATCACAATTCCAGTGGGTCAGAAGTTTAAATATACTTAGTTGATTGTGCCTTTAAACAGCTTCGAAAATTCCAGAAAATGATGTCATGGCTTTAGAAGCTTCTGATAGGCTAATTGACATCATTTTAGTCAATTGGAGGTGTACCTGTGGATGTATTTCAAAGCCTACCTTCAAACTCAGTGCCTCTTTCCTTGACATCATGGGAAAATGAAAATAAATCAGCCAAAACATTGTAGACCTCCACAAGTCTGGTTCATCCTTGGGAGCAATTTACAAACCCCTGAAGGTACCACGTTCATCTGTACAAACAATAGTACGCAAGTATAAACACCATGGGACCACGCAGCTGCCATACCGCTCAGGAAGGATACGCGTTCTGTCTCTTAGAGATGAACGTACTTTGGTGCAAAAAGTGCAAATCAATCCCAGAACAACAGAAAAGGACCTTGTGAAGATGCTGGAGGAAACAGGTACAAAAGTATCTCCAGAGTAAAACAAGTCCTATATCGACATAAGCTGAAAGGCTGCTCAGCAAGGAAGAAGCCACTGCTCCAAAACCGCCATAAAAAAAAGTCAGACTACGGTTTGCAACTAAACATTGTGACAAAAATCTTACTTTTTGGAGAAATGTCAAATGTACATATGCATGCACCACTTTTCCGTATTGAATTTTTTTCATTTCACTTCACCAATTTGGACTATTTTGTGTATGCCCATTACATTAAATCCACCCCCAAAAATCTATTTAAATTGCAGGTTGAAATGCAACAAAATAGGAAAAACTCCAAGGGGGATGAATACTTTTGCAAGGCACTGTATATAATGTTGACGGGGTACAGCTGGACCACCAAGCTCTCTCACAATACACCACAGGCCATGAATGCGGCATTCAGCTCTTAAGTCTGGCCGTGGCAATGGACTCACTCTTTATACAGTCACACGCACTCACAAACACATTAACGTGGTATGTCCTAAAGAGGGGGCATGGTTCAGAGAGTCCATTCCCTTGCAGGTCACATACTGTACATACAGAGGCTTTAGCAATCGTGCTAAAAATCCTCCCATGTTTTGACTCTGGGGCTCTCTGAGCTAACAGCTAATATGAGAGACTCAGATTTTTTTGGATTTGATAAACTTTGATTTGACTATGACAGTACCGACTCCCTCCAATTGTAGTGATAAACCAATGCTGACGTAATTTCAACCAATGGACCCTTAACCAGAGACATCAATACATCTCCATCATTAAGATCTATCTCTACAATATCTTCATATATGACTCATGCATTAACCAAGTTCACTCATCATTTTCATAGTCTCTCCACAGGCAAAGATACAACATTTAATTTTTTTGAAACAAGATTCGCCGGCCATTGTCTGTTTGACAACAGCCAGATGAGTGAATGTCTATTATTTTGGCATATTTACTGACTTGATTTATGTTACATCAAGTCAGGATTAGTGCAAGCTAGATATGCAATAGTATAAAGTATGTGGTATGCAGTATTTAGTATAATTCTCTGAAAGGGATCAAATTGACTATATAAACCATTTCAATAAATTGAAATACTCTAAATCCACAACAACCACAATATCCCCTATTCAAGAGCAGCACAAATGTATATTGTATGTCATTGTGCTTTACTGGGTTCATTCAATTTATCAATGCCAAGTTATTCTATTTCGATTTAGGAGCAACATTTACAGTGGTGTTTGTGGATTGAGGGTGCTCGGCTTTCATAACATTCTTTCCCTGTTTTCAAAGCCATGGGAATCAAGGCAGGTTTTGAAAGGCTTGAGGGTGAAGTGTATAATTATGAAATCAGAGGGAAAATTGTTTGTGGATGGCTGGAAGCTGCTGGTTCTGCCTGACTGACTGGCTAGCACTTGGCAGACCTGCTCACACCACATCAGTGTTAGAGATCTGATCCCCAGCTCTGCTTTGCTCTGCTCTGCTCTGCAGGCAAGCCAATACACCCTCAGGGATATAGACTTGGTGCCAGGATGGCAATTGGAAAATGGGGAAGGAGGGAGAGAGAGAGACATAAAATGGGGGGGGTAGAGGTTGGGATCAGTGTGCATGCATGTAAAGGTACATATGAATGTTGTGTATGTCCGCGTGTGTGCAAGGAGACAGATGGTGTGTGAGTAGAACCATCTCTAGCCACTTTATGTCAGTGACTGACAATACAAGATACAAACTTTTGAAATGGCACGTTGTGTATTATGCTATGCTCTCTCTCTCAACAGTAAGTTTATTTTTATGAATGTTTTAGCGGGTGGCCAACTATCGCCACCGGGGCCCTAAGTGCAGCATGTAGTCTGGCTATAGGCAGAGGTGGCACTGTTTGTGTGTCTGTGTAAGAGAGAGGACATCATGCTATTTTCAAGGTTTGGCTACCTCTGGCATTCAGTTATATGTCTATCCAATCTGTCCATACATTGCGTGAGTGTTCATGCAATTTTAGGAAAATGCAATCCATTACCTAACAAAAAACTAAGCTCTTTCCAGCCTTACTAACAATAGGTCTTATAAAAGATGGATATCTCAACTCACCGCGATTCAGAACAGCAGACAAAGTTCAACTCAGCGTCTCCCATTATCTTGCTGAATCAGCGGATATGTCCATAGAACTGCCAAAACGTTCATCGTTGTGAATTGGACGAGACCCACAAAACTCAACAATATCCGATGAGTAACAGAAGAAAAACGATTCGACAAGTCGGGTCTGCGCTGCGCCTTAGCAATCCTTCCTATCGCTCCGGCCCAATGAGGAAGTTCGGTAGAAAAAATATTTTCATATTGGAGCAAAGGGGTACGGTTATCCGGGAATACTTGAACCTTCCTGGAAGCAGAGTTTTTTTTACCTTTCCGGTGATGCTTACTAAATTAAAGTATCCACGGAAAGAACTGGCGCAATTCAGCTGGATTGGTGAATTCGTGCGCGCCTCGCGTTAGAAACACCAGTGGGCAACTGGCAGGAAGGCAACTACGGAGGAATTCAGTTGGGTATTGCTTCACCGGATGTTTAAGTATCTATGGCCAGTGGTTAAATATTATTTTATAAAGTCCACGCCAGCACCGGGCTCTGCTTGACCCGCCTACTCCGCAGCGCCGTTTGAGAGAGAAGGATAGATTTTCAATAGGTGAAACAGCAGACACGGGCTTTTTTAGCTCTCCTCTCTCCCTTTTACCAGCTTTCTCACCCAGTCACATGTTTAAAACACAAGTAGCCCTCTGTAATGGCTACGAAAGGAGGATATACTTAAGACCGTCACCGTTGACGTGGCGCAAATGGTAACACGCGCTTTGGAGACAGCGGCTCCCTTATCACAGTGAAATTGCCTACAGCTATGGATTTCTAGACATATTGTCTGAGGATATTTAAGTCTTTATTTTCTCATTACGTTTTAAATCTATTATTCATTTTACTGATGTGATCTCTTTTTGGAGGGGCAGATAAATAGGCTACATTTGATGAATACACGAATGTATCTCACCAAAATAAATACATGTATGCTAAAGCACACTGTCTGTGAGACAGCCATTAGTTTAGTCTTCATACCTGTCTTAGTGTCATACTTAGCCCTGTCTGTCTGAGCAGGGAATGGGAGCTAAGGACGGTTCAGTGCCTGCTTCTCTTCTCCCTTGTCTTCAGCCCCCATATCTGTGCATAAGCCATGCTCCACAGCACTGCAAAGGCAGCTAACAGCACCAGCTGAGACTCCAGACAATGAATGAATGGTGGCATTTAACAGTTAATATGAAAGAGTACATCGACACACATGAATCAGCATTTCAGTTAGCAGTGATCATATGCAACTGCATCTTCTCTAAGTTAAGGTTCTAACCTAAGCTTAGAGACCTGAGTTTAAGAACCTGAACTCATCTGTATCCTATCCCTTGGTCCATATATATTATTTCCTTTGTGTGCAATAGTGTGCCAACTACAATCACACATGAACCTTGTTGGAATAATTAACATACCAAGTCTCAGTTGGTAAAGCATGGTGCTTGCATGGCCAGGGTTGTGGGTTCGATTCCCGGGGCCACCCAAATGTAATATGTATGCAAACATGACTGTAAGTCGCTTTGGATAAAAGCATCTGCTAAATGGCTTACATTATTATAAAGAGGCAGTTCAGCACCATGGACAGCTCCCATATCATATAACTGAGAAAACGTCTACTTGTTCCAATAGACTACAAATACACTTTCTTTCTTTCTTTCTTCCATTGAAGACAACACAAAGCTGACCATATTGGGTGGAGATAGAGACCTTATTATAATGAGTAACTCCACTGACTACAGTGACTTGTAGACTCCATCTTTGACTTCCATCAAACTCAATGAATAACTCTTCAACTTGCCATAATTTCCATAAGGTTCTATTTGTGTAGTTTCCCCAGTGTGGGAGCTGTTCCTCAGTGCTATAACATGTGAGCTGTTAAAAACCTCAATGAATAACCCTTCAACTTTGGATCATTTCCATAGGGGTTTGTGTAGTAGACTTCATCAGGGGTATAGTTGCATATCAAGAATAGTCCGACATAAAGCACTCTTTACTCTGATAATTTGTTATGGGGAGTGGAACAGGGGAACCCAAGAGCAGACTCAGACGAGGGGACTGGGATGAAGTAACCAAGGTATTTATTGAAACACAGGGAGAAGATGGAGTGCAGGCCAGGGGAAGCTCGAGTGGGTTTTAGGAAACCAGGTGCGGAGGCGGAGGCTGGAGCGAGAGGGGTTGGGACAGGGTAAGCAGGTCCGGAGAGGAATCCAAGGGAGTAGTAGAGTGGGGAATCCAGGACAGAGTAGCAGGACTGACGAAACGTGGGACTGGACACAGGGACCAGAGTCAGAGCGGGTGGAACTGTAGTGGAGAGGAAAACAGCATCAGGTAAGGAAAACAGGCACAGCAGGATAACAGGATCTAATAGTAAGAAATGGCTAGAAGCGTAGACTGACTGAGCAGAGATTACGAACTGGCAGTGTGGAAGTGGCAGGACTGAGTATTTGTAGAGGTCTTGATTATGGAACAGGTTTCAGCTGGTGGGGATCTGCTCTGACTCCAGCACACCTGTCTCCGCCCACACAATCACACACACACACACACACACACACACACACACACACACACACAGAGGGAGAGGGAGGGAGAGGGAGCTGGGGGAGGGGACGTAGTGGCTTATGGATCTGCATACCCACATCCATACCCATACATGCGATCAGAGTCGGCCCTAGCCAGAACCCCATGTATATAACCTCGTTATTGTTATTTTATTGTGTTACTTTTTATTAAAATGTTTACTTTAGTTTATTTAGTAAATATTTTCTTAACTCTATTTCTAAACTGCATTGTTGGTTAAGGCCTTAAGGTAAGGTCTACCACACCTGTTGTATTCGGCGCATGTGACAAATAAAATTTGATTTCCATTTTCACAATATAGATCCACGCCTACAAACCACTCAGAAAAGGACCTTGGCCCATGGATGTTGTTTACTTATTACATGGTTTGCATAGGGTTACTAACAGGTCCGTGCCAGACCTTTCAAGGATGCAGCCCGTCATTCTCCTGCTTAAAAAAATATATACACATATATCTCGAAATTCATAACATATCAACTGCCTCTGTAGTGAAAATGTTAACATTTTTGAGCATAGGCCTACTTATTTCTGCAACAACACATTCATCAGAAATTGTAAGCAAGCTATGGCTCTATTTAATCAGATACGCCTTTTTTTTCCCACCTTTATTTAACCAGGTAGGCAAGTTGAGAACAAGTTCTCATTTACAACTGCGACCTGGCCAAGATAAACCAAAGCAGTTCAACACATACAACATCACATAGTTACACATTGGAGTAAACAAATACTCAGTCAATAATACAGCAGGGAAAAAAACAAATCTATATACAATGTGTGCAAATGAGGTAGGATAAGGAACATAAGGCAATAAATAGGCCATGGAGGCAAAGTAACTACAGTATAGCAATTTAACACTGGAATGGTAAATGTGCAGTAGATGAATGTGCAAAGTAAAAATACTGGGGTGCAAAGGAGCAAGATAAATAAATGACTACGGTATGGGATGAGGTAGTTGGTTGGGCTATGTACAGGTGCAGTGATCTGTGAGCTTCTCCGACAGCCTTAGCCGACATCCGCATAGTGGTTGTTTTGATGGTGTGTGAGGTGGAACTGCATTAGAGCTCTCAAATCCCCAAATGGCTCCCAGCATTATACCTAAAGCGGAAATTGCCATTGGCTGCACAGTTGCATTAACATCTTAGGGAGCGGCTCCCGATGGTTTTGGAGAGTCTGGCATGCCCAAAGTAAAATGACTCCCACTCAGGCCCAGAAAATAGGACATGCACATAATTAGTACTATTGGATAGGAAACACTCTGAAGTTTCTAAAAGTGTTAACATAATGTCTGTGAGTATAACAGAACGGATATAGCAGGCGAAAACCCGAGGAATTTCTGTCCTGGAAAAAGTGTTTTTGACAATTGCCTCATTTTGAACCATTTCTGGGAGTAAGATTGCAGTACCTATTGCTTCCACTGGATGTCAACAGTCTCTAGACAGTGTTTGGTGATGTTTAGTTGCTCTGGATGATAATAGAAGAAGAATTTCGAACTAGTCATTGGATGTAAACAGAAGAGGAAGCGCATTCACGGGCTTGCGCGCACTGGTTTTTTCCTTTCCTATCGTCCAGTTTATAATCCGGTTGAAATATTAAAGTAAATATACATAAAAGTGTTCCTAAGGATACATTATCAATGATGTTTGATTGTTCTTGGACAAGTGTATAGGTATACGTTGAACGTGTTCTCTTCACGGTTCAATGGGCGAGTGGACGCTGTATTTTCTATCATAACGCACCAACCAAACTGAGATTTATGGATATAATACATGACTTTTTCTAACAAAAGAACCATGGATTGTCTTTGTTGGACACTTGGGAAGCCCTCAGCAGAAGTTCTTTAAAAGGTAAGGGATTTGTTTTCGCTGTGCAATGTGTTTTGTGTGAACCGCGATGGTTTATGAATTTATGCTAATCGGAAAAATATTGGAGGTGCTACCCTCAAACAATCAAATGTTGTGCTTTCGCCGTAAAGCCTTTCTGAAATCTGACAACGCTGTGTTGTTGCCAAGAAGCAGAGCTTTTGATGACTATGCAACACTTGTATATTGATGAATGTTTAATAATTCAACTTTTGGATTTTGAATTTGGCGCCTTGCATTTCACCGGGTAGTGTCGGGAGTGGGCCGCTAGTGCCCCACCACTCCGTAAGTATTAAAGTGAATTCCGCCACTTTTCAACTTCATATTCATCATATACAGCACCAAATCTGTGCCTACATATGTGAGAGCAGCGCATTTCTATGATCTGCAGTTAAAAAGGGTTAAAAGTAAAAACTGTGATTTTCAAGACCTGCAACGAGTTTCTAGCCAAGGGGGGGTATTTTCCTGCTCCCCACGTCATCGTGAATCTCCTAGAGTTTGAAAGTCACTGTTTTTTTAAATGTTTTAACTTTTGATGATGTCATCAGGTAGAACTTTTTAACTTTATATTTTTTTGCTACAAAACTTAGAAATGTGCCCTTTTCACATGTTGACACTGGTATTGTGCTGGAGATAATGAAAATTAGGTTGAAAAGTGGTGGATTTGCCCTTTAACAGAAATCCCCATGCAGCCTGTTTACAAGTTCAAATGCTGGAATGTGAGATGTAATCTACACCTTCATTAGGATGATAGAAATCCTCATTATTTAATTTTATGATTTTTCTATTTGAGCCAAATTATTTCTATATAGCCTACGCTTTCTTGTTCTGTACTTCTAAAGTGAGTGGGCGGGTGTGGCTTCAAGACAATGATTGCAAGAGCAGCTGCTCACCAATTTGATTGCTCCAGCGCAGTTCCACCTCCGACACCGCCAAAACATCTGCTATGCCATCTCCGGTTGATCTGAATCTAAGCCCTTATTACAGCGCCTCTTAAAGACATGATTGACATCGGGAAAAGAGGGTGGGCTATCAGCTGATCTTTAAGATTTTTTTTCTCCAATGATTGTGATTTATCTTCAATGCTCTTAAATTCTTAAATAATAACTTCATAATCTTCTAACTTGTGATATATGTCTAGCAGGCTAGTGGCTTGTGTGGATATTTTAGTATATGGTGGTTAGCTGGAGTCTAGACTACCTGTGTTGCTGCTGCAGTGACACGCATGTGCAAATCCCGACTGAAGAAGGGATGGAGTTGAGTTGGAGGGTCATTGATGCAGCCACTCCTCTCTATGTCTTTCTGTCTCTCTTTGCTGCCCGTATCTAGCCAACCAGACTGAATATTGATGATGTAAATCAAGTGTTATCAAGTGTTTATCAAATGTTATGCTGCTGTGGCAGTACTGTTGATATGTAAACTAGGTAGCTAGCCACACACACACACACACACACACACACACACACACACACACACACACACACACACACACACACACACACACACACGACCGCTTCTCAAGCCATGAATGTTTGGATACCGGGCGTGAGCAATCTCCGTAGAGGGCAGACCAACAGGTGCAACCAACGGACGGGATAGTGGTGGTGGAGGGTGGCGAAATTGACATCAGGACAACTTGCAGACAGTGGGTTCAGTACAACAACAACTGTATACAAAAAATATACACCACCCAAAAGGACACTTGGTAAGTGGGAGGGCAAATGAGCTTGTGCTCAGCACAGGTAGACCCCTGTCTGTGCATGTACCTGGTCACTAATGATAGAGTTGTCACGATCTCCGTGACGGACAGACCAAGGCGCAGCGAGGCATCCAGTATACATCTTTTATTTACGAACGTAACTGGGACAAAAACAACAAAACAAACGAAGATCATAATGTTGACCATAACATGTCACACACAACAAAGCTATGACCAAACAATAACCCACAAAAACCCCTCTGAAAACTACAAACATATATATGGTTCCCAATTAGAGGTAACGACACTCAGCTGCCTCTAATTGGGAACCATTACCCCAACATAGAAATAGAGAACCTAGAACAGAAAAAAACCTACACCAAAACAAAACAAAAACACGCCAGCCTGTCTTCTCAGAACTGGACGTGACAAGAGTAGCCTAGTGCAATGTTGTTGCAGACTGTATTACTTTCCATATGCTAGATCTGGATACAATATACTCCAATGTACTGGAGAAAAAATAAGTTCACAAAATACATTACAAGAAAACTGAAAAAGTCTACCCTTGCACAGTGCTGTTACTGTAGAGATGAAAATCACATAATCATGCTTTTCCCCAGTAAAAATTACTTTGCACAATAACAAAAAAATCAAGTGCTCTCTATTTTAAATGTGACACCCATCCTCTCTCATCTCTGACCCACTAAATACTGTAATACCATTAATTTCAGCATCAAGCTGAAATGAGCCCAATTAGCATATTAATGAGTTAATGAAATGGATCTCCTCTGAGGGACCATGGTGGCAGTGGCAGAGGCAGGACAGCCCAGTGGGTTTCCTACTCTACAGTCTGGTTCTGGCATGGGCTGGGGGTGGGTGACTAATTCACACCTTAACCACAGTCTCAAACACAGAACAGAATAGTTGGGACAGAAGAGATTCGGGAGAGAGTCGTCTTAGCCAGGTGTCGTGCAGCTGCAGGAACAACAACTCTTCCTGTTCTGTCTTAATGTTTGCTGTAGAAAACTTTAAGGACTGGGAAAAAGATACAGCATTGTTACATTTTTGGCAATTTTTTGACTGCAGCAAACTATGATGTACCCTATGATTTTCAATCATTTTTTCTCTCATCCTTCCCAATGCCTCAGCTGTCAGTCTCTTCAGCCTCTTTCTGAGTACTAAAGGCCCTGAAGATCATCTCTCCCAGAGTCTGGAAACTCTCTCTGAAGTCTAATGCCACCTGAATCCCCATGTAATTTGACCTCGGCCTCCTTCAATATCCCTCCACGAACAGTTGAGGACTGTTGATTCAGATAACTCCATTCCATGGGGCCCGGTGGAGAAAGAATCCAGGGGTGCTTCGACTAAGAGCTCATTCTTTTGAGCTCCATTTCTCTGGATATCACTTTGCAGAATACTATCAGGCAGGCGGTTATCTCTGCTACGTTTTAAACAGGCTATATGAGGAACACATCAAACCTCATAGAGCCTCATAGAGATTAACTCTATCGCCTACCATGTTGTTTTCTTTTCTATCTAGTAGTGGGGTATAGATAATGTATTCAAAATTAAGCAGTCACAGCAGTAACCCCTTTTCGATTATGGTGTGTGCTTATCCATTGATTCACACCTTTGGGAAAGGAACAAGCTCTAAACTATTTTGAAAACGCACACCTCTGAACTATTGCAATACTGGGTTATGCATCTAACTCCTTTACATTTTTATTATGAATTCATCTGAACAGCAATATTGTTTGTCATTGGGCAAATTTTGGGGGGAGGAATACTGAAGGCTGTTTCTAACTTACATCCCACCTTTTCTTTTAGAAAATGAACATTCTCTATGCATGTATTAATACACTTTCATTCCACAATGCTTTATGTGTTACAGTTTTTCTTTTCTTCTGTTACTTTAAACCACCATAAATATGCATTTTCTTTTAAAACTGTATTAAAATAAAATGTTATTTCTCATCAGTTCAATTAATTGGTTTTTATTTTTAACATCAACTATCAGCCTGTCAATAACCCACAAAACCCTAGTGAAAACTACAAACATATATATGGTTCCCAATTAGAGGTAATGACAAACAGCTGCCTCTAATTGGGAACCATTTCCCCAACATAGAAATACACACCCTAGAACAGAAAAAACCCTACACCAAAAACTAAACTAAACACGCCAGCCTGTCAACTCAGGCCTGGACGTGACACTGTGAGGAGCTCTTCCATTTTGTCTTTGTGGATATCTTCTTGCTGCTAGTGGGATGTCTTCAGGACGAGCAGGAGGTGGGTGATGAACTTGAGGGTCAATTTGAGATTCCTCCTCATCATCCTCTTCATCTGCAGTTGACTTCTGGGCAGTGATTCTGAAGCTTAAAGTGTGACTGGTTCCTTTTGACAATGTGCCAGTGTCACTGGACAGTGATCATTGTCCCTTTCACTGCTGTGACTTTGTATGGCTTGGGTTAAATGGAGTCACAATTTTACCTGTCTTCTTTTGACGGATGAGGACGACGTCTCCTACAGAGAGTTCTGACTGTGATGCGTTTATCCTTTTGTCTTCATAGGTTTTCATCTTTTCCTTTTTGGAGCGGTCCATGCAGCGGTGCTCGACATCATTTGAAGGTAAGTCAAAGGTAGGTAGCTTGATCGACAGAGGTCGTCAATAGAGCAAGTCAGTTGAGGGCTGGTTTGTGGAGTGGTGAGGAGTATCTCTGTAGTTCCTTAGTACTTTGTGCAGCTCCTCCTTCCACAGCTTGCCTTTGAACGTCACAGTTGTAACAGCTTTTCTCACAGTCCTCATGAACCTTTCAACTTCAGCGTTGGCTTGGGGCCAATAGGTGTGATTTTCCGATGGTGGAAACCTAAGTAGTGTGTGAAGTCGGAGAACTCGACTCGAAAAGGGAGGACCATTGTCGCTTTTGACTTCCTTTGGTATTCCCACAGTAGAGAACACTTAGTCCATGATGGGGATAACTTTGCTTGCAGAGGTTGACGTTATCTCCGCAAACGGGAATCTTTAGTATTCATCCAGAATGACTAAGAGATAGTTGCCGGAAGGGATAGGTCCGCAAAAGTCCACAGAGACTTTCTGCCACGGGCTTTGTGATAGCTCAGACATCTGCAGTGGCTGACTGTCAGTTTGTGAGGTAGATGACGGACTTGGAATGCAGCTGGAGGCTAACTCTTCAGCTTGTTTGTCTATTCCAGGAAACCACACCTCTTCTTGTAGCAGTTGCTTTGTTTTGACAATGTCTTGTTGGCCTTCGTGTGCAAGAGCAAGGGCTCTGGGTGGCAGTGTCTTTGGGATTATACATCTCTTTCCCCTCAGAATGAGACTGTCTTCATCGAGTGCGGTAAATTCCTCTCTGATATTGTTTAATGCTTTGAGCGCAGTCAGTCCCTCTTTAGGAACTGACTGTCAGGTTGTTTTCAGATGTGAAGTTCTCGTAGATCTTGTTCCAGTTGCCAGTGAATGACTGATCAGATGCTGCAGAAGCTGGTCATTTGTTACCTTTGTTTTCAGTTCTTGAAGAGTCATGGCTTTAGGTGCTGCATTCTTTGCGATGAAGCACACGTGTTTTAGTGTCCACATCATCGTGATTGTCAATTAACAAAGACTTTGAGGATGTCGAGACATGTAGTCTGCTGGGTTGGACTTGCCTGACTTGTGAATCACCTCAAACTTGTAGAGTTGGAGCCTGAAAGCCCGTCTCTCAATCCTGACTGGTGGCTTCGACTTGGGGTTGTTAAAGATGAGTTCCAAGTGCTTGTGATCTGTGATCATGTTGACCTAAGCACCACAGAGATACAGATGCACGTTTCACAGCGCCAGGCTTTTGTCAGTGCTTCTTGTTCAGTCTGGGAGTATCTGTTTTACTGAGATAGATGCTCTGCTTGCATATGCAACAGTATGTGTTGTGTTCGTTTTTCAGTCTTTCTGTGCTAGGATTGCACCAATGACGTATGTTTCTCTGTCTGGGTGGGAAGTAACTCATGACTGGGTTGTTGAGCAGTTGTTCCTTGGACGTGTTAAGTGCTTCGTTGTGTGTTTGTTTCCAGACCCATTCTGTGTCTTTCTTCGTGAGGTCATGTTGTTGGGTGATTGAGGAGACGTCCGGAATGAAGCGTGCACTGTAGTTCACCATTCCCAGGAGGCTGAGAACTTCACTCGGGTTTTGAGGAAGTGACATGTTGGTTATTGCCTCAAGCTTCTTGGTCTCTGCTGAGATGCCATCTTGAGAGAAGATGTAGCCGTAGATCTCCAAAGATGTTGTTTGAAACTCACACTTGTCTTTGTCGATTGTCAGGTTGTTCTCATGAAGCCTTTGGAAGATGGCTTCCAGTGAACGATTGTGAGCTTCGGCTGAGATCCCAAACACGAGAATGTAATCACTGAAGTTTTTCACTATTGGGATTACATGGAGCACCTGCTGAATGATGTGTTGGAAAACTTCAGCAGATAACGAGATTCTGAAGATGAGTGCTTGTACCTTTTTAGTCCCATGTATGTTAATCACATAACTTTTGTAGTGCTTAGATGAAGCAGTTCCACAGTAATTGTTTTGTGTTTTTGGGACATTTTACAACTCACACAATGGATTTTACTAGAGAGGCAACAAGTTTTTCCTATTAACACGAAGAGGGTCAAAGGATTATTACCACTAACTCATTGCTAGATGAGATGACTGCTGCAGAGAATGCTGGAACGGACTTGAACAAGACTTGATCAATATTCCAAAACCCATTCGCGCGAGTATCTTGTGTCCCCCCGCAACCAGTTTTGTAACATTATTATCTATGAAACACTGCCAGATAGAGTTGAAGTCAGAAGTTTACATACACCTTAGCCAAATACATTTGACCTCGGTTTTTCACAATTCCATCACATTCCCAGTGGGTCAGAAGGTTACATACACTGAATTAGTATTTGGTAGCATTGCCTTTAAATTGTTTAACTTGGGTCTAATGTTTCGGGTAGCCTTCCACAAGCTTCCCACAATAAGTTGGGTGAATTGTGGCCCATTCCTCCTGACAGAGCTGGTGTAACTGAGTCAGGTTTGTAGGCTTCCTTGCTCGCACACGCTTTTTCAGTTCTGCCCACACATTTTCTATAGGATTGAGGTCAGGGCTTTGTGATGGCCACTCCAATATCTTAACTTTGTTGTCCTTAAGCCATTTTGCCACAACTTTGGAAGTATGCTTGGGGTCATTGTCCATTTGGAAGACCCATTTGCGACCAAGCTTTAACTTCCTGACTGATGTCTTGAGATGTTGCTTCAATATATACACATAATTTTCCTCCCTCATGATGCCGTCTATTTTGTGAAGTGCACCAGTCCCTCCTGCAGCAAAGCACCCTCACAACATGATCCTGCCACCCCGTGCTTCACAGTTGGGATGGTGTTATTCGGCTTGCAAGCCTACCCCTTTTTCCTCAAAACATAACGATGGCCAAACAGTTCTATTTTTGTTTCATCAGACCAGAGTACATTTCTCCAAAAAGTACGATCTTTGTCCCCATGTGCAGTTGCAAACCGTATTCTGACTTTTTTATGGCGGTTTTGGAGCAGTGGCTTCTTCCGTGCTAAGCAGCCTTTCAGGTTAAGTCGATATAGGACTTGTTTTACTCTGGAGATACTTTTGTACCTGTTTCCTCCAGCATCTTCACAAGGTCCTTTGCTGTTGTTCTGGGATTGATTTGCACTTTTTGCACCAAAATATGTTCATCTCTAGGAGACAGAACACGTATCTTTCCTGAGCGGTATGGCAGCTGCGTGGTCCCATGGTGTTTATACTTGTGTACTATTGTTTGTACAGATGAACATGGTACCTTCAGGGGTTTGTAAATTGCTCCCAAGGATGAACCAGACTTGTGGAGGTCTACAATGTTTTTTTTTAGGTCTTTGCTGATTTCTTTTGATTTTCTTATGATGTCAAGCAAAGAGGCACTGAGTTTGAAGGTAGGCCTTGAAATACATCCACAAGTACACCTCCAATTGACTCAAATGATGTCAATTAGCCTATCAGAAGCTTCTAAAGCCATGACATCATTTTCTGGAATTTTCCAAGCTGTTTAAAGGCACAGTCAACTGAGTGTATGTAAACTTCTGACCCACTGGAATTGTGATACTGTGAATTATAAGTTAAATAATCTGTCTGTAAACAATTGTTGGAACAATTACTTGTCATGCACAAAGTCGATGTCCTAACCGACTTGCCAAAACTATAGTTTGTTAACAAGAAATTTGTGGAGTGGTTGAAAAATTTGTTTTAATGACTCCGACCTAAGTGTATGTAAACTTCCAACTTCAACTGTAGATGCACACTCTCGTAATAGATAGTGAGACAGAAAACGGCACCGAAGCAAGTGACTTGTGGTCTGATTGTGGTCTGCCTGCTCAATGTGCCATCTAGCTTCTACTTGCTAACTTCATTGACAAACAAAGAATTGGAACTTAACTAGCCAGCAAGTGACTTTGGGCACTGATAAACCATGTGCATCTTGTGCTTTTTTGAAGATAGTTTGACAGCTTGCAGATGATTAAGTTGTAGGCATGTTATTGTTCTCAGAAATCAGTCCTGAGTGCGCAGCCAGACTTTCCCGGCATGAAAGAAAGTCTGCAGTGCACTGATTAGTTGTTCATGCACATGGTTTTACTTGAGAAATACTGCACTAAACACATTAGCTAGATGTAAAATTGTACAAATAAGACTTCGACAAAAACGTCTAAATGAATGACAAATCAAGAAATCTATCTTAGATCAATTCAGACTATTCTAAGGAAGTGGCTATGTTGCTGCTACAATGACTCAAGAGGGACAAAGAACAGTACCTACCACACCCCCAAGACAACTCTCATTTGGCTTCAGTCAAGGACGCTAGCATTTCTTAATGAGGCCAAATCAGGAAGTACCCTTTAATTAATACCTGTAAGTACACCATTATGGATTTGAGGTGTCATGGGATATTTCCATTGATTTTGGAGGTGTTGCTATTCTCATATTTAATGTTAAAATACTTTTTAGCCTCAGATAAACACAACCTATCTTCAATTTGATTAATTCCCATCGTGAAATTGCAGTTGTGTTCCCCAATGTCCCCATCAATACTGTCATTACATTAACTATTAGACCATAAACATCGAACTAGTTCCCTATTACGACATGTATCAAACCCGATCACGACTACAACAGTGAAGAGAAATAGACTTTATATCCAGAAACAGTTTCTCGCTGGCTTAATAACTGTGTTTGATTTGGTGGTGAAAGTGTTTTTTAATAATTATACATATTTTTATTTTATTTGACCTTTATTTAACTAGGCAAGTCAGTTAAGAACAAATTCTTATTTACAATAACGGTGATCAAGGTCTTTGCTTGAGGGGATCTTCATGGTAGAGGAGACTCAGTGCTTAGCAGTATGTCTGCTAATTCAGGGGGATTGTAGGATTGATAAACCACTGCAGAGCGGATGAGAAAGGTAAGCTGCTTTGTCTACCCCTCAGTAGGCACAGATCACATTCAGAATCTCAGAGCGATAATGTCCTTTCCTTTTCATGGCATTGTCCTCACTTTTCATTTAGCATTTCATAAGCACACCTCTGTGAGGCTAATCAAAGCTTATTGAAGTTTTTGTGTGTTGGGAATATACTTAATTTGAGAAACTCAAACAAATAAAAACATTTAAAAGTACTTTGGTTATCTTTTCAGGCACATTTGGAAGGTATGTCAATGTATTTGCTCTCTCATATTTCCCTTGTTAATGTGTTTTGTGGAGAGGATTTGTGCCAAAGCCTAGAAGATGAATGGATGTATCTTCTAGATATTATCAGGCTCTACCCTTCTGTCAACACTGTGTGGCACGCTGCTAAAGGACACAGCCAGGTGGGAATGGAACATTGTATGTTTTGTACCTTTTTCTGCTTGGGAGGTGGGCCATCATTGATACTAGCGGAGCAGATAGGCAGGAGATTTATAAGCAGTGATGTAGTGCTGTGAGCGAGAGAGGCCCAGCTCCTCCATTACAAATCCATCATCATTGATATACAGGAGATAAAGTAGAAGGCAGCAACAAGCTGCTACAGCACTAGGAGGCTGAGGCTGACCGTTCACACTGATGAAAGTGAAGACTGCCTACGGACCACTCATATAGTACAGTTAGAGCTTGTGTCTTAGCGGGGTCGCACATAAAATCAATTGTTGGAACTGTGGGAGTTTCCACAACCTAAAAAACATATGTTGTTGTAGTCTATTCCAAAAAGGTAGACTAATGTTATTGTGAAGTGCAACAAAGGAAAACGCTTCACAATTCATTAAGCTAGTTTTGACATTCTTCAGGACGGTGTTTGTATCTCAAGGATATGTTCCATACAAACAGAAAGCACTTGTGACTGATCAGGGTTACATTCTGGGTTGTCTGCATACCTAAAGACTGTGTCAGCTCAAGGCTAGCTGGGAGGTAAAAGTTAAGCTGAGAGCTAATCTTCAGGTCTCAGCAAGGTTACATCATATGAGTATAGAGTGCATTCGGAAAGTATTCAGACCCCTTGACTTTTAAAAAATTACGTTACATTACAGCCTTAGTCTAAAATGGATAAAATCTTTTTTTTCCTCAATCTACACACAATACCCCATAATGACAAAGCAAATTATATTTGTTTTTACATTTTTGCAAATGTATAGAAAATCTCACCCTTTTTCAGACCCTTTACTCAGTACTTTACTCAAGCAACTTTGGCAGCGATTACAGCCTTGAATCTTCTTGTGAATGATGCTACAAGCTTGGCACAACTGTATTTGGGGAGTTTCTCCCATTAGTCTCTGCAGATCCTCTCAAGCTTTGCACAGCTATTTTCAGGTCTCTCCAGAGATGTTAGATCGGGTTGGGCCACTCAAGGACATTCAGAGACTTGACCCAAAGCCACTCCTGCGTTGTCTTGGCTGTGTGCATAGGATTGTTGTCCTGTTGGAACGTAAACCTTCGCTCCAGTCTGAGGTCCTGAGCAATCTGGAGCAGGTTTTCATTAAGGATCTTTCTGTACTTTGCTCCGTTCATCTTTCCCTCGATCCTGATTAGTCTCTCAGTCCCTGCCACTGAAAAACATACCCACAGCATACCCAGTGCCAGGTTTCCTCCAGACGTGATGCTTGGCAATCAGGCCAAAGAGTTCAATCTTGGTTTCATCAGACCAGAGAATCTTGTTTCTCATGGTCTGAGAGTCTTTAGGTGCCTTTTGGCAAACTCCAAGTGGGCTGTCATGTGCCTTATACTGAGGACTGGCTTCCATCTGGCCACTCGACCATCAATTTCTGATTGGTGGAGTGCTGCGGAGATGGATGTCCTTTTGGAAGATTCTCCCATCTCCACAGAGGAACTCTAGAGCTCTGTCAGAACAACCATCAGGTTTTTAGTCACCTCCCTGACCAAGGCCCTTCTCCCCCGATTGCTCAGTTTGGCCGGGCCCCCAGCTCTAGGAAGAATCTTGGTGGTTCAATTTCATGAATAATGGAGGCCACTGTGTTCTCGGGGACATTCAATGCTGCAGAACCTTTTTGGTCCCCTTCCCCAGATCTGTTTCTTGACACAATCCTATCTCGGAGCTCTACGGACAATCCCTTCGACCTCATGGCTTGGTTTTTGCTCTGTCAACTGTGGGACCATATAGACAGGTGTATGCCTTTCCAAATCATATCCAATAAATTGAATTTACCACAGGTGGACTCCAATAAAGTTGTAGAAACATCTCACGGATGATCAATGGAAACAGGATGCACCTGAGGTCAATTTTGAGTCTCATAGCAAAGGGTCTGATTTTTTTATTTCTGTTTTTATTTTCTATGAATTTGCTACAATTTCTACAAACCTGTTTTTGCTTGTCATTATGGGGTATTTTGTGTAGATTGAGGAAAAATGTATAATGTAATCAATTTTAGAATAAGGCTGTAAAGTATCAAAAAGTCAATGGGTCTGAATACTTTCTGAATGCACTGTATTACACAGATTCACCTTCCCTACACATTGGTTTGAAGAAGCAGAAAAGAAGGGGACAAGCTTTGAGTCATGGATGGACCATGTCTTGGACATATCATTCACCAACAGTAAGCTTTGGCTTGAAGAAGTAAGAGAAGGGGACATGTGAAGGCATGTGAAGTGACCTGGCGCACGTTATCCCTGTCACTTTGGTTCTTTCACGGCCACGCCTGTGACAGTTCAATGTGCCGCCAGATGACAGGGATAATTCAGGCAGGCGAGAAAGAATGCTCTGTGACAGGGTTGGGAGGAGCATACTGGAGATAAAACAGCATGACTCAGCAAAATATATTGCCCCCTTAAAATGTTATTTACAGCCAGAGTCAGACACATCTTTAGCTCAGTAAGCTGTGACTGTAGGCTTCAGTGATTGGCCATGTAGAAGACATAACAAATGTACACAGCTTCTCTGCACCGTCAATCCATTTATTAGACCTACCACTACTTAAGCTGTCTGAGCAATGGTGGGTTTGGTGTTGGGTCTTCCACAGAAAATCTTTCGAAGGACAAAGAAGTGAACTGGATGAAGAGGTGTAGGCTACGGTACAGTCTACCTTGGTTGACAAAGTGACTACAATCTTTCATTTAAAGATTAGCTATCTTGGGGTGTTAACTTTCCCCTTGAATGCAATGCCTTCTTCTACCTTCCCTATCAACTATTGCAATGGGAAGTTGTAGTTTAAATATTTTGCATTGAAATGGAAATAATTTTTTAAAAGGTGGTTCTGAAACTGTTAAAAAGCATGTGGCTGGGTTATGTGAAAAGCATGACCTTTGAAGGCCTTAGTAGTTAGGGTGAAAAGGGAGAACAGAAATGGGTACCATTATCCTATGCACTAATGTACACTTATGTCTGATTACTGAAATGTTTTTGTCCCCCGTTCACTACTGTGCTTTCAATCTGTGAATAACAGACATGCCCCATTCAGAGATTTGATTAAAAAACAGTTAAGTGAATACAATACACAAATAATTAAACTCTAATTGCAATCAAACTCCTTGGTATTTTCATCCTCTATTGTTTCTGGAGTTAAATCAACGACTTGCAATTTGGCTGTGAAACCTTATTCAAAGGAAGGCATGCTTATTTTGTCAATATGAAAATAACTTGTATTACTGGTAGCCTGGAATGCTAATCTTTGAATCACATTATGTCTACCTCTCCCAGTGTTATCAGGAAATCATCAGAACTTGGAGCTTACATGAGTTGGACACCTGTTTTCTTAAAGCTTTAGACAGTAGGCGAAAACACTGCACCAGAGGTACTCTCGACACCCGGCATTGTTGTTTTCTCCCAGTTAGAGGCTAGGAGACATATTCAGGAGCCCTTTAGAATCTCTGATTGACAGCCATACTAAATTACAGAGAAGTTCCAGGATAGGCTGGTTCTCCTGAGGTTCCACAGGCTCTAATTCTTCCTGAATCCAACACGAGCGTTCCCATGTTCCTCAGCCCTGATTTAACAGTTCTAAAACACCCCTGTGAGCTCAGCACGGAACAAAACCCAAACGCTGCTAATGCCAAGTTAATTAACACAGACCCAGATGCTCAGCCCTCAGAAAGTCATGGAGCGCCAGAGACTGAATATTGCCCTCTAGTTCTGTTTATTTTCATGCTAATGCCTTGATATCAGTGGGACGGACATTTGCTAGCCCCTCTCAGCTCAGCTGCTTGGTTAATTTTGTTTACGCAGCCTTCTCTTTCCAAAAATGTTGTGATTAATTTGCGCATCATGGCTTTTGACACTGCCACCGTTTGCTGTTGGCTATCTATGAAAGTCTGTGACGGCTAGCAGGTGGGTGGTTTTCTGAAGTATTGTGAGCAAATAAGACTTTTTGTCTGGCTGAATCTAATTAGTTGGCTTGAAGTACAAGAAAAGCTGTCATTTTGCTCATAAAATGTCCAACCAAATGTTGACCTAGTTACTTTATTATATTTTTTATGAGAGGTTCCTCCAATGTTGGTATGAAGAAAATCAAGTCATTTTTCAAAACCTTTTGTGAGACATTGAATACCAGCTACATTTTACTTTGGAGACTCTCCAACTGATTGCTCTGAAAACATAAAATGTTATCTGTTCTTGAACAAAATTATTCATTGGACTGTGATACTGAAAGGCAAAAGGACTGCTATCATTAAAGTAACTTCAGGCTAGCTCTCTCATGATATTACACATTTCCCCCTTGAGTGCTATTCTACCATCCATTCTACCCTTTCTTTCTCGCCACATGGAAATGTACAGACTTCGGAACCACTGTGATATTCAGTCCCTGGTAAAACAATTTGTAAAATAAACACAATAACAAATAAAAGGGAGCTGGAAGGGTAATTATTTAATTCAGGAGGCATTAATCATCATCAGTTATCATGCATTATGTGGATAATTGAAAGGAAAGATGGCAGCGTGTTAAATATTTTTTTATCTATGAAAGTTTTGAAGTAAATATAATTAAAAGGTCAAATGAGTGACCAAGGTAGTGGGCCGGATGTGAATTCGCTGGCTGGCAGATTACCCACCCTGTCACTCAATCAGTTAATTGACTTTGTTTTGCATGCCGTATCTCACCAATTACAGAGGAAAGAGAGATCTACTCAGGCAGGGAACAGGGTGGGCAGGCAAGGTCATCAATCATTCAATCAGACCTGTAAACACTAACAGTCTGCAAATGATTCAAACGATAGTGAAAATCTTACAGCCAGCCATGGATAACAAATCTCCTTCAACCTCTATTAAAACAAATTGACATGCAGTGGCTCCCTGATCCCATATCTCTCAGATGGATTCTGTGTGGCAGAAAATTTGTATGTACCACCTTTCCATAACTCTTCAATAGTTTATATGCATCCAAGAACTGAATGTTGAGCCCTTTGACTGATAGATATTTCTTATGACTCTCTTGATCTGAAGAGGCAGTGCAGTTTGAGAAGCATCACCCTGTATGTCTTGTTGGACGTCAGAGAATGTGGGAAGTTCACCTCAACATACCATCGCCCCCAATCCACTACAATTTGCATACCCCCGAGAAAAAAATCCATGGACGACGCAATCACCATTGCACTGCACACCGCCCTATCCCACCAGGACAAGAGGAACACATACAGTTGAAGTCGGAAGTTTACATACACATTAGCCAAATAAATGTAAACTCAGTTTCACATTTCCTGACATTTAATCCTAGTAAAAATTCCCTGTTTTAGGTCAGTTAGGATCACCATTTTATTTTAAGAATGTGAAATGTCAGAATAATAGTAGAGACTGATTTATTTCAGCTTTTATTTATTTCATCACATCCCCAGTGGGTCAGAAGTTCACATACACTCAATTAATATTTGGTACTATTGCCTTTAAATTGTTTAACTTGGGTCAAATGTTTTGGGTAGCCTTCCACAAGCTTCCCACAATAAGTTGGGTGAATTTTGTCCCATTCCTCCTGGCAGAGCTGGTGTAACTGAGGTAGGTTTGTAGGCCTCCTTGCTTGCAAGAAGTTCTGCCCTAACCATAATCCACATTTTCTATAGGATTAAGGTCAGGACTTTGTGTTGGCTGGCCACTCCAATACCTTGACTTTGTTGTCCTTAAGCCATTTTTCCAGAACTTTGGAAGTATACTTGAGGTCATTGTCCACTTGGAAGACCCATTTGCGACCAAGCTTTAACTTCCTGACTGATGTCTTGAGATGTTGCTTCAATATATCCACATAATTTTCCTCGCTCTTGATGCCATCTATTTTGTTAAGTGCACCAGTCCCTCCTGCAGCAAAGCACCCCCACAACATGATGCTGCCACCTCCGTGCTTCACGTTTGGGATGGTGTTCTTCAGCTTGCAAGCATCCCCCTTTTTCCTCCAAACATAACAATGGTCATTATTTTTGTTTTATCAGACCAGAGGGCATTTCTCCAAGCATGGAAGTATGCTTGGGGTCATTTGGAAATTGCTCCCAAGGATGAACCAGACTTGTGGAGGTCTACAATTTTTTTTCCGAGGTCTTGGCTGATTTCTTTAGATTTTTCCCATGATGTCAAGCAAATAGGCACTGAGTTTGAACGTAGGCCTTGAAATACATACACAGGTACACCTCCAATTGACTCAAATGATGTCAATTATCCTATCAGAAGCTTCTAAAGCCATGACATCAATCTCTGGAATTTTCCTAGCTGTTTAAAGGCACAGTCAACTTGGTGTATGTAAACCTCTGACCCACTAGAATTGTGATACGAATAATCTGTGACAAGCGACATAATCTGTCTGTAAACAATTGTTGGAAACATTACTTGTGTCATGCCAAAAGTAGGTGTCCTAACCGACTTGCCAAAACTATAGTTTGTTAACAAGAAATGTGTTGAGTGGTTGAAAAACGAGTTTTAATGACTCCAATCTAAGTGTATGTAAACTTCATACTTCAACTGTATACAATGCCTTTTGATACTGCTACAATGCTATTTGGGTTGCTAATTGGATTCCTCTCACCATTCTTGATTTCTTGTGTTTTGTTTTGTATTTTTCTTTACATTTTAATTGCTTGACATTGGACTGCATTGTTAGGAGCTAAAAACATCAGCATTTCGCATGCACCACTATAACACCTACTAAACAGTGTATGTGACCAATAAACTTTGATTTTATTAGATTTATTGGCACTGAGATATGAAGCATTCTCCTCTCTGAGGTATGCATGCTATTGATTCTTCTGGGGCACTATCAATCACTGTGATAACTCTAGCATCACATAACTTATTGAGGGACATCGTTCAGCCAATGGGCAGTGGGATGAAAGGGGAAGAGCAGAGGAGGAAGGGACAGAAATCTATGGTCTTTTTTCTCTCCCTTTCGTCTTCTCTCTTGTCCCCCCTACCCCAATTTCAATTCAAAATGTTTTATTGATATGACATATTTGTCTGTCCCACTCTCTCTCTTTCTTTCTCTCTGTTTCTCAATACATAATAAAATCCCCCTTCTGTCTTTTAAGAAAAATATATCTGTTTTTTTAATGAGCTGTGTCCCAATCCAAGGTAGATCGTTTTTTTAATATATTTAAAAATTATATTATTACCCCCCCTCACCTCTTCGGAGGACACATCTTTTTGGGTTTTCACAGCTTTTCTGCTACATACATTTTACATATACATTTTACATACACGGTACTTTTATATACAGCAATCACATAACAATAATACATTACCTAACATAAGTTATTTAATCCCACCCCTCAGCCACTCTCAGCCCATCCCATCTAGCACCATAAACCCCTCTCGTTTGGTTTCCATGTGCCATATATTTTTTAATTGTGCTGTGATGTTTTACATTCATTTTCAACCTTTCTAATCATATAGTATCCACAGATTGTGAGCTAAAGATGAAAACCTTCCCTACGAGTATTATTATATTATTTATTGACTGACCATGACTTTCCAAATCGCCCAACACATTTAAATGAATGTTGTGATTTTTTTTACCATTTCTGAACCTGTGACCAGAAATAAGATACATAGGGGCAATACCAGAATAAATTATCCAGTGATTCTGTCTCTTTGCAGCAAAATCTACAGAGCTGAGATTGTTGTATGCCCCATATATATATACCATTCTGTTCGTGGTAAGAATTTTGTATAATAATTTCAATAGAAAAACTTGAAGTGTTGAATCAAGTGTTGTTTTTTGTATCAGTTAATAAACCATGTGCCATGGAATCGGTACATCAAACATCTCTTCCCATTTATTTTGCAACCTTTATGGCTATCAACATTTTTGTTTTCAAATGAACCTGGCATATTTTTCTATTTTTGCCAACTATTTTCAGCCAGTTTGTTACTTCAATATCTGGCAAACAAACAACCCTACATTTTCCCTCTTCCACTTGCCTCCTCCATGTTTGTGGTAATGCTGCATTCAGTTGGTCATACATTTGGATTGAGCAGATATTCCCATATATTTTCCAGAGCTGCATATGTGATTTAAATCCACTGTTTCTATTCATAGTGTCATTAATAAATATACAAGAAAAAGAAAAACATCCATAAAGTTAAATTTTTATTTTTAATCAGTATATTTGAGTTTAACCATACTTTTTGTTGTAATATTTGTTCTATATTTCTGGAGGATAAAATTGATATTGTAACCAGCTTTGTATGGCTTGTTTAAGAAAGGGTGATACTTTAAACAAAATTTAATTTTAAATTAGTCGGAAATGAGAAGTTGTAATCTGTATAAAGGAAAAAAAGCCAATTTTTTACAAGGAATGAGCCTTTCTTAATAATCTTCTTGAACCATTTTGGGTTTAAGTATAACTTATGTATTGAGTGAAGCTTTTTATTTTTTTATTTAATAATTGCAGCCCCCCAAACTCATTCATTATACAAATTGTCACGTTTAATTTTGTCTGGCTTAGCATTCCAATAAAATGAAATATTCTTTGCTAATGTGATTTAAAAAACGAGTTGTCTGGAGCAGGCAGCACCATCAGTAAGTAAGTCAACTGTGATAGCACCAAAGAGTTAATCAGTGTGATTTTTCCATAAATAGACAAGTATTTACCTTTCCATGGTTGCAGAATCGTATCTATTTTTGCAAACTTTTGCAAGCGTTGTTTATTATCTTCTGTCTGTAGCATCCGAACATCTTGGGCTATACACTAATCTGTTTTTCCATGTCTGAATCTGTTATTCCATGCATTTCTATGGGCTAATAGCAGTAAGGGCAAAATCAAGGTTTCATCAATAATTAAAATAATACCTAAAGGGGTCCTAAAATTCTAAATCAAACAGCTAAATGATCCTTGGTATGACCATCTTAAAACAATTCCATATGTTAGCATAATAGATGGTGAGAGGTTAGCATGTCTTGGGGTATGATATTTATGTGTTTAACTTTCTCACTCATCATTATTCACAAATCATAATCATGGTAGCATCCACATTAATGTAGCAGTGTTTAGAAACATATGATATTCTTATTTACAATAAAAGTGACTCTAAAATGACACAATACATTATTTACCATTCATTTCTATTGGGCAGAAAATTATCTGAAACACAATCAAAGCAAACAGAAAACACATCCAAGAAGTGTGTATAGTCACAAGCCTGTGTTCATTGTGTGCTAGGACAACTTTAATACACATATGTGACCAAATGGCTCAAATCGGTCTTATGTAGCAAAATTTGAAATAGTGTACAAGTATACAAGTAGAGACTCAGAGCTAAAAAAATTGTATATCATACACTACAGTTGAGGAACAATGGGAAAGTAATTTTTCTTTGAAAGTTGAAAAACTTGTAAACTCACTTTTGAGAAAATTGCCTTTGAATGTTTTGGTACTACTAATCAAATCAAAGTGTATTTGTCACGTGCGCTGAATACAACAGGTGTAGACCTTACAGTGAAATGCTTACTTACAGGCTCTAACCAATGGTGCAAAAAAAAGGTATTAGGTGAATAGGTAAGTAAAGAAATAAAAACAGCAGAAAAAAAGACAGGCTATATACAGTAGCGAGGCTATAAAAGTAGCGAGGCGACTAGTATTGGAGAGCCCTTCTTTTTCTACACCCATTCAGCATAGATCACACCCTCTTAAGCTTTAGCCCCACCTATCTCTTTAAGGGTTGATCTGAATGTATTAACAACAGCAGTCAAGCACCCAAGCTAACTATTCTGCCCTTGAATTGCGTTCCCATGCAAAAATAGACAGATAGCTAACAACTAAGTCTTCAATAAAACTCCCAAGGCGTGACTTTTCTTGAAGGAATATATTGAAAACGTTTATGTTGTGAAACTGCAAAATACAGAAAATAATATACTTTAGTATTCAATTCAAATCGACATACTGTAGCTGTACATTACACCTTTCAAGTTGAAGTTGGATAAATACAAAGCAGTGCCAAGGTACCATGTATCTGGCATGATGCCAAACCATATAGCTAATTGTTACTCATATGGTAATTGGCTAACTCCTTTAATAACTCCAATAATGTGCAACCACCTCTGTACAATAGCAAAGCATATTACACTAGGAACAGTAACACAACTTCAGTATTGTATGTTTTACAATTCATTAACATGACGCACGAGCAAAGTAATACAGCTGACGGCATACATGAAAGGCAAGGCAATTTGTGTGAGTAAATGCAACCAACTAACATTGATATGTAAGCAATTCTGTCAATAACAAGGTTATCATCACTAGCTAAATGCTTGAATCTAACTTACAACAAATATTTTCCGAGGCTGAAGCGTGACAAGAGATTGAAAGACTGAAAAGACCTGCACCTGAAAGACCTGCACCGTAGGGTTGTTTTTAGTTGCTTCTCTGCGTGTCTCTTCCTGTTTCCTTACAGTCTTTCTAAGTACCAGAAAGCTCCACTAGGGGGCGAATAACACCGTAGAACACAATGAAAATCCATCTTAACCACTGTAATAAAATAATCTGTTACCTTCTAACTGGATGGCAGCACACTAACTTACTAGCTACTTCCAGACATCTACAGTTGAAGTTGGAAGTTTACATACAGTGGGGCAAAAAAGTATTTAGTCAGCCACCAATTGTGCAAGTTCTCTCACTTAAAAAGATGAGAGAGGCCTGTAATTTTCATCATAGGTACACTTCAACTATGACAGACGAAATGAGAAAAAGAAATCCAGAAAATCACATTGTAGGATTTTTAATTTATTTATTTGCAAATTATGGTGGAAAATAAGTATTTGGTCAATAACAAAAGTTTATCTCAATACTTTGTTATATACCCTTTGTTGGCAATGACAGAGGTCAAACGTTTTCTGTAAGTCTTCACAAGGTTTTCACACACTGTTGCTGGTATTTTGGCCCATTCCTCCATGCAGATCTCCTCTAGAGCAGTGATGTTTTGGGGCTGTCGCTGGGCAACACGGACTTTCAACTCCCTCCAAAGATTTTCTATGGGGTTGAGATCTGGAGACTGGCTAGGCCACTCCAGGACCTTGAAATGCTTCTCTACGAAGCCACTCCTTCGTTCGGGCGGTGTGTTTGGGATCATTGTCATGCTGAAAGACCCAGCCACGTTTCATCTTCAATGCCCTTGCTGATGGAAGGAGGTTTTCACTCAAAATCTCACGATATATGGCCCCATTCATTCTTTCCTTTACACGGATCAGTCGTCCTGGTCCCTTTGCAGAAAAAACAGCCCCAAAGCATGATGTTTCCACCCCCATGCTTCACAGTAGGTATGGTGTTCTTTGGATGCAACTCAGCATTCTTTGTCCTCCAAACACGATTTAGTTGAGTTTTTACCAAAAGTTCTATTTTGGTTTCATCTGACCATATGATATTCTCCCAATCCTCATCTGGATCATCCAAATGCTCTCTAGCAAACTTCAGACGGGCCTGAACATGTACTGGCTTAAGCAGGGGGACACGTCTGGCACTGCAGGATTTGAGTCCCTGGCGGCGTAGTGTGTTACTGATGGTAGGCTTTGTTACTTTGGTCCCAGCTCTCTGCAGGTCATTCACTAGGTCCCCGTGTGGTTCTGGGATTTTTGCTCACCGTTCTTGTAATCATTTTGACCCCGCGGGGTGAGATCTTGCGTGGAGCCCCAGATTGAGGAAGATTATCAGTGGTCTTGTATGTCTTCCATTTCCTAATAATTGCTCCACAGTTGATTTCTTCAAACCAAGCTACTTACCTATTGCAGATTCAGTCTTCCCAACCTGGTGCAGGTCTACAATTTTGTTTCTGGTGTCCTTTGACAGCTCTTTGGTCTTGGCCATAGTGGAGTTTGGAGTGTGACTGTTTGAGGTTGTGGACAGGTGTCTTTTATACTGATAACAAGTTCAAACAGGTGCCATTAATACAGGTAACGAGTGGAGGACAGAGGAGCCTCTTAAAGAAGAAGTTACAGGTCTGTGAGAGCCAGAAATCTTGCTTTTTTTTGTATGTGACCAAATACTTATTTTCCACCATAATTTGCAAATAAATTCATTAAAAATCCTACAATGTGATTTTCTGGATTTTTCTTCCTCATTTTGTCTGTCATAGTTGAAGTGTACCTATGATGAAAATTACAGGCCTCTCTCATCTTTTTAAGTGAGAGAACTTGCACAATTGGTGGCTGACTAAATACTTTTTTGCCCCACTGTACACCTTAGCCAAATAAATTTAAACTCAGTTTGACAATTCCTGACATTTAATCTAGTAAAGATTCCCTGTCTTAGGTCTGCTAGGATCATCACTTTATTTTAAGAATGTGAAATGTCGGAATAATGGTAGAGAGAATGATTCATTTCAGCTTTTATTTCGTTCATCACATTCACAGTGGGTCAGAAGTTTACATACACTCAATTAGTATTTGGCAGCATAGCCTTTAAATTGTTTAACTTGGGTCAAATGTTTTGGGTAGCCTTCCACAAGCTTCCCACAATAGGTTGGGTGTATTTTGGCCCATTTCTCCAGACAGAGCTGGTGTAACTGAGGCAGTGTAACTGAAGCAGGTTTGAAGCCTCTTTGCTTGCACACGCTTTTTCAGTTCTGCCCACACATTTTCTATAGGCTTGAGGTCAGGACTTTGATGGCCACTCCAATACCTTGACTTTGTTGTCTTTAAGCCATTTTGCCAGAACTTTGGAAGTATGCTTGGGGTCATTGTCCTCTTGGAAGACCCATTTGCGACCAAGCTTTAACTTCCTGACTGAAGTCTTGAGATGTTGCTTTAATATTGGGACGGTTGGGATGGTGTTCTTTGGCTTGCAAGCCTCCCCCTTTTTCCTCCAAACATAACGATGGTCATTATGGCCAACAGTTCTATTTTTGTTTCATCAGACCAGAGGGCATTTCTCCAAAATGTACGATCTTTGTCCCCATGTGCAGTTGCAAAACGTAGTCTGGCTTTTAAATGGCGGTTTTAGAGCAGTGGCTTCTTCCTTACTGAGCGGCCTTTCAGATTATGTCGATACAGGACTTGTTTTACTGTGGATATAGATTTTTTGTACCTGTTTCCTCCAACATCTTCACAAGGTCTTGCTGTTGTTCTGGGATAGATATTCACTTTTCGTACCAAAGGACGTTCATCTCTAGGAGACAGAACGTGTCTCCTTCCTGAGTGGTATGACAGCTGTGTGGTCCCATGGTGTTTATACTTACGTACTATTGTTTGTACAGAACGTGATAAACGTGATACCTTCAAGCGTTTGGAAATTGCTCCCAAGGATGAACCAGACTTGTGGAGGTCTGTAATCTTTTTTCTGAGGTCTTGGCTGATTTCTTTTGATTTTCCCATGATGTCAAGCAAAGAGGCACTGAGTTTGAAGGTAGGCCTTGAAATACATCCACAGGTACACCTCCAAACGACTCAAATTATGTCAATTAGCCTATCAGAAGCTTCTTAAGCCATGACTTCATTCTCTGGAATTTTCAAAGCTGTTTTAAGGTACAGTCAACTTGGTGTATGTAAACTTTTGACCCACTGGAATTGTGATACAGTGAATTATAAGTGAAATAATAATCTGTCTGTAAACAATTGTCGGAAATATTCAACCTCTTGTTCATCTAAAATGTAAGGATATTTAGTGATATTGAACTGTGTTTGGTTGTCAACACAACCAAATATCAACATTTGAAGGAGATGTACTGTATCTTCTGCTTGGATAGTCCAATCTGTGCCAGAGTACCTTACGCCCTCCATTTGTCAAATCTGACCATAATTACATCCACCTGATTCCTGCTTACAAGCAAATACTGAAGCAGGAAGTACCAGTGACTCGCTCAATACGGAAGGGGTGAGATGACGTGGATGCTACGCTACAAGACTGTGGAGTCTTGTAAAAACAGACTGGAATATGTTCCGAGATTTATCCAATGGCATTGAGGAATATACCACCTCAGTCATTGGCTACATCAATAAGCGCATCGACGACGTCGTCCCCACAGTGACCGTACATACAATGAGGGAAAAAAGTATTTGATTCCCTGCTGATTTTGTACGTTTGCCCACTGACAAAGAAATGATCAGTCTATAATTTTAATGGTAGGTTTATTTGAACAGTGAGGGACCGAATAACAACAAAAAATCCAGAAAAACGCATGTGAAAAATGTTATAAATTGATTTGCATTTTAATGGGGGAAATAAGTATTTGACCCCCTCTCAATCAGAAAGATTTCTGGCTCCCAGGTGTCTTTTATACAGGTAATGAGCTGAGATTAGGAGCACACTCTTAAAGGGTGTGCTCCTACTCTGTTTGTTACCTGTATTAAAGACATCTGTCCACAGAAGCAATCAATCAATCAGATTCCAAACTCTCCACCATGGCCAAGACCAAAGAGCTCTCCAAGGATGTCAGGGACAAGATTGTAGACCTACACAAGGCTGGAATGGGCTACAAGAAATGGAGCTCTCTGGCATCAACTCAATTTGCCGTGTTTGGAGGAATGCTTCCTATGACCCCAAGAACACAATCCCCAACGTAAAACATGGAGGTGGAAACATTATGCTTTGGGGGTGTTTTTCTGCTAAGGGGACAGGACAACTTCACCGCATCAAAGGGACGATGGACGGGGCCATGTACTGTCAAATCTTGGGTGAGAACCTCCTTCCCTCAGCCAGGGCATTGAAAGTGGGTCGTGTATGGGTATTCCAGCAGGACAATGACCCAAAACACACGGCCAAGGCAACAAAGGAGTGGCTCAAGAAGAAGCACATTAAGGTCCTGGAGTGGCTTAGCCATAGAAAATCTGTAGAGGGAGCTGAACGTTTGAGTTGCCAAACTTCAGCCTCGAAACCTTAACTTCTTATGGAGCGGCAGGTGAGGTGACGGTTTTGGAGAGTCTGGCGTGCCCAAAGCAAAATGCCTGCCACTCAGGCTCAGAAAATAGGATATGCACATAATTAGTACTATTGGATAAGAAACACTGAAGTTTCTAAAAGTGTTAACATAATGTCTGTGAGTATGAGAACTCATTTAGCAGGCAAAATCCAGAGAAAAAAACATCCGGAAAATCAGTTTCTGCTGACCTTTGGCTCTGTTAGACACACTCCCTATTGAATCAATTTGCTACCAGGAATGAGACTGCAGTACCTATGGCTTCCACTAGATGTCAACAGTCTATATACAAAGACTCAGGGAGATTGGAGTAAGCAGAACGAATAGGTACAGGAAATGGCATGGGGACCTGAAATGTCAACAAGTTTTCTCGGGCGCGAGTCTGGCTGGCGCACCCCACTTTATTTTACTTATATACGGTATAGGTGACCATCCGAGTGAAATATTATTGCTAATATTCATAAAAGGTTAGCTAAGGATGCATTTTAACTGGTATTTGATTTGTTTAGGAAAAGTTTATAGGTATATTTAAACGCGTTCTCTTCACGTTTCAATGGGCGATTCGACGTTGGATTTTCTGAACATAACGCGCCAACCAAACTGAGATTTATGGACATAATAAATGACTTTTTCTAACAAAAGAACCATTGGATGTCTTCGTTGGACTCTTGGGAAGCGCTCAGCAGAAGTTCTTAAAAAGGTAAGGGATTTGTATTCGCTGTGAAATGACTATTTAACTACTTACGGAGTGGTGGGGCGCTAGCAAGGCGCCAAATTCAAAATCCAAAAGTTAAATTAATTATTGAACATTCATCAATATACAAGTGTCGCATAGTCATCAGAAGCGCTGCTTCTTGGCAATATCACAGCATTGTCAGATTTCAAAAAGGCTTTACGGCGAAAGCACAACATTTGATTGTTTGAGGGTAGCACCTCCAATATTTCTGCATTAGCAGAATTCATAAACCATCGCGGTTCACACAAAACACATTTCACAGCGAAAACAAATCCCTTACCTTTTGAAGAACTTCTGCTGATGGCTTCCCAAGTGTCCAACGAAGACATCCAATGGTTATTTTGTTAGAAAAAGTCATTTATTATATCCATAAATCTCTGTTTGGTTGGCGCATTATGTTCATAAAATACAGCGTCCACTCGCCCATTGAACCGTGAAGAGAACGCATTCAACCTGTACCTATACACTTGTCCAAGAACAATCAAACATCATTGATAATGTATCCTTAGGAACACTTTTATGTATATTTACTATAATATTTCAACCGGATTATAAACTGGACGATAGGAAAGGAAAAAACCACAGCGCGCGCGCGAGCCCGTGAACGCGCTTCCTCTTCTGTTTACATCCGATGACTAGTTCGAAATTCTTCTTCTATTACCATCCAAAGCAACTAAACATCATCAAACACTGTCTAGAGACATCCAGTTGAAGCATTAGGTACTGCAATCTTACTCCCAGAAATGGCTGTTTTCAATAGGGAGGGGTTCAAAATGAGGCAATGTGTCAAAAACACTTTTTCCAGGACAGAAATTCCTCGGGTTTTTGCCTGCTATATCCGTTCTGTTATACTCACAGACATTATGTTAACACTTTTAGAAACTTCAGAGTGTTTCCTATCCAATAGTACTGTGCGCATATCCTATTTTCTGGGCCTGAGTGGGAGGCATTTTACTTTGGGCACGCCAGACTCTCCAAAACCGTCACCTCGGGAGCCGCTCCCTGAGAAGTTAATGACTTGGAGAAGATCTGCAAAGAGGAGTGGGACAAAATCCCTCCTGAGATGTGTGCAAACCTGGTGGCCAACTACAACAAACGTCTGACCTCTGTGATTGCCAACAAGGGTTTTGCCACCAAATACTAAGTCATGTTTTGCAGAGGGGTCAAATACCTATTTCCCTCATTAAAATGCAAATCAATTTATAACATTTTTCACAAGCGTTTTTTCTGGATTTTTTTGTTGTTATTCTGTCTCTCACTGTTCAAATAAACCTACCATAAAAATTATAGACTGATCATTTCTTTGTCAGTGGGCAAACGTACAAAATCAGCAGGGATCAAATACTTTTTTCCCTCACTGTACATATCCTAACCAGAAGCCATTGATTACAGGCAACATCCGCTTCGACCTAAAGGCTAGAGCTGATGCTTTCAAGGAGTGGGACACTAATCCGGACTCTCAAAAGAAATCCCACTATGTCCTCAGATGAACCATAAAAGAAGCAAAGCGTCAATACAGGATTAAGATTGATCTGTACTAAACCGGCTCTAACGCTTGTCGGATGTGTCAGAGCTTGAAAACTATTACGGACTACAAAGGGAAACCTAGACGCGAGCTGCTCAGTGACGCGAGCCTACCAGATGAGCTAAATGCCTTTTATGCTCGCTTTGATGCAAGCAACACTGAAGCATGCATTAGAGCATCGATGTGAGCAAGACCCTCGCCCATTGAACCGTGAAGAGAACACGTTCAACCTATACCTGTACACTTGTCCAAGAACAATCAAACATCATTGATAATGTATCCTTAGGAACACTTTCATGTATATTTACTATAACATTTCAACCGGATTATAAACTGGACGATAGGAAAGGAAAAAACCACAGCGCGCGCAAGCCCGTGAACGCGCATCCTTAAACAGGTAAATCGGGGCCAGACCGATTTTCCAGGATGTGTACTCAAAGAATGCGCGGACCAACTGGCAAGTGTCTTCACTGACATTTTCTGTAATACCAACATATTTCAAGTAGTCCAGCATAGTCCCTGTGCCCAAGGAAGCAAACGTAACCTGCCTAAATGATTACCGCTCCATAGCACTCACATCGGTAGCCATGATGTGCTTTGAAAGGCTTGTCATGGCTCACATCAACAGCATACTCCCGGATACCTTAGACCCCTCCAATTCGCATACCGCTCCAACAGAGCCACAGATGACGTAATCTCAAGACAGTTGCGAAGAGGGCACGGCAACACCTTTCCCCCTCAGCAGACTGAAAAGATTTGGCATGGGACCCCAGATCCCGAAAAAGTTAAACAGCTGAGAGCATAATGACCGGTTGCATCACCGCCTGGCATGGCAACTGACCATTTGACCATAAGGCGCTACAGAGGATAGTGCGTACGACCCAGTACATCACTGGGGCCAAGCTTTCTGCCATCCACAACCTATATAATAGGCCGGTGTCAGAGGAAAGCCCATAGAATTGTCAGAGACTCCATTCACCCAAGTTAATGTTTTCTCTGCTACCACACAGCAAGCGGTACCGGAGCGCCACGTCTAGGATCCGAAAGGCTCCTTAACAGCTTCCACCCCCAAACCATAAGACTGCTGAACAATTCATCAAATGGCCACCGGACTATTTACATTGACACCCCCTTCCTCCATTTGTTTTGTACACTTCTGCTCCTTGCTTTTTATTATCTATGCATAGTCACTTCACCCCTACCTCCATGTACAAATTACCTTGACTAACCTGTACCTCTGTACATTGACTCGGTACCGGTACCCCCCTGTATATAGCCTCGTTATTTTATATAACCATTTTTTGTGTTACTTTTTATAATTTTTTACTTTAGTTTATTTGCTAAATATTCTGTATTTTTTTTTTTTTTTTACATTTCCTCAGTTTGATAGGCTTCCTATTGAAATCCCAGTATAATATCTCCCAGATTTCAGTAACTATGGCTTCCACTAGATGTCAACAGTCTTTAGACAGTGTTTCGTGGCTTTATCATGGAACAGAACCGAATAGAAGAAGAATTGGTGAAAGAACCACGGATGTCAATAACTTTTCCTGGGCGCGAGACCGTGAGCGCGCTTTTCTTTATTTTCCTTTCATATCGTTTAGGATATCATCCGTGTAAAATATAATCGTTAATATTCAAAAAAGTATACCTAAGGATACATTATAAATGATGTTTGATTTGTTTGGGCAAAGTTGATAGGTATAATTTGAACGCTTTCTCTTCACTGTACAACGTGCGACTCGACAGTGGATTTTATGAACATAACGCACCAACCAAACAGATATTTATGGATATAATAAATTACTTTTTCTAACAAAAGAACCATGGATTGTCTTGTTTGGACACTTCGGATGCCCTCAGCAGAACATATTCAAAAGGTAAGTGATTTATTTTAGCTCTTATATGTGTTTGGTGTGACCCGCGCTGGTTATAGATTTATGCTAATGCATAAAATATGAGAGGTGCTATCCTCAAACAATCAAATGTTGAGCTTTCGCCGTAAAGCCTTTTTGAAATCTGACAACACTGTGATATTGCCAAGACTCAGAGCTTTTGATGAATATGCAGCGCTCCTTAATGATGCTTAAGAGGTTAAATAGCCTAAAGTTGAGGCTATCTTACAAACTAATGTAACGTTCAACCTTAAAATGAGTAACACATCCACTGCCACATTTAGGTTACTGTAACTATTGAGGTTACTGTAACTCATCGCCCACCCCTTTTAAAACTAGTTAGGGAGCGGCGGCAGTGTTGGGAGTTTTGGAGAGTTTGGCGTGCCCAAAGTAAATTGACTGCCACTCAGGCCCAGAAACTAGGATATGCACATAATTAGTACTATTGGATAGAAAACTCTGATTTTCTAAAACTGTCAAAATATTGTATGTGAGTATAACAGAACTGATATGGCAGGCGAAAACCCGAGCAAAATCCATCCAAGAAAATCTGATTTTGTGACATGCCTCCTTTTCCAATGGGTTGCTATAGGGCATGCTTTAATTCAGCTCCCAGGTTGCAGTACCTATGGCTTCCACTAGATGTCAACCATCTTTAGAAAAAGGTTTGAAGAGTTTACCTTGAAAACTAGACGAATACAGGAAGTTTTTCCAAGTGGAGTGAGGAAGTAATTTCTGTCTGTGGCACGTGGGACCCGGGAGCGCGCACCTCAGCTTTTTACTTTTCTATCACCCAGGATATTATCCGTGTTAAATATTATAGTTAATATACAATAGTGTACCTAAGGATTGATTAGAAATGTTGTTTGATTGTTTGGATAATGTTTACAGGTATATTTTTTTGTCTTGTATAATGGGACGAGTGGACGGTGGAATTTCTGAACAGAACGCGCCAACCAAACGGAGCTTATGGATATAAATAGGGACTTTTTTGAACAAAAGGAACATTGAATGTCTTGCTTGGACACTTCGGATTACCATCAGCAGAAGATCTTCAAATGTAAGCAATTTATTTTAGCTCTTTTTATGTGTTTTGTGACACCCGCGCTGGTTTTATTATTATGCAAATGGAGGAGGTACATGGGGCGCTGTCCTCAGACAATCAAATGTTCTGGTTTCACCGTAAAGCCTTTTTGAAATAACGCTGTGAGATGGCCAAGAGTCTAAGCTTTTGAAGAATGTGCAACACTTGTATTTTCATGAAAGTCCAAAACTGTCACCTCGGGAGCCGCTCCCTAAGAAGTTAAGACTTTTTTATGTCCTTTTCTCTCGACGCGTATTCTGACCTTGAATTTAAGCATGAGAATAGCATGATATTCATTCGCTATTTGTTTGGGATGGAGATCAAATAAATAAATGAATGTGTTATGCCGTATTCTGACTTTGACTTAACACCTTCATAATTCCACCACCTTTACTCGCGAGGAAACCATGAATAAGCATCTACTTTATTTTTTCCAATTGAATCTCCATGCACTGTAATTAGTAAGTGCTACTGATAAGAGCTAGGTAAATGACTAATCCGTTTGGAGAAGGGGATTGTAAATACACATTTCTTCATGATCCCTGGAGACGAAGGTGAAACCAGTCATATAGAAGCAAACTGAAAATCATATAAATATGAGGGAACCACACCTACAAAGCCTGTTACTAACCTGCATAAGGTAAGTCTGAATACCAACTACTGAGAAGTGCGTAGGAAAGGTAACGTATGCGTAGAAGGCATACAGTCTGAATCGGGCCCGTAAAGCACGCATGTTCAATATAGCATGCATGTCTTCACAGGTCTATGGAGATTTTCACAATTGCTGTAATAATCTCGAACAGCATTGATCACTTGTACGTTTAATGTAATCTTAACTGAAATCAAGGTCATTTCGTTCTGCTATTAGATGAAGCTCAGTGATAACACATTAATCTGACATTGTATTACCATTCTTTGCTGGGCTTTTAAATAGTTGAAAGCGCAGTAATACACATTTGGGTGACAATTAAACAAAAAATCTGACCATGATTTTCCATTGGAATTTGGTAGTGCTTTTAGATAGTTGAAAGCATAGTTATAACTTATTAGAAATTCCACTAACTATTGGCTGTCTTTTTGAGTGGGTGAATATAGGTTATAATCTCATTGATCAAAATCTCAAACAAATATTACGCAATTATACACTTTGAAATGACATGGTGTGCCCATTTGGTAGATACCAAGACACACATCTAAAATAATTTTGATGGTAACCCAAAAGGGCTGCGATTCTTATCCTTACAGACAGTCTTAAGTAAACAATCGGCCATTTTCCGAGAACCTTGCTGCCTGTAATAATGTCAATGATGCATCCCCCCTCAGGAGCTAGATTTGAAATATTCATAAGGGATGTTTTGAACTGCATCTGAAGTCAAATAATGGTAAGTGAGTCAGAGAGCAGAGGGACTGTACAGTGTCAGTGTTTGCTGTGCCTCGTAATCAGGTTTAATAAATAATAACAACAGTAGGGTCCCGACCCCAATCTCCATGCTCCTGTTGAAATGAAAGGGAAACGTTTTGTATGTCGCCCATTAAACACAGGGCCATTGGCATCATCTACCCAGACACTTCTCCGATTAAATTGTCACCCCGCAGAGCCTTCACAGGCTTTTAAAAAGTGAATTGTTTGGTCCCATCTCCCTGTGTCAGAAACAAGACGTAACCTTTCAGCACCAAGTGTGAATTATTCAATTGGTGACAGTTTTTTGGTCCAGTTGTTTCTCTAATGGGTGTCATTGCTTTGGTCTGTAACAGTGTTTAGTGACATGTAAATGTATGTATGACTCAGGACATTTTATGTCATTTAATGCCTTGCAAATTAAAAATGTTTCCTTTTCACTTGAGTTTTAACAGACCAAGGAAATTGTCAATTATTGAAATTAATGGAATTGTTCCATTTGCTGATGTTTTTGGTCTGGTTGGCTGATTTAACTTTTCAACTTTGTTATTTATATTTAGTAGGGCCTTTTGTTCAACCAAAACAGCGTTTGTTATTTTTGATTGAAGAGCAACTGCCTTTAAAAAGCAACTAATCCCTTTGAAAACGTCCTGTGTGGCATCGATATGAGTCAGAAACAGTTATTCTAGTGCCAAAATTGACTACAAAGTGTAAAAAGGATAATTTTGGTCATCAAGTCAGTCTTGTCTAAAACGGAGTTTGGAACATCCATGAATCACAACGAGTAAATTAAGATTGGGTTTTGATTTGATGATGTCCATTTGCCCACTAACATGGGGTGAACAGCTGTGGTGATTGCTCTCTATCCAATAGCATTTACACTGCGACAGACCTGTTCAGCAGCTCCGTTGTGCATTTTTTTACTTGAGAAATACTGCATCAAACACCTTAGTTAGATGTAAAATTGCACAGCTAAAACATACTCTGCAAAAATGTAAACATTTATTACAGATTAATTTAGTTATCTTAGATTAATTCTGGGGATTTTGAGGAAGTGAAATAGGCTTCCGCGTCTACAGTGTCTCATGGGAAAAACATAATTAACCAAACAGGGAATCTGTCAGGAAGCACACCTCCAAGACTGAAATCTCATTGTTCTAATGTGCAATAGAAAAACAGACGTGCCAATCGATGTGTTTAATGGTGTAACCGGACTTGACTTACGTAGGCCTACAGAAGCAAATTTGCATAATTGAATTCGGGTTAAAAAAGTACAAGGTCAGATTTCCTGTTTTGGCTTATTTGTTGTATTTTATTTCCCCTTGAAAAAAAGTGCAAATATTAAGAAAATATTTCACTCAAAGGTATAGCATATTTTGTGCTACCTCTAATGGCTCTCACTGGATGGCCAGTTAGAATTCTGTACTTATACAACATTGACAAGGTGACTGTCTCAATCTGACCTTAAATTCCTTTCTTCCTATTTTTCCATCTACAGAGGGAGACATCACTCCATCCAAGACTGCATCCAATCGTATGACAGGTGACTCTCCCTTAGCGCAGATGAAAGCCTGTCTTACAACAGCCTGGCAGGGGGTGGTGTGAAGTCACAACCTGATGGAGTGCACCACAGAATCACAATCACTTCAGTAGTTCCTCAGTCAAAGCACCACAGATTTATGGGTGCAACACCATATACGGCAGAACCAATGGAAATCACCATTGTTGATGTACAGAACATAGAAAAAGGTGTTTTAGAACTCTAACTCTAGTTTAATAAGAGCCAATTAACAATATTAAATGTTCCAAATGGTACACCAAATATGGACGCCGGTGCACCCACCACGGAATACTGCTTTCAAAAGGAATGTAATTTGAAATTCTACTACTTCTAGTTCTTAGTGGTACAATACAATAGGGGTGTTGGATTTTGGGGGGGTTTTCTCAGTGTCCATGGGGAGTATCATAACCATCGTACCCTGCACTGCGCCTGCAGCCTTTCCTGTCCTAAACCTGCCAATGAAGTCAGAGGAAATAAGCCAACGTCAATCAGTGTCTTCCATCGCTGACAACAGGAGGTAGAGAGGAGGGTTTTTTCCTCCTTCGATGTCAGAGTCTGAATTTAAATATGCTCTTTCACTTTCATCCTCCACAGAGGGTTGAATCTTCGCCCAGGGCACCTCTCCTCTCTCACCAGGGATCCTTCTCTCTCTCTCCATGTGTCTCCTTCTCACCACTTCCTTTCCAAAGAAATAGGCAGTTATTCTAAATCATCGGGTTGTGTCAATTAGTTGGCAACATGGTATGACAATAATCAAACCACCCTTCAATCCCCTCTCGCACAAAATATTAAAAACAGACAGCAAAGCGGTCAGGATGATCTGAAATACACCCTTGCAGTATGCTTGAGAATAATAAACAAGTTTAGGAGATGTTGCACAAATGGCACAATTGAGAAACAATATATGTGACTCGAACAAAATGTTTTTATTTGGCAGAAATGCCTTCTAGAACATGTGAACTTTCATGTGCCTTAATTACAAATGTGTACGCCATCTGTAAATATGAATAAAATTGTTCAATTATGAGCCTAGTTGGTTTAGCCACGGAAAAATACAGCAACCTGCCTGCTAGCCATGATTGGCTGAGATAATGAGTGGGCTGGACATGCCGAGAGATGAGTTCGGATTGGTCTGCCATGTAGCACACTTCTGTCGATAACATGAGCTGGTCAGTATGTGTAGGTAGTCATTTCTAATACAGCTTTTTTGAAAGATAGTAGAACTATCGTAGTAGAACTGCATAAGTGTTGCTCTCCACTTTCTGGAGGACCAAGTTTTGAAAGCAGTAGAATTAGAGTATGATAGCTAAGGAGCTGGAGATAATTCTGCCGTTGCAAATATGCAGACGGAGTCGAAAAGAGAACACACAGAAGGCTGTTGTACAAAACACCTATCTCCGAATTACATCTTCAAACAAAGGGCAACCATGGCATCCATGACAGAGAGGGTGAAGCATCCATCCGTGTATATGGGTAAGATAGTCTAGCTAGCTACATTTTCAGATAGTACACATTTCTCATTTTGCCAGAAAGTCATTTTTATTTCAAGTTAAAGTGTACTGTTAGCTAGCTAGCTGACATTAGCTGGCTGGCTCTCTAGCTAACGTTACATGTATGATCTGTGTAGTAATATTATTCGTATCTCAGAGCCATTTGCATTGTTAGTAATATCCTAATTTTAGCTAGCTAACATTGAACCTCGTTGGTTAGCTACCTGCAGATTGGTACATTGTTTAGCTAGCTAGCTAGCAAGCTACATGTCTAAACAAAAGACTCCACTATGCAAGTAAACATTTCAATAGAATGTTCATGATGTCACCGCGACAACTGTCAATAAATGTAGCTGCTAAATTCGCTCTGGCTATCTACTCCGATTTCAGAGTGTGTGCCAGAGCATAGAATAACTGACTAGCTCATCACCCGTTGAATATGGCCGGTGTCAGTGAACATTGGCAAAAAATCTAATTAAATTGTTGCCAGCAGCATAGATGCAGTGACCAACGCTCTGTATAACATAAAAACAGCCTAACCAGCTCTGCTAGGGCGAGTAAAATGGTCTGAGTGAGCTGTTCTCTCAATTGTGTCTGAATGTAGCTAGCAAGCTAGCCAACGTTAGCTAGTTGGCTTGGGTGCTTGACTGCTGTTAAGTCATAAAGCTCGAATCAACCCAACTCCTTGGCCAGAGCGTCTGATTTTACGAACGGACAATCTGATAACGCTCTGAGTTTCGAACGCCCAGAACTAAAGATTACATTTCCAAACACACCCGTAGTATAAACCAGCCTTTAGTCTTGAAATCCTTGATTGTTTAGTACATGGCCTCACATGTGAATCCGTAAAGAGATGGGTGGGGCTAAAGCTTAAGAGGGTGTGATTTTACAAGTTGATCAACTTTCAAAGCAGAATTACTTTACCATTGTTCCTCAACTGTGATGTATGATATACCATTTTCTAGCTCTGAGTCACACACAATTTCAAATTTTGCTACATAAGACCGAATCGAGACGGTAGGTCACATATCAGAACCTGTTATTGTTTTGAAAAGGCCTCCAGCAATCCATTTGGTAGCTGAATACGGGCCAAAACAATTAATGAGAGGTGTCTACACCAGTCTAATTGTCTAATCTTAAACAATGACAGTCAGGGTTTGATTAAGCTTCTGCCTATGAGGGCCTGTAATTTGATAGCATGGAAGTGCAGGGATAATTTACATTGATTATGTCACAGTCCTGTTACACAGACCAAATCCCAGGGAATTTACTTCAGTTCCGGAACCCTAATCTTTTTTAACCATCCTGCAGAAATGAAGGCGAGAGTGGTCAATATGCCTTCGACTTATTTTACGTGGGGGCCACTGCACTCCTTATCGCACTCCCCAAAGGCATTGACAGAGGAATTTATCTGCACAGCTACTATCTACCCAGCCAAGAATAGGATAATTTGAGTTTCTCTTGCCTCACTTGGCTCTGGTAGTATTGATGAATTTATCATAATGTGTTCAGTCAAAACAACCAATCCCTCCTCCTTCACATCTTTTTAATCACAGATTGGATCATGCGTCGATCAAACTCCTTTTCTGCACATACACCCCTGATGTGGTGAGTGAAGGAATGTCTATTCATAAGCTGATATTTTTTCTCTCCCTTTAATAAATGAATGTATCCTCATTAAAAGTGAATAGTTACTGAGTTCCTGTCCGATCCAGTGAGATAGTATGTGATCTACAGCTTAAAGGGGTCGACACACTCTACGGCAGTGGTCAAATGCGCCGAATACAACAGGGGTAGACCTTACAGTGAAATGCTTACTTACAAGCCCTGAACCAACAATGCAGTTACAAATAAATACGAATAAGAATAAGAAATAAAAGTAACAAGTAGTTAAAGAGCAGCAGTAAAATAACAATAGAGAGATTATATACAGGGGGTACTGGTACAGAATAAATGTGCGGGGTCACCGGTTAGTCTAGGTAATTGAGGTAAAACGTACATGTAGGTAGAGTTATTAAAGTGACTATGCATAGATAATAACAGAGTAGCAGCGGCATAAAGGGGGCAATGCAAATAGTCTCGGTAGCCATTTGATTAGATGTTCAGGAGTCTTATGGCTTGGAGGTAGAAGGTTTTTAGACGCCTCTTGGACCTAGATTTGGCGCTCCGGTACCGCTTCCAGTGCGATAGCATATAGAAAAGTCTATGACCAGGGTGGCTGGAGTCTTTGACAATTTTTAGGGCCTTCCTCTGACACTGCCTGGTATAGAGGTCCTGGATGGTAGGAAGCTTGGCCCCGGTGATGTACTGGGCTGTACGCACTACCCTCTGTAGTGCCTTGCAGTCGGAGGCCGAGCAGTTGCCGTACCAGGCAGGGATGCAACCAGTCAGGATGCTTTTGATGGTGCAGCTGTAGAACCTTTTGAGGATCTGAGGACCCATGCCAAATCTTTTCAGTCTCCTGAGGGGGAATATGTTTTGTTGTGCCCTCTTCACGACTGTCTTGGTGTGCTTGGACCATGTTAGTTTGTTGGTGATGTGGACACCAAGGAACTTGAAGCTCTCAACAAGCTCCACTACAGCGCCGTCGATGAGAATGGGTGCGTGCTCGGTCCTCCTTTTCCTGTAGTCCACAATCATCTCCTTTGTCTTGATCACGTTGAGGGAGAGGTTGTTGTCCTGGCACCACACGGACATGTCTCTGACCTCCCTCCCTGTAGGCTCGTCAGTGATCAGGCCTACCACTATTGTGTAATCGGCAAACTTAATGATGGTGTTGGAGTTGTGCCTGGCCGTGCAGTCATGAGTAAACAGGGAGTACAGGAGGGGACTGAGGCACGCACCCCTGAGGGGCCTCTTTGTTGAGGATCAGCGTGGCGGATGTGTTGTTACCTACCCTTACCACCTGGAGGCGGCCCGTCAGGAAGTCCAGGATCCAGTTGCAGAGGGAGGTGTTTAGTCCCAGGGTCATTAGCTTATTGATGAGCTTTTAGGGCACTATGGAATAAAAATATATATATATTTCACCTTTATTTAACCAGGTAGGCCAGTTGAGAACAAGTACTCATTTACAACTGCGACCTGGCCAAGATAAAGAAAAGCAGTGTGACACAAACAACAACACAGAGTTACACATGGAATAAACAAACGTACAGTGAATAACACAATAGAAAAAATCTATATACAGTGTGTGCAAATTAGGTAAGATTAGGGAGGTAAGGCAATGAATAAGCCGTAGTGGCAAAGTAATTACAATTTAGCAATTAAACACTGGAGTGATAGATGTGCAGGATATGAATGTGCAAGTAGAGATACTGGGGTGCAAAGGAGCAAAATTTTTTTAATAAATAACAATATGGGGATGAGGTAGTTGGTTGGGCTATTTACAGATGGGCTATGCACAGGTGCAGTGATCTGTGAGCTGCTCTGACAGCTGATGCTTAAAGTTAGTGAGGGAGATATGAGTCTCCAGCTTCAGTGATTTTTGCAATTCATTCCAGTTATTGGCAGCAGAGAACTGGAAGGAAAGGCGGCCGAAGGAGGAATTGGCTTTGTGGGTGACCAGTGAAATATACCTGCTGGAGCGCGTTCTAAGGGTGGGTGCTGCTATGGTGACCAGTGTGCTGAGATAAGGCGGGGCTTTACCTAGCAAAGACTTATAGATGACCTGGAGCCAGTGGGTTTGGTGATGAATATGAAGCGAGGGCCAGCAAACGAGAGCATACAGGTCCCAGTGGTGGGTAGTATATGGAGCTTTGGTGACAAAACGGATGGCACTGTGATAGACTGCATCCAATTTGCTGAGTAGAGTGTTGGAGAATATTTTATAAATGACATCGCCGAAGTCAAGGATCAGTAGGATAGTCAGTTTAACGAGGGTATGAGTCAAGGATGCTTTGTTGCGAAATAGGAAGCTGATTCTAGATTTAATTTTGGATTGGAGATGCTTACTGTGAGTCTGGAAGGAGAGTTTACATTCTAACCAGACACCTAGGTATCTGTAGTTGTCCACATATTCTAAGTCAGAACCGTCCAGAGTATTGATGCTGGACGGGCGGGCAAGTGCGGGCAGCGATCAGTTGAAGAGCATGCATTTAGCTTTACTTGCATTTAAGAGCAGTTGGAGGCCACGGAAGGAGAGTTGTATGGCATTGAAGCTTGTCTGGAGTTTGGTTAACTGGTATTTGACTTGTTTAGGAAAAGTTTATAGGTATATTTGAACGCGTTCTCTTCACGTTTCAATGGGCGATTCGACGTTGGATTTTATGAACATAACGCACCAACCAAACGGAGATTTATGGATTTAACAAATGACTTTTTTTAACAAAATAACCATTGGATGTCTTCGTTGGACACCAGCAGAAGTTCTTCAAAAGGTAAGGGATTTGTTTTTTCGAGGGGAAATGGGTTTTGTGTGAACCGTGATGGTTTATGAATTTATGCTAAATGAGGAATATTGGAGGTGCTACCCTCAAACAATCAAATGTTGTGCTTTCGCCGTGAAGCCTTTTTGAAATCTGACAATGCTGTGATATTGCCAAGAAGCAGAGCTTTTGATGACTATGCAACACTTGTATATTGATGAATGTTTAATCATTCAACTTTGGGATTTTGAATTTGGCGCCTTGCAATTCACCGGGTAGTGTCGGGAGTGGGGCGCCCCACTGCTCCCTAAGTAGATTTATTAAGGTCCTGGAGTGGCCTAGCCAGTCTCCAGACCTTAATCCCATAGAAAATCTGTGGAGCGAGCTGAAGGTTCGAGTTGCCAAAAGTCAGCCTCGAAACCGTATTGACTTGGAGAAGATCTGTAAAGAAGAGTGGGACAAAATCCCTCCTGAGATGTGTGCAAACCTGGTGGCCAACTACAAGAAACGTCTGACCTCTGTGATTGCCAACAAGGGTTTTGCCACCAAGTACTAAGTCATGTTTTGCAGTGTCTCTCACTGTTCAAATAAACCTACCATAAAAATTATAGACTGATCATTTCTTTGTCAGTGGGCAAACGTACAAAATCAGCAGGGGATCAAATACCTTTTTCCCTCACTGTATATACTTATATGCTGTACAATGAGGAATTCAACTACAAAATACTGTTCTTCTCCCATTTTTTAACCATTGCTCTAACCCACAAGGTGTATAAACAACAACAATAAATACGAATGAAAAAAACATGAAGAACATGAATCAATCAACTTTAATTAGCACATGTAGGACAGTATGCAAGTGTGTGTGCATGGACTTTGCAGATGTATTTCTCACATGTGCAGCACATAGTATTTGTTCTACAGTCCTTCTTTTGGGGGCAGAATTTGCATATCCTCCTCTTGCCTGCCCCAGCTACAGCCTCAGGTGGATCAGAACAGGATTCAGCCCCTGAACAGCTTTCACAAGCGCTGCACAGGCTGCTGTGTGGGGGTGGCACTCTTTCAATGTGTGGGGTTACAAGTGCCTTTCCTAGCTGCTCCAGGAACACACTCCCTCTGTTCCGCTAATCAGGCATCCAGGTAGTGTTGATCTTGTTCCATATCACAAAGGCAATGTATGAGGACACATCAATGATGTTATGGAAGATGACCAGGGGCCAGTGGGCAGTCATCCTCCTGCAGCTGTAAGTTCAAATCACCTTGTCCAGGTTGTCCACGCCTCATTTGTTGTGGTTGTAGTCCAGGATGATTTTTTCGATGGCTGTTGTGATGAACAGGTAGAATGTTGAGGCGATGTCCTGGGGATGGGCAACTGCATGTCTGGTGGGCCCTGGGGTTATCCTTATGACATTTTATGATCCCATCCTGCCCTAGTTGTCATATGGTGACAAGGACCATGTTATTTTTCTATTCTTTGACAAAAATGTCTCTCTTTCAGCTTGGGGGATTTCTTCTTCATCTGAAGATGATACAATGTACTCTGGGTTGTATTCTTCCCCATCTTCTTCAGATACCTCCTCCTCTTCTAAATCATTGTTCTCTTGTTCCTCCTGGACATCTGAAAAAATCAGATCCACGAACTGTTGGGCACTGAAACGTGCACTCATGGCTTCAGCAAAGAGAGAACTGGGGGGGACTGTCATCTGCAGCACCTTTATAGTCTCTGACTGCATTTCCTATTTGTAAACAATTCTTTCAAGAAATGTTTATTTTGTCTGAAATTATGTTTATTTTGTCTGTGAACTTGAGGCGTGTGGGGTCGTGGAGGGTAGATGCTGCACATGCACAACAACGTTATAGTTTTGTCCAAGTTCAATCAGTAGCACACATCATCTCAATTTCTCATTGTGTGTGTCTGTGGTGTGTGTTTGTGTGTGTGTGTGTGTGTGTATTTGTGATTTTGTGGTGTGTAAATTATTTTATAACTGCCCGGTCAAAAATGACCCTAAGACAATCTTTGTACCCTGGTGGTGTACAGCTTTCATGGAAATATGAACAAAGGCGATGTTTCACTTTTTCTAATGTGGTCACTCTAGGAAATGTCATCAAATTTCAAGTAGAATTTATTTTCATTTAAGGGGTTTTCTCTGCTGTTAAACATAGTGGCGGGTCATTTTTTTTACCATTAAGACAACACACGGGTTAAGTTGTTTTTTGGGGTATCTGTACTTTACTTTACTATTGATATTTCTGGGAACTTTTACTCCACTGCATTCCTAAAGAAACGTATTTACTTTTTACTCCATACATTTTCCCTGACACCCAAAAGTACTCCTTACATTTTGACATTAAAATGGTCCAATTCACACACTTATCAAGAGAACATTCCAGGTCATCCCTACTGACTCTGATCTGGCGGACTCACTAAACACACATGCTTCGTTTGTAAATTCTGTCTTCATGTTGGAGTGTGCCCCTGGCTATCCGTCAATAAAATAAAAAATAAATCAATTGCGCCGTCTGGTTTGCTTACTATTAGGAAGTTGAAATGATTTATACTTTTACTTTTGATATTTAAGTACATTTTAGCAATTCCATTTACTTTTGATACTTAAGTATATTTAAAACCAAATACTTTTAGACTTTTACTCAAGTAATATTTTACTGGGTGACTCACTTTTACTTGAGTAATTTTCTATTAAGGTATCTTTACTTTTACTCAAGTATGACAATTGAGTACTTTTCCCATCACTGGTGAAAGGTGACAGAGCTAGTGCGATGTGTGAAAACTTGGTCTTCTCACATAATAATTTGTAGCATCCGAATAGTTTGGCCAACTATTATGACCCCACTATGGAAAGATGAGACTTTCTCGAACACAATGGTGTTGCTCTACCACCCCCAAAAGCATCTTGGGACTCGTAGGGTCAATCTGACAACTTCTGCCTGTAGCGTCCGACCAGTTTGGGCTACACACTAATATGACCCCTCTGTGGGAAGGTGAGACTTTCACCGTTTGGCATATGGCAGAAAGAGCATGGATGTGGAGTCATTTTGGCCTGATATGTATGGTTTAATTTTTCCGATAGACCATGCCACGCAAACGCTTCAGAGAGATTATATGACACCTGCGGCAGGTGCACATGAAACAAGGCCCATGAAAACTGTGTCCAGTGCAACTGATTTGTTTGTGGGCTTGTTCACAAAAAGCCCTGAAGCTGTGTGCTGACTGTGGACCCGAAACATTAAGAGAAGACAAGAATAATTATTGTGTAAAGGCAAGGGTATAAGGGGACATTACAGTGTCCGATACAATCAACAAATGACTGTTTTTATATCTTGTCTTGAATATATTTCCACAAATATTTATTTATGCAATTCATCCTTTACAATTGTTCATGCACTGGTGCTTTTGTTTAGGAATATGGTAAATAATTTTACCTGCGCACCTGGCTGGATATATTATATATTAGACCATTTTTTGTTTCTACTTTGTCAAAAGAAGCTGTAACTGGACTTTATTAATTACTATAACTGTATTACAAATCAAATCTACAAATGAAGTTGATCAAATGGATTACAATGTAATGGTTTTGTGTAAGGGAATTAAAAACAGACTATAAGCCTAACCTTTTTCTAGGACTCGGTAGAATTATACAAAACATATCCATGACTCTATGTAAACAAATAACTTTTGTTGTAATTTTTTTTATTGATATTGCCACCAATATTTATTCATGCAATTAATCCCTTACAATAGTTATGCACGATTTATCAAGTGTTGGTGCTTATGTCTGTGCACCTTGAGGGTTGATATGCATCTGATGCATATGCTAAAGGGGACACCCGACAACGTTCTCTAGCGGGTACTTATAGGCTGAAAGGCCAGGCAGTTCTACTGTTAACTAGCCTCTCAAAGCACTTCATGATGACAGAAGTGAGTGCTACGGGTCCATAGTCATTTAGTTCAGTTACCTTCATTTTCTTGGGTATATGAACAATGGTGGACATCTTGAAGCAAATGGGGACAACAGACTGGGATATGGAGAGATTGATATGTGACCCGTTTCAGTAAACTAGTCTTTGGTCATCGTATGTCGTTGGTTACTACTTCACATGAGAGCCATTTGAACGTGATCTTTATTTTATTTTTATCGAAATGCGTTTTTGGGCAGAAATGTCACAGAAAAGGTTAGCAGCAATGATTGCCTGAGATAGTGAGTATGCTGGACATGCCGAGAGATGAGGTCTAGTTGGTCTGCCATATAGCAAGCTTCTGTCTATTTGAGTTGGTTAGTATGTGTAGGTAATCCTGTCTAACTCAGATAAAAAAAATATATGTACTGCTTAGTAGAACTGCATAAGTGTTGCTCTCCACTTTTTGGAGGACCGAGTTTTGAAATCAGTGGAATTAGAGTATGATAGCTATGGAGATGGAGAAAACACCTGTCTTCAAACTAAGAGCAACCATGGCATCCATAAAGCCTTTTTGAAATCTGACAACGCTGTGATATTGCCAAGAATCAGAGCTTTTGTTGACTATGCAACACTTGTATATTGATGAATGTTTAATAATTCAACTTTTGGATTTGGCGCCTTACATTTCACCGGCAGTGTCGGGAGTTGGGCGCTAGCGCCCCACCACTCCCTAAGTAGTTAATAAATGCAAATACAAATGTTACAATCCCTGATGTTTCTCTGGAAGGAGATCCTCACCTTGAGTTCGTCTACGTTTTTGTCCAGGCACTGAACGTTAGCGAGTAATATACTTGCAAGCGGTGAATGGTATGTACACCGACTAACTCTGACTGGGGCTACACTCCTGTACCTCTTCACCAGGCGTCTGCATTTTGGTGCAGCCCCCGTTATAAATAGAGCTTCCTCGGGAAGTTCAAACAAAGCATCCAGGTCAGGGAAGGAACATTTCTGCTTGAATTTCTGGTGAGTGACCACCGATCTAATATGCAAAAGTTATTTCCGGCTGTAGGTAATAATACAAGAAACATTCTGAGCAAATAATGTAAGAAATAACACAAAATAAGGAGCTAGAAATAGAGCGACCATGTCTGTCGGCACTAAAATAACTCCATGATCCAGCTTCAGCTGTCTCGGGACCTTTGTTGCTCACAAGTCTCCATCTACTGTATTGAATATTCATTGTGTTCATACTGTATGTGCTGTGTCCCTCATAGAAGCTCATCTGTGCTGTGTGTAGTAGGCCTTTACCATAACAATTAATATTTTAATATTGATATTAACAATGTTATCACAGATAATATACAGAAAACCAAGTAGCAGATGGCAAATTACATGCATTAGTAGCCAATAGACAAATCCAGCCATAGAAATGAAGAGAAGAAATCATAAAAGGCAAGAAACACTAACACTCTCACACTAACAAAGGCTTCATGTGTGCTATTTCCCAGAGCGGATGTCACCTCACAGTGAAGAGTGAAAGTGACAGGGAAAAAAGTTAATTCAACAGAAATTGGAAAGGAGTGTGATTGATGGTTTAGCTTCTGTTTGCTCTTGATAGGAGGCGTACGTCCAAGTCAAAATAGATCTTGTTAGTAGGCCTAGCTACACAGACCTGTCTCTGCTGCACAATTTATTCATGGCTTTCATGACGATAAAAAGGGTTTCCTTTGAATTCATTACCCTAAAGCACATCTTCAAACAGCTGAGACTAACACAGACTCCTTTTAAGGGAGCTGTTGGCACTGTGTTGCTTTCTGATCTGGCCTTCAAATCAGTTGTAAGACTTTCCAAAATGGTTACTCTGTATTCATCTCATAGCCCCTACCTCCTCACGCTCTGTTTTCTGCATGTATGCTGATTGATTTTCTGCTTCGTGTGCATAAAATCTATTTATTTATTTTTTTGCATCTGGACCTCTGTGATGGCGCTTACCCGGGTGGTGACACTTTTCTCCTGACAACATTTGTTTTGCTGTAGGATTGATTATGGGGGGTGCTTGGGTTAACTAGATTCCGCTGAGGGAATAATGAAGGATGCATATTAATATCTCAGCATGTGCATGCCCAGGGAAGAAAGGTGCTCTTTGTTTTTCACAAGCGGGCTACCATCCAGAGAGTCAGCTCAGAGAGGGGGGAGCAAAGCTTCCACTTTGAAGCTGCATTCACCATTTCTCCTCCCGCTGGCACGGCTGCATGGCGTTTCATTATTTATTTAAACCCCTTTCCCTCTGTCTCCAGAGCTCCAGAGCCAGCGATACAACACTATTAGAGTAGCCAAGCCTCTTGAAAGGAAACACTGTGTTTGTGATTGGATCGTGTGGCTCAGAACAGAGGAGGTGACATTAACATAGTGAGTGGTAGTGCAGCTTTGGCGTTTATGATGGATTTTGGTCAGTATATTTGCTATTCCACTGGTGTGTGGGTGGTGGTGGAGCTGTAGTGGTGTCAGCTGGATACTAGTGAATAAAATCACTATTCTCTGTGATCTGAGAGATGACAGACAGGCTTGATTTATTTCAGGATGTGAGGACCATCATTCCTAAATCATCAATGGAAACCCAAATTCCTCCATTCTCAGAGTTCAGACCTAAGCCACTACTGTATCAGCAGCCATATTCCAACACCTCTGTGTTTGTTCAGCAATAGTAATAATTAGGCTATACGCTATTTCTAGTCTTCAGGCAGTGTCTCAATTTCCCTAAGACTACTTTCCCAGTGTTACTCACACTTCTAACAATGATTTGTTTTTGACAATTTAATTAGTGATGCTGTCATAGGTTTCTCCACTGTAGATCAGGTTGCAATTTTGTTAATTGGCCATCTAATTGACATTTATATCCTGGGAGATGTAATTAAAATAACGAGGAATGCGACCAGTGGACAATAACAGACTGAACAACCAAGCAGGAATGGAATACAATACAATGCTCAGCTCTTGATATTGGTGGCTGAATTATGAATCTTGAACTGGCAAGCGAGTAAGAGACTAAGAGAATTAAGGAGCGAAAGAGAGAGGGGGAATTGAAAGCGAGAGAAAGAGAGAGGGATAGAGAGGAAGTGAGAGAGAGAGAGAGAGAAAGGAGAAGCGAGTGAGAGAAATAATCATTTGGAGAGGAATGTGATAGTTATCCATAGGGGCTAGTGCTAATTGCCTTGCTTATGAGTTTGTGAGACGTCAGCCTGCTCCTGGATCTGTTTCCAGCTCTGCTGCCGCCTCCAGGGTGTTAGCTTGGCATCTCGGCTCAGTACACGACAGCTAGCTCTGCCCTACCGACCGTTGTGGACATTTTTCCTTTTCCCAGCCAGCCACTACAGCCCCAGCCTGTACCGTATGCCTCCCCAGAGGTTTCCAGCATAGCGAGTGGCCCGGTGGTGATGGATTGGTATCCTGTGTGTGTCAAACTGCTTTATGGCTCTTTAATGAGCAGTCCAAATAGAGAGAGGGAGAGAGAGAAGGAGAAGGGAGAGAGAGAGAGAGAAAGATAAGAGGGAGAGGGTGAGAGCTTCTACCGCCACGGCCGCCGCCACTCCCGTTGGTGTTTTAAACAGGAAATCAGTTCGGGTGAAGTTGTCATTACAGGGCGAGCTCACTAATGCTGTGATTTCTGTCTTCACTTGCCACACGTCAGTGTAATGGCTTTGTAGTGTACTAGAGTATTCTGGAGACAGAATGACATTAAGCACATTGAGTCATGGTTCCTATAGCCTAGACTACTGATTTGGGTAAATAATTCACAAAAACAAGTAACATTTCTTAACAAATGAATTTTTCATTAGAACTTGTCCTTATAATGATGTATGACTTGAATAGAAGAACACACGTCATAATCAATATTCACTTTATTTCTATTAACTTATTTTAAATCTCTGTGAACTCTTTAGTCCATACATTTTGTATTAACATATCACTCTCACACACAATAACCCACACGAGAGCAAAGTAAACCCTGTTATCAAATATATACCCATTAGCCATAGAAAGTAGCACTCCATCCCTGCCATCTGTCATATTAGTAATCAGCCTGTGCATACTGTATGTGCTGCTATTTAATAAGTCATGAAGGAAATGCCACACTGCTGAAAGGTACTCTGGTAGAGAGAGTGGTGAAAGCAAACACTAATCTGCTATATTCATCGAACTGTTGCGATAAGCAAACATTAGTTGGAAAAACTAACATTTTTGCAGTAAATAGTTCATATATCAGTGCTTTTGTTTAGATAAGGCTGAAATTAAATTACTTTTTGTGCATATAATGGACACCCGTCATATACATTAACTTTCTTGGCATTATAAACTCAGCAAAAAAAGAAACGTCCCTTTTTCAGGAACCTGTCTTTCAAAGATATTTGGATTTTTACTAAGTAACTTCACAGATCTTCATTGTAAAGGGTTTAAACACTGTTTCCCATGCTTGTTCAATGAACCATAAACAATTAATGAACATGCACCTGTGGAACGGTCGTTGAGACACTAACAGCTTACAGACGGTAGGCAATTAAGGTCACAGTTATGAAAACTTAAAACACTAAAGAGACCTTTCTACTGACTCTGGGAAAAAAAAAAAAAAAAAAAAGATGCCCAGGCTCCCTGCTCATCTGCGTGAATGTACCTTAGGCATGCTGCAAGGAGGCATGAGGACTGCAAATGTGGCCAGGGCAATAAATTGCTTTGTCCGTACTGTGAGACACCAAAGACAGCGCTACAGGGAGACAGGACAGACAGCTGATCTTCCTCGCAGTGTCCACGTGTAACAACACCTGCACATGATCGGAACATCACATCTGCGGGACAGGTACAGGATGGCAACAACTGCCCGAGTTACACCAGGAACGCACAATCCCTCCATCAGTGCTCAGACTGTCCGCAATAGGCTGAGAGAGGCTAGACTGAGTAGGCCTGTTGTAAGGCAGGTCCTCACCAGACATCACCAGCAACAACTTCGCATATGGCCACAAACCCACCATTGCTGGACCAGACAGGACTGGCAAAAAGTGCTCTTCACTGACGAGTCGCTGTTTTGTCTCACCAGGGGTGATTGTAGGATTTGCGTTTATCGTCGAAGGAATGAGCGTTACACCGAGGCCTGTACTCTGGAGCGGGATCGATTTGGAGGTGGAGTGTCCATCATGGTCTGGGGCAGTGTGTCACCGCATCATCGGACTGAGCTTGTTGTCATTGCAGGCAATCTCAACGCTGTGCGTTACAGGGAAGACATCCTCCTCCCTCATGTGGTACCCTTCCTGCAGGCTCATCCTGACATGACCCACCAGCATGACAATGCCACCAGCCATATTGCTTGTTCTGTGTGTGATTTCCTGCAAGACAGGAATGTCAGCGCTCTGCCATGGCCAGCGAAGAGCCCGGATTTCAATTCCATTGAGCACGTCTGGGACCTGTTGAATCGGAGGGTGAGAACTAGGGCAATTCCCCCCAAGAAATGTCCAGGAACTTGCAGGTGCCTTGGTGGAAGAGTGGAGTAACATCTCACAGCAAGAACTGCCAAATCTGGTGCAGTCCATGAGGAGATGCACTGCAGTACTTAATGCAGCTGGTGGCCACACCAAATACTGACTGGTACTTTTGACCCCCCCCCCCTTGTTCAGGGACACATTATTACATTTTTGTTAGTCACATCTGTGGAACTTGTTTCATTTATGTCTCAGTTGAGTCTTATGTTCATACAAATATTTACACGTTAAATTTGCTGAAAATAAACTCAATTGACAGTGAGAGGACATTTCATTTTTTGCTGAGTTCATAACATAAAGGCTCCCGCTTTACATTATCTTATTTCTAAAGAAGCTGTGGGTAAGATGTGATTTCCCGTTGTCATGGTGGTAGCGGTGAAGTGAATTCCAACCCCATGTTATACTGACATGCGTCTCCATAACCTTCTGGATTATCTAATTGAAAAGACTCCATGCTCTCCCATTCTGTGGAATCATTTAGGCAATAACATGGGAATTGACTGGAGAAATGTGTTTCCCAGGAATCGTTCCCAAACAGACGCAATTTCATGCTGCTTTAACACTGAAGAAATCATTTTAATTCAAGAGCACAAAGCCGCTCGCTCTTAGACTGCCTCTCTCTCAGCTGAACAACGCCATTATCAACACAAATTACATCTCAAAAGATAGAAAATATTAACATGAAATGTAACTTGATTCATTGAGCTAAACATGGTTGAAATGTAACGCACAGATGCAGGAACATCCTCTGAACTGAGATAGTTGATCACATGGTGTTGTTTATTAAGTGTGCCTGGGCACGGCCGAATATCTTTTATGGTTTCCCTGGTATAATTTTTTCAATTCTCATTCCTAACCTTCAGAAACCTGTTTCCTGTCCCCTTCAGTGTGGGCAACAGGATGGGGGTCTATTCCATTTAAATTTAGTAAATTCAGGAAGTGACTTATTTTCAAGACCACTGTCCGAATATGAAAGAAAGACCAAGAAGTTTGTGCAGATGTTACAGCCAATTCTGTGCAAGAACCCTGTATTATGAAAACAACGGGTAACACTTTGTATTAAGGTCCCTTAATGAACCATTTATAAAAGTTTAAATAAAAAAAAAACATTTTACCTTTATTTAACCAGGTAGGCTAGTTGAGAACAAGTTCTCATTTACAACTGCGACCTGGCCAAGATAAAGCACAGCAAGTCGACACATACAAAGAGTTACACATGGAACAAACAAACATACAGTCAATAATACAGTAGAAAAAAGGTCTATATACAGTGAGTGCAAATGAGGTAAGATAAGGGAGGTAGGGCAACAAATAATGGTGGCGAGGTAATTAGAATATAGCAATTAAACACTGGGATGGTAGATGTGCAGAAGAATAATGTGCAAGTTACTGGGGGTGCAAAGGAGCAAGATAAATGCAGTATTGGGATGAGGTAGTAGGATGGGCTGTTTACAGATGGGCTATGTGCAGGTGCAGAGATCTGTGAGCCGCACTGACAACTGGTGCTTAAAGCTAGTGAGGGAGATATGAGTCTCCAGCTTCAGTGATTTGTGTAGTTTGTTCCAGTCATTGGCAGCAGAGAACTGGAAGGAAAGACAGCAAAAGTAGGAATTAGCTTTTGGGGTGACCAGTGAGATATACTGGCTGGAGCGCATGCTGCGGGTGGGTACTGCTATGGTGACCAGTGGGCTGAGATAAGGCGAGGCTTTACCTATCAGAGACTTGTAGATGACCTGGAGCCAGTGGGATTGGCAACGAGTATGAAGCGAGGGCCAGCCAACGAGAGCGTACAGGTCGCAGTGGTGGGTAGTATATTGGGATAAAGGTGACAAAATGGATGGCACGGTGATAGACTGCATCGAATTTGTTGAGTAGAGTGTTGGAGGCTATTTTATAAATTACATCGCAGAAGTCGAGGATCGGTAGGATGGTCAGTTTTACGAGTGTATGTTTGGCAGCATGAGTGAAGGAAGCTTTGTTGCAAAATAGGAAGCCGATTCTGGATTTAATTTTGGATTGGAGATTCTTAATGTGAGTCTGGAAGGAGTTTACAGTCTAGCCAGACACGTAGGTATTTGTAGTTATCCACATATTCTAAGTCAGAGTAGTGATGCCGTCCAGAGTAGTGATGCTGGACAGGCAGGCAGTGATCGGTTGAAAAGCATGCATTTAGTTTCTTGCATTTAAGAGCAGTTGGAGGCCACGGAAGGAGAGTTGTAATGGCATTGAAGCTCGTCTGGAGGTTAGTTAACACAGTGTCCAAAGAAGGGCCAGAAGTATACAGAATGGTGTCGTCTGCGTAGAGGTGGATCAGAGACTCACCAGCAGCAAGAGCGACATCATTGATGTATACAGAGAAGAGTCAGCCCGAGAAATGAACCCTGCGGCACCTACATAGAGACTGCCAGAGGTCCGGAGAACAGGCCCTCCGATTTTACACACTGAACTCTATCAGAGAAGTAGTTGGTGAACCAGGCGAGGCAATCATTTGAGAAACCAAGGCTGTTCAGTCTGCCAATAAGAATGTGGTGATTGAGTCGAATGCCTTGGCCAGGTCAATCAATACAGCTGCACAGTTGTCAGGATCCGTGTGTGTAGCTGGTGCGTGAGAGTCTGGCGCAGGAGAGCAGAGATAGTGAACGAAAGCACTTTACTGTGTCACAGTATAAACACAACGCACATTGCGTTACAAAACAAATGCCTACAGGAAAAGGTGCGGCGGCAGCACAAAGTACCAATCTGGCGCAAACCAGCCCCAAACGTGCCACTGACAATAAACAATTACACAGACATGGGGGAAACCAGAGGGTTAAATACATGATAAGTAATGAGGGAATGACAACCAGGTGTGTGGGGAAACAAGACAAAACAAATGGATCGGTGATGGCTAGAAGACCAGTGACGTCGACCGCCGAACACCGCGAGAGCCACCGACTTCGGCGGAAGTCGTGACAACAGTAATGTCTCTTATCGATAGTGGTTATGATATCGTTTAGGACCTTGATTGTGGCTTAAGAGTTTAACATTTATTAATCATTATTCCTACATTTGTAAATTTCTTTGAGCCATCTAAATAGTAATTTATGCATTTAAAGATACTATTTTAAATTGAACTAAAATATAGCTGAAAAAAAATAAATAAATCTAACAAATGTTCCATACGCACAAACAGCTTATTTCTCAAATGTTGTTCACAAATTTGTTTACATCCATGTTGTAATGTAAACAAATTTCTCCTATGCCACTATAATCCATCCACCTGACAAGTGTAGCATATCAAGATGCTAATTAAACTTCCTGGTTGGGTCTGGCTCCCCAGTGGGTGGGCCTATGCCCTACCAGGCCCACCTATGACATTTAGAAATTGCTCGCTTTTCTAAAGTCTAGCAACCTTGCCAGAAGGCATGCCAGCTAAGATCGCTATACAAGCTATTCTAAATTCAGTAGTTAGGTTCCCAACCTCATAACTATTTAGCTGGCTAGCTAAAGCCAACTTCATAAAATTGCTAGGTGGCTAGTTTTACAAAGAAACAAAATATTAGTTTATTCATCAAGAAGAAATCAATAAGCTACATAGCTTGATCAAATTAACTTACAAACATACTGTACCTCCGAGTCCTCCACATCACCAGCAGCTAAAATCAAATCAAATGCTGTGTGTCACTCTAAACCCTCTGTCCTCCTTCACTGACGATACGGTCTGCCCACACTAGAGTATCTAGCGCCCTGTTTAGCATATCTTTGCTCAGTGGAGCACCTTGGAAGGAACCACTTACTAGCTCAAGTTAAATTTGTCACATGCACAAGTACAGTGAAATTCTTAACTTGCAAGCCCTACCCAACAGTGCAGTATTCAATATCAAAACAGTATAACTAAGAAAAAAAAAAAAAAAAAAGAAACAATTTACACATTGTCATTGCCAGTACCAAATGTACAATGTGCAGGGTACACTGAAGTATTGAGGTAGATACAGTATGTGAATGTAGGCAAGGAGAAAGTGACTGGTAGCAGGATAAATAATGAGTGAGTAGGGGGATTCTTTAAGACGCTCTTTGAAGAGGTAGGGTTTTAGGTGCTTCAGAATATGGGCAAGGACTCTGCTGTCCTAGCTTCAGGGGTAAACTGGTTCCACCATTGGGGTGCCAGGACAGGGAAGAGATTGGGCTGAGCACATGCTGCCTTCCCGCAGGGGTGGAAGGGCCAAGAGACCAGAGGTGGCAGAACTGAATGCTAGGGTTTGAGAATAGCCTGAAGATAGGTAGGGGCAGTTTCTCTTGCTTCTCCGTATGCAAGCACCATGGTCTTGTAGTGGATGGGAGCTTCGACTGGAAGCCAGTGGCGTGTGCAGAGGAGCAGAGTGACATGAGAGAACTTGGAAATGTAGAAAACCAGGTGGACTGCAGCATTCTGGATAAGTTGCAAGGGTTTGATGGCACAAGCGGGGAGCCCAGCCAATAGAGTTTCAGTCATCCGGAGATGACACATACCTGGATTAGGACCTGTACCGCTTCCTGTGTGATGTAGGGTTGTAGTCTATGGAAGTTGTAGAGCATGAAACTGCATGAGCGAGTCACTGCTTTGTTGTTTTCAGAGAACGACAGGGTGTTGTCCAGGGTGACGCGCAAGATTCTTTGAAATCCGGTAAGGCAACACTGGAGTTGTCAACTGTGATGGAGAAGTCTTTGAGTGGGCAGGCCTTCCGAGAGGAAGAGCAGTTCCGTCTTGTTGAACTGAGATATCTGCCAGGCACATAGAGATGCATGTCGCCACCTGGGTGTCAGAAAGGTGAAGGAGAAAAGTCGTTGAATGTCATCCAAATAGCAGTGATAGGACAGACCATGTGAGGATATGATGGAGATGAGTGACTTGGTGTATATAGAGAAGAGGGCAAAGAATTGAGCCCTGGGGGACGCCAGTAGAGAGAGTACATGGTGCAGACAGATACTCTCCACAGAAAGGGGACAGTTCGAGTCATTGGTTGGGAAAGAGAGGATAGTAGAGTCGAAGAGGCAGATTCAGGAGACGGGAGGGAGAAAGATTTAGCCGGAGAGCGCAAGATTCCAAAGGCGCATGGCCACCTGGTAGGGGCTGAGTGGTAGTGATCAGAGACCTGGAAGGGGGTTTCAGTGAGAGGTCAAGCGTATTGCCTGCATTGTAGGGGATTGGGAAAGGGTGAGGTCAAAAGATGCAAGGATGAGAAAGACTTGCTCAGAAATTAATCGAAGGCAGACGTCAGGAGGTTGAAGTAACCAAGTACAAAGCCATTGTCAGGAAATTAGCTTATCAAGGTGTCAAGCTCATTGAGGAACTCTCCAAGGGCACCTGGTGTGCGATAGATGACAATGTTAAGCTTGAGTGGACAAGTGAAAAAACTGTATGGAATTCAAATGAGGAGATGGACAGGTGAGAGAGGGAGAAAAGAGAATCTCCAGTTAGGAGCCCTGCCCCACCACCGCGACGACCAGATGCTCTTGGGCTATTAAAGAAAACGTAATCAGATGGAGAGCAGCAGTGTTCTCTGGGGTGACACGTCTGTCAGGGCCAAATTGTCAAGGAACTGAAGGGCAGCATAGGCTGAGATGAACTCTGCATTGTTGACCGCAGATCGGCAGTTCCAAACGCTGTCAGAGACCAGAATTCCACATGGGGTATGCTCGCAGGGTATATTAAATTAGAAGTGTTGCAGCCATGGGGTGGGAGCGTCTGTAAAGCCTACAGGGAGAGGAGCGATCAGGTATAGAAAATGCAAACATTGTTGCCAAAGCCACAAAAGAGCAAATTAGATAATCAGAAAGTAACTAGGTAAGATACTCAAGTGAGAGAGTGGTGTGGAGCCTTCCACTCTTTCTTTCCTCAAAGAGCAGAACCATCTTTGTTTTGGGGACAAGACCGCCACTGACAGAACCTCATTTTACACGGCTGCCACTGAGAAACTAGGGGAGGCTGAAGTACCAACACTAATTGCTAATTGCCAAGCAGAGGTGAAGAGCACACCTCCCTGTACTAATTGTTGATTGCCTAGGAGAGGAGAAACCCCTCTCCCTCCAGTGCAGGCACTGATTATCAACACAAGTCACAAATTGCCCTTACCCTTAATCCTGGTTGATGTGTCAACAGTCATCTGCAAGTTATAAGCAGTCAGCAGTTCACACACCAAGTAGGCTACTGGGAAGACAGGCAGCACTTAAAGTAGATGGCCCTAGCTACCATAAGACAGTATTATACAACAGATAAAGACTATATGTATAATTAATACTGCTGGAGATATCAGGAGTACTGTAGCCATAGAATGAAGTACTGATGGTGCCTGAGAAGTTGGTTTTTATTTGTCACATGCGCCAAATACAACAGGTGTTGACCTTACAGTGAAATGCTTACTTTCAAGCCCTTAACCAACAATGCAGTTGAAGAAAAGTGTTAAAGTATTTACTAAAATCAATTGTAAAAAGTAAAAAAAAATAAAAAAAATAAAGGAGCAACAATAAAATTACAGTAGCGAAGCTATCTACAGGGGGTAACGGTACAGAGTCTATGTGCGGGGGCACAGGTTAGTCGAGATAATTGAATTAATATGTACAGTCGTGGCCAAATGTTGAGAATGACACAAATATTAATTTCCACAAAGTTTGCTGCTTCAGTGTCTTTAGATATTTTTGTCAGATGCTACTATGGAATACTGACATATAATTACAAGCATTTGATAAGTGTCAAAAGCTTCTATTGACAATTACATGAAGTTGATGCAGAGTCAATATTTGCAGTGTTGACCCTTCTTTTTCAAGACCTCTGCAATCCGCCCTGGCATGCTGTCAATTAACTTCTAGGCCACATCCTGACTGATTGCAGCTGATTCTTGCATAATCAGTACTTGGAGTTCGACAGAATTTGTGGGTTTTTGTTTGTCCACCCGCCTCTTGAGGATTGACCACAAGTTCTCAATGGGATTAAGGTCTGGGGAGTTTCCTGGCCATGGACCCAAAATATCAATGTTTTGTTCCCCAATCCACTTAGTTATCACTTTTGCCTTATGGCAAGGTGCTCCATCATGCTGGAAAAGGCATTGTTCGTCACCAAACTGTTCCTGGATGGTTGGGAGAAGTTGCTCTTGGGGGATGTGTACCATTCTTTATTCATGGCTGTGTTCTTAGTCAAAAATTTGAGTGAGCCCACTCCCTTGGCTGAGAAGCAACCCCACACATGAATGGTCTCAGGATGCTTTACTGTTGGCATGACACAGGACTGATGGTAGGGCTCACCTTGTCTTCTCCGGACAAGCTTTTTTCCGGATGCCCCAAACAATCGGAAAGGGGATTCATCAAAGAAAGTAACTTTACCCCAGTCCTCAGCAGTCCAATCCCTGTACCTTTTGCAGAATATCAGTCTGTTTTTCCTGGAGAGAAGTGGCTTCTTTGCTGCCCTTTTTGACACCAGGCCATCCTCCAAAAGTCTTCGCCTCACTGTGCGTGCAGATGCACTCACACCTGCCTTCACCATTCTTGAGCAAGCTCTGTACTGGTGGTTCCCCGATCCCACAGCTGAATCAACTTTAGGAGACAGTCCTGGCGCTTGCTGGACTTTCTTGGGCACCCTGAAGCCTTCTTCACAACAATTGAACCGCTCTCCTTGAAGTTCTTGATGATCCGATAAATGGTTGATTTAGGTGCAATCTTACTGGCAGCAATATCCTTGCCTGTGAAGCCCTTTTTGTGAAAAGCAATGATGACGGCATGTGTTTCCTTGCATGTAACCATGGTTGACAGAGGAAGAACAATGATTCCAAGCACTACCCTACTTTTGAAGCTTCCAGTCTGTTATTCAAACTCAATCTGCATGACAGAGTGATCTCCAGCCTTGTCCTCGTCAACACTCACACCTGTGTTATCGAGAGAATCACTGACATGATGTCAGCTGGTCCTTTTGTGGCAGGGCTGAAATGCAGTGGAAATGTATTTGGGGGATGCAGTTCATTTGCATGGCAAAGAGGGACTTTGATTAATTACAATTCATCTGATCACTCTTCATGACATTCTGGAGTATATGCTAATTGCCAAGTTGACTGTGCCTTGAAACAGCTTGGAAAATTCCATAAAATTATGTCATGGCTTTAGAAGCTTCTGATAGGCTATTTGACATAATTTGAGTCAATTGGAGGAAAAACCCCTTCCTATTCAACACATTAGTTCCGATCGCTTTGATACTTTATATATAGACTGCTGACATCCAGTGGAAGCCATAGGTACTACATTCAGTGTCCTGATATAAGGGGTTTTCAATAGGCAGTCTCTCAAAGTGGGCCATAAGCCACCAGAATGACATTTCCGGGATGGAATTTTCTCTGGTTTTTGCCTGCCAAATGAGTTCTGTTATACTCACAGACATTATGTTAACACTTTTGGAAACCTCAGAGTGTGTCCTATCCAATAGTACTAATTATGTGCATATCCTATTTTCTGAGCCTGAGTGGCAAGCATTTTACTTTGGGCACGCCAGACGCTCCAAAACCGTCACCCCAGCTGCCGCTCCTAGAGAGGTTGTGGACGTGGACACCGAAGATGTGGACACCGAGGAATTTGATGCCTTGACCCTTTCCACTATGGCCCTGTCGATGTGGATTGGGGTGTGTTACCCGACCCCTGTTCTCTGTAGTCCACAATTAGCTCCTTGATCTTGCTGACCTTGAGGGAGAGGTTGTTGTCCTGGCACCACACTGCCAGGTCTCTGACCTCCTCCCTGTCTCATCGCTGTTGGTTATCAGGCCTACCACCATCATGTCGTCAGCAAACTTAGTGATGTAGTTGGGAGAATATGGGGGGTGGTACTCTTTGTCTAGTTCAGTCAGTGTGCCCCCTCAAATACAGCTGCGAGATCTTTTTATAAATAATTATGATAAAACATGGGCTTAAAATTAAGTTTAGTAATTAATTCAACAGCTGAAAAACAGGACAAATCTGAGGGGGCATGTGCCCTTTTTCTCCCTATGGGCATGAAGCCTCTAAGTGTGGAAGAGGACAGCAATGTTGTGTGGGTATGAGGAGCAAACTCATCATGTTAATTTCAAAGAATCATTGATGGAAAACTCTAAACACTTGTGTGGTGTATGTGGGGAGAATTTACTGTATGTCCAACATTAAGTGAAAGGTTGTCTAACTTACTGTAAAACAGTTTGGATTGTACCTACTAAGTGTGGAATTCTGTGTTGTTGTTTTTTGAAGGACAGATGGAGGAGATCTAGGCCTGGGGTATAGGTTTCCTACGCAAATATGACTTGGAATTGGACAATCTCTTCTATAATATAATGTATGTATCCAAAACAGACTAAAGTGGCTCCTATGATGGTACTTTGTGCGTGTTGAATGCAAGTGTTTGACATGGGTTTGTAGAGCACTCTAATTACCGTGATGAGCTCTCCTCACTATCACTCTCACTCTGTCCTAACATCAGCCATGATTAATCACCTCATCCAGCCAGCATCCACCATCCCAGTTTTCAGCCAACACACATGCAAACATTTTTCCTGATATGATCTTGAAGTCTAAATGAAATTAACAAAAGTCATGATATCTTTCAGCATAATTGTCATTTCAGTTATTTGAGTGAAAGTAGTTCCATGTCCCAATAAATGTTTATTGCTTCATAATAAAAATACAAATTGAAAATCAAATGTTATCTCTGAGCAGTTTATGACTGCTTTGATAAATTAAGTTGATTGATGATGTCTTGAAATTTTAGATGCATAATCCATTGAAATCAAGTTAATATATTTTACAGATGTTATCCAATATTTTGAAAAGTTATGTCAATTGTATGCAATATCCCATTAACTATACATATGTAATATTCCTGCAGAGATAAACAACATAACTGAATTAAACTTTTTAGGGTGAAAAATTAATCCAATTTATTACTGATTTGTTTTTCATTAATGAGTTTGATGCGTTTACATTTCTTTTTTTTTTTCTTTTTTTATTTAACCTTTATTTAACTACTTAGGGAGTAAGGTACTGCAGTCGCAGTCCTAGTTAACATAGAAATCAATAAGTTCCAGGAAGGATGGTGTCCTCAGGTCTCTGCTGTTTGTTAGCTAGAGCCCCCTCCAGATAGCTAGGAAAAAGGAAACCTTGGAAGCAGTAATCTCTCCGGTTACTTTTGGTCAAAATGAGGTTGTAGGTTTTAAGTTTATAATTAACTCACCATTCAGTCCCTATAAAGTAAAATATATCAGTGCAATGTACCTTACTCTAAAATGTTTCATTTTCTTCTTGGCTTTCAAAATCAGACCAAACACTACTCACTCAGTTCCAGGATGGATGGTGTCCTCAGGTCTCTGCTGTTTGTTAGCTAGAGCCCCCTCCGGATAGCTTGGAAAAAGGAAACCTTGGAAGCAGTAATCTCTCTGGTTACTTTTGGTCAAAATTAGGTTGTAGGTTTATAATTAAGAACTGACTGATTAACACAGGTTTGAAAGTCTGTTTTTCACCAACTGCAAGTTGGGTATTGTAAAACACCTTCAGGGTGAATTTAACCACTTCCGGTTGCTCCAGGAAGCTTAGAATGGTAGACCTCAAAGTGGCCTGATGGATTGTCATTGAAGACAGGTTCATAAGGCATTCATAACCCACATAGGCATCAGGTTGAATTTAGGGGAGCAGGCAATGCATTCCTATGGGGAGAGATGTCATAGCAAACTGTTAGATGAAAAAAAAACTGTTTTTACTGTTAAGGGTTAATGCCACACGGTCACAGTTAGGCTTGCACAGATCGGGGGGACCTTAGGAACGTTCCTGAAGTTGAATTGTGCTTCTAACCCAAATGGGTCTGCCGCTGTCACCCAAAAGCAGCTGAAATTTAGGGCCAGGCTTAATTTTGGGCCTACTTTTTGGCACGGTTGTTGCGGTCAGACCGAGTGAGCTACGGTCAAGCGGGGCGTCTCGTTGAACTCGGCACAGCCTAGAGACTATGGTGATGCACTTTTTAGTGTTGATTTCAGTCTGTCATTTTGGTGATGTTTCAGCCCTATCTAATCTTATTGCAAATGTACAAAAGTCAGCCAGCAAGTCAGCGTCCATCAGTCAATTAGATATCATTCTGACACCAAACTGATAAAAACTGACACCAAACCCACTTTTTCCAACTCGTTTAGAAGCCAACTATCACATATGTCAAGGCAGGCTCAAAATTCACAGCGTCTTCTGTTTAAATCATAGTAAAAATGTAAAACATGTAGTTACGTTCTAGCTGCAGGTCCAGTTCCGACATTATGTGTAGGCCTAGCTGAGGCGTACCCCGTCATCTCGAGTTTCGGCTCGATAGGTCATTTGGAGTCAGAGCAGCGACCTTAATTGGTGCTGAAAATCCATGTTTTCCGGGCGTTGCTACGGGGTCCTTGAATGAGCTATCGGACAGAAACGTTAGGGTCCGTCTCTATGGGCCGAGGCGGTTCTAATGCACCTAGCCTTGTGACTCTGGGACTTTTAGAAATGTTGTCATTTTCGCGATGTAAAATGAATTGAAAATATTGCAAATGTACGAGGCTGTTTCTCGGCCTGAGAACCTTCTAGAGCCCCGTAACTCAACGTGCACTATTGACTAAAGGTCTAGAATGGGTTTCTAAAGTTTCAGAGCTCTAGGTCTGACGGTTCTTTGATAGTTCGAACAAAAGTAACTATTGCAGGCAGTGTCTGTCTGTAAGCCCCTCACTGTCATTCCCCATTGACTGTGCGTGTGTGTGATTTCAGAAAATCACAGAAATCACGTAGAGCTCCGAAACCCACGTTAACGGATTCGTCTGAACACGCCGCAACTGGATCTATAGATCTATGGATCTATATCTGGATCTTTTTGGGGAAAAAAACTCTTTTTTTTCAACATTATGAATTGTACATTTGACGATTTCTCGAAAATTACAACAGATAAATGTCTGGTTCTTTTTTTCCTTACACCGTAGGTTCATGTACTTTGACGTGAAGCTGTCAAATTAGCGCTCTATTTCTGTTTTTCACCTTTAATCCCAGAAAATGGGCCTTAACTCAAAAACCGTGAGTCCCTGACGCCATCCTGTTTCGGGGCCAACAGCCCATTTGGCCAAACCCATGCTTACCAAGTTTTGTCTTCAAAGTCTTTTCCGTTTAGGAGAAAAGGCCAGGTCAATTAGGTGTATGTTTTATACATTTGCAATAAGAAGCCATTAGCCATTTGGTGGGATTAACCTGAAGGGCGGAAAAATGACAAAAATTCATTTTTTTAATTAAACGGACACCGAATGTCTGAGAGACTTCGTTTGATGACTTCCCGGAAGATCTGGCCCTGGGGCACGGCCCGACGCCATCGGCCTATTTTAGAAACATTTGCAGATGTCTAGTAAGGGACCGTACATTTGCAATATGCAGTTTCTCATCAAACATACAGCAAATGCCATCCGTGTCCTTTATGTAGGAAAGGTGACTGGGAATATGGCCGAATACAAACAGTGTACTAATTCCCTACGCAAGGCAATCAAACAAGCGAAATATCAGTATAGAGACAAAGTGGAGTTGCAGTTCAACAGCTCAGACACAAGACACATGTGGCAGGGTCTAGAGACAATCACGGACTACAAAAGGAAAACCAGTCACGACACGGACACCGACGTCTTGCTTCCAGACAAACTAAACACCTTCTTTGCTTTGAGGATAATACAGTGCCACCGATGCGGCCCGCTACAAAGGACTGTGGGCTCTCCTTCTCAGTGTCCGACGTGAGTAAGACATTTAAACGTGTTAACCCTCGCAAGGCTGCCGGCCCAGACGGAATCCCTAGCCGTGTCCTCAGAGCATGCGAAGACCAGCTGGATGGTGTGTTTACGGACATATTCAATCTCTCCCTATCCCAGTCTTCTGTCCCCACATGCTTCAAGATGGCCACCATTGTTCCTGTACCCAAGAAGGCAAAGGTGACTGAACTAAATGACTATCGCCCCGAAGCACTCACTTGTCATCATGAAGTGCATTGAGAGACTAATCAAGGATCATATCACCTCCACCTTACCAGTCACCCTAGACCTACTCCCATTTGCATACCGCCTCAATAAGTTCACAGACAATGCAATCGCCATCACACTGCACACTGCCTTATCCCATCTGGACAAGAGGAATACCTATGTAAGAATGCTGTACATACATCAATCAAATGTATTTATAAAGCCCTTTTTACACCAGCCTATGTCACAAAGTGCTATACAGAAACCCAGTCTAAACCCCCAAACAGCAAGAAGCAATGCAGATGTAGAAGCACGGTGGCTAGGAAAAACTCCCTAGAAAGGCAGGAACCTAGGAAGAAACCTAGAGAGCAACCAGGCTCTGAGGGGTGGCCAGTCCTCTTCTGGCTGTTCCAGGTGGAGATTATAACAGTACATGGCTAAGATGTTCAAACGTTTATAGACGACCAGCATGGTCAAATAATAATAATTACAGTGGTTGTAGAGGGTGCAACAGGTCAGCACCTCACGAGTAAATGTCAGTTGGCTTTTCATAGCCGATCATTCAGAGTTCGAGACAGCAGGTGCGGTAGAGAGAGAGAGTCGAAAACAGCAGGTCCAGGACAAGGTAGCACGTCTGGTGAACAGGTCAGGGTTCCATAGCCGCAGGCAGAACAGTTGAAACTGGAGCAGTAGAACGACCTGGTGGACTGGGGACAGCAAGGAGTCATCAGGCCAGGTAGTCCTGAGGCATGGTCCTAGGGTTCAGGTCCTCCAAGAGAAGAGAAAGAGAGAGAGAATTAGAGGGACCATACTTAAAATTACACAGGACATCGTCTATACTCCCGGACAGGGCCAGCCAGGCAGGATATAACCCCACCCACTTTGCCAAAGCACAGCCCCCACACTAGGTCATGCTCGAACAGTCGACCAAGCACCCTGCGCACCAGGGACACATGCTCGGCACGTGTAGCGGAGTATATCAGATTGTCATCAATATACTCCACCACACCATGCCCATGCAGGTCCCTGAAAATCTCATCTACAAAGGCTTGGAAGACTGATGGAGCATTCATCAACCCTTACGGCATGACGAGGTACTCATAATGCCCTGAGATAGTGCTGAACACCGTCTTCCACTCGTCTCCCTCCCGGATACGCACCAGGTTGTAAGCGCTCCTGATATCTAATATCGTGCATTGACTCAATCGCTGTGGCGATGAGAGGTTCCTCACAGTGATCTGGTTTAGGCCTCGATAGTCAATATACAGGCACAGACCTCCCTCCTTCTTCACAAAAATGAAACTCGAAGGCGGGTGAAGTGGAGGGCCGAATGTACCCCTGACGCAGGGATTTGGTGACATATGTTTCCATAGCCGATGGGGTGGTAATTGAGTCGAGAGCCAAATCAGCAAATTCAGGGGGAATGCACACGGTGGAGACCTGGTCGGGACTTTCCACCGTAGTAGCACCAATGGAAACCCCTAACACCTCCCCGAGCACTCCCGACACCACCCCATGAGAGCCCTCCATTGCCAGGAAACAGTGGGGTCATGACGGGCTAACCAGGGAAGGCCTAGCACCACGGGAAACGCAGGAGAGTCAATGAGAAAAATACTGATTCTCTCCATGTGACCGCCCTGCGTCACCATGCCCAGGGGAGCGGTGGTCTCCCTATTCCAAACTGACCCCAATGGTTGACTATCTAGGGTGTGAACTGGGAAGGGCATGGCCACTGGAACAATGGGGATCCCTAAACTATGGGCAAATGATCTGTCTATAAAATTCCCAGCCGCGCCTGAATCAACGAGCACCTTATGCTGGGAATGTGGGGAAAACTCAAGAAAAGCAACATACAAAAACATGTGTGCAACAGAGGGCTCTGGGTGAGCATGGTGCCGGCTCACCTGGGGTGACGCGAGTGTGCCCTGCCTGCTGCCTCGACTCCCAGAGGAACCAACCCGGCACCGACAGGCAGTGTGACCTCTGCGGCCACAGATGGTGAACGAACCGGAACCTCCTCCGGTCTCCCTGAGCGCAGCACCTCCCAGCTCCATGGGCATCGGAGCAGTGGTGGTGGGGGATGGAACAGACAGACCCCCCTCTGAACGTCTGCGGGTAGCCAGCAGGTTATCCAACCGAATGGACAGGTCCACCAGCTGGTCCGTCCTCGCGCAAACTGCAGCGATAGTGATCGATCAGGACCCTGTCGTTCCATCCCGTGCCGGCGGCCAGGATCCGAAAGTCCATTGCGAAATCCTGGGCACTCCTCGTCCCCTGCCTCAAATGGAAGAGACGTTCACCCGCCGCACTACCCTCGGGCGGGTGGTCGTAGACTGCCCGGAAGTGGCAGGTGAACTCCTCGAAATGGTCCAACGCCGCATCTCCCTCCTACCACACGGTGTTGGCCCACTCCAGGGCTTTCCCCGAGAGGCATGAGACGAGAGCGGACACCTTCTCACGCCCCGAAGGAGCCGGGTGGACAGTTGCCAGGTAGAGCTCCAGCTGCAACAGGAAACCCTGGCAGCATGCAACTGTTCCATCGTACTCCCGGGGAAGGGTGAGACGAATCCCACTGGGACCGGATGAAGGGGGGACGAGTAGTGGAGACCCTGGTTGTGCTGGCGGAGGCGCTGGAGGAACTCCCTGTCTCTCCCAGCAGTCCATTGTCTGGACGACGCTGTTCATGGCGGCGCCGAGATGGTGGAGCATCGCCGCGTGCTCCTGGACATGCTCCTCGACCCCTATAGCAGGGGCACCTACTCCTGCTGACTCCATTTTCTAGGTGGGGAATTCTGTCATGCGGTGGGTGTAGCTGGTGTAGGTAAGTCAGGCGCAGGAGAGCAGAGATGAGTGGACTTAATACTTTACTCAGGCAATGTGAAAATTACAGAACGCAACTGCGTCACAAAAACATATGCCCAAAACCAAGTTAGCTAGCACAAAGTACAAAAATACACGTAACAGTACCGGCTGCCACAAAGTACGGGTGAAGACCAACAAACCCGGCGTAAACCGACATGTAAACAAGCAATTCCCCACACTGACATGGAGAAAACAAAGGGTTAAATAGACAACAGTAATGAGGGAAAATGAAAACCAGGTGTGTGGGAAAACAAGACAAAACAAATGGAAAATGAAAGGGGGATCGGCGATGGCTAGAAGACCGGTGACGTTGACCGCCAAACGCCACCCGAACAAGGAGAGGAGCCAACTTCGGCGGAAGTCGTGATATTGTTCCAGTTAAACATTATAACTCTTTGGACTTATTATGGTCAATTTGCAGTCTACAAATGATTCTCAAAAATGTATTTATTGGATGTTGGTGCCCAAAAGCACATCTGAGATTTGACACAGCATCTGATAATGCCGCATAACATGACACATCATCCAGTCTCATATTCTATCTTCTAGGACTTTATTTAAATTTCCAGGCATCTGCCAAATCTTGTAGGTAAGCTGATAAATTCAGGATTTACATGTACTGTAAGTCAATTCATGAGGCTCGTGAGTGGGTACCATAATATTTCTTAATATTATTTTCCCAATTAATTTTGATGATCAGGCAAAATATGTTTGTTATGTGTTTGTTTCTGTCCCGCAGGGATTCCAAAACTTGTTCTATTTAGCTGTAGGTTGCATCAGTGTCTGTGTTGTGTTTTGAGATAGCCCAAAGTAGAGGCCGTGTGGTCCCCTCCCACCTCCTCTTTCATCCTTCCAACACAGGGTCTAACTAATTAAACCTCTTGTTGGAGAGAGGTTATCTCAGTCTGTGACACCAGCAAAGCAAACAATGTCCCACTGTGAAGCTACGTAAACACAAGCGGCGGTGGGGCTCTGTTTCATCCATGTTAGCGGAGCAGGAGAGCATTGGGCTACCCTCTGCCTCCCCTAATACCCGTATCCCCCGCTTCTCACTGACAACAAATAACACAGATTAACCTCTGCAGCGCTCAGTCCTGATTGGGTGTTCCACAATGCATTCCCTTCGATTAGGAGGATCTGTTTCATAGATTTGGAGCTGTACGGCAGCAGCATTTAACCCCCTAGAGTCGATTGATGCACAGGTGCGTCTGTGGTGAAAGGTGGCAGAGCTAGAGCGGTGTTTGTCAGACCATGAGACATCCCAAAAATCGGTCTTCTCACTTAAACACCTGTAGCGTCCAAACGGTTTGCCCTACAAACTATTCACTGAAGGAAAGGGGAGACTCTCACAAGCACGATGGTGCTCTCTGTTTTGCTCTACGATCCCCACAAGTATCAGGAGACTCATCTGAAATCTGTACTGTAGATGTGCCAACTTCTGTTCGGTAGTGTCCGAACCATTTGGGCTACAAAATAATTGGACCCCACTGTGGAAAGGGGAGAGACTCTACGGGACTCGTCTGAAGGTAACCGGTACCGGTTTAAAAAAACAAATGGGAAGTATGAAGGTAGTTTTGTGTCTACCTAAAAAAGGGGTTAAATATGTGGAAACAACTAAATTTTTCCAGAGTTTTTTTTCTATCTCCTAGATTTAGGACAGACACTTCAAAACCGTGTTTCTTATGATTCATTTTCTGTCGTTTTTGCCATTTATGAATGTGTTATTCAATGCGTTTCTATGAGCTTTAGTAGTAAAGGCCAAAATCAGTATTTTATCAACTCATTTTTTTATATATTTTTTGATACCTAAAGGGGTTCTAAAATTCTAAATCAAATAGCTAAATGATCCATAGTATGACTATCTTAAAACAATTCAATATGTCAGTTTTGCCCCCCGCTCCCTCAACGTCTTAGAGTCTAAAGAATTAAAAGACTAAACTATGAATGCTGGATCTCATAGCCCTCTCATTACTGGCTGCGTGATTTTGTTAGAGCACCTTCAGCATGCAGCGTGACGGTGGGGGTGTACTCTTTGTTCTCTCTGCTATCTGACGGTGAGATTAGAGCAATTTAGATCCAATCTCCTTCTCAGTGTTCTGACCTGGTCTTGCCCAGCTGTGAACGGAGCAGCCCAGAGAAACATGCAGCTCCCAGTCCATTTCAGCTCACATGAAAAATTATATGTGGCTGGGAAACAGGGAAACATGATTTAATCCATGTCTCAAAAGTTATTGTTTACAGGTACATACCCACTGGGCACACACTGGTTGAATCAATGTTGCTTCCATGTCATTTCAATGAACTTGCATTGAACCAATATGGAATAGATATTGCATTGACATTTGTGCCCAGTGGGTAATATGTCATTTTCTTGAACTATAGTGTAATTTAAAGATATTTATGCAGTGTTATCTGAATATACACCATAGGTCTATTATTTGTTGGCTGGGGAGGCAGGTGCAAAAGCCCATTATCTCAGTCTGCAGTTACAGTATTCCAAGCAGTTGGAGTCACAGCATGTATTTGTGAAGTCTAAAAACAAGTCACCACCCTGTTACCTTTTCACTTCACCAGCTGACTTTTGCACACCATCAGACAGCCATATGCGGCAATGCATGGTAGCTTTTGATGTGCCTGTTTGAAGCGACAGACCACCTCGTTAAACCCAGGTCTCCCCACTAACAGGTCCAGGCAGTCACGTGTTCTCCTTCTCCGGCCTCTAGGTCACCAGGCTGCTCATTATGGCGCACCCATGTCACCATCGTTACACGCACCTGCGCATCATCAGACTCACCTGGACTCTTCCCCAGGCGTTATTGTTTCTGTTCCTGTGTCATGTCTGTGCATTGTTTGTGTTTCTTATTTTGTATTATGTTGTGTTTATTCATTAAAACACTCACTCCCTGAACTTGCTTCCCGACACTCAGGTCACATCGTTACAGAATAACGCCTCATCTAAGGGAAGCATAAGGGATTTTATTTAAAAAAAATATCGGGGGGAATGACATCCGGTCCGGGAGCCGCTACAGGCTCTCATGCCTCAAACAGATCGCCAGGCTCCCCTGCCTCCACCTGCTCGTCTGGATTTCATGCCTTCACCGGATCACCAGGCTCCCCTGCTTCCACCGGCTCATCAGGCTCTCATGCCTCAGCCGGATCGCCAGGCTCCCCTGCCTCAGCCGGTCTGTCAGGTTCCCGCATTCTAGCCGGCGACAGGTTACCACGCATCAGCAGGGGTGACCGGTCCGCTCCTGATCCCCGGGATCGTCCCTTTGGTTGGCATCCAGTACCTCTATACTAGTCGGTATCAGAGGTAGGCCCCCAAAAAATACAAAGACTACAGCCACACAAGCTACAGACTGTTCTTGCTGCTACCACACGGCAAGCGATACCAATGCACCAAGTCAGGAACCAACAGGACCCTGAACAGCTTCTACCCCCAAGCCATAAGACTGCTAAGGAGCTAATCAAATGGCTACCCGGACTACCTGCACAAAGGGTCAACTCTCTTGCACTGACTCTATGAACACACACTGGACTCTACACTATGCACATACTCACACATACTTACACTGACAACCCAACAAACACACTACATATGCACACTGATGCCACACACACACACGTTCACACTCACCACATATGCTGCTGCTAGTCACAATTTATATTTGTAATTCACTGTGAAATTGTAATTAACTCTGAATTGTTGGAAAAGAACCCGTAATAAAGCATTTCACTGTTAGTCTACAACTATTAAAATAACATTTTGTTTGATTTGAACGCAATAAAGCATTTCACTGTGAAATATTTAAAAAACATTTACCGTTTTTTTATCATAGCATTTTGGATGAGGAAGCTTAGCATGTTTACAAATGCCATTTCCTGATGAAACCCTATATAGTATATCCTTGCTCTACAAAAACCTATGTACCTATATGTGTTTTAATCACAGGAGGTTGGTGGCACCTTAATTGGTGTGGAGGGCTCATGGGAATGGCTGGAGCAGAATCAGTGGAATGGTATCCCAATACATCAAACACATGGTTTCCATGTGTTTGATGCCATTCCATTTGCTCCATTCCAACCATTACTGTGAGCCGTCCTCCCCTCAGCAGCCACCACTGGTTTTAATCTAGATTAATCAACCATAAGATACCATCTTCCATCCTTATCTTATGTAAAATAAGTCTACAGTTGCTAGTTAAATTTGTGAATTTACAATACATATAGTGGGAATTGCTAATGTGGGAATTTGCCCGTGTTCAATGTATACTAACAGAAAGTTTATTTTGTGTTATTGACTGTACGTATGTTTATGTGTAACTCTGTGTTGTTGTTTTTGTCGCACTGCTTTGCTTTATCTTGGCCAGGTCGCAGTTGTAAATGAGAACTTGTTCTCAACTGGCCTATCTGGTTAAATAAAGGTAAAATAAATACAATCAAAATAAATACATTTGGCAGAATAAAAAGCAGGATACACGGCTGACTTCAACTTGTGTTCCTTCCCCTCTTAGAATACTTATTCAGTGATGGGCACAGGATGTGTGTGTGTGTGTGTGTGTGTGTTTGTGTCGCCCACTGACAAACAGACTCTGGCTCCGTGGGGAATGATTTATGAGGGTCAGAATACAGTATCATAATATGATATATACATTCTACCAAGAGAGAAAGGAGACCGGTGCCTGGCCAGTGGCTCTAATATATCTTTCTATAACAACTTGACATTTTACTTAAAGGGTTACTTCAGGATTTTGGCAATAATATCTGCTTTATCTGCTTCCACAGAGTCATATGAACTCGTGGATACCATTTTTATGTCTCTGTGTCAAGTATGAAGGACGTTAGAGGTAGTTTCGCGAGACAATGCTAACGAGTGTTAACTAGCACAATGACTGAAAGTCTATGGTTATCTGCTAGCATGCCAAATAACTGGAAGTCTATGGCTATTTGCTATTATGCTAGCAGATACCATAGACTTCCAGTCATCGTTAGACACGCTAGTTAACAACTTCCTTCAAACTGCACGCAGAGACATAAAAATGGTATCCAAAATTCCGAAGTATGCCTTCAATTTTCGCCGAAAATGACATACCCTAATCTAACTGCCTGTAGCTCAGGACCTGAAGCAAGGATATGCATATTCTTGATACCATTTGCAAGGAACCACTTTGACGTTTGTGGAAATGTGAAATGAATATAGGAGAATATTACACATTAGATATGGTAAAAGAAAATACAAAGACAAAAACATGCTTTTTTTCATCAAGAGAAAGGCCATATTCCAGCCCAGGCGCAATTTAGATTTTGGCCACTATATGGAAGCAGTGTATGTGCAAAGTTTTAGACTGATCCAATGAACCATTGCATTTCTGTTAAAACTAGTTAGTGAGCGGCGGCAGCGTTGGGAGTTTTGGAGAGTCTGGCATGCCCAAAGTAAAATGCCTGCTACTCAGGCCCAGAAACTAGGATATGCATATAATAGTAGTAGCTTTGGATGGAAAACACTCTGAAGTTTCTAAAACTGTTAAAATATTGTCTGTGAGTATAACAGAACTGATATGGCAGGCAAAAACAAATCTCAAAAATAGCATAAAATAAATCGCTTACCTTTGATGATCTTCCTCTGATGGCATACCTAAGCGTCCAGGTTACACAATAAATGGTCCTTTTGTTCGATAAAGTTCCTCTTTATATCCATATAGCTCCGTTTGGTTGGCGCGTTTTGTTCAGTAATCCACCTGCCCAAAGGCTTTCATCCATGCAGACAAACAATATCCCAAAAGTACCCGTAAAGTTTGTTCGAAAAATAGTCAAACAGCATTTGTAATCAATACTCAGATACCCTAAAATGAATATAAACTATTATATTTCAGACGGAATATAACCTGCTGAATAGAAAAGAAAAAGAACTGAGCGCGCATTCCCTGTTATGCGCAAAATCCAAAACATTACACTTGACGTGAACTCAGGAACAAGTGGTCTTACTCCCTTGATTTTCATGATTGAAGCTTCCAACCTTTTTCTAAAGACTGTTGACATCTAGTGGAAGCCATAGGAACTGCAATCTGGGGGTTAAACTATGAGGCTTTGAATATCTGGCCTATTGAAAACAGTGTGACATGACTGATTCAGACATGTTATACTCACAGACATTAACAGTTTTAGAAACTTGTGTTTTCTATCCAGTACTAATTATATGCATATCCTAGCTTCTGGGCCTGAGTAACAGGCAGTTTACTTTGGGCACTTTTTTCATCCGAACTTCAAAATACTGCCCCCTAGCCCTAAGAAGTTAACAAGAATGTAAGCTTTCTGCCAATATTAGATATGTCTATGTCCTGGGAAATGTTGTTGTTACTTACAACCTCATGCTGATCGCATTAGCCTACGTTAGCTCAACCGTCCCGTTGGGGACCCACCAATCCTATAGAGGTTTAAGACACTGTTATCCCAGGCTGTGCATATTGGTGTCAAAACCCAGTTAAGATGTTTACCCTGTCAGCCAGTACCATATGCTCAGTTGTCAATATTAGCCAGGTATCAGGGCAGCACTCTCTTGGGGCACGCTCCCTATACTGCTCCCTCTGTGCTTGACCACACAGAATGAAGAGGGTACACTATATTGTTCTCAGACTACCTTTAATGTGACAACACTTTGATCCGAGGCCCTTCTTCACTCACTTTGTCAGAGAAGGTCACAAAGCCTGAGTGCAATCTTACAGTGAGTGTTGAATACATAATGTGTGGTGTTGCATAACTCCTAACCTCTTCAGAGGTGGCTTAGTGCCTAATTGAAAAGTTTAGAATTTAGGATGGAGATACTTAAAACATTAACTTGCTCCAGGACTGGAACTGAGGTGCAAGCTCTATGGAGAGGAATGTATCAATCATTTAGGTACAGTGTTTCTGAGCCCCTTGATTCATGTGGGCTTCTAAAATGTTCCAGGGATATTTTGAGATTGTCAGTGGACAGTAGACTGACAGGTTTAGGCTTTGCTACTGCAAGGAGATAACATACTGCATGTGCTGATTTGTTTGGAGTCCTTTGTGTGACTAGTTAATAAAATCTGCATCTACGAATCTGCTAGGTTACGGAGTATTTCTTGAGGTGTTTAGAACTCATCAAGAGGGTCCAAGAGCCAATGGTTGAACAGGATACGCCTCTGCAGGCCAGAAGTGCATATCGTGACACACGGCAGACACCAGACTCACTTAAACACGTTTTGCGTGGTGAACATGACGATTAACCCATCTTCTGTGAAGTATTTATTTGTTCAAGAGCAGAGAGGACGAATAGACAGACAAAAAAGAAAAACACAGATCAAGCATTTTTCCATTTTTATTTTTCAATTTGTGTCCTTGGCATACCCTTTTGACAGCCGAGGTATCAGTACAGGGTTCCACAAACTTTTCTATTAGCAACAGACATTATTTTGAAAGCTCTTTACCTTCCCATTCCATTAACTCCTAACCTTGTTTTTCAGATCAGTGGAAAGGCTGAGAGGGGAAAGGAAATATCAGTGGTAATACTCTCCACACTGGATACAGGGGGGTGAGAGGTAGAGAGGGAGAGGGGGTTGATTTCTCTCTCAATGGGGCAATAAATATAACACGAAATGCATTACTGTACTGTATATGAATACTGATCTACTACTATACAGTGCACAGAGCTCTGAATATCAAAACTATATCAACTGAATTAAATATTGAGTAGTTTCATAGAAATGTTGGTGTGCAAGAAGAGTATAAAAAGAAAATTCAAATATATTTATTGCACACACCAGGCAGAAGTATAGTCAGAGGCTGGCACCAAGATAGCATTGAATAAGCTGTATTCCGCTATAAGCAAAGAAGAAAACGTTCACCCAGAGGCGGCGCTCCTAGAAGCCGGAGACTTTAATGCAGGGAAACTTAAGTAAGTTTTACCTCATTTCTATCATTATGTTAAATGTGCAACCAGAGGGAAAATAACTCTGGACCACATATACTCCACACCCAGAGATGCATACAAAGCTCTCCCTCGCCCTCCATTTGGCAATCTGACCATAACTCTATCCTCCTGGTTCCTGCTTACAAGCTAAATTAAAGCAGGAAGCACCAGTGACTAGATCAATAAAAAATCTAAACTACTTCTATGCTCGCTTCGAGGCAAATAACACTGAAACATGCATGAGAGCACCAGCTGTACCGGAAGACTGTGTGATCACGCTCTCCGCAGCCAATGTGAGTAAGACCTTTAGACAGGTCAACATTCACAAGGCCGCAGGGCCAGACGAATTACCAGGACATGTACTGCGAGCATGCACTGACCAACTGGCAAGTGTCTTCACTGACATTTTCAACCTCTCCCTGTCCGAGTATGTAATACCAACATATTTTAATTAAGCAGACCACCATAGTGCCTGTGCCCAAGAACACTAAGGCAACCTGCCTAAATGACTTCCGACCCGTAGCACTCACATCTGTACACACTAAGTGCTTTGAAAGGCTGGTCATGGCTCACATCCACACCATCATCCCAGAAAACCTATACCCACTCCAATTTGCATACTGTCCCAACAGATCCACAGATGATGCAGTCCCTATTGCACTCCACCCTGCCCTTTCCCACCTGGACAGTAGGAACACCTATGTGAGAATGTTATTCATTGACTACAGCTCAGCATTCAACACCATAGTGCCCTCAAAGCTCATAGCTAACTGGATCCTGGACTTCCTAACGGGCCGCCCCCCAGATGGTAAGCATAGGTAACAACACATCCGCCACGCTGATCCTCAACACAGGGGCCCCTCAGGGGTGCGGGCTCAGCCCCCTCCTGTACTCTCTGTTCACTCATGACTGCACGGCCAGGCATGACTCCAACACCATCATTACATTTGCAGATGACACAAAAGTGGTAGGCCTGATCATCGACAACAACGAGACAGCCTATAGGGAGGAGGTCAGAGACCTGGTGGTGTGGTGCCAGGACACCAACCTCTCCCTCAACGTGATCAAGACAAAGGAGATGATTGTGGACTACAGGAGAAAGAGGACAGAGCACGCCCCATTCTCATCGATGGGGCTGCAGTGGAGCAGGTTGCGAGCTTCAAGTTCCTTGGTGTCCACATCACCAACAAGCACACTATGACAGTCGTGAAGCGGGCACGACAAAACCTATTCCCCCTCATGAGACTGAAAATGATGGCATGAGTACTCAGATCCTCAAATAGTTCTACAGCTGCATCATTGAGAGCATCCTGACTGGTTGCATCACTGCCTGGTATGGCAACTGCTCGGCCTCCGACCTCAAGGCACTATAGAGGGTAGTGCGAACGGCCCAGTACATCACTGGGGCCAAGCTTCCTGCCATCCAGGACCTCTATACAAGGCGGTGTCAGAGGAAGGTCCTGGAATTGTCAAAGACTCCAGCCACCCTAGTCATTGACTGTTCTCTCTGCTACCACACAGCAAGCGGTACCGGAGTGCCAAGTCTAGGTCCAAGAAGCCTAGACTTGAGTCTGTTTATCAGCTTTTTTAAAAAGTTCTAAATTATTGACGGTAAGCCTCAGGAACCAATTCGTAAATCTGTAACACAGCCATTTTAACGTTATCATAGCTGACACTGTCAGCTACACCAAGAGCTGAATATGCTTCCTGACTTTTACCAGTCAACACACACTGCAACGTTAAAGTGCGAACAATGAAACTAACATCTCAGGGTCCTTCTCATTAAACTGTAGCAACAGGCGTAAGTTTCAAACAATGTCAAATGTGTCCGGGGCATG